>CM060856.1:12937115-14427321 GCA_030737835.1 Acorus gramineus | reverse complement strand
TTATATGGGTTTCATTTGGGTTTGTGTATTGGAGAGAGAGGTCATAGAGAGGGAGGAGAAAGATGAATTGCATGGTCCCACCAAGGCACCGACATCTTATTTTATTTGGGTTTTATTTTTTTTTATGTTTAGTGGAGTCTACGTTGGTCTCACCAACAAATCAACAACTAAAATTACTCAAGTTTTTTTTACAATCTAAAACTCAGTCATACATTTTTATTCTATTTAAATAGTTAACATCATCTAATGAAGTATATGCTTTGTTAAAATATGTATCATTCTATTTCGAATTGAATAAACTAATATTTAACAAGTGTAAGAAATAATTTAACTCGGTATGCTTTACTGGATTTCTAACGAGGTATATAGGATTATATTTTTTACTATAAAAAAATTGAGTATAACAGCGCCCTTACTTTAAATCTATCAAAAGAAATAAAAAATATGGAGATCTGGTATATGCAGATATCCACGCTCATCTTTTAGACTCATTGGGTTGAACTCTTATGAGAACCCATCATCTCAATGAGCTCAAGATTTGATATGCAAACGGCTCATGGGATGCCGTATCTTTGTAGGGATGGGCGCTGATACGTGCAACCTGTTTTATAGCCTCGCCTGTAGTTCTTATATATATTGAATTATAAAATTTTATTAGACATAATTTTAGAATAAATATGTGATGAATTTGTTTTGGCCCTCCCTTACAAGTATTTCTGGCTCCGCCCTTGTTGGACCACCATTTCAACACGTTCACATGAATGATGCCTTTATCAGATGTTTAGCATGTGCATCATTAGTCAGCAAATTATATTGCTCACCACCCACAGCAGGATTTTGTGAGCTTTTTCAAAAAGATAAAAAAAAAAAAGAAGCTGCTCAGTAGTCTTTGTTAATATCACGAATAATGCTAATAATTTTTATGCTCGTCGAAAGTTTTTATCATTGAGGTGTGCAAAGTAGATAGGTGTGCTCATTTTTCCCTTTATGTTTCCTTTGGAGTATATTCTCATGATTAAATGCATACAAATTTTACCCAGTTTGTACATAGTTTTAGAATGTTTGCTTGTCTTTGTTCGGATCATGTATTAAGATATTTTCATTGAAAATTATCCCTATAAGAAAATTCCCATCACCAATCAAACGCTTATTTTATTTATGAAAACAACAAAATTTCAATGTAAGTCTCAATCAATTATCTACTTTGTTATCTATGGCCTTTCTTACCTGAGACTTATGCAACAGATGCATTGGATCATTCAATCTTTGTTCACAAACGATTTATTGAGGTTCTTTCCTCAAAGGAGGTAATATTATACCTCAACATATGTATTTTGTATATTCTATCTGATATCTACTGTTTAATTCTTACTAATTATATGCAGGACACATAATTGTTAAAATCATATCCCACATGTTATCCCTATTAGGGATCACCGCAAACACAGGGAGCTTAGCTATGCATGCATCTTTGTACCCGGTTAGGACACCAAGATTTGTTACTTTGGGTTAAAAATATATAATCTGCTGCTGGATGAGTCTGTAAGTTTCTTAGACTGTGATTTATACAACATGTATCAAAGAGTATATCTACAGAACATGATTTGGACGGTTAAGACACATTCCATTAGTCCAAAATTCTCATGTATGATATTTCAAGGGTAGGATGGATTAATTTATATTGGCTTCTAAATTATATGACGTAGTTAATGAGGAGATGTGTTTCCTATTATATAGAACTTTGGGAAATTCTGATGATTATTAATTACCACATATAAAATGATAATAAAAAAATTATTTTCATTGTTATAGTCCGCTGTTTTCCTTATAGTTGAATGTTTCCTATATTAGTGAATTACTTTAATTACTTGACAGTGCAGAATGCCATTCTCTATTTTGAGAATACAAGAACCCTAGACCTAATCAAGAAGGGATATTTATGCTTGAAAAGATGGCAAACCATTGATTCCTGGCAGGCTAAATATGCTGTTCCGGATACAAAAGGAATGCTGTTTATACCAGGGACAGTAAGTTGAGGAAATCAAGAGAATCAAGAAAGACCATTTCAAATGTAATAATTGTTCACTAACATCCTTTTAAAAATTAAAATGTAATGCAAGTTGGTAGTGTAACCCCTCTTCACCGGGGTCCTGAGGTTAAATATTGCTCTTCTTGTTGATAGGAGAAGATTTTGGAATAAAAACTAAAAAAGAAAAAAAAAAGTTTACCAAAAATGTGTTGGTAGTGCATGGACATCTATTAATGTTGACTTATCCTTGATTGGTTATTGCATAAAAATTTTTTTTATCTCAATTGCATCATTAGAGCATGGAAGAAATTTTACATGCTCGACAAACTTCACCAGTTCATCTATCTATTTTAAAACCAACCAACTTTAGTCGTTGTTGAATCTACTTGTTATGAAGCATGTGTGATGTACATGGCACTAACACATTGGCCATTCTTTGGTGCCTAAAGTTTTGTTAATTTGTGGTGGATCTGTTTACAAGAAGCACATCTAATATAGAGTAACCCAGATATTGATATTTTATCTTATCTTGTTATGGTGGTGAACAATTTAAAAGCGTTTCTTTTTCTTTAGCCATTACAAGTAGATGTTAGTGGCATATTTTGCTGCACTAAGAAGCCTATCAAACTATAAATAAAAGATAATATTATGACACTCTTTTAATTGGTTTCCCTTGTGCAGTCTTCCATGTTTTGATTTTTTTTTAATTGTTGATTTAATGCAACATGTACTTATATTTGTCCATTTATGCAAAAGATAATGAATTATATGTTTCATCTAATAGATCATATATCTTATTAATTGAGAAGGATAATTTCTCCTACAGTTAAATTTGTAGAAGTATGATTAAAACTCATATTGGATTTTGTGTGGAAAAGAAAATTAATTTGATAGCTTGAATATTACTATTCTTGTTTGTCTTTTAACTGTCTCAATACTGGGCTTTTAGAGTGCTATTTCGCGATTTCATTATAGACTGTCTACGTATCCATTGGGGGATCAAGTCACATGTAGTTCCTCCTTTATCATTGTAACTGCCTTGCCACTAAGTGTTTAATGGGTTTTTTTTCTAGGGAAACGTTCCCCATGTTTACGCTCAACGTCGGACCATTGATTACCCACGTTTCGTAGGTAGTGGGCCTTAATTGTCAACTTGGCAGTTACAGGCGTTGGTGGTCTTCTGACCGTTTCTTCAATCTGCTCAGGGTCTCTTGGCCTACTCATTTATTTGTTACGTCTTTCGAGTACATCTGTGAGATGGAAGATCGTCCGACCAAACCTTTTGTCTGATCGTGTCTTCCATGCTCGTACGCGAGGAGTAAGGTCGTCCAACCAAACCCCTAGTCTTGTTGCGCTTAACTACTCAAGGTGGTATTTTTCACGAGATATTTTGACTGTCCGACTAGACCTTGGATCTAATCATGTCAACACATTTAGAAATATAATCATGGCTAAGAATCAAGACTTTGATTTACGGGTCCCATGCATGGTTCATATCCGTCTTGCTATCCTGACCTGACACGTGTCATGATGCAGATTTTTATCTCCACATTAATAAAATGGGATTGCTCAAGATGCTATTAACAGCAGGGGTGCAATTCAATTGGTTTGATTATTTTTTGCACAGCCAAATTGAATCAAATTATGTTTATATCTAATCCGAAAATTGAATCGAATAGAACTGAAAACCCAAAAATCGAATTAGACTAATATTATTTGATTAACCCGAATTAAACCGAATTGAACTATTAAAGATAAAAACATGTATACCCAATTATTTTTTTCTCTCTACCAATTTGGGTTAGTTAGAGTTCTTGTTAAATTG
Organism: Acorus gramineus; assembly: GCA_030737835.1. NCBI lineage: Eukaryota > Viridiplantae > Streptophyta > Magnoliopsida > Acorales > Acoraceae > Acorus > Acorus gramineus. The sequence continues at coordinate 14,423,467 of CM060856.1, read as the reverse complement.
GTTTACAATTTTATATGAATATCTAAAAGGTTAAGATTGATAGTATAAATTAGTTTATTCATTTTTTTATAAATATTAATTGCATAACAACAATATAGTTTTAACATAAAATAATTATCTAATGAATATTGATTATGAATAATTATGTGTTTAAATTTTATTTGATTCATTAAATCCAAATCAAAGTAAATCAGTTTATTAATTTTTCATTCTATACTTAAATCAAACAAAGAAACTATTGATCCAAACCCCTACAGAAATATGTTTGGATCAGTTCAGTTTAACTGATCAAAATTGCACCCCTAATTCAAACACCCTAAATGAAGTATCAAGTGTGAAAGAAACAAGATTGTTAACAAAACAAAGTGTGAGAGAGCAATACTGGAAAGCATAAAGAGGTTCATAGTAAGTGGTGATACGTATGATGCGAGATTGGGACCATTTTTTGTTATCATTTTTAAGGGGACTTTGAACATTATAAGAGATTTCTTCTTTTGTAATAACATGTTGGGATGTTGTATTGATCGATGGGTCCCACCAAATTTGTCACTTTGTTATGAAGATGTGAGAATGACTCAGCGAGACAGTCTCCTTCCGATACAAATAAAAAGAACGGGACCAAAGGGAACAGAAATTACTGTTCCGCTATAAAAAAAATTGACTGTGTCACCTTGTGTTTTATATTGCCATGGATGAAATCTTGGATGAGTAGAATGATTGACATACATAAATAAAAAGTCAAATAAAGTCACTTTAATTACGTTTTTCCTTATATTAACATAATATACTTTATATATGTATTAGTAACATGACAAATGAACTAAATAATAAAAGTTGACTTTGGGTTCCGAGTTGTGGCAGCCCACCACTCTTTTTTTTTTTTTTCTATTATGCTTTCTTTTGTTATTTGGATCAATTGTAATTTTTCTATTAGTTATAAAAGTTAACTTGACATTAATTTTTACAATATTAATGGAATTTAAAGAATCAAGTGAAGGAGAGGAGGTGATAGTGATACACTTGTGACATGTTCTTCATGCAACGGGTTAAGTCTAACACGCGTTGAACAATTTGATTGTCTAATATGATCGTAACCGTCTGATCTTAATTTTAATTTTAAAAACAGACATAATATCTTATTCAATAAAAATGAATGATCACGATCGTGTTATATCATCAAATTGCTCAACAAATCTTGGAGCGCACTGGTCCCGTTCTCCACTATGAATATGAATCTTTCTGAGAATTGCTTCAAAAGGAAAGGCACAGAGAAAAGATAATACACAAAACCACCAAAAATAGAAATCCAACATTCCATCACATATTACTTTATTTAGCAATAATGAGTCTACATAGAGTAAGGCATGAGACAAAATCATAGCTAGCAAAACTGAAAACCCCCCATCTCCTTTGGCAGCAATGGACCTCCCTCTAATCCTTCCAAAGCTCTCTCTCTCTCTCAATTTCTTTCTTTCTTTAGCAATTTTTATTTCTTTTGGAAAAAGAAGAACCATTAAAGTTCTCTCTCTCTCTATATATCCCCCCCTCCTAACACTTTATACAAAGAAATACAGGGAGGAGAGGTGCAATGGACTTTTGACTTGGCTCAAGCTGAAAATGCTTCCTCAAAATGGTGCTGTTGAGGTTCTTTGAAGCTTTTTCGTGGTGGGCGGCTGTGCAGCCATTATCAAACGTAACTGCCCCCAACAAAATGATAATAATCACAACCAGAAAACATTAAACACTTTTAGTCCATTTTTGTTACAATTAATGATTCAAAGAGACTTAAAAGAGTGGCAATACCTCCTCTTGTTGTCTCCTCAGCCTTGCATTCAAATCCGTCAGTTTTTTCACCTCAATCTCTAGCTCATGCGCGTATGCCTTTGTTGTTGAATCCAAAAAAGCCACATCAAACAACATAAAGACTTTAAAACAAAACCACACAAAAACTACAATTCAATGAAAATCATCAAATCTTTTGTAGAACAAATCAAGAACATAAATAAACAAATCCCCAAAACCCAGTTTCAAAAATCACTTCTTTTAGGCAAATCTTCCCCTAGATCACAATGGGTACATATCATTTATGACAACCATCTCTAACACCACTTCAACTGCTAGAAACAGAGAGACATTAAGTGGGTGCCTGTTTGCGAGACCGGGACCGGGCGGCGGACTCTCGGTTCTTGATCATCCGTTTGTGGCGGCGGTCGCTGGAGATGGCATCCTGTTCGGGGAGTCTCCTTTTGTAGAAGGAGAAGAGACCCCCCGAAGACCCAACATCACCACCTTCGAAGCTGACGTCAGAGTTGGCAATGGCGGCAGAGGGACCGGTGTTGGTGGTCTGAAGTGGGTCCATGTAGAGGAAGTTGTTCATGTTGGATTTGAGGCTCAACATAGCGTGTGGAGGAGGAGGAGGTGGTGGTTGTGGTGGAGGAGGACCCATATTAGGGGGTGCAGAGGAGGGGGTGTGGAAGGGGCGGGAGAGGAAGTCTTGGAGAGTCGTGGGTAACCGGAAGTCCATGGTGGGTTGTTGTTGATGGTGGTCATGGAGGTTGGAGAGGTTGATGTCCTTCCAGACCTCGTCCATGGTTTTTCTTGAGAGAGAGGTTGTGGTGGTGGTGGGGGAGGGGGGGGAAGAAGAGGAAGAAGAAGAGGAGGTGGTGGTGGAGATGACTCTGTTTTTGTTGTTGTTGATGATGTTGATGTTTGGGAGGTTATCTTCTAATGTTGGCCACATGACTGTATGTTATTAGGGGAACAACAGAGGATATTCAAAAGAAGAACATGAAACGAAGTGGAATATGAGAAGGACTCAGGAGAAGACACGAAGGGGAAGAGGAGGGGTTGTTTTTTTTTTTTTTTTTTTTTCCCTTATGTGGTGGGGTACAGACTCAAAGGAGAGGTTCAGTTTGTACGAGAGAGAGAGAGAGAGTAGATACTGTACACCGGGGTTAGATTATTGCAGTATATCAATGGACTTTGGTGATGAAAGGGTTGAATTATGAGGGGGTCGGCCATTGATGTTACTGATCTAGGAATATAGAACACTTAAAAGGCTAGGATATTTTTACTTCAAATTCTTGCGGTTATAAAACAATGTAGTTGTAAGGCGTGGACACCGTTTGGTCTCTGAATTGGTTATCTGGGGTTGGGATCCAGTCAATATCAAACTGTAAAGCTTATTAATAAAATCACATAACATATGAATTAAATTATACAGTTAATTGTTAAATGTATGTTTTGATCTAGTCAACTATTAGATAAAAAATGAATTCTTAAGTAGCACCAAAGTTAGTCTTGAATGAATCTGAACTTGTTATCTTGGTATATAGAATAGTTACACGAGGATAAAGTAGAATTTGATGATTTTTTTTGTTTGGTTACTTTGTTTGTTTAGATTAAAAAAATTTACAATTTGTTCTTGACTTTGTAGTTATAATTTTTTGTACACCCTCGTGTAGGGTACAGAACAATGATTAGAAAGGAACTCCAAATTAACCAAAGAATGTGTGTTGGAAGGATAAATGACAATAGTTACGTTAAGATAAATAAACACAGACCCTGATGGTAATTCCGGGAGGAAAACTGGAATAACTTGTCTACCTATGTAAAAAAAAAAAAAAAAAGCAACAAAGGCTATGTCACACTCTGAACAGGGGCTTACATGGTTATAGTTATTTGGGTTTGTTTTAACTTCTTCAATAGATATAACTATTGAAATTTATTTTTGTTAAACACAACGATATTTTTAAAAAGATTAAACATATTCTCCTCTATCCACTCTTATTCACCAAACAAACAGGAGCGAAGAGCTTCACTATAAGTCAACTTTCTTATTGTTAAATATTAATTGGTGGACCAATCTTATTTTAACCTAATCTAATGCAAGGTTCATCTAAATACATGCGAATCAACGATGAAGACAAAGTCGCGCTAAAAAATAAATTAATGTGGTTCAACAATTTGTTTACATTTTTTTTTTTTTTTTTGAGAAAAAACAATTTGTTTACATTGAATCCAAATACAATGTGTGATCACCATAGTAGTACGGTACATTTGACAACTCGATTGAGATTTTTTTTTGGCTTCTTCAAAAACTAAAAACTTCAAACAGATTACCAAACAAATAAACTCAGAATCCCATCATGTTTACATCCACCAACAGGAGAGAATTTATTGATCATGAAAAATTCCTTGACCTCTCTGATAAGAATGTCTCTTTTATATATGTAACAATAGATCTGCTTAAAAGTCTAATGATTAAGTTGACCATTGTATGCCACATGAATATTTTAATTTGAGTTAGAATCATTAAGGTCGTGTTCTATTTTATTTTCATTATGATCATTATTTTCTATCATGTTTGTAAAAGATGGTGCAAGGAGATTGCTATTATTAGGATTTCTCTTAAAACACTTATCCATTGTTATCTCATTGGATAAAAAAATTAAATGATAGAAGAATTGAAAAATAGAATTTTCTACAGTTTATTTCAAAAAAAATATATTGAAAACATATAGAATAAGTAAACAGATGTATAAAATTGATATAAAATAAAATCTCAAATTGATTGCATATAAAATCACAATTTTTAAATAAATGAAAATATAAAGGGAAAAATCCAAATAACCCCATACAAACCACCCTATATCCATATAACACCCTGTATTTCTATGAAATACATATAACACCTTGTAAATACATAGGTATATTCAAATAAACCCCTGAGTTAAAAATATGTTATCAAAATACAATATTCTAAGAATATTCTGTTATGTTAACCCATGTTTCAAAAATATTACCCAATTAAACCCATGTATTCAATGAAAATTTTAAACACACCCATTTGAATGACATTTTTACCCTTCATCTTCTTCTCCAGATTTCTCACATCTCCACCACCACCAAACCCCTTCAACCATCATTGCACCTCCCTCCATCCCTGCCAACACCACTGCCCACCACCACCTCACACCCCCACCACCACTACCACCAGCCCTCCTTCCTCTCTCCTCCCCACCACAACCTCTCCACCCCACCCAAACCATCATCATCTATAACAGTCCCCCCCCCCTTCCCCACCACCACCCATTCTCCACTGCCACTGCCCCCTCATGCCCATCATCACCATCTTTTCCTTTATTACACCAACCATTTCTATGAGATTCACAGCCTCCAATCTATTTCTTTGTTGTTGGTGTGTGTGATAAATATGTAATGCAAAGGAGGGGAATAACATTCAAAGTTTCAACAATTGTGAAAGGAGGTGATGGGAAAAAAGGAGCGGAAAACGTTTTATGTGGGGAATAAAAAAATAATTTAACATATAGAGCTAAATGGAACTAATCCAATGGTTAGTTTAACTAACAGAATGACTGATTTGGATTTACCTAGTGTTTATAGGGAGTTATATGGATTTTAGGAAAACACAGGGTGTTATGTGGATATCAAGCGGTTTGTAAGGGGTTGTATGGATTTTTTCCAAATATAAAATGCTTATAAAATTAAGGGTGTTGTAGTTAATATAAGAACTCTATAATTAGACATTAGTGTTATTAATTAAAGAGATTGCAATTCTGAATTGGTTGTGCCATCACGTGACACGAACTTATGTGGTGGAAGGGGGTTGGCAACGTGGCTGGGTGAGGGGTTATTCCGTACTTATAGTCATAGATCACTAAACATTAGAAATTTGGGTTTGTTTGTTTGTTTTAGTGGGGGCACACTGACGTAGAGCATCCCCAAGAAGGGTTTTTCTTTGGTCTCCCTACCCCTTGTCAATTCGGGCGTCGAGCAGAAACGCTCATCAAATGGGAGAGGTCCCTAAGAGCTCCTAAATGTGGGGGGCACGCACATTAAAACAAATATATATTCTCTCTCATGTGGCGGGTCCTACAAAAACTTAAAAAAATATGAAAAGTTTGAAGGAATGTATATATGAACATATCTTTCTTTACATATTTAACTATATCTTCATTCATGCAATTTTTACCTTCTCAATTTACAAATTTTATGACTTTAATTTTTAAATATAATTAATACAAATTTTAAAAAATAATATTAATAAAATATTATTGTAAGAGTCATTTGAGTAGTATAATCAATCAAGACTCCCTAACTCACAATCTGTGCCTTCAATTTGTGAAACATGGTTGAAAATGCTCTTAATTGGCTCGGTGTTGTCTCTCTCCTCGTCAATGTCCTTGTCTCTCGCATAATAATCAATTTGAGTTCTCTCTTAAAAAATAATCTCAATCAAACTAACAACACAGAACAAATCCACAATAAATCACTGTTACTTTTTCCGAAAAAAAAATGTACTTGTAATTGGTCTCGTGACATTGATGACTTTCCGTATCAACACGAGAAGGTAAGATTGGAATAAATAAAAGCCGTGAAAAAAGAAACGACCATCGGTCATTCAAATGCTTTTTAAAACATCCCTTAAAAAACGCCGCCCCCTGCAAACAGAAAGGCTCGCCAAGAAAACGACTAGTTTTGAATTCGACATTAATGAGCAGGTATACGAATCTGTTTTCATAAAAAGTGATATATATATTTTAATAAATTGAATGATTTTATTAATAATTTTTTTTTTCAATAAGGTATCTATATCAATACGGTTACTTGTGGATCCATGATTTTTTTTATCACTTTTTTAATTAAATTTTAATTGTTGTGATTTTTTTTATATAACATTTATTTGGTTGAGAGATGATAAAATCATAGAAGATTTTGTTTCTTTTTATCACTCTCTTTGATTAAATTTTAATACTTAAGATTAATTTTATCACCTCTTTGATTAAATTTTAATAGCTCGGATGTTTTCGTTAAAATATATTTGGTTGTGAGGAGAAAATCAAAGAATTTTTTATTATTATTATTTATTTGATTAAATTTTAATGATTGAAATTCTTTTTAGTTTAACTTTTATGCAATTGAGTTGTAATGATTTTATAAAGGGAGGCTTCTAATTTAGCGGAGAAACATATGAAAAGTGATATATTCTTAAAATAAATATATACCTCAAAATAGTTTATATCTCTCTTCAAAAATACCCATGTGGCCACATATACCATGCCTTGTTGATGGGTTGGTGATTATTATGGGTTTGAACAGACAAATAAAGTAATGGAAACCTGGTACAATCAGTCCCACGAGGCGCCCCTTCCCTGTCCCATGGGATTCTTTGGTCAATTATGCTGCAGTTCCTTTAACACCCAATCCCCCCCCCCCCCCCCCCCCCAAAATAAAAAACAAAACAAAGAAAAAATTAATTAGGGGTCCTATGATCACCCGTGTAAATTAATTTTATGTCTATAAAAGTTTTCAAGTTTGTTTAAATCCCTAAAACTGTGAAAAATTATACTTAGGTCATCAAAAATGGATGTCGTTAGTCTGTCTATCAAAAGTACTGAAAACGTTCCTCGCTATTTTTTAACATTTTGTGAAGGTTAACAATGCACCAGAGATAGTTAACTATGTACTCGAGAGCATTAATAGTAAACTTAGAAAACTAACCGGGGGTATTTTCAGTATTTTTGATGGACACAATAACGACATCCTGTTCCTAGGATCTAAAGATAATTTTTCACCACCCCAAAACTACAAAAAACTTAAACAATTCTAGGGACTTGAAAATAATTTAAGGGGGACCACATGGACCCCTAATTAAGTTCTCAAAAAAAAAGAAAAAAGAAGAAGGTAAGTTGAAACAATAGTTCTGCACTGGCCATGGTCAGTGCATGATTCAATTTTTCTTTGTACTGTATACCAATTGTCCAGCTACTATTTTTTATATGTTTTATGAAATGGCAATTACAACAACAAAAATATCTTATGCTTGAGCACCATCGAGAAAAATTAACATCTCCTCTAGCTTTCCTTATTTTTTTTGGGTGCTATTAGTGGGCTATGAGTCCATATACATCAATTAGATGATAAACACAGACACATCCAACTATTGTGATTTGAATCTAATGCAGCGTTTGAAAGCAAATTTGAAAAAAAAATGTTTTCATTTGAATCAGATTTTGAAAATATCTTCTCAAGAATAATATTTTTGTTAGATACCTTGAAAATTTATAGCTAAAATTTATTCTTCCATCTCTTTAAAAAAAAATGGGACCATCGTGGAAACAAGGTGAAATTAAGCATGATTTATGTAAAAAAAATCTTTAAAAAATATCAAAATGTTGTAAACTAAATAGAATATGATATATAAGAGTATATAAATAAAGCACACAAACATATAGAAGAGAAGTAGAGAGAGATTTTTATTCACTATTTGTTGGTTGAATACAAGAGAGAACCCCTCTATTTATAGAGTGCATAGAGGAATCCCAAAGGTGGAGAGTTACAAGTTTATAGAGGTGAGGGGGAGATAGTGGGGTGATTAAGATAGGAGGGTTATGGAGTTGAATGAGGGGGTTATGGAGTTGAAGAGTGGGGGAGGTTATGGGTTAGAGAAGTGGTGATTATCCACCACATTCACAACACTCCCCCTTGGATGACCACCACGCTAAGAAAATTGCCTCATTAAAACCTTGCTTGGAAAACCCAATGGGAAAAAACCAAAGCGAAGGAAAAAGAGTACAATGTAACTTAATCGTATAATAGTGTATGCGTTTGACACTGCCTCATTAAAACCTTGCCAGGAAAACCCAATGGGACAAAACCTAGGCGAAGGAAAAAGAGTACAGTTCGCAAAATGTCATCAAAATTACTCCCCCTCATAAGTACAAGATTTCAAGAATTTTGGTCGCAAACTCGTCGCATCCCGATTTCATACACCAGCTTCTTGAATGTTGATGTCGACAAAGCTTTAGTAAACAAATCTGCAAGATTGTCCTTTGACTGAATTTGTTGAACATCAATTTCATGTCTCTGCTGGAGCTCATGAGTGTAAAAGAATTTTGGAGAAATATGCTTTGTTCTATCACCCTTGATATATCCCCCTTTGATTTGAGCAATGCATGCTGCATTGTCTTCATATATAGTTGTTGGAACATCTGTAATGAGAGATAGTCCGCATGCAGTACGAATATGATGAACCAAAGACCTTATCCACACACATTCCCGGCTTGCTTCGTGGAGTGCAAGAATCTCAGAGTGGTTAGAAGACGTGGCGACCAAAGTCTGTTTCGTAGATCGCCAAGAGATTGCTGTGCCACCGCAAGTGAATACATAGCCTGTTTGTGAGCGAGCCTTGTGAGGATCTGAAAGATATCCTGAATCTGCATAACCCTTTAGTTGTGCACCATTATTGGAATCCTTTGCATAGAATAGACCCATGTCTGACGTTCCACGAAGATAACGAAAAATGTGCTTCACACCATTCCAATGCCTTCGAGTTGGTGCAGAGCTAAATCTGGCCAATAAATTAACTGAAAATGCAATGTCAGGTCTAGTGCATTGAGCCAAATATAATAAGGCACCAATTGCACTAAGATATGGTACTTCAGGACCAAGAAGATTTTCAGTATCTTCTTTTGGACGAAAAGGGTCCTTCTTTGGGTCAAGTAACCTTACTACCATTGGAGTACTTAATGGATGACATTTGTCCATATTAAAACGCTTCAGGATTTTTTCAACATATGTTGTTTGATGAACAAGTATCCCATTTGAACTTTGCTCAATTTGCAAGCCGAGACAATATCTTGTTTTTCCAAGATCTTTCATTTCAAACTCCTTTTTCAGATATTCGGAAGCCTTTTCGAGCTCTTCAGGAGTCCCAATTAGATTAATATCATCAACATATACTGCAATAATGGTAAATCCGAGTTCCGTTTTCTTAATAAATATACAGGGGCATATTGGATCATTGACATATCCTTCTTTTATTAAGTACTCACTAAGACGGTTATACCACATTCGTCCAGATTGCTTTAACCCATACAAGGATCGTCTTAGCTTGATTGAGTACATGTTTCGTGGTTTTGCTTCAGGCAATTTTAGTCCTTCAGGAACTTTCATATAAATGTCGGTATCTAATTTTCCATATAAATATGCAGTAACCACATCCATTAGCTGCATGTCAAGTCCTTCTGAGACTACAAGACTAATTAAATACCGAAATGTGATTGTGTCCATCACAGGAGAATATGTCTCTTCAAAATCTATCCCAGGTCTCTGCAGGAAACCCTGTGCCACAAGACGAGCTTTGTATCTAACAATCTCGTTTCTTTCATTTCGTTTTCTCGCAAACACCCATTTACATCCTACTGGTTTAACACCTTCAGGGGTTAGGACTACTGGTCCAAATACTTGGTGTTTTGCAAGTGAATCCAATTCTGTTTGAATAGCAGCTTTCCATTGTGGCCAACAATTTTTTCGTCTGCATTCATCCACTGAACGTGGTTCTAAATCATTATCTGAAATGATTTCTGTAGCTACTGCAAATGAGAATATATCATCAACAAGCACTTGCTTTCGATCCCACAATATTTGTGAATTTGCATAATTTATGGAAATTTCTTCATTTCCATGTACTTGTTCTTCATGCACGGGCGTCACTTCAGGGACGTCAGTCTCTTCAGGGACTTGTGTCACTTCAGGGACTTCTTCCTCTGTAGGAGTTATTATTGTGGGTCTTTCAAGTGTTTCATACTCTTCTAGAGAATTATTCTTCATTGTTTTTCTCCTTCGGGGAGCTGAATCTTTTGAGCCTATAGGTCTTCCACGCTTCAGGCGTGTTTTTGTTGATTCATTAGCCGGCATATTAACAGTTTTTCCTATTGGAACATTAATTCGAGCTGGAGTATTAGCAGCTGGAATATGTGATTTCATCACTTTTGCTGCATCATTGAATGCATCTGGCAATTGATGCGCAATTCTTTGAAGATGGGTGATTCTTTGCACTTCAGTTTCACATTGATTAGTGCGAGGATCAAGATGAGACAAAGATGGAGTTTTCCATGTAAGTTCACGTCGTTCTTCTGGCGACGGATTTTCTCCCCCTAATGACGGGAATATTGTCTCATCAAAATGACAATCCGCAAATCGAGCGGTAAAAACATCCCTGTCAATGGTTCAAGATATCTTATAATAGAAGGAGAATCTACTTTGAATGATAAATATGTCATCGATGATCATTTATTTGCGATTCCACATTTCTCTTATATGCATATAAAATATAGAGATCTTAATATTATTAGGTACCTTTTCCTCTTCAAGAGTTTGTGTAGTCACTTCTGGAACTCGTTTCTCTTCATGGACATTATACTCTTCTAGAGTTTTAGAGAAAGTGGATCTATTGTTCATAATCTCTTCTGGAACATTATGTATAACTTCTTCTGGAGCATTATTAGAGCATGATTTTACATTTGATCTCCACTTCTGGGGAGCTGAATTTTTGTTTTTGAACCTATAGGTCTATCACGCATCTGGCGTGCATTAGGAATTTGATTTTCACGTTGAGCGATACGTGAGTTTAGATAAGACAGAGTGGATGTATTCCACGATAATTCTCGTTGTTCTTCAGGAACAGATCATAAAACTTCTAGTTTATATGAGTAAATATGGATATTTATAATAACCTTTAGGAGAGAGCATAAAGCTTTTCTAATGTATGCTTCTGGCATGAGACATTATTAATGCATAGATACTCCATAATTTTAAAATGGCATATGTTGAGATAGGTATCTTCAGTAGACTTCTTCTGGATCTACATGAATACAATGCATCGTTGATACAAAATTTTGTATCTCTTGATAACATGATATCTGCCCTTCTGGAGCCTTGGTACCAAAAATAATATTATCATTTGCATTAATTAATGTTAAACTCAAAAAATAAGATAAATATGAAAGTAAGAAAAATGGATTTTAGATAACAAAGAAAAATTATAATTATAAAAATTATAAAAGTCTGATCGTACATCAGGTACGTGACCATATTTTTAAAGCACCAAATACATAGCAATCATTTTTCTTGTGTTAGGGGTTTGTTCTGCAACCCTTTTCCCTTCAATTATACTTTTGTTTAATACCAAATCACTTCTAGTGATTTGAGATATTTTACAAACTCTATGATTGTTGTGCTTTCTCAACTATATAAATCATGATCTCATCATTCATGACCACAACTTCCATGGCGAACATAAAATAAAATGCATTTACTTCGGGTAATGATGCTATGCCATTGAGTTGAGTTACATGATATTTTAAAAAAAATCGTTGTTCGGCAACGAGAATATATAAAATTAATGCTCTCAATATTGCTACAACTGGAGCATATTTGAGGCATAATGGCCGGTGGACCTTTGTCAATGAGGTATTAATCTTTAAATCCTCTTCATTATGATGATGATGGTGAAATCTAATCATAATTTACATGTTCCTGCTGGGATACATGGATCTTTTTTTATTATTATTATTTGGTCCTTCAAGGACCCGAAAAATATATCATATAACTTTTGTTTGGTCCTACAGGGACACGAACAATCATGATTTTTGTATAGTCCTTCAGGGATAGAACAAAATAAAATTTTACATGTTCCTGCTGGGATACATGGATTTGTTTTTTATTATTTGGTCCTTCAAGGACCCAAAAAATATATCATATAACTTTTGTTTGGTCCTACAGGGACACGAACAATCATGATTTTTGTATAGTCCTTCAGGGATAGAACAAAATAAAATTTTACATGTTCCTGCTGGGATACATGGATTTTTTTTATTTATTATTTGGTCCTTCAAGGACCGAAAAATATATCATATAACTTTTGTTTGGTCCTACAGGGACACGAACAATCATGGTTTTTGTATAGTTCTTCAGGGATAGAACAAAATAAAATTTTACATGATCCTTCAAAAATTCATATAATCATAATTTTTGTACAATCCTTCAGGGATAAAATAAAATAAAATTTGTATGATCATGGATGCAATATAGTCATAGTCCTTCAGGGACATTTTTAATCATATCTTTTACATGATTTTTCAATGATCCATGTAATAATTTTTATAGTCCTCCAGGGATAGAATAAAATTTGCATGGTCTTATTGGAACACATTATTCATAATTTCTACATGGTCCTTCAGGGATCCATGTAATTACAATTTTTGTATGATCCTATAGGGACACATGACATTGTAACATTAAAATGAATTTCAAATCAAATATAAATATCAAATTAATTGATATTTGTGAGAACTTCTGGTTCACATCGATGTATAATATTTAAATTTTAATAAAAGATGACAAACATAGAACAGTTACATGAAAAATAAATAATCAAATGATAGATGCCGCATACTGTTACATGGAAAAATTGCATACTAGTTTTCATAAATAATCATATCATAACATATGTATGGAAAATTTTCATGGGGATTGCATGCATGAAAATAAAAGATAGATGTATGCAGTACATCAGATGAAAATAAAAGATAGATGTATACGGGTTCTACACATAATTTGCATACGATTCCATGCATATTGAAAAAAAAATTAATCATATGTATGTAGTAGATGATTTACATAAAAATACATAACATAAAGGGGGAGTATATTTTTTATATAGATCATTAAGAACCCATCGATACAAACCTTTCTCTTTAACAAAGAGCTTCTCGTGCTGATAACGTGTTGTAAACTAAATAGAATATGATATATAAAAGTATATGAATAAAGCATACAAACATATAGAAGAGAAGTAGAGAGAGATTCTTATTCACTATTTTTTGTTTTAATACAAGAGAGAACCCCTCTATTTATAGGGTGCATAGAGGAATCCCAAAGGTGGAGAGTTACAAGTCTATAGAGGTGAGGGGGTAGTTAGTGGGGTGATTAAGATAGGAGGGTTATGGAGTTGAATGAGAGGGTTATGGGGTTGAAGAGTGGGGGAGATTATGGGTTAGAGAAGTGGTGGTTATCCACCACCATATTCACAACACAAAACTCATTTCCAAAATTAAACAATAGAATTTATACCATGTAAGGTCTTAGATTCAATCCCCATTGCTTATCCCTTCAACTATCTGGCCATTGAAACTACCCAAAAAGGCTGGACACTTGGGTTTAATTGGAATATAGTTCCTATTTGGTTGGTGACATTCTAAATTAGAACAATAGGTCTTTCTAGATTCAAAATCCATGCAAGTGAAAAATTGATGAAATCAAAATCCTGTTAATTTAATAGAATTTTAAGAATCCCAATAGATTTGAATTTCATGACTATTATATCCCTCTATTAATAACATAATTTTAATAAATTATTAATTCCTATTCTTTTCCTATATTCTCTCATTCATTTAATTTGGGTTGTACCTAATTTGAGTTGTATGAATATTTAATTAAAGCATTTCATTGTGTATCCTCTTAAAACACAATGCAATATATGTATATGGGCCCCACCCTGAAAAATTGAGGTGAGGTGAATGTATGAGAAAAGAGAGGAAGAGAGAAAAGGGTTGAGAAGGGTAGCAACGGGCTGCAAGAGGGGGATTTAAGATGGTATTAGCTAGTATTCCAAACCTCTTTTATAATTATTTTATTTAATCTATTCCACTTGTATAAATGTTTCATAAATCAAATTATCTATCATCATCTCTTATAAATTATATAAATATAAATATCAAATCGTTTTTTAATTATAAATCATTATCCACTTATTACTCATGTTTTATCAACAGCTCATCTATTATGAATTTAAATAACAAAAAAATTATTTTATATTATTTAACAGAAATAATAATAACATAATCAAATAAAAAAATTATCCTCTTGATATATTTATTTATATTGATATAAATAACTTATCTCTACCTAATATATCGGTTAAAGAATAACAGAAAACTCACATCAAACATCGTCTAATGAAATATGTATTTTGATTAAAAGTGTATATCACTTAATTTTTAAATAAATGTAAGAAAAGATCCAATAAGATTTATACATTGGATGTGTATATATTTGAATAGATTTTTAATAATGTATATAAAATACTATATTTTAGATTATATAAAGTATATAAGATTGTATTTTAGACGTAGGGGGCGTTTGGTAACAGGGTTTGGAGGTAATTCTATTTTTAATTAAGCAGAAAGTTCAAATATGTTACTAAACGCATTTCAGAAAATGGACTTAATTAAAAAAATTACTTACAATTTTTATTATAAAAATGTTGTTTTAAAAAAAAAACATAAAAATGCGTTATTCAAATATGAAGTCGATTTAAAATTATTTATTCAACCTGTTATTTTTTGTGTTTTCAAACGATATATATATATATATATCTATATATATATATATATACATAGAAATGATACGTTTATGTGCTGTGATGCAAGTGAACCATTCAAAACATGAACCACTCACACGTACACACACCGTACAAATTATCACGTCACGTCAGCACAAAAGTGTCCCATTTTGATACGAGTAGGACCCACTTTTTGTTAATTTCCTCCTCCTTGGGTGCAGGGTTGCTGCATCTGCTTTCCACAGAATCCAAGCATACAGACCTTTTCTTCACTGACCAACAAATCAAAATACATCTCTCTCTCTCTCTCTCTCTCTCTCTCTCTCTCTCTTCAGCGATTTATACGCTATTCTACCAACCGTGATCTTTACCACTTGCAGTGGCCTCTCTAATGAAAAAAGGCTCTGATTTGAATGGTTTACATGTTGATTGACAACCATAAGTGTTTCCTGGTTCAGAGGAATGTTTGAATGACTAGTCATTATCTATCCTTTCCATTTAGTGTTATCTGAACACCCACAAAAGTAACGATTTGATGTTTGAAGTCTGGACTTTGCACGCTTTTGGTAGTGTTTTGGATCCCATTTTATCCAAAAAGTTGTCCCAAAACCGTCAATTGGCTCCCTTGTTCATCAGAACTCTTATGAAGAATGCATCCGATGCCACACATACAAATTTAATTACAAGAATCTCAAAAGGACTGATGCGACTGCATGTGAACTGGGTAGGGGCCAATTCATGGCCTCTGGTGCATACTTCAGTTCCAAAGTAACATCAGCTTTCACTGACCTGTCTTTTACCATTTGCTACAAATTGGGTACAGATTCTTGATGCAACATGCAAGAGAATAAGCACCACTCGATCCCGAATCCAGATATTTTATTCCCCCAATGACCTAAAGATTATTTCCTCTTTTTTTCTCTCCCTATTACAGGACCTACAATTATTTCCTGAATAAGATTCCAGAGGGTCTGAGTTCTATAACGTATCTGGTTCTCAATCTAGCAGACATGACCCAATCATATCATATCCAATTTAATTTAAATAGAAAAAAAATCAGGGACTTCACAGTTATATACATGTGTGTGAATTGAATAGAGATATATCAAGTCCTAATCTGTGACCAAAAGTTTAACCAAATTAGTCACTAGAATTAATCACAAGAAAATATTTCTAATAACTTTTTGATTGATCCACGTTAGCTTCATGTAAAATTTATATATAACTTTGTAATTCAAATTCAACAATGAAATCGGATAGCAAAACATCTATCTTCCTTCTCACAAAAAAAAAAAAAAAAAATCTTTGATATGAGTGCACAGACAATTATAAAGGTCATAGGGAAAGGTATCAGGCTACAAATGGTGCTGATGTTTCAAAGCTCCCTTCAATCGCTCATAAACCTGTCAGACAAGCATAACAAGATTGCGCATCACTATAGATAAGTCAGCCACTTGCAGGGAACCACATGATACCCCTCTTGTTCCCTGTCAAAGCAAAGCCAACACACCATGCATGCTTGAGGTAACATCCACCATAAAACATGATAGCACCAGAACAAACAAGGCAGAGGCACATCAAAGATATGTTTTAAGCTAAAAATTGTTCCTAACAAAAACTAATATAATATAAATCCTCCCCTCAATGATGGGTACTTATGCCATGAAGATCTTCAACCGATTTTGAAGAAAAAGGTATATAAAAGTAAAAGTTCTATGTAAAAAAACAAAAAAAAAAAAGAAAAAAGAGAAAAAAAAAAGAAAAAGAAAAAAAGTTGGGAGTTCACATGGAAGTACCATTGCCAGCTCCATCCCTCTCTTCCTCCTGACATAGCAATGAGGGTAAAATAATCCACATCCCCTTCCAATGAAATAAAAATGGAGGCAGACAACCAAAAAAAAAAGAAGCAATGGATGGCTATGTGATGGTGGCAACCCCAAAATCCCAACCAAGGCCCCTGCCAAACTATACATTCCCAACCTCAGAATAGCTCATCGGCAACAGTTTTTTGTTCTAGTTTTGTTTTTTTGTTTTTTTTATATCTTTTTTTTGTCTTTTTTTTGTTTTTTGTTTTTTTTGGTTTTGTTTTTTTTTTTTTTTTTTTTTTTTTTTGTTTATATTTAACTTCTAAAATCCAATGTCAAACCACCCACCACAACCCCCCCCCCCCCCCTTCCCCTCTTCCTTTAAATATAACCCCCCAATTTCAGCAAGCACACAATTAGAATGAACCGCACTTAAACTCCTCTGAGTGCTACAGGCTTAACTCTCCAGATGATGATCTACCTATATGGGCTCCATTTCCCCCATCCAGTCCCATGCGTTGCACCTGAGCCACCAGAGACCCAGAATAACCTTCCGGATCAAGCAGCCATTTCTTCCAATCGTAACGTCTCCTAATCATATCTCCCTGCAAGGAGAAGAAACATACAAGTTAATAAGTACACAAAAAGATAAAGACATGGTTTCATCACATTATTATTCACTCAAAAAATGGAACTCTCCAGCATCACCACTTGTCCCACTGAAAATATTAAGTTAAAAACTCGTCAGCAATCAATTATGAATGAAAAGATTAATTACCTGTACTTCAACTACAGCTGAAGCTCGCAGTGCATTAAAAATGATCTGGTTATCAGTCGTCAACTGCTTGACCTAAAAACCAAGCAATGGAGCCATTTTGTTCAGTACCGAGCGACAAGTTTGAGATATAACACCAGAAAATTAAAGGGAAAAATCGGACTGGTGCAACTTCTATAATACACACATTTGTGATGCGAGCATATCAGATAGCTCTTCAAGTGATGGCTCGCATGTAACCATTACACTAGAATATGAGATTTAGATATTCAAGCAATTGCTTACACAAAACTATAATGCTAGCATCACATATAGCTCTTTATATGACTAAGGCACTTTAGAACAGATCCAACTCATATACTTATGCAGAATATTAACATCAGCAATACAGAAAAAGTTGTAAAGTTCAATATCAGTAATACAAAAAAAAAATGTGCACAGATGTTTCAATCTGTAATAACCAAATGCAAGAAGTGATTTTCAGGTGATCATGTTATCCTCTCAAAATGATTGCACTGAATAATAACAATAGAAACAACACAACCTGATCCCAATCATCTATAATGGATTTCAGTAAACATTCATCCTGTCTATTGTATTATTTCATATCAAAACCGCCATCTATTCAGGATTACCTTACAAAACATTAATATCTATAGTAAGATGAAAATTTTCAAAATTTCTTAAAGGCAAGGCAAAATTTCACTAAAAATATCTCGAAACATCAACTAGAAAATTGCAAATTCCAATACTTGTAGCTTGTACCCGTAGCTCAAGTGATTGACAAGAATAATTGCAACCATGAGGTCATTGGTTTAAGTCCCAGCATTCGCGTAACCAAAAAAAAATTTGCCAATGCATAATAATTGATGGGAAATCATGTCAAATTAAATTGACTATTTCTTCCTTGAACCCAATAGTTTACCAGTTTTGATACAGTGGGCTACCCCGCTTTCCAAAAAGACTAGGATCATGAAATTTCGGAGATGCAAAAAGACTGGGTAAAGATGGGGCTATTCTGTGTGAGGGCGAGCAGGGTGGAGTTCACTAACATGAGGCTAATCATAGGGGAGTAATCAGGGTCTCCGACTGAAACAGTAGTTCACAGGCATTTGTGATGGGGCTTGTTGTTTCTCCATTTTCCTTTTGACAAGTTTTGCCATCCATTTTATCAATCAATCGAGATAGATGTCTACCTTCTCATCAAAAAAACAAAGGAATTTTCAGAGATGATAAGGAAAAAAAAATGGTAAATTCAAACAAACACATTAAATATATTCTGAAATAAATATTTACATTTGAGCAGGTTTGAGGAGGAAGCTTGATAAAGGGATTACCTATTAGGTTAAGGATCAAATAAATGATAACAAATTCTATGCGCAAACCTCAGTGCAATTTTAGAATCAATCAACTTAGAACCACACTATTTGTCTAGCATTTTGATCAAAAAACATTATTTTTAACTCCCATCATAGATGATCAATGAAATGTGATCAACAATCAAACTTTTAACAATTTGTCTTGAAGCATGACTCTCAATATATAACAGTCACATAAGTTTCAACACTATGGCGATGCCTGCCTGTTTTTCTGGAAACAGAAACTTATGAAGATAGAAAATAACTAGAATGTCATGAATTTAAAATTTCAATATAAATGGCTCTAAACAAGCATCAGTCTGCGATATACGCAATATACGGAACATAATCAAATTATTGATTGGCTAAATACATACATGATCAACATTTTAAATGGAGTTATAAGTCATATTGTAGAATACACAATTTATAATTATAAGATTGGGTAAATGTGACAACAATCTGTTTAGATTATTACTACGTCAACCAAAGTAACTATATAAGTCACATTAGATAACTGTCATCCTGATCCTCAAGGAGTGTGTGTGTGAACTAGCACAAAAGTCAAAGACTTGTAATTTGCATGACCTTGTAAACTAGCATAATGTATCTGAGGCAGTTACCTCAGCATTTAAAACAGCATGTCTCTCTATGAACAAAAAAAGCCCTCATCCCAAACCATTCGCATATAACCAATTTTTGTGCACGTGCCAGTGCACGTGTTTCTTTCTCGTTCTCTCTTTTTTTTGTTTGGGGGGGGGGGGGGGGGGTGCAATTGTTACACACTACCTTTAGGCTAAAACACAAAAAATAGTACTTGAATAGAACTTTGATAACACACCTACATGTGTTCCAACTAGCTATGTTACCATTAGTTACATCTTCATCACCAATATTTTATACAAGTA
Organism: Acorus gramineus; assembly: GCA_030737835.1. Lineage (NCBI taxonomy): Eukaryota > Viridiplantae > Streptophyta > Magnoliopsida > Acorales > Acoraceae > Acorus > Acorus gramineus. The sequence goes on along the minus strand of CM060856.1, from coordinate 14,403,413 downwards.
ACAAGTTAAAACTCAAAAAGTATCTGTCACTTCCTCCATCATATTCCCTAAGTAAAAAAAATGTTCAAATTTATATATCTTTACGCCTTTTCTTTTAAAAAATAAACTCTATCCTTTTTGAACCAGTGTTTGACAATTCAATGATAGTTCGGTTTTGCTCAAGAGAAAAACCAACACGTAATCTGTGTCAGGCAAGAAAAGTTGATACAAGTATAATGCCATCCGGCTTATGTACACCAAATTATTTAGTGGCGTGCTCCCATTCTCAAAAAAGAAAGAAAAAAATCATACGTATCAGCCACATCAGACATAATTATAGCCATCACTGGATTAGCCGATATACACCAGTTAGAGCTGTGAATTATCCTAACACAAGTGCTGGAATGATATCTGATATACACAACTGAATATATGAACTTCTACTCGCATTGTATTATTTGGTCTACGTATCGGAACTGATAATGTTCGAGACGCCACTGAATCTAGAAACTTCTGCTTGCAATGTATTGTTTGGTCTATGTACCGGAACTAAAAATATTTGAGATCATGCAGCCATGCAGGATTATACACAAAATATCCTCTTTGGGCTCCGTCTTAAGCCTTGTCTCTTATCCTTATGAGTGATTATGAATGGTAGATAGGCCTATATTTCTTAGTCTCAATAGAAGCGTTGTTTCTATACTATTATCTAAAAAAAATCAACCCACAAGGCAAATGTTCACCAATATCATAAAGACTATGAGACATCAATGTGAAGGCATAAAATGATGACCATGGCAAGATCAACCATCCAAGACATCTGTGCAAATCATTATTTCTTCATAATTCCAAAACCACATAGTTATCAAACAAAAACAGAGTTAATATGAGATTAGAAATATATGATATTTGCTTATTTACAAATGAACAAAAAAATCCAATTAACTATCAATTGTATTTAAGAACTATAAAAAAATGTTGTAGTACATAATCACAACACATCATATCATAAAGCATACAATTAACTGTCAATTGTATGTAAGAACTAAGTTATCCAACATGTTACTTATTTAACTGATATAAAATAAAAAAATTGCCAACAAATCTTATACATCATAAAAATATGTATATAACTATACAATACCAATAGTTTTACAATAATTCCAATTTTAAATTATCTTCAAAAAAATATCGCGTTCCAAGATTGTGTCAAGCTAAAGTCTACATTTCTCATTCCTTTATATACCCCTTCTGATGAGAAATGGAAGGGAGAACGGAATGAAGACCTATCCAATTATTTCAATTTCTTTCAGCTTAAAACTAGGTAAGCGGAGAAAGACATTACGCGGGTAACATGGAAGGTGGAAGGGTAGGATAAACTTATTCAATTTTTTATTCCACTTCAACAATTATCCCATAGTTGTCTAGGAGACTAAACGAGCCTAGGCGAGGCGACACTTAATTACACATGTTTTTAAAGTGGTGATTTGATTAATGTTCATTATTTAATTATTCATGCTTCATTTTACAAGTGAATCTGAGGGTAAAATGTAAATCATAAATGAAAAGCATGGGTTAGATTACAATCCAGAGGGTTGGGGAAGAGGAAAACCTACTATCGGACTACTACTTCTGTAAGATGTTGCTTGCTTTGTTCATTGTTTCTTGTGGACACCAAAAATGAGAAAATCAATATCGTGATGGTTATAACCAAAATGACTATTAAAATTGTTTGACCAAGTGTTTTAAATGGACATTTTTAACAAAGCTTTTTTGAAAGGAGATTTTGTAGTTCCACTAGTGAAAGATTAATGAAGTGCCAATTTGTTCAAGTGTTTTAAATAACCCCTCACATGTGGAGAGAACAATTATATGGTCCCCTCAGTTGTGGTGAAATCTTAATGACGTGGAAGCCATTGACTTCACTCCTTGTGGCACCCAAGAGGTAAGAGTTAAACTTGGAAGAGGAAGATAAAGTGAAGTGGAGATTGGCGCCTCATTTAGGCTTCTCCGTGAAGACTCTATATAGGAAGCTTAATAAGAATCCTTTAAACAGCTATCCCACCTCTTGAGCCCAATGTCTTAATAAGAAGACTCTTGCCAAGGTTCTAGCTCGAAGATTTGGGAAATGGCGGGTGTGGCACTTGATTCTCATTGGTCCTTTGACAACCTAGAAGCAATATGGATTGGTTCCAGAAGAGGCAAAAAAGAAAGGATCGGAGTAACCTAGCTAAATTTCAAGGGTTGATGCCTCAAGAAATTTGTCGGAGCATATGGCTCATCCGGAACAAAAGTGTTTTCCAAAAGACTAGAATTTATGAGGAAAACACGTGGGCAGTGATATCAAACACTTAAAAATTGGGTCAAGATAATTCTTGAAGTGAACCAACCTTCTCCAATTATGGGCAGTCTTTGGCTAGGGAGACGTTAATTTGGGTTCAATTGACCGTTAGGAAGGATATCTCCTAATCGATCTCCTTAAATTGTTTCTTTCTTAATTTCTTTGTGAGGAGATCCCTCATCTTCTCTTCTTCAAAGGATTTTAATTTAATAATAATTTCTTGTATCATTCTCAAAAAAAGAAATCATGGGAGAAAACATTAATGAATCAAATAAATAGCATGCAGTCAAATTCTTTCAACCAAGTCCTGCCCAATTCAGTTATTGACCAACGGTGAAAACCAGATAGTATTAAAAAACTTCTAAAAGTTGTCCAGTCATCCCATCATGCATGTGTAAATTTGGAAACATGCCCATTACACCAGCAAAAACAGATTCCTCAAAAACCTTCCTATTAAGCAAGGACGGACAACTAAGTGCAATAATTTGAAACTTTTGGACTGTACCACACTCCACACAGCAACAAGATATTAATGCAATCCAAGATGTAAAAAATAGCTGATCACACAAAACAAAGCATGGTACCAAAGTTTCTGGACCATTTCTATTTGCATCCAAAATTTAGTGAACACTATGCAGATGTTATTGAATATGGGGCAATGAAAGCAGGGTAGAAATAACCAGTGAGCAACATCACAAAAAGCTCCTCCTGAGAATATTGTCAGGACATCCATTCACCCAAAGCCTTTGTGGACCAGCTTTCAAGAAGCAGATGGCTAGCTGAGATCCAAACCATGTGTGTGCCCGTGTGTGTGTGTGATTAGGATGCTAAATTTGAAACAGCTCATGCTAGACGGTATTTTCTCACCATTCATTTATTAACTTAAACATCAGAAATGAAAGTTTCAACATATAGTTAGGACGTTCGCATGCTAGACGTTATTTTCTCACCATTCATTTATTAACTCAAACATCACAAATGAAAGTTTCCACATATAGTTAGAACGTTCTAAATAATTTGTGCAATCTGCCATGACAATTGGCCCATCCATCAAGTAAACATGATACTAGCATATCAAACATTACCAGAGTAAACTTTTTCCTGTTTTTCATATGTAAGAATTCTCAGTAAGTTGCATGTGAAACCAGATGGACAGGCATGTTAGACTTGTTAGTAAACCAAACAAAACAAGTACAAGTTGAACAACAAAACCATATCACATGTCCAACGACTAGCAAAGCAAAACAAAAGGAACAGAAACAACTAATTCTCAAAGAGGGCATAGGTTAGACAACATTACAGGATGATTAAAAAAAAACTAAACGAGGGCATAAGGTACACTACATTAAAGGATAAAAAAACTCACCCGATTAAATCCAGCAATCAAAGAAATAGGAACCCATCCCTCCTCATTCATATGTTTTTTCAAGTAAGTGTCCTTGAATAGATTCTCGTCACTGCCAAAAAAATGAAATCATGCATACATGGTACCATAGTGAAGCTCATGTTTATGACGAGTTGGAGAAAAAAAAGACTGCTACACCACATATACCTGAAATAGTAGTCTATTTGCTTTGTCAACTTAGCAATTAGCTCATAATCCACGGGTGGTGAAAAGAATGTTGGCCCAGGAGGGACATAAGACAATCTTTGATCAAAATAATAGTACTGCACAGGACCCATTTCTAAAACATAAAAATCATACAGTTAATGAACAACACCCATAACCCATGACTTAAAACCAAATAAAAGCCTCCATAGAACTTACCATTCATACCCATGAAAGGCAGTGGAGGGGGCCTGATGGATGGGTGACCCATGAAAGGAGCCGACACCACCGGCGGAGGAGGGGGCCCCGGAGGGGGCACCACAGGCCTGACAAAAGGCCTATGCACATTCCGTGGATGCTGCATGTGGAAATCTCTACCGTTAAAATTCCGATTATTCGAATTCCAGTCGCGATCATGGTCTCGCCTGTTCCCATAGTAATGTCCATTATTGCCCCTCCGGTACGAGTTACGGTGCGTGTCACCCCCACCGGCATGTGTCTGCCTGGATCCATGCTCCCCCCAGTTGTTGCCCCTGTTTGGGTGCTCTCTCGGAGAGGCCTCCAGAGCAACTGCTGATGATGGTGATCTCTCTGGACCACCCCGGGATGTCTCAGCCAGTGGTGACGGAATAGGCAGCACCGGCCCAGGCCCGCTGCCATTGGCGTATCCGCCACCCCGTCTCAATGACCTCTGACGGCCAGGTGCCGGATGGTTTAATTGAGGGCTTGTGTTATTACTACTGTTTGCCCTTTGTGGAGAAGATGCAGGCACTGGACCCTGGATTAACCATAAACATGCATATAAACATATAAAAAAAACTCACAAACATAAAAACAAAATCCTGGAATCAACACATTAACAGGTAAAAACATTTAAAAAAACAAAATGTATGCAAATAAGTTGGAATCAATGCAGTCAACTTCAGATTAGGATTTGCATGGAAGTTTCTATGACATGCCCCAAACTAAGAAATCATGTCTGCATGAACCAAACATCTCTATGTAAATTCAACAAAAAAAACATTACAGATAAACCTCAAACACAACTACGTGAGACGCACTTAAAAATAAAGAAAGAAAGAGAGATCATGATCGGTATACCGGAGACAGAGGAGCGGATCCATCCGGAAGGACATTCAAAGAGGGCTCTGGAGACGGCTTCGGCGACGCTTTCGCCGCGGCTTGCGAGAGCTCGGGCCATGAAGAGGTATCCATGACGGGTGGCACAGCCTCAACCGTTCCTTCAACAGAGGGCTTTGCCCAGACGCGCTTATTCCCTTTCACGCCATTCCCATCGGGATCAGAAGGAGGCGGCGGCGTCGCATCAGGAGCTACGCGATCGGCCGGCTCCGGCGGCTGGATCTCCGTAAGAGGCGGAGGCGGTGCAACCGGAGCCACCGCCGAAGGCGGCGGCGGGGAAGGGGACGATGAGGGGGAGCGCGAGGCCGGGTCCGCCTCCGGCACGCCGCCGCGGACGGTTTGGGCCCACGCCGGGGGGTTCCGGCCGTTGCTCCGGCGGAATCGGGGGCTGTTCGCGGCGGAATCGCCGGCAGTGGCTGCCATTGATGGTTGAGGAAACTGAATCGGCGTAAGGAAACAAAGAAATAAATTAGGGTTTCTCAGGATCAAAAAAAAAAAAAAAATTTGGACGGAGAGGGGAGGGTTTCAGAAAAAAAAAAATTCAATCAATCAATGCATGATATCAATTTTTTTTTTTAAACTTCCAAAGATTATGATCGGATCGATCAAAAATGGGAGAACGAACGCGAGAGAGAGGCGATCAAACAATCTCTCTCTCTCTCTCTCTCAGACTCTCTCACCAATATTTCTGTGTTTTTTTTTTCCGGACTCCCAAGGCAGGAACCAGAGAATCAATGTGGGTTTTATTTGAAAGGACTTAGGGTTGGTTATTATTTACGGGTTTGCCACTCGAAAACCACCCGGAAAAAACAAACAAACAATTTATTGGAAAAGACCATATTTTTCCGTTTATTTTGAGACGCGGCCGTGCACATCGGATGGTTGAGATACCGATAAAAATATTTTAAATTTTAAAAGTAACCAAATTATCAGTTTATAAATACCGAATTATTTAAAATTTATGGGATGGTTGAGATACTGATCAAATATTTTAAATTCACTTTCACTCGTACTTAGAATGTTTTACACACTTATTTAACTGATTTTAGTAAATAAGAAAAATATTTTTTATTTGAAATGATCGTTACTTTACTATTTTTAACCTATTAAGAATGAGTAGTTCAGATTTGGAAGAAATTTTTTTTTCTAAATTTTACAAGATTTTTTTGGTAATTTTTAATTTTTTAAAAAACATATTAAGAATTTATCTTTTAAATATCACTAGCATACACATGCAAAAAAACATGTGCTATAATATTATATGATATTAATTATGTGAATCAAATAGCAAAATAATTCACAATTTTAAGCATTGTTAAGTAAAAGTAAAATAATATATGCGTGTTCCTATGCGCTTCTATATTATATTATTTATAATTATAACATTGATATGAATAGCACAATATAGAAAATGTATTTATAAAATATTGAATCATTAAAAAATCTCATATCATAATTATCATTCATATATAGGGTAGTAAATTTGTATATTATGTAATATCTTTTATATGATAGTAAAAATAATGTAACAAATTTTTATAAAATTTAGATAGACTTAATGAATATCTTTAATTTTAAATTATTAAAATTTTAGTATATTGATATGATTTTATTTAAATTTGATTTGAAATATTAAAATATATATACATGATTTTATTTAAATTTGATTTGAAATATTAAATTTAAATAAAAATGATAAGTAATTGCTATATCTATATAGAAAAAAAATGATAATGAAAAAATTGATTCACTTTCCTAATAAGTAACAAATGTATAGAAAAAAAAATTCTTAGCAAACCCTACCCAATAAAATTAAAATTAGAAATACTAATTTTGTTAAAATATTAAAAAAAATATAAACCATCATCAAATTAAAAACCAACTTTCTTTCATTCCTTTTTATAAAGTTTATAATAAGCTAAATGGGGATTGAAACATTTTTAATAGAAGTGAGAGAATGGCAATTAAGTCATTTTAGTTTACAACATTGTTAATGATATCTTTTAATATAATTCTTAAAAAAAAACTGATTTAAATATTCCAAATATAAAAAATTTCCTTTCAAGTAGATAATAAAAAGGAAATAAAATTGCAGTGACAATTTAAGAATAACTGTAACAAATTTGAAGATATTGTTCAAATAATATAGATTTTAAGAAGAAAAAGAGAATAATGAGAACAGAAACTCTTTAAAAACAGAATCTCACCCAAGTTTTGAGAACTCATCATGCTGTCCATACAAAGAGATTTTCCTAGTAAAAGTTACAGATTCTATAGTTACCATCTTTTGCATTATTTGTATTCACGTGAATGCCACTTATACACAAAACAAGCAATCCGAATGCATCATTGGATATCTAACTAGGGATGCATTTCATATTGCATAAGAATATCAGGTAAACCTAACAATTGTGAATTGCAGTCTACATAAATTTATAGATATAAAATAATCACCTACTAAATCTTCTTTGTTAATCTTTTTATGCTTCCTAAATGAGGGGAGATTTATACATTTACACTTGAACATGTTAAATTTTAACGGTGGATTGTACGTAAAAATAAAAAAAATAAAACAACAGGAGACCCACTTTAATGCTAGGGTGGTTTACGCACTTTCAACCATGAATGAAAAAGGAGGGATGACTGGTTATGGGCTTCAATGTTTGGGCCCAAGTGAATTCTCAAACCCAGTTGACTGAGCCATTTTTACCTATTAAAACTCATACTACACATGTTTTTAATTTTAAAAAAATAAAAAATATTATTTAATGAGACATATGCTTTAACAGAAAGTATATATCGATCAATTTTAAGTTGCATGAACTCATTATTAGTAAGTGTAAGAAAAAATTTAGCGATACATTTACATTGTCTAATGAGGTATATGTTTAACTGAATCTGTAACGAGGTAATTTAAACTGTAAAAAAAATGAGTGTAACAAAGATGATACACCCAATTTGCTTTACAACCTATCTTGTAGTCCCATATATTATGATAACACAATGCATGAAATAAAAATCATTTTTATTTTTTTAAAGAAAAAAAAATACATTATTGTTTGTGAGTATATACACTTAATTTCACATAACAATATATATTTTAATAGAAGTATATATATATTTTTTTAAAAAAAGAGAAACGGTGTAGACTGTAGACAAAGTTGTATAAGAGGTTGGACACAGACACTTTTCAATGAGCGCTGATACACGCAATCCGTTTTACAGCTCGTTTTGCAATCTCATACGCTATGATAACATGGTATATACTGCGCTATCATAGTGTATGGGTATCTATCGTAGTATATAGGGTAAATTTTTTATTATTTTTTTAAATTAAAAAAATTACACTAATGTATCTCAGTATATACTTCATTTTATATAACAGCATGCACTTCATTTGGAGAGTGTATGATTTAAAAAAAAAACTGGTGTGGACTACAATCGGAGCTGTAATGGGGTGGATGTATCATTTTCCTTTTTCAATTCCCTATGCTATGTGAGATACATTTGGTACTTTCTGAACTCCTAAAGATTATTAGCTATAATTTCTTTCTGCACTTATTAATCAGTGCTTAAAAATCCGTATTCCGCCGTGTCAAATGCCACCTTAATTTGATTTTTTTTTGTAATTTAACATTTTTTTAAAATATACAATTAATTCTTATATTTTTTTTTATTATTTTTAAATATTTATTTCTACTGGACTAGTGATTTAAATACTCATGAATTTTATTAAATATTATAAGGATCAACAAGTGATTTAATGAATATGAACGAGTAAATACTTTCTTTTAAACAATTAGGTAACTTTTATAAAAAAAATTTCATGATAAAGAGAGGAAGGGACATATAGTTGCAAAAGAAAGACGCGGTGGGAGATACTTTATTCCTCTGACTCGATTTTGCCTTTCACATAAGAAACTAGTTCAATAGACATTTAAGGGTGTGTTTGTGTACAGAAGTATCATAAAACTCAAATTGTACATAACATTAATTAATATTTTAAACAAATGAATCTTGATGCCAAAAAAATTAAAATCAATTTGTTTTTTAAGATACATTTGATTGCGTAATTACGCAGTGTTTGCTACTGCAAGAAGCTTCCTACACACAATAATGTTCAAAAATTAAGATTTAAAAAATATGAGAAAATAAGTTTCTTGTAGAATCAGTTTTAAAACCTAGATTCATGCAAAATCAACACATGGAGTTAATTGTGCACGTGTGATTTCCATTCCATCCACAAGCATATCATTCAAATTTCAAATATAATGTTATAATCCCCTTTAATTTTATTTTTATTTCAAACTCTGTATATACATGGTTCAACAAGCAAACCAACAAAATGCACAAATCAAGGAATTCGAGGAATTCAACTTTGGATAGCTATTTGTAAGTGTTTCTAAAACCAGTCAATTCGGATATGTCATGGAAAAATCAACCAATGAAATCTGCCCCTCGAAAAAAAAGGTGGGGGAGGGTGTCACATCAATTAAAAAATCAACCAATTAATTGACTCAGCTTTTCAGATATTAGTCGCTATTTGTAAGTGCTTTTAAAATCTTCAAAACAAAAACATTTCAAATTTCTTTTTTTCAAATTGGTTGTGTTTCCATCTGACCATCTGAAATATTTCTTTACATGGCTTACATCAGTTAATTAAAAGTTAATTTTAAAAGTGAGTTTGTGCAGGGTGGAAAATGAGAAAAAGTGAAATGTTTTATTTTGATCATTCAAAAAATTAGTATGTGTCAAATAAAGAAGAAAAAAAAAATTTCATCACTTTTCATTTTCTATTGTTTTATTAGAAAAAATAAAAAAAACTTTTACTGCATGTGAGCATTTGAGAAAAAGTGATGGAATTTTTTTTCAACATATGCACAAATACCATGAAAATTTATCAAAGAAATTTTTTTTGACTTTCTACCATTTTTTCTTTGATCCAAATTCTTTTACTTTTTTTCATTTTTTCTTCAAATTTATGCACAAACACTCTAGATATGAAAGGAATGAGAAACACTTGTTTTTTTTAATCAATGGAAATTTTAAATTCCAAATATATATATATATATATATGTACAAGAGACATGGTTGGAGCAATCAATCCTGGTTGAGAGAGTTAGAGAGATGATTACAAGTGTGGTGCATCATGTAACTCTCCCTCTCCTGTACACAGAGTTTGCAATAAAGCAATTTAATTAGATTTACATGTTATGCACTCAACACGCAACGATATAAGAGTAAATGTGTCTATATCTAATATTAACTATCTTCCAACTTTAATTGAAAAGGAAAATGATATGTTCAGCGACTTTGCATCCTCATCCGCTGTTTGCATTTTTTTTTTTTTTAATTATACATTTTTCTATTAAAATAGATTATGTTATATAAAATAAAGTATAGATTCAATAAAAAAAAATCTTTCAAAAATAATTTTTTTCTTTATAAATATGATAGAATTTCATATACTATAATATCGCAGTATATACTATGTCATTACAGTGATGAGGCTGCAAATGAGATTGTAAAATGAAGCAATTATAATGTATGAAACTGCAGATGAAGTTGTAAATGGACTAAGTGTATTAGCGATCAATGCATGTGCTCTTGATGGGCATACAAAAGTTGATTGGCGTGGAAATTGAGTATCCATTTGGGTAGAGACATAAATTATCTTGAGGTTTATATCTATTCTATGAATAAATAATTTTATCAATGGAACATGTGATTTTCTATTTGATTGTGTTTTTTTTATTATTCTCATTAAGAAACGTGATAATAAAGATTGAGTTGTTTGATTAATGAAGAATAAAATATGAGTAAGGTGTATAAAAAATTAAGTTGACATATGAGCCCCATGATGTGTAAGAGATGATGACAAGTGATTTGACGTGATGACATATAACTTGACAGGTGAGTCCCCTTCTATCAGTGGAGGAATAACACAATTCTATGTGAAACCTGGAATACAAATATCAACTTATTCTCAACTAGTTTTGTATAGCTATACCTACTTATTTTCTCTATTCAAATACACTTTTTTTTTCTTATTTTCCTCTATTCCCACCTATTGCACCCCTTGTTTTCCCATCCAAACCGGGAAGTTTCAAACCATGAGTCATGAGAGAGCCCGTTAGACTCACATATTGGTTGTCCTACATCAACTGTGGCTGTCAATTGAGCTGATCTTATATTATTTGCTCCCGATAGCTATACTCGGATAAATAACAATCCAGACTGAATAAACAACTTTTTGTTTGATTGACTTTTTTGCTATTCTCATTGGAAAACGTAAAAATAACTTTTTTGTTGTTTGGTTCACCTTGGATAAAGTGATGATAGCTACACCCATTTATTTTCTCTATTCAAATACACTTTTTTTTTTCTTATTTTCCTCTATTCCCACCTATTGCACCCCTTATTCCCCCATCTAAACCGGGAAGTTTCAAACCATGAGTCATGCGAGAGCCCGTTAGACTCACATATTGGTTGTCCTACATCAACTGTGGCTGTCAATTGAGCTGATCCCCCCCGTATGGGGTGTGACATTAGATTATTCGCTCTCGATAGCTATACTGGGATAGATAACAATCCAGACTGAATAAACAACTTTTTGTTTGATTGTCTTTTTTGTTATTCTCATTGGGAAACGTAAAAATGATTTTTTTGTTGTTTGGTTCACCTTGGATAAAGTGATGATAAATGGTTGATAAGTGATGAATAAGAGTTTATGATTTCTTAAATGACAATTATACTCTCTGGGAATAGTGTGAGAGATATATGATTGATTTGATAGATGTGACAGTTTTTAGAATCTGTGTGAGTCTGTTAGGTGAGATAAATTTTTTAAAATGACAGAGAAGAGTATTTTTATCCATTGGCATAGATAAGCCTTGATAAACAATTCCATCATTTCCTTAGAATAGTTATCATGTCTTATCTTAGCTTATCTAGACATAACTATCGAAATTTATTCTATAAAAAACAAATAATTTTTTTTAGCTATTCTTCATTATTCTTATCTTATGTTCCTCGAAAGAGTTTCATTGTTAGCAGTTGTTGATATGAACATTAGCAACTCCTTTAGCTTGTTAGAATTTTTTCTCTAGTATTATTGGTATAATATATTCCGACTGTTGAGTTATGATAAAATAAGGATAAATTCATGTTTCACTATTCATGTGCTCTATCTTATACTTTGTATGTTTAATGCACTGATTTTGTCACGTAGGGTGGAATTGCGCAACAACATATTCCAACAAATTCAATCGGTGGGAGAATTTTTTTTCTTTTTAACTGATGGTGGTGTGGAGTTGTCCAACCTGGGCAGGGTTTGTTGTTGTAGGCTCTTCTCCTTTCCGTGTGGTTGGTGCGGGTTTTGCAGGCTGGCCATGGGCCACTCCTCTTAAAATGGAGGCTGAAGCAATAAGGTTCAGGATCTGTTTTTTACAAGGTTTGGGTATTACTCAAGCCACTGTTTCTACAGATGCTTTAACACTTCTTCAAGTGTTTCAAATGGGTGGTCCTGGTCCTCCTCATATTCAAGAAATTAATGGTTGCTGAAATTTGTGAATGGAAGAAGGTGCAAAGCTGCTTGGACTTTTGCAAGGGTCCTAGAGATTTGGTACGTGATCCAGAAGCTCTTGCACGACATGCTTGTGGGAAAGTTGAATCAAAATAGTGTTTGGAGCTTCGGGATCCGGAGATTCGGAGTATAATCGACCCTTTTTATAACTTCTGTCCATGACTGTATTGGTTCTGTACACAGTACAGCTATTTAAGCTACAAATAACCTTATAAGGGACTTTGGTTATAGTACCTAAAATGTCCAAGAGTCACTTCTTATCAAAAAAAAGAAAATCCAACAAATTATCTGCGCCATTGGAATATCTATTTATTTTTATTTTTATTTTGGCATGGAAGTGAGTGTGTTCATTTCATTGATCACCAAGAAAAATTACAAACTAAAGAAAGAATTACACGGATGAGCGACCATGGAACTGTCACCCTCTCCATCTTCCAAATACAAACAAGAAAATAGACCTCTATAATTGACAACCCAGTAGTTGAGAATTGAGAAATTAACCTGCCTTTGCATTAACTTTTTTTTTATTTGTTGTACTTGTACAAGTATCTAATAAATCCCTGGACAACTCAGATCACTATTAATATTATGAAGATTATGCATAATTGACTCATAAACACAAGTTGACAAAACTAGCTAGTCAAATAAGTTTTCACTTATATTTCTAGTATGTTCTCTATCTACCTTGATAGCGTATCTCCCCTTCACAAAATTCGAATGAGTTTCTTTTTTGTTGCAAATTATAATCTAGTTAAGAAAAGTGACAGAGCCAATCCTTGTTGGTTGAATGTTCATGCAACTTTACTTTTTATCTTAAATATGTATTCAAAATCAATTTACATTATCAGTATATTATTAGAGTGTGCATTGAAAAGACCTAAATTTGAATGCTAATATTAGTATCCTAAAGATTTAAGAACATATACAAATATTAAGATATTGTATTTATTGACATACTTTATTAGGCCATCTCCGGTCCTTACTCAAACCTATATCTAAATTTCATTTAAATTTTGAGTAAAAGCTTGATTTGATATGATGTGTCTCCAACCATCACTTTGTGTTTTATTCAAATCTTTTAAAAAATTCATACATTCTTCTAATTATTTCAACATTTTCAAAGTCTTTTCCCAAACATTTTTACTACTCAATTTTTCTTCCTTTCAAGATATTTAAACTTAAAAATTATAATTATCTAATTTTTTAAAAAATGTAAAAATAAAAATGGGGGGGGGGGGGGGAGGGGTAGGAAGGCGTCTAATATAATTCAACAAAAATGTCACATTGAAAAAAAATGTGGAGATAAAGGAAAAAAAGAAACGTTGAAAATTTGGGTAAAGATTTGAATCTCTCTTGATTTGGATAAAGATTTGTGTAAAAGCTTGATTTAGTATGGATATGGAAATATAGTTGGAGAGGGTTTTGAATGACTTTTACTCAAATTTAAATTTTATTATCGGATCAACCTGATCCCCCATCCAACACAAAGAAATAGGGGGCACCACCACAAAATCTCATGTGAACCATAGATGGTCAATGGATGAAATCAATCATTAAACCTTGTATTTAGTTTTCTCTTATGGTAATTCAGATTTAGACAGGGAGCTAAAATGATTACGATTGAAATCACTGATCACCTCCTGTAATGGAATAGAAATTCTCACACTCTCTATTGATGATGTGAAGTCGAAATGTCTTGAAAAGTTGAAATCATGTCTTGCTTTACTGGTTTCTAGATGTCCGAAACAACACTTTCAATTTATATTCTACAGTTACTATGGACAGCTATTGTATATATCATGAATATTATCCCAACACACATGGGGGAATCCTTGGGTGCTTTTGGCAAAAAAAAATAAAATAAATAAATAAATAAATTAATTCATCTTTTAATTTTTTATAAATTAAAATTAAAAATATTATCAAATAAATTAGTTTAAATGCACTATTATCAGGACGGTGCCAGCTCGAGAGTGATGGGATCAATTGACCCTATCAATATTTTTTATTTATTTATAGAAACAGCCAGCCGACATGGTTTGTCCAAAAGTTTCATCCATTATTTGTTTTTAAACAAACCAGCCCAAGAATTTTTTTTGAAACAAACCGGCCCATAGCGCTATTAAAAACCCTACACCCACTTCCAATGAAAATAAAGTAATGTTACAAAGTTTTTTTTTTAGTTTCAATTTCAGTCTCATTTGCGTCGATTGAAAATTATCAGAGAATATACTCACATTAACGAGGTATATGCTTCGATAGAAAATTTTTACATTTTTATAAATGTATCCATTCAAGTCATTGAAGCATATGTTTTATTTTTTGTACAATATATACCTTATTAAATGAGATAGACTATTTTTAAAAAATTCAAAATATGTGTAGACTAGAATTGGGGCTGAAAAAGGGGCTTGACATAAATAGTGGGACCACTACTCCATTTTTAAAGAATATGGTAATTGGTTGGAATCCAACATTGAAAATGATGCAGTATTTTGCTTATGTTATTATTTATTCAGGATTGATACCAATTTTCAAGAGGGAAGTGATGCTTTTGTTACGGGTGGATTCACAACTTGGAATAAAAAAAAAAGGTTGAGAGTTCAAATTGGGAGGGTCAAATAGTGCCCATAACAAAGCTTAGAAAAAATGTGAAGATCTAATGAATCAAAAGTAACATATTCAAAGTTATTTTTCTAAACAATCAGAACAAATGAAGATTCAATATCGAACTCATTTAAATGCTTCGGTTGATTGCGTAAGATTCATTTTGTTTCAAGGGTTAGCTTTTCGTGGTAAATTTTTTTGAAAATTTTATTATTTTTTTTTTAATGACTCAATCTATGAAAATTTATGGAACTGTCACTGATCATCATTACTTGATTTTGTCTCTAACACGGTATCTCAAAATATGTGTTTTATAAAACAGTCATTATCATTATACCCTCAAAAGATATGCATCAAACATTTAAAAATTAAAAGCTCATTTTCAAACAGTGTTTCAAACGCACTCTAAATCAGTTTTTGAAATTGAATGAGAGTGAGAGATGTAGTGCAAGAAATTGAATGAGTGAAGATGAAAATAGCACGCATAGTCCCATGCCAAAAACTTTTCAACAATTCCCTCTTTTTAGAAATTTGGGAGTACTTTTTTAATGTGAGTTTTTTTTAGTTATTTTTTACATGGGCCTGGACAAGAACGATACCATCCTATATGGGCCGAAGCCCACACTACCAATTTTTTTATGTATAATATTACATACAGCTCTATTTCCAGTCATATTTTCAATCTACATGTGTTTTAAATTTTTTAAAAATAGTATACATCATCTAATGAGGTATATACTTTTATAAAAAAACAAAGCATATGCTCTAATGAATTGCATGAATTCATTTATAAAAAATGTAAAAAAATTATTTCGAAACATATGTTTTGTTTTTTTATAAAAAAAGGTAGAAATAGCTACCACGATTTCATTTTTGCTTTCGAAATACAATTCTGATGGGGTGAGAAGACATATAGAAAGAAAGAGATACATAGAAGAGATCTTGACGGCCTATGTCCTGGTTAGAAGAGGAATCAAACCCGGGCCATATGCTTTGTTAACGTGAACATATGCATCGATAGAAATCTATCAATGCATGTAAAACTAGAATCAGGACAAGAAATGAATCAAAGAGTAACAACACCCTTTTTTTTTATCTCTCGCCAGTGACAAGATTTAAACCGTGGAGCGTTCAAAGGAAAGCCGTGGGGACCACTTTTTTAGTGTGAGTTGAAATATTTATAACAATTTCACATTTTTATCAAGATTTTTTCATTTTAAAATTTGAGGAATTCTTTGCAATGGTTCAATCTTTCATACTTAATTCATATATACTGTTTAATTAACGAACTTAAAAAAATTTCATACCAGTAAGAACTCATGAAAATTCTATACGTCCAACTGTCTATCAAAGAGTTAAAAAACATTTTTTAGTTAAAAACTATATTTCACCCATTCAAATACATGCATATTAATATGAAATTTTTATCTTTCCGTACTTCTAACTTGTGCACTAAGCAACATTACATATTAATATGAAATTTTTATCTTTCCGTACTTCTAACTTGTGCACTAGGCAACATTACATATTAATATGAAATTTTTATCTTTCCGAACTTCTAACTTGTGCACTAGGCAACATTTTGATTGGAGTGAATATTTCCACCACTTACATGGGAAAATGTTTTGTCAGCATGTCATCTTATTTCCAGTGTCTCATAACACAAAATTTCGTTTACAAACTTTCTTGTCTGAACTACTGGGCCAAGACTCAAAGGAGAAATGGAGGAGTGAGATATCGATGGAACCCATGCCTTTTGCATGCCAAAAAAACAAAACAAAAAAAAAAAACACTTTTTTATATGCTGAAGGATACAATTTCTTTTGTTCTCTCTCGTTCTTCAGGTTTCGACTTTACTGTAGACCGGAAGAAATCAATACACAGATCCATGATTTCATCTTGTGATGAGAAGAAGTGTGAAGCAACATTTGGTTGTGCGATTGCGCAATGTTTGTGATTGTAAGAAGTTAGTTCTGTAATCGTGCAGTCAAATAGCTTTGTAACCGCAGTTTTGTACAAACAGATTTCAAATAAATAATATCTAAAAGCTACGATTTGATAAAGTTGAGAGAAAAACAATTTCCTACGTAATAAGTTTTAAACTCAGCTTTTATATAAAATTAATTTTACAATCGCGTAATCGAACGTTCGCTAAAACATAGTTTCCCAGTTCCGACGATACATATAGAAGTCTCTGTGAGGTTCTTACATTTATGAACGCGGACGACATAATCATAATGTGTACGTAGGATTAGACATCAACTGTCGTTCATGCTGAGACTTTTAAACGCATTGAATCAAAATCATCTCCACGTGTATTGCTTTTAATTTCCAGAACATGCATCAACAGACAACAGTAGCTATATGTATATATCCATTGTATGTCCCTTATTAGTCTGGGTGAGACATGACCGGAGAAGAAAGGAGAAGGGAAAAAAAAAAAACAGAAGAAAGAAAGATGGATTTTGAGAATACACATGCAAAAAAAAAGTTAATAACTGTTCTGGGATGTATTGGATTTGTTTATTTCAATGAATAAAATTATTCTTTTACTATATTATTTATAAAAATCTCAACACTCTCACGCGTATTTGTAAAATGATTAAATTAGATCTAACACACGTTAAATAATTTGATTGTCCAACACAATTGTGATCGTTTAATCTAATCATTTTGAAATATTATATTTAATTGAATAGTAAAAAAAATATATTAGAATTTAATTGATTTTAATTTCAATTTTGAAAGCTGATATAATATCTCATTCATAACTCATAATGTTTCTATAAAATCGGATGGTCATGATTACGTTAGATAGTCAAATTGCGTCGGACATAACCCGATCTCATTTGTAAAACATACCACATCTATTATATCACACGTACCTTTCTCACAATTATTTTAAATCATAAACAAAATATACAACGGTAACATAAATTTTTATTCATCTTTTATCTACTATTTATCTTTAGTTTATTCAAAACAAACAAAATAAAAAAATCACTTTCATGTTTTTTAATAAAATTAACATAAAATGCACTCAAATATAAATGAATTATTATCTATTTTAATATTGTTATTAAAGTCAGATACCCAATATCACACTCTAAATAGACAGTGACTACGAAACAGGACAAGACAAAAGAGGCTATAGAGTCTCAACGGGCACGCTAACTTTGAAATTTGTCAGGTTCTCTATAACATGCTCAAAGCACGCTGCGCATTTTCTGGTTCAGCCACCCGGGCCTTGGCTCTAGTGAAATACACATGTTCATATATATATGTACATGAAAAAAATGAAAGGTAGTGAAAGCTTCCTGTTCATCTCCAGTATAAAAGCACTTATTGAAGGCGCATGGAGCTCAGTATAATAGTAGCTTATGACGAAATTGATAGGGAGAAGTGGCTGACTTGATTCCATGAGATCTGGTTGATATATGATATTTGGGGATTTACGTGTCATAAAAATTGTGGAAAAAAAACATCAAGATAAGGCCCATGGTCTAGGGTAGTAACCTCCATTGCACTTGAGAGGGGCATTGCCCTAACATCTGCCCAAGTGACGGAGTGTACTTGTTAATTTGTGGTAGCGGGGCTTGCATTCGTGCAGCTCCTTAAAAAACCAAGTGAAAAAAAAAATTGCGAAAAACTATCACGATTTCATGTGTTAAATCAACATGCGATATTACCGGATGTGTTAACAAATCAGTAATTAAAATCAAAGTACAAAGAAAAAAAAATAATAACAAAATAATTGAATCTCCTTCTAGTACGATGATAGAGGTACTCCCTCCTTAATAAAGTATTTGAGATAGAATTTTGTCACTTATTGATAGAAGAAAATTTGATCAAGAAAAAAGTTATTATCAATAAAATAAATCATAAAAGAGAAGAAGTATGTGGTTCAACAAAGGATTGACCATGTTCATGAAAAAGTTAGAGTAGGGATTACATACTCCAACTGTATGTAAATTACTGAACTGACTTTTCTCTCATAATCTTAGATTTGTTTCTCAATTCTGAAAAAATTTCTAACTATACATAATATATACAATACAATTATATAATCATAATGTCGTGCACATAACACAAAAATTACATATGAGAATACACATGTAAAAAACAAAAAAAATACTTGATACTATTTACCTTTTTTTGGAGCGTTCCACCTTCAACCCCCCATAAATTAATTACGTAATTTATACGCGTTTTTATTCGTTGCGGCAAAAAGAAATTCAATCACAGGCAACTCTCTTACAATAAATTATTATATCTTGATATCCCAAAACAAGAAGGGAATACATAAACTCTAATAATAAATAATCAATCATCTAATAATGGCTGACTCCCCCTCTCTTGGAGATTTCATCCCGACAAAACTGTGCAAATACTAATTCAACAAACCACATCATGAATCAAGTCATTTATGATTTGCGTGGCTTATTAACTATTCTTCATTTCCTTATTTATCTCCCACTCAAATTAAACAATCCCTTGCTAGGCTATCAAGCTTTTAATATATTACTTCTCAATAAACCATCACCAAGTGATCAGAGATGGGTCTGTACTGGACCAACAACACTGATGAAGTCGTTTGCCTACCTCGTTTTTTTTTCTTTTCCTCACAAAGCCTAACCCCACCAACTAAACATCTCATTGGTTAAATGGTTAAGCTAAGCAGAAGGTTCAAATCACATATTATCTATATAATAACCACAATCATCCAAACCGACCATCCGCACAATTCCACCTGGTTCTCAATGATTTATTGACCCTACACTTCGCTGTTCAACCATTTTTTTTTATGAAATTTTTATTTTTAAGTCCCTATAAACTATAAGATTTAGTGATCGATTCCTCAATTCTTCATATCTTGGTTTTAGTCCACAGATTTAAAAGATATGTTCCTTTTTAATCCCTGGAAGGGACCTATCCCTAAATTATTTGGTTTTGTTTTTAGTCCTTAGGAGGGACTAAAAAAGAACATATCCTTTAAATCTAGGGACTAAAATTAAAATACGAAGAAGTGAAGGATCGATCCATAAATAAGTATGTTTACAAGGAGGAACGGGGGGGGGGGGGGCAAGGCTTAAGTCATGAATCATATACACATATGTACAGTAATAAATATATATATATATATATATATATACACACACACACACATATGTACAGGGTGACATGTTAGATGAAGTATGGGTTATAAACAACAGAAACACTCATAAAAAAACAATAGGCTTATACGGTATTGAGTGATTATAAATAGAAAGTATTTTATAAGCAGCGTATGATTTATTTACATGAAATTTTTTTTTCATGTATCATGGTTAACATACATACATTTGATTTTTTTGAGTATATACCTATATAATGAAGTATATTAATTTTTTTATAGAGAATGAAGTACATACTTATATGAAATAAATGCATATTTTTAATTTATGGTTTCTACAGTATTGTATATGGAGATAGTGAAATATATATTGAGTTAACCGATTTTATATACTATGTTAAACATGATAAATGAAAAAATGTTATAAAATGGATTGAGTATATCAGTACCCATTGAATATTATGAGATTTGGAGGCATAAATATATTTTAAAAAATTGTGAAAAGCTTTGTTTTCAATGGAATATTGGTAATTAGTATCTGATTTTGAAGGGTTGAAAAATTACTGATTTGGTTTTTTAGCGATTTTTTGTTTATTTTGATTTTTCATGTTTGCTTATATTGAATCTTTCAATTTTTTTTTTTAAAGTTAGGTCTTAAAATCTCTACCCAAATATAAGCTTGAAAGATATCTCTATATGTTTTTGTAATTAGTTATTTTCTTCATATTCATTTTTTCAATTTTAAAATTTTATTTTTTCTAATTTTTGCAATGAAAATAATGAGATTTAAAGATTTTTCGCTCTATCTGGATCTGAAGATTTTTCACTCTATATGTTGGCCTTCTATCCCCCCTTGTTGTCATTCCTGATTCCTCCCTGCAAAAAAGAATTCCATTTTGGAAAGAGGTTCTCACTGTGTCCAACCCTAATCCAACCTTTTCAATTCCAACTACCCATTGGCATCACGGAGCCGTACACCGTTCGATCAATCAACAACGGTGGATATGATATTTGGTCCTCCCACTTGATCAAAAACAAGAAGAGAAAGACATATTTTAACCAAAGTTAGGGATAATAATTTATCTAATCGGGGAGTTTTGTCATTTTCATTCGGTGATGCAATCTGAGCCGTCCGATTCAATTGTCGCTGCTGTGTTGTGACCGTTTGCGTTTGCAACGGTCGAAATGGAAGCCTCTGGAAGCGTAAGAGACCGGTTTTGGATTTTATAAGGACACGTGTCATTCATCGGACCGAATCGATGAAATAAAAAAAAATTTAAAAAAATGTTTGTGGCATTAAAAAGGGAAAGCCGTGGTGTGGTGGTTCTTCCGTGGAGAATCGAGTGTTCTCTCCAGAAGCTTCCGCTTACCGAGTCTCCCCATGCATGCGAGTCGGCACTTGTGATCTCAAAATCTGACCCGTTAAAATCGTATTGAACGGCTCTCGCTCACAAACTCCTTGTACGCACGAGCTTTCCTAACGTCTCAACGTTCTACTTTTTTTTTTTCCCTGCGATGGAGTGCAACAACGACAGGTCAGCTCCGCAAACGGGTTTCAGATAACGATGACCCAAGCGGGGACCACCACGTCAGACGCCACTTGGACGGACGTGGGACCCATCCCCACCTACTAAAAACAAGGGTCGGAAATTCGAGATTATAACAAGAATACCACAGTAAACAACGCTCATTTGACCCGCATTGACCGTTCGTCTCGGTAAAAAAAACAAAACCTTCCCGAATCCCGAGGCGGTCGGAACATAATCCCAACCGTTGAATCACTGAGGCTTGTCATACTACGTTGGTCCCACCAGTCGAGGGACCCGATCATGTTTATCACTACTAACATATGCACCAGATGTTCAGCCACTGTTTACCCGGCAGCCCCTGCAACAGCTCCCCAACAAATATCCAAATGCGTTACACTAATCATCACCAAATGATCCACTTATCTATCCCATCATAACCCGTGTTTTCCTGAAACCCCATTAAACCAACGCTCGTCATGTCAGCTCGATCATTAATACCCATCCGATCAGACTGAGCAGCAGTTCCCCTGCTCTGTAGCTGTGTGTGTATGTATATATATATTTTATTTATATATATTAAGTACCATTGATATTTGTCGTTTTACATTCACTGTAAAGGTTATAAGGGTCTTTTCATGCTATTTTAACCTTTTATTTCATACGGAGCCGTTGTTTTTAGAGAGAGAGAGAGAGAGAGAGAGCGCTTTAGCTTGGGTTTGGTTGGATGCCAGGCTGACGAGTTTGGGCCGATATGATTACCCCTCACATGGTCACGCTGTAAAACTGGGTCCCGCCACACCAACTAAAACTCATCAATTTTTTTTAAATAAAAACAAAAAATAATAATTATTAATTTTAAATAAAAAACCGTCCAAGGTCCTATCCATAAATTGTGCTACAAGCCCCTTGTGTTTCTCTCACAATCTGCGAGTCTTTGCTCACCAAGCTTTGCACTAGCCGCACTTGAAGAAGCTCTTGTAGTGAGAGAGAATTTAAAGTGAAAGAGAGATGTCGAAGGAAGTGAGTGTGGAGGAGGGGGCGACGACCCACCGGAAGGACTACACGGACCCGCCTCCTGCTCCGCTGTTCGACGTGTCGGAGCTCCGGCTCTGGTCGTTTCACAGGGCTTTGATAGCCGAGTTCATAGCGACACTGCTCTTCCTCTACGTGACCATTGCAACCGTCATCGGACACAAGAAGGCCACCGGCCAATGCGACGGCGTGGGTCTCCTCGGCATTGCCTGGTCCTTCGGTGGGATGATTTTCGTCCTCGTCTACTGCACCGCCGGAATCTCAGGTAATCCATTCAAAGCTAAAAAAACATGGCTTTTTCACATTTGGGTCTACTCAAAACGCGATTTTGATAAGTGGGTCTTTTTTTTTTAAGGTGGGCACATCAACCCTGCTGTGACGTTCGGGCTTTTCTTGGCGCGGAAGGTGTCGCTGCCGAGGGCGTTGGCTTACATGGTCGCTCAGTGTGCCGGCGCCATCTGCGGTGTGGGTTTGGTGAAGGCGTTCATGAAGCACCCGTACAACGAGTTCGGCGGGGGAGCGAACGAGGTCGCTTCGGGTTACACAAAGGGGACGGCTTTGGGGGCGGAGATCATCGGCACGTTCGTCCTCGTCTACACCGTCTTCTCCGCCACCGACCCCAAGAGAAGCGCCCGTGACTCACACGTGCCTGTAAGTGAATAGTTTTGGGTTCCCGAAAGTTTCTCTGTTTATACAGAGTATGAGAAGTTGATTGTTTCTGTTTGTTTGCTATGAGAAAGGTTTTGGCGCCACTTCCGATTGGGTTCGCTGTGTTCATGGTTCACTTGGCCACAATACCCATCACCGGGACTGGGATCAACCCTGCTAGAAGCTTAGGAGCTGCTGTGATCTTCAACAATGACAAAGCTTGGGATGATCAGGTATGCTCTGTTTTTGGTTTTCTTTGCATGTATTAATGTTTTGTTGTTGTAGGGGTCTTATATGTTCTAACTTTGTTGTGCAGTGGATCTTCTGGGTTGGTCCTTTTGTTGGGGCACTAGCAGCAGCTGCTTATCACCAGTACATCCTCAGAGCGGCAGCCATTAAAGCTTTGGGGTCCTTCCGAAGCAACCCACACAACTAAAAACAAAGAACTTTTTTTTATTTGGGTGTGATGGCTTTTCTGTAAGCAAAAAAAAAAAAAAAAGAGAAACATTTAGTGGTGATGGTGGTTGTGGTTTGTGGGTTGGATTGTTAATTGGGTGATGATGATGTTGTGTAGTTTCATGTTTATCTCCTTAATTATTCTTACTTGTGCTTTAAGAAAGTGGAAGTGCGTGTTCGTTGAGATGTGCATTATTTAATGATGTCTTATGCTTCTACTTGATTAGCTTTGGCCTTTGTGTGTATTATTGGATTTCTTTACATGAAACATTCCCTGGTTTAATTTGTCTTCGCATGACTGTTAATTCTTCACTGTTTTGGACTTTAATTTTTAAAACTTTTTCTTTATTATTGCTTTAAGCCAAAGACAGAGGAAAAGTATAAAAGACTAATTATACCTGACCATGGTTTGGACCTAGCTTTGGCATGTGCGGTACCTCTCACATGGGAAGTCTTTAAAAGATGTGGTGCAAAATTTGCTACTTTTTGATGCGTTTCGCTGTAGCAGATTGTGAGAATCAGCATCCTATGTAGTCTCTCTTTTAATAAAAATGCAGTTGGTCTACTACTGTGACAACACCTAACAAACCCTAGAGCACGATGTGGAGCTGAATTGAACCGTTGAGGGTTAGATGCACGTGTCTCAGGGAAGGCATTCATGGAACAGTATAGGTTCTATTTAATGTGATCATCAAACACATCTAATGATAGGTTCACAATATAAAGCCATATAGAAGAAGGCTTTTGTCATAATTAATAGTTAGAACCGTTTAGTTCACAAATAAAAGTGTGTTTGTGCACAAGGATGTACTAGTGATGCTGGTGATTATACTTTCTTGTCTTTTGAAGTTTTTGTTGTACATGCAGTGGATCATCTGACTTCTGGGTTGGTCCTTTCGTCTCATTTATGATTTCTCTTATTTTCTTTTGTGCACAAATACACTATATAAAATTAATCGTAAATATAAAAATTAAGCTTATTTACTTTGGTTTGGTTTATTTAAAAAGAAAAAATGTTTGGATTGATTGAAAAGTCACACCGAGACTAATAAGAGGTTTGTTTCACTATTCAATCTTATACAAACCCAAATATTGTCTTCACATAATCCCAATACTTAATGTATTCGCTGGTAAATTAGTGATTATAAATTTGGAAAACTTCAGATTTATATAAATGATTATAATTTACGAAAAGAGAATTGTATTTGCTCATGCTACAACATCTGTAGACATTATTTCACATTAAACTTAAATAAATTGATATTCTTTTTTTTATATATTATTGATAAAAATCCTACCAATACTTTGTTTATTAAAAAATTAAACAACTTTTTTTAATTAAAAAAAAACTGGAATATAAATTGATTGGTATGAAAAATTTTCAAATAATTAAACTATGTTTTCATCTGAGATTCCCCATATCCCCTCTTAAAAGATTCCCTCAAAAAGACATAATAGTAACAGAAAGAAAGGATTGGAAAAGATAAAAAAAAAAAAAAAAATTCTGATGGGTGGGGTAGAGAAAGTAAAGTTAATGGAGCGGTGCAGTGAATCTGCAGGAGTGGAGCGGGTACAGTGAACGTGTCGACTCAAACAGTACAAAAATAATGACTTTGGCAGTGATTAGTGCCCTGCCTGGTTAGTCACAGTCCCCTCAATTTCACCCCCCCCCCCCCCCTCCCCTCCTTTTTCTATACAGATGAACAATGTCACTATCTCTGTTAATTTGCTGGGTTCATGTGTTGCATTTCTGGATAATTAGAACTGCAAGCTAGAGTTTTTATCAATATTAATATAATTTATAATTATGAACTGAACACGTGTTTAAGTTATCTTAATTATATTAATGTCACCCATGTAAACCCGTTTGGGATTTGACGTAAATTTATTCGTCCATCGTAGCTAATTATTGATATAGATATCAATAAATTTTTATTCGATTTTTTGTCTTATAGTCGAAAAGTAAAAAAATTATTTTTTGTTTATTTTATTTATTTTAAATAAATTGACGATAAATAGTAGATAAGTCTGACCATTTAAGCCAGAGTCAGATTTCTTATTGTAGAAAAATAAAAAAAAATGAATCATCAAACACAAACAATTTATGCAAATGTCAGGTTTTGATTCCGTTAGTTTTAATTATCAACAACACTGAATTATCAAATGATATAGTGCATACAAAATGTTTTCAACGCTAATCATGGGTAAGTTTTTAATATTGAAATGATATACTTTAAAGCAACTCTAATCACATTCCATGTATTTAAATTTGGAGGGTGGTGTGCTCCATATTTAGAGGCCACTTCCAAATCATTTTTTTTACTTTTTATTTTATACACTAATTAATTCAATCTAATTTATATTTAAATCTACTAATCCATTTTTAATAAAAGTACCATAGTTGAAAAGATCTCATCGAGACCTTTGAAATCAAACTAATACTAAATTATTTTAGAATTAATTTTAAATAAATTCTAATATGTTTGATTATTCAAGTATTTAATTAAAAAATTATTAATTTAAAAATAACTCTAAAACCATTTAATATTATATTCATTTTAAAGTTCTTAATGAGTTCTTTTCAATAGTATAATTTTTATATAAATGGATTAATAATAACATTTATTAATGAGTTTTTATATAACATTACATAATTTTAAAAATGATACGAAAAAATGGAGGGTTATGGTTAGATTGTAACACCCTTTTTTGAATTTCCTCCAAATATGGAGAATCAACCCTCCATATTTGAAGGCTTAAATTTGAAACGCTCTTAAATGATGACACATTGTTAGGTCACGGTTAATCTCTTTAGGCATAGTTTGGTTAAAGAATATATAATTCCGCAACTTCTGAGCAGTTGCCAAACTACACCGCAACCGCAACTTGTCGAGAAGTATTTCTACGAGAAGTTGTTTCTGAATTAAATTACTTTTACAGAAGAAGCTTCTTATTTTTGGAGTTAGAAGCCGTTTGACAACACATATTGATAAATGTTTTCAAAAAGTACTTTTGCAATAAAAATCACATGAATTGTCTAAAATACCATAGCACCCATTTTATACAATTATCTTAATAGATCAATATAAGTAAATAAATATAATCAACTATATAGATTTTAAATACTAATAAACTTTTTCTAACCACAATTGGTTACAATATCAAACTAAAAAATCCTAACAATTAAAATACTAACAAACTTTTTCTTTGTGAACAAATTTATTACTAACAATCAAAGAACCTGACAATTTAAGGTAGATATTACTAACAAATTTATTCTAACAATTAAAAGATACTACCAAAATTGTTCAAATTTAAAATAGTAGAGAACCTAAACTAACAAATATAAAATAGATCATAGATTTATCCTACATCAACCTAAGGAGATAAGTGAGAGAAAATTTGTTTTATATAGTACCTAAAGCCTATGTTTAGTTTGATAATAGGGTTAGAATAAATGAGAATAAATAGGAATAGTTTCAAAATGGGTGTTTGGAAAGCTGGAATAAATGAGAATCTATATGTCAGGATTAACTGATATAAAGTGGTATGTGGATTCCAGCCAATCCTTGGAATTAAGTTATTTCAACCAAACAAAAAATCATTTTATTCTTATTTATACTAAAATAGACATAAATCTTATAATAACTTAATTCTAACTAAATATGGGTATTTTCTTTTGTCAAAACATTCATTTAAAAAAGCTCTTAAAGAATTTGTAAAATTTCATAAGGACATTTTCGTCAAAACATTAACTTTTTTTTAATTTCTACAGAAGTGAAAAACCTCATTCTACATAAAGAGTTATTTTCTCATTTTGAAAATAGGAGTTTTTCTCTTTCTGTAGAAAGAGAAGTGGTAATTACCAGATTTTTAAACGCGATCACTTCTTCTTATATAAAATGAGAAGTCGCCTAGAAGTACTTTTAAGCAGTTGTCAAACGCATCTCTAGATTTCTTAAAAAATCAAAATCTTTCAAAACAAGTGTGGTAAAAATTTATTTTAGGGAATAGTTTTCTAATTTTAGGAGATTCTATGATTTATTAAAATCTCAACAAAAACAGAGGATAAATTTTGTGTCGGCAGACAAAAATAATCCACCGGTTCATTCCGTGCCAGGATAAAATTTTGTACTTTAACTTGATTTTTTTTGGCGTATAATTTTTTTTTACTTTTTTTTACAATTTATCCATCCACTTGTTCACTTATTAAAATATACATATTAAATAGGTGTCGATTGGGCAAACCCAAATTATCGTGGGTTTTATGATTGTCCTAGAAATAAACAAGTAATTCTTTATTTTTTTGTATTTTAAATTATTTTTATTAAAAAACTTAATAACAAAGCTTTTTTTTTTTTTTTTGTTAATCATGAATAAATTATGATTAAAATATGAATAAGTTGTGATTAATGAATTATAAAATGTGAAAAAATAATTTAACCCGTGAGTTTCTTCATTTATAATAGCCTACTTATTATACCACATAATTCTAAGCATGTCAATGAAACGGATATGGATCAGATAGGCCGATATCTATATTCGTATTCGAATCTGAATTAGATATTTAAAAAATTATCCTTATCCTATATCCAACATATATACATATCTGATCTAAAAATTCAGGTTGGGAAACGAATAATTATCTGAAATGTCTGAAAGTACAAAATAAATATAAAATGATTAAAATATTCAAAGATGGCCAATATCCAAAGATAAAAATCATATATCTAATATTTAGAATATTTAAACAAATTTAATAATTACGTAATATAAAACATAAAATTTTAAATATATACATAAAAATTAAGTGCTTTAGAGTAATATTAAAAATAGAAACTCATTTTTAATAATTAAATAAGTAAAAATATAATAATATTTTTAGATATATGTATTTTCGGATTGGATACTAGCATATCTATATCAGATACAGATAATTTTTTCAGGTACAAATACGGGTTTTTCAAATATCGGATATTTTCTAAATTTTGGATAAAGATTCAGTTCGAAAACATACATTTTTTTGAATGATAGACATGCTTATCTAATTCTCGCTTATACTAGCATCTAAATACCAGCCTATTCAATCAATCCAAACAAGTTTTTTTTATTTTATTCCAGCTTATTGCAGTTTTTCCAACACCAACCCTCTAATAACCCCTTAATGTTTGGATGTTGAACTCGCTAGGAAAAATATTTATGGATATTGTTAGATACAATCACAAATGCAGTTAACACATGTTTTAATATTTTTAAAAATAGCAATCAATTTTTTAATAAGAAATATGTTTTGATGAAAATTATCTATTTTAAATTAAATGAATCTATTTTTAAAAAATGTAAAAAAAATTGACTAAGTCTGTACTTCAACTAAGGTATATCTCAATAGATATTTAACTAAATATAAATGAGGCTGTATTTAATACTGTAAAAAAAAACGTGTACCAGCGCCCCAAATATTATTAGTTATACAAACTTTATGGGAAAGAGCATGGAAAAGTTGCTTTGACATGGCAAAAGTCGAAATACAATTTTCCAATTCGATATTTTAAAATACAAATTTCAATTGGTCAATAAAATTACCTTTTTGTAAAGTCTGTCTTCAATAATTCAATAGCAACAGTCGAGCCACAACGAGCTTAGTGTTCTTCTTCATTTTAGGGTTTTTAAGGATCGAAAACAAAATTTTAACCTAAATGAGTCAAGTTCATGAGCCTAAATGAGCATAGCTTTATATTAATTTAATGTTCTGATCTTATAAAAGAGTTTAGTTAAATTTCAACTAAGTTTTTTATAACACAACGAGTCGAATTTGAACACAAAATGAAGTTCAATCCAGGTCTCGAGCCTAACCGAGTTTTAAAAATTATTCAAGCTCACTCATTTGTTTAATCGAACGAGCTTGAACGAGCTTAAATCGAGCCAAGCCTGTTGAGTCCTTATTCCCAGCAGTCATTCGGTCGGATCCTTTTTTACTTCCAACGGTGATCCAAACTACTATTTTCATGGGCTCTACTTCATGGGCCTCCATAAAGATGAGACTTTCGGGGCCTCCATAAAGTCTCCCATGCCCATAATTAAAGGCGACTGCGAGGGACAGCGGGTGGAGTGATGAATTTATTTTGGGGTGGGCTAACTAAGTTTTTAAATATTTGGTTTAATGAATTAAAAAAAATGGTTTTTTTTTTATTAACAGTGGAAATGATATTCGGCCAGTGGGAAGCTGTAAATTAGTGGTGGTTTAATTATATGCTTGATATAAGATTTGATTATGTAATACTTTTTTTTTTAATCTTTTTTGTCATAAAGTTAGCAATATTTAATAGTGAAAAATGGTAAGAAAAATCATTTATATAATATTTTTTACTTTTCCAAAAATATTTTGAATTTTTAAAAGATATATAATTATCTATAAAATGTACATTTTTATCGAAATAAAATACATGCACCAATGAAGTAAATGCATATCTTGTTAAGTTTGTTAAAATATTATTTATTTATGAAATTTAATATATATAATAAGATCTGATAAAGTGAAAATTACAAGAATGATCGAGTATAAACTACAGTTAATTTTTTTTTCCTTGTTCCAGTAAAGACACAATCACACAAGTCTCAAGGTGTGTATATGAATTTTCCGGGGTGATTTTTTAAGTCTACAATCGTCATTTTTTGAACGATTAGGTGTACAAGTTCCAAAATCATTTATAAATCATATGATATTTTTTTTATTGAAAGCCAAATAATACCTCATTTTGCCTTTAAATCAATGAAATGTCAGCATTTTCTGGCTTACGTCTAGCATATGGTAATCACGCAACTAAACTGAAACTGAGACGAAATAATTAATAATCATTTCTTCTGCATGTTAACAACTTTTTCAAGTAATCTTTCTCTCTCTTCATTTCGAATGCATCCCTCACCCATATGATCTCACCATCTCCCTAAGATTCCTCTTTTGCAAACAAAGCATAACAAACTCCCTCTCACACATACACAAACATGTGTGTGTCAGTGTGTGTGTGTGTGTGTGTGAGAGAGAGAGAGAGAGAGAGAGAGAGAGAGCATAATTAGAAAACTACATTAAAACAGAAGCTCTTCACACCCTAATTGCACCCCACCTACCTGAAACAGCATCAAAAAATAAAAAGAAGGCAACAAAATCAAGAACAACAAAATACAAATATCATCACATGCATTTCTTTCTTTCTTTCTTTTGTTTTTTCACCTTCACTCATAAGAGAAAATTTGTGATGCTGTTCTTCTAAAGGAGTGAGTGAGTACTACTGGTAGTGCAGTTATCAATAGCTATCAAGCCCAAGTTAGGTTTGTTTTGGTCCTTCTCTGTCCAAATAAAAGTACAGTCAAAAGGGGCTGTGGACTTGTGAGATAAAAAAAAAAAGAAGAAGAAGTGAAGGCAGGTATGATTCTTCCGAATTATTCTATGCATTAATTTTTCAACACTCGCAGGCTTTTGATATTTATTATTATCTCATTCTCTGACACTTGACAGATCTCTCCCTCTGCCACCAGATTTCATTTATCATTCAATATTGTTTTTTCTCTATTAGTGGAACATATGACCCTCTCTATTGTCAGATAGGTAACATGAAAGACACAGAGAACCCAGTGGAGAGGCTGAGGTCCCTTGTGGGTAGAGAAGGATGGGATTACTGCATTCTCTGGAGCCTGGCAGATGATCAAAGGTATAACTGTGATTTTCAAAATATAAAGGTAATTGCTTCATTGGGTATGATTGAATTTAAGTTTGTATCTGTATTTGTTGCATATTAGGACTATTGAGTGGATTGGGTGCTGTTGTGGAGGAGCTGAGAGTGCTCTAGAGGGAGGAGGAGGAGTGGAAGAGCATTATTTCAATGTCTCTCCAGCAGAGGTTCCTTGCAAGGATGTGATGTTTCAGCACACAAGGACTAGAGCCTGTGATGATCTCTCCCAAGTCCCAACCTCTCTGAATTTGGATTCTGGGTGGGTTAATTTTTGTTTCACCAATTTTTACTTCCTTTTCAATCCTTCTTATGTTAAGACAGAAAATTAAAACAAACAGAGATATCTCAAACAGGATCCATGCCCAAACTCTGCTATCAAACCAACCCAGATGGATTATCCTACCCAACTTGGATTCCTCCATTGCAGATGTGAGTTTCTCTTCTTTATTCCAATTCAATTGAAAAAAAAAAAAAAACCATAACAGGATACCTTCTTATTCAATTCTCCATTACACAGGAAACAACAGCAACTAAAGTTATAGTCCCCATCCATGGCGGTCTTGTTGAGCTCTTCGTCTTGAAACATGTAAGTCCCTATCTTTAAACGAGGACCCAAAAAGTTAGGAAGTTGGAGAAGTAGGACTTCATTATAATAAAATATTTGCATGAAAAAAAAAGCTATCTTTGCATGACTCAACAAACCAAAACCAAAAATAAATAAAAACTCCTCAAAACAACCCTCCAAAAAGACATACATAACCGAATGAAACAGGTGCCGGAGGACCACCGGACCATCGACTTCATAATGTCCAATTTCAACCACCACCTTCCCCATGACTTCGCCGCCGACTTCCACCCATTGTTCCCCCTCTCAACCTCCGCCGCCGCCGACAACCCCCACCTCCAATGGGACCTCTTCGGCGGCGACCTGTCACGCCCCATGGACACCACCACCCCCTTCTCCGAGGTCCCCCCGCAACCACCCTTCATGGAGCCGTCCGTGCCGCCGTCGATGGCCGAGTCGACTGTGTCGAGGGAGATGATGTTCCAGGGAGGAGGGGACCATGAGAAGGAGTCAGTACTGAAGAGGGAGTCGGCCGCGGCGCGGGGTGCGGCGGGGGACTCTGGGTCGGAGTGTAGTGATCAGATGGACGAGGAGGAGGAGCAGAAGGCGAGCGGACGGCCCGGGAAGCGCCACCACTCGAAGAACCTTGTCGCAGAGAGGAAGCGGCGGAAGAAGCTCAATGATAGGCTCTACACCCTCCGTTCTCTTGTTCCCAAGATCACTAAGGTGCGTTGTTTGAAACCAACTGCCAAACTGATTCTGTTTCTGTAAAATCAATTTTCATATGATGGTTTTTACGAAACACTTGTTTTGAAAATTAGTTCCAAACACTACTTTGGAGCTTTTAATTTTATTTTAAGTAGAATTAGATTTTGATAATTTGTTCTAAATGTGTTAGATGGATAGAGCATCCATACTAGGGGACGCGATAGAGTTCATAAAGGAGTTACAGAAGCAAGTGAAGGATTTGCAAGACGAGTTGGAGAGGAACCCAGACGAAGATAACAATGACTGCTACAACAACAACAACGAAAACAATGGAGATCATATAAATCAAGGGTCCATCGCAGCAGACTATCATGATCAGGACAAGGAGGCAGTAGTCCATACTGGACCAGGCCCCAATCAGATGGAGAGGAGTCGTGGGTCGTCGAGCCCGGACGATAAGACGCAGCAGATGGAGGTGGTGGTGATGGTGCTCTAGAACTGTTAAGCTTTCAATTTTGAGTTCATGCATTGTAACTTCAATGCGTTGTCTGATGTGTTGATTAGGTGCAAGTGGAGGTAAGCCAAGTTGATCTGAACAAGTTCTTCCTCAAGGTTTTCAGCGAGCACCGGCCGGGCGGGTTCACGACGTTGCTCGAGGCGATGACATCTCTCGGATTGGAGGTGACCAATGTTAACGTCACGACGTTTCGGGGGCTCGTCTCCAATGTCTTCAAAGTGGAGGTAATTCTTATTTTGAGGATGCCAACATGATAAACTGATAATTTTATCAAGTTTGGTCAGTTCCCAATGATAGAATGATGATATTCAGTACTGATTGGATTCCATTTCATCGAATGATAATGATGTAGAAGAGAGACAATGAAGTGGTGCAAGCGGACCAAGTGAGGGATTCGTTGTTCGAGCTGATCCGTAACCCGAACGGAGTTTGGTTGGAGCCGGTGAAGGCGGTGGTTGAGGATGGCGGAGGTGGTGGGGAGCACCACCACCACAACCTTCATGAATTCAACACACAACACCACCACCACCATCATCACCACCAACAACACTACCTCCACCAACACCACCAACCATGAATCTCTCGAATCTCTCTCTATGAGAATCTCAAGAAAAGTGAAGGTTTGAACATTCTCTCTTTTATATGCTGATCATGATAATAAGATTTTGTTTGTAATAAAACGGTTTATGTTTTCCTTTGTTAAGATTCCTAGTGTGGGTACGAAAAGAATCTTTAGACGGTTGAGATATTCATCAGAAAGAGTACCTTTGAAATGGTCAGTTTGTATTTCCCCCAATCAGGGAAAGCAATCTCGTGAGCTTATTATATAAATATTTATGTATGTTAGGATCTGTGGTTACTGGAAAACCGTTTTGGCTTGATAAAGGCTTGCTTTGGTATAACAAATGGAGTCAATGGACAGTTATAGATGAACTTTTCCTAACATTGGTAACTAATAAAATGAAAGGTCTCTGTCCAATGGCAACAATACAGAACTAATTCAGTAATTCCCTGAATTTTAACTTTCCCAATTGATGTATATCGACTTACCCGACCTTTTATATATATGGTCAAGATGATCAAGCAAGTACCACTCAGTGATCGAGCCGAATGGGCCACTCGGTTTATGCAATAAAACAGTACACGAGTTGTAGTTTAGACTCTAGATAAGACATAAATTAGTTATTTTTATTATTGATTAATTTGTTATATGTATATATATATTTGATATTATTTGGTTGTGCAGATTTAATGTTTTTGCGCGGT
The DNA here is from genome assembly GCA_030737835.1 of Acorus gramineus. Lineage (NCBI taxonomy): Eukaryota > Viridiplantae > Streptophyta > Magnoliopsida > Acorales > Acoraceae > Acorus > Acorus gramineus. The sequence goes on along the minus strand of CM060856.1, from coordinate 14,368,651 downwards.
TTTGGATATGGGCCGAATCGGACAGCCAGTTTAATAATAAATTTTTTTTTTGAAACGGAACAATCAGGACATGGGAGTTTCTCTTTTTTTACAGTGAATGATAATATGCTATCCGTGCGATCCGTACAAACCATATATATATATAACTGTTATCGAGGTATATGCGTCGATAAAAAATGTATATTGTCCAACAAGGTATATGCTTTAATGAGCTCATATGCTTTCCTTATCGACGTATATAGCTCGATAAGTGATGTATATACGTGATTCGTACGGATTGTACCATATCACCACTTTCTATATATATATAAAGCTTTGTTTTTGTTTAAATGAACTTTGGCATTTCATTTAAATTTTTTTTAAAACGGACAATGTCAAAATAAAAGAAAGAAATGAGCGATTAAAAATAAAAATAGCAAAAGAAGAACCAAATTAAAAGGAGCCCAGTGAGCGTATGAGAACGAGTAGAAAAGACTTCAACTCATCTGCAATGCCTACAAACGCCATCCCCAACTGCTACTCTGACTATATTCTAAGCTAAGAGGTAGTGACTGGGGACGTTGTGAATGAACCAGTACTTCTTCTCCTTTGTAAGCATCACCCAGTCTTCCCCGCCCACTTTCTGAATCTTCAAGGAAGAATTGCAACAATAGAATTTCCTACAACCAACTATATATAGTTTGCTTCTACAACTAAAAAAGCTAGTTGAGCTAGGTTTTCTAATAGGCCGTCTTAGGGTTTGAGAGGGAAAATATCTATATTTTAGATATCAATAATGAAAATTCTCTTTTCATTCCGTAGACGTAAACAACCTTTGTTGAACTATGTAAATCTTTTGTGTAGACCGTGAAAAGTCCACAGTGGCTAAGGCTTAACAAACATATTGAGAAGGTGCAGTGTGATGTGTTTGGTTTTCATGTTATTGTGTGTTTGTGTTTTGAGTTAGAGAGACATCTGTTGAATGGGATGTCCATGTTAGCACATGGCTTTGATTGGAAGAGCATTTTTTAGTGGGTGGTCAATGCACGCACATTGGTTTTGGTGGACCCGCTCAAAGTGCCGTGTGAGTGTGTGGTCTCAAATATTAAAGTAAAGGTAGCACACGTTATATGTTTGATTTTTGACATACAAGAACTAATCTAGCAAAATATTTTAATACATCCAAACATTAAAAATGCGCGCCAGTAAGGATTTATTTTTCATCCTTAATCAAGCTCAATCATATAAACCTCCACATCTAAGGATATATATATATATATATTCAATTATGCTGAAATAAATGTATACCACAAAATAAATCATATTCTGCATCCAAACAGGGGCTAAGGGAAATACCACGGATGATGTTTACACAGTTTATATATATATATATATATATATATATATATAAAGTGATTTTGTGTTTTGTTGTGTCTTGAATTATTCTCGTTAATAAACCTAAGAATAAATTTTTAGATGTTTAGGTAAAATGTAAATAAAATATTGATAAAGATTTATAAAATGTGAAAAAATAATGATAGTTAATTTGAAAGGTGATTTATTAGAGGTGATGACAGTTGATTTGACAGTGGACCCACATTTTCTTTGGGTGGAATAACCTGAAATAATTTGATTCTACCATCAGCTTGGAATGGCTATTCAGGGTTATGCCAGCTTATCTGGAAACATCTTATGTAGGGTTATTCATTGTTTCTAAACAGATTATTTTTCCTATTCCAATCAATACTAGGATATTCTTGGGTTTATTCCTAAAACAAACGGGGCCTTAATGTGCCTCATGTTCATTTTTATAAGAAACTATACTACAAAAAAATAATAATATATAATCTCATGGAAAAGAAAAAACAGAGGAGATCTATTTTATTGCCCAAAGTGATGTTAGGGGATCTCCTATAAGAGCTGTGAAGGCAAAATATATCCTCGTTGATTTATAATGTATCATTTTATTCATCGCAATAGCAATACAACATTAACAATTCCATATTGTCTAATAATTACTAACAACTACCGACTATTACACTTTTACTAACCACCATAGTAACCAAATACTCCTAGCTTTTTGGATATACGTTCGAATAAATATTCTGATTGCATCTCTCTTGTACTTTCTAATTTCTATGTGCATACTGAACTGTTCATTTAATAGTAGGCATTGCATTTATAACCAACAATTTTTTTTTTATATATACATATACCATATTGAATGGAATACTTGTTAATATATGTTTTATACGTACTTTGTGACAATTTTAACCACGCTACTCATAGATAAATAAATACCCAATAACTACTCATTTCTAGAAACCACCCAAGTCAATAAAAATGTAAGCACAGAACACCCAAGTCAATAACTCTGACTGCATTTTGAACTCTCTAGCATGTTTCATCCTTTTTTATTTTTCTTGCTTGACCAGTGGTCTTTGCTCTTGAAGATTAATTAATTCTAGGCATTTTGTGTTATGATAATTTTTTATTAGCTTATAACAACATCATTTTTTTCTGAAAATTTGAATTTTGATCAAGTCCAATTCAGAGAAGTTTTGTTATAAAATAATTATTCCATTGGTACTCAACCCTACTCGGAATTGGCATGGATATGAAAATAAAATTCATTGTGTAAGTGACACGTGACACTAGTGGATTTTAGGTTGACCTTGTATATTGTGACCAAGTAGTGGCCCTTTGGTACACATCCGTATCTTTTAAATCTTTCAAATTTTATTGGCGTGTTCAGCTATGGAAAAAAATGCTTTCATATTTATACTTAGTAATTAATAAAAGTGGAAAAACAAATTTCACGTATCTTTAATAATTGATATAAATGGGAGGTGATCGAGTTTTTTCAACTAAAACAGAGAATGATTTTGATTCAATGATCAATTCATGGTGAACTTTAAATTATAATCAGGGCAAAAAAGTATAAAAATCTACTAAATCCAAAAGATAAATGATAGGATTTTTTTTTTGTGTGTGATTGGTCTAAAAAACTAATCGCATTTATATTGAAACAACATATAGTCTTCATAACCTCCATGGAGATGACACTTTGTCTAATTAAAGTCACACGGATGCACACAATTTATACGGGTTTAGTTGGCTCGGCGTTATGTTATGTCGGCTTTTGCATCTAAAAACACTCATCCAAACAAAATTTTAGCTTCTGTGTTTTTCTTTGGGTGGTTACCGTGGAAGGCTATTTTTGTAGGGTTTTAATTTAAAACGCATTGAAACAACGCTTTTTGGCACGCGGGGTGGGATGTGTTCTGATATGTGACGTCCCAAGCCGCTTTGTCAAACTAGGCCCGTGTTTTCTCATACAAATTTAATTTTGTAGATTTGCTTATATGAGAAAATCAATACAATTTATTAATGAAATATATTGTTTATGAAGATATTTTTGTTATTAAATAAAATATACACATTCAAATAATTTAAATATTGGCAATACAAGAAAAACAGTATCTAAAACTGGTTATGCTTATAACATTACCCACATGATCACATATCCAAATGGCGATTAATTTATTTTTATCCATCAAACCCACCATGTTAATGTTCTTATACATTAATCTGGCTGGACTGATCGTTTCCTGGTTTTATTATGGTATATTTTATTCCATCGACCCTAATAATCCAATCCACCAAAACAACATAAACAGTTACATTCATGATATAATTCTTGTCTTCTGCGTTTGAAAACACCTTCAAGCTCTACCTCCCATTTAAACAAAATTTTAACTTTTGCGTTTTATGAGGAGTGGCGGAGGTAGATTTTTTTTTTCAGTTTTTAAAACGTGTTAAAACAACGCTTTGAAGGAGTTGCTTAACCGGACGTGGTGTAGATACCGATCCAAATTGATCCTTAAGCTCCGTTCGTTTGGGTGTGCGTTGCACACCACGACAATACCCGTCGATGCAGAAGCTATATTTCAACGTGTAATGTCTGGAAAAAATGCACATACACCGTCAACATGCACATAAAACGCAGACGCTCCTATTTCTGTTTGATTGAGAGCTCAGGTCAGCTGGTGTCCGCGAAGACTCAGCCAAACTGCCACTTTAATCAAAGAATACAGAATGTTGGAGAAGCTTCTAGGACCTGCAGATCACTCCAAGACAGAAGCTTCTCTGATAAGATGACGTAAGCAAATCCGTAGACAGTATTGGACTGCCATTCCAAAGCCCATAAAAAGGGGAAACAACGGTTAAAGCCCATTAAAATAATAAAGAACGGACTGGGTAAACTATCACTCGTCCAGTGTTATGGCGGAATCGCTCCTCTCAAACACTACGTCGTAGTCCAGGCGTCCAGCCACCCATTTCACCGCGTCTCTTGCGCCTAACCGACTATATAAACTATACCGCAAACACAACAGACCGAAAACCACGATTTGAAATCTTTTCAAAGTCGGTTACGTGGTTTATATAAATAATACATAAAATAAAAATATAAAAAAAAAACACACACAAAAGGTGAAAAACAGAAACCCCAAAACAACACGAATAAGCAAACCAAAACCAAAGCGAAGCCTTGATAGATACGAGAGAGACCAAGACCATCATCACCAACAAATAATGTCTACCAACACCTCCGCCGTCGCCGACCCATTCACGGAGGCCGAGATGGAGGCGGCTCAACAGCTCGTGCAGATGAGCGAGAGCAGCGGATCCATCTCTCCTTCCTCGAGCGGCTCGTCGTCCCTCTCGGTGACCGTGCCCAGGCAGGTTGAAGGGGAGGAGGAGGAGATGGGGTTGGGGTTGGGGAAGAGGAGAAGGCCCAGGTACCGCTCGATCGATGAGCTTTATAGGATCACAAGACCGATCGACGGTCCCGATGAGGTCCCTGGATCGAAGAAGATGAGAAGAGGTTCGTACTCGTAGTCGTCTTTAGATTTTGACATGTTATGGGTGTTTTTTTTTTTTTTTTTTTTTGGGGGGGGGGGGGGGGGGGGTTTGAGGATTAGTTGTTCATATGTATGTAGATGTAAATGAAATGAAACCAAACTTTCATGGTTTTAGCACGGTTTCCGATGCAATGAAACCGCAGACTGTAGTGATGTGTGTGTCTTGATGATAAACTGCTTCATCCTTTTGTTCTGTAAAGAATAGTTGATAATCACATGAAGGCTACACAGATCTCCAGTGCCAAAGACATCGTTACATGGGATATGTGTTTTATTCTGAATAACTCACCCATTTGTTGTGACATATGATATGATTGATAGTACGTAAGAGTAAATGATAGCAAAATGCGTTTAATTATATGGTTATAACAATTTGTGATACTGCTAATAATTTCATTGATTTTCATTGGAGAAACCTCTACATAGTTACTCTTTACTTTGTATTTCATCTATTAATTATTAAGATAAACATAAGAATAAATGAGCATGTTGTTTAAGTAACTAATAAATGTAGATTATATGCAACAAATCAGCTAAACAATACATCAAGATTGTCCATAACTAGTTGTGTACTTGTGTACCAATCCATATATCACTTAAACCCATAAAAAATCATTACAATTTAGTATTATCTCAGAAAGAATGCCATCTTATGTTGAAAAGAAGAACAAGAAAATCATACACAACCATCAAACTAGCGTTATAAATCCACCTTAATAAAATTATTATGAATGTAGAGGAAATGAGGAAGAATTTTATCATAAATTAAAACCTCAAAGAACTTACAATGACACACATCATCTATATCCGCTCACCTTGAATGCGCATCAACTTCGACACCAAATCCTCACCACCCTCCCTCGCCAGAAACTCCACCACCCCATCAACACTCAAACCCCTCAATCGAACCCCTCTTGTGCCCATCGCATCGATCAGCGCTGCCGCCTCACCCAACCGCCTCTCCCAACACAGCCCCTCCAGCAATGCCTGACACGCATCAGCCCCAACCGGCAGCGACATCTCCTCCTCAAACCGACAATACCATCGCAACCCATCAACACTTCTACCCACTGAACAAAGCCCGACAATCAATGAATTCCGCGACAACCCATCTGGCATGAGGTCCCGCTCCAACATCCCCACCACAATCCTCTCCGCCTCCGAAACATTGTTCGCCCGCAACAGTGACACGACAAGCGAGCTGTACCCCTCGCCGCCGTCAATGAATCCCCTCTCGACCACCTCACACGCGTCGCTGATCCGACCGTCCGCGCATAGCCGGTCGGTCAGCGCGACGATCGTCACGCGATTCGCGGAGCAGCCGCGCTCGCGCATGCGACCCAAAACACGTAACGCGTCGTCGACCCGGTCCGCGTCACACAGACACTGTATCAAACATGTGTAGGTCACGACGTTCGGCCCCGCCTCGGTCGCCCTCTCCATCTCCCCAAGCAGCTCCATCGCCTTCTCGAGATTCCCGCACTTGCACGCCCCGTCCAACAGAGCCGAGTAGACGACGACGTTCGGGGAGCAACCGTTCGCCTCCATCGACCGCGCGAGCCCCTCCGCGTCGTCGAACCGTCCCGCCTCGCAGAACCCCTTGATCGCCGACACGAACGTGACCATGTTGGGGCGGAGACCCGCCAAGGACATCCCCTCCATCAGCCTCTCCGCCGTTGCGAGGTCGCGGTTCTGGATGCAGAGGCGGACCGCCGCGTTGTACGAGGCGGTGTCGGGGCGGCAGTTGAAGTCGGTCCTCATCGTCTCCAGGAGGCGTGGAGCGAGGTCGAAGAGGTTGGCTTCCTTGCAGAGGTTGAGGAGGACTTTGAAGGTCTTGACGGAGACGGGGTAGTGGACGGCGCGGTAGGAGCGGAGGAGGTTGAAGAGGAGGTCGCGGTCGACGCCGCCTAGAGAGTGGACGGCGCGGGAGTAGGTGGCGGGGCTGTGGCTGTAGTGGGGGTGGTGATGGGCGGCCCAGACGAAGAAGCGGAGGCGGAGGGAGCGGTCGATGGAGGGGGAGCGGAGGACGGAGTCGACGATGGTGGGGTCAAGATTGGATTTTGATCTTGAGAAGGCGATCTCGAGAGAGGGTCCGGTGGTGGGAGAGGTTGATTGGAGGAGGGAGAGGTAGGGTTCGGCGGCGGAGGTGGAGAGGAGGCGGTGGGAGATGGTGGAGAGGTGGCGGGGGAGACGGCGGTACATGGCGGGTGGTGTTGGGGAGGTGAGATTACCGCGGAGGATCGGATCGGTCGGTTGGGGTTGAAGCGCGTTGCGGAGGGACTTTGAAAGCGAGGAAAGGTGGGCCCTCTTTGATAAAGATTGGGGGCGCTTATTGATTTGACGGTGTAGATTTTCTCTGACTTGATGTTTGATGATTGATCAGAACCGTTGATATATACAGCTGAGGAATTATATATATATATATCAGTTTTCGTATTTAAATAATGTTTAATATATAACTGATTTGGAGAGATTATCCTCATTTGGTGGTTAATTATATAATATGATTGTTTATAAATTTTATTTATTTTATAAACAAGTGTGCAAGTGCTGCATATTTTTTACGGTTGTAATATAGGTAAGGGGGGAGATTTTTTAGTATATGAAAGAGACTGTTATTTGTTAATAAATGCACTTTTGATATTTAAACAAAATACTTTTATTATTTTTCATGTACAAATCAAAACCTAAATAATGAATCTAGATAGAAGATATTCATTAGAGATCCAAACAATTCAATATAATCTAGATTCCTTGTAAAATAATCTCATAAGATGTTCCTGATAAAAAAAATTCATCCAAAATAATGTCACTAACCACCACTTGTTTTGAACTTTACAAGGGAGGGGCAAAGAAAATTTGATCCATCTTTTGATATAACGAGAGTACATTTACACAAGGCTAATGTGGAGTTCCATTTCCTTAAAGAAAGGACCTTTGATTACAGAACAGTGAAAAGCCTACAATCTCCACAGGAAACCATGCTTTATTGTCAGCTGCAATTATGTGAAGGAAATGGTGAAGCCTGTATGCACCCAATAAAAGAACACTGGAGAGGTGAAACTTTAACTCAGCAGTATTCCAGACAAAGTTGATTTATGCAGGGGTGCTTGAGCCAAAGGACTTGACGATGCCGCTGACTCTCCCAGCGAAAGTCACAGAGTTTATCTTCTTCCCTGGAACATGGAACGGATTCGAGACTGCATCCACATATGCAGCATGGAACCTACTGAAAAACTGGCCTTGCCGACAAAACACAAAAACCAGAAATAAAGTAAAAAATGTCAATGAGCACCTGTAATAACTGACTCCAATTTGAAAGTGCAAAAAAAAAAAGGACAAATGTTCACCAACAGACTTTGATAAGAAGCACAAATGTTCAATGAAATTCCTTCAATGGTGTGTTGATGCCTATTCTCTATTTCACCCACATTTTCTAAACCAGCAAAATGGTCAGATAGAATGATAAGAAACAATATCTGAATAAATGAATGTGTTTGAACAATGTCTCAATAAATGGATTTATATCTGACAACTCAACAAACATGTACTGACCATAAAGAAGGTTATTAGCAGAACTAACAAGTGGCAACATTAAAACAACAATTACATCCACAATTAAATCATTGTATACTTGTATATGTTCATGTCTTACGCTTCCAGAACATTATTCATGGCTTCAATTTTGCAGTCTAATAAATTATCCATTCCTGAACATGGTCTACTCACCAGTTTGACTTACCATACCCAACAACGTATTCGTATCAGCTAAAGGGATGCAACACATACATGACCTCGATTTGGAAAAAAAAGGTTCATTGTTTGCAAATGTAAAACTTTGTCCTCAAAGCTTGACTTAATTTCATTCTGTAATTCCATTATACATGGTCTATTTAATCATAATTAATCTATAGACATGGCTCGACTGACTCACCACCCACCATTCCAAAAGATGACTATCTAAAAATTTGCAAGGTCTGAACAGAATAAGATTCTTCAATATCAATTTTTAACTTCTTCACACACTAATATTTGTCAGGGGGAACTAGTTTTCCTCATTTGCACACACATGCTGGGAAGAGATGGGAAAGGCAAACTAACAAAATGCAACATATATCAATTGTTGAACTTGGAGTATGATAGAAGATCATTTATCTCAATTGCAACCCTCTACAAAAGAAGAAAACTATTCTTTTACAACTTTTACAACATGCCACCAAGTCATCACAAAATAGGCGGAGAGATAAGTCCGAGAGACAAGTCAAAATAAATCCAAAAGATTATAAATTGCAGAGATGTCTTGTGAATTGAGATTGTGTTTAAGACAAATACCAAAGTGGTGAGTTTATATGTAGCAGTAATAGCTGAATATGTTAAAAGAATCCAAGGCACACACATTATAGGAGGAAATGCATAGAATAATTAGTATAGCTAGACAATGATGCAGAAATGGGTGTCTCTCAGGGAAACAAGTCAGAAAGTGGGCGACATATAGAAGGATTGAGGCTGTATAAGACATTAACATTCTCATTGGAAGCCACATATAAAACCACAATTGTGGTGGCAGGTGATGATAAGGGGTCTAGAGGTGTTGCTGGGGAAGAATATGAAAGACGCCCATCCAACTGGAAGATTGATTGAGAGGTAAAATCAATAGAAGGATAGAATCCCTACAGCCAAGCCTATACTGAAGTTGAAGCTATGATGATGAAACAGTGATGAAATGAAAGAATGTTCTCTTTTAAAAACAAGTCAAGGGCCGAGCGAAACCTTACATAAAAAACAGATTAATTCCATGATGTTAGGCAACTTTTGATTTCTAATTCTCATCCAGTTATCATTGGCAGTAAACTAGCAGTTTCCATGCATATTGTACAGCAAATCACATCTAGATAAATTACTAGCTTGATCTTGGCCACAGGCACATTGGGCTTACTAGAACTATGAGATGTTATAGAGGGATGAATGGACTAACCATAGAGTCGTGAAGTTTATGATGAAACAGTTCCTCACATTTCAGGTTGTTAGACCTCAAGTGCATTGGTTCAAGCTACCCCAGATTAAGAAATATTTTATTGTATGTCAACCACCAATTCCCTCATAAAGACCCTATAGCAATGCAATGCATGTACATTTCCCTTAGGTGGTTCAATCAATCGATATGAGCCTTCGACGCCATGCACATACTCCTCAAGGTCTTTGCTCTTGGTTGACCAACTGATTTGAGCAAAGTTTCAACACAAAAAAATGTGCTGAACAAATTTCAGACTAGTCAAACAAAATTACCCAATTTGGACGGTCATTTTGGACTGTCTGACGAGGATCCAAGTCCAACCATGGAGACTCTTTGTTCATTTCACAACCATGAAAGCAGTACAACAAAAAAAAAGTCATCCAGTGGCCAATCACAAAAAAAGACAAAAGATTCCAAAAAGCATTAGATAGGTAATAAGATTGTGACTACCTTAACAAACTCCAAGATTTTATTTTGGGAGCCATCCCCCCCAACACACACCCCCAAAGCTCTCTCAAAATTCTTTCATACTACAAACATAACTTGTTAAACTTTTTCAGTGCTCCACTGGGCGTTAAATCATTCATCAAATACATGATTTTGGGGGACTATACGGATGCCAAGATCACGTATATAAAAGGAAATCGGCAATCCGAAAACCCCCCTCACACATCCATCTAAAGATCACGTCCATATAAAAGGAAATCGGCAATCCGAAAACCCCCCTCACACATCCATATAAAGATCACGTACCACCACCCGAAAGTAGATATCGTGCACATACACTCACAATCATATTACCCACAAATTAATATGCATAAATGAAATACAAAATCAACTCAAAATCAATTCAAAAGTTAACACGGAACTCACACTTCTCACATCCACATCTCTGACATCCAGATCTGTCGTGACCATTATGAATTTCACCTTCGTATTGGTCAAATATCCATATCTGCATTTACACATCATATAACATAAATCAAAACTTGAATAAGCAGAAACAGAAATCACAAAAAAAAAAAAAGATCCTAAACAAACCTACACTTTGTAATTCTCACTCGGGTAAAGCAGACCTAAAAACGTCTCGTTCAACGTCGGTCCCGTTTTCTTCGGGTTATTCACTGCATCACAACATCCAAAACTTCAGATCCAAACAGCCGATAACGCAATCTCAATTGAAAAAAAAAAAAAATGCGGACCTCTCTCGTCGATGACGTCGAGTGAGCAATGGACGATGTGGTGGAGTTTCAGGGCGTCGTCTGCTTCGGTGAAGCTCTGAAGGTAGAGCGGGTTGTTCTGTCTCAAAGGGGAGGGCATAGAAATCGATCAGGGTCGTTGATTTCGATGAAGCGGAATGAGATGGAGGGGTGGAGTGGGAGTACCGACCTGGTGACCGACGACGGCGACGCACACGATCATCTCGATCAGATCGGATCGGATCTGCTGCCGGTCTTGCTCTCCGCGAGACAGATTTTGCTGTTCGTTCTCTCTTCCTCGGCGAGTGATCGCACGTCCACGCCCCCACTCGTGACTTCGTGAGACAAGGAAGAGGCCTCTGTTTGTAGGGTCCGAATCCGACCCGTTTTTAGGCAGTCTCCTGAACGATGTTGAGGCCGTGAGGCCAGCCCATGTTTGTGTCCTCGAAAGGAAAATGATATGTCCAACTCCGTGTGCACCATGATTCACAATTCACATTTGTTAATTTGTAATAAAATATATAATGAGGTATAATAGTATATTTTATTTACTTTAATTTTTTTTTTATATCACATTGTGATGAAAACTTATACATTATGATAGCGTAGTATATATTACATTATTATAGAATATGGGGCTGCGGATGAGGTTACAAAAAAGACAAGTGTATCAGCGCTCGTCTAGGAAAAGAAAAATGATATATCGAGACATCTAGTTATGCGTGCATCCCCAACTGTAATCTCTAACCATTTTGATTTTTTAAAAGTATATACATGTACATATATTATGAAAAGTAAAACATATATTTATATAAATTAATACATATTCAGAAAAATAATATTTAAAATTTTCATGTTCTAGTATATTCATGGTCGACTCTGACTATAGGTCGGATAGGCGATCGCCTAGGACCCCTTCTTCGAGAGGGCACCCAAATCAGACAACAAACTATTGCTCGTCCATCCATCCCATAGTTTCAGGCTGAAACCATTTTAGACCATCTCAATTATGAGCCAATTTGTTGTCTGATTGTAACCCATCAATTTAGTTGTGAAGTCCTATTTGCAACTCGCATGTATATACAACACATTCTTTAATAAAAAGATAAAATTCATACCCTAATTAATTAAATACATATTTTTTAATGGTTTTTTAATATCTATTTTTTTCCTTTAGTAAAATTATATTACCGTGAAACTTTATAAATGTAATAATAAATGATATTTTTTTCATACCCAAATCTTCTATAGAAAATGTAATAATACAATTTTTGTTATTTGTATAAGACCTGAATAAAGTGCGAATAAGAATTTATAAAAAGTAAAAAATGATAACAGTTGATTTGACAATTATTGATTTATAAAAGATGATGACAGTTGATTTGATATTAAGCCCATATATTCTTTTGGATTGAATAACATGAGATAACTTAATTATATAATATACCACGTTATATTATATATATCATTTAATTTTGATATATGGATTCTTATTTATTTTAGTCTTTCAAATATCAAATTTGAGGCTATTCTAACTAATTCTCACTTATTCATGGCCATATTCTCGAACCAAACGGGGTTCCGAGGATCAGGTATATTTTAGCTAACGTATCCCGTTTATTCCCAATACAGCATTGTTTTACTTTCGTAAAGTGAATTTACAAAAAGTGAAATTCCGGTTGGTTCTCCGTCCACTCATGCTATTATTCTTTACACTGTTTGAACTAGTGAAAAAAAAAAGAACTCTTTAAACACTACCTAACACAGAACATGATTTGTAGATCGACGGACATCAAAAGAAAACGACGAAAGAAAGCCGAAATCTTTTGATATATCATTTCATAACCTATACTTAACCACCAATTATTCTCTCATAAATGTCTCTCATGTTAATGATTACGAAAGTGCGTAGCTTGTCAATTAATAAAAAACTTGGTTGGTTAAGCTTTCTTTCTTTCTTTTTGGTGGCCGATTGAACTCAAGTTCTATATATACTATATATAAAAAAAAAAAAAATCTGAAATCAAAGTTCTAGAATAGTCACTTTATAACAAATAGAAATATAAGAATTTTTTTTTTTAATTTTTTGAAAAAAGATAAAAGTTCCTACCGACACTTTCATTTCTAAAAAAGTGGTGACAATTTTGAAGTAAATATGAGATGAATCAGAAGAAAAACAAACAAAAACAAATCAATAGTGTAGGCTCGTAGGACCGAGACCCTACAAAAGAAAGTGCAACTGGACTCTCCCCACTAAGAGATGAGCGTGGCTGAAGCTTCTCAAATATTTTAGACATGAAAACCCTTGAATATAGCATCGTTTCGTGCTATAAGTAATTAAAATCATACACATTGATGTTCTATTACTTGTTGTTTGTTTGAGGTAGCGTTTGAAAATGCGTTTGAGTACAATTTTGTTTTATAAAAAAGTGAAAAACACAAGCGTGTTTTTTTACGTCTTCAGAAATATAAATTTAATTAAAAAATTTGTTATAGTTTGTAATACAAAAAATATACTTTTTAAAAAACGCAGAAAGTGAGTTTCCTAACAATTAAATTTATTTAAGCTAATTTATTCAAAATCATAATTTTCATCATGTTTTCAAAAGCAGCCTAATGATAGTTTTTTTTTCTTTTGCGTGGTGAGTATGGTGACTATGATACGGTTGGTCATTAACCATATGATTTTTTCTGTGTTCCATAACTAATAATTTTTTTATTTTTTTTCTGAAAATGTGGCTATTTCTATTTCAAATAAAATAATGTCTGAATGAGATGAATACATCCAAAAAGAAAAAAACAATCGAGACTGATGGCAGCTCAAGTCCCAGCACGCAAAGGCACGAGAGTGACTAGGTGATTGGTTTTCCATAACCAATAACATTATGATGATTCTATTAATATTATTTTCCCCGAGATGAAAGCCAAACTATTTTTGAGGATAATAATTAACTTGTAACAGCCGATAGTCCCCCAGAGGTTGAGATATTGCAACGTAAGATATTCAAATCACTGGCTGTGAATGACTGTTAGAATGTCATAATCATCCATCCGTCCTGAATTCAAACACCCTAAAAAACAGTCATGCAATAAAGGTGTCCATGCAATCACGTCCAAAAATATGTGAATCGTGAAACACAAGCTACCATTAAAATCTGATAAAGAAAACAACTAAAGGTCTCTCACCTGCTTGTGCCCCCACACGAAGATTTCTTCAATGACACACTACTCTATTAAAAACATGATTTCTGCTCTCACCAAATGTTGCTACTTCAATTCAATGGTGGGTTCTCCCAACAACAACTCCAATGTATTCCAGTTCACCTCCTATACTATAAAATGCTCTACACTCTCCCAAACCCATATATATAAAAACCAACACATTAGATACTAGAAAACACAAGCATCATTAAGAGGAAGCACTGCTAGTCATGGAAATGATAGCATCTGCATTGATATGCTCTGTTCTTGTTCTGTGCCTCTCCCATCTGTGCCACCCACTAAGCGTGGATTACTACGAGAAGAAGTGCCCGAAAGCCGAGGCGGCCGTCACTGACTCCGTGAAGCAGGCGATGGCGTCTGATAACACGGTCCCGGCAGCCTTGCTGCGGATGCACTTCCATGACTGCTTCATCAGGGTATGTAATGCAATGCATGAAAAACAAATAAACACACACCCTTTAATCTTACTAATTAAGCTTAATTTCTCTCTTTATTGATTTCTATGTAGGGTTGCGACGCTTCGGTTTTGCTTAACTCGACCAAAAACAATGCGGCTGAGAAAGTTGGGCCTCCAAATGTGTCACTGCATGCGTTCTATGTGATCGACAGTGCCAAGAAGGCCGTAGAAGAGCTGTGCCCTGGCGTCGTCTCGTGCGCGGACATCTTGGCATTGGCGGCTAGAGACGCAGTGGCCCTCGTAAGCAGAACAGAAACATTCATGGATTACTCGTTATTTATTCTTGATGAGTTGAATTACTAAGGAAATCAATAACGGTCAATAATGAAATTTGAATGGTGTTGTAGTCTGGAGGTCCAACATGGGATGTGCCCAAAGGAAGGAAAGATGGAAGGGTTTCAAAGGCCACTGACACAAGGCAACTTCCTTTCCCCACCTTCAACTTCGCTCAACTCCATCAGAGCTTCTCTCAGAGAGGGCTCACTGTGGAAGACCTAGTTGCCCTTTCAGGTAAGAGTAATGTTAGAAACAATCTTTCGTCTGTATGCAGTCTCGTGTAATTTCTAAATTTTTGCATATTAATAAAAGCATTAATATACTTAGTCCATTTTACAACTCGTTTTGTATCTCCATACACTATGATATAATATGGTTTACATTACGCTATCAAACTCTACCGTGTCTATCAAAGTGTGTGGAATTTTTAAAAAATTAATTTTTTTAAAAAGAAAACTGTATTATTGTATCTCAATACATAATAGTTTATAATTCAATGGAAGAGTGTATAATTTTAAAAAAAATAGTGTGCATCACGGATGAGACTACACATGTAACATAATATATCATTTTTTTATTCATAAATTATATTTTACTGCGAAACAAAAAAAAGACTTATTAACCAAATAAGACTGCAATCGGAACTGCATGTAATGGTGCGTGTCCTAAAACCAACCACCCTTCTTTGCATATGCCCATAAAGGAGGGCACACATTAGGGTTCGCCCACTGCTCCTCCTTCGAGAAGAGGATACACAACTTCAACTCCACCCACGACGTGGACCCCTCGATGCACCCGTCCTTCGCCGCGAACCTCCAACGCGTCTGCCCGGTGAACAACAAGGCGAAGACCGCGGGAACCACCATGGACACCACGCCCGTCAAGTTCGACAACGCGTACTACAAGCTTCTCGGAAAGGGGAAGGGACTGTTCCTGTCGGACGCGGCGCTGATGACCGATTCGAAGGCGAAGGCGTTGGTGTTGAAGTTCGCCGGGTCGGACGAGGAGTTCCGGGAGGCGTTCGTGAAGTCGATGATAAGGATGAGCGGCTTGGGTGGTGGTGGTGGGGTGGAGGTGAGGCTGGACTGTAAGGTGGTCCGGTGAAGAGCATATATAATTTTAATTAGAAGGTGATGATGTTGTATGTGTGTTGAATTTTCAATGGTTCAAGAGGTGTTTTGTTAAGTTGTAATTTTTTTTTTATATTTTTATTTGTATGTTTTTGCGGTTTGTGAGAGTATTAAGCAGGGGATAAGTTCAATCATATATTCATATGTATTTTTTTATATGCTTTTTTAGTTGGTATGTGGAATTTTATGTTGGGGATGACGAGAGGTGTTTCGTCCTTCGTGACAACATTTGTGTTGAATTTAAATGGTTTAATGAGTTTTATAAAATTGAAATTAATATTTATTTTATGAGTTTTATTAATTGTGTGATTAGATAATATTTTGTGTTCAAATCTATACACATTATTTTAATTACACATCAAATTTGTATAGGTTTAATCAAACTTGGGCTTGAGCATCAACTTTTATTTTGAGGGAAAGATACTACAAAGTCCCACTTTTACTAAGTAGAGTCGTCATGAGCCACAAACAGATTATGATTGGATCATCGGTCTCTCATAGAGGAAAGGATGTCCGCTACTCGCATCCCACGTTTACGTGGAAAACATTTGAGAAGCTACAACGACGTCCATCTCTCAGTGGGGTAGAGGTATTGCGGGTGTGCAGTTCATAACTTTTCGAGGGGGAAGGGTAGTTATTACGGCGTAAAGCCGGTCTAGAGCTAGAGGGGCGTGAGTGACATGGTAGATATCCGGTTTACTTATGTCACTGTCGCTTTTCATCTTTTGATTTTGATTTATGTATGTGTCAATGTCAATCGGTCCCCTTTCATTTCTAATTTAGAGTTGTAATCACCTTTTTAACAATAGAAAAGATGGTAGCAATTTCTACTTTGTTTCAAAAAAAGTATATGCAAATGAACATATAATCAGTATATATAATTTTGTTAACAAAAGCCAAATAAGGGGGTATAAATGTAATATGACTTTATGAAGGGAGCGTATATAAAGTTGTCTCAATTTTATGCCCCGTCATATCCACTGCATCTCCACGTGTGATGCACGTATGAACTAACTAAGTATACATTTTTCATTTTTTACGAATCTCGACCTCTCTCTCTCTCTCCCCCCAAACGAAAAACAAAAATAGAAAATCTAAAATGGACCGTTAGATCGGGGAGGAGAGAAGGACCGAACGATCGCTCTGAAAATCTGTAGCTCATCTGATCTGAATTACTGACTCATCTTCTCTCCTTCACGAGGTGGATTCTGAATCGCCGAATCGCTTGATCGAACGGTAAAATCGAAAAGATCGTTGAAAAATCTCAATGTGTTCTGTGGATTTTTTTTATTTTTTTTTCAAATTTTTTTTTTCAATTTTGTTGTGGTGCTATTGATTCGTTTTTTAGGAGGTTTGGTTTTAGCTCGTAATCATCTGTGGAGGCTCAAATATGGTGAAAAGTTTCATTTTTTTTTTTAAATTTTTGGTGAAGATGTTGGAGATTGGATTGAGAGTTTTGCAATCGTTGATTTGAATTGAATCTCACAATCTTCTCTCAAACTATATATAAAATTTATGTAGTTGATTTGAATTTACGCTCTCTCTCTCTCCATCCTTGTGTAATGTGTAATGATGTATGCTCATAAAAAAAACAGGAATAACATTCATGAATTATGTTGTCCTTCAGATTGTGTATTTAGCATCTCTGTTATCCTTAAAAGCATGAAAAACATACTTTTGGAAATAGAAATTTAGGTGGATTTTGGAAACATGTTTTGGTTGATTATGCTTATGCAACAATCAACTTAACCCAAATGTGTTTCCAATTGTTTTACACCTGTTTGGGAAACCTCAGAAGCATGTGTTAACTGACTTCTAGACCTGTTTAATGAACTAGTTTTTATGCAGGGATCTATTTCTGTTATTGTGATACTTTATGCCCAGTAATAAGAAGACATGTTAGGAGGGAGATGAGGATTTATCACTCTACTTTCTCATCACTAGTTATCACACAAATGGATTCCTATTTAAAAGGAGAATGCCAGTCATATGGACATGCCCTCACTTAGATGATGTTAATCCACTTGTTAGACTATATTGTGTAGGTGGCCATTGCTTTTGACTGAACAGACATTTCGACGATCGATTGCAACCATGATCTTGGCAATGTCCTGCTTCTGTCTTCCACCATTGATTTGTTTACTTCTTTTTTTTTTTACTCTTGATGTAATGTCAGTAGGGGGTGGGGAGGGTATATTAGGAGAGAAGAGGAGAGAGCTTTATTTGTTTATTTATTTATTTATCTGTTACTGGTATGCTTTTTGCATTTGCAGATGGAGAATGGACATTCCAGTGGTCCTAAAACTACAGGATCCAACAAAGAACTGAAGACAGTGAAAAATATAGGATTTGAAAATGGTGGATTTTCTCCTACATCTGAAACAAGCAGGGAACTGAATCAGGTGCAGAAGGTTCCAGAAAACCCTCACAATGCAAGCCGCCCATTTGTTTACAAAGACGATGTTGTGAGGAGCAGTGAGGATGATAGTCTTGTTGGGATTGTCACAGAGGTCGCTGGTGACTTTGATTCTGAAGAAGAATATTCTGAAAGTGATGACGATGATGATACTGATGATGGTGGTGGTGACATTGATGGGGAAGAAGCTCACAATGTTCAGGGTGAGCGCAGCAATACCGGACATGTTCAGAAACATGGGGACCATAAGAATGATGAATTGCTTTCAGATGGTCAAGTCAGAGTAATCTGGATGAATGATAGTGAGACAAGTAATGGCCTTAATGATTTGGAAGTTGTGGACCGTGGTTTCTTGCATGGTGATATTGTTGCAGCTGCTTCAGACCCTACAGGACAGCTTGGGCTTGTGGTAGACGTCAACATATCAGTCGACTTACGGGTTTCCTGTGGAGCAATTATAACTGATGTCTCCTCTAGTGATTTGCAACGTGTAAGGGATTTTTCTGTAGGTGACTACGTGGTCCATGGACCTTGGCTGGGTAGAGTAGATGACATACTAGACAATGTGACTGTCCTATTTGATGATGGATCGATCTGTAAAGTTTTGAAGGCTGACCCTTTGCGGCTTAAGCCTGCTTCAAAAAATATTCTTGATTACTCAAGTTTCCCATACTACCCTGGTCTACGTGTTAGGGCTGTTTCTTCATCAGTTTACAAGAGTGGTAGGTGGCTTTCTGGCTTGTGGAAACCTAGCCGTCTTGAAGGGACTGTTACTAAAGTACAAGTGGGAGCAGTGTATGTCTACTGGATAGCTTCAGCAAATCCTGGTTATGGTTCTGATTCTACTACTGCACCTCCTGAGGAACAGAACCCAAAGAATTTGACAGTGCTATCTTGTTTCTCTCATGCAAACTGGCAACTGGGTGACTGGTGTATGTTTTCACCAACAGAAGACAGAGCAGAAAGATATAGTCATCTAATGAGCATGGATCACCGCCTTGGTTCACACACATCAATGTCTGATAGATCAGATAGAAAAGCACAGTCTGTGAAAAGTGGTGATCACATAAATCTTGCTAGTAAGTCCTATACAGCTGGAGATAACAATACTGCAGGAAATAATGGTTTGTCCGACTCTTGTAGTAACTCATTGCCAGTTTCAAGGGAAACATCACATGATAGTTTGCCTGTCTCTAGGAAAAAGATCCGTAAAATTTTCGTGAAGAGAGACAAGAGGGTTCGTAAGAGGGAGGAGACTTATGAAAGGGCTCTTCAAATTGTAAATACTAGGACAAGAGTTGTTGTGGCTTGGCAAGATGGTAGCAGGGAATTTGGACTGGATTCTACAAGTTTAATTCCCATCCACACTCCAGGTGACCAAGACTTCTTCCCAGAAGAGTATGTGGTGGAGAAGTCTTTGGATGAAGTTGTTCATGCCACCGAAGTCAAGCGCATAGGGGTCGTGAAAACTGTGGATGCAAAGGAGCGCACTGCATGTGTCACATGGTTAAAGCCTGTTTCTAGGCCAGAAGATCCACGCGAGTTTGATGGTGAGGAAATTGTCAGTTTATACGAACTTGATGAGCATCCAGACTATGATTATTGCTATGGAGATGTAGTTATTCGGCTGTTCCCAGTTACAGTTTCAGCCGATTTGGGCAGCTCGAAAAATCAAGTTGAGGAACATGATCGACAAGTTAATTTTGTTGAGGATTTTCATGTAAGAAGTAGTGACCATGCAGACGATGCTAAGGTGGATGAGATGCTCAAGGATTGCAATAATGTGGGTTTCCCTCACCTGTCTTGGGTTGGGCATGTGACTGGTCTTGGAGGTGGTGATATCAAAGTTACTTGGGCTGATGGTACAATCTCAAAGGTAAAATCATGACCCCCATGATTTTACACATTCAGATTCCTATGGGAAATTCTGATGTCTCCAAAACCTATGGAAACAAGACAAAAGTTTGTTGGTTGATAATTTTTAAAAGATCAAAAGCTGCTAGAATTCGGTAGATGAGCTTATGATTTTAAGCAATATTTACTTATTGCAGTCATTTTTCTATTTTCCTGTGACGAGTAGTTTATTAATCCTCTGTCAGTTCGCATCTATTTTTCTTTCTCACAGGTTGGTCCTCAAGCAATTTATGCAGTTGCTCGAGATGATGATGGAGAATCGTTTGGAGATGGAAGTGAAGTTAGCGATGATGGTGCTAGTTGGGAAACAGTTGAAGACAATGAAATGAATGATCTTGATGGTACTTTCCAGGTTGGGTTTTCTTACGAATAAACCTCCTTGCTATACATTGTGATGCCGATATTCCCTTAGTGCTCTTTTGGTTCACAATTTAGATGATTCATTTAATTGAACATTTTCAGGGTTCTGGCTTGCGAAATCCCACTAGCAGAGAAGCTGAGAAGTCAATGAACTGTGTAATCCAAGCAGAAAATAGTCCAGGACGAAATGGACCCCTGTCATTTACAGTGGCTGCCATTGGCTTTGTCACCAAATTGGCCTCTGGGCTGCTATCCCAAGCAAGGAAACGAATAGATATCCTAGGCTCAGATAGCAGCGATCCAACTAAACGTGTAGAACAAGAAATATCAGAGGGTTCTGGGACTGGAAGTGCAGATGCTGAATGTGAAATACATGCAGATAATCATAATGCACAAATGACCTGCACAGCTTCGGAGGAATGCTATGCAGTGTCTTCCCCAGCTGTTGCTGAAGTAGGGAGTGCAGAGAAGTCAGGTAGCTCATTATCTGAAGTCCTGGATGCTGGGATGGCACACAGTATCGATGGTCCATTTAGTTTCAAACACTTCGATGTTACGAAAGACCCTCTGGATCATCATTATCTTGATAGTGGTGGACAGGTAGCATTGATCACACTTTCATCCTGCTTTACCTCCTAGATTTACTGGAGCTTTTCCTTTGCTTGTATGCGTATCTGCGTGGTGCATATCCTTATATATCAACTCAGAGCATTTACATCATATTGCATCAATTATAAAACCGTTTAAGTAATGCAGGACTTAAGCGGAAGAAAGTGGGCCAAAAAAGTTCAACAAGAATGGTCCATCCTGGAGAAAAACCTACCTGGTACTCATTTAATTCGCATTCTTGTTCATCTTCAACATCTATATGACACTCTCCATGGAAGCAATGCTGCTTACTACATAATTTGTAACCTCCCATTTTGTTTGTAGATGCTATTTATGTCAGGGTTTTTGAGGATCGGATGGATCTCCTGAGAGCTGCAATAATTGGAGCATGTGGAACTCCGTACCAGGATGGCCTGTTCTTTTTTGACATTCACTTGCCACCAGAGTATCCTCAAGTTCCACCGGTAAGAACAATTATTTAAAAAATAAAAATAAATCAAACCTTGTGTTCTGGTATTGCATTCTTCACTTTATTTCATGCATATACTAATACTAGTAAATTTAGAATTTGTTTGATTCAACTTATCATCTGAAGTTGTTCGATCACGAGGCTTATCTTGCTTTGCAGACCACATATTATCACTCTGGTGGCTTGCGAATAAATCCAAACTTGTACGAGGATGGAAAGGTGTGTCTTAGCCTTCTGAATACATGGACTGGTAGAGGAAATGAAGTTTGGGACCCGTCATCTTCCAGTATCCTTCAGGTCTTAGTTTCAATTCAGGGTTTGGTGCTCAACGCTAAGCCGTACTTCAATGAAGCTGGGTATGAGAAGCAGGTTGGAACCATAGAAGGAGGGAAGAATGCTCTGCCATATAATGAGAACACTTATTTGCTTAACTGCAAGTCAATGATTTATCTGTTGCGAAGGCCTCCAATGGTAAACAGATTTCAGTATGATTTACTTGATCAGTTCCATTTTCCTGTCTCCATTTTGGTTATGTTGTTATGATGCTCTTTTTTTTTCTTTGCTTTATATATTGTTGGTGCAACACTTGCTATTGTTCGTGTTTCTTTAATTTGATCTCTCTTGCATATGTCGAAATGCATCAAACATTGTAGTCAACACACGTTAGTATACCTTAAAAACATAGGAATTATTTGTCAGAGCTGGCAGGTAGATATAGCCCAAACCTCTTTTGTTGTCTGTTTGTACATGTCGTCCTGCTAAATATTTGCTTATAGATTTGCCCAAGTTGTGTGATTTTGTGGCAAGGAGGTCATGTTTGATTAATTATTTGGTTATTGATGCCATTTTTGTTGGGGATTCCTTCCTGAAACAAAATACAAAATCATGCAAGTAAATGATGATGAGATAAAAATAAAATAAAATGGGGCAATTAAAGGATTCACTGGTCGTGTAATTTGCTGATTAGGTAAGACACCACCATAACTGGATGGGCCATGTGCACAGAATTAGATACATTTTGAATTGTTTACTCTCATTGCTTTCTACACTCGCTACTGTTATCAGTGTACACTCTTGTTTTCTGGCTTTACCATACTATGCACCATGTTTGTTTGGAAGTTTTGTATCTTTTTCCACTGTTATAAGACTTCATATCTATCATTCTCAAAATATGTTGAACCTTTAGTTGTACTGATGTCATTGCTAATCTTGATATCCTTTAGATATACTGATGTCATTGCTAAAGTTGGTTGATCATCACATTGTGATCCTTGCAGCATTTTGAAGGTTTTGTAAAGGACCATTTCAGGAGGCGTGGCCCTTTCATTTTAAAAGCATGTGATGCCTACATGAAAGGATGCTTAGTAGGCTCTCTAACGAAGGATGCTTGCGCAACCGACCAAAGCAATGAGCATTCATGCTCGGTTGGTTTCAGGCTTATGCTAACCAAGATTATACCAAAGTTATATCCAGCATTCTCTGAAATTGGTGCTGATTGCAGTGAATTTGACCATTTAAAGAATCCATAGATCCCTGCACGGAGACCATTTCTCAAACTCGTGAAGGTAGGTCTCCCCAATTTTTGGCCGTCGATGAGTTCAAATAACCTATTGGATTGTCATCCTTATGTTTCGCTTTCTTCTAAATTGTACCATCATTGTTTTGGTTTTCCTCTTTTTTCCCTTCCTCTCCCGAGGTATCCTACATTGAATGTGCATATTATATTGTGGCTTCTCCATTTTTCTTTGTTTAAGAAGTTCCCTTTGTAGAAATTTGCAGGGGTTCTTCTGTTCAATAGTGAAATGAGAATTTTTCATAGATATATACAGGAAAGACCATGGGGAATTGAAAAGGTTTGTAAGTGCCGCATTAGATGATAATGCTTTCTTTCGGGGGATTCGTACATAGTGTTATTACACAGGTTTTTTTTTTTCCAACCCAATTCGAGTTTATGAGTTTAGATAGAAAATCACTGGAGCATATACTCATATTAACGAGGTATATGCTTTGATTGAAATTTTTTATATTTCTTATAAATGCATACATGCTATGCTATTCGTTGGACTATATGTTTCATTTTTTTATAAAAACATATATCTTATTAGATAATGTATGTTATTTTAAAAAAATTCAAAATATATATAGACTAGAATTGGGTTGGACATAACATTATCTATGTCATTATTCATTAAATCCTACTAACACATAATGAGAGAACCAGCCCGGTTCTCTCCCATACTCCAATTTTAAACATTATTGGTTGTGGAAATCTCTGCACCCTTTGTAAAGTTGGCTAACATATGATAGTGAAATTAGCATAAACTTTGCTTTTAGGATAATAATATAATTTTTTCTTATGCATAATTTTAGTTCGAGACTATTTACTCATAGGTAGTTTTGAGAAGTACACATTAATTGCTCATGGGTGATAGCCTGGGTGATTTTTTTTTCTTTACCTTTTTTTTTAATCTTAAGTTCGTGATCTCATAAAAAAAACAGAAGAAAAAAAAAGAAAGAAATAAGTCATATTGAAGTTTTTTTGTTGAATTCATTTTACCATTAGAACAAAAACACTAGGGTTGGGGTTTGGACGTGAAGCTTAATACTGACAAAAAATTTACAAATCATGAGTCCAATTCCAAATCTCAGCTATCAAAAAAACAAGGATAATGTTACATCCAGCATTCCAGCCCCATTTTCAGTCTGCACATGTTTCAAATTTTTTAAAAATAGTATACTTCATCTAATGAGATACTTGTTTTTATAAAAAAATGAAGCATATACTCCAATTAATTATATGGATGCATTTATAGAAAATGTATAAATTTTTTAAAAAAAAACGTGTGTTGATAGAAATCTATCGACGCGTATAGGATTGGAATTGGGGTTGAAAAGAAATCTGGTTCTAACAGCGCCGGAAAACAAAAAGGCCCAATAGTTGGATTAGCCTGGTGATTGAAAGGCCTCCAGTGGTTATCATGTGGACTGGGGGACTAAATTAGGGTGAGAGCACTAAAATGGAAAATAATGTCTCCCATTTCCAACCCTCACCGATTTTCATTTTATAAAAAAATATACACTTATTCATTTAATTACGTACTATTATAAGAAATAAAGTATACATACACTGAGATATATTAATAATATATTTTTTTTAAAAAAAATTTAATTTTCATATACCGTGATAATATAATATATACTTCTCAGGGCCGGTCCTGAGATAAGAAAATCTAAGTGGGGTCCTAGACCAACTCATAAAATGGGCCCTATACATATATATTGAAATTTTTGAGTTAATTTTTAATCATATTAGTAATAAAAAGATCAAGACTAAGTAAAAAAACTCATCGAGTTCTTCTTTAAAAAGAAAAAAAAATCACAAAAATAAGATCATTTCTTTTATAGAAAATAAATAAATCCCTATAAACTAGAGTATACTAAAAATATATTAAATATATAAAGATACATATGAAATTTTTTATAAATCACAAAAAAAAATACTTTTCATAATGATGCCAACAAATATTACATTTTCAAATAAAACTTTTAAATTTAAAATAAATAGGAAGACATATTCAAATTATTTTTTAAAAAAAATTAATTTTAGAGTGTTGTTACACATAGTTTTTATTCCAGCCTCAATTCCAGTCTCATATGCTTCGATGAAAAATTATCAAAGCGTACACTGATCTTAGCAATGCATATATGCTATTTATTAGAGGTATTGCTTCACTTATTGTAAAAACTGTACCTTATTAGATGATGTATACTATTTTAAAAAAATTCAAAACACTTTTAAATTGAATTTAAGGCTACAAAATAGACTGGATGTAAAATTATTATTAAGTTTAATTTCAAAAGTTTAATATAAAAAAAAATCTTGAATTTAGGGCTCTCTTTGAAAAAGGGGCCCTAGGCGATCGCCTAGCTAGTCAGAGCCGGCCATGACGATCGCCTTTTGGGTTACAGATGGCATTCTAAAATTTTTTATCTATCATTATGTGAACCTAGAAAAAGAGCAATTTGTTTTGCAACTTTGTAGCTAAAAAACGATTCCCAACCACCACCTGTACATTGCTATTACAATCGTAATATACTATTGCAATGTATGATATTTTTTTTAAAAAAAAATCAATGTATTTCAATATTTATTTCACTTTCCATATGTGTATATTTTTTTAAGAAAAAAAAAAAATGGTAAAACTGCAGACAAGATAGGAAATGTCACAACTGTTATGAATAGGCCTGTCAACGGGTCGGGTCCGGGTCGGGTCGGGGTGGACCCGGACCCGACCCGTGACAGGACCCGACGGGTCCGGGTCCAACCCAGGACCCGGCGGGTCCGGGGAAATGCGGACCCGGACCCGTCGGACCCGGGTCGGGTCCGGGTCCGACCCGACCCGGATGGTTGGGTAAAAAAAAAAAAAAAAGAGAGAAGAACTCATGTATTTGTTTGTCTTATCATTCTATTTGAAATTTTTTGTAATAAAACATTATTGTTAATGAGACTATGTTTGAATATAATTTTATACAATTCAAAAGAAGTAAATGAATTATTAAACAACATCTAAAACAATAATCACTAACATAAAAAACATATTAACCTAATAATAAACATAACTAACCTAAATAACATTCAAAACAATATTAACCTAAACAACATTCAAAACAATAAACACTAACATATTAACCTAAATAATAAACCTAAATCATGCAACAAACTAATTAATAATACAAATTCAAAAGCTAATAAGTTAATTGTCCAAAACAAACCGATTTATAGGCTTGTTATGATTATGATTTATGAACTTGTAGATACAAAAATAAGTTAAGTAAGAAATAAAATTATGTATCAACTAATACTAATGGTCTTGTAATATATGAACATATATTAAAAAAAACAGTCGGGTCCAACGGGTCCAACGGGTCGGGGCGGGGTGGACCCGGACCCGACCCGTTTGTTTGTTCGGGTCCGCCGGGTCGGGTCCAACTCGGGTCGGGTCCAAATCGGGTCGGGTATATTACACGTGTAATCGGGTCCGGGTCGGGTCGGGTCCGGGTCTGGACCCGACCCGTTGACAGGCCTAGTTATGAACCCTACGTGAAGCTGGCAGACATCCGGCGAATGTTTAGCTACTAACAAAAAAATGAGGCACTGAACTTGAAGGTCCTGCGGTATACCAGCGTCACCATGGGAATGAATTTAACACAACTCTAGACTCAAATTATAAAATTAGGAGACATTTTGTTTAAGGTCGCGTTTAAAAAAACAAGTTTGGACATCTTTTAGAGATTTTACTTTTACATGAATTATATTAAATCTAAACTCGTTTTCAAATGCCCCATGTAGGAATCTAAACTTTTGGGAAAGAAAGAGAGTGAAAAATCAATTTTGAGTCATAAAAAATAATTTTCTAGGAATCTAATAAAAATATGCTACCAAAGTGTTCTTTCTCTTCGGGAAGATGCTACTACCAACCCAGATTTTAGCCCGTTTTCTCATCCTAACAAAAGTATATTAATATCATATACCTTCATTTAGAACAAAAAAATATAAATGGATCGAGTTAGAACATTATCCTCCTCTTCCTCCCAACACTCCTTTCATCACAATCAGTGAGGACAAACTTTTTTTTTTTTTTGAAAATCACACACCAGGATCTCCAAATCCATCATAGTTTCCACTTTCCAATGCCGTCGTTGATGCGGGGAAAAATTAAAGAAAATATTACACTCAATCATTCCTGCAATCAATTTGGCAACTCCATCGCGTTTTTTTTTTGTTTTTTTTTTATTTTTTGAAATATATATTTGTCTGATGAAATACATTCTCTCACAAAAAAGAAAAATGAAACACATTCTCCGATGAAATACAAATCTATTTACATTTTCCTCAATAGAGTACAAAACTAACATAGTAGAGTATATACTACTATATAAGATATTTCACTTTCTAAGTTGGACTGCGAGAATGACCGAGTGTATCAGTTAAGAAATAAATCTATCACATGGATCATGAATGACTTTAAATAGCTCCAAGCCTCCAACTGAACTAAGATTTGATTTCCTGCATCACGCCTCAAATGATTTTTGAAACCTGATCTCTGCATCCAATTTGAAAGCTTAAACAATGAAAGGCACCCGATCAATGATTCCACACTAGGGAATTGAAAAACCACATCTCTCCCTTGAAGCCTTGATCCCCTTCATATTATCTTAACTAATGTAGCTTCCTATGTTAAAATTTCAACAAAATTAAAGTGAATAAAATAAAGTGTTTTCTACTGACCTAGATGGTCAGGGGAAACACCTACGATTAAAGAATCACAACCTAAGGGCAAATAATAACAAATGACACACTGCTAAGAAGAAAAAGTGCATCTAATACACTATATAAAACTTATTCATGAGTATTCTAAAGGTGCGTTTGGTTGCGCGATTGCGCAGCATTTACGATTGCAGGAAGCTGCGTTTGTAATCGTGCAACCAAACAGTTTTACTGTAACAGCTTTCTGCACATAGATTTCAGGCAAGTAGTGCCCAAAAGCTGCGATTTCAAAAAGCTAAGAAAGTGAGCTTCCTGCATAATCAATTTTAAAACTCAGATTCCTGCAGAATCAGTTTTGCAATCGCGCAACCAAACACACCCTAAACACAAAATTGGATGACACAATCACCTAACATAAACTTTGCTGTAAAATAGATGCAACATTAAAAGTCTCAGGAGGAGGGGGAGCTGTCATAAGCAACAATGAAGTTTCAGAATGTATCAATCCATTCTATACTCTCCAATAAAAAAATTCCACTGCTTTCGAGAAGCCCATAGAGTTCTATGATCACAAATCATATTGTTTCGAGGACTGGCATCACACTGCCCCCAAAAAACTCGGATCATTTTAAACCCAATTCTCCATGTGAAGTGCAAAAAATGTCCATCTAGACCTGTGACTACACTCATTTCTATCGCGCATGACATGCTGTCGACTATTATGGGTGACTCATGGTGTGGGGTGTAAGGGGGTGGGGATTTACCTACTTTTTGGATGTTGTTACATTCCGAGAGAGATGTCTTAAGATTAGCTTCTTTTTTATTCCTTTGGAGATCCTTGTCTCCTTTTTGTTTGAGGCCTTCTTTTGTAATAAGATTCTGCAATTTGACATGCAGAAAACAAACCATTCAGCGACATGTACAAGAAAAATTTCCAGTTTCCAGTCTTACTGGTCAAATACATTCCATCCAGTGTGCTCCATCCAGTTGAATAACTACCCTCATAAGATACACTAGTTTCAATGCTTCTTACCCTTTTTGCTAAGCATGATAACATGTATGGAAAATATCAAAGCACAAAAGCTTATATGCTGCTAAAGAATTATTTGAGGTAAGGAGGTTTGATCAATGGGAAAAAGAGAGTAAAACACGCAATTTCTTCTTTCTGTTCTCCGTATCTTTCTTGTTTTGTTTTTCCTTTTGTCCTTTGATAAAAGGTGGGGGCACAGGAGCCACTGGTAGCAATATTAAAAGCTTTGGAAGATACTTCCAAAATGCAAATTGGCAAGGTTGATTAGCTGGGTGGATGGCTGTTGACAGGATAGGATCCAACCCGGACTAGATCCCATCAATTCTCATTAGTCCCCCAATAAGAGTGAGGACTAACATAGCAACTTTACATTCCTAACACATTCCTAACATAGCAACTTCACATTCCTAACACATTCCTAACATAGCAACTTCACACTTCTAGTCATATATCGTTCTCTTATTGGAAACAGACAAGTCCTCATGGAATCTGAGCCTAACCGGATCCCATCATGGTGTTGACCTACATAACAAGTTTGGAATTTCATTGAGCTTGTTGACAAAACCTTGGAATCTCTATCTGCAACAGATGAATCCACTGCAAATGCTAAAACCGGATCCTAAAAGCCGTTCCTAACATTATTCTGTTAGCACCATAGAAGACAGTAAGAAAAGTAGCCCCAGTTGAAATATAAATACAAATTCAGTAGTTGGTGAAGTACGTTCTCACATTCTTGATCGAAAATCTTATTAGTTGATATAAAACTTATTGAGATTTTCTGATCTAAGTGTCACAATTTTTTTCTTAATGGTAACTCTCAGAAATCCATTAAGCCATTATACAGATAAACATAGGAAAACAAACTTTTTATATTTTTCGATCAATCAGCCCAACAGAACAAATTGAGATATAGAGAGAGAGAGATCGAATTATACAGGGGTCTTGACAATCCTCCGCCGGGCGAGGAACCTCGCGATGGGCGGCGTTAGCGCGATCGTGATCGGCATCCGCACAGGGAACAACGCCTTGTTCAGGAGAACCGCCAGAGCCAGCGCCCCCGTTCCGCCGCCGATGATCTCCGCCGTCTTGTTCCGATCGGACGGCCGGTGTCGGTCGGGATCGCCGTCTTCACAGATTATCACGTCCACGGCGCCGTCATCTCCGACGGGGGAGGCGTGGGGATCCTTCCCGGATGAGATGCCGACCTTGCTCAGCACGGACTCGACGTCGACGTTGTTCTTGATGGCGACGTAGAGACCGGCCATGGAGGCGCCGGAGACGGAGAAGTGGACGCCGATCGCCACCTTACCGTACTTCTTCGCCAGCTCCCGAAGGCGACCTCCGAACTCCATCTCCGGTGATAAATTTTTACGGCTAGGGTTTCCGCAACGGATCGGTCGGTCTGGAGAAGATGCGAGAGGGTTAGGGTTTAAGGTGTCAATGAGTCCACGATGAAGAGAGAGGGTGATGTTACTGTCACCCCGCCCCTCAGTAATACCACCCCAACAAAATGGGGTGGGGTGATCGATAAAGTGGAGAGGGGCAGCGAAGGATGACGCATTTATTTCAATGATGGTAACTCTCTATTAATATTGTAATAATAATTAAAAAAAAATAATATTATATCCAGCTCTATTTTCAACTTTAATTTTAGATTATATGTTTTTATAAAAAATAAAGTATATACTTCAATAAATTACATTGATGCATATATAAAAAATTTAAATTTTTTTTTTTCAAAATATATGCCTTGTTAACGTAAACATATGCGTCGTTAATATTTTATCGACGCATATAAGATTGGAATTGAGACTGAAAACGAATATAGGTGTAACAACGCCCTTAAAAAAATTACAAGCAAAACAATCTCTCCTTTATTTCATTTTCAATGGATTTTATAACTCATTGACAAAATTTGTTCTATTTTAGAAAATATCATTAGAATTTTTTTTTATGTAAAATGTAATTTATTTGAGAGATTATTCTCATTTTATCTTTATTTCATTTTATCTTATATATATATATAATTGTTTGTTTTATGCAATTTTATTTTATTATTAAATATTTTATTGTATTAATATTATTTAAAATTTTAAGTTGTGATGGTAAAAAAAAATTAAATATAAGACTCCTCGAAAAGATATTTTAAATATTCACACCTTAGGGAACACTAGAAAATCATGTTGGACAGAAATACATTGTCGAATCAATGCAATTTAGAATCAAGATAAAATGATTGAAGTAGGGTTAAAAAAAATTACAAAAATCTCTAATTGATTTTGTAGGTTTATGTTCCACATTTTGTTCCTGAGGGTGGGTGGACTTTCATAATAACATTGATGTGCATATTGATCCTTGTAAGAATAAATATAAAAAAATAGTCTGGGTGTTGTTATACTCATTTTTATACTGTTTAAAATATAATCTTATATATTTAATTAAAAATCTAATTAAACATGTATACATATATAACTCGTTAAATTTTTTTTATATTTATTAAAAATAAACTCATTTAATTTAAAATTAAAATATATTATATATTTTTAATTAAAACATATAATTTAGATGATGTTTAATATTAAAAAATAAATAAAAACACGCGTGACACCTGTACCAAAAGAAAAATAAATGACTGAGTCTCTAATCTTTTCCTAATAATAAAATCTGGCATCCGACGGTGGAGATTTGGACAACTAACTTGCGCTGAGTGTATGTTAGCAGATGAAGTCCCTTTTCAGCAACCCTGTCTCTCTCGAACCTCCGTGAACAGCAGTGACGGTCTGTCCGTGTTGAACATCGATATCCCCTTTTGCCCATGACGGTCGCTCGTTATTTACCGAACATGCCCCTGGCTAGCTCGAGCCGCCTTGAAATGCCGATGATCGCGACGGCGGCGTCGGCCATGGCGACCTCATTTGTTCTTCCTCTTCGGACGGCTCGCAGGAGCGCGTCGTTGTCCTCTCCTTCTCGAAGACGGTCTTTCGGAGGTGATTCTGGTTCACTCTCGTTGTCTTAATGGGTTCCTTTAATGGATTCTCGGTGAGGGTTAGTTGAATGTACTTGCTGAATCTTTAATTGAGGAATCACATTAGATGAGCATTGGATTTTTTGGTGGGATCTTAGTGGACTGATCTCTAATAGGCTTTCTACAAGAAAGTGATTTTTTTTTAAGAAAAAAAAAAAGGTTGAATTTTTGGTATTCTGTTTTACTGGGATTGAGCTTTAGAATGGGTAAAACAGATATCATTGCCATGAATTTTGATCTTATTGAAGTCATCGGATGGATTGTTTTGAGACATGCAAGTCTGAAAGACAGAAGGGAGATGGAGATTTGGAGGTTCCATCATTAACACAAATTCAAGATTTTTAGAGTTTGTAGAGCTACAAAGACAGAAGGGGGCCATTCATAAGCTTGTAGAGTTATTCGGAAGCAGCGGAAAGGACTCTTCGATAGTCAGATAGTGCATATATCAATTAGTGATATCACATAGGAATATTTGTGATGTTGTATTCGAAATTTGTGTTAACTACTGTTTTTGCTTGAATTTGTATGGAAAAGAGTATGATTTGCATATCAAACCTTGACGATCATGCTTCATGCAGCATAAGGCACTTTTTCCCCATTGGTCACCCACGCAGGAACGCATATGCTCTATTCGACTTTTAACTAATATTAGGATACGCTGAAATACCGGAGTGCTTATCATGCTTGTAAAATCTCCTCTAGTTGCCAGAA
This sequence comes from Acorus gramineus, assembly GCA_030737835.1. Taxonomy (NCBI): domain Eukaryota; kingdom Viridiplantae; phylum Streptophyta; class Magnoliopsida; order Acorales; family Acoraceae; genus Acorus; species Acorus gramineus. The sequence goes on along the minus strand of CM060856.1, from coordinate 14,335,647 downwards.
ACTACATAACTTTATTTTTTCTATCAAATTTAAACAGTTTTTCAGTGTAGAAGATCCGAAATTAGCACAACCTTCTTGAAATTTTATGTAAAGATGAAGTCACCAACTTGAACTGTAGTTGAGACATGCAAGTCTGAAAGACCAAAACTCATGACCCAAGCACATCTGTTTCAAGACACAGAGTAGCAGTCATATTTGGTGGAGATAATACACACAACTTTAAAGGGTTCATGGCTGACTCCCTTGACATATTCCTTCTTTAATATTGAAGTGGGTCATGCAGCCAAACTATTCCCGTAGTAAAGTTGTCATCTTCAAGCCTAAAATGCTTTATCCTTTTTCTCTTTGGTATCATTAATTTGTCAGTAATCTGAGGTGAGCATCAAATTTTTTTGACATGAAAACATGATACATTGAGTTTGTTTCATAAATGACTGGGCTTTCTTATTCTAATCGATAAATGTGTAACTTCTTTTGAAAGAAATTGATTATTGAACCATTCTCCCATATTTTTCAGCAAAGGCAGAGGTGCAAGATTCTGTGGGTGGTTTAGCTGCTGATGCATTAGCTGTTAAACACGTGCTTCTTCCAATCACTGACAGAAATCCGTATCTTTCTGAGGGAACAAGACAGGTTTCTTTTTACTATTGAGTAATTTCTGCTATTAATCATTTCATCTCATTGTTTATCAGCATCTAACGCAAACTTAAACATTGGCATGCACTCCCTACTTGTGTTTTAATGGAAATTTGTATTTTCAGTCACTTTGTATTGTCAAGAAATCTACAAATCTGCATCCCAATTATAATGTCATGGATGAGTTGCATCTGTTTGAGAATTTATCTTAGAATTTCTCCTTGCAAGATTTATATGTTGTACACCATTTAATATGTGATCTCTTGTTTGATTGTTAACTGTATTTTTTTTACTTATTCGGGAACCAACTATAGTTTGTCTTTGACTCTCTGTGGGTTCTTGTGATGTGTTATGTATCACATCCATTTCAACGATAGTAACTAAAAGTAAAGCATATTTTCAGTACTTCTAAACATCAGATAATGATATTTAATAGTAGGGAAGCATTTGTATATCTTCAAACTGTTCTTATTCACTAGTTTCATCACATTCTTCACTGACTACTAATGTTAAGAACAAGGGTAAACTGGTAATCTAGGAATGCATATTAGCATCATTTGTAAATAATTGTCCATTTTATTTAATTGATGTGCCGCCATGGAATTCCCTACTACCTACATCAGATGAGTGCCACTTTGCTCAACTACCAGAATTTAGGAAATTGCATATTTCATGGCTACTGAATGTGACAGTTTTAGGTGCAAAGTTTGTGTGCCAACTCTCAACTTTGATGCTCCTCCTCTATCTTATTTCTGTACCAACATTGCAAGTATAACACAAGAAAAAATTTAATCTTAAATTTATTTAAAAGCAATATGTTGATGCTGATTGAGAGCATATACAGGTCATTCAATAGGTACTAGGTCATCAGATAGTGTTAATGTTTGGCTTTGGCGCACCCAACTTTGTTTAGGCATTGTGAGGATGGACCAGAACCAAAAGTTATACCAGGCTGTGTCAAGATGGCCTGCCACATATGATGTTTGATTGACATGGGCTAGTGAATTCTATTGATCCTCATGATTTTTCCTTATAAACAGAGATGTGATGAAATTCATATGCAAGGCACTGTGTCAATCTACTTGGCTTTGCTCGGTCCTCCACCACCTTTTTCAATCATGAACAACTTCTCATTGGCAACCTCCTTACTGGGCAAGGAAAATCAATGAAGTATTCATAGTTCCAAGGGTCTACCAGTAATGTAGAACAGATTTGGAAAGAAATCAATGCAAAATATTTGATTTCAAAATTGTCCTCAAAATAAAATTTTATGAGATTTTATCATTTGTTGACAAATCTCATTATTTAAATCATAATAATCACTTTTGTTTGTGAATTGTGATTTTAGGATTTGTAGGATCTAATATTTTATTTTATTAGATTTTAATAATTGTCATTGTAATTGTGTCTTTGCTATTTTTAGTAGAGTCATAATTGACATTATGAGTATGTATTTTTAATATTTGTGGCCTGTATAAGACGTGCCACCATCTTTGTAAGAGACAACTTCTGATCAATTAGTACAATTATCTCCCTTTTGGGTTTTCTTCTTTGTGGATTCAAGGAGCTTATGAGATCTCAACGCTGGTTGGATCTTTTTATCCGTTTCACGCTGCGTTAGGTGGTATCAGAGCGAGGATTCGCCTGGCTCAATGGCACATGATGACGTAGAGAACAACCACCCTATTGACGGTGATCGTGGGGTGCAGGAGCTGTGTCGGAAATTGCAAGATGGACAACAACAACATCAACAACAATTTCTTGACGTTCAACGACAACTGCAAGAGATTCGTGAGATGTTGGTTGGTGTAAATCTTCACACCGACATCAGACGACCTGAAAGGGACGGGGTGCGAGCCGAGGGATTCGCCCAAAGCCAACCTATTGTCCACAACGTTGTCCGACATCCTCTTCGTTTTCAACCTAACAACGAGGATGATTCGGATGACGAAGTTAATGGAATAAACGACTATCAGCCGAAGCGGCGGCAACAAGGTAGTAGTGATTATCGATTGAAGGTGGATATCTCCTTCTTCAATGGTAATCTGCACATAGAGGATTTTCTCGACTGGATCTCTGAGATTGAGCGCTTCTTCGAGATGATGGAGGTCCCCGAGGAGAGAATGGTCAAGTTGGTGGCCTTCCGTTTGAAGAATGACGCCGCCGTTTGGTGGGACAACCTTCAAAGGACCAGACAACGCCAAGGAAAGACTCCTATTCGTACGTGGAGGAGGATGAAACAACTCCTCATGGGTCGATTCCTTCCACCGGACTACGAGCAGTACCTGTTCCAACTATACCAAAATTGCCATCAAAGTGACCAATCCGTTTCTGATTACACTGTAGAATTTTTAAAATTTTTGGGTCGACATAAACTTGCAGAGGCTAAGTGGCGACGAGTGGCCCATTATCTTAGCGGGTTGAGGCCATTAGTGCGAGATTGTATTACTTCACAAGAGATTTACAGCTTGACAGAAGCAATCTCGGCGGCCGTAAGAGTGGAATCACAATTGGAGAGATCAAGGGTGGACGTGGTGTCCAAAGGCTCTTCCATGACCAACCTGCTACATGTTGTATCAAGTCAAGATATGGTTGATGGATCGATGAAAATTGAAGAAAGTCCTCATGGAAATCAAGATAGTCCAACGATTGACCCCTATGATCAACCGTTGGTTGAGCCAGATATTGATCATGACATGACAAACGAAGAAGCGGAGCATGTTGTTTCCCTCGTTTTTTTGAAGAGGTTATTGGAGAAGAACAAGAGGAGTTGATTTCCTTAGTGGTGACCTCAAATAAGGAAGAGCCACTATAGAAATTCGTATTGCAGACTCTATCCACCATCAACAAGAGCGTTTTTTGTGCCAACATCGACAACAATAATGATGGAGACATTGCGACTACCACAATGATCGATTTTATTGAGAAGGAATTTAAAATCAAGAAGATGTCTCTCCTCTTGCCAAAGGTCAAATACAAGAATGCATCAAATAAGAAGGGGAAAAAGATTTTAATCTTTCATATTGGTATATTTGATTACATCAAATATCACCCACCTGATCATCTAAGATCTTTTCATCTTAAACTCGATGACGAGTTTATTTTGAAGAAGAGGAGACTGATGTAGAACAGATTTGAAAAGAAATCAATGCAAAATATTTGATTTCAAAATTGTCCTCAAAATAAAATTTTATGAGATTTTATCATTTGTAGACAAATCTCATTATTTAAATCATAATAATCACTTTTGTTTGTGAATTGTGATTTTAGGATTTGTAGGATCTAATATTTTATTTTATTAGATTTTAATAATTGTCATTGTAATTGTGTCTTTGCTATTTTTAGTAGAGTCATAATTGACATTATGAGTATGTATTTTTAATATTTGTGGCCTATATAAGAAGTGCCACCATCTTTGTAAGAGACAACTTCTGATCAATTAATACAATTATCTCCCTTTTAGGTTTTTTTCCTTTTGGATTCAAAGAGCTTATGAGATCTCAACGCCGGTTGGATCTTTTTATCCGTTTCGCGTTGCGTTAACCAGATGTGTTGAGAATAACTCTCAAACTATGTGCCTTTCTAAATTTATCCAAAAGCCTAACAACTTATTTGAAATCTGTTGACTCGAGGATTATTACAAGAGCTTCTTGTGTCTATCATGACATGATGATCAGATTTGTCATATCACATGATAAGGCATGCATTAAGTTGGAAAGCAATTTAGATGGATGGTCCTATGGGATACCCACTTTGGCTGGCATAGGGAATCTCTAATGTCCACCTGTGAAATTCATATATTCAGAACCAGATGTCCGTATTCATCAAATTGTGTGTTTTACTAATGGTCCCCCCCCCCCCAATCCCACAAAAAAAACACACACACACACACACACTAATGGTTTCTCTGTTGAGAGAATGTGCTAAATGCATCCATCATTAAACTGAAATAAAAGAAATGTGAGGTCTGGGCATATGGGGAGATGATTTTGGATATTTTAGTTTTTGTTGCTCCCATGGGCATCAATCATCACCCACTTTATGGGCAAAAAGACCGGTACATAATGGCCTACGTTTTAGCCGAAAGGTGTGATCAGGTTCATATTGATGCTAGGCCCACCTGAAGAGTTCTTGAGGAATGACCTTTTTATTACTAATAGAGGGCATTCATTGATCAAGACAACCAAGCATTTGTTTCTTTCGCTCTCATAAAGGTTTTAATGGGTTAGATTTTGTTGTCACAGATCTCTATTTTGGAGCCTGTGATTGGGGCCTGTTTAACTATCTAGAAATTATGGTTCACCTAATCACATAAGCAAGCACCTATAACCATTATTCATAAAGCATCTTTAAAATTTACGGTGGACTTCATTCTAAGAATAACATGGTCATTGAACATTCAGCAATCCTGTAGAAATGCACTGGAAAAATCTTTCTTTTTTGGAGGTAATAGCACTGAAAATTTTTATTTGCAGAGCTTTGCATTTTAAAAAGAAATTGCTTCTAGTTTGGCGAAGAGAATTGCATGACTGCTGTGTGTGCATCTACATCTGTAAATAAGAGGCATTCAGGTCGTCGTGATATCCCTACTGTGTTTATAGTGTGTGCATCTATATTTTGATTATTCTTTTTACAAAATGCATACTTTTTTCCAAGTCCAACACATTGCAACACCGAATCAAGCATTCACCACTGTGTGTGTTTAATTTGTGTGCATTTTTATATTGGTCGTTCTTCTACCCCCCTGACAATTTTTTTTTTTTTTGAAGTCCGATGCAGCAGCAAATGCTTGTCATCTTTTGTAATCACATCCTAAAGCCTTCAACCCAGCAGATTTAGAACAATTCCTGTTTGCCATTTCCTTCCAAAATTTCTTTCTGAAATTGTTGGTTTTCAGTCACTATCAAGGTCAAACACACCTAATTTGTTTCCTACTATAGCTACTCCTACATTGCTTATATTTTTTTGCTCATTTCCTCTTTTTCACATCCTCCATATCCCTTCATAGAACTCCAGAACCGCTCCACACTCTCTGAATGCAGGCTTTTTCTTACACATCAATTAGAATAACATTGAGTCAAATAATTTTGCTATAAATTTTTGCTCTTAATAGTGACAAATGTTAATTTCTCATCATACAGTTTATACTTCTATATATTCGTCTTTGATGACATGCAGGCTGCAGCAACCACAACTGCATTGGCGAAGAAATATGGAGCAGACATCACAGTTGTTGGTAGATTTACCATCACTACCCAAACATATCTGGTTTCAACATTGTAAGAAACAAAATGCTAAAATTAGAATATTTCAAATGATAGAGAACTTTGATTTCCCTCCACAGTGATTGATGAAAAACCTAAAGAGACCATACCAGAACATGACGCACAGTTGTCTAGCATTAGATGGCACCTTTCCGAAGGTTAGTTTTTCTGATTCTAAATCCTCTCATACATGATTTTACAACTTTGTGTATGGTACCAGCTTCACATTCTCTTTTTTGTTGGTGGCGGCATGGTGCAGGAGGGTTTCAGGAATTTGGATTGATGGAGAGACTTGGGGAGGGCAAGAAACCGACAGCCATCATAGCCGAGGTGGCGGACGAGCTGAACTTGGATCTAGTAGTGTTGAGCATGGAAGCCATCCATTCAAAGCACGTCGACGGGAACCTACTGGCGGAGTTCGTCCCTTGCCCTGTTCTCCTTCTGCCTCTCTAGAGCAATAGCTTTCAAAGCAATCCACCTCCTCATGCAATAACTTCAAAGGAAAAGAAACAATTCATTTTGATTTCTTGTGTAGGTGTTGGCGGAAGAATGTTAAAGTTGAATACTGCTTTTCCATACATCATTGCATCCCTCCATTTTTAACTGTTGATTTGGTTGTGATTATCAACTTCCCTCACACGTGTTGTTTACACGAGCTCGATTACGGCTATCCGGGACTCGGTGGCCTCTCAGCGTGTACGTTTCAGGTACCAAATCAATATTCGGGAAAACTGAGGATAAAATACACGTGGCAGAAAGATAGTGGTGGATGCTAAATATTTAGTTGGAGCGGATAATTTTTCGTTGGGCGTTGATGGAATGAGATCCTTGGAATAAGAGAAGGGATAATGAAGAATGGTTCAAAAGAGATTAAAGGGTGCATCTACTTTTTTTTTTTTTTTTTGTAAATAACATTGAGGGCTAATTTAATAAGAGATATAGGATAATTGTGAGGATAAATATAGCTCGAAAGAAAGCAAATAAAATAGAAAAAATTACTGAAAATTAACTCTCTAGGCTTCATGCTCCTCATTCCGAGAGCAGTAATGTATACCCTATCATCGGCGGGTAGAAAAAGTTTCTAACCCACCTTCTCTGAACGATCCATACTACTCCACAATGTGTAACGCGTTCTCCTCGAATATGATACTCGAAGCTCCACCCAGACATGTGCCCCATTCCTTAATGAAATGGATCGTAGACTCTAAAAGATTTTCAAAATAGAATGTCGCACCCTTAAAGATTACATTGTTATTCACATAGTTGTCTTAATTTTAAAATGAAAATGAAGATTCTTTGTTTAATTAACACTATTAAACATTCAATTCATATTTTATTAATTAAGTATATATTTTAAAAATCAAAGTGTGTGTTACACATGGGTATATGACGTCATAGAAGATAAGTTCAAGGATATAAACCGTTTAAGCAGAATTTGATGCCAAAACAATTGACCACGGCGCGAACACGACGCCTTCGTGTGGTCCACCCATGCAAATACACGTTTCATAAACGAAAATCACAAACCAATCCCCAACCGTCCGATGTCATCTTTAGCGACGCAGATGATGGAACTCCGCAGACTGTTGTGACGTATTTTCCGTTACATATGTGATGACACGCCGAAACATCGAAATATCAAATATAGAAGATTTTTTTAAATAAACCAACGATACAAGAAATCATTACTTGAGGGAATGAACTAAAAAAAAGAGAGGAGAGCTGGGTGTATTATTGGCCACAAATGGGTTGAAAACATTTCCTTAAATGAAGCTCCTGAAAATCTACATTAGTCATCCGTTAATGAAGGTTTTTCAAAGTGGACCCACCTTTGTTTTGACACATTGTCATAAGTTTCATCAGTGATGAGAGAGAGAATGAAGAGTGTGAGAATGTAAAAAGACAGGCAAGGAAGGGAGGAGGGAGACATTAACGTGTGACCTTTAACTTGCATAGATATAATGCGCGTGAATACAAGGGTCATGTAGAGAGAGAAAGACACACACATATAGATCTAGAGATAGAGAGAGAGAGAGAGAGAGTAAGAGAGATGGTTGTTGACGTGGCAGGCTGTGGCAGTGCCTTATAAATTCTCCTCCAAGACTTTGGTTTTTTTTGTTTAGCAAGCTATAGTTTTTTGAGTATTTAAAGCTAGAAGAAGAAGAAGAAGAAGAAGAAGAAGAAAATGTGGATGAAGTGGAGATCTTGTTGGGCGAAATCAAAACTCCGTATCGCTAATGGTAAGCAATTCATGGAGACAATGTTCTTTTGTTGTTAATCTCTTCTTTTGCTCCTTTTTGTTACAGTTTCAAGTTGATGAGGTTTTTGGAATAAATATGTTCATATGGTGGAGTTTAATTTTTTGATTTCTAGTGAATGTAGAGACTACATTGGGATTGTTTGAACAGCTGAAATTTTTTAACAACATACAAGAGGAGAATATAATATGATATTCCCCCACCTCTCCTCCCCCCCCCCCCCCCCCCCCCCCCTTTTCTGCTTTTTCAAACATACAAGTTTTTCTTCGTGTCCAAGTTATCTATTCTCGTAATATAAAAAAAAAAAAAAAAAATTGTACCTGAAGAAATGAGTTTATTAAATGACATGGTTACAACCTACAAATGAATGAAATGATTACGTTCATCCACTCCCACTCCGCTCCCGGGGCTTATATCCTGTATAATTTTTTATTACTATCTGTCATTTAATTCTCATTTAGATATTTATTAATTCTTTTCATTAATAAAATTAGTTGATAGTATGAATTTATCTTTTTTTTAAAAAAAAACTTACCGATAGACTATAATATGATACAATTATTCATTAAGTCATTATATGTAGATAAGACATTTCATTAATTGAATATCTAAAAGAACTTAAAAAATGAAGAGGTAGCTTTTTCCCTTTTACACTTTGAGTCGAAGGAACAACTTTTCATTTTTCTGTGGCAAAAAAAAGTGTGGGTTTGTTGTTTGGACTGTTAAACAATCAATTTTAAATAAAAGAAAAAAAAATGTTTCCCAAGTTTCACCAGCTTTTCAAAAGATATATTTTACTTGCTTTTTGTACAAGTCAATGAAAATGGCATTTTTTACATATTATTAAAAGTGCAACAATTAGTTAATTGAAAGCCAATTTATTTTTTTAATATTTCTATTTTATATTTTTATTACTAAAACATTAATATTCTGTCAAGTAAGATTCCATATTATCTTTATTAACCTATCAAGAGATAATTTGACAATCTATTAGATATAAAATATAATTATTTTAAATGCAAATATTATTGATTATTAAAAGGGTGATTTTTGTGAAAAATACTGGTCATTGCTTGTAAGCCTCTATTTGAATTGGGAATACAAATAAAATATGTTAAAATACAACATAAAACATAACATGGAAACAATGGGAAATCACAGAAAATGTCAAAATAAGTAAAAGCATTCCACGAAAAATATATATAAATAATATACACATTGGTTTGAGTTTACTCCCTCAAATAACTATTAAGGGATTATGAGTAAAACAATAAGATTACTTGTGCAACGAAGTAAACTAAGTAAAGACATTTCTTTATTTAAATGTGTATTCAAACGAAATAAGAGAGAGAGAAAAAAAAAAGCATTCCAAGAGGAGAACGTGAACAACACTCCAACATTCTTCCAATTAAGAATACAAAAACCACACATGTTTTTTTTTTTTTTTAGTTTGCCTTTCTTTCAATCATTGACAAACAAAAACAATGTAGTCTAAAAATGACCATCTTTGCCTTCCACAGCTTCAAATCCAATCCTTGACGCCAACAACGTCGTCCCCAAGACCGACGTCAACTACCAATACAATGAGGCCCTCCGCACCAAATCCTACACCGATCTCTGGTTCAAAGTCCAATCTCAACTCGGAAAAAACACAAACACAAACAACGATCAACAGAGGACTCTCTCATTGTGTTCCTTCCCTTCCTACACCCGCCTCTCCGAGCACCTCCTCGAGCCCCGCCAGGAGACCCTCTCTTCCATCCTCCGAGACGGTGGCCCCTTCTCCGTCCACTCCCTCGTCTCCGACTACTTCGACGACAGCCTCGAATCCTGCCGCGTCTGCGGCTCCCTCCTCGAGTCCATCGAGCGCGCGCGCGCCAACCACCGCGCCATCCAGCGCGTCCTCTCCCTCGCCAACAATGACGCCTCGCACGATCAGTGCGCGCTCGCGTACAAGCGCCTCGCCTCGTTCGTGCGCCTCGACAACCCGCTCTCCCCTCAAAGCCTCGCGCGCTTCCACCGCGCGCACGCGCTCCAGGGGTCCTCGATAGGGCGCCTCGTCTCCGCGCGGAGGAGGCTCGCGAGGCGCGCGAGGTGGTGCTTCTTCGACGATGCGGAGCGGATCAGGTGGGTGAAGGCGCAGCTGGACGCGGCGGCGAAGGGGGCGTACATACTTGACAGGGGGTTCGACACGGTGAGCCGGATGTTGACGAGGATCCACGACGAGATCGAGCATGAGAAGGCGGTGATACTGCTGGTGCTGCAGAACAGGGAGAGGAGGCTCTTGAGGGAGGTGGTGAGGGAGTTTGAGATGAATGAGGTGTGCTTCATGGAACAGCTGGAGGAGTTGGAGGAGCATATCTTCCTCTGTTTTGTTACCATCAACAGAGCTAGGAGGCTTGTCATTCAGGAGATATTAGGGGGCCAGCAACAACATTAGTTAGTAGTACTAGTGATGGTGTCACTGTCACACCTTACATTCATTCATTCTACATTTGACCCAAAGTTTTGTAACATCAAAAACTTTATTCGTGGAATAAAAAGTTCATCTCTTGAGCCTTCCCAAGCATGGTTTAATCAAAGCTTGGGCACACCACCACCACTTCCAGCAATGTCGATGACGAATCGGTACCTCACGTCATTCCTCGCGAGCCGGTCGAGTGCGTCGTTGATGTTTTTGGTCGACACGAGCTCGATGTCGCAGGTGATGTTGTGCTTCCCGCACAGGTCCATCATCTCTTGCGTCTCCCGCATCCCTCCTATCATGCTCCCCTTCACAGTCTGCTTACCTGAAAAAAATCAAACCCCATTTGTTAGTCCTAGGCTCCGTTTAGATATGCGTTTCAATTTTATAACATGATGGACGTCTGCCTGTGGTTACCAAATATAAGAGGAAATGCGGGCAGTTCTACGGGTTTGTCCGGGGCGCCGACGAGGACCAACGTCCCATTCACCTTGAGCAGGTTCAGTATTGGCCCGAGCGAGTGGTGCGCTGACACCGTGTCGATGATGAAATCCAAACTTCGCGTCCTCGCCTATCATGGCCATTGCATCAAAAACCAAATACATGCGCGCAACAAATCCTTGTGGGGGTGGTGGTACCTTCATTTGCTTGGGGTCCTTGCTGACGAGGAAATCGTCGGCGCCGAGGCGTTGTTTGGCCTCCTCTTCCTTGGAAGGGGAGGTGCTGATGACGGTGACGTGGAGGCCGAAGGCTTTGCCGAACTTGACTGCTACGTGGCCAAGGCCGCCAAGGCCTACCACGCCGAGTTTCTTGCCGGGGCGCAGCATATCGTTCTGCTTCATGGGGCTGTACACGGTTATGCCCGCGCACAACAACGGGGCTGCTGCGTCCAGTGGCAGGTTGTCCGGGATGCGGACTACGTATCTGTTGATTCATAGCAAATTGGAGAGATTTGTTAGCAGTGGTTCATTCAGGGGATTGAGTCTTGGTAGTTTAATCACAACTTGGTAGGTGGGATTTTTGAAGGTAGATCCTTGATGAACCTTGGTCACAAGGGGGAAAAAAGCTACATAAATGAAAATATAAGACACCCAAGATTTAATTGATTATATTTATAGTTTGAAGTAATGTTGAGTCATATATGGATCAGTCGATTGTGCAACCGTTTAAAGGCAAACAGGCAATATTTTTGAGCAATGGCTACTGGTCAGGTAGTAAGAAACACTTTTCCTTCAAAAAAATCATTGATTTGAATCTTGCTATGCATATAATGTAAATAAGTGTGTTTAGCTTTCCAAGGAGTTTCTCGGTGACGGTTACATCCACACCCTTTAATGAGAAATTCACCCATTTTTGGATCCACTCATCCACCCCATCAATATTTGAAAGTCCCTAAGCCCACTCCCTGATATATAGGTGAAACATAACAGTGGGATCCCACCCCCAACCCTCTCACACACAATCACTCGATCTTGTTCCTCTCCAAGCAGCGATCCAAGTGAAGTCGCCGAGCAACCTTTCCAGCGGGCATACATAGCTGTCATACATCCGTGCCCATCTCCAATCTCTGGAAAGGAAACCCACCATCGATTGATTTTTATTTGTATACACACACTCTCATTCCTCCTCTTCTTCACGTTCTTTTTCATAGAACCCTATGTTATGAATGATTTTTTTTCATGTTCTTTGGCTGAGATTGAGAGGAAGAGGAGATGGAGATGATGAAGGCCATACAAGGGTGCATGTGATTGCTTCACAAGGGTGTTGAGAGAGGAGGGGTTTTTCGTTGTCATTTTTTATTTGTTTCGGAGAACAAATTTTTTTATATTTTTATTATGTTGTTGATTAGTTTTTTAGTTGGCAATGTTGGATAGAGGGGACAATGAAAAAATTAGCTGGAGAAATAGCTAGTCGGCGGGAAGAGGAGAGAGGGAGATGCAAATGGAGGGTTTTGTTTATAATTTTGGGGGTGGGGTGTGCCTATTAAGTGAATGTGAGGGGTGGGGTAGGTAGAGATGGGTTGTGTCTATTCAGAAAGTACAACGCTAAAAGAAAATGTTTCCAACATCTTGTGTGTACAGACTGAGCCCCTCATTGCCTGGGCAATGAAATTGACAACTTATCCAACATGCACGGGCAGACGGGCTAGAACAAATCAGAATCTCGTATAGAAAAAGGGAGTCAGTCCTACGTAGCAAAAAGGCCAAAAGATTTAATTTCAATGAAATTAATCAATTTAATGGTTTGAAAAAATCACCTCAATCATACTAAAGTGGTCTCTCTAAAAATATTCACAGAAGACCCATTTGGGATTTCTCAAAAGAACTGGTCAACCAGGTTTTTCTGTATTAAGAAGGGGATTAGGCCTTCCACACTGAAATAATCTATACATTGATTTTTCTTTCCAAGTACTAGGCAGTCACCCGAGTCACGTGAGATGTCTATGATTTGATTGATATTCACCAGTTATCCTCTTTCATCCTCACATTGATAGATTGGGTGGCATGTGAGATGTTCTAACACTTAACCTTCTTTTTTTCCTCCAAGGAAACAAAAATGTGACCATGGAATCAACATAAGTCGGTTGTCCTAGTTCCAACAAACAAAATTATTCTTTAATGGCACATACTACTATTTCCTTCAAAGAATCAACATGTTCAAGTTGCACCCCAACTTGCTAATGCTATAGAATCTTTAGATACTTTTTTAATATTGAGAATTTATAAAACAATATATATTTTTAACAAAAATATATACTATTACTAAAACAAATAAAATATATATGCTCAAATAATCTAAATTTATAATTTTTACATTTTCATATTCAACAAGAGATCTATCACAGTTTATTTTTTGTGGTCCTACAAACAATTGAAAAAAAAAAAAAAAACTAGAGGGGGCTTTTTCATATATCTCATTAGTCCATTTCATTCACCGTAATAAAATACATATCTCATTAAAAAAATTATATGTTATATAAAAGAAAAATCTATACAAATCCATGCAAACTGTCTAAAATTTATATAACTCTAACCCATTCAGATAAATTTTTATTGATAAATGAAAAATATTTTGTTCAATTCGCTCTATATATTTTTTCCTTCAAATAAATGTTGATATTATTCAATTTACAGTTCATCATTTATACAAAGAGAGATAATATAAGATTAAAAAAAAAAAAAAATTAGGGCGGTACCTTTGGTGGGAGACGATTAAGTCGGAATAACCACCGTAGGTGGTGCTCCCATCAAAATAGACTCCGTTATAGGTGAACTGGACCTGATCGCAGTAGTTCTCCTCCGAATCCTTGCAGAACTCGCACTCCATACACGACGCCGCCAGACACCCAACCCCGACCCGGTCCCCCACCTTGAACCGGCTCACCGACTTCCCCACCTTCGTTATCTCCCCCGTTATCTCGTGCCTGTTTGGATGTCCCGATAACACCAATCATATCCCCCAAGAATAACAAACAAAAAAAAAAAAGTTATTACCCGGGGACCACTGGATAGACGGTGATGCCCCAATCGTTCTTGAGGTAGTGGAGATCGCTGTGGCACATCCCGCAGTAGAGGATCTTGATCGTCACGTCCTCCGGTCCGTTCTCTCTGCACCACCGTACGATCGGTGGACCGTCACGCGTTTGAATGGACTCCAAAAAGGAAGAAGTGTAAGACGATCAAGGTTACCTCCGTTGGAAGATAAAGGGGGTGACCTTCCCTGAGGGATCGAGGCCGGCCCAGCCGGAGACGACGGTCTCTGTTTGGTTCGGAGGGGTCTCTGTCATATTCGGCTTTCGCTTCTCCGCCGGTGACTACACTCAAGAAGATTTGGTTTCTGTCTCTCTCTCTCTCTCTCTCTCTCTCTCCAACGTTTTATTAAAGGCTGCTCGAACATTTGGATTCCAACTTTTTATTAAAGCCTGCTCGAACGTTTGCAAGCTGGACCATCACACGCCCCCAGATGACCCACCCCAACCATAACACTCAATGATAAGTGGCCTTTCATTAAAAATTATACCAACCCAAGTTCCCTCCACCCATCATGCCTTTTCTCCCTTTTTTGCTTTACATTATCATTATCTATATTTCAGCTTACCTTTTTTTTATTACCTTTTTAGGACATAATCCATTAGGTCTGTCAACGGGTCTAGGTCTAGATCTAGATCTGACCTGATCTGGATCCGATTACACGTGTAATATATCCGATCTAATTTGGACCCGACCCGAGTTGGACCCGACCTGACGGACCCGAACAAACAAACGGGTCGGGTCCTGGTCCACCCCGCCCCGACCCGTTGGACCCGAGACCCGATTGTTTTATTAAAATATGCTCATATATTATAAAACCATTAGTATTAGTCGATACATAATTTTATTTCTTACTTAACTTATTTTTGTATCTACAAGTTCATAAATCATAATCATAACAAGCCTATAAATCGGTTTGTTTTGGACAATTAATTAGCTTTTGAATTTGTATGATTAATTAGTTTGTTGCATGATTTATGTTTATTATTTAGGTTAATATGTTAGTGTTTATTGTTTTGAATGTTGTTTAGGTTAATATTGTTTTGAATGTTGTTTAGGTTAGTTATGTTTATTATTTAGGTTAATATGTTTTTTATGTTAGTGATTATTGTTTTCGATGTTGTTTAATAATTCATTTACTTCTTTTGAATTGTATAAAATTATATTCAAACATAGTCTCATTAACAATAATGTTTTATTACAAAAAATTTCAAATAGAATGATAAGGCAAACAAATACATGAGCTCTTCTCTCTTTTTTTTTTTTTACCCAACCATCTGGGTCGGGTCGGACCCGGACACGACCCGAGTCCAACGGGTCCGAGTCTAGGTCCACATTTCCCCGGATCCGTCGGGTCCTGTCACGGGTCGGGTCCGGATCCACCACGACCCGACCAGGACCCGACCCGTTGACAGGCTTAGAATCCATCTGAACATGAATTCAAATAGGGGCCTAAAAAAAAACTATGCACCGTAGATCTTGTGATCCCAACCGTTGAAAATAAGTCCATATTTTCATGTAAATAAACAGGACGGAAATCTTGTGGACTAAAACACAAAAGTGGAGTGGAGGGAACTTGGGTTGGTAGAATTTTTAATGAAAGGCCACTTATTATTGGTTGTTATGGTTGGGGCGGGTCTGCTGGGGAGCGTGTGATGGTCCAGCTTGCAAAAAATGGGTGCGGAATCAGAGGGGGTATTGGCCTTCAATGAACATTCTAGAATATATTCGTGTGGGTCCCACTCACAGGGCCCTATTGGCAACGAGTCTAATTTTAAGTGCTTACTACTGTGATTTCTCTTATACATAAATATTTATATAAAAAAATATATATTAAAGAATATGGTTTTATAATTTAAGTGAAGGTTTATATTTTTGATGGGACTAAAAGTAAAATAAAAATAGAACTTAGTATGAGAATGTATGACATGAATGGTTTGAATTACACGTTTAGCATAAAAAAAAAAAAAAGATAATCATGATTGCATTGGACTATCAAATTATTCAACACGTAATTGGACCTAACTTGATCCCCACCAAAAAATACATTTTTTTGGAATGTGTTTACGCATTATGAAAAATCAAAGAAATTGAGAGAAAATTATTCGTCTCACATTTTTTTTTATTAAATTAAAAATTATCCCTCACTCTTTTTTTTTTTTGTCTATTTTATCTTATTATCATTTTTTATATATAAATTTATTCATTTTCTTTTATTTTTATTCAAATTTGTACAAACGCATCTTTCATTTCAAGATTACCTTCGAGATTACCTTCGGAAGTTTGATTCTTTGGCATGGATAGAATTTTGAATTTCTTTTAAATGCATTTGATCGATTTACAATAAATATGTCATCTTCTTGATATTGCATTGACTCTATAATTACTTCAAGTCTGCCTCCTAAAATTTGATTATTACGTGTTGATAAGATTTTAAATTTCTACAGATTCTTTTGAAGGTGTTTCAATGTGTCATGTTCTCATAGTTTCATTAATTATATAATTATTTTGAATTGGACAAATGTCTTAATTTCTTTTAGCGTAAACGTGGGAAAGGAGAGAAAAATAAGATTTAAAATAAACAATATTCAAATGGTGGTACGAGAAAAATAGAGCGTACAAGAGAAAAAGAAATTTCGAAAGGAGAGAGGGCAAGAAAAAATGTATAGTAATTAAGTGTAAGAAAAAATATAATAAGGTATTCACATCGTCTAACGAAGTATATATTTTACTAGATAAAACTGTATAAAAAAAATATGAGTGTAACAACATTACAACACCCTTCAGATATGGTAATTGCTTCTTTTTATTGAACAATTGTTATTCACTTTGTTGGGTTGAATGTCCCCCTTTTTTTCCACTTTCACGGAACAATGACAATGACCGAATTTTTTTTTTTATTGGTATTATGATTTATGACGAATGAGTATTAAATTTAGGCTACATTTGGTTGCACAATTAAAAATTTGATTTTAGATAAAAGTCGGGTTTAAAATTAATTTTGTAAAAAGTTGTCTCTCCACAGCTTTTAGAAAACAACTCAGGTTTTGAACAGTTTTTCACAAAAATCTGTCTACAACTTTTGATCTGATCATCTTTACTATTTGAAAACAAGTTTGAGAAAAATAACTTCCTGCACACCTAAAAACTGCTTAAACCCATTTTCAAATTCCCAAAAACAGTTTCACCATTGTTGGAATAAATAGTGGTTTAAGTTACTATCTGCTTAAAAGACCGTTTGGAAACTCATCTAAAAAATATAATTTTATATAAAGTAGCTTAATAAGATTTCGATTCACATAAAGTTCATGCACTTTTGTTTGTTTTTTTTTTTTAATCATATTTTTTGTTTTATAAGATGAAACAATTTTTTTAATTAAACATAATTTTTTAAGATAGTTTGAAAACACGTTTGATTTTCTTTATTTCTACAATAAAAAAAAGTAAATCTAACTGTGTTTCCGAACATGTTATGGTGGGTGTCATTGTGTCATCATATTGAGTCAACGCATAATAGGTAATCCACGAATTTCCATTATTTTTATATTTTTTTTGTTTTTTTTTTTGTTTTGCTTTTTTGAGTAGATTGGGCGAGTGGGGTTATATTAATTCTTTCTTAAGTGTACTTTAATGTAAATTTATTATTTGAATCTTTATCCATTTTAATAACTATAAAGTTGTTTTGTACATTGTTTTTAATTTGGGTTTTGAATAAAAGGTTTGGTATGACACTGCTCGATATATATCACTTGAAAGATGAAGAACTTTGTCAGTATGATTGTCATTTTCAGTAAATATATCTCAACAAAGAAGTTTTTATAAGACATGAACAAATATGTGAAGGTAACATTTCCTATTTGATTTTAAAACCAACCACTGGAGTCCATCTAATATATATTTATATATGTATAGGGAACCGATGGGGTGCGGTCGTGCGACCGTGCACCCCATCGTGCGCCCAAATCGTGGGCCGTCCGATCGCTGCTCTCGCGATCGGACGGTCCACGTTTTAAAAAAAAAAAAAAAAAACAAAAAAACCTCGAAATCAACCCCGTCTCTCTCTCGCTGTCTCTCGAACTCTCTCGCTGTCTCTCTCTCTCTCTCGAAATCTCTCTCTCTCTCTCTCTCGCTCTCTCTCTCTCTCTCTCTCTCTCAACCACTCTCTCTCTCGATCTCTCTCTGTAAATCCAAACCCCCTGGCGACGCCGACCCCCTTCCGACCCCCTGCCGACGGCGCCAACCCCCTTCAGACGACCGTGCACCCCATCGTGCGCCCACGACCTTGAATAATATCTCGCGATCGGACGGTCCACGTTTTTTTAAAAAAAAAAAACAAAAAACAAAACCAAAAAAGGGGGTCGGAAGGGGGTCGGCGTCGTCAGCAGGGGGTCGGAAGGGGGACGGCGTCGTCAGGGGGTTTGGATTTACAGAGAGAGATAGAGAGAGAGAGTGGTTTCGAGAGAGAGAGAGAGAGACGGGGTTGATTTCGAGGTTTTTTTGTTTTTTTTTTAAAAAAACATGGACCGTCCGATCGCGAGAGCAGCGATCGGACGGTCCACGATCTGGGCGCACGATGGGGTGCACGATCGCACGACCGCACCCATCGCTTCCCTATATATATATATATATATATATATATATATATATATATATATATATATATATATAAATATATTTATATATAAATCAATCGTATCAAAATCAAAAGATTCTAAGCATGAATCATATGTTCCTTTTTTATATTGGCATGCCATAATGGAGTATATTAGAATATAGTAATCGAATTTGGATTTGAGGAAAATCAAATTCCAATCATATGATATAATAGACAAAATAAATGCGACTGAGGTTTATGTCCATCCAATATTAACCAAACCTGAACGGTGGGGAAAATTTTTTTTTTTTCAAAGAAAATAATATATTAATGTATCTTTTGTTTCATTTTTTACAATATGTTTTTTTTTATATAAGAATAGTGTTCTGTTTCATTTGATCTTTTGACCTCTTTCAAAGAGATGGAAAATGTTTATCGACTTATGCAAAGCTCCATTCGTTATCATATGTACTTTAATGAATGAGTGTATATTCTGTATTAAAAAAATGATGATTTAAAAGTAAGTTATTTTTTTGAAAGGTATATTTATGTAAGTTATAAATAATAATAATAATAATAATAATAAAAGGGTTATGTTACAGAAGTCTCATTGTATAAGCTTCACTCATAAGTCTAATGAGGTGTTAATTTTTTATTAACCGTCTAATTGACTTAAAAAAAGCAAAAAAATAAAATACAAAATTACCCTATTTAAATCACACGTTCACATATGCTCGTTTCTCCTTGGTGAACACATCTCAAAAATTTCTAACCGTTTTTTTTTTTAATTCATCAATTTAAAAAAATCATTCCGGCCGACTTGTTCATCTTCGGCGAAAGGCGTCACTACCCCTGGATTCCTTTTGTCGCTCTCTATCATATGAGAGGTGGTTCGATTACATTTTCAGTCCTCCTCCGAATTCCACATTTTTTTACCTTCATATCGACTTTTTCACGAATGTAACTAATTTTTAACGAAACATTTTAGATAAAAAAGTCAGTTACATTTTATGAATGTAACTTAGTTTCAAAATATATTGCACAAATAGTTCAGCTAACTGAATTTTATTATTTAAGACATGTAAACATCAGTTGTATATTTCAAAAATAAACTGATTTACGAAATATAATGCATAAAAATTCATATTAGTTTGAAAATGTAACATAACTATCTGCCAATATAACATCAAAACTCTATAAAATCCTCCAAAAAACATATTTAACATCAAACACCAGATTCAAACAAAAAATTATAAATAAAAGCCAGATCAAAAGGCTGTCATATTTAATATCAAACAACAAATTCAATAAAAAAAAATTGTAATAAATATAAAAACAAACAATAACAAAGGTCATATTTGAATCCACAGACATTGAAATGATAGTCAAATTGATCAATTGCACAAAATGTTAGTTACATTTGTGAGTGTAACTAACTTTTACAACATATTCATATAACAAATCAGTTACATTCATAAATGTAACTAACTTACAAAAGAGTGTATAAATATACAAATTAGTTTGGAATGTAACTATCTTTTGAAAAATAATGCATATGAGTCTAATAAAAATATGAATATGTAACTGACATTTAAATATTAAACAACAACATTCCATATTCAAACTTCAACATCAAATATTAAACAACTAATATGCAGACATAAAAAAAAACCAGAATTAACATAAAATGAAACAATTGAAAAAACATATAATAAATAAACACCACACATGAATTAATAGACATTTCAATGATAGTTAAATTGATCAATTCTTTTTTTCGATCAGATAAGACTAAAAAGACGTCCAAAATATCAAAACCGCACAATTTAATTATGATGAGTCAAAAAAAGGAAAAAAAATACATTTGAATGCTCTCCTCAACCACGATTTAATTGTGATGAGTTAAAAAAGGAAAAAAAAAACATGATTGAATGACTCCTTCAACTACGATTTAATTGTGATGAGTTGAAAAAGGAAAAAAAAACACAATTGAATGCCCTCCAACCGTCCACCATTAATTACATTGGGAGGTTATCAAAACTCACTTAGAGACATAATAAATAATCTAATCTATGTCACCTCTCATGGGGCTTACGAGAGGTCTATGAAACGGGGCTGTGAATCATTTTCCATAAAAAAAAGTTGTCTTTTTGGGACTGGTTTTCATGGGATTTGTTTTGCAAGTCCCTGCAACCCCCTCTGGACTGGTTGTTAAGAGTCTAGTGACCCGTATTAGTCTCTTATGCTCTGGATAGATACCGAGTCTTATAATAATAATAAAATCAAAACTTGTTAGAATTGAAAACGTAACAACAGGAACGAATGTCTCGGATCTAAAATACTGTTCCCATTGTTAAGGGAACATGTGACATGTTCTGGATTGGGCCATGTTTATGGGGCCTTCTGATCTTCTTCCCCTTAACAGGACCTAAAAACCTCGGATAATGATAATGATACGTACAATTCATTTTTCACTCTTAATTTCAGCTCACACATGTTTTTGAGTTTTTTAAAAATGATATATTTCGTCTAATAAGATACTTGTTTTTATAAAAAAATGACTTCAATAAATTGCATGAATGCATTTATAGAAAATGTGAAAACTTTTTATTGAAACATATACCTAGTTAATGTGTACGCTTTAATGATTTTCTATCGACGCATAAAGAATTGAAATTAGTGTTAAAATAAAAATTATGTGTAACAACACTCAAAAACTTCAACACATGTGGGCTACATAACCTTTCAGGCCATGTCTGACATTTAAAACTAGAGTGCCCCCAACTGTCATCTTTTTTATCTGTAATCGTTCTCTACTTGACTACACAATCGTTCTCTATTGAGTGTGACACTCCACAGTCTCCACTAATGAATTGTATGCTCGATTAATATTTTTTATATTTCAGAAAAGTAAATACGTAATGGTTTATCTAGGTATACACTTTACACTTAGTATACTTTTTTTTACTTTACTGGAACCTAGTAAGTTCTTGAATTTATTATAGAAAATATCATCCGTTGACATCCAGATTAATAATGCATCCATGAGTTGTAGACTAGCCATTGAAAATTAGCTACTGGGGGAAGCAATGCTCATTTGAGATTAATGGATACAGCTTAGGTGAAGAATATAACACCCCCTCCCAATAAAGAAAAGGAACTAGACAAGGTGGTATTGTTTTATTAATAATTCATGATAATAAAGTCCTTGAGAAACATTTATACATAGATGATGAAACAAATTAGATCCAAGTTCCAAAGCATACATGCCCGCAACACATAAATCACATATTCATAAGAGAGAGGAGGGGTTGTTTTCCTTCAATGAAAAATTGATAGTATTCACTGCCAGATTGCACACTTTGTTTAAGTGGTGATCAAGTAAATTTCAAAGTTGGGGAGCAGCTTTTCAGTAAAAACATAAGCTCATCTCCACTCAATATTAAAAATATAACCCTAAACCCTGAACCATAAACTTAGACCATTGTTTTAATAGTCATCAGAATTGAACACGGCTAGAGAAGGTCTGACCAAATTGCCAGTTCGATGGGGCTATATCCGGGAAGAGTTGAGTCTGACCATCGCTGGTGGTGACCTTAAAAGAGAGTGATTGCCCGTTAAGATACGTGTTTGACTGCCAATTAGCCCCCCAGTTTCTCGACATCGCCATCCAATCCGTCTTCGAGCCTTTAATCGACACTGATTGAATGTCTCCGGCTCCGCCGACGTTGCTAATGAGCACGAGCTCGAAGTAGTCCCGGCCATTGATGGTGAACCTCACCCCACCATGTTTCTTGCAAGGCACCCTGCATTGTGACAACCAACCACGTGTTTATTCATAATTTTCCAATACCCAATTCAACCATAAAGCAATAAAGATACTAATACACTCAATTATTATGATTATCATTTCTGCAATACTCTCGATTAGAGTAAATATAAAAGATTAATCAATTCATTTGAATATGTATTTTATTATTTCTGATATTTTGTTAGACAAATACTTTAAAAAAATTTAAAACAGTGTTGACTGTAAAAGGAATTGTAAGAGTGATTGTCCTTGACATTTTTCATAGAATTATATTGTGCAAAATACAAACCTCTGGTAGAGGACGGGCACGATCCCTCCACGGTAGATACCGATTTTCTCCCACGCGGGTTGAGCCATGTCGAAGTGCTGGCGGGGAGGGTTGCACCACCCGCCATTGTCGCTCGCCTGAGCAAAGTTCGGTGGACAATAGTTGGTGGCAGTCACAGTGATCGACCTGTCTTTTATGCACCATCGCGGGTCCGTCTTGTAGTCGCATATGATCTTGAAGCACTGCCCGCATGAGGCACCATCGTTGAACAACGCGGTGCTCAAGGCTGCAGTTCTTGTGCCGTATCCCGTGGAATACAGGTTCCCGTATCCGCACGCCCCACCTGAATGAACCAAAGCATCCATCAAAGATCCAGTTCTTTATCGCATAGATAATAAACATAAAAATACAATTATTGCTGGTATTCAATTAATTCTGATACCAATTGATATCAGAGTTATATTGGTATCAACAACAAGTGGTATCAGAACGATCAGAGCACGAACAGATATGAAAACGCACCCATTGTCCCCGAAGCATCGCTTCCACCGTAAAATGTGGCGTGGGCCTTGGTCCATGCCGAAGGCACGAACGCGTCGACGAGTCGGGCCATGGTTGTGATCAGCAACACGAGAAAGATGGAGCCTTCCATTTTCTAAGGGGGGGAGATGTAGTGAGGAGATGAAGAGAAGAGCAGATGATTGTATGTGTGAGACAAACAATGGCCTTCAATATATATAGGAAGAGCCAACCATTGTTTGATATGAGACTTCACATGTAGATTTGACTCGTCCCATAACTTGCGGTCCTCAATCATTTATTGTTTATTGTTTTTCTCTGAAGACACCTCGACCTCTGATAGGGTTGTTCAATCATTCTCATGTTCATGTAAATAAAAGATAATGTTTTTTCTTTGCATAATCTCTGATAAGGTATCACATGGTCTCCTTTTTTTTATATCTATATATCGAGTCTTGAGACATGAAATTAAGAAAGAATTAAACAGTCTGACACTACACATGCATCCATCGCTGTTTAATAAAATTTTCAATTTTTTAAATGTATACATATGGTTGCCATTCATGATAGATAAGATGAGTGGACCCTCTGATCTCGACCGTCGGTTTTGTTAGTTGTCAGACAACAAAGTTTTTGACGGTTCCATTGGCCCCGCCCATGGATTCCTCAAAATCGTCGAACAGATGAGATCTGGACCATCTGATGGATTGATTAGGTTGAAATAAATACATCAATTTGGTGGTGGTGTAACTGGTGTTGAAGAGTGAATTGTTGAAGTGGGTCATGTGGGAAGCACATGGAAAAGGGGAAATGAGTCCTTGGTGTGTCTCATCTCTTCGACCTGCATGTGATTTGCCCATTTTTATATATACAACCAAAAATATCTAGTATTTGATGTAGATTCATAAAATAATATTAAAAAAAACACGTAAGATGATACTCATATATAAATTTTAAGTTGAATCGAAATACATAGTAAATGCACAAATTATGAATCAAACTAAAATGAAATGAACTTATTTTTTGTTATTGTAAATTAAAAAACTTTTACATTTAAATGATGCATGGGACATTGCATTGAACTAAACTCAATTTATGTTAACATATATTAACGAATCAAATTAAGGGTGTGTTTGGTTGCGCGATTGCGTTGCGATTGCGATTGCAGGAAGCTGCGTTTACAATCATGCAACCAAACAGTTTTACTGTAGCAGCTTCCTGCACACAGATTTCAGGCAAATAGTATCCAAAAGCTACGATTTCAGAAAGCTAAAAAAGTGAGCTTCCTGCAGAATCAATTTTGCAATCGCAGATTCCTGCAGAATCAGTTTTACAATCGCGCAACCAAACGCACCCTAAGACATTTATGCCTAGCACATGAGGTGTTCACGTGTCAATCCTTGTTTGGCCGATGCTAATGGAAACCACCACCGATTAGATGTGAACATAGTGTTTGACTATTACATAATTTTTATACTCTCAAAATTATATTGACCCTTGAGATGAAGAATGCATAGATTACATGAACCTGACCACATTACGCACATGGTTGTACGTAGCTTGTACAATCAAGATTGATTTATAAGTCTCTTTAATAATAATAATAATAATAATAACAACATGACATCCATCATGGGTAATGGGTAATGAATTGATATACACACTAACCGATCCTATTTGTTTGATTTATCAAGTATTTGGTGGTTCACTAAAGCCAACCTAATATTTTGGAGTTTTCATCAAGAAAACCTAATATTTGGAGTCAGACCAGTGGGAAAGTTTAGGAAACTGTTCAATATATTACAGGATTAAGAAAGGAAAAGTGATGTAGTAGGCTTGAAGGGTTAGAGCTTGGATGTTCAGTCAAAAAGCATGGAAACGACGCTCACATAAACGTATAGAAGAGATCATCTTATTACAAGAATGGAAGGGTCACCATTTCCTTCATAGTTTATCAAAGGCAATTGCTTTATAGTTTTTCTTTTGACAACTAGCATCACTTGAGAAGGTGTTTTAATAGAGATCAACACATGGATATGAAGAGATGATCAAATGAATGCCCCCCCATGTGCATCGATTCCATGACTAAAATTTTTGTTAGTCATTAACAATCTACAAATGTTTCTTTCAACTGATCAGAGAAAGAATCAAGGAAGGATGAGCCAATTATGGATGGCATTATGCCAGAGTTAATGAGTAAGAAATTTTTTATATAAATCTATTTCGTATATATTTAACTCCTAATGTGAAAATATATATCAATATATATTAATTATATGTACTAACCACATTACTGCACATGGTTGTGCTTAGCTTGTACAATCAAGATTGACTAACAAGTTACAATTCGCACCTGCTTTAATAACACTATGACATGCATCTTGGGTATTGCATTACATGCACAGGGTACCAGATCCTTTGGTCTGATTTATTAAGTGTTTCATGGTTCGGTGAAGTCAAATCTCATTTTTTTGATAGTCAAAATAATAGGAAAATCTAGGAAACTGTGAATTATATTTTGATGCAGTAGACTTTAAGGGTCGAATGGAATGCTTCATATTAAAGTATGGAAGAGATCATCTTTGTGACAAGAATGGAAGAGTCATCATTTCACACCTACGGTTAGCCGTTTATAATTGCTTTATATAGTTTTATTAATGACAACTAACTTCACTTTGTGAAGTTGGTATTTTAATGGAGGTCAACACATGGATATAACGTGATCAAATGAATGGCACCCCATGTGCATCGATTCCATGATAAAAATTTGTAAATCATAGAAACCTAGAGCAGTTTCTTTTCAAGTGAAAGACTTTATCAAGGATGATTATTTTAACCATGGATGCCACAGAGTCAAAGTAGAAAAGCTTTTATACAGTTTCATCATATTTTTTTTAGTCCACCACCTGATCAGCAATAAAAAAAATATCAATGATATATGTATAACACAGGCATCATTTTATAGTTCATCTAAAATGTTGATGGCGAAAATGTGTAGTGTATCGACTTAGCTTAAAATTGTTAAATTTCATTATATGAAAACATTTATCATAAATTGTTCTCAAAGAAATTAAATTACAATTTTCAATCAAGCCAAATCAATAACTTAATGTCTCATGTTCAATCAACAACATAGGTCCGACAACATGAGATGCCCCCTGAGTTTTCCCTGATAACTGAATTTATTAATATGGGAAAAAACAGTCCTACAAATAATGAAATAATACACTTTTTGTGAAAACATCAT
Source organism: Acorus gramineus (assembly GCA_030737835.1). Lineage (NCBI taxonomy): Eukaryota > Viridiplantae > Streptophyta > Magnoliopsida > Acorales > Acoraceae > Acorus > Acorus gramineus. The sequence goes on along the minus strand of CM060856.1, from coordinate 14,309,056 downwards.
TACAATATTGAAGTCGGATAAAACACGAAATGATTTGAATATAATGTTGCACACAATCAATAACAGCAGCTCAAAAATATGAAAGCATTTTCAACCAGTAATTGCGAAACCCCATCAAAGAAAAGGAAACCAATGCAAAGCAAAACACAGGGTATGAATTAGAAATCATCATCATCTTCCTCTGCAATATGCTTTGCGAGCTCCTCCTCCTGCTGCTGCCTCTCTCTCCTCTTCTCGGCGCTCTCCTTCTCCTTCTTATGCGAATTGGGAGGGAAACGCAGGGCTTTCACCGCATCGTTGTGCATGTTCAAACAGAATACGATCCTTGAATCAAAGGCTGATTGGGGATCATTTGTGGAGTACACATCCCCGGTCTCCTTTGATTCCATCCAACCTTTGGCATGGTCAATCATTGCATCGATTGCACCATCTCGGATGGCCTTGGCAACTATGCTCTCTGCATCTGCAACTGGGTTGGGTGAGTCCAGCCTTAGTTTCTTTGCAACGTCGGCAAGGGAGATTCGGGAATAAGCGATGCTGATGTTGCGAAGACCGGTCCTTATGACGTTGTGCCGCAGCCTGACAATCAGGTTGTTGGTTCGATCTGAGGTGAATGTGTCCGAGAATTTATCTGCTACGGATCGGAACAGCTCCAAATCTCCAATGCGAACAGCCTGTGGATGACAATGGATTTAGGAAGCACAAACTAAAAGCAGATGGCATTGGTACTTTGAGAAAAGGCGCACATTTGTAAGCTCGAAGTAGGGCTCGAGAGCTTTCTTCATGCCCTTCTGCATAAAAACGGTCCGCTCTGGGATTTCTCCAAGAAGCAAGCGGACAATCACTGCCCACTTGTTGCATTGGATACGGAATCCTCGAGCTGCAACAGGGGCCTTCCTAGCAGCTTGCAGGAGGCTCTCCTTCGCATCGGTATACTCTAGTTGGATCGTCCTTATTTTTCCAAGGTAGAACAAATACCTGCAAAACTGCGAAGACACTGTAATGTTAGAGTTCATTTAATAATAAGTAGGTTTCCATATTGTAGTATTATACTTAGTAAATGCCAAGTAAACGGCAATGCTTCATTTTGTCCAGCCATTAATCAAGTATTTAACAATGAATGGGTATTGGGTGGAAAATGTAAATGAAGACTCTTCTCCACATCTCTTGTAACATCCAATCAAGATTTTTTCTATACACTCTTGCTTTGTAAAAATGAGCAATCTATAAGTTTGAAAGTTACACAAAGATGCTGAACAATCTCTAAACATCATAGGTAGCTGCTCCTTTGACTTGCAGTGAAATCAACCATGCCTTCAAACAGATAATATGGCATGTGGGGGGGAAGGGGGGGGGTTGGTGGTGGTGTGGAAACAGCTAGAATTCAGTAATGACCATTGCACAAAAGACAAAATATCACCTGCTGATTTGAATGTGCTTCAAATCTTGGTGCTTTTGATCTTAGTTTCTCTGCCTGATCATACAAGTTGTAGTGGAGGTAATTGCGGAGTAAGAGATTGAGAAGTGTTTCCTGAAGCATGCAAAATATACTGAGCATATTTAACATATCATTGATATATTATTAAAAAAAAAAAAAAATTGTGCTCATCACTGGCGAACCTGTCCCAGCTCATCACGCCGCAACGTGGCCATCCGGTGCAAGGCAAGAAGATTCCTGGCAAATAAACAGATTCTGAACTTTAAAAAGCTACCATATACCCAATAACAACAAAAAGGATTATAAGGGTCCATGGAGGCATGCAGATTTTCTCAAACTTACCTTCGGATTTCAGCAAGGCAATTCGTTAGTTCGTAGCTGTAAGAGTAATAGAAGTACAACCTGGATGCTAGAACATCAATTGTCCTCCTATTGAGGTTCTTGAGGCGAGCAATGCTTGCAGAGGAGCATGCTTTAGCCTGAAATAAAGACTCATAGACCGACCCCATTGTCAAGTTCTATATAGTTTCAACTTCCACAACATAGAATATGAAAGCAAAGAACTTGAAATAAGTACCTCATCGTATTTCTTCTGATCAATCAGAAATATCAAAACAAGCAAGTAACAATAAATCTCAAGCTCTGGCAAAGTGTGCTTGGTAGACAGTTGAGTCGTTGAGGTTTCAGTATCAACATCCATATCAAGTTCATCCTCCTACAACCAAATGACAGATGTAAGCCTTCCAATAATGAGAAATATATGCATCTTTCAAATCCGAAGATACATCATGTAGATGTTAGACTGGCTGTAATGCAGATATATCCCAACACGATATATGGAACGAAGAAAAAATAAACTAGTGCCAGGATTCTGATTCCAGGTTGACCTACCAGAATTATGGTGGGGTATGGCTATGACATTCCACAGAAGTTACTTGCAGTACTATGTTAACACGCCAGTTAATTCAAGGATTGTAAAATGGGCAACACAAACAAACAAAGGAAGTTCTATATCTCATTTTTCATATTTACATCTCTGTTTGAGAGATTGGCTTCTGGGCCACTGCTCTACACAAGTAGAGATATTCAATAGAGTGTTGATACACTCTGCCTGCCGCCCCGTCTACAGCCCAGAAGCGATCCCCCAGCTGCCTATGCGCTGCGATAGTGCAATGTAGACCGCAATAGCGCAATGTATATTGTATTATCGCAGTGTATGAAAAAATTTTAAAAAATGATTTTTTCAAAAAGAAATTACACTAGTGTATCACAGTATATACTTCATTTTTTTATAGCACTATGTACTTCAATAGGTGAGTGTATATTTAAAAAGGAAAAAAAGAAAACCAGTTTGGACTACAGATGGGGCTACATATAGGGCTGGACATATCATTTTCCTATTCAATAATATAAATATGTCCTACAACTAAGCTAATATAGAAATATTAGATTTCCTATAAATAACAATTAGAAACTGTTAGCTTTATCAACTTCTTAATTACATAGAACTACTTACCTAAAGGGAATGAATGATCTTTATTATCCCCCAGGCCCCACCCCACAGAAATTCGGTTTACTCCATGGGGGCAAATATCCACATTCTTCGGAAATGGACAATTGTACATATAGCTAAAAAGTTATCATTCTTGAAATTCTAGAACAATACTCACCCCATAACCAAAGTGCATATCAGCTGAATCCAAAATCTTGTGCACGTTGGTGAAACAACAAACACCGTTTTCACCCATAATTTCCTAGAGATGCTGTTCAGGCCTGGATACCAGTTCAAAAGAACACTGATAGTCCCATACCATGAATGCAATGAACAGTTTTGGGCATGTCCCAGAAATGCTCCCAAAACTTGCATCAACTCCCAGCTGAAACGGGAACCTATTTGGTAGGCTGAGAACTTTTCAAGACATTAATTAAAAAATCACCATTGTTTTGCTTAAGAGGATCCTTGAATTTTTGTCCTAACTCTCGTATACTTTTAATACCATCAAATGGTTTCTTTCATCAAAAACTTATTCCTTTTCTGCAGATAATATGACAGGGATAAGAGAAGCAGCACGAGCCTTTTAATCACATTCCCTTACCATTTTTCGAAGTTCGTGCATGTAAACTCTGTTTTGCCGCCAAATTCAGTATCCCAACAACAACGCGGGGAATGGGAGGGTGAGTGGGTGACTGGGGATTCTATAACAATTAGGGCCATAGTTGTCAAGGCGGCCAGGCGAGCCTAGGCAGTGGCCTAAGAGGTGCTTAATTGTACATATATTTTTGAGATTGCATGTGATTCTACTAATGTTAATTCGCTAATTATGCATGTATTGTTTTTCTGTACAAGTGAATTGAAATGAGAACGCTATATTTATAAATGAAAAGAAATGGTTAGAATGCCCGCTCGCCCCATTTATTGCCCCTAAGCAGGTAAAGCGACACCTAGATGTTATATTGGCCCAGACGCTTGTCTAATGTAGAGGCTAACTAAGCGGATGAACGCCTAAGTCCTGATAGAATGCCTAGTTGCCTAGGTGCCGCCTAGGCATCGACCAAACAACTATGATTAGGGCTGAAAAGAACATCTTTTGGCATGACTATTTTTACCTAAATGCCTTTGCCTTTGTTTTAGACAGAACACCTTTATTATCTTTGTACTTTTATCAATAACCATTCCAACATACTTTTAGATTTCTACATTCACATGGAATAATAACTGCACAGAGGCACTGCAATGCCTGAAGAATGAACTAAGCTACAAGTTTGCACTTATAATGTCGGAAAGTATACGATGAAAATTTAAAACTTTTCATGAAAATAAAGATGCAAAATGTAATAATATACTGATATTTTATCAGATTGCAGCTTAGAACACACATATCATACCTGAACAGTATCAACACTGTGCCATATATCATACGGCTTCATAATTATAATGTATCTAAAGGTGAACCAGGTGAGACATGCCAAAGAACATTTTTTTCAGTTTACAAGTACCCTATCGCATGTTTGTAGACTGTACATAACTATGATTTAGAATACTTGTTTTTAAGTTTACATCCATATTAATTTGATTGGGACTGGGGTGCCCCCTAGTGATAAAGGGACACCCACTGTTTACAGAGATCTCATATAAAGTGTCTTTCTTCATACATATTATTTAAATAAACATACTATCTTCCAAATTATAATCCAGGAAGTTCATTATGATCCATCTACAATATAAACTTAAACATTAAAATTCCATTGAATGATGCTTTTTATTTAATAATTAAACAAGTTCATTCATAATCATACATAGATCAGTTCATATATATCCTTTCATATGATTCTTTTTATGTATCTAAATAAAGCAATTTATTCTAGATTAGGTTATTCTTATATTTACATCAGTTGCAATGGGATCAGATTTTAAAAAAAATATAATAGAATATATTAAATAATAAAAACAACTGATTTTGTGAGTGGGGATAACCTGAAACACACCCCTAATTTGACACCTCATCCAGCAAACTTATCATATATTTTGCAACACAAAGATGACTCCAAGTCATCAACTAATAATTGACTCACTGATCTAAGATTAACAAGTAACATTGAAAAACTACAACATAAGATCACACCAATAGCTCCCGCGTGGTGATATCCCATGGCTTGGATGAAAGTCCAAAGATATCATTTTTAATGCTACGTGTCAATCCTGGATTGGAGCATCAATTCTTTAATAATGGAACGGAGGCACGCTATACTAACTCTTTAGAACTTTCCTTTAATCCCTTTCCCTACTAGAAACTTTCAACCCCCATATGCACCCATCATACTGATCCAAATTTTGATCCAACATGATCAAAGTTATTGCAAACTCTTTCATGTTAGTTTATCCTCAACTACAGTTACTTAGGCATTCCCTAATGATCAAATTAATAACACTACTCCAAGATTTTCCCATGTTAATCATGTCGACATCTTCTTGGATGGCAGTTTTGTCATCCTCCATTTTTTCCTTGGAGTAAGCCTCTGATTTAATAAAATTTCAGGTGGTATGCTTCCAAGGGTGCGTTTGGGAGTGTGGCAGAGAACTCCGCGTTCGGAAAGCGCGCGCGCACACACACCCGGGGGGGGGGGGGGTGTCGATAGAGAAGCATTGTTTATGCACTTCTCAAATGCGGCCTTTTTTTTCCTATAAACTTTTTTTGTTTGGAAACGTCAACGCTCGTTTTTCGTTTGGAACCGCTATGGCGTTACACGGAGTTCCCTGCCGCAAAATCCGCCCCACCACGGATTTAAATGAGGCCCAAAAACAAAAGAAAAGAAAAGTAAACTAAAACCTACAAGGTACGGATAAACTAAAACCAATTACCATTGTTATATGGCTTGAATTCCAAACCATTACAAATAAAATTTTCTTGTAAATTTCCAGTTGCAAAACATCATCGTATAACACTCTTTTCTTCATACAACCCCTCAAAAAATTCAATGATCCCATAACAAATGAAACCAAGTTCAAGACAATGAAACAAACTGTTGCACCAGATTACAAAGTAAATAATAATAAAAAAACAAAGAAGATGAATTCACTAAAATAAAATGCTAGATTCATTTCATACAATCTGACAAAAAATTCACATACAAGGGACAAGACCCCACAAAATCAATCTGTTATCCGAGTATCCGACTAAGTTATCAAAGAGCATCAATAAAGAACCATTCAGATCAAATACCCCATAAGGAGATGTAATTAAGTAGGAAAATGTTAGACTCGGTCATTTTTACCAACCAAAACTCAGACCACACATGTTTTTATTTTAAAAACAATAGTAAACACCATTTAATGAGGTATATACTTTAATAAAAAATGTATATCACACAATTTTGAATTGAATGAACTCATTTTTAGTAAGTGTAATATTTTTTTTTAATGAGGTATATACATCGTCTAACAAGGTATATGCTCAACTAGACTTCTAACGAGGCATATAAGACTGTATTTTGAACTGTAAAAAAAACTGAGTGTAACAGAGCCCAATTAAGTATCAATATATCTAATGCAAACTCAAAAAGTAACTGAATTAATGAATTAAGTAGAATAGGAAAAAAACTTGGGAAACAATTATGGACGACAAACAGATATGAGAATGTGTATCAAAACTATGACAAACAGATATGAGAATGTGTATCAAAACTATGCAAGCCTGCTTATTAGATTCGTGGAACAAGGAAAGTCATTCTACAACAACCAATGCACAGTACAAATAAACAAACATATCATCATAGGTGAATTCAGAAGAAACCAAAGCCAACGTAAACATTATAGCTGATCCATACTTCATTTTCCAGGTGTTACAAATCCTCCATAGTATCTCCAGAACTTAGTCAAATTTCTACAATGACCCAGCAAACGTATTTGTCATGCAATGATGATGTTCCTTTCCCCCTCAATGGGTCTTGAGCTGACGTAGTTGACCCGACTCCATTCAGGATTCAAAAAACCCAAGACCCTAAATCACCTAAAGTTCTCAATTCTCACAAAAAGTGCTTATATAACCAAACGCACAATCCATCAGTCCTCTAAATGCAATTATACTAAAGACCCATTCAAGCTACAACACAAATCTATTGCAGTGACTAGAACGGTCTTTATACTCAATCGAAAGTCTTCAATTTGTAATAAAATTATATTGCAGAAACATAAATCCGATCGATTTTGAAAATTAGAAGAGACTTGACCTTGGGGAGGTAGGAGGAGAGACGGGAGTGCGCCTCCGAACCCGCGACGAGGGTCTGGTTGAGGAAGGCGGAGACCGAAGCGGCGGTCAGCTTCCGCCGCAGGACGATCGTGAGGCGGACGGCCCTCGCGATCCGACGGACCTCCTTCGTGTACGCCCCGATCTCGACCAGTGATGCGATCTCCTTCAGAACTAACCAGGAAAAACAGACACACAAGCGCATATTACAAACATATCAGGGCAAAAGAAGAGCTAGATGAAGGAGAAACAGAGGGAGATGAAGAGCTAGGGTTTCAAACGTACGTTGGAGGACGTTTGAAGCGGCGGAGGGGGTGGAATTGGAGGGGACGGGGCCGTCGGCGGCGGGGGCGACGGGTTGGCTCTCCTTCATCTCCACGTCTGAGGATTCCATTATCGAGAGAGGGTAGAGGGAGACGACTGGTTAAATAAAAAAAAAGGTTTTCTTTAATAGCAGAGGAAAGAGTCGAACAAGCTCAGGAGGATTTTTTTTTTTTTTTTTAGCATTGTAGGCTTCTTGGAGCAAGGGCTGGTCCTGGGCCTTGGCAGCTTCTTTTGTTAAGGACCGAAGCGTGAAAGCCCATATCCGATCAAACGCGGAAAGAGAGCAACACCTACAAGTTGGAAAGTGTTACGGGTGCCTCTAATTGCACTACTGATTTTCAAGTGCACACCCTTTTAATCGGGTTGTTGTTAAAAAAATCCATTTATTTTCGGATCATGTGCACACCCTTTCTGCAAAACATTCGACACTACGTCTATTGAGTAATTGTGAAAATGTCGACATTTCTTGTGTCGAAGTGGACACATAACTCATCTCATAGCCTTTTGAACCTGGTCGACCCCATGATTGTCGATAGTTCAAATCAACGTCGACATCCCTTGTGTCGAATGGGTCACAGAACTCAACTCGTAGCCTCTATAAATTCTGTCGACACTGTGTTTGTTGTGGATTGTTATTATTATCGATGGTGGTGTTGTCGAAGAATCAATAGTGAACTCGACAGTCATTTTTTGGGTGAGACGACATTGTGTGTCGATGGGTTAGTTATATGGAGACAGTATAAATGTCGATACTAGCAGACTAATCTTGTTCTTCATTTTTTCTAACGATTCAGACATTAAAATAGTCAAACATATATCCAAAGAGCTAGATATTGAAATTTTACAAAATCACTTTCAAGCATGAACCCAAACATTTAAACATTAAACATTAACCCAAACATACACTATTGAAAACATTTAAACATTAAAACAGTTTATAAACTTAGCAACAGCAAAATGTCAAATGATCTTATTTGAAAAACAAAGAAAGACGGCCGGTGTGAATATCGGTGAAGAAAGAGACGGCCAACGTGAGTGGATGGGCGACACCAAGTATCGAATGAAAAGAGACAAGTGACATGAATGTCGGTGAAGGATGGTAGTGAATGTGGATGACGATGGCGCGTGAGTGGACAGACAACACCTAGGGAGGATAACCAAGAGGGCTGTCGGCAGAGATGGGGAGGGATTGAGAGGAAGGGAGGGAGAAGGAGCTAAGGCTTTTTTTTTAGGTTTCAAAGGGATTGGTTGGAGGGGTATGCACTGAAAACCATATGTTCCTTTAAAAAATGGGGTGTTTAAAGAATGTTTGTGATTTGGGTTGGGTGTGAAAAGAATAGGGTGTGTACTTAAAAACGAGGGGTGCAAAGTATTACACTCAGTTCAATTTTACAGTTTAAAAAATACAGATTGCAGGTGTTTTTATTTTTTTTCTAATTCATGCATCTCATTTAATGAGATATATATTTCTATAACATGTGAAGTATATTTTTTAATGAATTAAATAGTATTATTTATAAAAAAATATAAAAAAATTTGTAACTAAAGATGTATAGTTATATACCCCGTTACAGTGAATGAAGAGGAATAACGAGATATATGAGACTAATGTAGAACTGTAAAAAAACTGAGTGTGATGAAGCTCGTGAGAGTTCTATATTATTTCAATTTCTACTATGCACGTAATCCATATTTTATATTTAATCTAATATCTCAATCCAAATTTTTTCATTCAATTCTATTTGGTTTTTAGCATTAAAATATAAAATGAATTTGGCTTGGTTTAGTTGTCACATTAAAGAGTTATAGTTTTTGAATTAGATGCACTTTTTTTTTTTTTTTTTTGGGGGGAGGCCCATGGTAGTACATAACAAGGCACAAGTCCTATAACACCCTAAAAGGGGTTCAGTAGAATACTGGGTTATCTCAAAAGTTGGTTGTTCTTTTCGGTTAACAAATGAAACGCTGATACACTAATGTTGGAAATCTTAAACATACCATACATTATATTAGATGAATACATATATTCATTAAATACGTATTTAAAACCAATTTATTCCATGTTACCAGGGGCAGATAAGTAGATAACCTTCCAACCCACTCAAATAACACCTTAGAAACCAAACAAATCTCTCTCATCATATTAAACCTCTTTTTGGAATAACATACATGTCACTAGGGGTGGTAAACGAGCCGAACGAGCCGAGCTTTGACCTGCTCAGGCTCGGCTCGTTTAATATCAGGCTCGGCTCGGGCTCGGCTCGGTTCGGGAACGAGCTTCATTTTGTGTTCAAGCTCGGCTCGTTGGGCTCGTGAAAAGCTCGGCTCGGCTCGTTTGTTAAACAAGCCAAGCTGAAGCTCGAATCAAGGCTCGGCTCGGGCTCGTTTAGCTAAAAAAAATCTTGTTTAGCATTTAAGAAGTCACATTTCATAAATCACAATACCTTATACATGTGAAAGTAACATAAGTTCGGGCTCGGGCTCGGCTCGGGCTCGGCTCGTTAACCTTTTTTCAGTTAAGTAAACGAGCTCGTCTAGGCTCGGGCTCGGCTCGGGCTCGGCTCGGGCTCGGCTCGTTTACAAACCGAGCTTTAAAAATTGTTCAAGCTCGGCTCGTTTGTCTAATCGAACGAGCCTGAGCGAGCTTTAACCGAGTCGAGCCCGAGCCGAGCCCGAGCTGCTCGGCTCGTTTACCAGCCCTACATCCCACTCACACAACCATACTATTTGATTCACGTAAAGGGTGTTTCTATTTTCGTCCCTCAGATCCATAAACATACCCCTTTAACCCTTTTATGTGCATGCCCCTTCATGTTATCAACATCTAATTTAGAGGACTGATGTATTAAACACCAATTTAGATTCCTTTGCACCCCCATCACAGTTACCTTCTTCCCTCTGTATGTGTTAATCATCATTCAGAGGAGGAAATACAAACTGTGAAAAAACCCAACCTCGATCGCCGACCACGACCACCTTCAATGTTCCAAGAACAGCCTCCAATCGAGTTCCAACCGCTCGCCATGAATTTTCTTGCGATACGAAGGCCTCCGCTGCCCATTCGATCTCAAAGCAAATCAAAGACTCGCATGATCCAACGAAGGAGGCGGAGTCGCGGAGAGCTCTCTCCCGAGGGTCCGAGGACGATGCGGTCGAGTTGAAGGAGGAGATCCAAAGCTTCTTGATTGATTCGCTCTTTATAGACGTGGAGGTGTCGTTGGTTGATGATGCGCGGGTTGCAGTTCCTCGGCACGATCGTTCAATCAGAATCGAAGGAGCGCGAAGCGGTGCGAGCGGTGCACAAGCTGAAAGACCAGTGAGTTTTTGGGTTCCTCACGAACGTGCGTTTCTAACAAGAAGATATTAGATAAATTGTTTCTTCAGTTAATATAATTAAAAAAAAATTGAAAAATGATGTTCCGAGGAGCAAGGTTAGCCAAATGAAATTATAACATTTAAAATACATGCAAATTAGACAGATTTTAATGGATCTTATATATCAAGATCCATATAACAGGGGGTGCTTATGAATCGAGGAGCTCAAATAGAGGCACACTTACATAAAACCCTCCCAAATTCACCCCCAGGAGACCTGTTTTTCGAGGGACCCCACAAACATAAAAGCCCTCAAAGTCCGATGCCGAGGCGGCCGCAATCGAAATCGGCCTTATTGAGAAACAACCCCGCCATGAAACCCGATAAGCACTTGTCCCTCAAGAAATTCACCACCGGCCCGTCGCTCTGCTGTACCAGACCCAACGCATACGCCGTCCCGACGAGCCCGAACGCCCTCCACCGCCTCTCCTCCGCGAACCTCTTCAATCCCTTCTCGATCCTCTCCTGCTCTCCTCCTCCACCACCACCTTCCGTGGTCAACGCCTTGCCGAGGCACCTCGCCAGAACGACCCCGTCTTCCCTGGCCGAGGTCGGGTGTCATCGGGTGGAGGGCGTCGCCGGCGACGCAGCCGGTGGCTTTGGAGATGTTGCCCAAGAGAATGTGGAAGGGGGAGTGGAAGCGGATGTGGGAGGAGAGGAGGTTGCTGAGGTCGCTGCGTTCGACCACCTCCGCCACTTGTTGGGGGACTTTGCCGAGGTTGCTCAGCACAAATTGCTTCATCTTCATTGGGTCTTGCTCCACTTCTTCTTCTGTCGATTGAAATTATTTTACAATGCTTTTAGGGGTCGTAAAAGGCTTTTTTCCCTTCATTAATGGAGTGTTTAGATTTACAATATGGCTCCACGTGACTATGATTAAACTCATAATGATCTTTTTTATGAAGAATAAAGATTTAGGAACCATAAATTTAATACAAATTAAAATTTAGTACCCAGTTACACAAGCAACTTCTAAGACCCCATTTGGATTCGTAGTGGGCATAGATTCTACAGCAAAAAACACCGCATAACATCATCATGAATACAAACACATTCTCTGCCTCGTCCCCAAACGGGCCATAAGCTAAGGATTCCACGTATTAACGAGAGTCAAGATGACTTTGACCTCCCTTTGATAGTCTTATTAGATATATGTCAATGAAAATATTACCGTCACAAATTTTGAGTTAATTATATGTTCAACTTTGATGTTATGTCACTCAGGTTGGTAGGATTCGAGAAACATTTGGAGATGATACATAAATATTTTCATTTATAAATTATTCAGTTCGTTTCATGTTCAATTGGAGACTAAGGCTGCGTTTGGTTCGGCTGAATGCTAAATTTAAGTGTTGAATTATTCAGTGTTGATTGTATAAGTGTTGAATGTTTTATGTAGTTCAGTTTAAAAAATTGTTTGGTTCAGCGAAAAATATAAACACTTATTCAGATAAGTGTGTTTGGTTCACCACTTAATAGTTGTGCTTATTATAAGAGTATTTTGATCTATTTAATAAGTACTGAATGTTATTTTGATGTTTGGTTGAATATTTAAAAAACGTGTTTATTTTTAAACTATTTCAAAAGTATGGATTTGTTCCCTAAAATATATGTCCCACTTTGGAGAGTGGATATTTCACAAACTTAAATATTTAAAAAACATGTTTATTTTTTAACTATTTCAATAATTTGAATTTGTTTATCAAAATATACGTCCTACTTTAAATATATGAATTTAATATATGAATTATTGTTTAGTTTTATGTCGCAATGCCGGCACCGACTATAATAATAATCTCCTTGACATCCGTTATTGTATAGTTTTATGGGTACGTCTGTGTGTGTGTGAGAGAGAGAGAGGAGAGAGAGAGAGATGATATATATACAGAGGAAGAGGAGATGGTGTCATGAGGAAGCAGTAGTCATGCAGGGCGGCCCTGAGATTTGCACGTTGAGATGGAGATCGGATTAGATACGGTATTATTGGATAATTTGATTGTCATGCTATTATTATTTTAAAATAACATATTAAAAATTATTATGTATGATTATTAAAATATTTTAATAATAAAATATCATAATCACAATAACTATTAATATACTATCTTTGTAAATCAAATATAAATAATGATTGATAAAATATAAAAACATGTCACTATCATCATTCTTCTTTGCAAATCAAATAAATAAATAAACTAAATTAAGGAGAAAATAGCAAATAGAAGAAAAAAATATGGTGAAATTTTCAAAAATAAAATAAATTAGTTTTCCAAAAAACCCAAAATTACATGGAGTCAAAAACAGAAAACATAAAAAGTTTAAAGTAGATGAAAAAATGAGTCTTGCGTAAATAAATGGGAAAAAAAAAACATGTGACTCGATCTAACAAACAAAAAATACGGATGAGTTTTCAAAAATAAAATAAAATATCTAAATATTCCAATAAAATAAGACAAAAACAAAGATTAAGAAACAAGCAAATAACAAAAACAAATATAAATATATACAAAATATAAAAAATAAAATTCCTATATATAAAGCATAAAAAAAAACTATTTTAAAAGTTTGGGGCCCTCCAAAATACGAGCCCGGACCCTAGGCGACCCGCATTTGTCACCTATGGTCAGGGCCGGCCTTAGAGTCATGGATGATAGACTCATAGATTTGAGAATTTGACAAGTAATATGTTCTTTATGTTGAAAATCTTATTTTACAACTCGTGTTTTGTTCGATCGCACCATTGCGCTAGTAAACTCAGTACATTTTATACTCCCGTCCACAGTTTTGAAACAGTCATTCAACTACTTATATACTATGATAGTATAATATCTACTGTACTATCAATGTATAAAAATTGATAGAATTTTTATTTTTTAAATAAAATATTAATATATATTTTTTATATAAAAACATGTATTTTAATGAATAATTGATGAGAGATGTGACGGACCTCACTCATGGTTGTTGACAACTTGACATATCATTTTCCCCAGATTAAACCTTGTACCAGACCCTATAAAGTTGGACCAATCAACAATATTTTAGGATAAAGAAGTCATGCATTATTGGAACCCATGGACCTTAACAAGTCTCGATCGTCGGTGGGTATTTTTTAAAGTATGTTTATCTACAAATTAAACAAATAGGGGTGGAGCCCGAACAATTTTTTTTATTTATTATAATAATTACATTTGTCATTTGGTATTAAAAAAAATATAAAAAAATGAATAAATCCATATGCTAATTAAAATTTAAAATCATATAAACATACACGGGTTATTTTTTGGTATTCTAAAAAAAATTAAAATATTATATTTATCACATTTTATGAAGATTGAAAATTTATATTTCTCATTTCATTTCATATTTTGTAGAATTTATTCTACTAAATATTTATTTTTATTTAAAATTTAAATTAAATATTACATAAAAATATGTTTTAATATTATCTTCCCAAACTTGTCTCAGCCCAACTGGACTTAAATAGGATGGGTCGAGGCGAGTTCGGGTTTTTTACATGTTTATTGGAACGAGTTTATGATGAAAAAGTTAAACCCATCATGGGTTTGGATTTGAAATATTCACAAAATCTATCCCAACCCACCCATCGCCCTTCCTACTTCTATCGTCCATTAGATATTTGATACATTAATATTAGGGATGGCATCGGGGCGGATTGGGATGGGTTTTGTGAATCCCAAACCCAAACCTGCTCACAAAATTCTATCCTAAACATGTCCCAAACTCGTGATATGTTTAACTTTTTCATCCCAAACCCATCCCATTTAGGTCGGGTTGGATCGAGTCGAGTTAGATTGGGCTAAGACAGGTTTAGAAAAAAAAATATTAAAATATATTTTTATATAATATTTAATCTAAAATAATGCAGCATTTACATCTAAAACAAGAAATCTATGGTCATAAATACAGGACAACACATGAATAGAAGACAACTTCAAGACATTGGAAACATAAATTCATCATACATCAACGGGATGACGCGAAATCAGATAAATTGGCTCCAAATGGTATGAATTTATAGGAATGAGTAAGAATTGACCAGGAGTGATAGAAATGGTATGAATTTTTTGTATGAAATCATATGAATTGAAATGAATTTTTTGAATGGGTCTGAATTATTACGTATCAGTACGAATTGGTACCAAACTAGAACAAATTATTATGAAATCGGATTATGGAAAATCATCAGGTGGCGCGGCGGACGAGTCGTCG
This sequence comes from Acorus gramineus, assembly GCA_030737835.1. Classification (NCBI taxonomy): domain Eukaryota; kingdom Viridiplantae; phylum Streptophyta; class Magnoliopsida; order Acorales; family Acoraceae; genus Acorus; species Acorus gramineus. The sequence continues at coordinate 14,293,942 of CM060856.1, read as the reverse complement.
AGCTCATCGTGGCGGTGGGGATGGTCGAGAGGGTTTTTGAGGGGTGTATGTGAGGTGCCGGGGAGGGTTAGGATCGATGAAGTACTGGGACTCAGCGCATGCTTTCATTACATAACTGTCCTAGTCACTTGTGTATAAATGGCTGGCATTGGTGTAACATCTCCCCTTATCATATGGGAAAGTTCAATTTAAAACTTACCTTACTCAAAGAGTCAACAACACCTGAGAGTTGTATTTGTTCAATTTCTACTATGCATGTTTTCACCAAAAATAATAATAATAGTAGTAATAATTCTACTATGCAGTATGCATGTGATACATATTTTAATTCGTTCTTTATCTCAAACCATAAATGTTTCATTCAATTAAATTTAGTTTTTAATACTAAAATATAAAATGAATTAGGTGTGGTTTGGTGTGGTTCTCACACTAAAGAGTTTATGACTTTTGAGTTAGATACACTTTTAGGTATAGACTAGGTTGGATCAAAGTTGGTTTTCTCTTATAGTTTTATTTAACAAATGAGCGCTAATACACTTGGTCATTCAAATGAGCCTAAATCAGTCATTCATATGGGTCTACTTACAGTATTTATACATGCGTAATGTTTTGAAGTTTTATTTGTCTTCTTTTGATGAGTGCATTTTATGTGTGACTAATGGTACGCCACTTACACTCTTTTCTGTAAACGCTACTTAGAATATAGAATAAAATGTCATGGTCACAGGGTCTTTCTATTAAAAAAAAAAATTTAATTTAATTTTTAAAACCTTTAAAATAGTACAGAATCTATAAGATGAATTTACATATTAATTAAACCTGTATATATTTCAAAAAAATCTAAAGACATAAATAAATAAAAAATGAACTATTGGTTAAGTGGCGTTTGAGCACTTCACCCAAAAGTAAAACAAATATTTATTTGCAATCCCAAGATAGTATAAAAACCAATTTATTCGTCGTGGCCATGGATGGATAGATAACCCTCCATCCACCCCACACAAATAATAACCTTTATTTTTTCAGGGGAACCCACAAACAAAATAAAGCCCTCAAAGTTCGACGCCGAGGCGGCCGCAATCGAAATCGGCCTTATTGAGAAACAACCCCGCCATGAAACCCGATAAGCACTTGTCCCTCAAGAAATTCATCACCGACCCGTGGCTCTGCTGCACCAGACCCAACGCATACGCCGTCCCGACGAGCCCGAACGCCCTCCACCGCCTCTCCTCCGCGAACCTCTTCAATCCCTTCTCGATCCTCTCCTGCTCTCCTCCTCCACCACCACCACCTTCCATGGTCAACGCCTCGCTGAGGCACCTCGCCAGAACGACCCCGTCTTCCAAGGCGGAGCACGCGCCCTGGCCGAGGTCGGGCGTCATTGGGTGGAAGGCGTCTCCGGCGACGCAGACGTTGGCTTTGGAGATGTTGCCGAAGAGAATGTTGAAGGGGGAGCGGAAGCGGATGTGGGAGGAGAGGAGGTTGCTGAGGTCGCTGCGTTCGACCACCTCCGACACTTGTTGGGGGACTTTGCCGAGTTTGCTGAGCACGAATTGCTTCATCTTCATTGGGTCTTGCTCCACTTCTTTTTCTGTCGATTGAAATTGTTTACAATGCTTTTAGGGGTCGTATAGACGCTTTTTTCTTTTGTTCTTGATTAATGGAGTGTTTAGATTAAATTCATAGGAGAAAGAGTGAGTGGGTCACACACCTTGTGGAGATGGGCTCCAAGTGAAAAACCAGTAGATGATCTTGTCGTCGCAGGGCAGGAACCCGGACCTGCACCCGTCCCCGAAGTACTGCAGGAACTCGGGCTTGAACCCGTGCCCCTCCGGGTACTCCGCGATGCCCCTTACGGCTGACCGTCCACTGTACGACGGTCTCTTCAGCCCGAGCCACTTCGCCACCATCGAGTTCACCCCGTCGCACCCGATCAACACCTTGGGTGGGGACAATGAAAAACCCATCAAAAAATATGTTGATACAGTGTATATTTTTGACAATTATTATCAGTATGAGTGGAAGAAGCAATATAATGATGACTAACCTTAGTTTTAAGGGTGGTCCCGTCCGCCAAGTGAAGGACCTTGACGCGGCCGCCTCCAGCCTCCTCTTCTATGGAGACTACTTTGGAATTCAACCTGATCGTGCCACGTGGCAACTCGTTCTCCAGGGCTTCCAATAGAACGTGCCTCTTCATACAGCGGACCTCGTGGTCCGCGCTACACAAATCGAGAAAGGATTGGGGTAATCAGGATAATGTTATGCAAGACAACCAAACAGAGATATGACCTATATATACTACAATACTCACTGTTTCCCTTTGGTTGTGAAAGATATCTTGCTGGTCTCAAGCCCTGTCGCCGTTGATGCCGCTATCAACCTGTCAACGGACGGTTCAGATCTCTTGTTACATTGTATTTCAAGGGGGGGATCGTTTATCAGGGTTGTCGAGGACTGGTGGTTGTTTGGATTCTTTCATGGATAGCGATGGTCTAGTGTCGACAGCTTTCTTTGGGGCCTTTATATTAGTTTGTGGACTTATTATATTCTCACATTCTACTCCGGACCCACAATGGACTCAAGGGTATTCGGTAAAAGTGACATGTAAGGCTTTAAATGGTTCTATATGAGTGAATTATCAAAAACCAATAATTGTATTTTATTTAAAGAATTTTTAAAAGTAAAAAATTTAATATCTTGTACCCCATCCAATTTCTCATATACCGTAAAGGGGAGTTCTCTTTTCACCCCCCTCTAGTTTTTTAACCCATTCAAGAAAAAAAAAAATTCAGGGTGAGTTAGAGAACCAGGGAAAGAAAGTTAGAAAGAAAAAGGGAAAAAATGTAAGATATTTTGTGATTGAAAAAATCCAATAGCATGAATGTTCAAAATGAGTAATAAAAAGAATAACTAATTTCAGTCCTCTATCATTAACCTAAAATTAATTTAAATTAAAAAAATTGATAAAATTTTTTGTCTTGGATCACAAAGCTCCTTTCTAATTTGACACTAAGGTGACATTATACAACATAAAATTTCGTCTATTTTTTCATTCGAGAAGATGAAAAAAAATTTATAGTGCAATATGTACTATAATAACACGGTGCATATTGCACTATAACAATATATAGATTATCATGAGGGTTGTTTCTAGGATGTAGATAAGAGCTATAAAATAGATTGAGTATATCGTATCAATGCTCATATATTAATAACACGCAGCAGTTATAGGGTTGATACCCTTGAAGCTGGACATGCTGCCGGCGGAGGGTGTCACCGATGCCGAGGGCATCCAAAGCCTTCCAAGCGTTCGTCCAAGTCGAGAACCCGAACCCCGACGACCTCAACTTATCCGACGCTTCCAATACTATGCTACTCAATCCCATCCTGTACAACCCCCAAAATAAAAAACACAAAAGAAAATTATACAATGAGAATTCATAGATATATAGACCCCACAAAAATAAGAATCCGTGGATGAGGTTCACCTATGCAGGCCCAACGACGTTGCCAACCCCGCAATGCCGGCGCCGACGATAACAATCTCCTCCTTAGCATCCATTATTGTTTAGTTTTGTGAGAGTGTCGTTTGTTTGTTTGTGTGTCTGTGTGAGAGAGAGAGATTACTGGCTGAGATGAGGAAGGATGAGATGATACATATATATAGAGGAAGAGGAGGTGGTATTTGATGAGGTAAGCAGTGGATCGTCATGGATGATGGATAATGGGAGGTCTGGGATTTTGACAACCGGTGTTTGTCCAGTGGGTGTCGATATCAGCACCCCACTTTGCAAGAAATCCACCTTTTAAAAAAAATAAAAAATAGTTTTTGTACACTGTCACTGTTGCACTAAGAGTAAACCCATCTTAAGATCGGTATTTTCTTTGATAATCGTGGTGAATTATGATCGACTGAGAATTTGGTGTGTGTACCAACCTAGGTTGACAACCCCTTGAGTGACGGTGTTGAAGTATGGTCGACAACCACTTGGACAACGGTATTGAAGTATGGTCGCCTAAAAGCCCAACGAGTTAAACTCAGAAAAAATAAATTCACATTATTATAAGTTTCAAATCAATTATGGCAAATTTCACATGTAAACACATAGAATATACAACCATAACAGTATTCATAACACATCAAAATACAATGTTCGCATTCCATTATGTGATTACACAACAAAATACATGTTCAAATTCTACAACTATTCATGTGACTATATCATATTTTCCATATATAAAAATAAATAACCTATCAAATAAAAACAATTACTCCTTTTTTAAAAAATAAACATAAAAACAATTACTTGTAGTGTAATCACATATATGGTTGGTTATGGAATGCGAACATAGTATTTTAATGTGTTATAAATGTATCAATGACTATCTATTCTATGTGTTTATATGTGAAAATTGTCATAATTGGTTTGAAACTTGTTACAATGTGAATTTATTTTCTTCCAGTTTAGTTCGCCGAGTTTTCTGGCGACCATACTTCAACACCATCACCCAAGTGATTACCAACCATACTTCAACACCGTCGCCCAAGTGGTTGCCGACTTGGGTTAATACATATGCCAAACTCTCAGTCGACCATAATTCATCACCAACGCCAGAGGTAATGCCGACCTCAGGGTGGGTTTACTCTTACAACAACAATGCACGAAAATTGTTTTTTATTTTTTAAAGGGGTGGTTTTCTTGCAAAGTGTGGTGCCGATATCTGCGCCCTTGTCTAGTCGCCCGATAAATTATACATTATTGTTTTACAATAGTATGTCAAAAAAAAACTACATACAGACTACACATTGGATCGGATATATCATTTTTCTCCTATTAATTCAGGTCTAGTTTGATAAAATGATAAATATTTAAGATAAATTAGTTTAATTTATAGGGATAAAAAACCATTATTTTTAACCAGATTTATATTTGATAATGCAGTTTGTTATTCCCATTTTTTTGTATTCTTATCTTTAACTTTGCATATGAATCTCATGATCTAAAATATATGATAACTTTAAAAAAAAATTAAAAATACCAAGTCTACCCTTTCTATTAATAGGGTATTAATATTATTAGTTTTAGTTTCATGAAATTTTTGGGTTTTGTTTTTTTAGAAGGGCAGTCATAAATGTTGTATATGTTTAGTAAAATGAGGTTAAAAGATAGAAAGAAAGTTTATTCTACCTTTTATCTAGCTTGAACAAAAAATCCCCACTGTTTCTTTCAAAATATGTATAATTGTCCATGTTTTAGCATTTTTTTCTTATGTCATATTGGATAACATGTTATTTAATTCAATTATTTCTTTATTCAAATCCCTTATCCTAACGCTAAACGAGGCTATAATAATTGATCAATCAACAATGTAGGAAAAATAGGGGGTCTAATAAGGATAGGCCATAATATTTTTTATTTTTTTTATTCAAATCCCTTATCCTAACGCTACCTTTGACAATGAGTTCTCACCCTCAAAATTAAGCTACCGTTTAAGCAGCGATGCAAACTATTTCAAAATAAATAATATATCTAGTATAGATTTTTTTAAAAAATCATTTTTTGTGTGATGATTTTAGTTATTATTATTAAAAAAATATAATAATAAATTTTTTATTATTTTAATGTATGTTTCTTAGTGTAGGGACTGGTACTGAGCTTTGCCAGCTTCTTTTGTTAAGGTCCAAAGCGTGGAAACCCAAGTCCGACCAAAAGTATTTGAAAACTGAAATGTCCAGCCCTATTTAAAGTACCCAAATGTTTTGATTTTAAAATATATATATACTCAAGATTATGAAAAGTAAAATATATATTTAGATAAACTCATATTTATTTTATAAAAATAAAAAATCAGTTTTTCATACATTGTACTAGTTCAATATATACTATGATTACACACTTTATTAGTGAAGTGTAGAATAAGGTTGAAAACCGTCTCTTAACTCTATAATATGAAATGTAGAATATGGTTGGTTTGACAAGGGATTAATATTTTGATGATAAGTTACTTTAATATTAAGAGATAAAAAGTTCATTAGTTTTGTTTATATTTACATTTGTCAAAATTGAGGAGTAAAGGTGTAACGCCCCAAGCTTACACAGCAAAAAATTGTCCGCTTTGCCCCTAAATAAACCCACGACTTTAAAACGCATCTTGGTGTGTAAGAGATGTGCTCACATATAAGCACAGATTATCCCTCCCATTAAGCGATGTGGGACTAAACACCTCACTCTCACTCAATCCATGGATCTCTTGGGATTATTGGACTTCTCCTCAACGAGCCGGGTGTCACAAAAGGGGAAAGCGCTGGTTCGAACCCGTCTTTACCCAAAAAAAAAAAAAAAAAATCCTCCTATGTCAGCCAATTTGTCACGTACACTAAAAAAAAAACATTTATTTAAAATTGTCTATGATTACTTTTATCAATATTTAATAATAATAAAAAAAAACTCAATTTTGATAGTCTTTCCGCCATCTACGTCATACATGACGTTCTTTGGTTTGTTGCCACATACAACTCACCAGAAGAGATCCAAACACTGCTAACCTATGGTTCAATTCAAACCAACTTCTGAAGAGTGGGGGATGAAAAGTGGATATTCAATTCAAATCTGAAACCTCAAGGAAGCAAAACTTGCCTTCTCAAAGAGCCAACACCAGGGATTTATATTAGTTCACTTTCTTCTATGCATCTAATCCATATTTTGATTTAATATTTTATCTCAAACCAGAATTCATTCAATTCCATTTGATTTTTAGTAATAAAAATTTAAGACAAATTTGCCTTGAGTTACTTTTTTTTTTTTTTCTTGGTAATTAAAAGATATGTGGTATTTCTGTGAACTGTACAAGAGTGTACAAACGAAGAATTACAAAATCATCAAAAAAGTAATGTGTCCAAGGACACTATAAAAAATCAGAGCTTCATCTTGGGATAATATAAGGACCAACAGCAGAGGAGTGCCCCAGGAGAAGAAGAGTCATTATCGCTCAATCCATTTGCCATTTTTGTCTTCCTGTAACAAAATTAATATATCTGCTCATAAGTAAGAAGCATGAAAAAATGTTTGGCCCAATGAGGATTAGGTCGCTGCGAGAAGATCAGCAACTCTGTTGGCTTCCCGATAAACATGCAAGATCTTCTAGTCGGCCAATGAGATAGTAATGAAATGAATTTCTCGAAGGTCACGGATGGCAGTCCAAGGGATGGAACCACGTCCGATAACCCATGCGACAATCGTAGTAGAATCTGTTTCACACCAAATCTTGCGAACTTGAATGGAAGCACCAAAACGAAGTCCCACAATGACTCCTTTGAGTTCCAAAAAATTAATAGAAGAGACCCGAACCCAAGCAGCCATTGCAAGGGAGAAAGTAGCCAGATGGTCTCGAAGGATAGCTCCAAAACCATATCGATCATCACTGCGTGAATCGTCTAAATTCGCCTTCAGCCAACCAGGTTGAGGAGGATGTCAACAAATCCATTGAAATGATTTGACCTTTTCCTGAAAGTGTAAATTCAGCCTTGAACATAGGGATGCAATGAGAGAAGGGGCCTCTTTGAAATGATGATCCTTGAATATGATACTGGGGCTTGGACTAAAGCCTTCTTATGGGTTAGTTCTCATATCAAAGAGTTTAATTTTGAATTAGAAACACTTTTAGATGTAGATTTGATTGTATCAAAAGTTAGTTTCTTTTTATTTAATAAAACGAGCGCTAATAAATTCAGTTGTAAGACTAACTCGATGTTTGAAATCTTTACTATAGTATACATTCTATTATATTATACAAATATATATTTATTAAACAAGTATGTCTTTTAAAATAAATTAAAACATATTTAAACAAGAACGATAACAACAATAATGAGGCAAATATTTGTTTTGTAATCCTAAAACAGTTTAGCATTATAAAAATCAATTTATTCCATGTTATAGGGACCACTCAAATAATACCTATAAAACCAAACAAAATTCTCATCAAATTAAACATTTTTTTAGGATAACATCTCACTCACACGTGTTGGCATGGCTCTTTGATTGTGTGTAATTCGGTTTTTTCAAGCTTGAATCCGATTCACTGCACGACGCTCTGAATCATTACTTGTTGGATTATTCTAGGTTACCCTATCACTTCTATGGACGTATTGTGATCACTACTTGTTTTTTTGCAAAAACAAGAAAAGATGATATCTTTAATACTCAACTTTATCTGAGAAATAAAGGTTCTCTTCTCAAGGGTCACGGTTGGTTATGCTTTGATGTGATTGAAGTTTAGATTAGCCTTGCAAAACCAAAAGAGAGAGATAATAACAGGTTTGAATAAAGAATTATCAGTGGAATGATATGAGTCTAGTAAGAAATCAGTAGAACAAAGTTTGGAAAATGATATCGCAACCAAACTAGTGAAAAGATGGACCGGGAAAACAACCAACAAGACTAGAAATCTCTGAAAGACAACATTGTTATGTGTCACTCCCAAAACAAATCCAAAAATATAGGAATTTGAACACAACAGGTCAACAACCCTATTGGGAGTCATCTAGAAACAGTTCCCAAAAAAGAAAAATGAGCAGAACTGATCGATGACTCTTGTAAGGGTTATCCAAGAACAATTCCATAAATACAGAAAGTGCAAGCAAAAAAATGAGTTTTTATGAAAAGCAAAGAGAAGTGATGAAAGAGTAGCTCCAAAACAATAAATAAGAGTGCGAAAAATGTAAAGAAACAGATAAGAAATAAGCAAACAAAGGGTTAGTAGTCCTTGAGAGATATTATCCCAAACTCAGGGGGGTCTCAGATGGTCCTAAGACCAATTGACCGACAACCTAGTTGAAGGGTACATTATCCGTCAATTTCTTGTTTCCCAAAGAGGAGATAAAGTCAAATAACAAATGCAATCAACACTTGTTTTGTTTAATTTAGCTTCTTCTATGATTAATAACCTTACAAAACTCTTTGTTTTACAATGTTTTAGACGCCGAAATGAAGGAGATCTAAGGAAACCTTAAAAAGATAAAAGGGGAGGTGAGATGGAAGTAAACAAAGAAAATGGAAGTGGTGAGTGCTTCTCTACGTTCTCTCCCTCTCTTTCAGGCTATTTTGTGACTATTCTCTCTGCTGGGCTCTCTGGTTGTGACTTTGCTTGACCGGTCAAAATGGCGTATGACCATTAAAAAACTTTTTGCATAAAGGGTGGTTCTATTTGCACCCTTCAATCTATAAATAAGCCCCTTTATAGGTGGATTGTGTTGTAAAAGATTCAATTAAATTTGCTTGATAAACAAACCCCCTAATTTGGACACTCACCTATTTTTTTGAAAAAAATCTTTTCTTAACATTCCTTTTATAAGAAAGGTTGTGTTTGTTTGCACTGATAATCAGTGCTTATTTAGATTAAAGCTTAAAATCCTCTTTAATTGTGTCTGATAGTGTTCAAATAAGCACATACGTGAAACCTCATTAAGACATTTTTGATCGAAAATTTTCAGCGATCATTGGTGCACTTAAACAATCGGCTTACGCATCCGGTGCTTTCGACCCGTATGTGAAAACACGAGATTGCCCCCGTCAAATTTTGTTATTTACAAAGGGTATATAAACCCTCTTTCACTGAATCATCATTAATCTGAAATCCAAAAAAATGTAGTAGTATTTGAGAAGAACAAATTTGAAACGCATTGCAGGCTACCTAGAGAAGCATACATAAGAGGCGGGCCTAAAGGTTGGATAATATTTAGATAATGTTACTTATAGTCTCTGTTTTAGTCTCAATTCCAGTCTACACGTGCTTTAAATTTTTTAAAAATAATATATACCTCATCTAATGAAATACATATTTTTATATAAAAAAATGAAGCGTATTATACTCTAATAAATTGAATGAATACATTTATAGAAAATGTGAAAAATTTCTATTGAAACATACCTTGTTAATGTGAATTTATGCTCCAGTGATTTTCTATCGATGCATATAAAACTGGAATTGAGACACGAAAAAAAAATGATATATCTAGCCCCATTTGTAGTCCATGTCATTTTTCCTGTTTAAAAAAATTATGCATTCTCCTATTTAAGTATATACTATTATATGAAATGATGTATATACTGAGATATACTAGTGTATTTTTTTATTGTGAAAAGATTGATTTTTTTATTTCATACACTATGATACGCTGTAATATACTATGGTATCACAGTGTATGCGACTGAAAAATAATTGGTAGTTTCAAATATAAATTTTGTTATATATATAATGTAAAATGAGTTCAAATCTCATTTTTATTCTTAAAAAAATCAAAGTACTTAATTTTAATAATATTTTTTTCACAAATATAAGTATTTTGAATATCACATTATTTGACATATAAAATAATTATATCAAATAAAACAAAAAAAAAAACTTCTACACTAATAATAGCCCACCACAAAATATTATCCTCGATCCACCCCATACATAACTATGGAGATGATGGTCTTGATTTGATGTTATAAAACAGAACTGGTTGGTTGGTTAATCCTTGGATATGATAGAAACAATGCAAGTGTATTTCATAATATTGAATTGGTTAATTCTATCACCTATGTATATAACAGAAAAAATTTAAAACGCAAATGGAGATCGGTGAACAGATGAAGTGTCACAAAGGGAGAAGTCTATGCAGAGTAAAATATGAGGCCTTTTAAATTTTTTTTTTTTTTGAAGGAAAGGTAAATGCATGCTATCCGATTTCATAAATAAATTTGAATTACAAACTCTGAATAAGGAAAGAACAGAGAGTAAAAATGAAAAACAATAACAAAGAAAAGCTAGTGTTGCCAAAGTACCGGCCTCTAGTCCCCTCGTTAGAAGAGATTTCTAAATCGAGGTTGTGAGGGCCGCGCGCCGACGCTCACCCCGCAATGCACAAGCATCCGTCGCGGAAGCCGACGGTCTCCGTCTTCGCAATGTAGCGTCCCCAATCCCTCATGCATCTTTGAAACGTATCCCACATATTTTCTTGGTACGCTCGCTCCCCTCTAAAGACAACTGCATTCCGTGTTTTCCATATTGTCCACGCTCCCGCTAGAATGATGGACTGTGAGATCACCACGGTGAGTCTGGATGTAGTCCTGGTCTTCAGTTCTTTGCCTGCTATCCAGAGCTCTTCTATGTTTTGAAAGTCACTCTTCATACCCGAAGCATCCCCTATCTTTGTCCATAGGAGCCGTGCCACTCAGTGGCGGCTCCAGGAATTTTTATAGATGGGGTCATTTAAAAAATGAATTCTATAAAAAAATTTAAAATCTACACTTATTTTATATTTATAAAAAACATAAAATTTTCTTCTGAAAATAGAACAACTGACATTAAAAAAAAACATTAAAGAAAGGAGATTAATGATTTCTAATATATAAACTTTTACAATTATCCTTGACGTGATTTTGCTTAACACCATAATTTTCTTCAGTATGAGAAAATCTTGTTCTATAGTTGATCTTCTCTTTAAAAATTTACCCATTAAATAAATGAAAAAATATGTAAAATAAAAATTTTATAAACATAAATACATTAAATTAAAATATTATACAACTAATCAATTAAACAATCAAACCAAATCCATGATTATCCAAACAAACGAGTGAAGCCAGACAAGTGAAGGAAAGAGGATGTAATGTTAAGGGGTTTTGTTTATAATTCATACACGATTATACAATGATGGAAAAATTTATATTAACATAAAAAATAGTTAAAGAAATTAAAAAGAAAAAAGAAAAAAAATTAAACTCAAATATATGACTACATACCCGAAGCATAGTAGGGAGAGATTTGTTTAAAACAATTAATTTGATGGACCCAGCAGGCCATATATGTGTCCATGTGTCACCCACTCACCCCAGCCAGTCATTTTTTTTTTTTGTTTGGATGTATGGAGGGGGTAATGTTTAATTTTTTTGGGTTTTTGTAAGGATAATATTTAATTTTTGTCAAAATTTGGATGGGTCAATTGACCATAGTTATACAAGTGGAGCCACCCGTGGTGCCACTGAGCATTCGCAGAAGAGATGTTGGACATTCTCTAAAGCCGCCGCACACAGTGGGCAATCCGTCGATTTGAACGGTGTCCACCTGAACCTGTATACCTTCGTGAGCATTCTAAATGTAGGAGGCCTTTTAAACTTTAAAAAGGGGATCCGTGGCCGTGGACTGATACGAGACAACACTTCTTCTCAGCTAGCCATAACAGGCGGGGGGACAAGGCGGAGAGCGGAGTCCAGACGGCAACGGAGGCTTCGCAATCAAGGACACAGAGAGGCGATGAATGTTCAAGAAAAAGATGCAAAAGGTATGTACAAATAAAATCCAATTTGGGGTTTAAATATTTGTGGATTTTAAATAAGAAAATGATATGCACCCTCAACTGTAATCCACATTAATTTTTTTTAAACCATACACTCTTTTATTGAAATACATGTAGTTATAAGAAATAAAATATATACTGAGATATATTAGTATATTTTTTTATGCGTTGAAAAAATGATATAATTTTTTATGTCATACGTTATGATAACGCAGTATATAATACATTATCATAGTGTTTATAGTGTTTGGGGTTATAAAATAACTGAGTGTATCAACGCTCTTTTAAATAAGATGTTTTTTGTTTAAGCTTAAAATAGGATGTTTAAAACAAGAGGGTTACAAACGTATAGATTAAAGAGGCGTAAACGGAGAAAAAAACAAAAAAAGCCCTCAATGTCCGACGCCGAGGCGGCCGCAATCGAAATCGGCCTTACTGAGAAGCAACCCCGCCATGAAACCCGACAATAACTTATCCCTCAAGAAATTCATCGCTGGCCCGTCGCTCTGCTGCAGCAGACCCACCGCGTACGCCGTCCCGACGAGCCCGAACGCTCTCCACCGCCTCTCCTCCGCGAACCTCTTCAATCCCTTCTCGATCCTCTCCTGCTCCTGCTCTCCTCCTCCACCACCATCAATGGTCGTCTTCAAGGCCTCGCCGAGGCACCTCGCGAGAACGACCCCGTCTTCCAAGGCGGAGCACGCGCCCTGGCCAAGATCGGGCGTCATCGGGTGGAGGGCGTCGCCGGCGACGCAGACGTTGGCTTTGGAGATGTTGCCGAAGAGAATGTTGAGGGGGGAACGGAAGACGATGTGGGAGGAGAGGAGGCTGCTGAGGTCGCAGCGTTCGACCACCGCCGACACTTGTTGGGGGACTTTGCCGAGTTTGCTCAGCACGAATTGCTTCATCTTCATTGGATCTCGCTCCACTTCTTCTTCTGTCCATTGAAACCAATACATTGCTTTTAGGGGGAATGTATCGTTATGTGTTCTTTTATAATCCAAAACATTAGTAAACTTATTATGAGTTCTTTTATAAATTTTATTTTATGGAGAAGGTCGATTACGATTTGCATTATATCAAATAAATATGAGGGGGCAGGTCACACCTTGTGGAGATGGACTCCAAGTGAAGAACCAGTAGATGTTCTTGTCGTCGCAGGGCAGGAACCCGGACCTGAACCCGTCCCCGAAGTACTGCAGGAACTCGGGCTTGAACCCGTGCCCCTCCGGGTACTCTGTGATGCCCCTTGCGGCTGACCGTCCACTGTACGACGGTCTCTTCAGCCCGAGCCACTTCGCCACCATCGAGTTCACCCCGTCGCACCCGATCAACACCTTGGGTGGGGACTCAATAACAACCCATCAATAAAACAGTATTGACACGTTACAAAAATACAAAACATGCACAGACTGTTCATACATTATTCAACAGAGTTAAAGACATATTCTTCCAAACAAGAATATATAATCCCATGTAAATCTCTATTCAAGTTGAGATAAGTCTCTAAAACTAAAAAAAATAAAACTCAAATATATTAAATATTTCACCCAAAGTGATAGAACATTTCAATAATATTCAGTTTTTATGTATTGGTGTTATCATTGTAGTATCTATAAACAGGACGAAAGATATGTTAGTCATATTACTTATTACCATTATTTTATATTTTTATAAAGGGATTAAAAATTTAGTGGTAGTTCAATCATTTGATGATCTGGGTTAAGATTAACTAAAATAAATTGAGTCAAAATTAACATTAATTGTAAGAATATATTTAAATTTTTTTTAACTTTTAAGGATTTATATATCTATGACAAATTTAATAAAGAAGATTACATATATTTGTGAGTACGTAGATATCTTTAACCCTGCTAATAATATAATGATGACTGACCTTGGCTTTGAGGGTGGTCCCGTCTGCCAAGTGAAGGACCTTGACGCGGCCGCCTCCAGCCTCCTCTTCTATGGAGACTACCTTGGAATTCAACCTGATCGTGCCACGTGGAAGCTCGTTCTCCAGGGATTCCAACAGAAGGTGCCTCTTCACACAGCGGACCTCATGGTCCCCACTGCCCAATTCCAGAAAGGGTCGGGGTAATCAGGATATTGTTATATGCTAGACAACCAAACAGAAATGTGACCTATATATACTACAATACTCACTGTTTCCCTCTGGTTGTGAAAGACCTCTTGCCAGTCTCGAGCCCTGTCGCCGTTGATGTCGCTATCAACCTGTCAACGAACAGTTCAGATCTCTTGTTATGTTGTATTTCTTTATTTGGGATGTCAAGGACTGGTGATTGTTTGGGTGCTTTAGGCACTGTTTGATTGCGCGTTTAAGTGTGCTTTTATTTTTTAAAAAACTAAAAAGCTAAAATCGTGCAGCCAAACGGAACAGCTTTTTGCAGAATCGGAAGCTGGATTCCTTTTAATTTTTCTCTTGAAATCTGTGTTTTAAAAAGCTCAAAAACAACACTTTTTGGTCGGAATCGATTTTTTGAATTGAAAAGCAACTTTCTCTGCCAAACATTAAACTCCTTTCAAATATTGATTCCTGAATTAAAAAAAAAAACATTCTAAAAAAATCAAGGTCTAAAATCATCTTAAAAAGCAGCTTTATTCCAAAAGTCACTTTTCAATCTGTGTTTTCAAACGGACCCACAATGGACTCAAGTGTATTTGGTAATATACGTAAGATTTTAAATGGTTATATATATAAGTGAATTATCAAAAAAACAAAAATGTATTTTATTTAAAGAATTTTTAAAAGTAAAATTTTTTTTGTACATAAGACCCCTCAGAGGTTACAAGTCCCACCCAAAAATACTAATACAATTGGTTTGAAGTAAACATGGGCTCACAAACTAAGATGGGCTTGTTATATGGGTAAACATTTTCCACCATTTTGTCCTATGTCCGAAGGGATTTGAAACTGCGTTAGTCCCCAGGGGTTGATGTCTCTGTCCACCATGCCAAAACCGAGCAGGATTTTTAAAATTAAAAAATTGAATATCTTGATTCTAGCAAGGGAGAACCCATGGTACCCCTCCCAATTAATTTCTCATACATTGTAAAACCATCTCTTATCTCTAATGGATGACCCCAAGTCTCAAGGAGATGAACGGAATTAATTACTGCTCATGAAACATATCAATTATTTGAAAAGTGTTTACATTTATTCAAATATAAAAATTTTAAATTTGAATATTTATGTAATATAAGATTATTAGTATATCCAATCTGTTGAGATACTTATATTTATGTGATCTTTTTAGTGACCGGAGAGGATGAATCATTGTAACTCATTTTTCTTTTTTTATGGTTACTCAATTTTATAAGAACTGACTTTTGTGATTGAAAAAATCCAATAGCATGAATGTTTAAAATGAGTAATAAAAAAAATAACTAATTTCAGTCTTCCATTCTTAGCCTAAAATTAATTTAACTCATGAAATTGAAAAAAAATGGGTCGTTGGATTACAAAGCCCCTATCTAATTTGACACTAAGGTGACATTATACAACATAAAATTTCATGTATTTTATTTTAAATAAAAAAAAAAATTATAGTGCAATATGCTGTAAATTTATGATAGGGTGGTACATATTGCACTATGATAGGATATATATAAGTAAACAGTTAGAAAAATTATAAAATAAATTGAATATATCAGTGCTAATACCTTTGGAGTTGGATATGTTGGTCGCGGAGAGTGTCACCGATGCCGAGGGCGTCCAAAGCCTTCCAAGCGTTTGTCCAAGTCAAGAACCCGAACCCCGACGACCTCAACTTATCAGACGCTTCCAATACTATGCTACTCAATCCCATCCTGTACAACCCAACAAAAAAAAAATGAGAATTTGTAGATAGATAGACCCACCCATATAAGAATTGGTTCTCACCTATGCAGGCCCAACGATGTCGCCAACCCCGCAATGCCGGCGCCGACGATAATAATCTCCTCCTTGACATCCATTATTGTTTAGTGTTTAATTAAGAGAGTCTTTTTGTGTGTGCGTGTGAGAGAGAGAGAGTACTGGGTGAGATGAAGAGGAGATGAGATGATATAGAGAGAGAGAGGGTAATTGATGAGGTAAGCAGTGGAGTCATGGATGATGGATAATAGATAATGGGAGGTCCGAGATTTTGACACGTAATATGGTCTCTCTGTTTCATAATTAAACCTTTATTTTGCAGCCAGTGTTTGTGTGTTCTCCCGATTGATACAGACTTGACCTATTTTGTAGTTTATTTAAAAAAGGTTTCTATGTATACTATCATGAAATTAAAAAAATTATTTAATTTTATTAAAATATATCATATATATATACACACACACACGGAGATGATCCGCTGCGGACGTGCGGACCTCCTCACCGTGCGGATCCGCTGCCGACCGTCCGATCGAGCACGATCGAACGGTCCAAAAAAAACAAAAAAACCATTCTCGACTCTCTCTGCACTCTCTCTCGACTCTCTCTGCACTCTCTCTCTCTGCACTCTCTCTCTCGACTCACTCTCTCTCTCTCTCGACTCTCTCTGACTCTCTCTCGCCGGCGACCATCGGCGAGCACCCGCGACCATCGGCGACCGTCGGCGAGCACCCGCGACCATCGGCGACCATCGGCGACCACCCGCGACCATCGGCCGGGGTCCGTCCGTCGCGTGGCGATCGCCGGGGTCCGTCGCGAGCAGTCGCCGGGCGATCCCGAGCAGTCGCCGGGCGACCGTTTTTGTTTTTTTTGTTTTTTTTAAAAAAAAAACGTCGATCGCACGGTCGACGTTAGGGGCGCACGATGGGGTGCACCGTGCGCACGGGCGCACCCCATCGGGCCCCTATATATATACATCATTTTTTATATTAATATGTACGAGGACTACAGATGGAATGTATATAAGATTTGATCATTTTTTATATTAGTATGTACGAGGTCTGCAAATGAGATGCGCATAAGGTTGGACGTATCATTTTTCTCGTATTAAACCTTGCTACCGTCCCTAAAAAGCTTGACCAACCAACGATTTAGGGGGGAAAAAGTCATGCAATTATTGGAAGCCATGGACCTTCCCAAGTTTCAATAGATCAACAGTGGCAGTCACCAAGTTTGAATGTGGTTTGGAAGAACTTTGATGTTGTTGTCTAAAGAGAGCGGGATTGCAGGGAAGATTCACATAAAGACCCACTTTACACTGTGTCGTTTTATATTTATTTTTATTTTGAGTGTGTGTACTTACAAATTAAACAAATAGGGATGGAGCCACCTTTTACTTAAAAAAAAAAAAAAGATAGAGCCAGAACAATTTTTTTGGGATGTACTGAACTATTTTACTAATTCAAATATGTAAATTATATGATTTTGGGATGCACTGTACACAATTCACACAAGGTTGGACATATATTTAATATAAATATAAAAGAATAAAAGACTACACTGGATAAATTCCATGATGTTATCATTTCTGTAATTTAACTAATAGCAACATCAGCGGATCTAATTAAAATAAGATTCACTAAAAAAAATCAATAAAAACTACATAAACACTTTGCCTTTTCTTTTTTATAAAAAAATAATTGATCATGAAATAAATAAATGTCTATCTATAAATATATTTAAAATAAAAAACACTATACCCCCAAAAACATCACATCCAACATATGCCTTCAACAATGATAAAATTTTCATCAGGCAGTCTAAGAACATCTCCAACCTAAGTCTTCAAATATGGAAGGTTGACCTTCTATATTTGGAGAAAATTCATTTTTTGAGAGTGTTGTGCTCCAACCATCACCCTCCTTTTTTATTATCATTTTTAAAATTATATAATGTTATATGAAAACTCATTAATAAATATTATTATTATTTATCCATTTATATAAAAATTATATCATTGAAAAGATCTCATTCCTTTAAAATGAGTCTAATATTAAATGGTTATAGAATTATTTTTAAATTAATAATTTTTTTAATTAAATAAATAAAATAATTCTTGAATAATCAAACGTATGAGGATTTATTTAAAATCAATTCTAAAATAATTTAATATTAATCTCATTTTGAAAGTCTTGAATAGATCTTTCCAATTATAGTACTTTTATTAAAAATGGATTAGCGGATGTAATATTAGATTGAATTAATTATTGTATGAAATAAAAAGTGAAAAAGGTGATTTGGAGGTGACCTCAAAATTTGGAGATCAAATCCAAATCTTCAAATTTGGAAGTAAATATGGAATGCGATTGGAACACACCACCCTCCAAATTTGAAGATATGAAATGCGGTTGAAGATGCTCTAATAAGCATAGGGATAGGCAATGTGGTATTTGATTATAAGTTCTCACCCTCAATAATTAAACTGTCATTTATGTAGAAACACAAGCTATTCCAAAATAAATAACATATCTAGCATTAATTAAAAAAAATTATTTTTTGTGTGATGATTTTAGTTATTCTTGTTTAAAACACATAATAATAAAAAAATTATTATTTCATTATAGGTTTCTTGGTGCGGTGACTAGTCCTGGGCTTTGGCAACTTCTTTTGAAGCGTGAAAGCCCAAGTCCAGCCAAAAGTATTTGAAGATTAAATTGTCCAGTCCCGTTTGCAGCACTAAATGTTATGTTTTTTAAAAAAATATATATATTTATCTAATGATCATGAAAAGTAGAATATATATTTAGATAAATCAATATTTTTTTATAAAAATAAAAAAATTAGTTTTTCATATACATTTTACTAGTGAAGTATAGAATAGGGTTGGGAACCACTTTGAACTCTTAATGTGACTGCAAAAATAGATTGAATTGAATGTATTAGCGTACATTTTTGTTGCATATTTGTCTTTATTTAAGATATTCTCAATATTTAATAATAAAAGATTATAGTCTTTGCACCATCTACGTCATACATGACGTTCTTTGGTTGGTTGCTGCCAGTGCCACATGCAACTCACCACAGGAGATTCCAAGTTTCCAATGGGCCATGGGCCCATATTGTCTGTGTGTGAGCTTATGAGTCTTGGGGTGCTCGCTCACACCGTGGTTGGGATTTGCTTCTTGTAAAACAACACTTTGGGCTGACTCTGTAATTGTCTTACATAACCTCTTCACCAAAAAAAATAAAATAATAAATAAACAAATTTTTCATGTGGGATGAAAAGTGGATATTCAATTTGAATTTGAAACGAAGCAAAACTTACTTTACTCAAAGAGCCCAACACCCGGGAGTTAATATTAGTTCACTTTCTATTCTACTACATATGCATGTAATCCTTAGATTGTTGTTACACCAACATCCGTTTTCAGTGCCAATTATAATCTTGTATGCATCAAATAAAAATTAGCTCATGTTAACAAGGTATATATAGGCCCAATGACGTCGCCAACCCCGCAATGCCGACGCCACAACAATCTCCTCCTTAACATCCATTATTACTTAGTTTTGTGTGTGTGTTTGTTTGTGTGTGAGGGAAAGAGAAATTACTGAGTGAGATTTGTAATCCTCAAATCCCGTCTAATCCCGTCTGACCTCTATATTTGATTATTTGCATATTTATTTTTGGGTCTTCAAATATCCCATCATCCCCTAAAATTTCTTAAATGCCCCTAAACACATTTTATATAAATTACATTTAACTCATATTTATGACAAATCCTAAATTTATATCTTTTAGATTTAATAAAAAGCTGGAATTTATATTCAAATGTATGTTAATTTATAATCTATATATTGTGTTGTGTGTGTATACTTAAGAATCCAAAGTAATTGGATGTGATTTGATAAGCCAATATTGTCCCAAGCATTAGATTTTTTTACATAAAGAAAAATAAAAAAATTCATTACTATTAGATATGACCGGATAAATGGGTTTTATCATATCAGTGTTAAATTCTATTACATAAAGGAGGGATTGAAGCATCTGTTGCTATGATATATGACTGTATAGAGATGTCTTATCCCAATAACAATCATACATATACAATATCGGTTATATGTTAATATAGGTTTAATGATAAATTAGATATTTGAGACATAAAATGTCAATTGACAAAAAAAAAAAAAAAATGAAAGAAACAAAAAGTAGAACCGGGAAGTGAGACCCACTAATTCATACGGTCTTGAATGAATGCACAATGCAGTGGGTTTCTAGGAGCATAGTGAGTCACCATACGAGAGGGTAGATGTAAGGGCCCATGGCCCGCATAAACATGTCATGGTTTTTTTTTTTTTTTTACTTTTATAAATAGATCTACACAATTCATTAAATACATATCTAAATATATATGTCATAACATGAGGTATACACAAACAAATCAAAACATGTGAGTTCCACATAAAAAATTGCAGGTTAGAACCTAGGGCTACACTAATCCCTCTGTTTTAAATATCTCTTAAATTCTCTTATCCATTTAAAAAGAACAATTCAACATATTCTAAACATAAGACAAGAAGAAATCGTTTATTGTAATTGAACAGAAAAGAGGCGGAACGAGAAAAAACGTCTACTTCCCCCCCACAATGTTGGACATTTGAGTCAACATCAAATTTCTTAACCCCACCTTTACTTCCCCCAACTCCAAACACCCCCGCCCCCCTCCAACTTCTATATAAACGCATGTTGTGTACCTCTCTTTCTTTCCTTTCTATTGTGAGAAGAAAAAATTCTCAAAATGGCGGGTCTTGTTGCACTCATTGCGGATAGCGGTGTTCTGATGAGCTATGTGGAGAAGATGATGTTGTACGTCTTTCTCATATATTTTGTAGCAGCCATCGGAGGTCTCATCTTCAACTACGACATAGGCATATGAGGTGGAGTGACCTCGTTGCGACAATTCGTTGGACAAATTGTTTTTGTCAATGAATGCCAATAAAAGCCTGAGCCTGTACTGCAAAATAGATAGTATGGAGCTTACTTTCTTCACCTCCTCGCTCTATCTGGAGGCTCTGATTGCCTCCTTTGCATCTACTGACACAGGAATTCGATCAGAAGGCATTCAAATTGTAAGATGTTATGCATCATGATAGCGCAGTATACACTGCGCTATTATAGTGTTTGAGACTATAAAATGGGTTGTAAATGAGCTGAGTGTATCAAGGCCAGATGAATAGAACCTCAAATACTATGATCATCTTTCATGCAATATATTTTCCTTCTTATAGCTTTCATCATTTATGGATTTCAAATGTTTTAAAATTTAATGTTACACCGTGTTTTTTAGTAAAACCTGTTGTAATGTCACATCCTCTTCGAATGGAGCTTTATGCAATATGACAAATTTGTTTTTTAGATACAGCTTTTTGCATTGTTATTCTCTTTTTTAATGGAGTCTTTTGTTTTGTCACATTTTTTTTAGTGAAACTTTTTTTTTACTTTATTCCCAGATAAAAAATTTTCTTTTATTTTATTCCCTGATAAAGTTTCTAATTTTTTGGTAGAATATTTTTCTTTTAACTTATTTTGTCTCAAGTGAAGTTTTCAAAAGTAAAGTGATTTTTTTAAAACATTCATGAATATTATGATCATCTTTCATGCAATATATTTTCCTTCTCATAGCTATCATCTTTTACGGATTTCAAATGTTTTAAAATTCAATGTCACATCATGTTTTTTAGTGGAACCTATTGTAATGTCACATTCTCTTCGAATGGAGCTTTATGCAATATTGCAAACTTTTTTTTAAAATACAGCTTTTTACAATGTTATTCTCTTTTTTAATGGAGTCTTTTGTTTTGTCATATTTTTTTTAGTGAAACTTTTTTTTTTTTACTCTATTCCCTTATAAAACTTTTTCTTTTATTTTGTTCCCTGATAAAGTTTTTGATTTTTTGGTAGAATATTTTTCTTTTAACTTATTTTATCTCAAGTGAAAAGTTTTCAATAGTGAAGGGATTTTTTTGAAAACATTCATGAATAAAAGAGATTTTATTTTTTGGGTGAGGTAAATATGTTGTTTTTGGAAATAGTAATTTTTATTGTACATATATTTTATTATCATTTCCTTGGATGATATTCATCTTCTATGAAATTTGCTAGTATGTCATAATTTTCGGGATTTTTTATTTTATTTTTTATGATGCCACTATTTCCCTTGTTACCATTTTTTCCCAATAAATTGTTTCTCTAAAATTTGAAAAACAAAATACACACACACATACATTGTGGTGTAAACATAACCCGAGCCAAAGGGTATATAAATTCTTAAAAGGGTTTTTTATTTTTAAGTCTCCATACTAAACTATAGAATTTAGTGATCGATCTCTCACTTCTTAATATTTTAGTTTTAGTCCCCATATGTTCCTTTTTAGTTTCTGGGAATGACATATTCCTAAATTATTTGGTTTTCTCTTTAGTTCCTAAGAGGGACTAAAAAGGAACATATCTTTTAAATCTGGGGACTAAAACCAAAATATGAAGAAATGAAGGATCGATCACTAAATCCTATAGTTTGTGGGGACTTAAAAATAAAAAAACTCATTCTTAAATTAACCAGACCGGCCGGGCTCAAATTCAGGTCTTCAGTCTTGTGTTTAAAAAAAATGGAAAGTATGAGGAGCGGCCCCCTCGTGGGTTATTTTAAAGATCCACAATTAGAGTTGATGGACTCTTCAAAACATAATAATCTTCAAAATAAAGACCTCTTGAAGTTGAGGAGTCTTCAAATATCCAAATTTTTTAATGGAAGTCTTCAAAATTAAAAAAAAAAAAAACTCTCTTTGAAGATGCTCTCAATAAATCTTTCATCAAGATTACAATAGGTGGTTTAATAAGTGTAAGTACAAGAGAGGTGACTATATTCTCACCATCGGTAATTAAGCCCCGATTAGATAACAAAACTATTTCACAATAAACAATTATTCTATAATAGAAAAAAATGTCATTTTTATATGATTTTTTAAATTAGTTTTGTTTAAAAATGTGATAATAAATTTTTTGTTATTTGATTGACCATTAATAAATTTAAAATAAAAGATAAATAAGATATAAATAAAAATTTATTAAAATTTTGAAAAATGATTTAAAAGTTGAACTTATTTATAAAAATAATGATAACAAATGATTTGATTACAATAGTGAGATGGATTGGTTGGAGTAATATAATTCCATAGTAGATCTGTAATACAAATATCAACGCATTCTCACATTCTTTGCAAACAAGCCGTGGTTTTTGAGTTTATTAACTCCTATTCCTCACTCCGCTACCCAAAGAGGGGCTAAGTGAATAAAGAACCACCCTAATGCAATAGTACATTAAAAGCGATGGAAATTAAATGATAATACAAACATAATTTCTTAAAAAACAAAACTTAATATGGTTATAAAGAGCAGTAGTAAATACAACCATTCCATCCATTCATCCCAGTATGGACCAAGAATCCATGACACATAAAGGTGGGCTGTAAATGCCAAAGACAAATCACAATATCCACCTTGGAATACCCGTACAAGTAGACCTCAGGTTCTGTTGCCCATGACAAAAAAAAAAAACATTAGGTGCTGTTGGGGAACTTCGCCTGGTAATTCTGCGGGGTCTGCGCAAATGAAAATTAAACGATCAGTCTAGGGGGGAAACAACATTTTAAAAACATGGTTCATCATGTACACCAACGGGATCATATAAATTGGTTCCAAATGGTATGAATCGGTACGAATTAGTAAGAACTGGCAAGAATTGATAGAAATGGTATGAATTGAAATGAATGATTCGAATTGGTATGAATCAATATGTATCAGTATGAATTGGTTCCAAATAGTATGAATCGGTGCTAATTGGAACAAATTATTATGAAATTGGATTTATGAAATCTCATCAGATGGAAAATAAGATCTTTACCATAAAGGATGCTGTAATCATTTTCCCTGCAAACCACCGCCCATGGAGAGCCTTTTGAGCGTTGATGGCAGAGTTAGCAGTGTCAAAGCGTAAATAAACATGGCCAGCGCTGTTCCTGCAACAAAGAAAAGGGAGGGGGGAAATCTTTCAATGGAAAGAAAGGGAGGGGGGGTCTTATGATGTAGTTACTTACTTGTCCACATGTATGTGCTGCACTGTGCCAAATTTTGAACACTCATCCTGAACGTCGTCTTTGATATCCAGCTCAAAATCTGGTTCAGTCTGCAAGCAAATATTGGTTCAACACTTACAGAATACATGCAAAAACTTAAAGGGCTAGTTTGGTAAGGGGATAAAGTTTTGAGAATAAGTTCTCATAATTTTCAAGGATAAAAAATCAATCAATTTTGTTCATGTTTATATCTGTCAAAATTGTGATAGAAAGTGGAGAATCCCAACATTTAGATGGAACAAAATATCTCCATTTTCATTTCAAAATCGAGACAATTGTCCGCAGTTTATCCCAATTATTTTTTATATCAAACGGGGATAAGTTGTCATTCCACTCACTTATCCTCATAATTACCCCATATCCCAACACTTATCCCCTTATCAAACCAGCCCAAAAAGTTCATAGGTCAGAAAGGGAAAGAGTGCCCACCTCAACAGCCGGATCAAACATGTTCTTCAACATAAGGCATTCACTAGGCACACCAATAGTATCTATTGATGGCACCGCAGAAAGAGGAAGGACACCAGCACCGGGCAATCCAGCAAGTGCAGGAATGGCAGAAGGAATCAGTAATGGATTTGGAGTAGCACCAAGAATTGGTACAGTTGGCAAACTGAGCGCTTGACCATTGACCACAGGAGGGGCGAGTGCACCAGCAACACTGACAAATGCATGTCATCTTATTGTTAGAGATTGAAAGATATAGCACAAGAAGAACAGTGTACAAGCTTGAAAGGCCTCAAACCTGGAAGCTGTGCCAGTACGATCCAGCTTCTGCATAAGAAGAGCTCTCGAGCGAGCGTTCATAACCTGCCAATCAAAGAAGAGTAAAGCATTTGCTGAAATTAGTAGCGATCAGGCCAAGGATTAACTGAGCGTTATTAATCAAGAAATGTGTGTTATCCTGCTGCAAAGACATTGAACCAAACTGAATGATTCACTTGTACATTCATGCTCGCTAAGCTGAAACAGTCAAAATAATTTCTATATCATGTCAAAATTTTGAGAATTGTAACACAAGACTAGTAAATAGTAAGATTGTAGATGCCATTTTGCAAAGCTCGAGTGAAAAACAGATGCATTAAGTTTCTATAACCAGGCTATAGAACCTCTTCCAACTTGATTTGAGATTTCCTCAACACTTGTCATGGTTCAAGACTGCATGTCAAATCATCGATAACTTTAGAAAAAAAAAACAATACTGAAGATTCATTAACTTCCAGCATGTTTATTCATGATATAATACCTTCTAATAACTGGTAGCATTTTACATGCCAGATGAGTGTCCAGAAAAAAAAATGCAGCTTACCAATGCTTGAGACAGTTTTTGAAAATAAGATGAGATTAATATAAATACATAAACAAATCTTGACAGTTACATCATATTTTAACTCATGAAGTTTCAAGGACGCAATTGACAAGAAGTATTGGGTTTGATATAAACTCGGTATGCTAAGAATTGACGGAAAAAAACAAAAATCTGACTAACCAAGCCACCGCCCTCATCATCATCAAAATCACCAGCATTTAATCCAACATCTTGCATTCCAACTTGATCAGAGACGGCAGAAACCTGTACAATGACATCGGTTAAAAAATTGCAAGACCACTGCAAGCCAAAAGGATCATATGCAAAATGTTTACCTTAATAACCCGGCCAGCAATTTCCAGTTGCCCATTTAAACTTTGTGCAGCTCTTGCATCTTCAAGCCGGGCAAACTGCATCACAAGATTCACAACACAGCATTGATCAGCCAATAAATTATAATGGACTATTAAAAAAAGACTTTATTGATTTAAACTCACTTGAACAAAGCCAAAACCCTTGCATTGCCCAGTTTCCTGGTCGAGAGGCAACTGGACAAGCTCCACATGGCCAAATGGTTCAAAAACCTGGGAGAAAGAATAGTATAAAAGTACAATATCAGGAAAGAAACCAACCAAAGTATAAAGAATGTACAATATCAGGAAAGAAACCAACCAAAGTATAAAGAATGTACAATATCAGGAAAGAAACCAACAGAAATGTCAGCAAAATTTGTAGCCCAACTAACATCCAGGAAAAGCTTCAAACAAAGCCCATGGATCCTAATTTTATGAGCGTTCATATACTTAATCTGTTTTGCAACTCCATACATGCGCTATCATAGTGTATGGGGTTGTTATCATAGTGTATGGAGTAAAAAAAAATTCATTTTTTCAAAGAGAAAAAAATACACTATTGTATCTCATTTCATATAACAGGTATGTACTTTAATGAGAGAGTATAATTTTTTTAAATTAAAGAAAAAAGGTGTGGACTGTCCTAATTTTATTTTTCCCCAAAAAATCGACTAGTTCAAATCAAGCTCAAATGAGGTAATCCAATTTAGAGCGGATCCACCTCAAAAGAGGGCCCAACGATTGGTTCAGATTCTAGGAAACGAACAATAGAAATGTTATAAGCAGGGGCCTAAGGAAGCTCAGCTGGACTCCTGCTCAGCTATATGGAAAGCTAACTTGAATTGACTCAACCAAATTGGACTAACAACTTGTGTGATATGCTGGAATGGTTCAACATGTCATCATTGAGTGAATAGGTGCTGAAGTGATAACTCGGATTCAAATGCCGAAAACAAATCTAAGAGGGGGAATATATTTCCCATTGTTTTGAAACACAAAGCCCTGATAGAAAAGATCTCTGCCATTGCTAAAATTTTCTTTTCTTTCCTTCTTTTAGTAGGTCCTAGAATTCGAGTGCAGGTGAAGCAGTTTGACTAATAATTTTAAGAAAAGTTAACTACATAAGATATGTTTTGGACTTTCAGTAAAAAACAAAAAAGATTTGTTTTGGGCTAATTATCCGAAATTGTTTTCCTCTTATTTCTTCTAGTTTACCAAGATGTTCTTCTATTCTCAATATGATATTGTAAGGCTGTTCTATCAAAATTAAACTATTCTAACAAAATTGTAAAGTTTAATCAAGCCAATTTAACCTTAATTCTGTCCAGTTTCATTGCAGGGCTGGGACCGTCTCAAAAAATTAAAATAATGAGCAAAAACCACATTTAGCCAAGCCCAGATCCTCAGAACAAGGGACGCTTGCAAGTGAAGCAAATCAACACATGAACATCCATGGTAAGTGACTAACAAACTGATGTCCTGACTTAACCACTTGTTTGTTGGTGATTATTTAAAAGAATTTTATGTGAGAACATGGCAAACATGTAGTCTTTCCAAATTGACCGTAAAGTCAGCCACGGGGGTCCCTCCAATATCAAAAAAAAAAAAAAAACCTGATGTCCTATATCCCAAAGAACTGTCAAACTTGATATTGAGACACAGTGTACATACAAATTTATTTTCCAGTTTCTGTGAATTCTTTTTTTTATCTAATAGAATATCTTGTAAATCCAGTTGTCAAGCATCAAGGATAGTAGTGGAGCCCATTGGGTGGCGCCTATGGCATCTGTCAGAAGATGGACTGGACAAAAAAACAGATAATAATAGTTCATAAAGAACAAATTTGGCGAAACCAGTATAGGCTAAATAGGGATTAGGGAAGCAAGGGTTGGGTGAAAGAAGAGCAAGGAGCAAAGAAGGAAAGAATACAGGAAAGGGGAAAGGTAAAATTTGGGTGATGGAATCATGGAAGAGGAGGAAAGAAACCCACACAGGGTTGGCTCTTTAATTAGAGCAATGGATTTGCTCAACATAGGTCTCGAGTTCAAATCCCCTAAAATAGCATTGGGGGCTCCTCATCATTTATTTTAAAAAATAAAAAGAATAGAAGAAATCGAAGGAAAAAGTGGAAAATTGTTGCAGTCTGGATTTTTGAAAAATATTAAGCTCTAGTTCTTCCTTCTCCAGTCCTCTCCTCTTCAATCTCTTCCCTTCCTTCCCATCCTCATGCAGGAATAAACTTTAGCAAGCGTGTTTCCAAACACACCCACATTGAAAAGCTAAGAACAGCTTTTAGTTATAAACAGTAAAAAAATAGCCTCTCAAGAATCTTTAAAAAAAAAAAAAAAATGTGCATGCTTCATAAGAATCTAATTTCAACAACTTTCAGGGAAAAGATGCTTTTCAAACAGGTTTTGAAACGCCGCCTTTATCTCTTCAGTCTTCAGTTCTATGGGTTGCAGCTAGCTAGGTAATAATGATATTTATGACAGTTGGAATTTTACAACACAAGAGAAACCCTTCAAGAACTATGTAACTTTTGTTATATGTGAGATCTAGTTATTTTATTTAACTTGCCAAATTCCACATATCAGATTAAAATCATCTCAAAACAAAGGAAATTGCTATCTATAATGACAAAGCAGAAGCAAGCAAACTACGATCTAGATATGCCACATATTCAATGAAAAAAGAAAAGCGTTACACTCGATCATTTTTACGGTCACAAACGTAGTCCCCACATGTTTTCATTTTATTTATAATCACACGCATCATCTAATAAGATATGTATTTTTATAAAAAAAAAGTATATACTTCAATGAATTGAATGGTGTCACATTTTTTAACAAGATATATATCTCTAGTTATGGTGAGTATACGGAGCTAACGGAGTATATAGGATTGTATTTGAGAATGTAAAAAAGACTCGAATGTAACAGTGCTCATTTAAATAATCCATGAAACTTTCAACATTCACATGATTACTATTACATGAGAAACGAAAATAAGTTAATACATATTAATTT
This sequence comes from Acorus gramineus, assembly GCA_030737835.1. NCBI lineage: Eukaryota > Viridiplantae > Streptophyta > Magnoliopsida > Acorales > Acoraceae > Acorus > Acorus gramineus. The sequence goes on along the minus strand of CM060856.1, from coordinate 14,264,844 downwards.
ATATGTGGCAATGTATAAAGATAGAAGCATAAAAAAGTTCAGCACATTTCCTACTAAACAAGCTCAATATAAGTGTGCCATCAAAAGCTAATTCCAACATCTTACGGTTTGCATTACAAAATTCTATTCCACTTCTCACTGCTGCCCAAGAACAGCTTGGAAAACCACCATAAAATAGTTTTACCTGTCGTAGTTGATCCTCTGTAATATTGAAGTGCAGATTTCCAACATACAACCTTCTAACACCCCCTGAATAGGGCCCTATTAAACCACCTGGACCTCCAGCTGCAGCTGCATTAGACTGAACTTGATTTTTCTCCGCCTCTGAGGGCTTAACCATGACCGGCTGACCAAGAAGAGGCTGACCAGATAGGGCTATTGCCATTGGCACCGACATTGCATCATAAAACTCAATGTACCTGCAGATCCATACAATCAAGCACTTGCATCAATGTCAATCAATTAAGTTCCAGCTTGCAAGAGATATACATAATGTTAAAGCATAAATACATGTCGAAAATAGAATATAACATATGCATCTGATGAACAAAAGATCCCATACAGTTGAAAATATAAATTTATTTAAATAAAGTATAATCTAGTTTAGAGATAGATGTATATTACTGCTTGCTTCATCTTTGGAAGTCCCCACAAAAAGAAAATTTCTAACTTAATAACAACTCCATCATTCTTGTACTTGATAGTTTTGTGTCAAGTAGGAAGCTGCCAATCGCATTAAGGCAATTTACATTAGAGGTTACAGTTCTATTGATCTTTTCTTAGTAGGTCCCTCATTATGCAAAAAATATGTAGAGTAAAAAAACTTTCAACGTGATCTGGTTGGAACAAGTAATTTTTGGCCAATAAAAAATTTGAATGTTTTAGTCCAGCATATAAACTGACTTTCATCAATTATAGAAGATTGAACCATCTTAAAATACAAAAAACCGCCTTCGGGTGAGAATTGTCAAAAGTAATCATAAAAAAAATTCCACCACAAAGGTCATCACAAATATTTAGAACATCTGAAATCTAATATTTAAAATATATGAGGCTCTGAAGAGCCTTTCTGGATGCAAGTATTTTAAGCCCAGCTACATATTGCGCATCATGTCACCCAAAGCGTATTTAAGGAAGAAATAAATAATATTTTTTCAGCAACCCACCCAGCTCATTTCATTGATGCAACTGGACCTAGAAGATGAAATGTAAACATGGGCATAAAACGGAGCAGTACATCGCTTTTTTTTTTTTTACAAAAAACTATTCTATTTCTCTTTAATTGAATTATTAAAAGCCAACCAAGCTACCATCAGGATGCCCTTCCACCAAAAGTGGTTAAAACAAAAACCAGAAAAGTAACTGAAAAAACTACAGAAGTGTGACTATGGGAGGGACGGTTGCGCTATAACACCCCCTTTCCTGTATTTCCTTTAGTTTTTTAACTTTCTTTGTTATATTGCCTTCTTTTGTTTTCTTTCTTATAGGAGATCCCTCATCTCCAATTTGTTTGAGGGCATCTTAACTTAATAAGAAGCTCCTACCTTTTCCTTTGAAAGAAAAAATGCATCAACAATACATCTCCAAAATGCATATGCCAACCCCTTCATATAAACACCATCACAATCAAAAAGAAATATAGGGGCAATCACAAACAATTCTGTCTAACAAAAGAAATCATAAGTACCAAAAATATATTGCAGAGAAAAGTCAACCTCACATGCTTATAAAATTACAACAAATATGAGACATGTCACTTTCATTCTAATGTAAGAATTAAATCCCAACAATAGAAACATCTTCCACATTATACAAATTACCAGCCAACATTCTGTGAACTTATCATTGTCAAATCTCAATGTAAATGCATATATTTCTTGAGCCCAGTACACGTCCAACTAATTGAGCACATGAACAAAAAAAAGTGACTAACTGTGCACAAAAGGTAAAAAAAAATGTGGCACCACAACCTAACCAATACAACAATGCTAGCAGTCAGGCAGGAAGAAATGACTCAAATAAATGGCTAACTTACCCAACCACAGTCTTCTACCTAAAAAATTGAAGTCTTTGTATAAAATAATGCAGAAGCAAAAGAAAGTAAGATACCATACCCGACTCCCTTAGAACGTCTTGAATTGCGATCCATTATGAGCCGCACATCCCTAACCTGGACAGAATGCACAAGATCATTAATAAGATGACGGGTTAAAAGGCACAACAACATTCTCCAAAAGCTTCAACTTACAAACAATGTTCCCCTCACAAGATACTTTCTAGTTTAAACTATTGCACCATGAGAGGCAGCCAATAAGATTGCCTGTCACGTTCGATTTCAACATTAAACTCAATAAAGCAATATAAGAAAAAACAGCTCAGAATCATAAATACTAACCATGTCATAAATTAATGGTAGATGAATAATTTGACTAATAGTAAATAATTTTAAATTAAATATAATAGCTTGCAGATAATAACACTTTATTTGCAGAATTCTACAAAAAAAAAAAAAAAACATAACTTAATATGTTCTTTTTTATTATGTTAATGTTAAGAAGTATATATCAGAAAATCATAACATAACCACCAGGTCCTATCAGAAATATCTTCCGAAGTAGAATTTCCCAAAGCAGTGCATTCTGAAATCATTCCATGTACACTTATTTATCAGTATCAAGTAATTTACACAATCTAAAGAATTACAAGTCAACTTATTCCAAAATACCAAGAGACGCAGAATAGGTAGAAACACATCTAAATCTGAAGTACAGAAAAGTATGACAATACTAACCTTTCCAGCCCTCGAAAAAAACTCATATACATCTCTTTCATCTGCCTTCAAACATATCTGCCAAAATATGCAGGCAGGATCAGTTTAAACTTTACAATATAACAAGAATGCTACAGAGATAGATTCCTTAAAACTAGCAAAAGTAGCAAACAGAATAGAAGTTCACATGATGGCCCTCCATGCAGTGGAGAATTACTGTCATTGGTCATAGGCTTTCAGTCAAGCATGGGAAGCATTTAAAAAGCAGCTAAGTTCCCAAAGCATGAAAGAAAAACTGACACTTAAGAGGGGCATGGCAGATAAATCACTTCAGAGTATTCTACTTACTCTCAAATTATGGTCTTTAAAGTTTTAAGAGGCCTCACAATTCTGCTTTTTATCGATGTAGGATGGACACCGTTCATTGCCAGTTAGTGTATAAAAGAGAAAGGAAGAAATAAGGGGAATTTGTCTTAATAAGCTAAACATGGAAGAAGAAAAAAAATCACCCTTTTCTGGTGGAAAGCATTCCCATGTGGAATTGATGCGGACAAGAGGAAATGGGTCATATTTATGACGGGGGGAAAAAGCCTAAATGGGTTGCACCAGGAAATGGGTCATGCATGGGCAAGTTTAACCAAGAAGTCAGGAAAATATTCTGACAAATGGAGGCACCACTAAGAGAAATGCAAATCAAAATGGGTGCTCCAATAAAAACAGATTTTATATTAGGGAGGAGAACCCATATTTATGCATCTAGAACCGCTCCAAAATCCTAACTGCACTAGAGAACTAAGGAAGTGTTTTTTGTCAAACCCTCATTGAGTCAAAGAATCCCAAAGAAATAGATGCAACTAAGCTCTCCACATGGAGTAGAGTTAACTCATGATGGAGAAAATTATCATGCAGGAAATACATGAAAATGGTGAAAATGCACAGAAGAAGGTCAAGTTTCAGCCAAATGTAGATTCCAGGGAAAAAATTAAGATGCTAAGAACATACAATTACATTCAGTAAAACCATCGACAAAACAATAAGCAATAGCAGAAGGTCATGTAAGAAGCACTAGTGCAATTAACTGGGGCACGTTATTCAAAATCCATGACTTCTAAGATTAATTTCAACGTTTTGGAATGCTTGAAGTTGCAATATAACATAATGCAAACTTTGGAATTAGAAAACGACAGAAAATATTCCTTTGAAGCTGTTTCATTTTCGTATTGTTTACCAGTTTTTAGTAATGGAAATTGGTGAGCATCCAAACAACATATAATTAAAAGCATGTGTATTAGAGCACCTGATAAGCAAATACAGTTCTTTGATCCCGCTCTGGATCAGCCTCAGGTTCTGCTTCCTCTTTTTTATCTTTATGACGTCTGCAAAATAAACATAAAACATAGAGCTCATGCTAGAGTGATGATCATGGCTTTTACATAGAATGAACATGTAAAATGAAGGGAAAAAAAAAGTAGAGAATGCTTATAGTGTCATGAAAATGAACAATTTCTTCCGAAAAGTGAAATCTTTCATTGACAGATTGGCAATGCTGCGATACAAAAAAAATATCCTGAAATAGAAGCAAATATCCTTCCGCAGGAACAGCAGATCAACCTAATAAATTCCTGTGAGAAACTAAAAGTAGTTATCATAGTACTAGACAGATGGATTTCTTTTTTTAATATGAGATACATGCGAAACTATAAAAAATGAGAAAATAGTGATAACTTGGAAAAAAGATTAAGGCAATGAAGCAGATCAACATGCACACAAGCGACAAGCTATGTTCACATCAATATTTTACCAATAACACTCAGTGACCAAAAACAATTTAGCTCTCGCTGAATTTAATAAATGCTGGATGTCCCTAGGAGTTGAAAGTGGAAACACAGCAAGAAAAATAAATAATTGCAGAGAACATGAATGCTCATGCCTAACATTCTAAAAAAATGGACAGCTTAGCAGCCCCTTGACAAACACATCCATCGGCCACCTCTGCCCAACTAGCATTCTTTCACCTGTTTGTGTCAAATACAAATTCCAATAAACATAATACACAATTGAAAACCAACAAACTATTGAGTGATGAAAAAAGATATAAAAATGATAATCGCTTGCTAATCAGAGCCAAATAATCAATAATTTAACTACCATTTCCAACAAATATAACAAGTTCAATTAATATCTAAATTTTAACCTTTTATACAAGAATAGCAAGCAATGCCACAATATTTTCGTGTGTGTGTGTGTGTGTGTTATGCAAGAAGTCATAGGCTCTAAAAGAATTTTTCAGCCAACATATACAAAAGCAATAAATGATTTACAACAGCACACGCTAGATGGTTTTAAGCAAAAGAGGTGAAAAATGGAGAAAGCAAGAGTTGGGACCCAAGAAACACAACAAATAAATATTTACCCAGTGAAAATGATTTTCATAAAGAAAGAGGTAGGGAATAGGACAATCCAAATCAAAGTAGAAGATAGAAAGTCAAAGCAAACAGGAACCCTTAAGAATGAGATTAAGCCTAATAAGAAAGAAATAGAACACCAAATTTGACCATGTAAGACCCTTAGTCAAACTCAATCCAAGTACCCTATGACACCTACCTAATCTTTTAATTGGAAAAAAAAAAAGCTATTAACTGCGTGAGGGTGAATCCTGCAAAAAAATAAAAAAATTCTCTTTGACAAGCAGTCAATTGGACACCCATTTGCCTCATGAGCATCAGAAGATGAAGTGCTTCTGTCAAAAGCCCAAGATTCCAACACCAGCATGTCTGCAACAGAATAAATACAATTAAGCTATTGTGCTCTGAGGTGGAGGATAACCAAAATCTCAACATGACAACATCCCCTTCACAACTTCTGAAGTCAACCAGCCTTAATCTTGCAACATAATTTCATAAATTCCAATAAGAATGAATTTTAAGACCCATGACCTGAGTTCGTGAGTCAGGCATAGATGCCAGAATGACCATCTGGAGATTGCTCTACCATATCTGCGAGTTCCCAGAATCTAATGTTCAATATTCAGAATTTTAAACAATTCGAAACAAATTAAAAGATAAATGAATTTTAAGAGCCAGTGGCACCAACAACAGTATAATCATCCCATGTGGGTTGCAACCCTACATAAGCCAGAAGAAAACAGGGAGAAAAATAACTTAGATACATCAGCTGAATCTTAACACTAAAGTGGATGTACTTGATTTAAGGACTACATTCACCCTGGTGGCTACAAGATGCATGTAATAACAGCAGAAAAATCAGCATGGCCCATTCATTTATTATTATTTTTTAAGAAAAGTGGGACCACCACTGGAAACAAAGGAGATGAGGTACCTCCAAACACAGAAATCGTATGATATGATAGCTTGTAAAATCAGCCCCTAAGGAACACCTTTCCGAATCAGCATTGGCACTGACAACCAACAAAGAACAAAACAAAAGAGATCCAACCAGAACCAAGCATAGAGATGCCCAGAACTTCTTCTTTGTGATTGCCTTCCCTATAGCAGACACTCTTCAGCCCTGGTGGATCCAGTCGATCGAGGTCAAAAGCAAGCTTCATCTAATATGGAACTTCAAATCAATAGATTGCTAAACTCTGAGATGAGATGGAGAGCAGCAGCCAGAATTATCAAGCCGGTTTCAAATTGCTCAATACTCCAACCCATAATCATCATTACTTTAATCTTGGAACAGTAAGAGGAGAGAAGGAAAAATCGAATGAGGTATGACAAGAAATAGAGGGGAAGAAAGGACATCAGGATATGAGTTTATTGTAGACAAAAAAATATTTTTTCATCTCCTCTTCTTCTTTTTTTCTTTGTTGGGGGGGGGGGGGGGGAGAGAAGAGAAATTAGTAGCATCCTAGCACCAAATTTCATTAATCAAAAAACTTGGGGTAAGATGCTTATTCACCTTAAACAGAATTCTCAAGGATTTCTAACCTCTTCAAATAAATTCTCTTTTCACAACCTATGGTTGCTGAAATATTTCCATTTTACTCGTGGATCAGCTTATTTTTCAGGACACGCCATTTTATGTTGAAAATGTTTGGGAAATGGTGGTGCGATCCATTTCAGACTGGGGATGTTTTTGTGCAAGGGCAAAGAACGTTCTCCTTATCAGGTTTACTTATTGAGGAGTAGTTTGGTTGGGTGGTTTTGGGACCCTAGAGTGACACTTAAGTAGTTACCTCTTCTACTAAAGCTCACCTGTAGGAGGGCTCTTTGCTTGCATTTTGCTTACTGTACTTTGTTGTTTGGGCTCTTTCTTCCTTTCTTAGAGAATAGGGGGAACCCACTGCTTTTTCAAAAAATAAAAATTCTAATCAGACAAGACCAGACATTACCAGACCAAATCTTACTATCTACTACACCATATATGTGTGAAAATGAAAACATAGGAGATGAAAGAGAATTTTCATGTTATAAAATTAGATATTTCATCAGGAAGATAATGAATCCAGTGTGCCAACCCAAGAAAACGAAAACTTGCAAAGAGTCTAATTAGATCAGACAGTCATTATTTCCTTTCACAACAAAGGCTGCTAAAAAGAGAGTGATTTTTTTATCATTCAGAAGCTACCTCATTTTCTTTTCTTTTTTTTTTTTTTTTGGAAAACATGGTGGGATCACACCCACAAAAAGAAATGGGAATGTGATGTGACCTTCCAAAAACAGAAGAAGTGCAACCCAAAAGGAGATGAGGAATCTCCCTACATACAATAAAAAAAACATAGAAGTACAAGGATCAATGAAAGAAAAAAAAATGCTACTTCAGCATATCCTGATGCCTTCTCCATTCTAATGCCATGGACTCCACTCCGGAAATATACCTCTGCCAATCCCATTCAACCAATCATGGTTTTATGATGTGGTTTAATGATGTAAGGTCATATGTCACAACTAGGTTTCAAATGTTGATAATTATGATAATGGGAAGCAATATTATAACCATGATAGGAATTTGTGCTCTAACAAGGCATGCACAGAAGAATGAAATTGAGAATATAAAGCATCAAACAAGAGAAGTTGCCAAGTGGAAGCACTAGATGCTTACATCAGTTAACCTGTCATACTCCCATTTCACAGAACAAATAAGGTGCTTTCATTTCCCTTGAGATCAGAAACATGGTTTAGGAGATTAGCAGTAAATCAACCGTCCACTATTAACTCTGAGATATTAAATTACTTAAGAGGACTTCAAAAGTAAACACCAGATCCTCCATTTCAACATGAATTCTCAAGCACAATAATAATTTCCCACCCAACTCCATGACCAAATGACAAACTCTCAAGCCACTCCCACTACAAAAAAAATGCACAATTTACTTTTGTGCAACCAATAATTACCACAGCATCCCTCAAGGAGAAAAACAAACCCATTAATCAAGCAATGGATATAAAAAAAAAAAAAATTAAAAAATTAAAACAGCCCAAACAAAACTGTATACATCAATTATATAAAAGATATGCATGTTCCATAAGAAACAGAAGTGTCGCTAAATTTTTGCATTAAAGAAGTAAAGTGGTGTATCATTTAATGAATTCTATATGGTTAGTGCTCAGAACTCAGGAGCTGAATGCCAGAGAAATTAATCAGTGTAAATCTGTGTCTAACCTTTTTTTAAAAAAAAAAGAGCTGACTATAATAACAAAGGGATATTATATGACGAGTCTTGATCTCAAGTTAAATATGTCAGTGAGACCTCCAAAATAAATCCCTCATGAGTCGCAGCAAAACTGACAACATATACACACACACAAAGTATAAGCCCCATCCATCACTGCTGCTGCCTCAAATTGACACAGAATGGAGCATCACTCTTGAGTAATGAAACCTCAAATAATAACCCGTATCAATTGTCAAAACTAAGCTTTATATAAGTATAAAAACAATCAAGTAACAAGCATTTCTATTGCACCATAATGAATGAGATCATATGAATAAAAAAAACGAGCTACCAAAAAACAATACCTGCCCTCGCGTTCTCGTTCTCTTAATTCCCTCTCCCTCTCCCTCTCCTTTTCTCTTTCTCTCAACTCCCTCTCTCTGCTCTTCTCCTGCTCGTCCCTCTCACGGCGCCTCTCCGAGTGACTCCTGCTCCTGCGGGACCTCTCTCTCTCTCTTTCCTTGTCCCTCTCCCTCTCCCGATCAACATCCCGATCACGGTCCCTAGTCCTTTCCCTCTCCCGATTCCCGTCCCTCCCATTCCGCTCCTCCCGGTGCTCCCTATGGCGGTGCTCCCTCTCACTTCCCTCCCTCGACCGCCTATCAGGCGATGAGCGGTGGCGTTGACGATGGCGACGGTCGTCCTCCGACCTCGAGCGCTTCGGCCGGCCCTCGGAATCACCGCGACCGTCGTCCTCTCTCGCGTGCTTGGAACTCCGGCTCCGCTCTCTGTCATCCGCTTTGACGGAGCCACCGCCGTTAGCGTTTGCCGAGGATTCCTTCTCCTTCTCCTTCGGAAGGTCCACGTTCTCCACTGTCTTCTCCAGGTAATCATACTCGTCAAAATCCATCTGAAACCCTAAAACTAGAATTTCAGAAACCTTGAACAAATACGGGGAAAAAAAAAACCTAATTCGCGGATTATTATCGGATTAAACCACAGATCAAGAATCGCAAAACGAAACACTAGTTCGAGGATCATGCGTTCGTAACCTTTCGAATCCGAACGAGGACGGAAAATAAGAGACGAGAATCGCCGGTTCCAGAAATCCCAATCACGCTCAACAAAGGTTAACCAAGGTTCTGTATTGGGGCGATTTCCTTATTTATAATACAACATAATAAAATAATAATAAACTATCCGGACTACCGTACGCACGTGCGAAGCCCACGAGTTAAGATGGGTCAGATACTACTTCTATGGGCTCGGAGGAAAATGATATGCGCAGACCACTGTATAGTTTCATCCATGGTCTCCACACTGATTTTTCTTTTTTGAAAGTCATACACAATTTCAGTAATTTTAAATGTAATAAAAAAACATATTAAAATATAATATTATATTTTTATTTAAAAAATACAAAATTATATAAAACACTATAATAAAATATCATATATCATAACGCAGTATATATATTATAACTTTGTTATCATATATGATACTATAGACAAGACAGCAAAACAAATTGAATGTAACACAAGTTTTTTTATAAAATATAAACTCGTACATTGAAATACTCATTATTATACATATTGAAATATACGTTGAGATATATTAGTATATTTTTTGTTTAAAAAATAAAAAATTACAACATCATACATTACAATAGAATTTGTAGTGTATGGGGTGCAAACAAGGTTACAAAACGAACTAAGTGTATCGGCCCTTTTCTTTTTATTTATTAAATGTTATTTAATTTTTTAATTTACAAAGGAAAATTTTTATATTTTATTTTATTTATCCTCATTTGATCTTTTGTTATTTTTTGAAACGTTCATGACCTTAAATGTTTTTTTTTCCTTCACATTTTTCTAAGGCCTGTTTAAGACAGTAACAAGGACACCGCGTTAGAAAAATGGGAGGGGGTAAGATTAACAATGTCATGTTTAAATAATATTATCTTCCAAGAATATTTTTTAAATACGAGCTAAATAGCATGCGCATGAGGAGAAAAACAGTGTCACTACAAAAGCATCAAAGGCATTTAGATCCAAGGTAATATTTTTGTGATTTTCCGCCGAGCGTACGAGTCTAAGATTTGTTTTTATTAAAGTCAATTGTATTAAATATTAATTTTACAAATTTGTTCATTTTTTAAATTTTTTAATGCAGATAACTAAACAAAGTAGTGGTGTAAACTTGATTATGTCTTAGGCCACTAAGAAAGCTCTCCAAGCAACATGGGCACCACTATTTATCAAACCCACCCCACTATCTTATCTAGGCTTTCAGTTTTTAAAAAACTATGAACCCACCCCATCGTTTTATAATCTCCTCTCTTTCTTCATCTCTTCTTCTCCAACCAGCATCCCCTCCTCCTCATACCTGAACCCTCCATTAAAACTCTCCCCCTAAAAAACCCACTATTCATTTTAAAATAATAAAAATGAAACCCCTTGTTAGATGAACCCATTCTCAGTCTCACAAGACCATCTCCGGCATCCTCCATCACCACCCCCGACGACGTGCGCATCTGCTGCTTCCGCCAACAGCAACCATGACAGCAACCTAGACCCCGCTCCTCACAGAGTAGGAGTACCTCGGCCTCTGCCTCCTCATGCTCGCCCGAGGCGGTGCCGCATCATCCACCACCATCAATAACATTTCTCTACGGTCCCGCTCTACCGAACTGGAGTTATCCGCCGCAGTCCCATGATCCCATCCTTATTGTGAGACGAATTAGCCGCTAATGATTCCAAATTCAAATTCTTCAGACCCACCGGAGAGAGTCTTCCATGGCAGCAAAACAAGCTATCCAAACCCGCATCTTCAAACCCACCATCGACCAAATCCGGTCCTCCTCCGCCCACAACATCCACCCCCCTAACACCCCCCTCTCCTTCCCCGCCCGCATCGCCTCCCTCTCCAAATCCGGCCAATACTCCGCCGCTCTCCGCCTCCTCCGCCACTTCATCTCCACCGACCCACCTCCGGCAGACCTCGAGTCCTCCCTCCCAAGCGCGCTGAAGGCCTGCGCGGGCCTCGTCGACACCAAAGCCGGCGCCGGCGTCCACGGCTTCGCCGTCTCGACTGGTCTCTCCTCCGACTCCGTCGTCCGGGGATCCCTCCTCCACATGTACCTGAAGTGCGGCTCGGTCTCAGACGCGCGCAAGGTCTTCGAGGGAATGACCCACCCGACCGTTGTCTGTGGGAGCGCCGTCTTGGCGGGGCTCGCCGGGGAAGGCCGCGTTCGGGAGGCGATGGAGGTATTCGATCGAATGCGGGAGTTGGGGATTCCTCCCAATTCGGTCACTTGGAACGGTTTGATTTCGGGGTTCGCGCGTAACGGGTACGCTCGCGAGACCAAGTTGGTTCTTTGGAGGATGCACGGCGAGGGGTTCATGCCCGATGAGACAAGCCTCTCGAGCGTTCTCTCGGTGATCGGAGACTCGGAGGATTGGATATTCGCTGCGCAAATCCACGGATGCACGATCAAGATTGGGTTTTTATCGGATGATTTTGTTGTGACCGCCCTCATCGGGACGTACGGCAAGTGCAGGCGCGTTCAGGAGATGAGGCGGGTGTTCCATGATGCGGGTTGCGCGGGCGTCGGAGCTTGCAATGCTTTGGTGACCGGGCTGTCCCGTAACGGCCACACCGAGGATGCTTTGATCGCGTTCGAGCTGTTCAGAGCTCAAAATGTGAACTTGAACGTCGTGTCATGGACTTCGATCATTGCTTGTTGCGTGCAGAACGGGAAGGACGTTGAAGCACTCGAGCTCTTCAGAGAGATGAAGGATTCTGGTGTCGAGCCCAATCACGTGACGATCCCGTGCGTATTGCCCGCATGTGCAAACATCGCGGCTTTGACGCACGGAAAGACTATTCATGGTTTCGCCCTCAGGAGAGCAATCTCTGGAGATGTTTATGTTGACAGCGCTTTAGTTGACATGTATGCGAAGTGCGGGCGAATTCGAGACGCTCGACATGTCTTTGATGCGACACCATTCAAGAACACTGTGTCGTGGAACACGCTAATCGGTGGGCACGCAATGCATGGTGAGGCAGAGGAGGCAATCGAGCTCTTCCAGGAGATGCAGAGGTCTGGTCAGAGACCTGACTCCATAAGCTTCACATGCGTGCTCTCCGCCTGCAGCCAAGCAGGGCTGATAGACGAGGGTCAGCGATATTTCGATGTCATGCAAAGAGAACATAAGATCATGCCCCGAAAGGAACACTATGCGTGCATGGTTAACCTCCTTGGGCGAGCAAAACAGCTCGAAGAGGCTCATTCAATGATTCGATCGATGCCTTTCGAACCCGATGCATGCGTCTGGGGAGCTTTGTTGAGTTCGTGCAGGGTCCATGGCAATGTGAGTCTAGGGGAACTCGCGGTGGAGAAGCTTTACGAGTTGGAGCCAAGGAACCCCGGGAACTATGTGTTGCTTTCAAACATATACTCGTCGAAAGGCATGTGGAGCGAAGTCGATAGAGTGAGGGAAACAATGAAGAGACTAGGTCTGAAGAAGAACCCCGGCTGTAGCTGGATTGAGATAAAGAACCGCGTGCACACGCTTCTCGCTGGGGACAAATCGCATCCACAGATGAGGCCTGTTCTGGAGAGGTTGGAGAGGCTGAGGGAGGAGATGAAGAGGTCAGGATTGTTTCCAAGCACGGACTTCGTGTTGCAGGATGTGGAGGAGCAGGACAAGGAGAGGATTCTGTGCGGGCACAGCGAGAAGCTCGCGGTGGGGCTTGGGCTTCTCAATACGCGAGAAGGGACTCCTCTTCGGGTCATCAAGAATCTGAGGATCTGTGGGGATTGCCACACCATGATCAAGTTCATATCGATGTTTGAAGGGAGAGACATATCGGTGCGCGATACAAATCGGTTTCATCACTTCAAAAATGGTGATTGTTCTTGCAGGGATTTTTGGTGAAGATCGGATACTGACAGGCATAGAATTGCTCTTCAAAATTGTAACAAAGAAATAATTTTATTCGCTCACCTCATCAGTTTTTCAATAGAGAACCAACATGAAGAGTACAATAAAAAGAAAGAGACCAGGTCAATAAAAATAAAAAATCACTAGTCTACAAAATTTAAAATTGCAGATTCATAAATCTTCTGCTGTTTATACAAAAATAAATGAGGGGAAGGACTCGTGATGCTCTGGAAGTTGTCTTACTTCAGTAGCATAAATGTATAATAGATGAAAAGTTTCCAAATAATAAAAATCCCCTGCTACTTAAATGTCCCTGTATAATTATTTGGATGTTCCACTGCTGAATATGCCATACTTATTGGGCGCATTGCTAACCTCCCTCACACCTTCAGATCTCTGTTTGGGCGGCAGAGAATGAGGAACACTTCCGCTGCTCGCAGGGATTCTCTCCTTGTTCTGGTCAGGTAAAGCTGCTTTTGGAGTGCTAAAAATGCCGTAGGTGGGCTTTGGTGGAGTCACAGGAGGGGACCGTTCCTGATTTGCATCGGACTGAGGCTGTTTTGGTGGAGTCACAGGAGGGGACCGTTCCTGATTTGCATCAGACTGAGGCTGTCTGGAGCTTTTAAGTGGAGACTGAGCGATGCTTGCTTGCCTCCCTGCATTAGGAGGTGAGGAAATGAAAGTCGGTCGTGGAACCCCCGTGGAACTAGAAACTGTGGTGTTCTTCACTGGGATTCTCTCCTTGTTAGCATCGGATGAGGGTGCTCTTTGATTACTAAAAATGCCATAACTTGGGGTTGGTGGTGGAGTCATTGCCGGAGACCTTCCTTGGTTCACATTTAATGGAGGCTGCCTTGAGGATTGATCAAATCTGGGCTGCTTCTGTTCATTTGTGGGTGATGAAGGAATGGTGGACGGTCGAAGATTTCTTCCTTGGCTTGGCTGAAATTTGGGGTTTGGCGACCATGGCGGAGATGCAGAAGGAGATTGTCCTTGTGAGGGTATTGCATTTACTGGAGGCGACCTTGGGCTTGTACTCGAATATTGATCAGTCCCCGGTTGCTTAGTTAATGAAGGATTGAACGATGGTAGAGCATCTCTGGGGTTACTTCTTCCACTATAGCTGTTTGCATCAGCATGTGGGGGTTCTGGCTGGGATGATCTTTTCAATGCCACGGTGCATCTGTCAGTCTGTTCTTTCTCTGACTCTTGTTTTGTTTTCAAAATATCAAAGGAGAAGTTTGAATTTGAAAAGCCAGGATGTTCTGAAACAGCTGGCTGGTTACCACGCAAGTCTTCTGGAGGTGAAATGGTAGAGGTGAAGTTGCCAATGGTTCCAGTGAAACTTGAATCGTTCGCTCCCTCATTGGCATCAATGTCGAATACCTCGCTAAATTCAGTGCTTATATCAGAAGATGACCAATCACCAAACTCCACATCAGGCATTTTGCTTGGAGGGATAATGAGTGCATCAGCTTCAGCTTCCTCAGGAAGGATATCACTTTCAATTTCAGAGATGGATTCAGAATCTTCATATACTTCACTCTTGGGGGGCACCTGATTAAAGTTGGTACTCTTCATTGTTGGTGAAACATTTTTGCTGGCATTCTTTCCAGAGTTCTTTTTGGCGCCGAACTTGATGTGCTTCACAACAACATATGACTGCCTTCTTTCCACCTTTGGACCAGTTACCACTACAGCACAATCTTCTATCTACAAAATATGGTGAGAAGTGCCAGCTAGTAATGCAGCTTAAGATAGTGTGTATTTGGGAAAAGCAATTAGCAAATGAATCAGAAGGATATGCTACATACCAAACTTAAGAGATCAGTCACCAACCTTCCCAAATCTTCCTCCTCACTGCCCACAGCCATGCACTGTCTCAATGAGGAAAATGTCAAGTTAGAGTTGTTTAGTGTTTGGAGAAATTAATGACAAAACCAAAGTAGTGAAGTACACCAATGGAATTTCTTTTCAGGACAGTATTCGTGTATAATAAACCTAGGTGAAAGAATAAAAAATAAATCTTGTAAAGGCAAAGCAAAGAATTATCTCTTTCAACAATAACCTAGAAATACATTCATCAGCTGCTGCAATAAATGTTATATGCGGCACTAGCCAAGATACATGCCAGTTGTATGGAATATGAACCAAGAAGTTTTATTTGAAAAAAAATGTGACAACGGTTGGGGCAAATAAAAGAAAGCAATGATACCTTCACTAGATAACCACGGTCCATTAATCTCTTAGCCATATCAGCTTTCATTTGGAGATCTCTTAGTTCCTGGAAAAGATAAGATTGATACATTACATGATTATAACAATATCTAGAATAATCCAGAGCTCAAAAAAATGAGATAAAAAAAGGTTGCCAACACAGCAAGATATAAATCTTAATTCTGCAGCAGAATTTCAGGTTAATTTAATATATATAAAAAACTAAATCTATAAATCAGGTTAAGTCCATATAACTTTAAGAACCCTGCAACATATAGTAATATAACCGTCAGGCCTCTATGTTACTTATGGTTACACAATGAATTACAGAGCAAGGAAAAATATATCAATGAGAATTCTAGAACTCATCAGAGTCAGAGTTGGTGAATCACATGCCATCAACAGAATGTAAAGTATTTTCTAATTGTCATCCTCGGCAAGCTTATTATAATTTGATGATTCAAGGACTCTCATATCCATATACTACTTGTCAACCAAATGCTATATAGGTCTGTGCTCAATATGCTGAATAATCATAATCAATGTAGCTTTATTGCTCGCAGATTGACGAAATATTGTCAAGAAATGAGTGGCACTTGTAGCTATGTATCCTCTGGATGTAAAGTGAAAATACAAGCATTTTGGTGATGTACATGATGCAACTCCTTTTATTCATTGGACTTTTCGTGTATGTAAAAAAAGTCCCATCCAAGACATGGGAAGAGCAGTTCAAAAATATATAGATCTTCAAAAAACTTTTCTCATGGTCATGAAAAGAAACTGACAATATTTAAAGCGAAACAAAATCGAACTTCAGTCACCTATCAAAAAAAGAAACCTTCACTTAATTGGCAAGCAAAAAAGACAAAGCTGATTCCACTTGTCTAAGAAATACACTAGTTTTGGGGACCAATCTCCAATTCTACTAAAAAAGAGGAATTTGATGGTGTTACACTTTGATTGACCCGACAAATTCCTCTAATAGAAACCACATAACTATCGCAGGGAGGGAAAGGTACAAGATTTGTTTATAAATTACCAGCACACATGATATGATAAGAAATCATTTGATATCAAATTTGTAATTTGCATCTGGTGAAAGACAAGAATGAAAGCATGAACCTCGTCATGGAAGCATATATCTATCCAAATCGGGAGAATAAGTGGAAGTGGAGCATGGATGATGGTTATAAGAGTATCCAAGAAATGTTATTTTTATTCTAATTGATAAGTACAACAAACAGGCATCTTACCAAAACAAAAAAAAAGTATCAGTTTACAAAGGGCTATAAATATAATTCAGTTAGTTTCATACTGACCGATATCCAAGAGAAGAGGTAAAAGCAACATAAGAAGAGTATAATTTTTATAATACTATCATCTCATTTTCAGATTCAAGATACAAATTTTAGAAAAGTACAACAGATGAGGTAATAAAGATTAATGGTTTTTAATCAAAATGTGAAACATTAACATGCAACCAATCATATTAGTTCTTTATTAGCTTCATGAGAAGTCAGAAAACAAGTAGTAAATAAACTAGATAATACAATGAACTTACAGTTTTTCCTGAAAACCGGACCTCTTTGCATTCTCCTGTGCGCAAAGTCAGCTGCATTAGAAATTCAAGTTAGTAAGGACCAAAAAATATTATTTCCAAATAATGAAATGGATCTTGGGCCTTCAAATCTGCACAAATCTATAGATTAGTGACAGGTCCACCACCCATACTAAATGAGAAATCTTATATCAAAATGGCTAGGATGAAGACAGAATTTGTATGGTTAATAATTTAGAGAGTTTTAAGCTAATCCACTACCAAATTGAGTTCGAGGAAACATGAACCCTCTGCTGTGACAATGATATAACAAATACTATTACATTTACACGGTCATATCATATTCATGCAAAAAAAAAAAAAAAAATTCAGTTAACTTTAGAAAAACATGAAGCAGAGAAGAGGTGATTATGAAAAAAGATCTGAAAAAGGAATAATTTCAGTCGTTATCTACAGTGATAATTTTGCTTCCATCCTATCCCAGACTTGACACAAGTAAACCATCATAACAAGAGCAGACAGTGAGTTATGCAGACCAACAGCCAGAGGTTGTGAAACTTGTGTTTTCAAGATAAGCTAACAGGTGTACAGATTCTCCATAGGAAAATATAGTTAAAAACTGTTACGAACTCTGGAATAATATAGAATTTTCAGTTTACCATTCAGAGATAGCTTACATTTGCAAAAAAGAAGGAAACTAAGATGCGATCTACCTTGCTTTTTGCACGCTCCTTTTCCTTCTGTCGCAATTTATTATTGTATGCCTCCTTATGGAAGTCCATGATCTTACAAACAGGTGGTTGCACGGTGCCTTGAACCTGTAGAACATAAATCATCACATAATTGAATCTAAGAAGTTTTAAAGGTGTAATATGCACTGAGAGATTCAAAGGAAAGAGGGAGTTTGGATTTTAAAATAGGCTCAGTTAAAAGTAATAGAGAACAAATTGCAGTAAAGTACCTTTTTTTTTGGAGGGGGTTGAATTGTAAGAAACATTTTATTGGCATGAAAGAAGAGGGAAAGAATAAAATGCTTTCTTGTTAGAGCTCCCTGAAGGTATGTAAGCATGAAAATAACTATCCAAAAACTATATATTCCAAAGTTAGAATTGATGAGGTAACCAAAAAATAAAATTTACAATAGCTCATATCTACAAGAACAGGGTGTCAAGCATAAAATATATTTAAAATGATACATTATAAAAGTGTGTTTCATAAATAATTAGAAATTAAATATGTGACATAATCTCTATGTGTCCTTTCAACTATGCTGGCAGCCTGGCATACCACCGTATGTTCCAGTACAAAAGGTAGAACCAGGTTTTGCTATTAATAATACATTACAGAAACAAATTCTTTAGTCAAAATAATTGCCCAAAACCACCATATAGAAATCAGACACAAATTTATACAATGCATTAACACCACAACCATTCACAAAGATTTCATAAACCTTCTGATAAGTGAAATAGCGCAGCACCTTACAGCTAATAACCAAAACTAAAGCTTAAATCAAGCAAGACGGGATCCTAACACTATACTATTCTAAAGTGGAGAGAGCATATTATTTCATGTTTGTAACCTTAAAGGGTCTTATGCACACTCAATAAACCAGGAAAAGTAGAGTTGTTTCTGTTCCATAAGGGGAAAAAAGGGGGGAAAGGTGAGAAACAGGCAGACACATCAAATAACATAGACCAATCTTTAATGCAATATGCAAATACCTTTATAAGAAAAAAAAAAAAACTATCAACTTGTCATTTGTCAATGCCCAAACGGTATCAAAATCTTACCTCTACTAAATCCATATTGAGTTTCGCCGCCCGATCGATCGCCTCACGTTTCGAGACAATCGCATGCCCTAACAAATTCATCCGAATAAGTAACCAAAAAAACTTTTTAAAGGGAACAGAAACCCAACCAAAGAAACTGTTTTTTCTAATCACCACAAAAACAATTCATAGAATGCATTTCGTAACATAAACAACAGATATCACGCCTTCTCAATCAAAACATACCTTCTTCAGTGACGAGCCTAACATACTGAGACGTGATGGCTTGGTTAAGCCGAGGCCCGCGAGTCTGCTTCCCGTCCGGCTTCGGCTTCGTCTGAAACTCCAAATCCAAACAATATTTCAAAAATAAAAAGATTTACAAAACAAAAAACCAACACAAAGGAAGAACACGATGAAACCCACCTGGACGGGAGCGGCGAAGAACCTCGAGTCGCCGCGCCGATCGAACGGCTGGGGCTGCTCGAGGAGCCGAACCCTCGCACCCCAGCCGTCGATTAGACGGGCCGGCGACGCCGCCGCCGCCGAAGATGCCGCGTCGTATATTCGGTTGCAGAGCCTGGCCGAGCCGAGCCGGCCCCAGAATCCCATCATTCCTGAAAGGGTTTCGAAGTTCTGATGCCGGGGGGTGTCTTCTTTGGCAGTGAAGATCCGGTTAACGAGACAAGATCCGCCGGAATACCACCTCTTGTTAATGTTGGGACTATCCACGAATTAGATACCTACTCTACTAGTCTTCAACTCACGCAAAATGTACATATAAATAAAAAAATTAGTTTGAAAAAACTGCTCAGAATAAATATCTTCAATTTTTTTTAATTTATTTATATGCATTATAATATACCATGTAATATACATATATAAATAATATGATAAATTTTTTAATAATGATTAAATAAATATTTTATACAATTTACACATAAAAAAGATATGTTACAATTATAAATGAGTTTTTTTTGTATATATAATCATCTATCAATCCTATATTATAAAAATACCCATTTAAAACTCTGAAACCAACAAACAATATGGCTTAAATAGATAAAAAGAATGACATTCATGTATAATTTGAAACCTTTTTGATAATGTGATTTTTTAGGATATATATACAAAAAAAAATCAAGAATTAAATTTTTTTAAAAAATTCATAAATTTTCAAGTATAATCCTAGAGTGATCGATATCAATAGCTTGTTAGAAGAGCGTTTCGATATGTACTTATGACTATAAAATAGATTTTTCTCGAAAATGACCTTTGGATGATAAAAAATGAAATCAAATGTTGATATTCATATTTCACCATAAATTAGCTATTTATCATCTATATTCTATGATTATCTCAGTCTAAATTAATAAAAAATAATAACAAAAAATATGATGATGTAACATGATCACCACCATTCATTCAATATATCATTAATATGGATAGATACATATTAAAAAGATAGATTTAATGAATATCTCATCTTATCCAATAAAATATTAAATTATGTATTTTTTATTTTTACCTTTTAATATAAAATAAAATACTATAAATAAATAAGGGTAAAATTAAAAAATGAAAATGTTACACACACAAAAAATAAACATGAAAACTTCAACACTTTTGATTAGTATAATAGATAGATTATTAAATTAATTACACAGGTATTTTAATTTTGGTGATCCATTTTTTCACGGGGAGGTAGTTCCAGCCGACTTACTCAAAACTGGATTCTCAATCACATTTTATAGAAATTGATATTTTAATATTAGATGTATTGTTCATCTGGTCACATCTTTAATATATATATATATATATAAAAGAAAATTAAATTTAATATTTTAGGATTTTTCATTTCTTCTTGCACACAAGCATTATAATGAATATAATGCAATGTATAAAATACGAATATATATATAATCTTATAAAATATAACATATGAATATTTTTTGGAATCAAATGTATTAATATCTGAATTTGGCCTCCAGGTATTCGAGTAGGAAATCTTTCCTCTCAACCCTTCAGTCCCACCATAAATAAATAAAAAATCGGATGGGATTGATAACTGAGAAACAAAAAAAAAGGCAAGAGAGAGAGAGGAAGAGAGAAGGTGATCGAGGCTGGACGGTGAGGAGATGGTGCAGAGGGAGGAGGGGGGGAGAGAAAGAGAGAGGGCGGCGACGGTGAGTGGAGGAGGCCAAGATTAAGGGAAGAGAGAGAGAGAGAGAGAGAGAATAAGAGAAGGTGGCCTCTCCACTGTTCTCCCCAATCCCCTCCCTGCTCCCCCTTTTTTTCACCTTTGTTCTCTTTTTACTTTCCATCCCACCCCAAAAAATTTAATGGGGTGGGGTTACAGCTTATTAGGGTGGAAGTAAAGGTCCTCATTCAAATATTGAAATTTTGTTTTTTTTTTTTTTACCAGAGATGATGATGAAAGCATACTCACAGTCACTCACTGATCGAAGCCATCAGACCGTCCGGACCCGGACAAATTGGACGGACAAAAAGAGCATATCATCTTGAGGCATCAGATTATAAATCGACGAATAGGATAAGTTCTGTCCCGTAGACCTCCTTCGGTAGAAATCCCCCCCCTCTCTCAACGGTCAGATTTGGGGAAGCGCTTCAGGCGGGCCTATTTAAATACTTCCATCAATAGCTCCCTCTCATAAACTAGCCGTTACGTCTCTATCTGTCTCTCTGTGTGTGTTCTTCATAGAAAACCAGACACCCAAAATAACATCTGAAATGGCTTCTTCTCCTCTGATCAGCCTCTCATCGGATCAACGGTTCTGGAGCGCTCTCCGTGGCAGGGTCGATAGCCTCCTAGAGCATCGAAACCGTGTAAACCCAATCGAACAACAGGTGAGATTTTCAGGCCTAATTCTGCCCATTTTAGAGTGTTTTTTTTTTGTTGATCTCTGTCAGATTGAAATGAAGACTGGGTTGTGATATTTTGGGCCTTTTTGTTCTAGTGTGCAAGAGATTCGGGGCTTGGAAAGCGATTGAGGGAAGATTCAGCGCTTCTGATCAGGGGATTTGACTCAATCACTTCTTCTCTGTCTCGCCTTACGAACACTTTAGATTCTGCAGCTCAGGTAGGAGCATTCCCTTCAAGCAACGAACATTGAAGACTATGTTCCATGTATGTCTAGGCTTCTTACTAAAGCTCAGACTCGGAAATTCATCATTGTCTTTTCAACAGGGAGTGAACGATTTGGCGAGATCATCTGTCACGGAACAGCTGCAGAGAGAGAACCGATCAACGGAAGATGGTGAAGAAACCGAACCAAAAGCAAAGAAGCAGTGTAGCAGTCCCCAAGTGTTGGCAGAAGATAAAAATGAAAAGGAAACTCAGATGGACAATGCAGCAGGAAGTGAGAAGTTAAACCTTGCCCGAAAGGTCGGTATTTTGTCATCCCTTCCCTTACTTTCAGATTGAACTGTTTAGACAAGATCGGCTGATGAGAACTTTTATTCCCCTGCTTTTGTCTAACAGCTTGCAGTCTCCTTGGCAACAAAAGCCTCTTCTCTTACTCAAGAGCTGCAATCGATGAAGTCCGAGTTATGTTTCATTCAAGAGCGATGTGTGCTGCTCGAAGAGGAAAATAAGAGGCTTAGAGATGGAATTGAGAAGGGTCTAAGGCCCGAGGAAGATGATCTGGTACACTTTTGCTCAAAATTCGATTATAGAAAACATATATTGCTTATAAAGACACATTGAATGTAGTGGTGTGATTGCCCAGGTGAGACTTCAATTGGAGGCATTGCTGGCGGAGAAGTCACGACTGGCGAATGAGAATGCAAGCCTGATTAGAGAGAACCAATGCCTTCACCAGCTCGTCGAGTATCACCAGTTGACATCGCTGGACTTATCTGAGTTAGACGAGCGAGATATCCTTGGAACGCGCCTGGATTTTTCTTCCCCGCTTGTGGAAAGAACAGATGGTGGCGATGACTGCAACGACGATGGGAGCTGGATTGACTCTCCTGGCACTCACTAGACTACTACCCCATTTGTGATCCTCTTTATTTCTCTATGAGGAGGGCATGTATTGACCAGTGACTGAACTGATAAACTGAGGTTCACTTTTTCTCTGGTGACCATGCTTCAACAGAGCAGGTAAACGTACCTCATACACAGATCGATATTTTGTTCATTTCTTCAGACTGAGAGCAGAAAACAAATTGCATGTTTTGCGGGTGTGGTGGGTGCTTTATGGAAGGAAAAAAAAAAAAACCGTTTCCTTCCGCGAAACCAACACAACCACTACGTGATGGAGACTGGAATTCTTATGTGGTGGGTTCTATGTGAGAGAGACCTAAGAGGGGGGTGAATGTATTCATTCTAAAAATTCCTTGGAATTAAAATATTAGCTATTTTTGTAATTGATCTATTTGAATTAATATTAGATATTTTTGTAATTGATCTATTTGAATTTCAAAGCAATCAATCAAGGGCCGTGCCAATTTTATTTGATTAAACTACACACGCCATTTAATTTTGATTGCCCTTCGATAATATCCAACAAGATTTTGAAGAATCATTTTTTATAAACATCTTAATGATATTTTAAAAACATTGTCGAAGAAAATTGCCAACACAAAATAAATTTGGACTTACAACTATATAATCTGTTCTAGATCAAACAAATGCACCTTCAGGGGAAAAAATGATGGACCCAAAAAGGAAAAGTAGCTAATAAGAAAAACACCAGCAGAAGAAGAAAATGCTATGTATGAATCAATCATCACATTGTTGTAATATACATTGCTGACTTCCTTATCATCATCTACAAATGAACAATACAACTTTGTTCTAGACTTTCTACAACCAGAATCTAAAACAATCTGGCATATTAAATCAAATACAAAGAGACAAGGGGAGGAAAAACAAAACACTCGATATCCAGATATTCCTATGCAGTAGTATACTTCAAGATGAAACTGAGATTGGACCAAGTTTCTAACCTGTATATGGTGTAAATGGGTGACTAAAGAACTCCCGTGTAGCCTATTGGGTGCAAATCACCCTGGAAAAATAAGCTTTCAAAGAATAATAAAAATGAGTAGAAGCGCGATCAAAAGGGTGTTCATAAAGCTTGAGTACTCATGTGGTGCATGATTCTCAGGACGTGGCAACACCGAGACTTGAGTTTGATTCCCATTGCTTTCCGTGGCTTGAGGTGTGTAATTGTTCTGTCCAACCGAAGGGACAGGGGGAGCTGATGAATTTCGTGGGTTTATGGGGAGGGTACTGGAATCCTCAACATCATAACCTGGGAAACCATAGAAAAACAATTGTCAGCATTTTCAGGTAAAATTATGGGGACATGTCGAAAACAATCATGAGGTGAAATGGTTTCTTCCTCCGAACCATATAAATTCATCCTACAAATTAATCCCCTATAACTCTCCATTTTTATATCTCAGTCATGATTCATCCTAACTGCGGAAATTTCTTTGCATCAATCCCCGACTCAGATTAGTTTGAAATTTTGTTTCCATGTTTGTTTATTTGTTTTTTTGACCTTTTTTTTGTTTTTCAATTTGTCAAATGGTTTCAAATCTATACAACCTTGATAGAAATCTCTTACTTCTAACATCAGATTAAAAATATCATAAATCTTGAAGAATAAATGGAGCAAGAACTTAATAAACCTTAATAGAGAGAAAAGAAGATCAACTGTTAATGATAAAATAATATCCGGGTCCACAATTTGAGCAAAGCAATCCATACTCTACACTCGACCTTTTTTCATCAACATTATCAAGAATAGCTATTCCAGATTTCAAGCAAGAAGAGAGTACTAAACGATTTTTTTCCCCTATCAATAAAGGATGGAAGAAGGTTAAGGTCTTCAAACTTTCATCCAAAGTGTTCCTTTTTAAAAGTGAAAGAAAAAAGAGTTAAATGAACTATCCATCCTATCATAACCACTGTGTTAGAGGAGTTTATTTATGCCAATTGACCAGAATCTGCAAGAACTGGCAAGTGAAAACACAGTTCTACTCATGGATTTTTTTTAAGCGCAATCTGCAATTGTCAAAAAAACTTGTCTGAATTTCTTTTTTCTAACCAAATAAAATAAGGGGGAGAGAGGAAATGGGTCTTACAATTGAACTTCTTCCATCCCAAGATCAGCCTTTCTCGATCAAAGACAATTCGGAGACCAGTCATGAAATTTTCTGAAAGAAAGAGTGGTTAAGCAAACATTTATAACATTGAAATACAAAAGGCCAGTGGTTTAAAATTTTACATAATTGGAACAAGGAATCAGTCTGTCACATATTTATAAAAATTTCAAGTCAAATTAAACTTTCCAGTGTTCTAATTTGCACAGATATCATAAAAAATGCATTATAAGTCCTGAGCTCAGCTGCTCAAACAAATTGAACCGGAAGAGAGTATAATAGAGATTAGGGTTTGGAGCAGAAATGGAGGATAGTTCATTGCTGCATTTCAAATAAAAAGAGGAACACTCGCTAGGAGCAAAATGCTTAATTTAAGAAAGCCCTCGTGTGGTAAACTCATCATCTGATCAACCGCTAGAGACAAGTTATTTCCTCCATAATGCATAGCCAAATACTTCCAGTATCAATCTTCACTGGTAAGGAGTTTGATCACATGGATGAATTTAATGATAATACATAACAACTTCTGAGATAATCTAGGTTTTTTTTTTTTTTTTTGCGAATCAAATAGAGATATTTCAATGGCTGAATTGTTTTTGGCATATCAAAAAAATAGTGAAAGGGATTGAGCATCTGCTTAATGATATAGCTTCTTTGGAAAGAAAGAATGGGGTTATCAAATTCATAGACACGACATTCATGTATAGCTTTATTATTAAAAAAAAATTAACTTGTTTTTGAAAGAGGTTGGAGTCTTCATATAAAAAATGATGCCCCTCAAACATATGGAGATGAGTGATCTCCAAATACAAAAGAACATAAAATAAAATTAAGAAACAACTCTCACAAAAAAAAAACACATGCAAAATCCCTCACCAATTAATCCACATGATTGTGGAAGCCTATTTATAAACAATAAACTACATTCGAATTACCAAATAACGTTTGTTTAAAAAAAAACACATGTAAGAATAGATTTTACATTATCTGAATTTAGGAGTATAGTTCCATACATAATAAACAACTACTGGAAACGACCCAGGGAATCTAAACTTTGATGAGCACAATTTCATGTCAAATTGGAACCTCAACTGCAAATCAGAGTCACAGAGCCCAAGCAATCAACGAAGGGGATGGTTTTTGCAGCTAAGGCTCACAAAAATCAATGATAAAGCTTGTCAAACAAGGGAAAATTATTGAGATTGTAACGGAACTTACGTCCAATGATATTCAAATTGGGACTCTTGACAACACCCAAGCAATATACAACTCCAGCCTGCACATCACGAAAAACAGAACTAATGCAAGTTATTTTTCCCTAGGAAAAGTGGAAACTGATTGCCCCCAAAAAAATTTAAAAAAAATCAAACTTACGTTCACAGGAATGAAAATTATGGCGCCGGTAGCAGGAAATTCATCACCACCTTTCATTGATAGACTTATACTGGGTATACTTGCCGTCTTATTAGCACTGTAAAATTGTCATCAGAAAAATTAAAATCTTGTTGTCACGAGCATAAAAGCCACAACATTAAATTGATGGATTACCTTGATAGATAGCAATAATCGAAAGGAATCTTGGAATCGGGCATATACCGTTCATCTCGTGCTAGCGAATTGAACTACATGGAGCATAAGATTGCATATTCAGATTATATTACAAATTCTAGATATTGCTCAAGATTGTCTTTATTCAAAGTCTTCTATCTAAAGTACTTACATCCTCAGTGAGAAGTGAGTAAGCAGGATCCGCTAGACAAGTAAATGAGGTGCCACTGTCAACAAGAGCATCAAAATTTGCACCAACTGAGGTTCCCCCCACTCTCAATTCAGTTACACTGACATTATATGAAGGGCTGGCAAAATATGAAAAGGAGAAGTGCATTAATAGATTATTTATGTGGTGAGGATAAATTGTTTATCCCATCAAATACTCAAAGTAAATCATCACTCACTGTAATTGGTTAACATTGAATGGTGTTTCTCCCTGATCTGAGCTACCTTTATCCCCAAAACTGATTCTCCCAAGTCCATCCTTTCCAAAGCACATGGAAAAGGAATCTGATATGACACCTGTTTTAGCTAAGATGCTAGGAACTGATATCTTCTCCATGCCAAGGCCAAAGAGACCATTAGGTGCAGCAGCATCTAGAAATGAACCAGTCTGAACCTGTCCACAACTATAAGGTAATGTGAAATGAGTTGATCACGTGATAGCTATAGAGTATAAAAAAGACAGCAACAAAAAGACGGTCTCAAACTATGTTTAAAACCAACTTTTGGGAAGACTGAAGAGATAAGAAAGTATAAATACCCAAATATGATCTGTGCATCAACAACTTTAGGATGAGTATTCTCCGTCACCAAGTGTAGTACATCCTCTACCAAAACTCCAGAAGATGAAGTATCTTCAGATAAATAAGCAACCTCATACGGGCATGCGGCAGCTTCTCCAGAACATTTGCCCCGGAGGTCACACAAACTACTACTGCAGGACACTTTCTTGCTTGTTAATGACGCATTAGTATTATAAATGCTGAACTCAAAATCCTGCCATCATATGAAGTTGTCAGATAAAATGTAATATGCACTTGCTGAAACAGAGACATTTTTGTTGAAAAACACAAAAATATGAATATGGATATGATTTGGATGCAGCCATGCAGTGGAGGGTGTAGCAGAGAGTGAATACAGAGAATTCAATTTTATTGCAAAAACTAAAGCATACAACACAGACATGCCACATGAATAATTGACCTACATGAAATTTTAGGCATCATGGCTTATAATCCCCCAGAAAGCACCATAGAAGTGAATTGGCCCAGAAAGAGAGAGGTAAAGATCTACCCCAAAAGCACACTCCTGATTCTATCTATATTTCTTATAAAAATTTACAATCAGGGAGTAATTAATTAGATGAAAGGCTGAAATTCTTGGCCCTTGTTAGGTAACCGAATAAAATCCCAGATTGGGGCTATTCGAAGCCAGATAAGAGGCATAGTGGCGGATTCCTATCCTATCTGACCCCCGCTTATCCGTCTTTCCTTATTGACCGAATAGCTCGTATGAGCTTATCTGAGGTTAATTGATAGCATTTTAATTTTTATCATCAGCTCTTGCATGGGTAATTTAGTCATCTGTATTATTCTGCCATTATTAAATCCTTAGACCAGTTAACCTTTTGTATAATGTTGCCACATGGGGTTAAATGTCCTATTCTACCATGTCCAGTTACGAAAAGAGACATTACTTAATAAGCAAAAACTCCATGATGGAACTGATTTCATTCTTAATAAAATTGATTTTCTATATTTGAGCTTGCAAAGAAAAGTTACATTGCAATTGAGATGATTTATTCTAGCCTGCATTTCCTAGTAGGAAAATATCTATATTCTTATGGAAATATAAAGAATTGCTAGTCTTATGTGAAATTCTTGTACCATTGTTAATAGACTTTTGAAGGGAAAAAAATTAAGATGACACTCTTACTGTTTTATGAATTTTCTTGTCCGTGCCTGTTAGTTTGTTTGAAGGAATGTTATCCTCTGATTCCTCTCCATGCTTCTTTTCGGAAATCCATGTAGATTTCTCTGTATTTACCTCACATATCTTAGTAAGTGGTCAGTGGTCCTTCCTCCTAGTCTGTATTTGCTTCGTTTCACAAGTTAAATTATAACTAGGTCAAAGCTTCAAATAAGCTTCTTAGGAAAAATGAGAACTCTCGTGGAAGCTCTAATCAACATTGTTGTTCATCCTATCATTATTTTGTGGTCCTCAATAGAAAATCAAATTCCAGTGTCAATTTCAAACTCAAAAGACGTTGTTTTAACAAGAAAGGATTCTCCAAAGACAAACTTTCTCATGAATGCTGTAACAAGTAACCACTATATTTACACTTTCTCATGCAGGATTATCTATGTTATCCCCATTCAATGCAACAATGAGAAAATTCAATTCATACATCCCATAATAACTGCATAAATCGAATAATTAGCCATTGTAGCAAACACTGTCTCCTATTTTCATATTCAAAAACTAAACTCTCATTCTTTCAAGACTGAACAACTAACAAGCAGAACCTCACGTACAGTATCTACCATTATTGATAAACCCATCATGTCAGCTTCAACTAGGCATGTTATTCAAACCCATATTATTTCATATCACAAAGCAAGCATCCAAGGTCCATAAATGGGAAAGAAAAAACATAAAGCTCAGCTATCACAAGATAACCATCTCATACAACACAACACTCAAGCAGACAAACAATAAAAAAATCAATAAGCATGCGCATCGACGTATCCATGTTTGTTATTTCAAACTTTAACTATAAAAACCTGATCTTTTTAATAATTCCATGTCATGGGCTCTGCCTACACCCGCAAAGATCGTTTTGTGAGTACAAATTCTGTACATGAACCACATATAGAAACATGATGAAATCTGACTGCATTTCAGTATCCTTATTTTAAAATACCTTTTAATTTTAATTTTTTTAAAAAGGTATGGATTTTGCCACCTCTTCATTAAAATAGATTTGGGGCTATTTTAAAAAACTTAACACCCCAATTCCCCTCAACAATTCTTTCAAAATTAACCTTCAAAATTCTTTGGAAAATCAAGCGAACCAAACAAAATCAAGAGACATACATTTCCTGCGACCGGCGGTGCACACTGCAGGCAATCGCACGGCACCCAAAAGAGGTCGCTCCCCGTATCAAGCGCCACCAAGAAAGTAGAGCTCGGCGTCCCCAATGTAACCACCGCGTAATGCAAACTGTTCCCCAAAACGGAAAAACCATTCAATTTCACATCAAATCCACAGAATTCAAGATTGCCTGAATCTGAGATGAGAAGAGAGAGACAGAGACGGGTCTCTTACAATCCCAGGTCGTTGATGCGGAAAGTCCCGTTCCCTTCGGAGAACGAGACCGTCGGATCGGCGTCGGAGAGCCGGCGTCCGCGGAAGACGCGGTCGCGGAACGCGAGGTGCGCATAGTACTCCACCGTCCCCTTCTCCGGCAGGCTTTCCCCGCCGGATCTCTCCGCCCACCACCGCCGAACGGGATCGGAGAACCGGTGGTGGATTTCGAACCCGAACGTCTTCCGCTCGTCGCCGAAGATCCGGTGCGTGCCCCAACAGAGCGTCAGAATAACGAAGAGGGAGAGAGAAGCCATGGAGAGAGACTGTCAGGAGAGGAGAGAACAAAGACAATTAGGGTTAGGGTTTTAATGTGAACGGATGGAAATTTGTCGGTCCAAATCTCAGTTGATCGTTTCATTGTTTCTTTCCATTTCGAGACGAAATCGCGGGAGTTCTTCCTGTTTTTTTTTATTTTTATTGCTTCTTTGTCATTTATTTGGGTCGTGACGGCTATTACTACACTCGAGTGCTGTTAGGCCCCATGAAACAGGGAATAAATATATCCTATCCTATCCTATAACAATAATAATGATAATGATATAACAAAATCAAACAAGTCAACCATTGTTCAATTTTTTTTTTTAAAAAAAAAAATTAAATACTTGTTAAAGGAAAAATAAAATTTTTATATCAATATTGATGAGTTACATGTATCTATTAAAATGCATTAATAGAATTATTTTTAATAGTTTTTTAATTAATAAAATATTTTTTATTCTTTGTTTATTTTGACACATATTAATGATAATATTAATATGAAAATTTCTGTTTGTCTATAAGTAATGGGTGATTATAACTATATAGTCTAATTATGTAAAATAAGTTGATATTGATATTTCAAACTCACCTATTATTTCTCTTGTTTGTCAAATACACAAATACTAAATTATTTTTTTATACAGGGAGGAGCCTACAGTACATCCGACTCCAACATTAAATCATTTTGTCATCTATGAAGGGTTTGGTGGTTGCAGTCGAGTGTATTTTGTTCAGTTACTGAGTGGGTCACGCTTACTATATATCGACCTCCACCTAATCTAGGATTCCATTGTTCACTATTTGGTTGAATATAATGGACAACCCCAACCATCTGAAAGCGAACGTTTTGAATTGAATATGCTTTTTTGCTTTTTCTATGGTCCCTAAATTTGGGTCTATCTTTAATTTCTACATTAAAATTACATAGGATGGGTAAATGCATATAAACCCCTAACATATTAGAATCCCATTTTAAGATTTCATGTGGGGACCGGACAATTTTTCATGTGTCGGCTGTGAATGTAAGAGCATTTTCAAAAGACTCCGTACACTGCATTTTTCTCTATATAAGGAGTTAAAAACCTTAAAATCTACCTTCAAAAGCCTCCCCACACCTCTCCCTATCATATTTTTTTTCTACAAGGCTCTATACATGTATGGAGGTATGGAGTCTTGTATGGAAAACTATAATGTAAATATATTTTTTTTACCCCTTTCAACAAAATCCCATTTTTTTTTAAACCAACTCTCTCTCTCCCCATTTTTTAAATCATCTCCCCTAAATGTACCCATTTCAATTAAAACATGAATTTTAATGTTTTGAATGTTATTGTTGTCAAGATTTTGTAGTAGTTGATTATATTTTTCATGTTTTATTTAAAATTTTTAATTTACTTTTAATTCATTTTTATTCATTATTAATAATTTTATTTAAATGATCTTTATTCCAATTCTTGATAAATTTTAGAATGTGCATTGATTCATTTGATATTTGAATATCTTGTAATTTATATATATGAATTGGGGTAAATTGATCATTTAGAATGAATATAGGATAAGAATGATGAGGCTTTTGAAGTGATAAAAAAAAAAAAGCTCTCTACATGTCATAGGGAGCCTTTTTTTCCCCACAATGTAAGGAAACATTGGAGAGGCTTTTGGAGATGCTCTAAGTACCAGAAAGTACACAGAAAATAAAAAGGATTTTTTGCATATATACCCTTACAAAATTCTATATTGTCAAAATACCCATCTTGAAACGCTATTTTCATCAATGCCCATAATTTCTACAATCATGCCCTTTAGAGGGGTACTTATGAATGATATAAATATTTTAAATTTTACAATAATATACCACTCAAAAGAGCATTTATACACAATTTAAACTATTTTGAAAAGTACTTATGCAAATAGTATTTCACCGGGAATTTTTTGACAAACTTCAATTACAAAACCACCACAGGTGCATAGCATAAGTGTACGTCATCTTTTATACAAAATAAGAAAATTCATAGTGTAGAATCGTACATAACCAGAGAAGACTACCATAATTCAAATGCATACATTTGTCTCATACACTATATATAGGGATGGTGAAAATAGAGAAATTTGACATCCCAAACATATATAATAGGAAATAACATTATTTTTCGTACATTTATTTCAGGGGTATATATGAAAAACAAATATAAGAAAAATGTTATACGCAAGTATCTCCACAACCACAACCACTCATTGTTATCAGAAAAGTAACGTATCTTCAAATATAAATATTCAAAACAAAACCATACAGAGAGTTATAAGGCTGATTTGATTAGAAGATAAGTAGTGGAATAATGAATAATTATAGGGATAAGTAAATAGAAGGACAGCTTATCCTCATTTGATATAAAAAAAATTAGGATAAATTGCAAACAAGTGTCTCAATTTTAAAATGAAAATGAGTATATTTTGTTCCATCTAAAGGCTAAGGTAGCATTTATCCTCATTTTTTGTCTCAATTATGACAAATGTGAATATGAATAAAATTGATGGAATTTTTATCCTTTAGGGCTGAGATAATATTTATTGCTACTTTTTGTTCCAATTTTGCCAAACATAAATATGAACAAAATTGATAAAATTTTTATTTTCTAAAATTAAAATAACTTATCTTTAAAATCTTAATCCTTTATTAAACTATCTTTAAAATTATAATAATTTATTTTTAAAACTTTAATCTCTTATAAAACTAACCCAGTCTGAGCAACCTCTCATTTTTTTCAATCTGATGGTAGTGTCTGGCACATTCAATAATATTCCGGACAAGATAGATTGACTTCTTGGTGGACTTACGTGGCTATGAAAATTGAAAACTCATCCAAGTGTTTAAAGGGTGAGGCAGGTGATGTTTAAAAAAAGTTTGAGAAAGCCTTTAAATTCATTTTGAAGATTTTTTTTTTGCTTCATTACTGATGCAGCGTAAATGATCACGCTTTTCTAATGATCCAATCAAATTTTTAGGGATGTAAAATCTGCAGGCTCCAATGACATCGTTGATGCGTGAAGAACATTAGAACGAAAGGTTTTCACGAGTTTATTGATTCATAAGAATACATAAACGATGGAATTCTATGTAGTTGTTGATCCTCCTATGATAACAAAATACAATAGAGTAAATAAAACAAATTCTAATAATCAATAATCTAATTAATTACAAGCCTATAGTAGAGAATCGTTAACAAACTACGATCTCAACAAATCTCTCAAATCACAAATTTATTTAACCAAATCCTAACTATAAAAATTTGAATTTAAATTCAAAATTCAAATTCAAATCCTAACTAAAAAACTAAAAAATGAATGATATCTGAATATTAACTAATCCTAATTATCCAGAAAAGATATGATAAATCTAACAAATAAAACTAAAATACTCAAAAGTGCAAATCATCTGTAATCCTTCATTTGGTGGTCCTTAACATTGATTGAATGATTCATGATCGTGCTGCATCAATTACTAAGCAAGAGGAAAATGTCATTGTAAGTCATTTATGAAATCTTTAACAAGTTTTGATTATTATTATTTTTTTTCAAGATAGAATTTTTTTAATAACAAAAATGAAATAAAATATATATGTACTCTAATGAATTGAATGTATTTTCTTTTTATATTTTCATAATATAATATATAATAATGTAACCTAGATTAAGAAAAGTGGGGACCGCCAGAATGATAGTGTATCAACGCCATGGAAGAGGATTACAAAAGTTTTACCAAGGGTACATGGAGGGACAAAAATTGGCAAACAAGATGCAGGCTATATAATATGTCCGCTCCGTTATTCTCCAGCTGGTTTCACTTGGTTGCCGGCAATCCGAGACCTTAGGGGTGATAAACGAGCCGAACAAGTCGAGCTTTGACATGTTCAAGCTCGGCTCGTTTATAAATGAGTCGAGTCGAATTGAGCTAACGAGTCTCAACGAGCCTAGCGTTCTTCTTTATTTTAGGGTTTTTAAGGATCGAAAACAAAATTTTAACCTAAATGAGTCAAGTTCATGAGCCTAAATAAGCATAGCTTTGTATTAATTTAATGTTCTGATCTTATAAAAGAGTTTAGTCAAGTTTCAACTAAGTTTTTTATAATACAACGAGTCGAATTTGAACACAAAATGAAGTTCGATCTAGGTCCTGAGCTTAACCAAGCTTTAAAAATTGTTCAAGCTCGCTCATTTGTTTAATCGAACGAGCTTAAACCGAGCCAAGCCTAAGCCACTTGATTCATTTACCAGCCCTAGTCCGAGACCTTAGGCGTTGCGGACATGTGGAGGGGGTGATATGCAAAAAGCTCTCCGAAGCCCAAGTCAATCAATGAAATTTAGGTTTTTTTGTAATAAAATATTTCTCACCTTTCTGAATAGAGAGAGCCGGTTCCCTAATATAGAACATGTTGGGATGCTCTAGAATTTACGGTAGATATCTCATCCGTTGGACGGGAGGGGATCTTGATCTAAGGAATTTGATTGATCTAGGTAAAATTTGGAGAATCGACATTGATGGCCCCAAATCAAACATATATTATTGAGATTTGATTTCAAATTTGATTTGATATATTCTGGTCGTCGAATGTGAATGGACTGTCGGGACGGATTCACAGATGATGAGTTATTCGGATCGTGGGCCCTCGTTAGCCAGGTCATGAACTATGGACAAATGAAATATTGTCATTAAGCTGAGAAAATGGCTCCTACAATACATTTTGTATTATTTAGTACATACATCATAAATCTTCTCTAACTGGAGTATACTCAGATCCATAAAGATGGAGTATCTTTACCAACCTTTATGTCAAGAGGTGGTTCAATATGATCACAATATCAGTATTTGCTAACCAGAGACCATATATTTCTTTTAAGGGATTTTTAGTTTTAAGTTCCCATAAACGATATAATTTAGTGATTAATCTCTCACTTCTTCATATTTCGGTTTAAGTCCCCGGATTTAAATTATATGTTCCTTTTTAGTCCCTCCCAGTCTCCAAAGACCTATCCCTAAATTATTTGATTTTCTTTTTAATCCCTGAGAGGGAGTAAAAAGGAACATACCTTTAAAATTTGGAGACTTAAACCAAAATATGAAGAAGTGAGGGATCGATCACTAAATCATATAGTTTACAGGGACTTAAAACTAAAAATCCCTTCTTTTAAATATTTTGAACTTCTCTATCAAAGAAAAAAGTAGTTGTTGGAAGCATCACTTTTCATGGCCAAATGAACCCTTGGAAAATTTGATGAAAAATTATTTACAAAGAAACTCTGCACCCTCATCTCATGCATCTACAAAGCCGCCTCCCTTACAAAATTTCATGGTGCGATTTGACAAATTTATTAAGAAACACATCTAAATTTCAGTGCTCTCAGACTTGGGGGGGGGGAAAATCACTATGGGGTCATTAAAATGGAGATGTAGAAGGATAGTTCGGCATAATGTCTGAGAGGTTTATGTGACTATACTGGGAGAGAGCCTGCATTTGATGAAGGAAATGGGCGTCGTTGATCAGCGGGTTATCGGATCGAGTGGGAGGAGACCCGCAATAACAGGATGGAGAGCATCCTGTGCTCGCCGAATCTCGTCCGTTGTAATTCTGCAGTCTTATATATGAAATCTCTAATAAACTAGATAATCTACTATATGAGTACATGCTTCATTAAGAACATTATAAGATGAATGACTGAGTGTAACAAATTTCCATGTTCAATATCCAACTTTTTTTTTCTTATAAATTTGTCATCGACTATTAACATATAAAAAACCCGTTCACAACTGGTAATTTGAAAATTTGATTTTGGTAAAAGCGAAATCAGTTTTATACTTGTTTCCAAACATGGTATCATTTTTTGGTTTAATATAAAAGCAGAGCTTTATATACTCCACAAAGCTATGTTCCTAACCTTTACTATTAACCCTTATATATATATGCATACATTTATATGAGTGTCTAAGGTACATTCATTAGTCATAGTCTTTCGTACAAAATGGGGCTAGATGAAAACAAAAATCACTTGGGAAATCGTTGTAAATACAGACCTTTTGGAGATCATGCTGAGAATCTCACTCCCCCTCCCTTCATGGTTAGAATGGCTGTTTCCAATAAGAGACTCAGATCAGATAAAGTCAGTTATAGTCATATAGAATGTAATGCATGTTTACATCAATGTAGAAGTGACAAAACAGAAGCACCTGTGTTTGCAACTGAGTGGATACAAGAACTCCGACGGGGCCGTGCCGGGCCATCGAGGTTTTGGACAGACGGGGAGATCGTCTCGGCGTAACCTGCGTTTCATTGAACCAAAATCAGTTTCTGATGTTTTTATCTGACCAAGCAATGGTGCATCTCTTCTTACATTGATCTGAACTTCTATGTTTCATCTGAAACTAATCAGGAGCAACAAAAAAATTTAAAATACTAATCATAATTAGAAGCAAAACAGCCATGTTAGAATTTTTTTTTTTTTTTTTGTCAATATGTATTTCTTGCTTTAACTGATAGAGAGGGCACGTAGCATTCTATAGGTTTCATACGTGGTTGATTTGGAATTAAGGGCGCGTCTATCCCCACCAAGCGTTTTTCTTACCCCACCAATCAAAAAAAAAAAAAAACGGTGTTTGGCTGTTCCCACCAATCCAGGTCGACCGAACTTGGTCGCCATTTTAGGTTTTGGGCGACCGGACTTGGTCGCCATTTCAGGTTTTGGGCGACCGGACTTGGTCGCAATTTCAGGCTTTGGGCGACTGTAATTGGTCGAACAGGGTTCAAAACTATATCTACCTATTTTTTGTAAACAAATAACTTTTTCGGTTTATCCATCATAGTCCACATTTATTCTTTTATCCAAACAACAGCTAAGGGGCCGAAAAAAATGTAAGTAGGTATACTTTCAATTAATTCAAATTTTTATAGAAAAATATTTTATTAGACAAATATATATCATTTTTAAGTTTCGTTTGAATTCGTAGTTAAAATGATTCTTCGTTTGAAAACAAAAAAAAAACTATAAGTTGATCAAAACACATTATATAATTGGTTTTTGAAAATTAGTCCGTCACTTATATAAAAAAAAATTGTTCTTATATTCTACATTTAAGAATAATAATTGATTCTTCTTACATTACAACTCAGACTTGGAGTGGTATGAAGGATTCAAGGAAGATATACGTCATGGGATTATGTTTCCAAGAAAAAAATTATAAACTTTATTACAAATCTTGTTCGACAAAGTTCGGTC
The DNA here is from genome assembly GCA_030737835.1 of Acorus gramineus. Classification (NCBI taxonomy): domain Eukaryota; kingdom Viridiplantae; phylum Streptophyta; class Magnoliopsida; order Acorales; family Acoraceae; genus Acorus; species Acorus gramineus. The sequence goes on along the minus strand of CM060856.1, from coordinate 14,227,378 downwards.
GCTTGAAACTTGAAACGACGATCAAGTCCGGTCGCCCAAAACCTGAAATGGCGACTAAGTCCGGTCATCCAAAACCTGAAGTGACGACCAAATCTGGTCGACCTGGCCAGATCGGTGGAAAAAGATAAAACACCGATTTTTTTTTCTCGATTGGTGGGGTAAGAAAAATGTTTAGTGAGGATAGCCGTGCCCTTTGGAATGCAAAACGGACACGGGTTTCATTTGGTCTTCCATCCTACTCTTTAAACTTTTTGTTTCTGTTGTTGATCTTTGTTTATTATAACCTCTGATATCTGTCCCAGTTTCATTCGACAAACTTCCACACCATCATATCAAAAAAAAAAAAAAATTTATGTTATGAAGGGGAGTTATATATCCACCCACATGCAATAAAAAAATCGCCCCGTGATTAATAGTGTTTATGCACAGAAAATCAAAGGAAAACCATCCCTACCAACCACACCCTATTTTGAATCAAACCCACTCCTGATATTGTTTGATAAATGTAGTATCGACCGATGCTACATATGTCGACACTTTTAGTGTCGAAATGAAATGTTACATAAACATTTTTTTTCTGTTATAATATCGACACATGTATTGTCGATGTATGTTAAATATATCGCTAAGCGGAGTGTCAATACTAGAAGATCATTGAAAAATAAAAAGATAAGTATCGCTGGATACATGAGGTGTCGAGAAAAGTGTTAATTGCCAACAGTGTCAGTGTCAATATCATCAGATAATTGTAAGCTACATTTTATGGATTTGCTTGAACTCCATCATCTCGAAAACTCGATGCCATGTCATTGGAAGAATATTTCGATTGAAAACTGTAGGTCGAATACGTTCCTTGGGAGTCATACTGCATTATAAAATTAGTAAATACTTAATCATATAAAAGAAATTAAGAGTTATATACCCACTAGGATTATATACACACAAAATAAAAGAGTTATGCTTTTCAAACTGACATCAATCATATATTTGAATAAAATGAGTCCTTGTTAGTTTATATTGTCAAATTCATAATTAGGAAATGAATTAAAACCATTGATCAACTAAAGTTTCAAATGACAATATAATGCAAACAAGGTCAACAACAAGAACAAGAAGATGAAAAAGAAGATGGAGAAAGTATATTTATCTTACACTTCAATATCGAATAAAGGACGGTGACGAAGGAAAGAGATGAAAGTCTGGTGGAGCAGGGGACGGTGACCGGCATGCGTCGTGGTTGATGATCGAAATGGCACACGGGTGGAGATGGGTAGAAGAGAGAAAAATAGTTTTATTAAATGGGTTGGGGTAGTTTTACACAATAGTATTTATTAGGGGGTGATTTTATAGGTTTCAAAAAATTGGTTGGGTGGTTTTCCTATAAGGGTGATTTTCAATTAAATGAGGGTTTAAATAACCATCCCCTGATATGAATTGGACTTGTTAATAAACCTAATTTCAAGGTGGCCAGTCACTATCTGGACTTCTAATCTGGGTGCCTTATACTGGAGAATGATATGTTTGTGAAGCCTTCTATACTTTGAAGTTATAATTACAAGATAGTTTGTAAGACTGGCCTCTGGTGGACTATAACATCTGATCAGGTTAGCAGGAAATATGACATGCACAGCAATTCATCTGTAAATGAAATTCATGGTTCCCAATACTAAAATATTGTGACAATGTTTCATGTTGCCCGTCAAAAAAAAAAAAAACAGATGAAGAAGAAGAAAGAACTGAACTACATTATGATAAATAGATAAAAAATACATGGGTTGATCTTTTCACAAGATGCATTATTTCATGCTACACACAAGTTATTATTACACTGTAACTAAGATGGAGTCCAGAACTAAGTAAGGGTGATGGAGTTGCAGTTTCTCTGAGCGAACAATCATTCTTATCACAAGAAGAAATGTAGAACTTCTTCTTTATTACGATGACCTATCAAAGGAGCGATGATGCTTTTCCACTTGTTGTAGTCAATGGGTGAGCCACCATCAGGCAATGCAAATCCATTAACAAAAAAGAACGGCGTACCATACACCCCTCTTGAACATCCATACTGCATAAGGGAAGTCAATTTACATGTCATGTTACTGTGTTTTAAAGCGAGATTGAAAAGCAGTTTTTCGCTTAAAGCAGCTTTCAAAAACAACTTACCAAAAAAACATACTTTAGTTAGATTCTTGAAAAACTGCTTTTTATTAGTAAAAGTTATTTTCGTTTTCTTCAAAAGCTGGGACCGTTGGGAGTGTTTGGAAACAAGTTTAGATTAAGTAATTCCTGCAAAATCAGAATCTCTAATATTTTCCAAACGCTGCCTAAATTTTGAAGAATTGTCGAGATAACATGTAAGGAACCGCTGAAAATAAAGCTTAGTGAAGAAACATGTAAATTTCTTTCTTTATGCTTTAGAACATTGTAATCTACTGATTGTAGTAAACTTGTTAAACAAGGTTTGAATATCCAAGTTATAAGGATGTGGTTATATGTTCATTCATAAGTTTATACCAAGGAAACCATGGTGTGTAAATGTGGAAATCTCACCTTGAAAGAAGTCCTTGCGGCCCGGTCAGTGTGTGGGTCTTCAAACCCAGCTTTGATTGCAGAAAATGAGTCTCCAACTACTTCTTCCATGAGCTGCGCCATGCTGGTAACTACAGAAGCTCTTGACATCTGGAGGGTAGGCTTGTTATAATACTTCCCCTGCACAGTGTCCATTCATATCACTGGTCAATTTACTTTCCAACAATATGAATAACACAGAGTTAATAAACCATGTGTGGGTTGAGAAATCAATACCATTTTATGAAATGGGTGAATCAAACTGATTTTCAATTAATATCTAAGCCCAATTTTATTGTAGGAGCAAGCACCATTCGTGTAGGATTGATGCCAACGCAGTTTATTTTCTAAACCTCATGGAGGAGCATCCTAAAAACCTAACTTATGTGATAAAATAACAAAGTCCATCCACATAAATAACTTCTCTAGGGTATATCTAATTAAATATGAATCAAACATAGATCTAGTTAGCTGGACTTAAGGGATACTAACAGATGACAAAGAAATCTATCTGGAAAAGTCCCAGGGTAAATAACACAATTTCTAGGAAAAAAATGGAGAGGCAGTAAGATCCCACGAATTCTTAACAAGAAGTAAACTAACTACAATAAAAGGCATTATCATGCTAGTTGTTTTCATAAAAGAGTGACTGCATAACTAAAAGTGTGGAAAGAGAATTGTATAAGGTGTAAAGTAAATTCATTTAAATTGTGATAATAAACATTCATAAGACCAGTTCATCAAAACAATTGACCTGGAAACTTTTGGGGAGGAGCAGGAGAGGCACAGAGTATAAGCACCCCTCAAAGCCCAGGTCTTCAATGGCTGGTTTTTCTCCATAAAAGTCTCACTAAGCTAAGACAACGGAAGGGATCATGGGAAGTTTAAGAGCATGGAAAAAAACATAATCGGTGGGCTAAACCTTGATAATCAATAATCATGGGGATTTTATTATTGAGTAGGCTGTTGGCTGAAATCTATTTTTGTTGTTTTTCCCTTATTTTGAATATTCTTCTTCTCCAACCTCCTTTGGATGTCATGAAGCCTTGATAAAACTGGTGAAAATTTCATTGAAAAATGCAACCATGACAGTGGAAGTTCATATATGACTTTAAGACAATGAATAGTGGAAGTCTGGAGCAAGAGTGAATAGATGGAAGATTGAGTATCAGCATGTTCTAAAAGGCAACTTTCTGTGTGGCACAGAGTGAGAAAATATGGGAAGATCCGTATTCTAGATTTCAATTATAGAACAAAAGTATCTATAAAAGTAAATCGGGTACAAAAGCGAAAAGCATCTGATGCAGTCTTGAACCATTAAAGGAAGTGAACAATATAAGAATATATGTATGTACTGTTCATTCCTATGCAAACTCATGGAGCATCCCGCACGTATGGTAACAGATTAGAAATCGAAAGGAGTTGATGGTCAATAAAATCATAGACTATTTCATGATCACTATAACATGAACGAAGAAAAATCCTTAGAGATGAAAATATATATACAAAAAGCTTGCCAGGAATATATACAACTGCTTGATTGCAAGAAAATCCAGAACCAACCCCCTTTATATTTATACTGAAAAGATGAATGAATATAGACGCATTCAACTTGGTCTAATTTATGAGATTCATGTCCACTTTCCAATGAATTTTACGAAAATGGTGGCACATAAAGAGGTATACCTGTTTCTTGAAGAACAACTCAAGCAACGGATATGTAGCGGATTCATTCAGCTTGTTTGCAATGTGGAGGGCACGGCACGAAACAAATGAACTATCATGATAACTGCAATTCAGGTAAGTAAAAATATCACCATCAGTAAACAAATTAAAGAAAAAGTTTCAGATTCTAAATAAAACAACAACACAATTAACATCTCATGCACAGTTGAAAGTCTCTGTTTCTTCCTTGATGGATCACATTAAGAGGGCCACCAAAAATATTTTGTATTCATTATTTTTCTCAAACATCAACCTATTCTAACCCAAATGATTTAGTGGTCAATAACACCAAATTGAGAACTTCATGTCACATAAATTATTTTTGGTTGTTTTGGAGCCGGACTGGTTATCAATGATAAATCCTAATCATCCAACAAAATCAGAAACACAACAGTAACATTTGTGGATTAACCAGACAAATCATACCAGCATGAAAAGTTCAATTTCTACCCAATTTTTTTTTTTTTTTTAATATTGGAGAGACCCACCGTGGCTGACCTTACGGTCGAGCTGAGAAGGCTACCTCCGCCTATTTGCCCTGGTCCCACGAAATTTTTTTTCGAATAATCGCTGCCAAACAGGTAAGTAAGTTAGCGCCAAGACTCGAACCTAGGACTTATCGGTAACACTGTTAAGCCCTGAACCGTTGTTGTGCTATGACCACTTGAGACATATTATTTTATACAACCCAAATTTGATCCCCTCTAAAAACACTACACGAAAAATAGGAGCCCAATTGAGCAATAAAAGCAAGAATCACCCAAATCAAGCAAACCCAAATCTCTCCGCAACACCAAACACAAAAAAAATCAAACAGGTATCAAATTAAACAGTCAAACAAACAATTTTCAGAACAGAACGAGAAGGGGACCGACGCACATACGGGAGAGCGAATGGATGGACGATTAGCGACACGTGCGGAGAGTGGTCTTCGATGACCCGCTTCAGAGGATGCCAGGAGTCCCTGCTGTCGGGGCAGATAGGGTCGAAGAACGCCTCGATCACGATCGAGTCCTCCTTCGCCCGGCCGTACACGAACCCGTCGTACCTCGCCGGGATGGAGGACTGGGCATCGACGGTCCGGATTGAGAGATGGGCGATCAAGACGAAGAGGATCAGAGGGTGAACGATCGACCTCTCCATCTCTGTTTACCGTCTCTTCCTCTGCAGCGATTTTTTTTTATTTTTTTGTCTTTTCAAGCACTTAAAAAGGAGCGAATGAAATGAAACATTCGTCTGAAGTAACTGTAAAAAGGACGAGGAGATCGTTTTTGGCGCGACGTCCGGGGTGTAATATTACCTTTTAAGTCCTCATGTTTTGTGGAATTGCGGAATCGGGGATGGGTTGGTTGGGTGTCTTTTTCGTTGGATGATGAAGTAATTTTAAGGAATGGTGTTTTTTTTTGTTGAGGATAAACTGATCTGGAATCCACTAAAAATAAGGTTGTGGCATAGAATGTTTCTCTTTGGTTACAGGAATCAGTGATAGACAAGTGTAACAATAAAATAAATCATTTTTGTCATTTTCTTACTCATTATGTGGTATAAATTGAGTGTGGATAACTCAATTTCAAAGGAAACATGAATACCATTATCATCGTAATTTATCCATTTTGACATAAATATTTGGTTATTTCTGTATTCAAAATTAATTTTTATCTAATTTTTCACATTCTCTATTGTTATCTTCTGCCTTCTATACAGGGGGTTTGAGTATCAAAAAAATTATATTTTGTGACTAAATCATACACATTTTTGGACAAGAACTTATGTTATAGCTTTAACATTTACGTTATTCCTAAACATATTGCACTCATAAGTAAGATCTTATGCTATAGGTTTGTTTAAAAAATCCGTATCTATCCAATGGTTAAACTAATTAAATCTTGACATGGTCAATTTATTATCTTTCAAACATGACAGTATAAGAATCAATAAAAATCAATCAAATCTACTATTGATTCCGGGGTTTTTAGGAATCTACTACCGGTTATCGATCGATTTTTTTATTCACATAAATCACAATTAATTATTTGTTAAAATATCGCATTTTAATGAATATGATCGGTTGTTGTTCCACCTCAATGTCGGAATAACAATTATCCTCATTTTCTATATTGATTTTGATGAAGGTCAATAAGAATAAAATTAATAAATTTTTATCTTTTAATATTAAGGAAATTTATCTTCAAAATCTTTTATCTCTCGTCGAACCAGCCCGTGAAACTTTCTAAAATTTTCAAGACAGAACGTCCAACAAGAGCCCAATGTAGGCCCGAACCAGCCCACTCATAACATCCGGCCCGAAATGAACCCGACAAATCCACTTGCCCGGCCCAACCTTCTCATGTTCCCAATGCCTCCTCCAACCCTCGAAAACCCAAAACCCTAGACAGAGAGGCACAGCGAGTCGGAGAAGCGAAAGCGAGAGAGAAGGATGAACAGCGCGTACAAGGCGTTCAAATCAAGGGCCCCGATCGAGTGGAGTCCCAAACTATACGTGACTCTGGTGAGGGGAATCCCGGGGACGAGGAGGCTCCACCGCCGGACCCTGGACGCCCTCCGCCTCCGCAAGTGCAACCGCACCGTCGTCCATCCTAACACATCCTCCATCCGCGGCATGATCAACCAGGTCTCCCAACCCTTCCGTCTCTCTTTAACTCTCTGTCTGTGATGCATTGATTTTGATGTGAGTGTTGGATTTGTGTAGGTGAAGAGGCTGATTGTGGTGGAGACGGAGGAGATGCACAACGCGAGGAAGGAATTGGACGCCGCCGGTAGAGCTCTTCGTCCGCCTATCGTCGTGTCTCACAATCCCCCGCCTTTGCCTGCCGCCGTCGATGCTTCTCTGTAAAGGTGGGTTATTTCCGTTTTTTTAACAATGTTCACTCAATGAATGTCATATTGTTTGCTTGAAATGCTTGGCCGGTGATCGCTGTGTCAGATCAAATGATGGGCTTCCTTGTTTTCTTTTTTTTTACTTGCTGTGATGATGTTAAATGGGCTGATATTCATATGCATCTTGAAAGAAGATATGAGTGGTGGGAACGGGCTGTTCCTTCTGGTTTTCTATGATACTGGATCTTCAGTAGATAAAGTTGTCAATCGAATTACTTAGTTGATTAACATTATTCCTTGTTATGGATGAGTTGAATGAACACTTGTTCACTTAATATATTGCAAGTGACTGTGAGGCGGCAGGACTAACAATGCATAGATTACTGAAATGCGTGTAGAACGAAGAATTGGGAAACATGCTAAGCAATTTATTTTGTCATGTGAAGGCGTCTAGTTCAATTGGTGCTGGAGTCTTATATAATGAACAGAAGGGTGGAGAGCAGAAATGCAGAATCATGTGATAGGGAACTGTAAGATTTTATTATTAAAGAAAAGAATTTGAGGAAAAGAAATAAAGAATATGATTCATAGAAGAAAAAAGGAAGAAAAGGGTGGACATATAGATTTAGTAAGCATGTGTGCACATTTGGGGGACGTGTACATATTTAAAAGCATCTGTGGTTTGGAATGTATGAGAGACTGAAGCAGGGATTGAAAATCAAGACCATCTATTGGTCTAAAAGAGTTAAAAATCAACCCTGATATTCACAACCCAGGATGTCAGGTTTGCAAATTGATTTATAAAATCAGCGAGACAGGAGCCAAGATCTCTATGAGGAATCCTTCTGAAGTGAAAAGTTTAATGAAGTAGTGGGTGATCATCACTTTGAAAAATTTATAGTTGTTAATGCCTGGCAGCTTGTATTTTGAATGTTTATTTAATCACATCTTCTTGGTTCTATAAAATATTGTATACAATAATGACCTCGTGTCTATCTGCGGCAGCATAGAATCGTGTTGAAGAGTCTTGCATTATCAGCTATCAACATTGACCATTGAAATTCTCTTGTTATGAAAAAGCTGTCTATTGGCTGTTTGAAGATATAAAAGATCATCCTTTGTGGTTGAAATGTTTGATAAATAATGCTGGGTGATGTATCAAGAACATGTAATAAAAATATTTAACCATTCATGTAATCATGTTTGGGAAGGATGTTTTCTCTATTTTTCTGTCAGTCATATGTTGGCATTAGGATGGAGTTAGTGAATGGGGAAGATCAGCTCTTCTGAAAGGCAAGATGGTATTGGATCTCTCTTTAATTGATTGTTTTGTGGTGCTTCTCTTGAGCAGCGGGCATAGATGCAAGGGTTATGGTCTATTGATGCTGGGAAATTTGGACAATGGGAAGTTTTAATGGAACCCAGGGGTGAAGGGGAATCTGAGAAAAAGGAGATGTGTGAAGTGGTACCCTGGAAATGGTTTTGGATGGAAAAAGCTTTTTTTTCCTTAGTGAAAGTGAAATTGATTTATGAATATATGGTGGATAGAGAGTGCAGTTTGTGAGCCTTGCTTGGAAGAAAGCTGTACCTCTCATGTGGTTCTTATGGTTCATATGCATTGTCAAATTGTTCCTCAAAGAGAACCTTAGAAATGGGATGTCATCTAGTGAATACTCGGATGTTCTGAGTGAAGGGAGGAACTTTGAACATTGTCTTGCCAAATGCATGTGGGCAAATAACTATCTTAGACTAGAAGATGATTCTCTTGGTTTAAAGAGAACCCCTACACACACAGTTGAAGGAGCATAGTCCATGTACAAAATGGGGGAAAAGTCTGTACAGAACCTGCTCTTTTTTTATGTGCTAGAGGGTCTGGTTAGAAAGTAATATGTAGATTTTTAGGAAGAATGAATGGTGTAAACAAGGGTGGTGGAAACAATGTCGAAAAATTTAAAAATTTTATGTGGTGTTAAGTAGGTAATTAAAAGGTGTAAATGTGTAATCATGGGTGTGTGAGTTTCTTGGGATGCTATGTCATCCTCGATACTTTGTGTGGTGTGGTGTGGTGTATTGTTTGTCTTGGAGGGATTGGCGTGTGCTCTCTTCTACGTTGCATCTCTTCTTTCAAATGAGAAACAGGATGCTGCTGCCCAACCTTTTCTTAAAAAGATTACTTCTTACAACATGTATTGCTGAAATGTTGACAATGGATCTGTAAGTGCTTTAGGCAGTATTATATATTTGCAGACACGGTGGATGGATGCCATTACGTATGCATGGTGTAAAAACACGTTTAAATCAGACTCCATTCATTTCGCATAACTATTGGTAAGTTGCAATCCCTGGATAAAAATTAGTAATAAATAAGTAAATAAATAAATGTAGTAGTGTAGTACTTATCCATTGTTTTCTGCTTTCCTAATTAACTTTTTTAATATCAAGTAATCCTCTTTTATTTTCTTCACATAGTTATATGTTTCCTGTTACTTGTACATGAATATTCTCTCTGTTTAAAAGTTATATATTGGACTGATGTTTATAAAAATTTCTTTCAGGATTCAGTACAACTGAAGCTGAAGGTTGCACAGCAGCTACTCCATGTTGCAGTGATGCTGAAGTATCAAAGATGCCATCGACAAAGCCGGTCAACATAATTTTTTTTGTTTTTTATTTCATGTGACAAGTACTCATCATCTGTGACTTGTTCATGTTGAAGGATATTTTTCTATCCCTTTTAGAAATCATGTTTCACTGAGGTAGCGTTTTGTAACACAATTGCAAAACTGATTTTTGCAATCGTTGGCTTTAAAATAGATTATGTAAGAAGCTGTCTCATTTCAGTTTTCTCAAATCGTAGTTTTTGAACATTATTTGTCTGAAATCTATTTGCAGGAAGCTGCAATTGTAAAAAAATTTAATTGCACGATTGTTAAACGCTGCCTTAAAAGCTATATGTTGCTATACAAGAAGTCAAGAATCTAATAACATGGTCATGAAAGTGTTTAGATTTTTAGATGGGCGCTGTTTAGATTTTTTTATGGTTTAATGAAGTTCCATATGCTTAGGGCTGGTACATGAACCGAGCAGTTCGGATTCGGTTCAGTTAAAGCTCGTTCGATTAGACAAACGAGTCGAGTTTGAACAATTTTTAAAACTCGGTTTTTTAAGCGAGTCAAGCCTGAGCTTAAACGAGCTCGTTTACTTAATAAAAAAAAGGGGAACGAGCCGAGGCTGAGCCTCAGCCCGAGCTTATGTTATTTTCACATGTATAAGGTGTTATGATTTGTAAAATGTGGCTTCTCAAATGCTAAACAAAGTTTTTTTTTTTAGCTAAACGAGCCCGAGCCGAGCTTCAACCGAGCTTTTCACGAGCCCAATAAACCGAGCTTTTCACGAGTCCAATGAGTTTTAACACGAAATGAAGTTTGGTCCCGAGCAGAGCCGAGCCTCGGCTCGTTCAGCTCATTTACCACCCAGATCCAAACCGTTGAAGTTCCAAGTTGCAGTAACAAAATTTTGGATTTAAGATTTGGTAGGGTGCGCCAGGCCCAAGCAGTAGTGCAACACATGGGCTACGCTTGAGCAGCCTCTAACAGCAAGCTGTTGTGATGGGTCACTCCCCCAATAAAAATTAATTTAATATCATGTGACCCGATGGACCACTATCAGATATTAAACTGATAAGAACAGATACTACACTTGATCTTAGCCAAAAGGCCGAGAAAGGTATGAACTCTCATTCAGCTGGTCGTGTCCGCTATATCGAGGCGAATGTCTATTGATCTCTCGAGATTTATCGATGTGGGACTATAAAGGATACACGAACTTGTTCATTGACCGTCAACTGAGAAGATTGAAAACAAACACTCTGTTCGCTCAATTTCGTTGTCTGATATCAATAGTACAAACAGTGATTCTATCACGGTACTACCTCTCTCCATAAGTTTAATCATCCAATCTATAATTGCAACTTACATTAGGAGTCCAAAACTACTGATATATGGATTTAAGTTTGTTGGAAAACGTTGTAGTTATTGTTGGACACATATATTGTTTGTAAGTTAACCCTATTTGTAGTTATTTCCACCACATACAATTGATGAACATATTAGAGTATCTTCAATCATATATCTAAACGTTTACTCAAACTTAAATTTGAGTAAAAATCACCCAAAACCCTATCCAACCATTTACCCATGATTATACCAAATCAAGCTTTTACTCAAATCAATAGAGACTTAAATCTTTACCCAGATTTCAACATTTTTTTTTTCTAATATAACATTTTTTTCTCTTCAACTCCATCTTTAGTTTATTATATTAGATGTTTTTCCACTCCAAAAAATTTCACCATCTCTTGAAATCCAAAAAAAAAAAGTAGTCTCCTTTATTAAGTCTTCATCTTTATTTCTTAACTTCTTATTTTTACTTCAATAAAGAAATATTACTTTTACTTTTTTTAAAAAAAAATTGGATGATAATAATTTTTAAATTTAAATATTTTGAAGGAAAAAAAAATTGAGTAGTAAAAATGTTTGAGGAAATGACTTTGAAATTTTTTATAGGAAATAATTAGAAGAAGATGTGAAATTTTTAAAAGATTTGAGTAAAATACAAAGTGATGGTTAGAAATGCATCATATCAAATCAAGTTTTTACTCAAATTTTAAATAAAATTTGGGTATATGTTTGAGTAAGGGCTGAAGATGGCCTTAGAAGTACCACGTTGGAAAACATTAACTCGCATACTATGCCCACCTCATAAAGACTAGGGCTACCTCATGCCAAATCCCAAATATGACATAAATTAGCAGGACCGATTATGAGAATTAAATTTTTTTTACTGGGCTCCAAGCGAATTTTTAAAGTGGTTCTCATGCATATTCACAAAAAATCTAACTTATTTAAATTTTATACAGCATTTTATTAAAAACTACAAGACATTGTAAATTAGATACATGATATTTTATGATAATTCAAAAACCTAAGAAAAAAAAAATTTAATGGAATGATTACAAAAATCTTAAAAATACATAAAGAGAGTTTTAGCATTATTTAATTTAACTGATGAGAGAGAGAGAGAGAGAGAGAGAGAATGGAGAGAGATCTTATTGAAATTGAAATACCCAGGGAAAAATGTGATATTGTCATTATAGTTAAAGATATTTGGGAATGAGATCCTAAGCAACTGTCCTGATCGCCTCTAACATGGCGGTGGTGAGGGTAGGATGAGAAGGAGGAGTGTACAACGATGGTAGATGAGCTTCTCACAAGGGTCTATCGGGCGAAGTGGGCGGTATCGGTCACAACAACTTGTGAATTGTATTCCACGGCACACCGGAATCCGTTGCACACTTGTTTTGTGAGTGCGTCTTCGTGAGGAGAGTCTGGGACAGGGTCAGGCAGCAGACGGGCATGTTGACATCCTTCCGCAACATCGAGGAACTGTGGCAAGCCGGGAAGGCGATGGACAGAAGCGCGTCGGACGGAGAGGCACGGGCACAGGCACGGTCACAAGCAATAGTGCCAGCCGGGGCGTGGACGATTTGGCGAACTAGAAATGAGGTGATATTCCGAGGAAGCTGGGCGTACCACGAGAACATGTGGGACTCATTTGGGGCCGTGCTCCGGGACTGGACCCGGTACATAGGGAGGGAAGGGGTGGCTTTGGCCACGAGTGAAAGCGTCATAGGCGCGCCGTAGACAAAGAGGAGATGCTAGGCCAAGTCTTGGGATTAGATGTCTCTTCTAACCCGGATCGACCAAAGCAGTTTTTGAGATTTATGTGTTTTTTTCTTTTATTTTGTGTTCTTTTGCGTCTCTATTTATACCCCTCCTCACCCCCCATATTTGTTCGGAGTTTGTAATTCGATATTCATCTAATAAAAATCAGGTAGCAAATATTTACCTTTTTTAAAAAAAAACGATGGTAGATGAGGGAACAAAAAGTGAGAAAGAGAGAGAGAGAGAGAGTGCTTGTGTGGGTTTGAGAAGAGTAGGACAGGGGACGACGACTGATAGCACAAAGAGAAGTTTGGAACAAAGGCAGAGGCAAGCATGGGAGGGAGGGAGGTTAATTATTTTTTATGAAAAAACTATGTACACGTAACTTAAATAATTTGAGCGATGTTACACTTAATCATTTTTACGATTAAAAATACAGTCTTATCCAATGAAACACATACATTGAAAATGCTTACTAAAAATGAATTATTTCAACTCAATTAGAGCTATATACATTTTTATCAGTATATATGGTAATTACTATTTAAAAAATAAATACTGTGTGATATGCATCTCAGACTGTAATAAAAAAAAGGAAAAATCGATCTAGCTCCCTGAAAATTTATGAAAATAAAAAAAAGTCCCTGTAAAATTGGTAAATCCCCTTAGGTCCCTATCTTATTAGATAATATTTATTTTAATCCATATAACTTACCAGATGTGTGGTTAACCCTAACCATACATAGTAAATTACTGTTATACCATTTTAAAATTTATTTTCTTTGTTAGAAAAAATCGATATAACTCCCTCAAAACTTATGAAAATTGAAAAAAATCCATGTGAAATTTAAAAATCGTCTTAACTCCCTGAATTCTTCTAAAAATCATAAAAAACCGATGTGATTATCTAAAAATACATACTGATTTATTTAAATTTTATTAAACAAATTATAGTTTTATAGTCAAGGTGTTATGCTTTTATTTAGTAATTTTGAGTTAAGAATGTATTATAGAATTTTGATTTAGTTTTTAAATTGTTTTCTCTACTGATTTTGTAATGGAGTTAATGAAACTGTAATTTTTTTTTGTTTAGTCTCTGTAATAAAATTGAGGAGGGAAAAATGTTAAAAAATAACTCAATTTTGTAGATCAATTGAGGTTTGACGGATATTTTTTTTTTTTACATACGAGGATGTTGAAAAATGATGGGAGTATTTTTGTCTTACAAAAGAACTAAATCTGATTTTATAAAGTTTGTAGGGATTGAATCCAATTTTAGTAAGTTTTTGATGACTTATTTCAATATACTCTTAATCGGAGACTAAATTCGTTAACTATATATACTTTATGGAGATCTAGGATGATTTTCTGATTTTAGAGGGACTTTTTGAGATTTTGAGAAGGTTTCACAGAGCTAAGAAGATTTTTTAAAAAAAAAATAAAAATAAATTTTAATGTAACATTTTTAAATAATTTTATTATGCCGTAAGAGGTTTTTCAATCAGAGGGTCCGAACACCTTTATCGGATCAAAGACGTTGAGATCGGAAATCAAAGACGTTCAGAGACGAGCCTTTCAGATCGAACGGTTGTCATCTCACACCCAACATCAATTCTGAATTTCCAAATCAGCCCCTTCTCGACCTCCTCTCTCCACTCCCTCCAAACACACACATTTCTCCTTCCCCTTCTAAAACCCTAAACGCCCTCCTCCACGTCTCGAACCCGAGCACCCCAACAATGTCGGCGATGATGGTAAGCAAGCCCCTCCCCCCCTCTCTCTCTTTCCATATCTCGCACATCGAGCGAAACCCTAACCTTGGTTGTGTTTTTTTTCTTTGTGGGGCGTCGCCGACGAAACTCGAGAGCAGCAACCGCAGATAATACTGTTGAAGGAGGGGACGGACACGTCGCAGGGGAAGGCGCAACTGGTGAGCAACATAAACGCGTGCACATCGGTGGCGGACGTGGTGCGGACGACGCTGGGGCCGAGGGGGATGGACAAGCTGATCCACGACGATAAGGGCAACACCACCATCTCCAACGATGGGGCCACCATCATGAAGCTCCTCGACATCGTCCACCCCGCCGCCAAGATCCTCGTCGACATCGCCAAGTCCCAGGACTCCGAGGTACCTCTCGATCTCTGCTGCTGCTGTTCTCTTTTAAAAGTCCTTATTGAACATTCAAATGTCTAAAAATCCTTGATTTGCCGGTTGGAGTATTGGGTGTCTGGAAAAACCCTGATTTTTATGTTTTTGAAGGAGGGGTGGATGGAAGTCTGAGTATTGGATGCAAGTGAAGATGAAATCATGACCTCCGGTTGGTGGTTACTGGATGGCTGAATACATGGAGCAGTGCTGTTTAGTTGGGGGATTGAAAAAGGGTAGTGTTAGTGAAGAAATGTGTGTGACTGGTTTAAGATCCAGAGTGATGCTCATTTGCTCCACATATGATATTCAGTTTTTTAATTTGACAAAATGTTGGGTACACCTGATATTGGTTAATGTCTTGTTTAGGGGTTTTGTTGTGTAGAGTTTAGATCGTGAGATGGTTTGGAGATGAAAGTATGACCTTCTGTCGGTGGTGACTGGATGGCTGAATTATATAGAGTAGTTCTGAACTGTTGGGGGCTTAAGAAAAGGATTGTGATAGTCAAGAAATGTGCCGGATTGGTTTAAGATTAAGATTGATGTAATTTTTAATACGATCTAAGACTTTAATTCTAAAAATCGATGGATATACCCAATATTGATTAAACGTACTTGCTGCTTGTAAATGATCGAACTTGTGCTCCCGCGAGAGAAAAGGTTGAGAATATGTGTTTCTTGATTCTTATGTTTCCTAAACATGGTAATAAGAAGAGGAGCGAGCTTGATGTGTCAAGTTGTCTTCATATTGGCAAATGATTACTGTTCAAATTTTCTGTTCACAAGCACTTGTATGTCCTTTCATTGCTTTTTTCCAAGAATTGCTCCATCTGATGTTGGTAGTCTTATGCAGGTTGGTGATGGAACTACTACTGTAGTGCTTCTTGCTGGCGAGTTTTTGAAGGAGGCAAAACCTTTTATTGAGGATGGAGTGCACCCTCAGAATCTTATACGCAGTTACCGTACTGCTTCTCAACTGGTATTTATCTTACCGAGTTTTGCCTTTGTATGATTTGGTTCATGCATGACCTGTTTATGATTATGGAAACTATCATATTCTATTGCAGGCGATTAACAAGATTAAAGATCTTGCCATAAGCATAGAGGGAAAAAGCCTTGAAGAAAAGAAAACCTTGTTGGCCAAATGTGCTGCTACAACGCTCTCCTCAAAGCTCATTGGTGGTGAAAAGGAGTTTTTCGCATCTATGGTTGTGGATGCTGTCATTGCCATTGGGAATGATGATAGGCTAAATTTGATAGGCATAAAGAAGGTAGATTCTAATATCCATGAAAGAAGTTATATTACTACTAAATTTCTTTTGAATATTTTAGTATGCATATCCGAGGAGTACTAAAATAATTGTAATATTTCATTCTTTTTATTACTTTTGCAGTTTCTCTATCCATTGTAGGTCAAATAAATAGGACACACACAATGAGGGTTCCATTTCTGTTATCTCTGAGCAATATTTTATGGCCATTTCCTAGGAGAACTAAGCTGTATTGTATCTCGGAATGTCTAACCCATCGCATGTATATCAGTGATATTGCATTTATCTACATCATATGTTGAAGCACTCTTTTAGAGGATATGATTCCTGTGATTGCATGCTATAATGTTTTCATGCATCTAACTACTTTTCAGTTGTACTTCTAGATATATTTAATGTTTTCAAATATATGTGGTGTATAATCATTTCACTTAAGAGAGCCTGGATGGTTAAGTTTGTAGGATATCAACCAAGAACCCATGTTGAAGAAATGTTTCATGCGAGCTTTACTTAAAATCAACATTTTGGCGTGTTGTAGGTCCCAGGAGGTACCATGCGAGATTCTTTTCTTGTCAACGGTGTAGCATTCAAAAAGACATTCTCCTATGCTGGTTTTGAGCAGCAGCCGAAGAAGTTTTTCAATCCCAAAATTCTTTTGCTGAACATCGAGTTAGAATTAAAGTCAGAAAAAGAAAACGCGGAAATCAGGTAGGATTGTTACACTCATTTTTGCTTTATGGTTTTACCATTTTAATTTTTTTTCTCAACTCTTTGCAGGCTTTCAGATCCTTTACAGTACCAGTCTATTGTTGATGCCGAGTGGAATATTATCTATGATAAATTAGACAAATGTGTGCAAAGTGGTGCCAAAATTGTTCTCTCGAGATTGGCGATAGGTGATTTGGCCACTCAGGTAGCTTCAATAAACACTTAAACAGAACTATCTATGTGAGTTCTCGCTTGTCAAATCTTAGAACATTGATTGCATGGATTTTTTGTGCAGTATTTTGCGGACAGGGATATTTTCTGTGCTGGTCGTGTAGCAGAAGAGGATTTGAATCGTGTTGCTGCAGCCACTGGTGGAACTGTGCAAACAACTGTGAACAATATTGTTGATGAGGTTTGCCTCATGATTCTTCTAGATTTTCTTTGATACACAGCTGTAATATGAATGAGTTTATGAATTTCTGACATCTTTTGGTTCATTGAAGTACTGTTACTATCAGCATTCTTTTATTTTAAATAAAATAGTTGAGCATCACCCTTGAATAATGAAATGGTGTAGTACCCTTCTTTCAAATGAAATAAAATTGTTGAGTGCAATTGATTTTTTTTTTTTATGTTTGAAATGTTAAAGGTTCTTGGGACATGTGAGATCTTTGAGGAAAAACAGGTGGGGAATGAAAGGTTTAACATATTTAGTGGTTGCCCATCTGGTCAGACAGCAACCATTGTGCTTCGTGGTGGAGCAGATCAAGTAAGTGACTCATATTGCATCCTCATGTAGCGTCTGCCACTATTTTAAAGTCTTCACTTTTAAAAGTTTTTTTCTTTTTTTTTTAAACTCTTCTTTCTCAGTTTATCGAGGAAGCTGAACGGAGTCTGCATGATGCCATTATGATAGTCAGAAGAGCCATGAAGAACTCAACTGTTGTTGCTGGTGGTGGTGCTATAGATGTATGACAAGCATGAGTCGATGTGCAACTTGGTCCCACACATTTTCTTGGAATGATATTTCTGTTTTTGACCTAATATTGTCGTATTTCTGCAGATGGAGATAAGTCGGTATTTAAGATACTATGCACGGGATATTGCTGCGAAGTCCCAGCTATTCATTAATTCATACGCCAAGGCTCTCGAGGTAAATTTTTTAGAATTGGTTGTAGAAACTTATCCAATCATATGGGTTCATTTATGCCAACAATCACCCATAGAGCAACCAATACAGATATATTTTGGGGAAAGCACTTTTGTGGAAATTTGGGGATTGAGATATTTCTGACAGAATTTTAATTATTTCACATGTTGGATTATAAAAACTGGCATCATCTTTTTCTTTTTCCTTTTCTTTTCTTTTTATCTAACTAGATCTGAATTAAATGCTCAGCGTGTTTAGCGCCCCTAATTACCTTCCTTTTTTTATGTATCTTTTTAATCCACTTCATTTGTAGTCAAAGAAGCCACTTTCAACTGTCTATTTTATTTAGCTAGTTGGGTTTACAGTGCAAACTTGGAATAGCCATTTCATTTTGTTTAATTTTTATCTGAGAATGATTTATGGTCCCTGTTGTTGCAGGTTATCCCACGACAGCTCTGTGACAATGCTGGATTTGATGCAACTGATGTACTAAACAAACTCAGGCAGAAACATGCATCTGGTTAGCATCTTCCCATACTCGAGGAATGCGTACAGGAGATTATTTTTCTTTCATAATTTGATTTATGTAGCAGATGGAGGTGCACAGTATGGAGTGGATATCAACACTGGTGGAATTGCTGATTCATTTGCTAACTTTGTGTGGGAGCCCTCAGTTGTCAAGGTATAAACAGCCTTGCATCCTCCCGTGTAGCCGAGTTGCTGGTTTGTTTGGAAACTTCATGTTGACAGCATAATTATGTCTTGTAGATCAATGCTATAAATGCTGCAACTGAAGCTGCCTGCCTAATTCTCAGCGTTGATGAGACAGTGAAAAATCCCAAGGTATCGTGCAAAGACACCTTTCAATACATGTAGCCTTTTTTTTTTTTAATTAAATTTCTGTGCAACTTAGAACTAGTTTGGACTTTGGTTGCTATTCTAGTTGGTGTCCACTGAAGCTAAATTATCATGATTAATTAATTTTTAATAGCAGCGAATAGTTCGCTACTATTTCTGTTCCGAAGCTTATGCCTGACTTTTGGTGAGGTCTTCACTATACAAATAAACAGTCATGTATGCTCTATATATTCTGCGTGTTCATTTCATTCTTTTCAACCCATTTAAGTTTATTGGAATTTTCTATTAGCAAAATACAAAATAATAGAAAGGAGTGTTGCCCTGGGGATGCATGGCTTCCATGGGAAGGAGTTTTCTACATTGAGTGAGATTCACTTTGACAGTGTAGTTGCTAGTATGAAACATTCCCAAACTACTTGCTTTTATCTTAATTTCTTTCTCTCTCTTCTACTCTCATTTCTCCATAGTTTCTTGTTTCTAACCTTGATTTGGTGCTTCAACTTTTTCATTGGGACTATCATTGTTTTTAAAAGTTCAAAATGAGGAACAATTTATGAATCCAGTTTGCTCTTTCTTAAGGTTGATTATGCAACCCACTTCTCTTGGACCTGATTTCCTCTTTTGATTCAGGGATCCATCTTTAAAAATTATTTAAACATTGAGCAATTTCTTCCATTTCAGACTGATATCATGGTTTTCTTTTGCCACATAGCTTTCCAATACCGGATAATAAGAGTTGTATTAGTTTTTCATTAATAAATGAGTATTGATAGATTACCCTCACTGACTACTCCTAGGAGGGGTACGAAATAAATTTTACATTTTCTCTCTGTTTTTGAAATAAACTTTCACATGCTTTACTGAGATCCTTTGCCGTGCCCTTTCAGAACCATACTTTTAAATAATCATATCACAAATAATAATGTAACACCAATGAGATATTCTTCAATTGTAACTCTTACCACTGTGCATCTATTATTATAAATTCATGGTACATTTGGAAAGTGTCCACTATCGCATTTTGAACATGGGTTTTCCCCCTGATATATCTGTTATTATGGTATTCTATATGATATTATTTGTAGTAAACAAATTGTCACTTCAGAAAGGATTTGGTGGTGTTGTCATTGAATCCTTCATCATATTGTGCAGTCAGAGAGCGCCCAAGGTGAAGCTGCAGCGGGCGCAATGGCTGGTCGGGGCCGTGGTGGAGGTGGATTCCGTGGGCGTGGTGGAAGGGGCATGCGGAGGCGGTAAAATCTTTAACTGTGCTGATTCCCTGATCTTATGCAGGCAAGATTTTGAAAGTAAGAAAAATATTAGTCCCCTTTCTTTTTTTGTAATTGGTGTTCTCTACGGCTTTGATTGTGTTGGTTTTGTGTTTCTTCATGTATGCCATTCCTGACGAGCAGAATTTTATATGATCGGGAACTTGTTTGTTTTATTAATTTCTCTCTCTATATAATTATTTATAAAAAGTTACATATGCTATAAGGATAATAGGATAATGTTGGTCCTCGTAGACATGGCACTGCCACTGTTACAAGCCGTTCTTATTTGCAGCTCTACATGCTATGATGCTATCCTATGTTCTCAACAAGGTATATCATATATGTATTGTTATATTTGTAGCCCAGATTACTATTCTATGTCCATGACAATATATATGCTTTGTTAAATAAAACATGTCATTTTTGTTGAGTCCATATAATTCAGTGGAGCACATGTTTCATTTATATGACACAAAAAGCAACATCGTTCTTAACTTTATGGGAAGAAATATAGACACTTTTAGGCTCCATTTGGGTTGGTGTTCCTGCAGTGTTCGCGTTCGTGGATACGAGCCTATCCAAACTCCCAACCAAACAAAAATCACGGCGTTCGTGTTTGACGTATACGTTCGTGGTGTATGCCTTTTTTTGTTTGACGTATACACATTGAAACATTGTTTTTGCGTTGTGGGGTAATTTTAGCCGTCGTGGTGGTGCGGAGCGCACACTCAAACGGAGCCTTAGACAAAAACTGAGTTTAGAATGATTTTGTAAGAAGTTTTCTTCATAGCTTTTGAAAAACTCAAGTTTTGGATCTTTTTTTATAGAAATATGTTTGAAAACGAGTTTGAGAAAAACAGTTTTTTGTAAGAGTCTTGTTATATGGATCTTAAAATTTGAGCTCCATTGAGAAGCCTCATGTCATTAATTTATTGGTTTCCTGTTTGACTTTTTTTGATAGGTAAAAAGAGCAGAAACAATACTACCCTTCTTTTATATTTGAATTTTATATTTGAATAACCGTCTCTAGCCTTCCTTTTTAAAATTTTTTTCTTTTTTACCCTCGTAAGGCATCCACTACTTCAAAAATTTATTCTGGCCGGCATTCTCATCTCCAGTGATCAGCATTATTACCTTTGGATTACTCTTGTCACCCTCTATCATATGAGAGATGGATCGGCTACCTTTTGAGATCTCCATCTCCTTCGATCTCTACCTCCATTTTTTCAGATAGAGCTACAGATGAATATATTAGAATTTTTCATATGAAACAATTATATTCTACCTGTTAATGAAGCATTGCTTAGACGATTAATAAAAATATTTAAATATACATGATAAAACAATTAAATATTATTCATATACACATTAATCAAATCCATTAAAACAAAAATGACAAACAACAAATTGAGCTGGGTAAATAATTTAGATATACGTGTATCTGGAATCTGAAATAACTTTACATTAGATACAAGTGTATCTGGAATCTGAATGAATTTAAAAATGAAACAATTATGATTTATATGCTAATGAGGCATTGCATAGATGATTAATAAAGTCTTTAAATATAGATGTTAAAAAATAATTAAATATTATTCAGATACACATTAATCAAATCCATCAAAAGAAAAATAACAAACAAGAAATTGGGGTGGATAAATAATTAAGATACACATGTATCTAGAATCTGAATTAACAATTTTACATTATATAACAATGCATTTTGAATCCGAATGAGTTGAATAATAATCATGCAAGGTTAAAAATATACTGAACGACTCAATATGCATACTTATACACATATACAATAACAAAAACGATTATACAAATTGTACTTATTTAGATCTCAAAAAATCGTACTGAATAATGATTATGCAAGACTAAAAAATTCAGATACAGTGGCCATGCATCTGAATTTAAATTAAATTCGATCTAAAAAATGTATTGATGATTCAAAGATGAATGTAAAATCAGAACAATATGTTTTATTTAGATCGAAAAGCTTAACCTGAATGAATTGTCATTGTTTGTACCACAATCAGGTCGTAAATAAAAAAAATTTTATTAGATTAATTATAATCTTTTGCTCCAATCCCCACCAAAACTGAATTCAATATTTGTTTTCGTTTCCACATAACAATCTGAATAAAAAAATGTAAATCTTGTTTTTGTGGTATTCAATTGAATGCATTGCTTCAAAAAGAGAGAGAATATCCTCAATCATAACCACCTCGAGATTTAAGGAATCAGTTATGTAAAAAACTTCTCCATTTAGATATGAAGGGTAAAATGGATAATTCAATCTTGTCACTGAGGTTTGAGACGGGGTCTACCAATTGGGTTTTAAAAATCATTATTATTTTTGTAAATTCAAAAGCTGTTCAAACTCATTTTCAAACAGGGTCTTAGATAAATAAATGATTTTTACTTTTAAAGAAAATGGATTTAATTGATTAAACGTATATTTTATTTTTTGTAAATTAAGTATTTCTTAGATTAAATATATATATTTTTAGAAAATAAAATATCCAGACTTACATATCATTTCACCGCGCTGAAGATTCAGGCAACTTTGAGACCTTCGGTCATTGTAAGAGGTTTTTTTTTTTTTTTATTAAAAGGCTCCGGAGGAGCCTACAAGTCCCTAAAATTTACAACAACAGGCCCATAGGAGGCCATGTACAACACACTGGGCTACTACCTAGGAAACCAAGCCCAACTGGGCTATCACACTGGGCCATGGCCCATGAAACATCAAGCCCAATAGGGCTTTCATCCACTTTTTTTTTTTTTTTTTTTTTCTCTTTGTTTAAAACAAGGCTTGAAACTCCCACCTCTAGTAGAGGTGAGGTGTCCCTTACCACTCAAGCAAAGGCTCGTTGAACTAACAATGTCTATTTACTGGGCTCATTTCTAAAATTAAAATAATTCATGTATAAGGTACATATCTAATTCCTCATTTAAAAAATTATTATACATTTCATAAATAAATATATATAATTCATTAAAGTATATATATTATCTTTTATAAAAATATTTAAATAATTAGATGAATTATACTATTTTAAAATATTAAAATAAGCACGGAGAACTGTGCATTGTTATAAATGTAGATGACCACTATATTTAACCTATTTGATTTGTAATTATTTATCTATTCATTGTATTATAAAGAAGATAGAAAATATAGAAAGAGTCTCTATTTCTCTATCCTCTTTTTCATCTTTCTATTTTAATTTGGTAAGTTAAATCTTATTCTTTTACATGTATTTATTACAGTAACATGCATAACTTTTTTCAATGAAAAAATTAATAAAAACAAAAAAAAAAAACAAAAAAAAGCCCTTCTAGTGTGGTCAGACAGGGTGGACTTATCAGAGGTGGGCCGAACCACATGATCAAAAGGAAAAGAAGCCGGTCGGGCCCATAACAACTCAAATCGCCCTCTCTTTCCGTGCACGTTAGCCTCCCGAATACTTTAATTGAAAAATAATAATAATAATAAAATCATAAAACACGCCTCTCATTCGAAGAACAAACAATTTCACCTCCCCAACAACGCGTCTCATCCCCCAACAACGCGTCCGCTTCGCATCGAAAACAAACTAAATTTCACACTCAAAACGAAAAAACCGCCTAATTATTAGGGTTTCCAAACCCACCTAATGAAGAACACCCCCCACCGGAGATGACACTCCCCCCTTCCCCCTCTCTCTCCGCCCCCGGAGCTCCTCCGCCATGGGCCCCCTCCGGTGGCGGTGGTGGAGGCGACGATACGGCGTGGTACGGCAGCATCCAGTACCTCCTGAACATCTCCGCCGCCGGCTCCGCCTGCTGCGTCCTCCTCTTCCTCCTCGTAAAGCTCCGCCTCGACCACCGCCGCCTCCCGGGCCCCTCCGCCCTCCTATCCAAGCTCCTCTCCGTCTGGCACGCCACCCCCCGCCAGATCTCTCTCCGCTCCGGCGCCGAGGCCGCCCACTTCCTCCTCCTCGAGGGCGGCTCCTCCGCCCTCCTCCTCCCCGTCTCCGCCCTCTCCCTCCTCGTCGCCCTCCCCATCAATCTCTCCTTCTCCACCTCCGCCGCCTCCGCCGACCAGTTCTCCAGAACCACCATCAACAACATCCCCAAAGCCTCCCCTTTGTTGTGGGTACACTTCGTTCTCATGGTCCTCGTCGTGGTCATCGCCCATCTCGGGATCTCGTCCATCGAGGACCGGTTGCGGATCACGAGGCTCCGCGACGACTCCTCCGTTGCGGTCTTCACAACCGCGATACACGGCGTCCCGAGGACCCTCGCCGCCGACAAAGCCCCTCTCGAGGAGTACTTCCACTGCCGGTACCCCGGGAAGGTCCACCGCGTCGTCGTCCCGTTCGATCTCTGCTCTCTCAACGACCTCGCCGTCCAGTTCTCCAAGGTCCGTGATGAGATCGCCCGGCTCGAGGCCCGCATGGACGCGGAGGAGATGTGGTGTTTCGAAGGTCCGCCGGTTCGATGGACCAGATTGAAGGCACCGTTTCGATGGTTGTCCGCGCAACTGGGCTTCACGGACGAGGAGAGGCTGAGATCATTGAAGATTTCGAAGATGAGATTGGAATCGGAGCTTCTGAGCTTCAAAGAAGGGCGGGCGAGTGGGGCGGGGATTGCTTTCGTGGTTTTTAAGGACGTGCACACTACAAATAATGCCGTGCGGGACTTCCGTACCGATCGGAGGAGCAAGAGACCGATCGGGCAGTTCTTCTCGGTGATGGAGCTCAAGCTAGGGAGATCACGGTGGCGGGTTGAGCGTGCCCCGCCCGCTGCTGACATCTACTGGACCCACCTCGGCCTGGGGAAGCTCTCTCTGAGTCTACGCCGGGTCGCAGTGAACACTTGCCTTCTTTTGATGCTTCTCTTCTGTAGTTCACCGCTCTCGATCATTGGCGCCATTAAGAGTGCTGGGAGGATCATCAGCGCTGAAGCAATGGACCATGCTGAGCTATGGTGGGCCTCGCTCGTCGAGGGGTCGAGCTGGGCCAAGACGATCCTGTTCCAGTTCTTGCCAAACGTGCTCATCTTTGTCAGTATGTATATTATCATCCCGTCTGCGTTGTCCTACCTTTCCAAGTTTGAGCGCCATTTAACCATGTCGGGTGAACAACGGGCTGCTTTGTTGAAGATGGTTTGTTTCTTTCTTGTAAATTTGATTCTTTTACGTGCCATAGTGGAGTCTTCATTGGAGAGCGTGTTATTGAGGATGGGGAGGTGTTATTTGGATGGCGAGGATTGTAAACGGATCGAGCAGTACATGAGCGCGTCGTTCCTGACGAGGTCTTGTCTCTCTTCGCTGGCCTTCCTTATCACGAGCACGTTTCTGGGGATATCTTTTGACTTGTTGGCTCCAATTCCTCTGATTAAGAGGACTATAAAGAAATTTAGGAAGAACGACATGCTTGAGTTGGTTCCTGAACAGGATGAGGACTACCCGTTGGAGAGTCATGGAGAAGAAGTGGATAGTACCCTTCGGAGGCCTCTTATCACTGACATGGATGTCAATGGCAATGATGTTGCCCATGATTTTGATGGTCGGGGTCTTTCAACTTACCCGATCAATAGGAGTTTCCATGTGCCTAAGCAGACATTTGACTTTGCTCAATATTACGCGTTCAACCTCACGATATTTGCCCTCACAATGATCTATTCTCTGTTTGCTCCACTTGTGGTCCCTGTGGGTGCATTCTATTTTGGGTATCGCTATGTGGTTGATAAGTACAATTTCTTGTTCGTTTATAGAGCCAGTGGATTTCCCGCAGGTAATGATGGGAGGCTGATGGATAGGGTTCTGTGTATAATGCATTTTTGTGTTGTGTTGTTCCTTCTCTCGATGCTTCTTTTCTTCTCGGTTCAAGGAGATTCTATGAAGCTTCAGGCAATATTTACGCTTGGGATTCTGTTGATATATAAGCTGATGCCTCCAAAGAATGATGGGTATCAGCCACCTCTTTTGGAAGGCATGCAAACTGTTGACAGCATCATTGATGGGATGACTGATTATGAAGTTTTCTCACAACCCAATTTCAATTGGGATGCACTTCTCACGTGATGGGAGTTTGAACCACATTGAGTGAGCTGATCGCCTGTATATCTCGCCTTACCCACCTACAGTGAGTTCATGTCATCCGTATCTTTTCCTTGTGTAATTTGTTGTATGTGGTTTACGACTCAACATAGAACAGCTATTCTTTTTTTTTACTGACAAATTCTTTTAGTTGTACCTAAAATTTTTATTTGTATTTTTCATTGCATATTCTGGATGATCTCCTAGATAATCCAATGCTTATATATTTGTGTGTATGGCAAGAAGAAACATAGACGTTTAGTTTCTTTCTAAAGTTACATGAACAGCCTAATGGTTGATTGGTTTGGTTAGATAATAGATATCTAAACCAAATTTGATTTCTTGATCATATTATAGTTGTTTTTGACTTCCCCAACAAAGTTCTGATATGAAGCAATGTTTGGACAGGTCTCCCATAGTGATATCTATTTGCTGTCCATATTATCACTTGAAGTTGGCTTTTGGTAAGAATTTTGGTCTTTAAGAGTATTCAGTCAGACATGAATTTTTTGGGTTAAATTGTAAATCTAATATCCATTCAACTATCACTATTCTCATTCTGGAGTTTGGATTTGTTTTTTGTGAGGGATGTTCTTAATGCACAAAATTGGGTAATCATGTGACTCACGTGTTATGGGTATAGCCAGACTAGGGTATCCTTGATGGTGGCTTTTGCACAGTTTACTGTTGAAATGAAGTTTACTGGCGGTCTTGCACAGATGTGATTAACTTTTGTACAGCTGTACTTTTGAGAAATATATTATCTGAAGGAACAAAGAAATATTAGTTTTAGCAGCCGTATCTCTACAGAACTGTAACAACCCTTAGACACTTGGGACCAGGTAGGTATTAACGATCAAGAATTTCTAGGCTTAGGATTGGAATAATTTTGATTACAGGCTCAACATGAGGCCTTTGATATTATCTAGAGTCTTAGATATTATTGATCTTTTTTTAAAAGTTTTATTGTAAATTGTATGCTTAAGTGCTTGATGCATATGGAAGAAGATCCGTTGACTGCTTTTAGATATAAAATTATTTCATCTCAAAAGATTTAGGTTTGCTTGGTATTTATTAGTTGTGTGTTCAATTTCTCAGGGGAAATTGAATATCTCGTTAAGAAATCGATATATGACCGATATTTAGCGTTTTGATTATAAAAATCGATATATCAATCGATACTTAAAACAATGCTACTATTCTTGAGTCACTATGTCATTTCTTTTATCCTTGTTAGATTTATTCCCATGATCTCAAGATTGCATGTAAAATTATTAACAACTGTTCTTAAAGCTTGGTCTTAACTCTTAAGCCTAACAGATTCGGTTACTTCATTGTTCAGAGAGTGTTCTTGGGCATCTTTTTTATTTGACGTTATTAACTCCCCATCTAAAGCCATCTCATTGCCAACCATGAATGGACTTTCTCAATGGCGGCTCTAGGAATTTTTACGGATGGGGTCATTTAAAACAATTAATTCCATAAAATTTTCAAAAAAATCTACTCATCATATCATATGTTTATTAAAAACAATTTTTTTTTTATAAAATAGAACAACTTACATTAATAAATATATAAAAACCATCAAAGAAAGGAGATGAAGGATTTCCAATATATAACTTTTATAATTTGGGGGTTTTAAGTATAAAATGTGGGCCGGACAGAGTCAACTAGTGGGCTGGATTGTCATGGTTTGAAAGGGTGACAGTAGTAATTTGAGTTTTTTTTTTTTTAAATGTAATTGGGTCAGTTGACCCCACCACATTCTATGTGGCACCGCCCCTGGACCCTCTAAATGTCCCCTTTTTTTGGAAAATTGGTCCCCTATCCTCTTGGTGGAGGGGGTGGGGGGGAGGCTAACTAGCTAACCCAAGCTTGTTTGTTGAAATTTTTTAATGATGAATGGGAATTTAGAGAATTCTTTCAACTTTGGAGCCTGGAAGCCTTTAGCAGTGAGAGGGGTAAGAGAATCACATTAGTACCCAAGCTTGTTTCAAAATAACCTTGTTGACTCTTTTATACAGTATTGCTCTTGCAATCTCTATCACAGAACTTGATATAAGCATCATTAGTGGCATCCTTTTTTTTTTCTTTGAGGAAGGGATAGAAGTGATCTTATCATGAAAGATGCTCCTCAAACAAAACGGGAGAGATCTCCAAAGGAGAGAGATCTCCATGAAAATATGAAATTCCCAAAATAATGAGAGGAATAACCAAGAGAACTTGAGGGTGTGCCCGAAGTGCTCACAACTAGAATTAGATTATATTACATGAACGACCCGCTTCTAAATTTTCCCATAATGCTTGATGGAGATTCAACACTAAGAGCATCTCCAATGGGGGTCTTCATTTTGAAGACTCCCATTAGAGATTTTAGACTTTTGAAGACCCCTGAACTCCAATGGGGTCTTTATTTTGAAGATTTTGCTGTTTTGAAGACTCATCAACTCCAATGGTGGATCTTCAATTTATTTGGTGTAGGTCTTCAAATCACTATTTTGATTTGTTAAAATTTTTATTCTCCCATTTGTTTTTTCATCTTTATTGTTTATTGACATTTATGTCTTAATTGTAATGTAAATAACCAATTATATTAACTCTATATTTATATATAAAAAAATTAATATATGTATGTAAAGTTGCAAGTGGACTTGTGTCCAATTCAGTTGTCTGACCTGATGGAATAAGACATCTATAAAAAAAAATTGTAATTTTTTTTTCAAAATTACATATTTTTATTAAATACAAATGAAAAATTAGAAATTTATAATTTTGTAGGAGTTAAATGTCATTTATCAAAAGTTGTTATAAGTTAACAAGGTCATTTGTGGTATTATCCAACATTGATGTGACATATGGATACCCAAATAGTGGGTCTCCAAATATAGTGCTCATTTTGAAATTGAAGACATGCAGTCTTTATTTTGGCGTTCGGTTGGAGTCGGTCGTCTTCAAATGGGGTTCAAATCTTCATTTTGGCGTCCGATTGGAGCTGCTCTAAGGACAACTGAAACCCAAACACGAAGGGAAGTTGTAATCACTGACCACATGTTTTCAACATAATGCTTATTTCCTTGAATGAGCTTGGTTCGGGTGATCCGTATGTTCCAACTTCCAACAAACTGCATGAGGAGTGAAAACTTCACTTTCTCCTTTAACTTTTTATTCCGGAACCATAGCCACATCTCCTCCATTTTAGAGAATGTGCAATGCGAACCTAGAGCCCTAACCCACCGAACTCCAAATGAGGGATTCAAAAGAACAAGTGAAGAATAAATAGTCCCTTGATTCGTCTTCTACCTTGCAAGCCTCATAAATCACATTCCCTTGATTCTGCCATTTCACCCAATTCACCTTTGTGAGAGATTTTAATTAAGGCTAAGAAGCCACATAAAGCAAAGAATCTTCAAAGGGGTATTGATGCCCAAAATTTGAGGGGCTAAATGAGAGGAGGGAACCACTCTTGAAGGATCTTTGCTAAGTTGATTGTATAGTGATTTGACGCTATCTTTGGCTTGGGCTAAGCTTCCGCAGAACAGCGTTTTTTTTCCTCCCAGTCCAACACCAGCTTTTGGAGAGACACAGGAAGAGAGGTGCATTCCTCAATTTCCTCCTCCTTTGCTTCTCCATCTCATTTCTCATTTATGGAACTTTTTAATCCAATCAATTGAATTACATAATATCATGTCACCCTTATCTTTCAATTTCGTCATTATTTTTCTCCTGAAAAAGTAAGCAGAGTTTGAGACCAGTGTTTAGAAAATCAGGGTTTTAAAATACAAACATGCAGAAACATTTCCTGGAAGCAAGCCAAAGTTGGTTCTCTTATGCCTTTTGTTTCGCTCTTTTTGGTTTGTTTCTGCCCATTCCTGAATCATAAAACTTGTGGACTTTGTAAGTCTTTAGAGCCCTGATGATGACTTCCATTTACCTCTCCTTTGGAGAATTGCTGCTTTGTCAATATTTTAGGATTCTGTCATGTGATCTGAAGTTTTTTGTATCACCTTGTTTGGCAGGATGAAGGTCACCAGATTCTGAAGGAGGTTCTAAATTTCCCCTGTCCGTCTCACCCTCTCCTGTCTTATCTGTCAATTTTTATTTATTTCTCTCCCATAATCGAGCAACATCATGCATTTTAATCAGACACATTTCTAATCATGACCCTTCCTCAC
This sequence comes from Acorus gramineus, assembly GCA_030737835.1. Classification (NCBI taxonomy): domain Eukaryota; kingdom Viridiplantae; phylum Streptophyta; class Magnoliopsida; order Acorales; family Acoraceae; genus Acorus; species Acorus gramineus. The sequence continues at coordinate 14,196,851 of CM060856.1, read as the reverse complement.
CATGTTCCCTCTTCTGGATGTCTGTTTTAACTTCTCCCAATTTTTGCAGGAATGATATGCAAATTTATAAATCATTATTATGCAATTTCTTAGACCATCCCAAACCCTGAGCCTTCTTGTTATCTTGTCTCAATCCCTAACCTTTCTCTATAATTGTTGCACTAATCCTCTTCATGGTAAGCAACTCTATATTGATGTTATTTCCCCAGTAAATTCTACGTTACTTATACATCATCAGACCTACATATATGTTACTCAAATATCCCTCACCTTTTTTTTTTATATTTTTGGTAATTGGGGTTGGAGATGTGTGTGGAGAGTGGATGACATAAACTCTAGTGAGGTTCATGGCACACTTGTCTTCTCCTATTTACTCAAACTAACCTTGGTTAGAGGTTGCAAGGGGAGTTAGAGTAAAGCATTTGCTAGGAAGATCATTTTCCTCAAGAGTCCTAACATGAAATTTTCTGGTTTGGAGAAGAGAAAAACCTGTACTGGAAGTATATTTGGATTAGCCAATAATAGTAAAACTATGTCCATTGCTGAATCCAGAACAAAAAGGTCAAACGGTAAATCAAGGGTGTCACGACTTTGCTGTATGTTTTACCTGTTCCTTGCAGATGGTTCTTTAAATCAATTTTCTTCTTTTCCATAGCAAAGTAATTAACTTTTCCCTTCACAAGCTGCAACTGAGCTTCTTGTTTTCTATTTCTTTAGTTTAATTCTTTGGAAAATTATTTTGCAGGTTATGCAGGTAGTTGGTGTTCATTGAAAGGTACATTCTTTGTGTATTCAATCGATTTGTTGTGCTACTACATCTATTCCACCAGAGTCGAAAATTCAGAACCATTTATCGACCTTTGGGACCATGGATTTGGATCATATCATTATTGCTCATTGATCTGTTCCAAGACTGGGCTTGATCAAATGGGTGCTACCAAAAAAAATAGAATTTTGAGAGCGTGTTCTGATTGTGCAGGGTGTTAGCATGCATGGTATATTGGCTTGTACATATATTCTACTGAGTGACGTTTTTATAGGGGTTCCATATGCTTTTAGAGATTCAATATATGAGCAATCTTGTAGTGTGGTTGAAGTATCATTAATGTTATGCTGCAGCTGCAAGGAATTCCTTGAGTTGCGTTAATCCAACATGTTATTACCATAACAATATAGTACGTGTAGACAAATGATGAATTGAATTAACAATTGCTGCTTCTGGGAGAGTTTGAAGAATTCAAAATTCAGGAACATCCTTTTGGGGAATGATAAGGAGTTGTTGTCAGTCTCTAAGGCTGTGGAGGAGAATAAGAAATGGAGGTACCTGGCTTTGGCTGTCTATCCTCACCGTGCTTGCTCAGTACTCAGTTTGGCACGCCGATTCAGGTCTTCGTTGGCTACCTCACCTGATGTCATTCCCACTGAGTACATGGCTTAATTAACTATCCCGTTCTTTGTTTAATTTGTTGATCAAAACACCATTCCAGTGACACAAATGTTGTTGTTCTATTTTAGTTGGATTAATTTGATGTTTTGATGCAGGGAATATGTAGTGGGTTGAATACTGGAGTAGGCTTGCAGACCTTGATACTCACTGGTATCACCCATGAAACTAACTGGAACAGAGAGGTGCATTTATACACACACATATGCATATCATGTCTATATATTTATTTAGTTTTGTGCTATAGGCAATGACAGCAGAATCTCATATGAGAAAATGGGGAGAGTCAAAAGAAAATTCAACCAACAATATGCAAGGTATGTCAAGTGTTACATTTTCCGCTTCCTGATATTCTCACATTGCATTTATCCCTATTCTCACATTGCATTTTCCCCTCACTTAACAATTGGGAAGTCATTATACTTGAAAGTCAGGTGGGATATTGGACATGAGTGCAACATAGCTCAGACACTGCATTGTCTCTAGGTACAGTGTATGGCTTCCTGAATTTTGAACTTCAGCTCTCTTGGTTAGATTAATACGTCCAGTATTCTTTTGATTTTTACATGTCTCTGGCTATGGCTTTGGGACACCTACCAAAAAGTTGGTTATTTTAGAATATTTGAGCACATAGGACCATCAATAGACCATGAAGGATAGATTTGGTCTAGAAGCATGCTCTGTGTGCTAAATTCGCCCCAAGTGGAGATAGTTATGAGAATTTTATCAATAGTAATGCGGGAACGAAATATTGAATTAGAAGATGAAAACTCATATAAATAGGGTGAAAGGGGGTAAAATGAAAGATATGACTATCTTATTATTTTTGAATCTGAACTTGATCATCGAGAGTTTGCTCTCTTTTTAGCATTTTCTTTCACCTACCTCCACAACGATCGAAGAATCCATCAATTGTGGGTCATGTTTTTCAGAATCCGACACCACACATGCTAAAGTGATTGTGATTACCAATTCATTTGAACACAATTTTGATTGATGTCTGTTCAATGGACAAGTTCAGACGCAGCATTTTAAGACATACCTTACTATTTGTGTCTTTTTATGCCAAGATCATTACAGTAATGCCTCTCAGTCTTCTACATGCAGACATAAAGATCATTTTTTCCCATACCATCTCACAAAGGCAGACTTGGTTTAAAACACTGAAAAATTATGTGATAATGTAATTTTATTCAATGAATTTCAACTAATCATTGATTCCATTTTGATCTTATGGGTCCATTTCTTGAGTTTGTTCCATTAGCTTTTCTTATTTGAAACTTGAAAGAGAACAGTTGTAATTCAAACTGTATGCCAATGCTAATTTTGCATTACTTTACTTAATTTTAACATGTAATATGTCACTTTTACTTCAAAACATCAACATTGAACTTGTACATCTTAAGCCTCTGTTTTGTTATTGGATAGTTTAGTCATGCATAAAATTATTACAAATGGACATATGGGGATTAAATGATTTTCTATTTGGTTGTTATTTCTTTCTCTGTTTAGATAATTTTTTGTTTTTGTATTGTCTTGTTAAGGTATAAATTATAGTTTTGGATGAATAACATGCTACATCTATCTGGTTTATCATGCCTTGATAATGTATAACTCTTACACTTTATTCACACCAGATAAATATTTTTTTGATCTGCCATCTTATTTGCGAAACAATTGTGATCTAAAACCCCCTCCCCCCCCCCCCCCCCCCCCCCCCCCCCCCCCCCCCCCCCCCCCCCCCCCCCCCCCCCCCCCCCCCCTCCCCCCCCCCTCCCAAAAAAAAAAAAAAAAAAAATCACCACATGGTGGAAAAGAACAGAAAGAGATGCTTCGGATGCTGTTCAGTTACTGTCACTATAAGCTATTGTGACACAGAACCTGACTATTACTGACGGAAACCTCATCCATCACATAAGTGTCTCAACTCAACTTCTCCTGCATTACATAAATTTTTTCGTGAATCAATACTAGCCGACACTGCCATTGATGCGGCCGACATCGTTTGATTCATTGTCATAGTATGGCGGCCTAGCTTAATCAGTCTAATTCACTAAAAAAACAGGGCAAAATCAATCATGTTAAGATGTGTTCACAAGAAGGTGTTCTGTCTGCTAAAATGGCAACCATGTAGAGATTGTTATTAATGGAATTTGGCCTAACAAGGAAGCCAAAGAAAGCTGTACTGAACTGGTGCAGATCTTTGGCTGGTTCAGATGAGATTTTACCATTTACTTTAATTCATTTGTTATATATATATCTTGCTGTGACAAGTTGATTAGGCTATTTAAATGCATGCAGTCTCTTTCATTGGCATTAAATGGAATGCACAATGGATGAAATTGATGCCCCTTTTCCATGGTCTCCGGTCGGACATCATAAACTGCTCAATGTGATAAGCATTTATTTGATCCTGATATACCAATATTCTGACATGTACAAGTCACATTTGAAGACATGTAGGGCTAGTGTTATTTGGCTATACTACTGTACTAAGTGTGGATGTGGAGATTCTTTTTCACTAAAATGCTGTGTGTGGTTGCTAATGCATTTCCCATGATTAGATGCAGTGGACCTGCATTTGATGCATCTACAAATACCTGCTAGGATTTCTTGGTACAATACATATTAGCTACTTATATCAGAACAAGTAAATTAAGGATAAGTGTTTTTTATAAGGTTTCAATATCTTGAGCAGGGAATACAAGTCAATTCTGAATTTGTTTGACTATACTAATCAAGATAATTAAATAAATGATTTTAGATTTATAGGCCGTGTATAGATTGATGTATGTATGCCGAAGTCATAGATGAAAAACTACATGAGGTGGATGTAATCCTTGATGGGGACCAACTTATACGGATAAGTTCTTCTCTGGATGAAACTCCGATCTTAATCTTGAAAAGAAAAATATAAATGAGAAAGATATGTTGATCTTCAGATTATTATTATTAGAGGACAAACAGGGTGGTCCAGACTGAGGGACCTTGAGATAATGTCACGCAAAGTCCAATTCAATAGTCAAATGTGGTGCAACAGAAAGGACAGGAAAATGAAACACACTGAGTACCCTTTTGGAGTCACTTTTTAAAAACAATTTATTCGGAGAAATTATCAACCATTTATAATCTTTCTTTTTTTTTCTCCATAAAAGGTACTAGTAGTCCTTTTTTTGGATATAAAAATGTTTTATTGGCTTTTAATACATAAAACCAAGATTCAAAGTTGAAAGACTGTTTTGAGTGGGAGATATAAAATTGATTTGTAGAAAGGGAATTAGTTTGACACTTGGTTTCAAACAGGATGTAAGAGTTTCCGGTCGTGTTGGGATGTGAGATTTAAATGCTCTTTTTAAAAACATTGTTTTCATAATTTTGAAACGCTGAGAATTGAACAAATAAAAAAATGCAGTAAACATGGTGTTTGAAAATGCAAAGCAAAAATATGTTTAGATCCATATTTTGGGATGTTCTGGTTTTTGAAATATACTCTCTTCAAACGTGGATCCAAAAGATGGGAATGTGTGAATTTTATCATATGGTTTTTGGAAGACCATGTCAAAGTCAATCTATTACTAGAGAAGGGTTCAACTATGCTCTATTTCTCCTCTTTTGGTTTCTTTTTTCCTTTTCATTTTTTAACTGAATAGTCTGTGTGTACTATTTCAATTTCAAAGCTGGAGCTCCATACCCCATATGCATCTATGGATCTGTTTTTTTATTGGGGGGTGGGGGAGAGTATTTGATGGATTTTGAGAGGGACCCCACTTAAAAACCAAACAAAAGAAACAGAGACCTTTGCTTTTTGATGTTGGGATGAGGTGTGAGGTGGCAATATAATGTCCATTATAATGGACTGGGTGCATTGGGCCATTTGATCTTTTTGAAGATTGGTTTAGAGAGAGTCAAATAATGACATTTAAATCACGTGTGGTTCATCCTGGTTCCAAGAACAAGAGGAAGGTAATATTATTATGGATATATGTTCCATATTTTTTTTTATAACTATGCCCTCTCCTCTTTGATTGCTTCTGTAAGCTCATGGTATTGGATAATGTTATGTTGGAGACAGTACATCTTACAATCCTTGTGTTTTTTTCTTCTTTTTTTTTGGTTAATTTTTGTTGAAAGCGTATACTTTGTATAATGATCGTGAATAAAAAAAGGTGAAACATATATTTCGATAGCGAAAATAGGATTGCACCGGAGACTAACTGCGCCCCATGATGTTATGTATGGAGAAATCATCTTGAATCTAAAATGTTGATGGAATACATGAAATTTAATAGAAGGCCCTCATTCTCTTCTCAATAAAAAGAGAATGCAAACAAAAGAGACCCCTTTGAAGGCCATGGACCCATCACTATTAAAAAGATGCAAAGAAAGTAGACACACAAAAGGAGGAGATGCGCATCTGGGGAGGCCAGTCTCTCTTATTATCCTACCATATGTGTCTTCTGTCAATTCACCTACAATTCCATCCATATCACTCTCAAAAGGGGCTCCAAAAAAGGGAAGAGATGACTCCCCTCCCCCCCAGAGGCCTCTGCTAATATAGGGGGGTGAAACAGGGTGGTGGGGATGTACCTGCTGTGTGTAAATAGACCCATTATGGGAAGTTTGGCCCTTTTTGCATAGTGATATTTTGGTTGCAAAAGCTAGACAAGGTCCATTGGCTCCCACATGACAATGACATAAAACAAGGGAAAATGTTACAACCAGTAACTTTTTTGCAATTCTAATATGTTATGATTTTATTTCGGATGAATTGCCCAAATACCCCTACAGCCAACCCCCAATATTTTATGTGCCTTCACCTTTTGAAAAAAAAACCCCTACAACGAACACCTAATTTTTTTTGTACTCTCATCTCTTTGATTCCTCCAGCCCCACAAAATCATAGTTTCCCCCCGTAAGTGCATATATGTTTTCTATAATTTGGAGAACACAAAATATAATTTCTGTAAATATTATTTGTAAATGTATATTATGTCATATAAAAATGATAACTTGCAAAACACTAGAGAAACATACATTAATGTATAACATTAATATATATGTTGTTCTTATATTGTCATGAAGTACACACTTGTTAGTGTTTGATTTATTTGAGTGTTGACTAATTATTGCATATCTAATATAGTTTGAACTGCGCTTTCTTCCTAATGATGTATGCTTGCTAACTCGAATGTGTAACAATGGATTTGATTTCAACTAAAATGACATGAAGATGATCAGATTAAATACAATATCTTAGTTCATTAGGGTAAGAAAAGAACATCGGAATGCAAGCATTAGATGAATTCAAGTGTTTTGATGTGTTTATTGTGATAAAATATTTTCAGGTATTATGCGTTAACGTATATTTCTCTAGTGTTTTGCAAGTTAGCATTTTTACATGACATAGTAATGCATTTACAGATAATATTTACAGAAATTACATTTTGTGTTCTGAAAGTTACAGAAAACATATATGCACTTATAGAGGAAAATTGTGATTTTGTGGGGTTAGGGGAATTAAAGAGATGATGGTAGAAAAAAAAATTAGGTGTTTGCTGAATGGGTGATTTTTTTTTTCAAAAAATGGGGGCACATAAAATATTGGGGATTGGCTGCAGGGGTATTTGGGCAAGTCACCCAAGTTTATAGTATACTTTTCTAGCTTGGTATAAACTTTCACAAAAAGATACGATATATTCTTGAATTAATTAAATGTATATATTTATATATATATATTTAATAAAATATATATTAACATTATATACTCTACTTATGCTTAATTTATAAACTGAGTGTAAGAATAACAATATGAATAAGTAGGCTGTGGAAGGGCTCTATCGAGAATGTAACTATTTTAAGATAAATAACTATTTAAGTATAATAATGAACAAATTATTTTTTTATTTTGTTGTGTTTTTAGTTATTCTCATTAAAAAATGTAATGATTTTTTTTTTGTTTCGATTGACTATGATTAAAGATAAAATGTGAATAATGAATTATAAAAAAATAATACAACACATGAGTCTCTTGATTTATAAGTGGTGACAATGAATGATTTGACATGTGAGTCTCTCTTATCTTATTTTCAATATTATGATATTAGTTAATTCACCCTTATTTCACTATATTCTTTACTTATTTCGTTATCCAAACAATGTGTTATTCATAGATATCAATCATTCGTAGAGCAAATCACAAATAAGGATCAATTTAAACATAATGATTCAACAAGAGCAAATCATAAACGAGGACTCATTCTTTGCTCTTTTTCTTTTTTTTTTTTATCTAGAGACATATAGTAGATATTTTTCTTGTTTTTCTTTTGATGTGTTCTACACTATTCATATTTTTAATGGATTTGTTCCTTGTTTTTCTTTATTTTAAATATTTCTTTTCTTTATATCAAATGAGGTGCCTATCATCTTTTTAATAATAAAAAAAAATAACAGAGCGTGTACAGAAGAGAAATTGAAAATACCGTAGCTTGACATCCAAGCTACCCTAAAAAAACGGAGCCGACGTTGGAACAGGACACCGCGAAGCGTGTGCGGGAGGTGAAAAAACTTTCTTTCTTTATAATTTCAAAGGATAAAATACATCTGCGCCCAGAAGTTTATGAAGTCTACAAGAACGCCCTTATATTTAAAAATGTGCACTTCCACTTAACTACCATCTATACATTTGAAGTAATATAAAACATTATTACATTTCAAATTAATCATCAACATATATTGTAATTAATATAAACTATTAATACATTCCAAGTAACAATATTTCTTATGTTATTATTTCTTAGGGTGTAAGTGTATATTTTTAAAATACAAGGGTAGTCTTTACAGGTTTTCCAAACTTGAGGGGTTAAAATACATTTTACCCAATTTCAAAACTACATTCCCAAAATGACCCCATCTCCGTTTCCTTCCTACTATACCCCCCATTCCTACAACGACAACCACTGCTAAACTTCTCTCTCTCATCCTCGCATCTGTGGGTGGGCTCCATGTCTGACCCCAAGCCATAGCTGGCCTCGCGTACTCCTTTGTTGGCTCCTTTTTTTTGTCCGATGAGAGAGAAAGACGAGATTTCGCAGTTCCTCGATTGATTGATGAGACCCTTCTCAAAAAAAAAAAAAAAACGAGTTTTTCTTCATTCACTATAATTTTTTCTTGATTTTGATGGATCTGCAGATCTGATACTCCATCGATCGGTCTCTTGGCCTTCTCTCTCACCTCAGATCTTCGGAGAAGCGACCCGGTTTGAAAAAGGTGGCTACTTTTTGGTTCGATCGATGTTGATTTTGTGTTTGTGGGCTTTTTTCGTTTATGGGTTTTGTTGTTGTCTGTGGGTGGGGGGGGGGGGGGGAGAGTTGAATTGGTTGCGGCGAAGGTTTGAAAGACTAGGAGAACAGATGGGTTTTTGGTATTGATTTTAGTGATTTGGATTTGGTTTCTATTTTGGGCCTTTGGGGGTTTGGGGGGGTTTTGTTGAATGCTAAGCAGAGAAGGTGGTTTTTTTCTTCTTCTTCTTCTGTCTGATGGTATGTAAAGGTGTGAAATGGAAGAAAGATTGTTTTTTGTTCTTGTTTTCCTATAGCTTAATTGGTTTTCTCTAGTGGATAAATAGAGAGGCGGGCTGCACTTGCAGATGCTGAAACTGCTAAAACTAGCCATTATTTGTTAACAAAATTTGTTTTTTGTTCATTTTTTCATATGGTGTTCTGATGGATTTTTCACTTTTATTTTTTGAATCTTGAATAAAATATAGTAATAATAGAAAAAAGGAGTGAGAGTTGGGAAACTCAACTGATTAAACATAGCACAAAAAGATTTGGGGGGTGCAACACGAAGACTCCCCATGAGGTCACTCATCCTAGTACTGCCTTCGCTCTTAACTTTGAAGTTCCCCAAAAAATTTGGGCAAGATCCACCAATGGTGGGTAGCCTTAACCGTGTGGTAACAGGTAAGCCCAAAGGCCGATCCTGTCCATGTCAGGGGAGATGCCAACCGTCTATCCTTTCAACGAACACAAGGATTTTTCACATTTTTTTAAAGAATAATGTGTTTCATGTGTAGAAGAAAAGACTGTATTTTTGTTCTTTTTGAGCCTACTGTTCCTTTTGGATTTCTTGTCAAAAGAAATCTTGTACTTTGCATCCTTGAATTGAGCTTTGAATTGGTTTTGTTGACGTATATATGCAATGTTGCATTCTTTTTCTTGCACAGGGTGTGAAAAGGGAATTGTGATCTATTCCTTGACGACAAGCAACATTTGCGCAGATTTAGATAAAAATGTGGAAAGATTGGAGGAGGGTTTGGGTGAGATGAGGTATGTCATCAGGGTTGATGAACCTTCTGAGGGCCTGCTGGCATCCATCGTCCGATCGATATGTCCACGCCGGATCGGACGTGGTGGGAAGGCAGGACGGGCTCCTCTGGTACAAGGACACTGGTCAACACTTGGGTGGGGAGTTCTCAATGGCTGTGGTTCAGGCAAACAACTTGCTTGAGGACCAGAGCCAGATTGAATCGGGGCTGCTGAGCTCGAGTGAGTCTGGACCGTATGGGACATTTATCGGGATTTATGACGGGCATGGCGGACCTGAGACATCCCGCTTCATCAATGATCACCTCTTCAGTCACCTGAAGAGTAAGAATCCATACAAGAACTTGCTTTTTTCCTGGGTCTGTATAGCTTGGTATGCATAACCTTTGATGATTTTGGTTGTCTTTGGCAGTAACTTATAAGTTGGATAATCTATTGTCTTGGCCAGATCTATATAATGTTAAGGGATTGCCATAATATTGCAATGACTTATTAATCTGGTTAATAACTGGTTTTTCCTGATGGGCAGGAAGGTGATGCATTTTTCTTGCAACCATTGATAAAGGGTATTTTTCAATTTCTGAACTTGTAATATGTGGCTTTAAGAAGCACCAAAGCCAAATTGTTTGTCTGGATTTTTTTTACCCTTCGATCCACTAATATATATTTTTCTGGCTCATAGGATCCTTTTACCAAATTCCAGATTTCACCAAAAACTGTTGAGTACATGTTTCTCTATTAAATGGTTGTGCACAAGTTTCATGTTAGCAGTGTGTTAATCCAGTAAGGCTATATTTTGACTTTGAGTGATTGCTTCGCAGGGTTTACTTCGGAGCAACAGGTGATGTCAACAGATGTTATACGGAAAGCATTTCAAGCGACAGAAGATGGTTTCGTCTCTTTAGTCACCAAGCAATGGCCTATGAAGCCTCAGATTGCTGCAGTTGGCTCATGCTGTCTCGTTGGTGTTATCTGTGGTGGTAGTTTATATATTGCCAACCTCGGTGATTCCCGTGCCGTATTGGGAAGACTCGTCAAGGCTACCGGAGAGGTTTTGGCTCTCCAGTTGTCAACAGAACACAATGCCTGCATTGAGTCAATCAGGCAGGAGCTGCATGCAATGCATCCAGATGATTCGCAGATTGTGGTTTTAAAACATAACGTCTGGCGTGTGAAGGGCCTCATACAGGTAATCACTCTTCTTTGCATGTTAATAAACCATTAACATGTTATGAATTATTGCCTTCACTTCGCATATTTAAATTTATCTCTTCCTTATCCAGCATGTGTGCTATTAACCTGTACTTGCTATACACTGGTGCCATAATCTTCCCACATTTGAATCTCGAGGGTCCAAAATTTAAATTGCATGTCTATGAAACATTTAGTAGCATAAAGGTCCCCTTTTGTTAATCATTTTGTGTTTGCCTCAAGATTTCGTGATAGAGGTTGTAGCTTCAATTTCTCATAGCAGTTGTTAGGAGCTGGTTATAGTGACAATTAATGATAAAAAATACAATCGGTGTCTCATGTGAATATTGTAGTTGCAAAAAATTGGATGCTCAAGTTAAACTGATAATTCATTCATTGCAGACAAGCTTAAACCTGATTCATAAGTTCTATCTTGTTGTTTATGTATGGAGGGAGATTCCATTAGATGATGACATGGGGTCATGTCTCATGATCTGACTTTGAGCTTTCATTTTACATACACGTCTGTTTGCCATAGTGACAATTAATGATAAAAAATACAATTGGTGTCTCACGTGTATATTCTAGTTGCAAAAAATTGGATGCTCAAGTTAAACTGATAATTCATTCATTGCAGACAATCTTAAACCTGATTCATAAGTTCTATCTTGTTGTTTATGTATGGAGGGAGATTCCATTAGATGATGACATGGGGTCATGTCATGATCTGACTTTGAGCTTTCATTTTACATACACGTCTGTTTGCCATAGTATTTGGTAGTGTAAGTTTTTCTTGAAATATATGCATTATGCAAATTTTTGAAAGGTTCCCATAATTTAATTGAATGTAAGGAGGTGGAGATCTTGATCATAGATATGCCTTCACTTAAAAATTCTGCCACTTGCCTTGAGGTAACAAACTAATAATTTCTCTCTCTGATATTCAGAGACATATTACCCATGCCCAAATCAATTTTAAATCCTTCAAGTTAATTAGTGCTTTTTTTTATGAAAAGAAAGGGCAATCTCATTTATTTAGAGCTTCGAGTCCAATACAACCAATCTATGTTCCTGAGTGATGGTAGTTTGGTAAAGGCAGCTGTATGTTACTTCTCCATTTTTTCTTTTTCCATTTTTCCACATTCTGGATCAACTTTCTATAAACCAATTAACCCCCCACCCCACTCCCCCCCCAAAAAAATTCTACACTCTTGTTTAATACAACTCGATTTATGTTCCTGAGATGGTAGTTTGGGACTATGTTGCATCTCCTTTTTATTTTTTTCCCCTTTTCCACATTTGGGATCAACTTCTACACTAAAAAAAGAAGAAGGAACAACTGTTGCATCATTGCATCTCAAACACAGTATTCTAAAGATGGCTGGTATTTTGAAGACTGCCACGCCACTGGTGGGGTCAATTAACTGTTTACTAGAGGAAATCCTTGAGCCTGAGTGAAAGGCCAATTCTACTCAAGTTAACCAATGTTCCATTATTCTTCATTGTCATAGTTTTATTCTGCTGAAAGGGGTGACTAGTAAGTTTGAAACAACAACGAAAGGGTTTCTATTGGGGGGGAGCAGGGGAGCAGAAGGGAAGCACACACAGCAAATTTGGTGTTGGCTTGTTCTAAATTCTAAAAGGTAACACGGGGGTCTAGGGGTTTGGATCTTTGGAGGTTCAACAAAGTTTATTGGGAAAATGGATCTAGCACAATCGATCCCTTTGGTTCAAGGTTGTTAAAGCCAGATTCTATGATCCAGAAGTCTGCATTTGAAGCCTCGATCAATGTACAAATTATTTAGATTTTGGAAGGGATACTAATATGTCCATTTGAATCCAATTGATGTGGAAGTTGATGCAACACATGCCACATAATGCCTGCCAGTGGCACATGATCTGGTTTTAATTGGTTGTAAATTACACAATCAGTCAACCCTTATTTGCGTTCTAAAATTGGTATGTCTTCAAAATGAAACAATTTTGAGGTTGGAAATTGAAGGTCATTTGATTTTGGCTGGAAAAATGAAACCAAGGCGAGATATTGGCTGAAGTTTTCCCAAAATTTTTTTGATACAAACTGACCCACTCAAGGAAGAAAATTATGAGAGCTAGAAAGCTTTATCAAAATGATTATATACAACAGCGTTTAGAAATGCGGTTTGCGTGTGGCTGAGGTACCGCATAGAGTATATGCGGTATGCGGGAGTATATGTAGTTATATGTGGTTATATATATGATGATTATTTTTAAACAATAGATAACAATAATATATATAGACCTGATTAATAATTTATATTAAAGGCTTTTGATCACATATTGCAATATATATTTGGGCAATAAAAGTTAGCTTTGTTAGATTTTTCATTGCAAATGTGGATGTTTGTGATGACACCATCAAATGGGAATAACAAAGTACACAAATTTTTTTCCATGGGAATATAACAAAGTACACACAAAAAAAATACACAAATTAGTTAAACGAGTCTATAAAACACATAGTGGATTGTGAAGTAGATAGATATCTTACAATGTTAGGAAATTTGAATCTATCCCAAAAAATAAAAAGAAACAATAATAATAATGATGAAAGAGAGTCAAAACTTCACAAGGCTTAAAGCTTCCAAAGCAGCCCTAACATCCAACGGAAAGCATTGAGTCTATTCTTCAACCCCAAAAATATTTGTTTAAAACTTGTGTGCCTTACCACCAAACACACACACACACACACACACACGCATGGGCCGCATATGTATGCGGACCACATATGCATGCCTAACTTGCATATTAGGCCAAATACCCATATGGGGTTTGGGCTTTGAATCGAATCACATATGCAGCCACATAGACTGCATAGCCAAACCAATATATAAAGATTGCAAAATTTGATGATCTCTATCCTCAATAAAGGAGTCTTATTTATATGTCTCCATGCCGTACATAGTTATTGATATAAGATCTAATTTATATTGACGGTCTAGATGTTTTAAAGAGAATCAATTATTCGTGATGATGATAAGCGTCATAGCTACATGGATTAGTGACGATGGTCAGGATGCTCTAGCCGTCTGAGGATCGATTGTATATGATGGCAAGCTATGTTGTAACATCATGGATTAGTGACGATAGTCAGGATGTTCTAGCCACTAGAGGATTGATCATTCAATATGACGATTTGTTTCATGATTTCTAGTGTGGCCTTCTCCTCCAAGCACATGCTGCGCCAGGTTATATGGAGTCGATCTGGTTATGCGTTGAGACCCAATTTGCATAATATTTTCTGAACTTAGTAATCATACTGTTCATAGGGGAGGGGGGAGGAGGAGGGGAAATGAGCTGGCCTCCAAAGCTGAGAAAAGACTTGAGGGAAGAGGAGTAGCCAGTAGGGGAGGCTGAAAGGCTGCTGGGGTGGCTTCAAAAGGTGAGGATTGATGAAGAATGTCAAACAAAGTGAGCTGGTCAGGCATAAATGAAAGGCTTCTTGATCTAGTCTCTGTTCAGTAAATTTTGGTAACATTATGCTGGCTGGTTGGGCTTAACAAGACCTTAACCCAAAAGGGGGCAATAAGAGGTCAGGTTTGTACAGTGGTTTGAGACATAGGGCTAGCACTCAATCGAACAATTTTCTCTTTCTCTCAAAAAAGAACAAAAAAGAAAAAAGGGAGACCATCAGAGTTCTACCAATGTATCTAACGTCATATTTGAGCTGAAGCTATGCAAGCCGCTGCTTAATGATTAAGGAAAGAATATGTATGAGGGAATATCATATCTAATTAGGGAAATTCGAAATTTCTTGGTTTAAAGACCAACTTCTATTAGATTTGGTTAAAAATCTATCATGAAAAATGAAGTATTAGTACTAAAAATTCATGTTTCTTTGATGACTGGTAAAAAAATTGATGTGATTGAAATGTGATTATAGAAACATGACTTGTTTTATGGGATTGTTTGCTCAAGCATCCCCAATTAGCATTAGTTTATTGGGTTAAAGACATTTAAGTCCCTGTAAACATTAAAAATCCCATATAAAACATAAATAAACCCAAAAATCATCCATGAGTTAAATTTCCATCCTAATTAAATATTCCATCTTTACAAAGTTTTGTAGCCATATTAGTCCCTACAAACAATTAAAAAGACATATCAATCCACAAAAAAGACAAAATTATCCTTGAGATATTTTTATGTTACTTTTTCCATCTTCTTCATTTTCAGTCACACCTCCTCACCTGAAGACCTCAACCCTGGCTGCCGTTCACCATCTCCCCACCTACGCCTCCCCCGACCTCCACCTCCTCCCCTCCCAACCTCATTGCCCCCACCAGCCCGGTCTCTCCCTCCTCCACCAGCCTGTACTCCTCTCCCTCACCCCATTGCTCCACCAAATCCTCATCTTCTATATAACAAGCCAATATTTTACACAATTTCCACCCAATATACAGTTAAAAAAATAAAATAAAATCGAATAACCAGGTATAATTCATTTGAGCATTTGATTAAAAACCTAAATGATATGGTGTTTGAAAGTGATAACACTATAAGATATCATTAAATATTTCATTAATATGCTGGCACGCCGCAAAAAAATGCCCAGATCAATTCAGCCAGCAAATGAAATCCAATTCAAAACAATGCTCAATTAATTAAAACAAATGCCTAAAACCCTCCACAGCTATACAAATGAACCCTATTTAAAAAGTTTAAACAGATCCAGTAAAACAAACTTGTGATGAAGCGGTGGATGGTCACGGCGTGGTCGATGGAGACGATGGACTGTTTCGGCGTGGTCGACGGAGACGGTGGACGGTTGCCGTGTGGTCGACGGAGACGGTGGATGGCCGCGGAAATGGGCAACGTTGGAGTCGAAGAGGTCTGACTGGTGCGTCAGTGGAGGAGAGAGAGAGAAAGGGGCAAGGGTAGATTAGGCATTTCATAGGCTGAGTTAAGTTTAACTAGGGTATGTTGAGTCAGGGTTAACAGGTGTTAATGACAGGGATGTATTTGGGTTTTTTCATAATTTCAAGGACCTATATGTCTTGCTTAACTTTAACAAGGATTTATATGGGATTTTTAATGCTTATAGGGATGTAAATGTCTTTAACCCTAGTTTATTTGAACTCTATTAATCACCAAAAGCTCATAAAGGAGACCACAAAAATTCTAGCAGAATTGAGTTGTACCTTTATCTTTGTCTGACAGGTATCAAGATCAATTGGTGATGTATACTTGAAAAGAGCTGAGTTCAACAGAGAGCCTTTGTATGCGAAATTTCGTCTCCGTGAGCCTATCAAGAGACCAATACTGAGTTCTGAGCCATCAATCTCAGTTCATCCACTTCTGCCACATGATCAGTTTATCATATTTGCATCTGATGGTCTTTGGGAGCATCTCAGCAACCAGGAAGCGGTTGACATTGTGCAAAATCATCCACGCAGTGTAAGTATTTATTCAAATACCCTAATTCAATGTTTTAAGCATATAAATAGGACATAGAACCACTTAGGAGTTGAAACAAGAACATGTTGCCTGGCATATAATGACAATTATTGTGGAGTATTCTAGAGACATAATAGCAGCATTTATGGTCTGTAATTAACACAAAAACAATGATACAATTCAAGAGCTGTCCTTGACAAATGATACGAGGAGGAAACTTGCAAATGCAAGTTGAACTAAAAGGGAAATGTTTATGAAGTAAGCCAACATTCAACATGATTGTGAGAGTATTTTGTGATCTTTGGAAGTCACAACTTTGTAATTATTTAGTTACTTGTGAAATTAATAGATCTTACCTTACCAATAAAAAAAAAAAGATGATTGTGAGGGATTAGTTCAATGAAATTTTATTTTTGAAGAGGTTCATTGGAGCAAAAAAAAATCAAATTATTTTTCTTTGCTTGTGGTGTTACTACAGGGAAGTGCTCGAAGGCTTGTGAAAGCCGCCCTCCTAGAAGCTGCCAAAAAGAGAGAGATGAGGTACTCTGACCTTAAGAAGATTGATCGAGGAGTCCGACGCCATTTCCATGATGACATCACTGTCATCGTGGTCTTTCTCGACTCGAACCTCATAAGCAAGGCCAGCTCAAACAAAGGTGGTCCATCCCTTTCCATAAGGGGTGGTGGAGTCAGCCTTCCCCCCAACTCTCTTGCCCCTTGTACCACTCCCACGGAACATAGCGCCGCCTGATGAAGCCAAAGTTAGTCCTTTCTCCCACTGTTGTATCTAGAAAAAGGAAAAAAAGAAAAATCAAACAATTCAATCTGAATGTCCTGGATTATGCTTTTGTGGGATCGACAAAAACAAACAGGAAAAAAGAAGAAATCAGGATAGGAGGCAGCCTTTGGTCTTATTTTATTACCTACACAAGTGTAACATTGTTTGCTTCCTCAGAGGACCAGTTCCTTTTTGTGGTTGTTGCCTTGTAAACTAGGGACAGGTATTTCCATTTCTACTTTTCTTTGGAGCAGGGAGCCCCAAAGTGACCTTAAATTATTTACTAGGACTTGTCCTCAAATATTTTTTTTTCACTCTTTATTCATACTGCCTTTACCCCCTTCTTTTGGCCCTCTTCAATGTATATTGTGTGCAATACCTTCCCTCAAAAGTCTTGTTTTCCTTTATTAATTTTTTTTTTTTGGTTCTTCCTTACCTCAAGTGAATCTTACATAACTAAAATAGCACTGAACAGGATATTTAAGCATCTTGGGTCAGAGGTGAATCCAAGCAGATAATTACCCAGGGGATGATAAATGATTCCCACTTCTAACTCCAAAACTCGTTAATTTTTGCAGGGAAGAGCAAGTTTTCACAAGGAAAATTTTACGGTCAGTTACAATCTGTTCTGTTTACTGCCTGCACATTCTTCTTGAATAGAATATATACTGAGGTTGTGGAGTATATATTACATTTAGTGTTTTTATATACTATGTTAATAATCTAATGATCGCAAATGGGGTTATAAGACAGGCTTATCAGTGTATCAACGCTTTTTTGCACCTTTTTCTGTATCATCTCTCTCTCTCTCTCTCTCTCTCTCAAATTCATGGTGGTTTCCATTTTCAAATCAGTCAGATTTGAAAGGCTGTCAAATGTGCTAATGCGCGTGGAGGGGAGGTTCATACAAAAGAAAAGTTTGCCACCTGAGGTAGACAGCGGTTGGTATCTGAAAGTTTGGCGTGGAAGTTTAGATTTGTATGTTCTATCATTCTTGTAGTCATTTTTGCCATCCAAACAGGTTTTGAATTCTTTTTTGAAAATATATATACTATACAGAACAATTGTCTTTTTATACTTTCCTTGGTTCAATGTTACTCACATAGTAGGGTGTATATTCTATTAGATAGTGGATGCAGGACTATTTTATTTTTTAGAAGATGGGTAGACAATTGTTGTCTCGAATATATTGATAATCGAAATAAGTTCTTAAAGAGGGGGAAAGAAAAATAGAAGAAAAATAAATGAGAGTTCTATTCTGTCCCGACACCAATGCTAATGTCATGAACCCATTAACTTGCCACAATTCTCAATTCTCCCATGTGCAAGTCGGTGCTATGACAATGTTTTAAAAATTAAATCAATTGGACCAATCGGATTTGAACTGCGATATAATTATAAAATATAATAAATATATTAATTATTATTATTAAATAAAAAATATGAAATATTTTAAAAAATCTATGCATAAATCTTTTATTTAACATCGTAACATGTTATAGTATATAAAATATAAATTTTTAATTATATTTCATCTTTTAATAAGTAATTAATTATAATTTTTATGAATAAAAAATCAATCGATTTAATTAACCCGTTACTGATTTACAAAAATTATTGGTTCAAGCGGTGGGTTGATCTGGTTTTATCGATTTTTTACATCATCTGCATTTAAGGTAAATCGAGCTGAAATTAAAAACAGATGAATGTTTATCCGGTTCGACCGGTCGAGTCAGGTATTAAAACACTGGCCGCTGGTTATGAGAACCAACAATGAGGTCCACCGAAGTCGATGGAGACTAGTTGTTTTATGTTTATCCACAATTTTGTATTTATTCCCTTTGTACAACTGATTCCAATGTTGAGATATGGAGGAGGAAGATGGTGTGTGCAGTCCTTGTTGTATTTATTTATTCAATATTTTAATGTGACTGAGTGTTTAGGAAGTTGGCTGAAGTTGTGCTGTTGTGGTGGTGGTTAAGGATGAGAATAGTGTTTCGTGTTGTCTTCTGTATTTTAATCAATTCAAAGAAATTGGCTTGTGGATTTTGTCCTAGGAAGCAACAAATAAAAAAAAATTAAAGATAATTCAGCAGGTCTAGTTTCCTAAAACAAGATGAATTTTTAAAATCAAAGTGACATTATAGTTTAGCTTCTTTAATTAAGCATTTCAGATTTGCACATGTATTAAAGCTCCCCTTGTCACATGCCACCTTCATTTTTTCCTGCTGGACTGATGTGATCAGTAAACACTATCCACCCCCATTGACTGTTTGGATTCAAATCACAATAGAACTATTTATTTTGAACTTTAGATAATGTAATTATTTGTACTCTCGGTATGTGATATACTTTTGTTCAACACTACTATGCTCGTGATGTGAAAAAGATTACACAGGATTCAAAATCATTTCAAACCATTACAACAAAAAATGAGTGCACCATTGCTTTCTGTTTCTTAATGATCTTACATTATCATTCCAAATGAGGAAATTGAGTTTGTCTTTTCCAAACGCAAAGCTCATATCATCAACAATGATATCAGTTTTGAAAGCTGTATATATACATTGACAATTTGGAAGCCATGGCATTTGTACAAGTGATCTAAACAATATCTAGGGAAAAAAAAGTTGTGCAGACCGTAACCTATTCATAAAACCTACCTCAGGTACAGAGACACTAAGAATTGAGTGAAGAGGATGAATTCGCTAACAATCACGGCTGGTGAATGGATGCCGAAGAATGGGACGATATCGACCTGCAGCCAATTTTCAACGGTAGTTCCTGCAACCGCACCCACCACAAGGCCTCCTGCAGTTATTAGAGCTGCCTTTCCTGCCAAATGACATCAATCAAATGGCTAATGAGCTTTTTTATTGGAAATGCTAGATCAATAGAATTCTAAAAAAATAAAGGTGTAGTTCAATATCGATTGAAAACTAAAGCAAGTGGGCATTTACAGAATGCCACACAATCACTAACATCTATATTTGTTAAAAATATTTTTGTATTGCTAGGCTTATTTGACAGCATCATGCAGTAAGATCAACAATTTATCGCCCAAATGGCCAAATAATTGACAAGATTATGATGTACAATTGCTTTTTTCATTACACCCAGCAGCAGCATAGTACTTTCCCAATGAATTTGTGATAATCTCTGAAGCGGTGCGTAGGTTGATGGCAAGGGCTTTGATGAGCTCATTGAAGTAGTGGGTTGAATAAGCTAACTTAAGTAGACCAAAAACCACAATAAATGAACTATATGTAAGCAACGCCATCTGTTACTTTCTAATCATATCATCACATGAAATTAAGCTTCCAGAACAATAAGCATGTGAACACAACAATTTCCTCACACTCTCATGAGATGTGATGGCACTTGCTATGAACATTTACAATAACAAGATACTCTTATATAATAGCAAGTGTAAAGAAAAGAAATAGGCAATTTTTTTTTTTTTTTGAAGAAAGAGGTTGGCATTCGCCCTTGTATTAGATAGAAGAGGGAATGCCCAAGCAAGGGCTACAAAACACTTGCCAAAATCAAAACAGGAAATAAAACATAAAAATAAAAGTACTTCCTGTAAGGAGAACATTGTAGCAGAAGAGGATTCTACCAACCAGTGCCCCTAGAGGAACCCCTTACGATTGCAAGGATGGACTACCCCAACACACAAATACGTCCTCCCCTCATCATCACCCCACCTGCCCCCGCACAAAAGCATCCCCATTCCGAAATAAATCTCACCGCACCCTCACAAATATTCTCCACATACGGAGAGCAACCACGGAACACCACGAGATTTCTTGTCAACCAAATGGACCATAGAACAGCCGGGATGTAGGATTGTGAGACCTTCACGGCCACACTCCTATCTCCCACGACTCGAAGTCTCCTTCCCGCCCTCCAGAGCTCCTCCAAAGAGGTGAAGTTCCCATCCATTCTAGTCGCCAGGCATATCAACCTCCATGCCTCCTTCGCCATAGGGCACGTTATGAATAAGTGCTCCACCGATTCGTCCACCTCCCCACATAGGCCACAAGCAGAATTGGTGTTCGGGGACCACTTCGACAAGTACACCTTGTTTGGGGACCACTTCGACAAGAAAGAAATAGACCATGAAGTTCACATTAATGTGAGAACAAGATTTTTTTTAAAATTAAGATTCTTTTGACTAGTGCATCCACCGGTTGCAAAAGCAGCTGAGTAAGGGTAATATCTATTAAACTCATATTCAATGTCTTTGAGAAAATGAGCTTGGTGGTAGCAAAGCAGCTAATTTAATGTTGAGAACCTTTATTATAGTACTCAGATAAAGGAGAGTTTTCTCTATCTTGGTATGGGTCAACAAATAAAAAAAACATCCGTCGCTGGTGGGAAAGCATTTATTATCTTTTACATGAGTGCTTCTCAGTAACGGTTAAGTTACAATGATATGACCTGGTATGCAAGGTTAGAAAAAAAAGAAGATGCAAATGTATGAAGAGACAACCCGTATTTTTGCTTAGAATGTATAAATACTGTCAAACAGAAATTCCACATGATCACCAAAACCAGATAAACTTGGAACCAATGGGAGTAGCATAGATGCTAATTCCAGTATGAATGTGATGTCTTTTAGCAAGTGCCAAAAGAAGATATTCAAAATTCTTTAATGACAGTAACAGCCAAAAAACTATTAACAACAATTAAAAGGAATGACTTCCCAAATTTCAATTTTTATCAGATGTCCCGAAGGACCATTAATACCATACTTAAAATGTTTTTTCACATACTGTATGGGATCTATTGTTCATATAATAGGCATAGTAAGATTCATGGGGGATCAACTACTGGAAATATGTTCCAGATCACCAAGTAGCTTGTCTCACAGAATGTTGCTCTATGCAAATTAAAATCAACTGAAAATATCGCCGGTCAAAGAATGAAAGTGACACGAATGAAAAATTATAAGTTTCTAAGCCATAAATGACCAATATGCTTCTATAAACATCAGTAATCAATTTGAAATACCCTTGAATGCAGATATCAGATTCCTCTATCAAGTGCTAAAGGGGTTCCTATGGAAATCATAATAAGTTCTCTAAACAGAAAAAGTGCAAAAGGTCCAAGTGTCTCACCAAGTTTGATGTTTTTCTTGGTCAAAAAATACAGTGAAGCTCCAAAACCAGTAGCCAATATCAATCCAGGAACATCAGCACCACTATATACCCCTGGTGAAGATGTTGAACCACTAACAAATGTGAAAGCCATCATTGCCCCATAAACACCAGCCTGTATGCCCAAATTTGCTGTGGACGGAGTTTCAATAGAAACAGGTGGATTCTTTACTGTCGCCTGCAACCACTGCGGCATTGAACTTGTTTGGCTACTCAAAGGTTTCACATCTGCATACCGGATGCTGTTATTAACACCTTTCCCTGCTCGGCGCTGGGTCAAGCTCTGCATTAGCAACATGTCATATGCAGCCTCCACCTGTAAATCAATCATTCACACGTCTTTCATAAATGACATGCCTACATGATCATCATTGATGAATAATGCAGCACCTAATTATTTCCATGATAGAAGGGTATGGGTCAGAATATCTAATTATACACCACCCTTGACACGGGGATTATCACAAGTGGTACTGAAATATGAGATTTATTACCCACTAACAATTACAAAATATATCCCAATCAATGCCTACAGTTTAATGAAAAAGCAGAAACTCTTTATCAGTCATGCAATGAGTTTGAGGGGCTATGGCAGTATGGTTTGCTTTTGACTCAACTGTTGACTAAGCTTTTTAGAAGCTCTAAAACTAGTTCTGAATGTACCCCATTTATGCGTTTTTATTATTATTTTTTTATAACTCATTAGGATCTATTAAAAACAACAGGACCATCTGTAGTTCATGCAAAAATAAGCTACATCATACATACAAAAGAGATCACAACATGAAAGATCGAAAATTTAACATCAAATTAGCCATCTTTTTCTTCAGATATAGACAATTAAACCCATCTAAAATCCCTTTTAAGAACCCATTTTAGATCACCCTTTTTGCACCAATTTCCATGATTAAATCAACGAATTCAACAACGTTTCTACATTTCCTCAAAATTGCTAAAAAGGAACTATAAGTGAAAATTTCAAGACTACCCTAGCAATGGCCTCCTGGTCGTCTTTGCAGGTCGCGATGATTAAATTCTTGGCACTCAATATATCGTCGAAAGAAGCCCCCTCATCGACCCCGAGAAGCTTCAGTGCGTTCTCCAGCGACATCTCGAACGGGGCCGAGTCGTCCGCCCTAGACGCCTCAGGCGCCTCCGGCCTCCTCCCCCTGGACCGTGACGCGGCTGCCGCCCCCAACCACCGCCTCCTCCTCCCCCTCCACATCGCCACCGCCGGAGACCTCAGAGAAGGGGGAGACAGAGCGGATGCGCCGCCACTGCAGGTCTTTAGGAGATCCGCTCGGTTCGATCCGAGAGATAGAGCCGCCATCTCTCTCTTTCTCTCTCTAAATCAATCTCTCTTTGTGCTTGATATTTTGTGGCTTTTGTTCTCTTGTAACGGTACTGCGCGATCTCTGTTACTGTTAAAAATACAGCCGCAGATCGAGTCGGGTCGACCCGTTATTGAACATATCCGAACTTTTTTCGTATCGATATTCAGTCATTTATATCTCGTTAGTCTCTTGACCAAGATTTTTGGGGATGATTCTGTATTACAATTTGGTGGAGGAACTTTAGGACACGCTTGAGAAAATGCACCTGGTGCAGTGGCCAATTAGGTAGCTTTAGAAGCGTGTGTACAAGCTCTACTCAAATTATCCGTGAAGCTTGTAAATGGAGCCCAGAGCTAGCAGCTGCTTGTGAAGTATGGAAGGAAATCAAATTTGATTTTGAATCAGTAGATAAGCTAGATGTTAAACAAGACTACGTAAAAATAAAAATAACAAAACATATATCTTGTTAATTTTTTTTAATATTTTTTGTAATTAAGTGTATTACTTTCTTTTTAAAAAATAACATATAGACTTAAGTGGGGCTTAAAAAAGACCATGTAATATTATTTTTTTATTTTACATAAAAAAATTTGCACACCCTTTTTTTCTTCTGCACATTCACCTTCATTTTGCACACTCCTTTTGTGCATTCCATCGGACCGTCTCCTCCTCTTTTGTCTTGTGACATACATATTCTACCCCCATAATGTGTTCGAATCTCTTTTGTCAAAGATACAATGAAAGTATGAGACAGTCAATAATAGATTGCTAAGTATGCTGTAACAACATATTAAAAAAATAAATATAATTTTTGATAAATTCTTATAAATAAAAGTTTATTAAAAATTAAAAAAAATTACATCGTCTATGTGATTGTCTCTAATTGACTGTCACATATTTTTTTTTGTGTTTTTACCGTAGAAGATCCAAACTCCCTAACAATGTAACCGTGCCCTTTCCACTGTCTGCCCGTCCATCTCCACTGTCACAGGAAGATTCGCAAAGGGACAAAAAAAAACCACGTGGGTTTGATTGAGAGATGAAGTGGGGCGTGTAAGAAAAAACATAAGGTTTTGACTTATGAATATGAAAATGATACACCTAATTCTAGAAATTATCCTAAAAATCAATGTATATATTTTTTTAGAGGTCATGTGTATTTATATGAGATTTATTATGTATTGTATAAGTGTATATGACTTCTAAATAATTGTATATGATTTAGATATGATTTTGGGCATTCAAATTCTTTGAATATACGTCATCTGATCGGATCAACTGGACTGGCTCCAGAAATTGATGGTTCTTTCGGATGTCCTGAAAATTTTTTTTTTGGTGTCGTGTACGTTTCATTTCATCGTGATACATGCAATTGATTAAATTTTTTTTTTTTTTTGTCATTTTATACCATTTTCTTACAACATTTTTATTTGTCAACTCAAACCTCTTAGGCCAGGAAGTGTGGGCTTTATATAGAAACAAATAATAATGTTCAAGTCTTTTTCATTTTTCAACCCCAATTATAGATTAGATGAGTTTTGAATTTTTAAAAATAATACATTTTATTTAATGAACTATATTTTTTTTAAAAAAAATGCACATGCTCCAATAATTTCATGGATGCATGTATATAAAAAATGTAAAAACTTTCTATCAATGCATATATCTTGTTAATGTGAGTTTATGTTACATTAAATTTTTATCAATGCGCATAGGATTAGATTTGGGCCTGGAAAAAAAAATTGTGTTAACAAATTTATTGCCACATAATGTGAGGGAAAAGTTTTAGTAATTCAAACATAAAAATATTAAAAAATTTCATTCAAAAATAATAACACACATCCCAAAAATAGTAAGATGACATAACATCTTCTCATTGATATAAAATATGCTTAGCTAAATTTTTTTTTTTGTATCACTCCATCAGTTTCGATAAAAATAGATCTTTCATTTTTAGTGTCTTAAAATTAGATCAATTTATTCATCAAAAATCGAAAACATGTCATTTTATCATTTTTTTTTTACATGAGCTGTTTGTTTTTTTTTTCTTAAATATTTTTACATGAGCTGTTACTTTTAATATTATTATTGAATTCCTTATCAAACTTTTATTCACTTAAAAAAAATTCTAGATTCATCTTGACAAGCACACATGTAATAGTTTTTTTTTTTTACGTGGTAAGAATCGAATCTGACCTCTCCTTGGGAGAGGGTGTGTCTTGACAACCCCGCTAAGGGGGTCTTCCACATGTAATAGTATATGTAATAGTTAGCATATCTTTATTTGTATATGTTCACATCATTAAAAAATAATAAGGTTGCTTAATTCCTGTTTCGGTGGGAGAATAAGAAAGGAATAATTTAACTATGTCAGAACAGCTTAGATCGTTATCCACACAAAGGCAAAAAGTTCTCAACCATCAATGCATGCTACACGTTCTTCTCCGATCCCTCGTGAACCGTGCGGCGCGTCGGCGATGGAGTCGGGGTCGAGGCATCTCATGCTCGCGCTGTGGAGTGACAGCCCGTCCGCGTCGACTGGGAACCTCTGGAGGCCGACCCCTTCCACGCTCACGTACTCGTCCGTGGACGTCCCGTGCATGCCCCACAAGAAGCAGCGCTCGTGCGTGGTCGAGCGGAGGCCCTCCTCGAGCTCGCGCACGATCTGGGTCATCTTGGGACGGGCTCTCGGGGTCTTGACAACGCACCTCAGCCCGAGCTGCCCCATCTTCAGCATCATCTCCATGTTGCATGCCTCTGTCAGTAGGTTCGCGTCCACTATGTCTTCCACTGCTCCTCTCTCTAGGCTTTGCCTTGCCTTTATTGCAATCATGGAATTGAACCACCAAAATGTTTTTTTTTTACTCAATCATCATGATTCATGAGATATAATTTGTAATTTAAAGGGATGTTGGACGACTGAAATGTGACACATAGCGTGCTTATTTGTAGCATTTTGTGTGACCTTAAAATTCGGTGGCTAAATGGATCTAGATGAGACCCTAACATGAGGCTCCATATTAACAAAAACAAAAAAAAATGTTGATTAAAATTCTATTTTTTTTTTTTTTTAAAAATTATCTCACAAAACTTATGTTAGATAAGAGAAAAACAAATCCAATAAAAAAAACTCAACAAAAATTTAAAAAACGAATATAATTTAAATAGATATACAAAAATATCACACGATTTTAGAAAATAAAATATAAAATAAAATAAAATATAAAATATACCACTAACCCAATAAGATAATCTTCTTTGTAAATAAAATAATAAATAAAATAAAATCTCATTAAAATATGAACAAAATAAGTAAATAACAAACAAAAAAATAGACAAAGAAATGGATAAATTTAAAATTAAAAAATTTAAAAGAAAAAAAATCTCATTGATAGAAAATAGAATATATATTTTTTTGGATTTAAAAGCCCTAGCACGACCCTGCCAACCCCTCATGAGATTTGATGGGATTCGACTATCACTGAATCTTAATATCAGGACTCTCAATCTTAAATAAAGAACTCGCGACTTCAAAAGTCTAACACATGAGCCCATGTTTTTTAGGCCCCGTTTGGTTGCGCGATTCAGCGTGCTTTTGCTTTTTGAAAAGCTGAAAAGCTAAAAGCGTGCTGCCAAACGGGGCAGCTTTTTGCAGAATCGGAAGCTGGATTCCTTTTAATTTTTCCCTCGAAATCTGTGTTTTAAAAAGCTCAGAAACAACGCTTTTTGATCGGAATCGATTTTTTGAATTGAAAAGCAACTTTCTCTGCCAAACATTAAACTCCTTTCAAATATTGATTCCTAATTTTAAAAAAAGCATCCTAAAAAAGTCAACGTCTAAAATTATCTTAAAAAGCAGCTTTATTCCAAAAGCTACTTTCCAATCTGTTAGTCACATGTTTCACTTATCGAGATATAATAGGTGTTGATGGAATCCGATCCTCACTAGGTCCTCCATCTCTCAGCTAATCATGTTTCATTTCGATGAGATTTGATGTATTAGTGATAAGTCTGTCAATTATCCAAAAAAAATATCCGTATTCGATTCGAATCCGTATTTGAGAATACAGAAAATATCCGATATCCGAAAATTCGTATCAGTATCTGAACCAAATAATCAGTATCCGAAAATTTTCGGATCGGATCGGATATAGCCTATATCTGATCCGAAAAATATCTGTATCCGAACTGTTATTTTATTTATATATATTAGAATTAATTTCAACCCTTAAATGAAAATCCAATGGCTCATGATGTAGGACAAAACACAAACCTATTTAACCATCTTGAATACTTATTTAACTATATTAAGATTTGTGTTTTTATGTCTTTAGTGGATACCTATTTAACCATGTTAGGACTTAAGATTTTATAAATTTTTTATATTTTAATCTGGTTCGGATATTTCAGATATTATCTGAATCCGGTATCCGGATTTTCGGATCGGATACGGATATGGGTTTTGGAATATCCGTCGGATATTGAATACAGATATTTTTTCGGATATCCAATTCAGATACGGATACGGATATGGGCCTATCCGATCCGTATCCGTCCGATTGACATGCCTAATTAGTGCCGGTAAACGTTCATGAATACTTACCCAATCAATGATGTGATGATTTCTTGATGGATCCACCGCGGGCCGGGCCGAGACGAGCTGCAGCAGAATGACTCCAAAGCTGTAGACGTCGGTGAACGGCGTCAAGTGGAAGCTCGAACAATAGGCAGGGTCCAAGTAGCCCGGCGTGCCCTTAATTTGGCTACTAACATGGGACTGATCGCCCGCCGGTCCCGCCTTAACGAGCCCAAAATCGGAGACCTTCGCCTCGAACCCGTGCCCCAGCAATATGTTGCTTGGCTTGATGTCCCTGTGGATTATGCTTGGCCTGACTCCTTCATGGAGATGAGCAATGCCTGCAGAAAATGAATAAATTTTTCTTGATTTCAATGATTCTTTTAAGTATATGTTAGTGTTAAAAAAAAAAATGGAATAGCCAAACTGACCCTTAGCGGCGCCTATGGCGATGTTCACCCTTTGGCTCCAAGTTAGTGTCTTTCCTCTTCTTCCTAAGAAACATTGTATGAGGTATATTTATGATTAGTTTGGTGAGTTTTGTGGTTTGCAAATATGGTTGGAAAGTTAGTGTAATGTAAATATTCGGCATATTAAGTGTAGTGAGTGTAAATTCATAGATCATACAAAATAAATATGGTATGTACACATACAGAGATATACACAATTTGGAAAACAGAAATATGTTTGGGTAATTGTGACTATGTTTAAAGGATAGGATAGGAAGATCAGCAATTACTTATTTTTAAAGGCGGTAATAGTTCATATGATCCGTTAATCTAAAAGCATTATGTTAAAAAAATTGACATCAAAATGTTAAAATAGTAAAAAAATTGTACATACTTGTTATTCATTCTAACATGATCCAATGTGGTCCATGCAATTATAATGTAGAGACTCAATACATTTTTGCAAGAGAAGAGTGTGATTTGTGAGAGAGATGAGCTCACCAACTATGTAATCAAGCAAACAACCATTAGGCACATATTCATACACCAACATCTTCTGTCCTGCAATGTTTTAAAAATTTAAACAAAATTAACTATTTGGAAAGACATTTTATATTATATGGTCAAGATACCAAAATAAAGGATGCAAATTAAATGTGGAATCATAGACCAACATACCTGCTTCTTCACAATAACCAACCAAGCCCACAAGGTTCCTGTGTTTCACTCTTGAAAGTAGCTCCACCTCTGTTTTCCAACAAAACATTCATCCTTCTTAAAATCCATCCATAGAACCTTAACTTACCATTAAAAAACATCGTGCGCTAATGTGATTTGTCAAATAATTATAAAGTGAACATTATTGATGTGATGCTACCGTTTCTGAATTCGTCAACGCTTTGATAGGATTCTGCATGAGCTCTCTTGATCGCAAGCGTCAGTTCTTCGTCGAATGTCCCCTTGTAGACGTTCCCAAACGCGCCAGACCCTACTAAACAATCCCTACTGAAGTTCTCCGTCGCCTTCCCGAGCTCCTCTAACCGAAACCTTCTCAATTCAATCTTCCCCCACTGTGAACTTTCTGTGGTCCGCATTAACAAAATTCAAGCCAATGCAAGTTCCATCAATTGATCAAAGATATGCACTATCACAACACAGACATACCTGTCTCAGCCTTGTTCATCTGTGACCGCCGCCGCCGCCGCCAACCAGACCTCGAGACAAGGCACCATTTTATGAGGAAGTATAAGATGGTGCCCACCGAGACAATCGCGACCCCTGCCAATAACCCGATCCACAAATCTTTGTTTTGAATTCTCGCCGTGCTTTTGATGGGCGGCCGAGTTGGAGAGGCGGCACGAGAGGCCTCAAGAGTACCTCTAATTGACATGGAGGATCTCAACAATTTTTTTTCGTAGGCAAGTGTTGTTCTTTTTTTTTTTAATTAATTCTTCTCCTGTTAATAGGACTGCAGGAGCAAAACTCGAATTCAGAACCTCTCAGTATCTCTGCTGGCCTAAGAAGAGGCAGTTCAAATGGATTTGAGCACTTCTATAGACGAAAATCATGTTATACCATCAGTGTCTCACTCTTCATTTCTCTAACATTTCCTCTTCATGAGGGGAGGGGGATGGGGGGGGGGGGGGGGGGGTGTTGATGATAGTGTTGATTCATAAAAGGCTAACAAAGGTTAATATAATAATTGTGTTGCATTTGAATTTAACTATTCAGAATCTTTCATTGATCTTCATTGACTACATTATATACTGAGAAATAAAAGCGTCCAGACTTGGTCTCTTTGAGGACGGCACAAGACGCCATGACAAGAAGTCTTTCATGCATTACATATATTGGTTTATAAATGTTCATATTATACTGAAATTATGCCAACCCAACTTCCATACTGATCCTTAATGACTGATTTGATATATAAAAAAAAAATTAATGTTGGGCGGCCTTGATTGAGATGTGGGCATGGATTCTTGGACAAGTCTTCTGTGCGATCACCGTATCAAAAATTGAAAACAAATTAAATGAGGGTATGAGACGAAGCTCGTGTTTGTAGTTTGTACTGTTGTGGAATTGTAGTTTAAGAATAACATGACTCTCTTCAATTAAATTAATGATGAATTTATATATTTTAATGGTTTCTTAAGATGTTTTGTTGTGTTTGTTTGTTTTTCCATGAAAAGTTGATTTTTTGTTGTTTCTACCCGAATGGTGTTCCTTGGATCATGTCGCGTAGTCGAGTCATTCAGATTCTAAGAAGTGTATGTGAGAATACAGTGATGTGTGTATACATACTATATACATACATGGGAGGAGCTTAAAATAAAGTTTTATTTCTTTGTCTTAGCAGTGGAACTATACTGAATATGATTAGTTGAGTAGGGAATCTCTAACCATCACCTTTTTTTCCTTAAAATCATGGTACATATCATTTTCTAACAAGAAAAAAAAAAGTTTGTCCTGTAAATGTGGAAATGACAGTTGCCGGACATTATTTTTCTTCCATAAATCTCGAGTTTGAATCCTCCCAACTTATTTGATTTACAGGGTATATAGGTGATTCTGCACATTTGGAGTTATCTTAATTGATATTAAGGTTCATGGAAAATGGAGATATCCTCTTGTTTTTAAACTCAATCTCTCCCTGTTGAAATGAGAAGCACCTGTATCTCAACAGAGAGGTAATATGAAAGATCAGGTTCATGATACAATATCTGTCTCAATTGGGTCAAGCCTAAAGTACGCCTGAATTGGGGATATGGAATTCAAATAGTTAAATATCTAGTTTTTCACACCATTAACACTCATGTAGTCGACATAGTGTGCAAGCTCCGTCCAATATGGAAATACATGATGTCATATGTACAATTAGTGGGGATTCAGTTGTGTAGTATCTGTATGATGTGCTTCTACAGATTTATTTATATTCTGTGAAAATGATCAATGAATCCAATGTTGTTAAAAGCAGAAAACCATTTGGCAGTGCCCATCAACCACCTCATACATTATCAACAGACACATTAATACACAATGCATGTAAAAACTAGTACACAATGTACAAAAATTTATGGTCAGCTATATTAACATAATGTAGTTATTTACATCCATATCAACAGAAACAAAGCTACTCACTTGGCTACTATGCCAAGAAGTTCAAGCCTACATCGCAGGTTTCTTTCAGGGAATAGATGCCACAGCGCAACTATGCCTGATAAATAACCAGCCAATACACAAGTGGAAAATTTCGGATACAAGATAAACAAAGAATCAAGAAGAATCTACAAGCTCAAAAATTCCTGTGTATATCACAGATATCGGCAAAAGATTCAGTGCAGAAGAGGCCTACAGATCCCTCCGACACATTGGACATGTACCATGTCTTATGAGCCAGCCATCGATGCAGGAGAGGTGATACAGGTGTTGACATTGAGGCAAGCAGCGCGCGACCTCTCCAATTTGGAAGTCCTGCATGGGAGACATTGAGAATAGATGCTCAGTTTTAGCCATGGTGAGGTGTGTGTTTGTGTGGTTAGCATAGTTTATATATCAATATGTTTTCAATAAATTGATAATAAATTGATAGATGGTAAATGGGTCAGGTTTATTGAATATTTTGTTAGCTTAGTTGCTCCTAACAACAATATTCAATGGCTGAAATTCCAACAAGAGGGGAGTTTGTAACCCACCCCACACCCCCCCCCCCCCCCCCCCCCAAAAAAAAAAAAAAACATAATTTGACATTTTTTTCATGTTTTCTGAAGTTTCTCCAGAAATTTCAAAACAATATTTTTTCAATTCCCAAATCGATATATCCATTGGTATATAAAAAAAATATCGACACTTTAATCTATGGTGGTTAGAGAAGTGTTGGTCAACCTGTAGACACACAGAACAACATATCTCCTCTCCAGAGGCGTCCATGTTGTTTTTGGCAGTGATGGTGATCTTCTGGATCTTCTCAACGGACTCCTTTGAAAGACCCTTTGTGCCGCCTGTTTCAAAGATGTCAAGGAACTCTCCGAAAGTTGAGTCAACTGCACTCATCTGATTAAATGCCAAAGTCGTAGCTGGTGTCATTACTTGCAAGTTTCGGTGTTGAAATTGAGACAAGTCGAGTGAAAAAAGAATGTGTACCTGACTCTGGACGGCACTCTGAACTGCTGGGCCGACCTTTTCTCGAACAATTCTTCCACTAAGAAGGCTTGAAAATATATCAATCTGAAGGAGAAGTGGATTTGAATGAGTATTAAGTACCAGAAAATTAAACAAGTGATTGTGTTAATATTGTATCTATAATTCTAGACCATATTGTTTATATCCTTTAAAAAATAATGTGGTTGAGTTATGAAGTATGATATATTCACTAAGATTTCAACATTGAAAATTAACCACCTACTCCATGAGAACAACAAAAGGTGGCCCCTGAAACACCACTTTGATTGTATTCATATCGTTCCGGTAGAAAAATGATAGTGATTCAAAAAATACAAAAAAGAAAAAGATTGGATATGTGCTATAAGGACCAGCTTTAAAGCTAGGAAAGGCCATAAGCGAACTCCTAAAAATAAAATGGACCCCTCATACATATTCACACAAAAATGGTAAATATCTACATTTTTTTAACTACCTATACAAGAAAAATAGGAGACTTGGGGACCCTCCGTTGGTGGGGGTCCTCAGTGGTTGCCTAGCTCGCCTAGGGTAAGGGCCGATAAAATTCACCTTCAGATCAAGAAGGAAAGATGAGAAGTGCATGCTATCTTTAAT
Source organism: Acorus gramineus (assembly GCA_030737835.1). NCBI lineage: Eukaryota > Viridiplantae > Streptophyta > Magnoliopsida > Acorales > Acoraceae > Acorus > Acorus gramineus. The sequence continues at coordinate 14,163,381 of CM060856.1, read as the reverse complement.
CTTTAGAGACTAATAATGAAATAGGATCAGGAATCAACAAAGATAGATTCTGGACTGATAGTTTCAAGCAACCTTTGTTGCCTTTGTTCCTTCCTTTACTGACATTCTAAGATAGTTCGGTTTGATGTGTTAGCTAGATCTGCAGAATTATTACCACTCCTTCACTACTGGCATTCTTAGATAAAGGACTTTGATGCATAGATGCATTTGAAGCAATGAATTGTGATAGACTGATAGGTGCCGTGGTCGTTCGGTTTGATGTGTTAGCTAGATCAGCAGAATTATTACCCCTCCTTCACTACTGGCATTCTTAGATAAAGGACTTTGATGCATAGATGCATTTGAAGCAATGAATTGTGATAGACTGATAGGTGCCGAGGTCTTTCGTGAGGAGACATTCAAAGTGCTAGAATCTCTATGAGAGACAACAGGAAAATCTGAATTTTGTTGGGAAGAAATCCTCAAGTACTTTCGATGCCACAATAGTCAATTTTGTTGAATCAATGGCATCCTTACTCAGGTAAACTTGCTGAAGATTCACATGCACATAGACAAGCATAATCATGCATATCATGGCATCCAAGAATTCAGTTTCTTAAGTTGTGTTAGATTATGTGCTTCTTATGGCATTAACCAAGAAGACCTATATAGCACTTCTTGTTCAGTTCCCAAACTTCAAAATGGGTAGTTAAATAAGTACAACAATGGTTGCATTTACAGATTGAATAGGTAGAGCAAAAACATACCATGTAAAGCAGGCTCCAAATCGCCGACTCACTCGAATGCCACATCGCGAAAGATGACTCTGCCACTTCAATCGAGAAAACAGCACCAGAGATGGCTCCGATGGCAGCCCCGCGAATCATTCCGCTCTCAGTTGCCTGGCCTATTAAAGCACCTGTAATGGCACCAACAAGCGAACCGACTACAACAAAGAAAAACAATAGATGAGGATCAATTCCCATTGTTTATAAGGCATCCCCAATTTGCAGAACCTATATGAGACACTGTAAAGATAGAGAACCACAGAATCCACTGCAACTTGAAATGAAACAACAATTTTACACCCATTTTTCTTTTTCTTATCATTCAATAAAAGATCCCCTTTTGATCTTTCTTCATCATGTAAAACACAAATAACTCAGTTTCTATTTTATAAAAAAAATTAATTTGAAGGGTACTAATGCAAAAATCATGAAAGAAAAAAAGAAACCCATTACCAAAAACAGAACCCAATTCAGAAATTAAAAAAAAAAACAAATCATTTCGCTGAACAATAAGAAGTTTCAGTAAAACAAAACAAACAATCACATATCTCCTGTTGATATTCTATGTTTATCCATTCGAATCCACGACAAGAAAGCCAAGAAAACAAAACCCAAGTCATGAAACAAAGGATCAGAGAAATAAGTGGGTAACACTAACCAAATGCAAAGACACATGTGAGCAACCCACACAAAAGCTTCCCAATCACAGCAACAACAACAGAAAAAACAGAATTTGAAGAAGAAGAACTGGGTGGAGACAAAGGTGGAGGAGGAAGCAAAGAAGAAGAACTAGAAGAAGAAGAAACAAATTCCATGGCTTTGTATTCTTAGTTCTCTGAATTTGAAAGTATTGAAGGAGATGGAGGAGGTATTGTTGTGTGGCACTAGAACATATAAAAGGATGGGTTTTGTGGGGGGGAAGGGGTGCCTTAGCGATTAAGTCTGATTATAAGAGAGAGAAAGACAGAGGAAAGAGAGAGGGAGATGGAATTGGAAGCACATAAGAATGAGAGGAAGCCATGACCAACCATGTATTTAATGCATCTCTCTCTTTCTTTTCTTTTTCAAATGTCATGACTCTCCTCTCTCCCTGGGTGAGGTTAATAACATTGAAGGTCATTTTTACACACCTAGAAAAATTAAGTTTGAAGGTCATACTTTTCACCTAACTCCAGTGGGGGTATGTACTTCTATTTTTTTTTCTTTTTTTTTTTAAAAAGGAAAAAAAAGAAAGTGGTTGTATGTACTTGGGTAGGTTTCAGCCTGCCTTTTTGTTTCACCAAACTCTTTTTTTTTTTTTTGGGGGGACATGTGAAGCAGGTTTTGTGCTCAAATCTGTGTGAGCAAAACTGCTGGACCTTTTTATATAAAAAAGTAATACATTGATATTTATTCAATAAATTTAAAAACTTAATTAGCATTAGGTGCAAACTAAGAATAAATACATCAATATTTATAAGTTTTTTTTAATTTGACCATGTTAAATAAAAATGATAATTTTTAACCGGATCTTATATATCACGATCAAATCAAAATTCATAATTTTGACTAGATTTTTATATAGACTCAACAAAATTTTATTTTCGCTTTGTCTTCTTTCTCTTTTTCTATTTTAGTTATTTCCCTTTGTCTTCTTCTTTTTGTTCTTAACTTGTATTTTAGACTCTCATTGTTTCGATTAATACATGATCAGGATAAAAATGGTTTATCACATCTTAAAAAAATATTTTCAATGAGCTCTATAAAAAAATAAAAAATATTAACGATAATCTTGTTAATAATTTTTTTTATTAAAAAAATAGTATACATCATCATTAGCTAATGATGCATATATGTTTTAAAAATAATAAAGTGAATATTCCAGTGAATTTTATAGAAGCATTATATACATAGATCAGCGGTCGATCAAGTTCTTGAGGACTGTATATAACAACGATCAGCATCTACAGTAACCGGCGCGCATGGTTCTAACAAAAAGAATGTTTATTTAAAAAAACAAAAAAACAAAATTTTCTCATATGATGTAACCATGATTAATGTAATATAAATGTCAATTACACGTGGTTTTTCAATAATATTTTTATGCAAAATTAAAAAAATAATAAAGAGGAGAAGTAAAAGCGAGTGATCTCATCCGCGGTTCCTTGGGTCATAAATAATTGCTGGAAGCTTCATCTGTAGCAAAGCATCACAACGCGGTGGCAATTGGAAAAAAATCATGCATGCATTATTTCCTTTCTTTATTAGGGGCGGTGACTTTATTGGTTTCGTTGTGTTGTTTCAACTCTGAATGAATTTGGGAGAGACCGAGAGAGAGAGAGAGAGAGGTGAAGAGGTCCAAATCAAAGGTCACAGGGCCGGCTGAAGAAGACTAATATGTTTGAAGTTTTACTCAGTCGTGTTTGAATGCAATTAATATCATGAATATCAAATTACACAATTTATAAATCGAATTACACATTTAATTGTTCAGTATAAGTGTTATTCTCTATGTAGTTGAATTCATAAACTGTACAGTTGATGATATTCATTGTATCCGAGCTTAATATGTGTCACGTGTTTTTTTTTTTAAATGGTTTCGGATTAAGTCTGTTAATTATTTAAAAAAATTATCCAATTCCATCCCATATATTCGAAAAATATGAAACATGCTTTGGATCCAACTTTAATGCACCTTTGATTTTTTTATTTTTTTTGAGGGAAGTTTTTAGAAATTAATACATACCCTGGTGAGTGGTGACCATCAGATATCCATTAATGTCTAATTGAAGTATCGGCCGTCCTGTGTCCTTCGCAATTCATTATTCCTCCTGTGTTGCCCACGTCTTGTAACAGAAATTCACAGTATTAATTTTATGATGACTGTGGGTTTTTATAGGTACACATGGGAAAGAATTTCTTGTTTTGTGCTGTTTTGATTTATTTTGAAATAGGACGCTGTTATTTTTATTTTGTTTTATAGTTTAAAATTCGGTTTTATATAACTTGTTAGAAATCCAGTGAAATATATATCTCATTAAATATTTTTTTACACTTATTAAAAATGGGTTTATTCAACTTAAAATGGAACAATGTAAATTTTTTTACCAAAATGTATACCTGATTTATTTGATGATGTTTACTATTTAAAAAAAGGAATTTTTATTTTTCAGTCCTTATAAACATGCATATTTAGGGATCGGTCCCTCACTTCTTCATATATTTTTTTTAGTCCTCATATTCAATTGCCTATTTAGTTTTTAGTCCCTCCGTCAAACGTCCGTCCATACAATGTTAATTTGTGAAATGTGATTTATTTTTAAGTCCTTGTAAACTATGTTAGTTAGTGATTAGTCTTTTCCTTCTTCATATTTTACAGGGACTAATCACTAAATAACATAGTTTATAGGGACTTAAAAATAAAATCACATTTCACAAATTAACGGTGTATGGATGGACGTTTGACGGAGGGACTAAAAACTAAATAGGCGGTTGAATATGAGGACTGAAAAAGAAATATGAAGAAGTGAGGGACCGATCTCTAAATAGACATGTTAACATGGACTTAAAATTAAAAATCTCTTAAAAAAATTGAAAACATGTGTTGTTCAAATTTTGGTTGGTAAAAGTGATTAAGTCTAACATTTTCCTTTAAAATAATGTTGAAAACAATCTATACATGTTTTGATTTTTTTAAATAGTAAATCTCATTTGATGATGTATGTGTTTTTATTACATTTAGTCCATATCTATCCATAGCATCCAAGGAGGGATATACATGAAGATGAGTCAATTCAATTCTTTTGAAGTTTATATTCTATATGATGAAGTATATAATTTTATAAAAAATGAAAATTATAAGTTTAATTAATTGAATTTACTATTTTATACAAATAAAAAATCTCTATTATTTATTTAGTAAAATATTTATGTTATTAGGAAAAAAATTACAGTTGAGAGAGAGATTTTGAAGTTTTCTCTTAAATAATATTTGAATTCATGCACAAAAATGGGAGTCACTGTACCTTTTGGGCAAAAGTGTTAATACAATTTCTCTAAGATAAATATGATACATATATCTGTTTCATACCTATAAAACATTATGTTAAGGGTAAGTCTTGAGTTCAAGTCTTGGCGCTGTGTCATTTATCCTGTTTGTTAGGTGAAATTTAAAAGAATTTTATGTGGGACCAGGAACAAACATGTAAATGTAGTTTTTCCAATTTGATCGTAGGGTCAACCACGGGTAGTCCTTTCGATATAAATTAAAAATAAAAATTATTTTATAATATTCTGTTATGGTAGATTAAATAATTTCACATTTAATTTGTGAGGGTGTTCCAACAAAAAGATGAATGAGCAGGGTTATCTATCAACCTTTGATATTTTTTTATATTCCCTCGAGAAAGGAATGTGATAATATGTAAGTGGGGGGTCTCTTCAATATCATATAGGTGATCTAGAGTTGGGTGGACCTGACTTTTGTTATATATTTTATAAATGCGCGCCATGCTCGGTTTGGTAGATTTAATATTTTTTAGGTACACGTAATTTCATAAAACCAACAGTCTAACATTTGATAATGTCAAATGTTTTTTTTTTTTTAAATAAATATTGCTAACATAATTTTATTGAAGATTTTAAAATACAACACTCAAAAAAATAAAAAAAAACAGAGTAATAAAATGTCCTTGATATTGCCAAATAAAAGAAATAGATGTTGCCAAATGTTGTTGATAAAATAAAGTCAACAGTGGTATGATAAACCTTGCATAGCGCAAAAACTAATACCAAAATGAGGTCTACAAAGGCTACGTAGAGAAGGTTTTAATATGATGATATTTCAAGAAAAATGTAACAAGTGGGTTATCCTAATTTTATTCATTTGTATGCCTAAGGCCAATCCAAAATAATCAAACATTGCTTCTCTAAGATATTCTCTGCCATAATTGCTGAAGTAGTGTCATTTTTTCATTTTTCAACATCAGTGCATGCAGAATAATAGTGAAAAAACATAAACTATACAATATAACACAATTATTTACGTGCATATTCAACTTTTCCACATTCGGTAGTAGGGATGAGAAATTTGATCATAATTGTGGAGGGGAAATTCCGCAGTCATCTCAGACACGAAATGTGTCCATTTTAAATGGGTTGCAAATCACTCGACCTGATCCGAATTCACTCGTCGACCTGACTATCCGTCCGAGGAGGATCGTTCGTAAGACCTCTTGTGGTAGAGGAAAAGACCATACTGGTCACGGTTAGAATAGTCGTATGACCAATCGTGTGATCAACCTTCTGAGAACAGAGTCATCAGATCATCCCTTGCACCGATCAGTCAGGCTCAGGCCTAGTACAGGCTATTGAGGGTTGGGGATGACCTCAACCTAATCATGGTTGTAGGGGCCATGGACCACCCTACCCATCCTAGCTGGAGGAGTGCGTCTAGGATCGACAAACAGATCGTCACAATCCTAGTTGACACGTATCATCGATGCCACGTGATCACGACATCATAACAAACTCTCAGTGCCGTACCTCGCAGAATCTTTCATGTTAGAAAATATTCGCCGAGACGGAGAGTAAATTATGAGAGAAAAGCCAGGCCATCTTCTTGAAAATAAAAAGGGACAAATGCGAAGGAAAAGATGACACACTTTAGTAAGCCATTCTTTTTATCCACCAAAAGCTTTTGGTCATTCTTCATTGATTTGAGCGTCGAAGTCCTTTCAGTTGGCATCACATTGGTACCTAAAGCATTTTGAGTGCATGTTTGTTTTCAAGAGTATGCAAGACTCTCACTCAAAGGCAGAGCTTTGACAACCCATCACTTAGTGGAGGAAATCACCCGCTTCAATTATAATAAAAATAATATTAAAGATATAATATTTTTCATCTTCTCATGCAATCACTACCTTTTCTTTTCTTTCACATCAGCCCAGTACAACTTTCTCAAACTTCTCTTAATCCTAACAAGAAAAGAGTAAATACACTATTTATAAAACGAGGGAATGTAATGAAATCAAAGAGAATGTAAAATTTGACATCAAGGAAGCTGAAATCATATGAAATGCAGTCATATTTTAGCAGGCCACTTCTGGAGATTCCCAACAACTTTCGAAAATTTTAAGACAGTTATATAATGAATTATATAGTTCTATTTTTTTTAATCGAGTATATATATCATCAGGTAAATATTCATATACTCAATTAAATCTGTAGTATATATAAGAAATATGCATGGGGGCCTAATAGCAAATGTATTGAAAGGGGTTGCTATCATTTTGTTGTTGAGACAATTTATAATCGGCATTTAATTTGTTTTCTGGTCCCAGACTATTATATCTAGAATAGTATAGAATTGTCCAATTGTCCAAATCTATTATTCACTCCTCATGGTACATCCCTATCCCCCCATGCTCAGGCTATTCTAACAATTTTTTAAAACCCTCTCCCGATCGAACAAGGGATGGAATAGGATACGAATTAAACAAGTTCTACTTCAATGCCTGATATATATGATATCAGAATAAACTAATCAAACTTATACAAAAAACAAAAACTAATTAAACTTGGTTTTAAATCATTGTCAATGAAACATGCATGGTAATAGGATATATGCTAAACCCATTTGGTTTAGAGATAGCTTAGAATTAGATATTTTCTTGTTTGGATAAAGTTGTGTTTTTTGGGTTAACTTGTTATAGCTTTGGATGAATAAACCGTAACATACTATATCTGTCTTCCCAAATTTCACATGCCCCCAAATAAGCCCCATGATGTGACAAATGTAAATTGTCTATTATACCCTTAATTCTGTTTTGGAAAACCCGGCGGTTATGATTTTTTTCGTTTTGTTTGGGACGTCAACAATTAATGGGATTTCACAACGTAGAGAATCATCAATTGTCGATTCTTTTTTCTGATTTCAATTGCAGATCCATTTTTTATATAGTTCAAACGATCGTGACGTGTCGGATTTGCTTAGGCGGACTTTCAGCCTTGTTGAGCTTCTGCTGTAGTCGATCCACGCGTGCAATCTCTCTCCGCCATTCACCTCCAAATTGACGGCTGTGAATCTGCTCGGTTTGATGACCCCGTCGACGTCGATTCCAACTTTTGAAGCGTTGAGACTGACAGAGAGGACGGTCGGAGAGTTTCCTATCTTTAAACGACGGACTGTCCAGGATAACCACAAAGCGAGGTCGCCATTGGAGACGGAGAAGGTGAAGTAAATTGAAAGCGAGGTCATGTATTGTTTTGTTGTATTTACATTGTGGAAACTGTGTATTAATTAATACTGTTACATTTATAAATATAACAGTTAATGAATATTGCGATTTGATGCTAAAGAGACACATTTAAGCAATACACAATTTTTTGTTATTTTGTTATATTTGAAATGTAACAGTCTTGTAAATGTGTGTATTGTTTTTTGTATTTACATTTGAAATGTAATAGTCTTGTAACGACATAATGTTATTTAACATGCGGATTCATGGATATTTCAAAGATCAATCATATTATTATTCATGACTATTTGGTTTGCAGGGGAGTTTGCTACATTTCTTCTCCTTCTTTTTTGTTTCTACAACATTTTTTTAACATGAATGTCATAAACTGTTACATTTATATATTTGTGTTACATTCTGTTACATTCGTAAATGTATATTATTGTTACATTCGTAAATGTAACATTCAATCGCATACACATAATGATTTGTATTTGTTACATTTGTAAATATAACAGTCAATCGCATACATGTAATGATTTATATATTTGTTACATTTATACAGCACAGTTATACAATCATAAGATTGTTACATTTACATTTATGCAACATTGTTACATTCTGTAACAGTTATAATCATAAAAAAAAAACTGGAACGTTTTTTTTTTTTTGTGTTATTTAGGTAATTTTGGTGTAATTTAGGTAAGTTTTGGTGTAATTTTGATGAAAAACAATTTAGGTAATTTTTGTGTAAGTTAGGTAAGTTTTGGTGTAAAATTCATAAGAATTTCAAAATTCAAATTTTGAAATAGACAAATTTTATAGTGGGATATATTTTTCAAAATAGGCAAATTCAAATTAATGTGAAAGATTAATAAGAGAAAAAAGGAGGATTTGTGTTAATGATATCTATTTTTAATGAAAGTCATATCAGTATTTTGTCATTTTACCAATTTTTAAAAGTCAATAAGCCAACCAATAAGGTGATGACACCTCATGGGGCCTGTGAGTTGGGGCCTGGGTATCATCACTCGAGAATTAATAGAGAAAATACTGAAAAATATCCCTCATTCGATGTTTGTTTTTCTTGGATAAACCATGACAGATAATGCTTTATATCTATTCTAAGAAAAAAGCTGAAATTGTTTATCAGGATTTATCTATGTCAATAGATAAAAATATTCTTTTCTATCATTTCAAAAAAATTATCTCACTTAACAGTCTCACACACATATTTCAAAAACTGTGATATCTACCAAATCAGTCACACATCTCTCGCGTTTATTAAATAGTATAGTTGTCATTTAAAAAGTCATAAACTCTCATCCACTACTTATCATTATTTTATTTAAGGTGAATCAAACAACAAAAATGTCACTTTTATGTTTTTTACTGAGAAAACAGAAAAGACAACTAAACAAAAATTTATTTATTCAATATGGATTGTTATCTATTCCGATATAACTATCAAAGATAAATAAGCCTATGTCACACCACATACGAACCCTTCAAAGTTAAGTCTATTTTTATCTTATCCATCTCTGTTATATATTGTGGAGCCTGATGATGTGCGCAGAGGATTGTTGGCGCTACGCAGGGTCGGACGGGGGTCGAGCTTTTTTTTGGGGTGTCTTTCGTGTATTGACTTTTTTGCCCTTAATGAGATGTCAGTATAAAAGGGCATCTCATATTTTTCATTAGGCTCTAGGGTTTTTATCTTCGGTGTGACCATTGTAAAAACTTCTCATTGATAGTGGATTGATCTCTGGTGTGCTCCGTGGACGTAAGCAAGATTTGCCGAACCACGTAAAATTTTTGTGTCTTTGCTTCGATTTATTTGTTTATTTCTTTTGATTGATTGTATCCCAAGATCCGAAATCGTAACAATCTCCTTATTCCATGAACAAAAGGGGCTGATAGAATTATTGTCCCGTGTTAATTTTTGCTTTACCTAACATAAAAGAATGTAGCCTACGTATAACCCCTGGAGGGACATGTGAGAAATTTTTTTATAAATTATATTCCCATAACTTGAATGATATATATAAGCTGTAAGCCTGTAACACATTGATGAGCCATGTGGCCCATGTCCATAGGGGAAAAATATCTAGACTCATTTTTTCTTAATTCTTTTTATTTGGTGGGTGTTATGTCAGATGAATTGAATTCATTGGTCATGGCACGGGATATTTTCATAGAAACCAATCCAATGCTCCAGAGACTGTCATCAATGCTGCTTTGTTTTGTTGAGTCCAGAGAGAGAGAAAACAAATCTCCAATAAAGCATCATAAATAAAATACAACATTAAAAATAAAAGCTTCGCCTTTTAAAAATGAATTCAAATAATTGATTCAAATATATATATTTTTTTTTTATAAATATATATATTATTAGATAAAATATGTTCATTTAAAAAAAATTAAAACATGTGTGAATTATATGCAACAGAGTGAGTAATATTTCCCTATCTAAAACTATTGGATGCTAGTATATATTGAGACAGGATCATTATTTAGATTTGGAGTTGGTGAATGGATTTAATAGATCAATGATATAGGCTTAGCTAGGAAGCAAAAGAAGCCATACAAAGAGAGGTTCCTACCTGAATATAGTAACAAAAGTAAGGTGAGATTGATTCATCAATTAATCTCCACATCAAGTGAGCTGAGAGATATATATAGCTAGTGGTTGCTTAGGATGATTTTTTTAAAACAAATCTTGTAATGGCATGTTATTTTTAGGTTGAAAATGAATTGAATTGTGATGTAATGACAATTTATGAGGATGCGAAACGAAATCAACCAATATATAAAACCAAGAAAGGAGACATTGCATGCATGTTTGTGTCAACTGAGATTTCATATTTCTTCCTCATAGTGCTACAAGATATCATATAAATATAGAAAGAACTTGAAATTTGAATATCAACTTCCCATCAAACACAAAGCCTGAATTTGATCATCAAAGCTAAGTTCCTTTAAGTGTATGCCATAGCTTTTCCGCAACATTTTCATGGAAAAGCAAGTCATGAAGGTCACACTTTCTTTTAATGTGTGGTATACCCTGAATATATATGAATTTTATGAGTTCTTCACGTCATCTTTTAACGTGCTATCATCGATGGATTGAATGGATACTCACGAGCCTTATATGACTGGAATTAGTTGAGGAGTTGATCCTGTTATGATATGAGACTTTTTTTTTTTTTTTTGATATGATGATACATATATATAAATAGACTTTGAAGGGGAATGTAACGTGGGACTCTCTCGTACCACGTATTGTGTTTCTCTCCCCTGCTGCTTGACGCAGTGTTCAGAGGACATCTTCCACTTGGTGGGAGCAGTGGTTTCGAATATTGCTTTCAACAGGTGAAAAAAAAAAAGTGGTCACCTGGTTCTGTTGGTGTATTTAGTGGGCTCTCTGGGCTCTGTCCCTATCAGTATGTTGTAATTGTCCAGTGATTGTCCTGTGAGGTCTATGTATTAAAAAAAAAAAAAGTGTTTTTCTTTCTTAGGGGAGTTTGATTAGGTGAAAATAAGTACTTATTTAGTTTATTACTTAAAATAAGCATTTATTTCTTATTTAGGTGTTTGTTTTAAGTGTTTATTATAGGTATTTGTTAACGAATAAATACTTTTTTAAATAAGTAAATAGTTTGATAAATAGTTTGACGTTTATTTAAAAAATATTTTATTTATTGATTGTTGAAATATCATTTAATCTTTCTATTTTATAAAAAGTGATGAACTAAATATCAATAAAAAAATATTAAATACCTTTCTCTAAGCACCACAAATAAGAATTGTTTTTTTTTGTCAAACCAAACAACTTTTTATTTAAAATATCAGCACTTATATTATCTGTACCTATAAATCAACACTTAAAATCAACAAGAACCAAATGCAGCCTTAGTTTATCTATATTATCAGGGGTACAACTTGGATAGGTTAATTCAAATCAACCTAATATTTGGAGAGATTTGTGTTGAATTTTAGCGTATGAGTTCAAACCTAAACATGAGCAATTTGAATTTAATTCGAGTTGAATTTAAGTTGAGGGTATGGGTAACCCAAACTCAAACCCAACCCGAACCCGAAGTAGGAGTGAAAAATTTAGATTCTAAGTCAAATTTTAATTGTTTAAATTATGAGATAAAATTTATTTGTCCAATTTATTTTTATCTACAATTTATCGCTTTTAAATAAAAATATTCTTCATTTTCATCTTTCTTATTTTTTTTCATGTGAAGTATTGACTTTTATTAAGTCTTAATTATATAAAATAATACATTTATGAAGTGTTAAACATGAGCTCAACCCAAATCAGAATCAAATCCAACATGCTGAGTTTGATTGAGCTCCAACCCGACCCCCCAATCTTGACCCTGACCCCGACCCCATTGATAGAAAACTGAAATATAGATTATTAATAAGGATGGGATAAATCCAATCAGAATAAATTTTTGAACATTCAAAAAAGTTATAGCAGTTCCAAAATTGAGAAAAGAGTTTCTAGCAGTTAGAAGATTGAGAATGTTAGAATTGGTGAGACAAATAAAAGAATGGGAGAGACAGAGAAAATTGGCACTCAAAGGTCTCATAGGGCGGTCCTCTACAAATGCTCATTAGCAATTAATAGGAAAGGAAGGATTCTCTCTGTCCCCGTAATAGTTGTTGTACTCCTCGCTTTCTTTAATTACTACAATTGGAAAGTTTAGCCTTTTCAGTATGCCTTTTCACTATGTTCAAATACCACCATAGGCCCCATTATTTAAGAGGATAAAGAACAATTAAGAGTTTTTTTTTTTTCTAACTCAATCTCAAGAGAAATAATGGCATGAGAAAGACTTGAAACCAATTAAAAGGGATAACTTTATCAATCTATTCAGGGCTTACCTGTGTAAGGTCAACCACGGGGATAGCATAATGGTTCAGAGCTTACCTGTGTTAAGGGTAGATCTTAGATTCGAGTCTTGGCGTTGTATCATACTTCCTGTTTGTTAAGCGAAATTCAAAAGAATTTTCTGTGTGATCAGGGACAAACAGACGAAGGTAGCTTTCTCAGCTTGGCCGTAGGGTCAGCCACGGAGAGTTCCTCTGATATATATATATATATATATATATATATATATATATATATATATATATATATATATATAAAACTTTATCAATATGTCAAGAGGTGATCTAGTAAAGTACAATAATTGAACAATATGTGCGAATCATAATTGATGAACACACTTGTGGAATTGGAGAATCTTTTTAAACTGGGATTGTAACAAGATTTCATTATTACTATTATTATTATTATTATTATTTTCTAGACTAAATTAATTTCCATAGATTTTCTCAACCATGGAAGCCTAGCCAGTTGAGACCAGATCCCCTTTGTGAAAGCCATAAATTTTTTTTGTGATATCTAATGAGATCATCTAACATGGATAAAAATAAATTTGCTTAAGGTATGCATGCACAATTTTTTTAATAATATTTTTATTTAGTTTTTTTTTTTTACTCATCGAGTGTCACAGGAATCCGAACACTAGTTAGTTAGTAGTATTATTGTTTTCGAAGGCAAAATTGGGATAAACATGAATCTATTTCACAAGAAATTTTTTGGACTTTCAGAGCATGGTCTATCACTCTACTTGAAGTCATCTGGACCACTGCAGTCATGTTTTTAGTCTTGCATGACTTTTCTCCCATCACTTGTGTATATATATAGTTGTATGTGGTATGCTTTCACCAAGATCATGATGTACGCGTCGGTGTCACTATAATGTTCCATATTCCATACTCTATACACTATGGAATTCAGTTTTAATAAAAATGATAATTATCAGTCATAAATCTGAAGAAGCTTGGTGCATCAAATGCAAGGGAGGACTTGAAATCTTATAGTGTGGTTTGAAGCGTCTGTTCCTACAATTCATTCCTGAAGAGCTGGCTGTCATTCAACCTCATTTCTGCTACCTCCTTTACAAAAGTAAAATTCCATCTCTTTTTTGAATTCTGATCTGAGGCTTATATAAACACATTATTCCTTCAATAATGCACAGTCCTTTTTTTTTAGCTTTCCTCCATGCAAGATTCGAAGTCCCATGTAGGTTCCAAAGGTGAATGCAACTATTGCAAGTTATGCAGACAGAATAACATGAAAGGTTCAATACAACAGTTTGACCACTTATGTTTTGGTCTAAACATCTTTAAAATAGCTAGGCCTTGAAGAAACATAACAATTTCATTCATTATTTTATGCTGTCCTTCTTTGGAGTCTGGCAGACAGTCTCATTTTGTACGCCAAGCATGTGCTTTACTTCATTAATAAAATAGCTTTGTTAATATAATTTATTTTTCAACTTCAATTTTAGTCTTATATATCTCGTTAGCGCTATATACTCACATTAACGAGGTATATGATTCATTAAAAAGCAAATCTTTAAACAGAATGATCATGTTACCCCTGCTATTCCCTCATAAGATAGCTAACTCTTTTTAAAATTTGAATGTTGTTGAGGGTATTCTGGGTACCAAATTCTTAATCCTTCTTAATCCGTTGTATGGTCCGGGTGTTTGAGCGGGCAAAACACGTTTCGAATTCTTCATGGAAGCTCCTCTCTCTCGCTCTCTCTTTCTCTCTCACACTGACAATAGTAAGCAAAGCACATATACCGACACAAAGCAAGGAAGGCACAAGAGCAAGTAAAAGCAGGAAACAAAGGAATCCAAAAAAACCAATCCAATCTCTCCCACAACACTTCAAATTCTCCCCAACATTGAAAACCATCATCACAGACCAATCCAAAAAAACAAAGCCCATCTTCCCAAAATGGGTCAATGCTGCACCAAAACCCATGACATCACCATCGACTCTCCCCCACACAAGATCTCACCCCCATCAGCACCACCCCCTCCACCACCACCACCACCACTTCCTCAGCCAAAACCACCACAGCAACAACAGAAGCAGAACTACCCAGCTTCCCCTCCACCACCACCTCCACCACCACTTCCTCAGCCAAAACCACCACAGCAACAACAAAAGCAGAACTACCCAGCTTCCCCTCCATCACCACCACCACCACCACTTCCTCAGCCAAAACCACCACAGCAACAACAGAAGCAGAACTACCCAGCTTCCCCTCCACCACCACCACCACCACCACCACCACTTCCTCAGCCAAAACCACCACAGCAACAACAGAAGCAGAACTACCCAGCTTCCCCTCCATCACCACCACCACCACCACTTCCTCAGCCAAAACCACCACAGCAACAACAAAAGCAGAACTACCCAGCTTCCCCTCCACCACCACCACCCCCTCCTCAGCCAAAACCACCACAGCAACAACAAAAGCAGAACTACCCAGCTTCCCCTCCACCACCACCACCATCACTTCCTCAGCCAAAACCACCACAGCAACAACAAAAGCAGAACTACCCAGCTTCCCCTCCACCACCACCACCATCACCACCTCAGCCAAAACCACCACAGCAACAACAAAAGCAGAACTACCCAGCTTCCCCTCCACCACCACCACCACCTCCTCAGCCAAAACCACCACAGCAACAACAAAAGCAGAACAACCCATCCTCAGGACCACCAAAAGTCCCAACCTTGGCACCCAAAACACCCTCCCCTGCTCAAATGGGGACCCTCATAGGAAGACCCATGTGTGATTTAACCCAACTTTACATTCTTGATAGAGAACTCGGGAGGGGTCAGTTTGGGATTACCTATCTCTGCACGGAGAGATCGACGGGCCTCAAGTACGCGTGCAAGTCTATACAAAAGAGTAAGCTAGTGAGTGAGGATGACTTCGATGACGTGCGGAGGGAGATTTTGATACTGCAACACTTGACCGGGCAACCCAACATAGTGGAATTCAAAGGTGCTTATGAGGACAGTCAGGCGGTGCATTTGGTGATGGAGCTCTGTTTGGGCGGGGAGCTCTTCGACAAGATCATCAAGAAGGGGAGTTACACGGAGAGGGAGGCATCGGGGATTTGTAGGGACATTGTGAATGTGGTCCATGTGTGCCACTTCATGGGGGTCATGCACCGGGACATCAAGCCGGAGAATTTCCTTTTGGCGAGTGAGGATGAGGGAGCCGCGCTTAAGGCCACGGATTTTGGGCTCTCCGTGTTCATCGAGGAAGGTTGGTTTGTTTTTCTTTTCCCCCTTATTTTGATGGCTTGATTTTTGAATTCATTTGAAAATTGAATGCTTTGGATGACTGGTCGTATATTTTGTTTTTGAGAGATGGGATAAGTGACACGCTCACATACTTAGCACGTGAGATTGTGATAATTTTATATAGTTTTTATCACAATTCAGTTTCCTATTAGAGATTGACCAAACTTTGATGGATCACAACCGCGTTTCTGAATCTTGTGTTGGATTATAGAGTAACAAAAATCTAGACAAATACAACTAAAATATAATCTTATTTGCTATGTCTGCATGCTTATGTTGTTCCTGAATCAGGAGACATGTTTTCAATTGTAATGTCAATGTTGCAGGACACCTCAACTAAAGAAGCATAACCAAATTTTTCTTTGAATTTAGACCACATAAGATTGTGTTTTATCACAACATAGGGACCAAAAATTGATTTCTTCCTACACATAATCTCATAACTTAATCTAATCTCAATTTATTGTGTAGAACAACTTATTCACTTAAAATACCAGCTCATCTTCGTATGCGCACGCATTGTGTTCAGAGAAACCTTATACGGATATTGTGGGGAGTCCTTATTATGTGGCGCCAGAGGTGTTGCATCGTAACTATGGGAAGGAGATTGATGTGTGGAGTGCAGGAGTGATATTGTATATTCTCTTATGTGGTGTTCCACCATTTTGGGGAGGTAAAGTATCCATATTCATATAATGTTCCTGGTAACTGATATCATCACTTAAGAGTTCAATGCTTTGAACCTTTCGACATGTTGATTCTAGAGACCGAGAAAGAAATATTTTATGCCATCCGAAAAGGCGATCTTGACCTCACAAGTGAGCCCTGGCCTTCCATATCAGACAGTGCAAAAGATCTTGTCAAGAAAATGTTGACGTGCAACCCTAAGAAAAGAATTACAGCTGATCAGGTCCTTGGTAAGCTCATTTGCTTCTTAATTAAAATTTTATCTCTTTGGGTGCATTTATGGCTTCTTCAAATTAGTGTTCTAAACCTACATGAGAAGAAGTCGTCATGATTTAGGCCCCATTTGAATTCAATTGTCAAACTAATTATGCTTCTTCAAAATCAATGTTAGATAATCGGTCCGTTTAAAAAACTTTAGCTTTTGGTTTCAAGTTTTGGTTTTTTGGTGTCAAAAATTAACAAAATTTTATGAAAAAAACTGGTTAAAGAGCTGCTTGTATGAAAAGCTATTTTTGAAAAAATTGGTTCCAAACAAGGGCTTAATCAATGGTTGATGAGGCAGAGCATCCATGGATGAAAGGTCATCAAGTATCCAACACACCTATTGACAGTGCGGTATTGATTCGAATGAAGCAATTCAGGGCTATGAACAAGTTCAAGAGACTCGCTCTAAAGGTCCATTACATCTTTTGAGTTAAAACACTTTTTCATTCAATCTTTAACTGTAACTCTTCTTTCCCAACACCGTAAAGGTCATCGCTGAGAATCTGTTCGAGGAAGATATCAAGGGTTTGAAGCAGATGTTCAAAAGCATGGACACTGATCAGAGTGGTACAATCACATACGAGGAATTGAAAACAGGATTGTCTAGATTAGGATCAAAGCTTGCTGAATCTGAAGTTAAGCAGTTGATGGAGGCGGTGGGTGACATGACTTTGATGATAAATTCCCTTAGTTGAATAGATATTGTGACAGATTTAAAGATTTTTACGATTTTTACAATCATATTATGCAGGCTGACGTTGACAAGAGTGGTAGTATTGACTACATTGAGTTTGTAACTGCCACAATGCATCGACATCGACTGGAGAGAGACGAGAACTTGTGCAAGGCGTTTAAGTTTTTCGATAAGGATGACAGTGGGTAAGTGTCTCTCACATTCTTCATACGTATTAAAGATCATTAGATTTCTTGCCTTTGGAATTTTCAACTATATGAAGCAAAAGCAAGCAATACTGGATGACAATTTGTGGCACTTGTTACATTGATATATATATCTATTGCATTTACCAGGTTTATCACAAGAGATGAACTTAAACAAGCCATGACTGATTATGGGATGGGCGACGAAGCCACGATCGATGAAATCCTCAAAGATGTTGATACCGATAACGTGAGTTGAGTCGATCATATATTCTTTTTGGATTAGAAGGTCATGAGTCTTGATTTTAGCTGTGTTGGTTGGATTTTCGCAGGATGGGAGGATCAACTATGAAGAATTTGTAGCCATGATGAGGAAAGGAACTCCATCTTGACATCATTGAATCCCCAAATCATCCATTGATGCCCATTTTATAGAATTATAAGTGTTTTGTATTCTCTGTATCATAAATAAAGCTGTGAAAGATTTATCAAACATTGGCCTGGTGATGACAAAATGGAACACCTTTGTCCAACCATCCAAACAGCTCGAACTATGTATCTAGATTACCCTTAGAAGAGGGCTTTGTCATCAAACATCTCGAATGGCGTTCACCTGTTATGAGTGATGGTTCAGAGACAACCAATGAAACTTGTATTGAACATAGTGACCGTAAAAAACAGAAAAAGGTGAAATGTTAATGACATCCTTTTTTGCAATCTTTCAAGTATATATTCAACTAGTCCTTATTTTGGATATCCATACAAGCTATTTCAGGATAATTATTTTAATATAGATTAAGATCAATCATTTTATGTTTGTTTGTGATTTCAGTTATTCTCGTTGAGAAAGATAATATTAAAGATTTTATTGTTTGATTAACCATGAACAGAGGAAGTTTTGAGGTTTAAAAATTTGGATGGGGTTCTAAACAATCTTTTAAAGTGAGGCACTATGTATATATAAAAAAAATCTTCTTTAAATATTAATTTATCATATCAAAAAATGAGATTGTCATGCCTAACTTTTTATTTCATCATCTCCAATTAACAAGAATATGTGAATATAATTATTAAAAAATAACCAAGAACAAAAAAGAAAATTAAACAAAACTAAATTCAAGAAGGGAGTAAGTACCTTAAAATGAAGATCTTCGATATTGTTGTAAAATATTTAAATTTAAATTTTTTTATTTTGGAATGGTCGAAAGAGTGGAAGAGAGAGAGAGAGAGAGAGACATAGATTTGACACAAAAAAAAAATGATGCGAGAAGACTAAAAAAAACATAGAGTTATTAAGAAATCCTAAAAGGACAAAAAAAAAAGTTAGAGAAAGATGTGACTATTCACCTTGGATAGTTGTGTAGGAAGCTTTTTTTTTTTTGTTAATATGTAGAAAGAATTATAACCTTGGATAAATGAAGTTTTATTTAGATAATTGGGAGTGCTTACATTTTTTTCATTTGAAGCTTTCATGTGTGTTAAAAATAACCAAATTTCATAATGAGCTAGACTGAGGCCTATAACAAAAAAAATACAACCGCTTTGACCATCGTGCTTTTCTTTTACTGTGAGGATGCCACGTACTAATCAATGTAAAAGCAAACATGGGGTCCACCACACAAATGAAATTTTTTTTCAGCCGTTGGATGTGTTGTTTAGTACGTGGCATCCTCATAGTAAAAGAAAAGCACAATGATAGCACGAATAGGAGAGCAGAGGATCCGGTCCCAACTGCTTTAGGCATTTAGATTTTGGGGCCCTTCCTTGGATGAGAGCCTTAAGCGGTCGCCTACTAGGTTTACACCCATGCCGGTCATGATCATAGATATCATTTATATCAGTAAATAAATTAGATAAAATAACATAATTTTAAAAAAACATAGAATACTAATATCATTTTATTTTTATTTATTTTAACATAGTTATAACCACTTATTCTTTACAAATAAATACTCGAGTGGGGTGACTGCTTTGGTTATCTAGGAACGACAATATATCAGTATATCCTGAAGAAAGGATTGTTGCGTAGATATTACAATACATAGTGAATCAGTGATTGCTATGTTTGAGTAGATGAATAGGATGGAACATGGAGGCTTGTCTACCCAGGTGACGAATGGGAAGCGTTCAAAGCCCCTTCAAAAAAAAAAAAAAAAAAATTATCTATGTTGAGCTTATTGGTCTCGATGATTACAAGAATACTTCTTATCATTTAAAGAGATTTTATTTTGAAGGGGGATGTATTATTTTTGTAGAATGACAAGATGTGTGCCTGTGTTGTTGTGACGTTCGCTTTTCAAAAGTGTTGTTTGACAAGAAAACGTGGAACCAGGGGTGGATCTAGGACACTTTTTTTTTGGTGAACTGAATTTAATCTTTTCATATAATTTTTTTTTTTTTTTGATGAAAATATCAATTTTTTTTTTGTATTATATGATACACTTGAAATAAAATAAGTTCATCAAAAGATTAAGTAAAACAAAACAATTTCATTAATACAAAAACTCAAATGTTATATATAAAAAAACCAACTTCTCTCCATTATTTTCTTCTTTTCTTTTAATGAAATATAATCTTCCACTTAAAATCCACCTAAAATTATAAGCTACATAAAAAAGATATTCCCCAAAAAAAAAAAAAAAAAAAAAAACACCTCAAATGTTATATAAAAAACACAAACTCAGTTTAAAAAGTTTTGATTTAGTTTTCTTATTAGACACCAAGATAATCAAGAATAATAAGATAAACCTTAACAAAAAATTCCAATAAATCTAATAAATTTAAAATTTAATAAAAGATTGAACCGGAGAAACTCCAATTCTCCATACGACCAACATAGACGATGGTGATTTATTCAATTATCCAAACATTGTCAAAATATAAAATATCTAAATGCATCTACAAAACATATAATAAATTAAAAGAATTAAAGAATTTACAAATAAAATCAAATTCATTAATTGTTTGGTGAAGGGGGTGATTTATTCATTAATGGCTGCAAAATATGTTTTTTTTTAAAAAATGCTTAATTAGGGTAAATTGAAGTTTATATAACAAGTTGTTTGGGAGTTTTTTTTAAAATATTGAATTGGACCAGTGTTTTAGGGTTTTTTGAACAAAATATGTGCGGGATTTTATTGGGGGGTTTTCTAATAAAACTGGTTTGGACAGCTATTTAAAGCTTTTTTTTCATAAAATCTAGGATGGGCTACAGTCCAGCCCATCCCATCCAGCTCATGGGCCCGCCCCACTGTGGAACTCTTTTTTTTTTTTTTTTTTTTTTTGCTTTTCAAACCGCAAGGCCTGTTTGGATTCCAAAACGCAGAGCCCGTGGACCGCGGATCCAAACGGTACCTCAGTCTCTCGATGGACGCGGGAGACATTCAAAAAGGGCAAAAATGAGATCTGTGTATATATAAAACAAAATCACGCGCGCGTCAGTGCTTACGCTTGTATATGTAGAATTGTAGATGATCAAAATTGCGCGCGCCAGCCCCGGAAACATGGAAAACATTGCGAAGGTTCGCGGAGTGGAAATTTGATTGGAATTCCAGTTTCATTGATTCCTCGAATGTAATTAAACAAACATTCCGGGCATTGTTTACTCCAACCTAAATTATTATTCCATCCACGTTGGAACACTATTTTTTTTTTTTTTTCTCTCCTGCACGCGCGTGGAGGCACATAAGTCAACTCTAATAATTAAAACAAAGGAAAATTCCTAATAACCCCATCCCAGATAAACTGTCCAGAAATCTTTATAATCTCCTTATTTTTTTAAAAAAAATTTATATAATCCTTTAAAAGCACTTATATAAATCGAAATAACTTATTGAATTAAATTTTCGTTCAGATGAGAAATATTCTGCGAATATCCTTATTAATTAACCCTACCTAAAAATAAATTATACAAAAAAAACTTACAATTTATTAAAAATACAAATTGTTATAGAAACTTTTTAACATAGGACGTTCTGGGTATACTGTGTTTTCAAATAGGTTTAACCAAACAGAATATTCGAATAATAATTTTTATCATTCAATGAAAATGTAACTCAACAGATTATTTAAATTTAAATTTACACAAGGTGTTTTTAAAGGGTTTTATGGCCTTAATAAAAAGTCAGTTATATAGATTTTGGACAGATTACCGTTCACTTAGGGTTATATTGAAGTTTCCCTCAAACAAAAATAATTTAGTTATTACACATGCCCTATCTCAAACCACTGTAAGCTAAAAGTTTATCCGCCACAACATCGTACCCAGGTAAGAAATGTTTAAACCACGCGTCAACCATACACCCCTTCTACCTCTCTCTCTCTCTCTCCTCTGAATTTTCTATTTTTAAATTTTCTTCGCCCGATCGACTCAGTATTTTGTTTCGTCAGTCGGAGAGAATCACATATGATCGAAATCCGACACAACAGAAGAAAATGTTAGCAAACGCCGCTTTCAGGGCTTCTAGGCTCTCTTCCGCCCTCTCTCGCGTCTCGGCCTCCGCCGCGACCGCCGCCTTCACCGCCTCCTCGAACCCTAACCATGGATCCTCTCCTCCGCCGTCTCCGCCCTCCTCATCCACCGCCGTCCGCCACCTCTCCGACTGGCAGTCGCCGCTCAGCCACCGCGCCGCCGTCCGATCATCCGCGGCTGTTGCCGAGCGCTTCGAGCGCCGCTTCTCGTCTATGGGTGAGATTTTTTGTGCGATCACTTGTTTTTAGCTTTGGATCCAGTGGCTCTGAATTTCTCTGATTTCGTTTTTGTTTGATTGGACTTCAAAAGCTACTCGGAACGCTTATGAGGGTATCTTGACGCCTCTGACGAAACCTGGCGGAGGTGAATTCGGGAAGTACTACAGCTTGCCTGCTCTGAATGATCCGAGAATTGGTGGGAAATTGAAGCTTGTTCTTTTGAAATTACGGATTTCTGTGGATTCGTTGAGTTTCCAGCAATACTGAGATTTGTTGTATGATTGGCAGATAGACTTCCTTACTCGATCAGGATCCTCCTCGAGTCAGCGATCCGTAACTGTGATGATTTCCAGGTCAAACCAAAGGATGTGGAGAAGATTGTCGATTGGGAGAACACGTCCCCAAAGCAGGTTGAGATCCCGTTCAAGCCTGCCCGTGTCCTTCTCCAGGTAATGTTCGTGTGTAATTTGTTTTTATGCTGATGATTTTGATTGATTTGAATGCTAATGCTATTGTTCTATCAGGATTTCACTGGCGTCCCTGCGGTTGTTGATCTCGCGTGCATGAGAGATGCCATGAACAGACTTGGCGGTGACTCAAATAAGATCAATCCTTTGGTAAGATGTGTCGTTTGTTTGATTGTAAGGGATTTTTCATTCTATATTTCTATTTGATGTCAATTATAACTGTACTTCCAGTGTGTTTTTATGCAACATGGCTTCTTAGCTTTCACATTCTTACTATTGTTTTAATTGCGATCTGCTTGTGTAATTGCTCTTGAAGGCACCTTAATATAATATAAAACTTAATTTTATTATAATGCAGTCCTTAGCAGTGAATCTGATGTTTTGCTGACAGTTCTTTTATCTTGGTATAAATAAAACTGTTTAATGGTGGTATTAGGAGACAAAGAATGTGTTTAGTGGTATTGTAAGTACTGGTTGAAATTTTATTTATAGGGTAGTGCTTTGTAGCATGAGTTTGGAACTTGAATCTATCTGAGATTATATGACTGGACTAATAATAAAAATTGGATTTTGATGTGTCAAAATTGTAATATTGGTAGGTGCTAAGTCTGAAATGTGAATAAAAAATAATTTTCATACATAATGTTTAGAAGCTTGTACAGGAGTCAGGAGGTAAAATGTAATCCACAAAGGGAAAGCGATAGGTAATGCTGACTGCTATCTTAATCAACTGATATGCAAGTGGATTGATGTTGATAGTTGATAGTGAAATGCTTGATCCCACTTGAAGCCTATTTTTGTCACTTTCTTTTACATTTATGTGCTTTTTGATAATTGTTAAATCTCATAATGCTAACAGATATCAATGCTGTAGTGCTTTTTTTAAATTTTTCACTTTTTTCCAAATATGGGAACAATCTCTGTGTCTAAAGTGGCATGTGTGCAGGTCCCTGTTGATCTTGTTATTGATCACTCTGTGCAAGTTGACGTTGCAAGATCTGAGAATGCAGTGCAGGCAAATATGGGGTTTGAGTTCAGTCGAAATAAAGAGAGATTTGGTTTTCTGAAATGGGGATCCAATGCCTTCCATAACATGCTTGTGGTTCCTCCAGGTTCTGGGATTGTCCATCAGGTGAATGATTTCTCTCAGTCTGGTTGGGTGCATTGTTGATGCCTTACCTAGGATAGTCAGATTGAATGTTTTTGGTAAAATGTTGACAGATTTACCTCCCCTTGTTTTAAAGAAATTATGACGTGTTTTCAGGTGAACCTAGAATACCTTGGCCGTGTTGTGTTCAACAGAGACGGCATACTTTATCCTGACAGTGTGGTTGGCACAGATTCACACACAACTATGATAGATGGATTAGGTGTGGCTGGTTGGGGAGTTGGTGGAATAGAAGCAGAAGCTGCAATGCTTGGTCAGGTATTGGTTTTTCTGAGGAATTTTCTTCAGTAAGCAGAAGCTGTTTATTTCTAAGGCTTCTTAAGCAATCAATTATATTTATGATAAACTATGCATTCTCAGTTTTTTTGAGGGAAAATATGCTTTGTCAGTTACCTCATTTCAGGAAAATTATCTTGTGATTTTTCCCCTTTTGTTTTCTTCAGCCTATGAGCATGGTTCTACCGGGAGTTGTGGGGTTCAAATTGTCAGGAAGGCTAAAGGATGGTGTGACAGCAACTGATTTGGTCTTGACAGTCACTCAAATACTTAGGAAGCATGGGGTTGTTGGAAAGTTTGTGGAGTTCTATGGTAAGGCTGGTTGATAACAATCAGTTCATTTTAGCTGCTTCATAATGCATAGTTATTCTATGTGCTTTTACAATGAATTATTTGGGGTTTGTGTCATTTATATACAGGGGAAGGCATGGGTGAACTGTCCCTGGCAGACCGTGCCACAATTGCTAACATGTCTCCTGAATATGGAGCAACAATGGGTTTCTTCCCTGTAGATCATGTTACCCTGCAATACTTGAAACTGACCGGAAGGAGTGATGAAACTGTAAGTTAATGACAGATCCTTTATCTATACGAAGACCTTTCTGTTGTATATTAATGGTTTTAGCTATTCTCAGGTGGCCATGATAGAGTCTTATTTACGTGCTAATAAGATGTTTGTGGACTACAGCGAGGTATTGTAATCATACTCCATGTTGTTATTAATGCTTGAGATAAAGTACACTTCATTCATTATTTTTCTTTCTGACTGAAACTTGGTGCCTGGATTCAGCCCCAGACAGAGAAAGTATACTCGTCTTATTTAGAACTGAATCTTGAGGATGTGGAACCCTGTATATCAGGGCCAAAGAGGTATAAATTTTTATTTCTCATGTTCAACTTCAAGATTGTTTCGTCTTTTCTCCAGTATTCTCATTTTTATAGGTACTGAATTCTTTTTCTTGATAGGCCCCATGATCGAGTTACCTTGAAAGATATGAAAGCAGACTGGCATTCTTGCTTAGACAACAATGTTGGGTTTAAGGTAACAGGAGTAGCACCCACCCTCTGTTTTTAATGAATGTTGTGGTGTCCCATAAGTTGTGTCCAGTCTCCCTCGCAGTTTATTTTGTATAGAAAGTGATCAGATTTTATGCTTCAAGGTCTGAAATTTTTAATAAAAAATCTTAACTAAGATAGACTACTGGTAACTAAAAGTAATTAAGAAAATGAGACGTCGAAATCCCCCCCAAGTTCATTGAACCAGGCTCCAG
This sequence comes from Acorus gramineus, assembly GCA_030737835.1. Lineage (NCBI taxonomy): Eukaryota > Viridiplantae > Streptophyta > Magnoliopsida > Acorales > Acoraceae > Acorus > Acorus gramineus. The sequence continues at coordinate 14,137,496 of CM060856.1, read as the reverse complement.
GCATAAGCCTCTACACCCTCAAATCGGAATAAATCAAGTCTCAATCATGAGGTGAGGTGAGGCTTGATGACCATAATCATCTCTTTAAGCACTGTATACTCTAGTTTAAGCATATGCTTGTGAAAAAAGGGTCTTTGCCAATTGGTTGGATCAGATTCATGACCACTGGCTGTAGCCTGCAATCAGTCTCTAAATAATTGAAAAACATTTTCTTACATTTTGTTCCTTAATTGTTCCTGAATTCATTTTTAAATTTGAACACTTTGAAAATGTTGCTTCAAAAGGCGGCAGTTATGGATACAACATTCTGTACATGTACAAGTACTGTAAGATGGTTCATTTTTTTCTCATGTCTTGAAACAGGGATTTGCAGTACCAAAGGAATCCCAGAACAAAGCTGTAGACTTTTCGTTCCATGGAAAGCCAGCCCAACTTAAGCATGGTGATGTTGTCATAGCCGCAATTACCAGTTGCACAAATACCTCAAATCCTAGTGTTATGCTCGGAGCTGCGCTTGTTGCAAAGAAAGCATGTGAACTGGGTCTTGAGGTCAGAAAGATTTTTTTTGTTTTGGTCCTTTTGTTCCCGTTGCCATTTAGCAATTTATATTGCATCTTGTTACTGAAAATTGATGTATTACTATGAATCCTGTTAAAAACTGATCCGATTGGGTTGCTTGAATTCCAATTTTCTTCTGGTTTGGTTCACTGGTAATATTGTTGTCCATTCATATGATAACTTTAAAAACCTACAGTACCTGTCTTTCTAGCAAAGGAGTTGAACATTTCATTCCCATTGCAAAACAGAGTTCTTTATTTAGATAAGTTATGTGCTATGTTTAGTTAAGTTACTTTCCCATTGTTTAGAGGTATATGAGAATCAGAGTTGTGTGCTGTCACTGGCTGTTTGGTCATCAGATCTAGAATGCACTGATTTATATTTCCAGTTTATAGCTTAAAAAATGCTCTATCGTCTATTGGAAATGAAAATTTCTTTTGCTGGTCGATGTTTGAGACTTCTTAACCTATAGGGGAAAAAATCCCACCTAGTGTTCTGCATACATTTTTTTTTATATTCAATTATGTGTCTTTCCTTTTGCAGTTAATGCATCTTCGTAGACAGGCAGGCATAAATATGTGTACCCCTGCATAATATATCATGCCTCTGGCTTCTTTAACTTTAAACCATCCATTTACTTGGTTGTGTAGTTTTAGACCAACATAAAGGTTTCAAGCATATAGTCCTGCACTCACTTTGAATAATCAATATTTGAGACTTCCTTTTCAGGTTCATAAGCTGTTGCAAAGGATTCATCTCTATTAACATATTAGCACACTAGTTTCTTTTCTTCTGCTCTATTGAATATCTTGGCTTACATACTTATTTTGTACCAGGTGAAGCCATGGATTAAGACAAGTCTTGCTCCAGGTTCAGGAGTTGTTAAGAAATACCTTGAGAAGAGGTGGCACTTTGTTTTATGCTGGAGTTAATGGTTAGGTTTTAAATTCTTTTCTGATGTACATTTAATAACTTCAGTCTTATGTTTGCAGTGACCTGCAGAAATATTTAAATCAGCTTGGATTTAACATTGTTGGATATGGATGCACCACTTGCATTGGAAATTCTGGGGACCTGGATGAAACTGTGGCTGCAGCAATATCTGAGAATGGTACAATGCCACTAAACAGTCATTTCCATTTTGGCTTTTATTTTCCAGTTACAGGGTTCTTACCTTGAACATAGACATATCACATCAATGCTGTGTGCAGACATTGTTGCTTCAGCTGTATTGTCTGGAAATAGAAACTTTGAAGGTCGTGTTCATCCCTTGACTAGAGCAAATTATCTTGCTTCCCCTCCACTTGTAGTTGCATATGCTCTGGCAGGCACTGTAAGTGAATGGCACCATTTTACACTCAACAAAACTATATAACTGGTCAAATCACCAGGAACATGAATGTAGGATTTCTGTAGTTGCATATGCTTATTTGGGTGCATCATGTGCAGGTTAACATTGATTTTGAGAAAGAACCAATTGGAACTGGAAAAGATGGGAAGGAGGTATTTTTCAGAGATATTTGGCCTTCCAATGAAGAGATTGCAGAGGTGAGTGCTTCTTTATCAACTTCTTTTGACTTATCTAATTGGTACAAAATCACCTCATTTTCTCCTACTGCCTCAATTTGTTCAGGTTGTGCAGTCGAGCGTGCTGCCAGACATGTTTAAGGGCACTTATGAAGCAATAACAAAAGGAAATCCCATGTGGAACCAATTGTCAGTGCCTTCTGGCACTCTTTACTCTTGGGACCCTACATCAACTTACATTCATGAACCTCCCTATTTCAAGGACATGACGATGTCCCCTCCTGGTCCACACGGTGTGAAAGATGCATATTGCCTGCTCAATGTTGGGGATAGTATTACAACTGATCACATCTCACCAGCCGGTAGCATTCACAAGGACAGCCCTGCAGCCAACTACCTGATGGAGCGTAGTGTTGACAGGAAAGACTTCAATTCTTATGGAAGTCGTCGTGGTAATGATGAGGTTATGGCTAGGGGCACATTTGCCAACATTCGCCTTGTGAACAAGCTATTGAAGGGAGAAGTTGGGCCAAAGACGATTCATATTCCTTCGGGGGAGAAACTGTCCGTGTTTGATGCTGCAACGGTAATGTCCATGGAATCTCTTACCATTGAAATAGCCAATTCTATTTCTTATGATTTAATATTACATCTTCTACTAGATTAATATCGTTGTCTGCATGCTGTCATTGACATTCATTTACTGTTATATTCAGAAATACAAGAGTGAGGGGCTTGATACGATCATCTTAGCTGGTGCGGAGTACGGAAGTGGAAGCTCTCGAGATTGGGCTGCGAAAGGCCCGATGTTACAGGCATGCCTTTTTGAACTTTCCAATACAATCAAATCTGAATATCTTTTCAACCTGCCCACTTCTCTTGACTCTAGTGATATGCTTGTGTATAAAAACAGGGAGTGAAGGCGGTCATTTCAAAGAGTTTTGAGCGAATCCACCGCAGTAACCTTGTGGGGATGGGCATTATTCCTCTCTGTTTCAAGCCTGGGGAAGACGCAGAGACTCTCGGTCTCACCGGCCACGAGCGGTACAACATCGATCTCCCAACGAGTGTCAATGAGATAAAACCCGGTCAAGACATCACAGTCACCACAGACAATGGCAAGTCATTTACGTGCACCGTCAGATTTGATACCGAGGTAAAAGAATACTATAATTCTCCCCCTAAAAGGAAATACATTATTACTTTTTATACAATGTTTTTTTCCTTTGCTGCCAGGTTGAACTGGAGTATTTCAATCATGGAGGAATTCTTCCCTATGTTATTAGGAATCTTATCAGTTCCAAGCAATAGAGCGTCCAGGTTTTGGTCACAACAAGGTGAGTGTATGAGATCTCTTCTGGAGACAGTCATTGGTTTGGCTATTTTATTCTGGGAGAACACTTTCAGGAAATAAAATCAGGAATAAGAAGAGAGGAATTCGTGGAGAGCACGTTGAATTTTGGTTACATGAATAATTTTGAGCTTATGACTCCAATGGGAGAGTGATAGTATTTTTGACCATTGTCATTTTATGTTTTATTACGAAATCAGAAACACATTCATCTGAGCTAATATGTTTGATGGAAAGAGTATGGTATGTATGCAACTACAACTCTATTTGTAGTAGTGGCGTGCACGTTTCTTTTCATTTCAGAAAATTGGGAATTCCCAGTGGTTCCTTTTTGTTCCATTTGCTGTTTTATACTCTTATAAAGGGGAAGATTGAGTAGAAAAATATATACCCCGAACTTAAACAGGTCACACTTGGGAAGTGTTAAATTCATACAGAGGATCCTAAATAATTTCAAATTTCACTGAATCTAAATCCATCATTTACAATAATGAAATTACCCTATGGAAATGATTTTTATTATTTGTTTTTTTTGAAAGATACTCTCATTTTGTTGTAGCTTAGATGAGGCGTTGAGAAGATTTGAAGTAACCGTTCTTCAGTTATTTTTCACTTTTTAGGCGTTTCATACACACAGGATGGGATTACTCATCACCAAAAGCTAGCTTATATATGAGGTTTTACACCAAACCAAATGGATCAGTTTAGTAACTCTAATCCAAAGTCCTTTGAAATTTAGTTCTAGTAGTATTCAAAATTTGCCTACAAATTTCAAGAATGAAAGATTACAAATACAATTATCCTGCGTGTTCTAACCAGTTTGACTTACGTTTGAAATTTATAAACTAAATCTTTGAAAAGAAAAAAAAATCTTCTTTCTATATTAGAATTACCAAACTGACCCTTAGAACTAATCAAACCACTAATGAGAATGAATTTTATGTCATGCTCAATAAAGTTGAAGAATGAAAATGTATAGCAGCGAACAGAATTCTTCATTCACCCAGGAATATGATCAAGGCAACCCAATCTCATGGCATTGCGAACAGAATTCTTCATTCACCCAGGAATATGATCAAGGCAACCCAATCTCATGGCATTGCTTATATGAGCTTTGCAATGCAACCCTTGTCAAGTACATTACATATAACATATGCTTCCAGGACAAGTTGACTAGCATTCAGTGAGAGGCCTACAATTTAGGAATGAAACAAAAGGATTATAACATGATGCATCTTCATGTAGTTCAACTATGTCAATCATTGCTCCTTACCGGAAAAAAAAAAAAAAAAAACTATGTCAATCATTGTTCATTTAGTGGCTGGGGGAGACATTACACTGAAATACCAGAACAAATTCTGGAGAGTATAGTTGGTAACTTTGCATAACCAAAAAAAAAAAAAAATCAAACACCGTGTCGTTTTATTCTATCAGAAGGAACAGACATGTCCCAAAGTATTTTATAGTTAGAAAACAGATTGCACAGCTGAGGCCACCACTTGACTAGAAAAGAATATCGCGTGTAATTCAGCTATCTTTCGGGTGCAAGCACCATCTGGGGTGTCAAACTCAACTGCAAGTTACAGTAATGCTCAAGCCAAGGCTTATTACCGCATGCCTGTAAAGACAACAAACAGGGAATACTATTTTAGATTCAGAAAATGATGAGTAGAATGTCTGGGGAATATATGTATCATGGGTTTATGTAATGACCAATCTTTTTTTTTAATCTATTCATGGATTATGATTAGCTTTTTGTATAATGGGTTGGTGTAGTGAACAATCATGTAGTTTTTCACCATCATTTAAAGATTCACCCACTCGATTTGGAAATATGTTTTCACTCAGCATTTTGGGTGGAAAAGATTATCAAGATTCATCGCTGCTTGGTCCCATAAGAGAAAAAGAATAGCTGATTTAATGAAAAAAATGACTTTTAGAGATAGAGAAAAAGAATAGCTGATTTAATGAAAAAAAATGAATTCAAAGCTTATATATTTAGAGATTGGTTGAGTCTGTCTACCTTGAAGATGGTTCATCAGGCCCTATATTCGTTCACACGAATCCATTTTGTTGACGACCATTTATCCCCCTTAATCACTGGACAACCACCTGAAACAGACCCAAAGTAACAGAATTGTTATGGTGTACTACATCAGATGATCCATATTAGTTTAAAACCACTCAATGATTTAAAAAACAATATCTGCTACTGATATGATCATTATGAAATGCAATAAATTTACGAAAGAGAATGCACCGTCACAGTCTGCAAAATCAACACTGGGCCTAACAATAGAAGGTTTATATAAAGGGCACTAATACACTCAATCCTTTTTGCATAACCTACGGGGTCACCACATCACTTATGCAATATATGAAATCGTCTTTCATAATATGTATTTCACTATCTCAATATATATTCTTTTATGAAAAATATCAAAATATATGCATTCAAATCATACGAGTATGTACTTAATTTTAAAATGTATTTCATAAAAAAAAAATCAAAACATGTGTGGACCGCAAACGTGGCTGAAAAAGGGATTGAACGTAACATTTTTCTTATAGCATATAAGCATCTCCTCACCATGCAAGCTCAATGGATCTAGAGTGGCATCTGGTCTCATGCTCCAGAAGAGCAATGCATCCCCCATCTTTGGTTTAACAGAAAGTCCCCTTTTTCCACATTCCGATAGCTCATTATACCATGGTAAAGAGCTGCTGTTCACATTAGCATTGGGGAAGATTGTTTCACCGCCTTCTTCAACATCCGAGCTGCACGGATAGTTTATTTCAGAATACAGAAAAAGGAATCAGAATAGGATTAGTATGCCGAATTCAAATCTAGATGCAAACAGAAATGCACCTAAAAAAACCTTTTAGGAGGGGGATGATGCTTACAGATACATGAGAACAGTAGCTATTCGTTGACCCCCATTCCTTGTGTTGTATTCATCAATAAAATAATCGTAATGAGGCTCATATTTCTGTCCAACTTCATAGTGAAGGACCTGAAGCCCCTCTCCGTGATCTGAAAAACAACCATGTCGATAAAGGATAACAAGTTATTCCAAACTACAAACTAATATGCAGGAGTACTAGTGCCAAAAGAAATGCAAAGACACCAATCATCAACACAACAGTTGACTAAGTGGCAGTGGTGTTCCCATCTTATATTTGCATAGGTTTATCAACAACAATTTCAGGAGACTTAGAAAACCACAACGCTTTGGGCCTATGATGTGAAAATTATTATGAAGCGGACAAGCGGTGAAGGAAGTAAACACAAGGCTTCTGAACTAGACATTGTGGCACATCTGGTCCTTGATGCAAGCATGAACAGCTTAAGTCAATGAAAGTAATGTGACCCTTTCTAAAAATAAGTATTTTTTCTGAAGAAGTGAATGGTGCACAAGGTGACCCTTTCTAAAAATAAGTATTTTTTCTGAAGAAGTGAATGGTGCACAAGGTTAAGTTTCCTTCACCAGTATGTACTGAAAATAAATTTCTAAGAGTTAGAATGTAATAGTTTCATAATTGTAGGTCCTAGAAGAGATAATGTGCCAAACCAACCAGTAATGCAGATTGTTCACAAGAAACCACCAAGAATAGGAATTCAAAGGTGCAACGATTGGTCCTTGATCACAAAGGATTTGGGTGTGTTAGAAGATAAGAATTTCAGCAATCTTCAAAATCTTAGGTGAAATATCCAAATAAAATTTGAAGAGACAAGAGTTCAAAAATTGGTGTTATAATTCATCAAGAGAGTGCCATCCAACACATACCTACTGGAATGAAGGTAAAATCTGCAATCCTTTTCTCAATGTCCCTGATGATCTTATCTCGTCCTCTCTTGAGAAACGTTCCAGAACTAGTGCGTACCCTGTGCATATATATAATTATGAGTAATCTTTGAATGGAAGCAATGCGAAGTACATATTTTATGAATTTGCAAAACGTAAACCTGCTGTCTTTACTCTGACCAGTTGCACTGTCAACCACCGTTGACTTCTCCATGTGAGGCTTGGCAAGTTCAATTAAATGCTTACACTCCTCCTCGGACTGCTCAAAGAACATAGAAAATCAATGTTCTGAGTTCAAACCATTGATCCTTCTTCTTTTTTTTTTGAAATTTACCATTGATCCTTCTTTTTTTTTTGAAATTTACCATTGATCCTTCTTTTCAGGTTAAAAAGAAAAAAATAAAGGACAAGTTAAACCTACACACCATCAATCAATCGGAAGCCTGATCGATAATGATCAAATGATGGTTGAGATTATCATCCAAGGCATGTTATCCATGTTATCTGATCGATCATGCACACAATCTAGATTTGTCATCTACTCCCCTATCAGTTCTCAAATGTAATGAAACCTGTTTGGTTTCCCATATCACAGTTGATAAATCATTATTCATTTTTTTGTAGGGATGGGGGCTGGATGGAATTGCTCATGAGATGAACATAAGTAAGAAAAATCTGAGGATTCTTTCTTGAATAGGAGAATAAAGAGCAGGTCACTGAAATTTCCTTCATAATTATCTTTCGGATAATGTAAAATATGATTAAAAAAATCTAAAAGACCAAATTGACTTGAGGGCAACAATGATAAGATTTTGTTTCTATCTCTAGACACTTCAGAAATCAAAACTAGAAAGAGGGTCACTGGAAGGATGAAGAAAGATGTTAGGCTTGATATTATATTATATATTATTATTAAGACAATTAGCAGATGCATCATAACACTGAAGGTCTTTAAGACATGTCAAAAGCTACACAATAAAATGAAGTTTGTAGATTCATTATGAAAAAAAAATCTATAAGTACAACCTGCTTCAATCAAAATAAATTAACATTCAACCAAGGAATTCTCAGTCATCCATTCAATGACAACATTCAATCAAAGAAAAAAAAAATCTAAAATGTGACGCACCCTCTTCAATATCAGCATATTCCTGATATCTTTTTATGGATCTATAACACCTCATCTCCGATCCAACAATGCCAAGGAAAGAAATCACTGTTTCTTCACAAAAAAAATTTATATATCCCCAAAAAACTTCCAAAATCACAAACATTCAAAACTTTACAAACCAATTTAATTTCAGTTATAAACAGCATAAACCAATCAAATCACAAACAGCTACACCGCCAATAAAATTAAATCAAGAGCGCATGTGATCACATTGAGAGAAAGAGATACTCACAAGGAAATTGTGGTAGACAAAAGCCCTGGGCTCCCATGAAATCACCTCCGTCCACCGACTCCCTCTCTCCCCCAACAAGTCCTCCCTGTAGAAACAAAGAAAAAATAATAACAATAAAAATCCCTCCTTTTCAAAAAACCATAATCGAATCACCTCCAAAACCCAGATAAAAAAGAAGCCCCTACCCGTCGCGGGTCTGCGATTTGATGCCGTGGTTAGGCGTCTTGGGCGAATCGTTGCCCTTATCGACAGGGAGGGATAAGATCCCGAGCGCGAGAAGCATCAGAAGAACCACCGAAAGCATAAGAAGCACAGCGAATACGAGCGTCGACGAGGACGTCGACCTCCTGCTCGGGAAGATCCGCGCAGGCCTACCACCCTTCGGCATTGTTGGAGAAGAACAACAGCGACGACACCCACCAAAAATCGAATCGACGGATCGGGAGAAGAAGAAACGCTTCAAAACTGTCCGAGATTTTCGCGTTTTGACGGATCTCACTTTTATAAAGACCTTTGTACGTCGCGGGCCGCCTCCATTGGTGTAGCTTCTCCAATTAGGAAAAAGAAATCCATCATGACCGTTGAATTGGTGCGTGCAGTGGACGTTGATGGTGTACTTTGGACACATGGACGGTCAGGATGGTGATTCTGTTGGGGTATTTCCGTCATTTTAAAGTGTTCGACGATTCATGTTTGTGAAGTCGGTGTTTGAAAACGTGCGAGCCTGACTTATTCTTTACGCTGTCGTGGAAAGGAGATTACTGGTAATTTTTATGAGGTGGACCCTACTCTAGGTGTATGACAGCGATTATTTTTAGGAGTGGTAAACGAGTCAAACGAGTGGTAAACGAGTCGAACGAGTCGAGCTTTGACATGTTCAAGCTCGGCTCGTTTATAAACGAGTCGAGCCGAGCCGAGCCGAGCTTACGAGTCTCAACGAGCCTAACGTTCTTCTTCATTTAAGAGTTTTTAAGGATCGAAAATAAAATTTTAACCTAAATGAGTCAAGTTCATGAGCCTAGATGAGCATAGTTTTGTATTAATTTAATGTTCTGATCTTATAAAAGAGTTTAGTCAAGTTTCAACTAAGTTTTTTATAACACAACGAGTCGAATTTTAACACAAAATGAAGTTCGATTCAGGTCCTGAGCCTAATCGAGCTTTAAAAATTGTTCAAGTTCGCTCATTTCTTTAATCGAATGAGCCTGAACGAGCTTAAACCGAGTCGAGCCCGAGCCGAGCCCGAGCGGCTTGGTTCGATTACCAGCCCTAATTATTTTACATGTTATTGTGCATATGTCAATCTGATTATTTCATTCTTAAATCTATTAGACAGTGGACAATACGTAGATCTACATTAAAGTCTCTATCATACGTTTCTTAGTTATTGGAGATGCATCGACAAAGTCACGGAGTTTACTCATTTCTTTATCTTACATACAATTTAATGCACCACTCGCAGGCGGAGGATAAAAAAATTTCACTCAGACATAAACTTTAACACCAAAGATTTGTGCGAAGCACTTTAATTGGACAATGGGATATTTTTTAGATATACCCCCAGATTTTAGAAGTTTTATAAAATGATTCCTATATGCGTTATAAACAAGTCTCTCATATTTATAATCAGATCCCTAACAAAAAAGCTAATTTTGTCTTTTTCCTCGGCTTCCTGTAAATCCACCCCCAGGTTCTACCAGTTTCACAACTAGACCATATCTGTGTTATAAACAGATCCCTGATCCAAATTCTAAGATTTATAAGCAGGTCCCTAATCTCAAAACATGACTTCTTGGACTTCAAATTTCAAGAAACTTCATACAAAGATGTTTCAGATCATTAAGATACCCATAAAATTATAAAATATAAATATTTTAGTCACATTAATAAATACAAAAATTACAAATAGAATCAGACCCATTTAAACCCACAAAATTATTTATGAATGTCTTGTTATTGAATTTAAAATTTGTTATGTTTATTTTTTTTATTGATTTTGGATCTATATGGATTTCTTAGATGTGAAAATAAGTATTTTTTTAGTTTTTTAGGGCAATTTTTTTTTATATTAGTAATATATAATGGATTCCATAGATGTAGGTAATATATTTTTTTTTGTCAAATCACGTAAATTTTCATCTCATATAATTATGATTTTGCTTTCATTTTCTCTATTTTTGATTCGTGACATATTAATCTTCAATACATAACACATATAAAAGGGCCAACAACTTTATATCTAATATACACTTTAATGCACCACAATATTGTCAATTTTTCATCCAGTCGGACATATTGAAAATTTTACAAAATTAAAAGGTTACTTCTGTAATTTCAGGGGCAAGGGACTCATGTTTACAAGTTGTCATCACACGTGCCTTTTTTCTGCTGCTCTTCATGATGTTTGATGTACATTGTTTGGTATGCAAGAATTTTTCTTCACCGTTAACAAACATAAATAATATATAATAAATCAACATAAAAAATATAAATATATTTTATTTTATGATATTTAAATATTAAAGTTACTAAAATCTGTAGATCTTATTTTTTAAACTTGAAGAAATTGATTGTATAAGAAACTCACCCGCTGATTATTTTTTAAACTTTAAACACTATTTATCTGAAATTTGTTTACAATAAACTATTATAATAAAACTATTTAATTGCAGGATTACAAAAACAACTTCATGCAAAATGTAGATTGGAATTCTAAAAATACAAAAACAACTTCACGCACCATGTAGATTGGGAGTAATTTAGTTTTATACATATTACAAAATGTAGATTTGGAATTCTAAAAATAATATATCACTTTAATATTGTGTTTAATGTGAAAAATGAGTATTTACGCATAATTGTAAAAATAGCAATATTGTAAAGATTTATTTAAAATGTACTTTTATATACAAAATATCATTTGTTAAAACGCACGTTAGCGCGTACAAATAGACTAGTATAATAATAATACATACCTATGTAAACTAGTATATGTGTTTTTTAATAAAAAAAAAAAAAATAATTTTTGTTGTACAATTCACTAATTGAATATATATTGAACTATTATAATATATGGACCATTAATAAGTGTATAGTTGGTTGGAGGATAATTTCTAAACTACAAATGAGATTGTAAAAGAATAAGTGTATCAACGCTCCTTCCCAAATCATTTTACCCAGGTTAGGAACAACTCACATACATCTACACATATTTTGACTTTTAAAAATAACAAATGATTTCTAAGAAATAAATATATTTTTATGGAAAAATTATAAATAACGTATCAAATGAATCCATTGTATTGAAAATATAAAAAATTAAAAATGAGATATATGCATCATCTAGAAAAATAAATACTCTGATAACCTTCCATACGTGCATATTATTTAGAGAAATAAACACTTTGATAACCTAACCTTCTATATATGATTATCGATTTGACTGTTATTATATTCAGCTTTTTCCTTAATCCAAAACACAATCTTATTATAGATTTAGTGAAGCATATGTTTTGTTAGATGATATATATATCTTATAGAAATTTGTTTTATATTTATTTATTAAAAATGAGTTCATTCAACTGAAAAAAAAGCTATGTGGATTTCGGATTCGTTGAAACTGAATTTTTGTTCAATTAAATTAAAGTCAGCCAACTCAAACCACATTAAAAATAAGGGAAAAATCCATACAACCCCTTGAATTTTTTTAAAATCCATATAACCCTCTAAAAACACATAGCAAATCCAAATAACCCCCTCAATAAAAATTTTGATAATAGTTGATGAATATTTTACGAATATTTCATTTGGATAACCCTGACTGAAAACACGATATACTAAAAAAATCACTACGATAAAAATATGAAAAATCTTATAAAAATGCTGATTTTACCCTCTCTAGATATATTATAAAACCTTTCCGGATGAATAAAATCGTCATTTATAGAAGATTTTATATATTTTTAACACATTATAGGGTTCTTTTGATATACTGTGTTTTCTAACAGGGTTAACTAAACATAATATTCACAAAATATTCATCATCGGTAAACGTAAATTTTATTCATGTAGTTATTTAGATTTATTAGGTGTTTTCAAGGGATTATATGGATTTTAAGAAAAGTCAGGGGTTCATGTGGATTTGAGTCAGTTTACTGGGGGTTATATGGATTTTTCCTTAAAAATAAATAAAAATCACCCACAAAAGATTGGCACACAATCTCCATCTTTTCAGCCCCTCCGATTCCGAAACAGAAGAAGAGGAATCCGCCATGAAAGCAACAGCCGAAGAGGAGATCGACCACTACGTGGTCCTGGGCCTCCCATCAGGCGAGGAGGGCGAAACCCTAACCCTAGAAGACATCAAGAAGGCCTACAAAGCTAAGTCCCTCCTCTGCCATCCCGACAAGCGCCCCGACGACCGCGACGCCGCCAACGCCGAATTCCTCCGGCTTAGGTCCTCCTTCGACATCCTCTGCGACGACCAGGCCCGCCGCGCCTTCGACGCCTTCCTCCGCGTCAAGCGCGAGCGCGAGCGCGAGCGCCTCCGCCGCGGCTCTGATCGGGATTCCAAGAAGCGGCGGCTCGAGGAGAGGGAGAGGCGCGCGGCCGAGGAGGCCGAGGAGGATCCGGAGGAGAGGCGGAGGAGGGAGGTGGAGGCCGCGTCGGCGAAGCTGAGGGAGGAGGTCGCGCGGATCCGCGCGATGCACGCGGGGAGGAGGGGGGCGGCGACGGCGACGGCGGCGTCTTCTCCTCCTCCGCCTGCGGCGGCGGCGGCGGCTGGGGTGGGACTGGATGGGGAGAGGACGCTCAAGGTGAGTTGGGAGAAGGGAGGGGAGGATTACGGGCCGGCGAGGCTGAGGGAGATTTTCGGGAGGTTTGGGGAGGTGGTGGACGTGTTGATGAGGTCGAAGGGGACGAAGAAGATGAGGTCCGCGTTTGTTGTCATGGCTTCCAAGGATGCTATGGTGAGCCTTTTTTTCTTTTTTTGATTTCATTGTTTGAATTTAGGGTTTTTTGTTATAGTTTCCTTGCCCTAGATTAAATTAGATTTACACCCAAAACGAAGGCAGTATCTTTTTTTTGTCTGGATTATTCAATTTTTGATATTCTATATGATTTTTGGACCTGAATTGCCTGATCTTGTAGTGTAATTGAAACAAATTTGATTAAAAGAATATATATACACATACATGTATGTATTATGAACTTATCAGTTATTAAATGTTAGGGGAGAAAAGCAAATTTTTAGTTTTCTGTTTGGTTGGTTTTTGTTTTTAGACCCCTTGTTGTGATGGAAATTCTTTAGCTTCTGTTGATGAAAAATTGTTCATGCATGTGAAGTTGGAAGAACCATTGCTTGTATGTCCTAACTTCCATGTTTACGGGAGATGATTTTAACTCATTTTGTCATTTTTTTATCAGGTCGCCGCTACGAAGAGTATGTCTGGAAGTCTTTTGAATCCCCTGCTTGTTCTACCTCTTCATCCCATGGCTGCTGATAACTCACCTTCTTCGTCAGTAAAAGAAACCGAACAGAAGCCTATGCCCACTGAGAATCTAGTTGGAGCCCGTTACCAAGCTTTTGAAGATAACATTCTGAAGAAATTACTCCAAAAGGTGTGTAACACTTGAACCCATAAAAAACTGTGATTGTGTTACATTTTTCTTTTTCTTATAATTTCCTTCTATGGTAGAAGTTTTTTATACCTTGTTTACCTTAGAGTTTCATCATTAATAAATCATGTGGTTCTCCATCCTCTATTCAAAAAAAGGTTTGTTCATCATATGCCCATAAATTGATCAAATTTTGTTCTTTTGAGCCACATTTGGTCTGTTATATCTTCCTCAATGTTCATAAGCCAAGTAAACCAATTATTTTGTGCTATCAGTAGGATGTTGCATCCCTAGAATATAAGTTGCACACTTGTATAACTTACCATGAAAGGAGGAAATATATAAATATATTAAATATAGATAAAAAAAAGTCTAGACTTAGAATTGGAAAAATGATAGCAACACCATGAAAGGATAGAAGAAAGAGTATACAAAAATAATTTGAAACCTACTGGTGAGAGGTAGGGAAAAACTAGATCTGGAGGAGTCTTCCCCCACCCCCAGTTGGAGGTATGTGGCCAGATGGAGAGAGGAGTCGTGTGCCTTAAGGGGTTTGTAGATAGTATTTGTGAAGGGGGGAAGATAATGAGTTGTGGGTATTTGAGATTGTAAGGAGAACAAAGAATCCTCACATGAGATTTTATTGCTAAACAGGATTAGGATAATTTTCCCTTGTTTCCACTAGAGAGTTCTTCTTTACCTTACATTGAATCTCCGTTGAATATGGTTCCATGGTAGGCTGGCACTGCAGACCTCATTTAACCATGTGTTAAACTACAATGGATTGCGGAAGAAAAGAATAGATGTTGTATACCATGTCCCATAGTGTCAATTGGACTCGGGAAATAATTTGTACCTTTTTACCTTTTAGAAGACCTTTTAGAAGACAGGTGTCATCATTGTTCACATCATCTATTACTGAACATGTATGCACTAGCTCTTGCCAAATATTCCTTATCTTTCTCCTATTTTCATTACTTTTTTTGCACGTAATTTTATTGATCATAATTCGAAGCATGTTATAAACTTCCATGAATGAATTTCTGCACTTGCACTTCCCTATGATTGTTCCATTGCTTGAGTATCTATCTGTGCTACACAAATGCTTTTCTTCTTTGTGGAACAAGCTTTGCTATGCCTCATACTTCAACTGATTCCCTTGCTTACTTCTCCAAAACACAAACTTTCTTGAAATCCTGGAATTGTGCAAGCTTTTTATTACACGTAGTACTTGTTCCAATGATTATGGGTTCATCCTTCCCTTCCACTGTTACATTACCAACTGTACACATAGGACGCGAGTCAGCCATTGACTGCTGCAATTGTATTTTGATATAATCATCTCTTGTTGAAATTAGTCAACTTACAAGGGTCAATTTTGTGTGCAACAGGCAGCTGCAGATAAGCAGAAATGAACAAGCATCAAAGATGTTGGGCGGGACATACTGCATTATTTTACCATGGACATGCATAGGAGGTATAAAACCTATCTTTATGCGTTCCCAGCATATTCCTCCATAACCACCACCTGTGCTCACAGCCCATTATTTCATCTATTTATGTTTGTATAACATAAGAACAGATTGATGCAACTTCATATGTACATGGTTCGTGCTGATGGATTGGAACTGCAAGAATTCAGAAATGGTACTTTGGTTCTCCTACAGTCTTTATCACATTGTTTCACTTGTTTGTGCCTTTCTGTGAATCAAAGGGAGCTCCAAGCATATATTTTGTGTATCAATATGTGAACACAATAAAGTTAACATCTCTTTTATTTCAAAGAATTGTATCCCATTAACCTGTTTGTGAGAGGTAAGAGAGCCAGAAGTGAATCAACTATATATAGGCTCCTGTTATTCCTTTTCGGATGTCTTATAACTCGATATTCTCTCATAGGTTGAATTTTTTTTCTTACAGAGGTTGTCACTCATTATATTCAATATTCTGTCATAGGTTGAATTTTTTCTTACAAAGGTTGTCACTCATTATATTCAATTTAAAAATTGCATAATGATCGAAACATGTGTGAACTGCAAAAGGAACTGCAAAAAGGGCTGAGCGTAACATTTTTCCAAAGTCGAACCTTCACTGAACAAAAATATCATGAAAGCAAGGGACACATTCAACATACAATGTTGAGATTGTTATTAGTATAGAAGTTGCAACATCATTAATTATCTTCTAAAACATTTCTAAGGTTCCTTTATATGGTCTTAGCTACACAAAATAATGGTTTAAATTTATGCAGTAGCTATTTCAATGGGATGATTGGTGTGCAGCCTGTCCCACTTCTCTATCCCCTTGATCTCTTGCTGCATGGATTATGATTCCAAGCAACTCAACTCTGCATTTGCATGGTAGTGCACGTGCAGGTGTGTACAAATGCATGTATTCTGAGGCTTATCAAAATAAGAAAAGAAAACAAGGTAAAATAACAATAGGGGTATCTGTAGAACTGGAACATCTGTGTTCCACGCCTCTTTCAGACACAGGGCATCTAAACATGTTATCTTCTACCTGCAAAAACAATCTTGAGTGTCAGGGTGTTATAATGCATACCAAATATTGTAAGGGAGAGCTGTCGATAAGAAACCATGGTCTAGAAACCAGTCTCAACAATGTTTCTCCATATGCAGATAGATATTTCAACTATACGCATGTCCATATCTATAGCATGTGAAATGACCACTTTTGCAATAGTCAAATAAAAAGTTAACAACACTAGACAAATGTAATTTTGTCCCGAAGAGTGATTGATTGATTGATTTTGATCTACATCTGTGAAATCACATAAAAGAAACCAAGAAATTCTGAGAAACAAACACAAACAAAACCATGGAGACACTGGGGCAAGGGCAATTTTATAGAACAAACCGAACAGATGCGTAACCAGCATACCGTCAACAGAATAGTGTTTAGCCAGGGTTAGAGGAATTGCTATATTGCCTTTATTGGTTTATTCAGGTGTACCAGTGGCGACATTAGATCAGCAGTTTCTTTCAGAGCCAATATAGAGTTTTTAGTCACCAAACAGATGGTATAAGCATGAAATATTGCCAGAGATGCAACCTGTCAGCCAAATGACTTGAGCCTACCTCTCCTCATCTTGTAATTTCATTTTTCCTAACAGGAAGATTTAGTTCACACTTCATAATAAATTTACAGCAATAGCCAATTGTCTTGGGATGCTAAACAATACTAACAATTTAAGAGAATGAAAGAAAATATCAAAGGCATCAAATGCAAACATATCATGACATTCCAACTTTTGCCAGTACATTTACAATCCTGTTGGTTTGTGGTATATAACCTCCAAATGCTCCATAAGATGCTTTTAATAGAAATTTAATCTCAGTGCAAGCACATGGGCACTACAGGTCCAAAAACAATCCTGGACAAAAAAATGTCCATCCTATCCTGGTTTAAGGTGAGGAACACCTGCATTTTTTGGGGGGGAAAAAAAAAAACAAATAAGAAATAAACCAAAAAATGGAATTGCAATCAACAACACTAATTTTCTCTAATCCAGACATGATCATGGTTTCAGTGTATTTACCAGATACGCATCAATCAACAATGGATGATCTAATCCGAACAAATTCCTCCAACTTAACCCGTCTCAAATAGGACGCCTAACATATCCTCTATGAACCATCTTCTCCACAAGCTCCTCGTGCTTCTTCATCTGCCCCGCCTTCCTCAGCAGCCCCAAAACCATGTCATACATCCGCATTGTCGGTCT
Source organism: Acorus gramineus (assembly GCA_030737835.1). Classification (NCBI taxonomy): domain Eukaryota; kingdom Viridiplantae; phylum Streptophyta; class Magnoliopsida; order Acorales; family Acoraceae; genus Acorus; species Acorus gramineus. Next base: position 14,119,490 of record CM060856.1, on the reverse strand, counting down.
CAAGCACTTCTCCTCCAACATCTCCCTAAACAACTTATACGCCTGGTTCGAATGCCCCATCCCACAGAAAGCCGAAACCAAAACCCGATACGTATTCACATTCGGCTCACACCGGCTCTCATCCATCTCCCTCTTCAGCTTCAACACCATATCCGTCGACCCCTTCTCCGCAAACATCCTCATCAACACATTATATGTCACCACATTCGGTCTACAATTCAGGTCCTTCATCCGCTTATACATCCGATGGGCCGAGTTCACGTCCCCGGTCTTCTGAATGGAACGTAATATCGGGTTGAATGTATGCGCGTTCGGCGCGCACCCGTTATGGACCATCTGATTGATGGTCTTGATCGCGTCATCGAGCTTCTCGTCCCTACACCGTGCCTCGACCAAGAAATTGTATGTGATCACGTCGGGGGCCACCGACATCCGCCGCATCTGGTTGTACACCTCGAACACCTTCTGCGTCCGGCCCGACCTGACGTGGGTTCGCATCAGCCCGTTGAACGTGGCGGAGGTCGGCGCGCAGCCGGCGTCGATCATTTCCGCGAGCACGTCGTGGGCCCGATTCGGCTCCCCGGCCCGGCAGAGCCCGTCGATCACCGCCGTGTAAGTCACCACGTTGGGTCGGATGCGGCGGTCCTTCATTTCTTCAAAGAGCGATTCGGCGCGGGAGACGTCGCCGGAGCGGAGCCAGCCGTGGATGAGGCTGGTGTAGACGACGACGTCGGGTTCGAAGCGGTGCTTGAGCCCGTCGAAGAAGGACTGGGCCTCGGCGGCGCGGCGCTTCTTGGAGAGGACGCTGAGGAGGATCGAGAAGGCGATGCGGTCGGCGGGGACGCCGTAGTCGTCCATCCGGTGGAACGCGTGGACCGCCTCGTCGGCGAGTCCCGCGCGGACGTAGCGCCGGATCAACGCCGAGAAGGTGTCGAGCGTCGGTCCGACGGAGCGGGATCTCATGAGGTTCACGAGGTGCCACGCGAGGTCGAAGCGGCGGAGCTTCCCGGCGAGGTCGATCATCTCGTTGTAGGGCTCCGGCGAGGCGAAGCCGGCGGAGGCGGAGGAGAGGAACCAGTTGAAGAAGGCGAGTGTTTGGGAGAGGGGGATGGAGTCGCGGTGGCGGAGGGCGGCGCATCGGGAGATGACGGCGGCGGCGACGGCGGGGGAGATGGGGAGGAGGAGGAGGAGAAGGAGGAGGAGAGGGAGGGGATGGTGAGGTCGAAGGGGAGGGAGTTAGGTTTAGGGTTAGGGTTGCGGGAGTGGTGGTCTTTGATTGCGGAATGGAGGCTCTCCACGAGGAGGGTCTCTGTGGGGGTGATTTGGGAGGTGTTGATGGTGATGGCGTCATCGTCTTCTTCGATGGGTGTGGGAAGTGGTGGCGACGAAGAAGAAGAGTAGGTTAAGTGAGAGTGTATGGCGGAGCATCGGAACCTGGGTCGCACTACGGCCATCATCTCGTTGGATTTTGGGGGAAAGGGTAGTAGAAGGTGGGATTTATGGTTTTGTGGTCTCTAGGCGAGAAGAGTCATCGTTCCTGGCACCTATTCATGTATAATGGGATTCTAAGTATAATGAGGTGTTATCATTTTATTGATTGGTTTGTTAACTTTTTAAAAAGTATAAAATGATAAAATACAAATTTATTCTTAATTAAAAATCTGTCCCATTAACCCAAATCTTCATTTTTTCTTTAATCAGTTACTAATTTTTCACGATTACACTAAAATTTATGTATTTCAAATTTTGAATTCCTTACCTAATAATTGAATTTTCTATTTTAGTTACACCCAAATCTTATCTAAATTATACCAAAACTTATCTAAATTATTTTTTTGTCAAAATCCTTCAAACGGCTACTTTTTTTAAAAAAAAATTATATTCTTACTATATACATTTTTTTTTTTTGAAGAATGTTATTAACTAAACATTATAGCATTTGACAAACATCTTTTCAATTTAAATAAATAAACCATATTTGAAAATACAAATATATTTCCTAAATGTTTACATTATTTACAACTATTTGTTATATTTACATAAATACTATTACATTTACATAAATGTAACATAACAGTTACATTTACATAGCTGTTTTATATTTCATACAATGTTTAAACAATTTTAAAACAGATCATTTCTTCAATAGTTAGTTACATTTTATGAAAAATATCAAACAATTTTAAAATAGTTAGTTACATTTTATGAAAAATATCAAATGTTGTGAGTTACATTTAACAAATATTAAATGAACTGTTTAATTCATTTTCATAATAACATAATTACATTTACCTAAATGTAACATAATTACATTTACCTAAATGTTTTGCATTCCATGCAATTTACATGTAGCTGACTGTTATATTTATGAATGTAACAAATATAAATCAATACATGCATACGGTTCACTGTTGCATTTACGAATGTAACAAAAATAACACATATTTAAAAAATGATTATTTACATTGTCCATAATATTGCAGTAGAATCAAACAAATTACTCATATGTAACAGTATCGAATGTTACATTTAGATATTGAGACAAAAACGAATCAAACTGTGGAAAATGACATTCAATACATGAAAAAAATTCGTGTTCAAACATTTAAAACAAAAGGGAAAACACAATTTAATTAAGAATCCAATAATGTCAAACCTGATCCGAGAGATATTGGGGTGAGATCCAAATAAAAAAAACGATTTCTTGTCTTCCAAAACCTCAAAAATAAAATTTTTAATCTACTCCCACGTGTTCTACATAAACAAAATCAGTTTCAAAATTAAACATCAATTAATAGTGCTGCATGATTTTCAGAATCAATTAATGGTGAAGAAATACATAATTTTCAGAATTAAATGATACTCCACGATCATAGGGATACATGTTGAGGTAGTTCTCAAGTAACGGGCATAATAGACAGTGTTCTATTACCACATCATGGGTCTGTGAAGTTGGGGCATGAGAATCATTATTGTTTAAACATATCTAATGAAATGGTGATACCCAGTCGCCAAAAAATAAGCCCCACTCCTAAGCCCTATGAGGTGTCATCACCTTATTGGTAGTCTTGTAGAATTTAAAAAAAAGGTAAAATGACAAAATACACTAAAAGTTGCCTAAATTGTTTTCATCAAAATTCTTCAAATGTCTTAGATTTTTTTTTCAAACTTACATTCTTATTATATATATTAATTTTTTTTAAAAATGTTATTAACTAAACATTAAAAAAGGCAGGTATTTATTGTATGTAAATTTAAATAAAAAAAACACATATATGTGGATATTATGTTATATAATTACTTTGTATATAGTTACTATATGAAGCAGTTCCATCAAATACATTTCTGAAATATTTACATCTCTCACAATGATTTGTTACATTTACATAAAAACAGTTACATTTACCTAAATGTAAAATATTTTACATTATATGCAATGTTTAAACAATTTAGAAAAAGATTTTATTTTCAATAGTAAGTTATATTTTATAGAAAATGTCAAACACTTTTTTTTGTTGTGTTACATTTAACAAACATATATACTTGACTGTTATATTAATAAATATAACAAATATAAATTACTATTTGCATTAAAAGAAATGCAATACACGAATGAATGTTACATTTCATACTATTACATTTATGAATATAACAAAAATTAGAATGAATATTTCAATGTCAGAAATATAACATTAACATCATACAAGCCATATATAAAAAATTAAATGTAACTAACCTTAGAAACAGTAGAACAAAGAAATAGAGGGTTTTGAAACACTTTGCAACATCCTCCACCATTATCATCATCTCTCCCTTACTATGTTGATCTGATCACCGCCTATAGGGATTAGTGTAGCTCAGTGTCAACGTTTCAAAATTGACTTTACATAGGAGATGCACATGCCAAAATTGACTTCTTTTGCGACAGCACATCAAAATGCTCATCAACTTAATCTGGTTGTCTTTGTGATTAGACAAGGTGTGAGAATCTTTCAAAGAAGGGTGACTAAAATTATGAATTGCCTGAGAGAAGTGGGGAGGATGATCAGTGAAGGTTTGCAAGAGGTTAATTATGGAAAAAAAATAAAACGTAATTGTCTTCTGATTTTATGGGATCAGTTAACAAAAAATTAAAATAATCACACAAGGTATAAATGTATTGGACATATGCCACTTCATGAGGCCTATAATGTTGAGACCTAAAAAACATTATTCTATCTAATGAGATATGCATTTTGTGGTATCCATGCGAGAATGAGAATGATTTAAACAAGGTCCGTGAGTCTTCAATCTTCATGGACCTTGTTTAAAGCTAACATTTTCCATAAAATGGTATCTTCAGCTCTTGCACCTTCGCATTTCGCACCAGTGGTTTTTTTTTTTTTAATCATATACTCACTCTACCAATTTACTCTTCTATTAATATACATGTTATTTAAAATTAAATATATACTAAAATATATTAATATTTTTTTTACTTTGAAAAGATAAAAAAAAAGTGTTATACTATAATGAAACTCATACACTATGATAATACAATACTATTACGTATCAAAGTGTATGAGAATGTAGACTGGCTACAAAACAAACTACATATGTTAGCGCTCTTTTTTTAAAATGTTATACATTCTATTTTACAATTAAGATGATGATCACACATGTTTTCATTTTTCTTAAAAAAAAACATATGCTAATGATGTACGTTCTTTTATAAAAAATAAAGTATATACTCCAATGAATCGAATGACGTTATTTATAAAAAAAATTTAAAAATTTCTAACAATTTATATGTATCATTATAACGAGTAGATGATAATAATGAGATATATAAGACCGCATTTTAGATTATAAAAATAACTGAGTGTAACAACACTCCTTTTCCTTTCATTCTATTACACTTAGTCCTCTATTTTACAATTCTGCATACAATCTTATATATTTTTTAAACCACCCCCCCACCCCAACTGTATAGACTTTGTTAGAATTTTTTACAGTTTCTATAAATGATAACATTCAGTTTATTAGAATATATATATTTCATCTTTTATAAAACGTATATCTCCTACTTCATATCGCATATATAAATAAAACGCATTCAGTTTATTAGAATGTATATTCACTTTATTAGATAAGGTATATGATTTTTATAAAAATGATAACATACAGTGGCCAAACCAGAATTTAGAATAAGGGAGCCGGGGACTAAACAATAAACTTAAAGTAAAAAAGAAAAATTATAACAAAATATAAAAAAATATATAAAATGATAATTTAAGACAAAGATATCAAATTTCATGTCATTCAGTAATAAATTAATGCATCAATGAATATCCGGTAGATATTTTTGTTAATAGTCACAAAAATAAACAGAAATTTACATATCTTCTATTTCGATTACTCTCGACGATTTTTTAGTACATAAAATTCCTCAATTATCACATCGTTGTCAAACTTTTCAACTATCTCTTTCAATATATGAAATTAAACAATTTGTAAGAAATCATCCTCCCATCTTATTTTGAAATCTTGTTTTAACAATCTTCATAATTGAAAATGATTGTTCAGAAGTTGCTATTAAAATTAGAAGAGTCAAAACAAGAGCCACCAATAATTCAATTACAAGATAATATAGTTATTTACCAACGCAACTTTTTCTATTCAGCCATTCTTCAAATTTAGAATCAAATCAGAATACACTTACCACAAACAATTCTATTTTGGTCATTTGGGAAAAGCCTGAACAATTCCCCCTAAAAACAAGTAATTTAGATTTTACCATATAACATACAAATAAAAAAGAATCAAAGAATCTATGTATGAGCAAACTTGATGGAATTTCAAAATCTAATACAATTGAATTCATCAACATAGCAAAATCAACACATTAAATTGCAACCCAAATGCTCCTCTTTAGCATTCATATCATGGATATTAAAATCTAAATGAAGTAACCTGCATAAGTTGAGCTCAAACAATAATGTTTTCTCATAACAAAAACATTGTTAACATCAACCAAGAATATGTTTTGACGAGTTAAGGCATTATGTAGAATACATGGACAAAAAGAAGAGTCATCATTATGCCTAGAATCGAGAAAAACAAAATGGTCCTTACAAATGTGATATCTAAGAATCTATAGTAAGGTGCCCCCAGAAATGAAATGTGACCACCAATATATTTCATATGATCAATTAGCATTCAATAGATAATGTACTTGTCAGAATTTTAATTTTCACGAAAAATGAGATTAAACATGTTTTCCACTCATCCATTCATTCATCCATCTATTTAGAGAGAGAGAGAGAGATCATTTATGTCCATATGAAATAAACCCCAATAATAGAGCCGAAACCAGTGTTATCACTTATCAGCAATTGAAGGAAGTAAATAAACTTCAAATTCACAGCAATTGGAAGTAGTAAATAACCTCAAAGATCTCAGTATTGGAAGTATTGAATTGATCTTGTAGCTAATATTTCACCAATCAATTTAGACCAAATTACCTGATTGGAAAGAGCTCTTGTTATTTCCTAATAATGATGTCATAATTTGGATATTTATGTAATTTTATGGGGTCACTAACCTTGAGTATGTTGGGCATTCCTTTCAATCTTGGGCAGGAACATTAGTATAATAAAAATTAAATTATCATGGCCACAAACGTGGATGAAATGAATCAAATGTGCGCATTTTGGTTTCCAACCATACATTCTAGATCAATATGCATAATATGTATTCATGTATCATCACAGGTATCCAACCAAGACATTTCAATATATTTTCATAAGAAGATTGTAAGTAACCTGATTACCTCTGTCATCCATCGGAATGCACTCTACTGAAATAGTAGCACCAACATCATCAGCAGTTACAACATACTCTGGGTTTGTAGTTCCTGGATCAGAAAGTTAAAGAAAACAGTGATTATTCTGAAATAAGAAAACAGAATTCCATCAAGAACAGAAAATAAGGAACCCTAAATCCTCACCTCGCGTAGAAATCGGAGCTCCTGAGCCAATCGATCGGTTGGAGGAGACCAAACGAATGCGATGAGGTGAAGAGAGTCAAAAGAGGAGATGCATTTCCCTTTCGCAGGGAGAATCAGAAGGCGATCGCAATGAACATTAAAATCAACAAGAGATCATCTGCTCGTGTTAATATATGGAGCGGAGAGAGAGACGGTGAGGTCCTTTTGTTGTTTCCGAGGGTGGATTTGACCGTTGGACTCGCATTAATTTCGACACATCGGATTTGATTTACGAATGAACGGCTGAGATGAACTTAAGAGTTTAATAGAACTGGCATCTCCCGAGGGTTCCACTTTTGGGTCCGTAAATTTGTACCGGACGATTTGGATCAGATGGTCGATGATTATTCGTGGTTTGGTTGTTTTGATGACCTGTCTGGGACAAGGCCGACAGCATTTATTGAATTGGTTCTTGGGATAATGAGAGTCCATTTTCAAATTTTTTTAAATTTTAAATGGCGAGTGGGTAGTTTGAACAAACAAAATCACTAGTTTTATTTTAAAATCGTTTTTACCCAAAAAAAATAAAATAAAAAAAATTTAATAAATCAAATTAATTTGAATGCTAATTTTAAAAATATTATTTTTTTTATAAAACTCCTTTTTTCCTTTTAAGATTTTTTTTTTTTAGTGGAGTCGTTTAGAAACAAACTTATCAATCTATATCAATCATGTATCCCATCATTAATATATTGTCAAATTAGAACTAAAATTACAACATTACAATAAACCATTGTGATGGTATTGACTAGCCTTTCATATGGACGGTTTGCATGCAGAGAAGGGTCGCGTGTATATGTTTTACAACTTTATACATTGTTATACAACTTTATACAAACTTTATCGCAATTTATGGGACTATAAAAATTTTAAAGAAAAAATATATTTGTATTTCAGTACATACTTTAATTCGTATAACAATATATATATCAATAGACGAGTATATATATTTTTTTAAAAAAATCAATAATGATTACTTATGAGACTATAAACATACCTCGACATATTATTCCATTTTTTTATTACATGGAATGTGTGGTTCTTGGGGCCCTCCTCCTCACATGGGGATCTAAGCAATTGCCTTGATCACCTTGTTCCATGGCTGGCCCTGTCTCTCTAGATCGCATCAGGATCTAGACTGTCGGTTGCTGAAGATGGAAAATTGATTTTTTGTGTGTTTCGAATGTTTAGATCCGTTAAAGTACGACCCTTTCTTTCTTCGTTTGTTTAATAATGGGCCTTCATGGGCGACCACGATGCGAAGCCGCTGATGATGCACATGATGTTCTTTTGGAGAAAAGACGGGTTCATCTTCTTCCACGGCTGGCCCGATGAGAGGCTCGGCACATACGTTCTCGCTTTGGTCGCGGTCTTCGTCACATCGGTCGCGGTGGAGTGGATCGGGTCAGCCCGGATCGAATTGGATCGGGCCGGATCCAGGGTCGCGCGGACGGTGGTGCCCTGGTGCAGGCGGTGCGGGTCGGGCTGACGTACCTGGTGATGCTGGCGCTGATGTCGTTCAACGTGGGCGTGTTCATCGCGTTCGGGTTCGTGGTGTTCTCGAGTAGGGTAATCGGAGTGTTCGAGAGGGTGAACGGGGGGAGCCCAATGGGGGGTATCGTGTGTTGATATGTGCTTTGTGTTTAATTATATGTGGATTACGGGGGTTTTTGTATGTGAACCCATTGAATAATAACAGGTTAAATAAAATCGCAATATTATTTTTTTTTCCCCTATGTAATGCCCCTTGTAAAAATTGCTTATTCGTCTCCAATCAGGATTGTGTTGTCAAGATACATATTTTAGTTACTACTTTTTTTTTACACCAAGCGAAAAAAAAAAAAAAATAAAGATTCATATTTTAGTTACTGTTTTTTTTTTTTTTTTTTTTTTGGGTATCCCACGTAATTTTACCCCATAAATTTACATATGCAAATTTCGAGTTAAGGCTTTTACAGGGGTACTCGAATGAAATTCATTGGATCTCAGGTTAAGTCTGTCAATCGGACGAATATGGATTGAATATGCTAATATCTATATCGTAATTTTTGGATTTGAATACGGATATTAATTTTTGGATTCAGATCTCTTCGGATACGGATATTTTTTAGATAATTGACATGTTTAAATATTGATATTAATTTAGATAATCAAGTAATATTTTAAAGAGGTGTCAAAATTAAAATTGAGATTTTTGAAGCTTAATCTCCTTTTCAGATACTATACATTGAAAATTTAATAGTATTATAATATATTATCATTGTATTTACTTATACATGATAACAATATAGGTAATATATAATTCAAATATATATATTTTTATAATATATGTCGGATACATATATTTATCAGATCAAATAGACTGATATCCATATTCGCACTCCAGATCTTCGAATATCGGATATTTCTGATTTTTCAAATACGGATACGGATTCAGATTTTTTTTGAATAATTGACAGGCTTACCTCAAGTATTATACTATTACTTGAGTAATTGAATTTATTTGGACTTTACATATTTTTTGATCGAGAGTTTTTTTTTTTTAAATACTATGTATTTAATTTATCTGACAGAATTTCTCAATTTCATAGGCTTTTATGTACTTTCAAAATTATGCACTACAATATTTAAATTTTTTTAAGGAAAAATCCATATAATCCTATGTAAAACTTTCCGAAATCTATATATCTCCATGACTTTTCATGAAATCCATGTAACCTCTCTGAAAACATCTATGTAAATTCAAATAGCCTATTAAATTTAATTTTTGTTGATAATTTGCGAATATTTTATCTGATTAACACTTGATGAAAACATATTATATATAAAAAAAACTTTACAATGTGTTAAAAATACAAAAAATCCCTTATAAATGATAATTTTACCCCTCCGGTATTTTTAACAAATTATAGGTGATTTTCAGTATACTTTATTTTCACTCAAGTTAACCAAACAGAATATTCGCATAATAATTATTATCTGCGGAAGTTTAACTTATGAATTATTTGGATTTACATAAGTATTTTTAAAGGGTTATACAGACTTTAAGAAAAGTTGGGAGGTTATATCGATTTCGATTTCAGACAGTTTGCAAGAATTTATTTAGATTTTTCCCCTTTTTTATTGAACAAATGGGAGGCACTGTTTACTATACTTTGAAGTTCGAAGCACCAAACTAGGGTACTATACCCCTGGTCAATGGATTGTTAAGTGCGGTGACAAACTGAAATCCATGCATCAGACATGACTTGTTTATGCTGAGAGAGGGATAATCACAAAGAGCATTGTTTAATTTGTGGGTAAGTTCTGAAAATAAACTCAAATAATTCTTCTTTGGAGGGGAGTTCATCAGTTACATCAAGCCCTCCTTTTTAATCCCATGAAATGTATATACATTCATACAAATACTTTATTACTATTTACTTCATATGTGTAAGTTAAGATTAAAAACGAGGCCATGGGAATCATAATCCCATGACAAAAGTGGGGCTGAATGAACCCATCCCATTCTCGCATAGAGACCGCAAAACTATAAACCCCACAAAACCATAATAACGCACTTACATGCATAATAATGCACTTACAGATACTATTTATAAAAATTATATTTTGTGTTTTGAAAATTACAGAAAAATATATGCATTTACAAGAGAAAAATTGCGATTTTGTGTGGCTGAGGAAATTAAAGAGATGAGAATAGAAAAAAAATTAAGTGTTTACTACAAGAATACAGAAAAAAAAAATTTTGAAAGTGGAGGCACAGGAATAATGGGGGGTTGGTTGCAGGGGTATTTGGACAATTAACCCAAAAGTTTTCCAAAATTTTTTCTACAATTCTAGAGAAAAACTTGCATCCGATTACCATCCATTGAAGGGCACTACAATCATTTCTTTTTAAGGCAGCATTTGGTTCCGCGATTAGATAGTTTTTTTATTTGTAAGAAGCTGGTTCTGCGATCGTGCAATCAAATAGTTTTGCAATCGCAGCTTCCTGTAGACATATTTCAGGCAAATAGTACAAAAAAACTGCGATTGAAGAAAGCTAGGAGAAAACAACTTCTTACATAATCAGTTTTAAACTCAGCATATGCATAAAATCAGTTTTACAATCCCGCTACCAAACGCTACTTAAGAATATTGGTACGAATACTATCGTGATTAGTCCATCAACCATCTACACATATTTTAAATTTTTTTTAAAATAATAAATATCATCTAATAAAATATATAATTAGATAAAAAAAAAATTGGATACGTCAACTGAGTCCAACAGACCTCTTCTTTCTCTGGCTTCTCTATCAACTCCATAGTCCCACAAAAGGACAGCGTTCATGATATTGCCATAAAATAAATAAATAAATAAAGGAGGACCACTCCACATCAAACCCACGCGAGAGGTAATGGCGGCAGCAGCAGCCCTTCTCAATGGCTTTTGCAGCTCCCCCGCCCCCGGAAGCGTCTCCCCCGCCAAACGTCGCAGGCCCCCAAAGACCAGAGACCGCCCGACCCTCCCCCGATCGGCCCGTCTCGAGAAGAACCCCTCCCTCTCACGCCTCCTCGTCTCGTGCGCGGACCTCGGATCCATGGACAGAGCCCTCTCACTGTTCGAGACATTGACGAGCCTGGACACTTTCCAGTACAACGTCATGATCAGAGGGTACACGAACGCGGGACGCTTTGAAGAGGCCATCGAATTCTATCACCTGATGCGGTCGGCCGGCGTTAGAGGGGACAGTTTCACTTTCCCGTTCGTGATTAAATCCTGCGGCGGCGCGCTTTATGAGACGGAAGGGGAGACGATCCACTGCACGGTGATCAAGACTGGGCTGGACTCGGATGTCTTCGTCGCGAATTCGCTCGTCACGATGTACGCGAAGCTCAGGAAGATCGAGTCCGCCGAGGGCGTGTTCCGTGGAATGCCGGACAGGGATCTAGTTTCGTGGAATTCTATGATTGGGGGATACGTTTCGGATGAAGATTGGCAGAGAGCATTGGATTGTTTTCAAGAAATGCAAGCGCTTGGCATGAGACCTGACAGGTTTAGCATCATCGCCGCGCTCTCCGCGTGTTCTTTGGAGAAGTTATGGAAGCAAGGGAAAGAGATTCATGCGCACGTCCTCCGGTGCGGGTTCGATGGGGATCCGATGATCCAGACGTCTGTGATAGATATGTATGCTAAATGCGGGGAAGTCGGGTTTGCGGAGCTTTCGTTCCGTATGATGCCTGACAAGAACATTGTACACTGGAACACATTGATCAGTGGGTATGCCTTGAACGATCAACCGCTTGAGGCGTTTGATCGCTTGATTGAGATGCAAAGTCATGGCTTTAGACCGGATTTGATAACGTTGGTGAACTTGCTCCCCGCGCACGCTCAATCAAGCAGACTATTGCAGGGAAAGTCAGTTCATGGAATTGCAATTCGGAGGGGTTTTGTCCCTCATCTGGTTCTAGAGACTGCACTGCTGAACATGTATGGAAAATGCGGGGAGCCCAGATCAGCCGAGAGGTTGTTTGATCGGATGGTGGAGAAGTACTTGGTTTCATACAACGCGATGATCTCCACATATGTGCAGAACGGGTTGAGCATGGAAGCCATCTCGCTCTTCCACAGTTTGCAAGAAGGGCCTCTGAACCTGGATGTGATTTCCATTTCAAGCATCCTACCGGTGTATGCTGAATCAGGGTCATTGCAACAAGGAAAGCAAATGCACGGTTACATCGTGAAATGCGGGCACATTTCAAACGAATTCATCTCAAATTCAATGATATACGTGTATGCAAAGTGCGGAGACATTAATTCCGCGCGATCGATCTTTGATGGCATGGTTTCCAAGGGTGTGGTCTCATGGAATGTGATCATCATGGGATACGCCATCCATGGATGCGGAGAAATGGCATTGCAACTCTTCTCCGAGATGATAGAGAACGGGATTCAGCCGAACAGAAGCACCATCTTCTCAGTTTTATCGGCATGTAGCATCGCCGGTCTGGTTGAAGAAGGTAAGATGTATTTTGATTCAATGACCAGGGACTACAACGTTGAACCCCAGATCGAGCATTACGGTTGCATGCTCGATCTGATAGGCCGAAGTGGAGATCTCGCCGAGGCAAAGACCTTCATATCGAGAATGCCATTAATGGTCCCAACATCAAGAATCTGGGGATCTCTGTTGAACGCGAGCAGGCATTATGGGGACATCGAAACAGCAGAATTCGCAGTCGAACACATACTCCAACTCGAACACGACAACACCGGGTGTCATGTTCTGCTCTCCAACATGTATGTCGAAGCAGGGAGGATGGAAGACGCGGAGAGAGCGAGGTCTCTCATGCGGAGAGAAGGGTTGCAGAGGACCACCGCGCAAAGTTCAGTGGAGCTTCACTGCGAAACACATCAATTCGTAAACGGGGATCGATCTCACGCGCAAACCAACACGGTTTACACTGTATTAGGAATTCTATCGAACGCTATAGGGGAAGGAGAGACAGCGGAATCGGATAACAGTTTCAGACCCGCCGAAGCGTTGGCAAGGAGAGTGAGCTCGCCGAGGCATCACGGGGTGAGGCTGGCGCTCTGTTACGGACTGATATCGACGACGGTGGGGTCGCCGATTCTGATAAGAAAGAATGTCAGGATATGCGGGGATTGTCACCGCGCGATGAAGATGATTTCGGAGGTGACCGGAAGGGAAGTGGTGATCGGGGATTCGAAGATCTATCATCATTTCAGAGATGGCGTGTGCTGCTGTGGTGATTATTGGTGATCAAAAACCATAAATAATTTTTGTTTTCAATTTTACAAAATCTAGGGTTTCATAGAGAAGAAGAACCTCGAATACATCAGGGCCGTCCGTCGCGCTTCTCTTGCTCGACCATCCGACGGTGCTTCTCGACGAGCTTGTCGAGGGCGTTCTGGACGGCGTCGCGGCCGCCGATGAGGAGGCGAGTGATGACCTCCGGATCGCGTTCGTGGCGGGCCTCGTCGAACTCGCGGCGGGCGTTGGCGCGGAGGACGTCGCCCCAGGGGAGGCCCGAGCGGGGGTCGGGCCAGGTGAAGAAGCGGGTGGCGCGGAGGATGTCCCTGTAGAGGGAGAGGGCCTCTCTGCGGGTGCTCGTCAGACGACGACGGAGAGAGAGGTCGTCGGAATCCGGGTCGGAGTCGGAGATCTTCTTCTTATTGTCCTTGACGAGGTGCCTGTCGAGGAGCTCATCCACTGTGTCGGGGCCTTCGTGGAGGTGCCTCGTGAGGGGGGCGGTGGATCGGGTTTTGGTCAGGGCGGAGACCGAGATCGTCCGCCACTTCGCCGCCTTCATCGCCATTAGATTATTTTTATTTTTTTTAGGAGGGGGGGGGTGTTTCTTGTAATTCTATTTTATAGGTCTTGTGTAAATTGCATTTTGATCCTTAGCAAGCACTTCCGATTACATTATATTACATAAAAGTCCAGATGATCTTAGTTATTTATATTTATAGGATGGAAAGTGATCGGGGGGCCCTATTTGATTCAAATGGTTGTGGGAAAAAAAATTTGAAAAATGGCACTTTCAAATATTTGATCATTTTTCTTAGGTATTTATCAACTTAACCAAAGTTTAGTTTACATCCGTTGTAAAAAATTGAAATACAAATTGAATTCTGAGAGGATTTTCAATAATTTAATTCTGATTATGATAAAAATGTTGTTTCTTAAAACATAAAACATATATCTCAACTGATGATCTTGATCTAGTGACTTTTTTTTACGAAATTCATTTTAAATCAGTGATATGCTGTCATTTTTGTAAGGATTAATCATTTTTTATTGGTTCAACACCAAAATAAATACATTTTTATTGGTTCAAATCAGTCTGGGTAAAGAGAGTACCTTGAGTTGAGATGGTGTTGCATTTCAGTAATATGTTCAAGTGATTTCTGCTCTGAAAAAAAAATCTCTTTGATAGGGCCATTTTTAAAGAGTTCAAGTATTACAACATACAAGTGACAACTCATTGCCAAGTCATTTCTTGGAGAAGAAGTGGATCACCTGGAGGGAATGTGGAACTCAAAAGAGCAGTGCTAGAGACAATGGATTTTTTATATATACACATAAATTTAGAATACCTTAAAACAATTGAAACCTGTTTCCAAATTAGCTAAAATCCATAGTTCCATACTCAGATGAATATGGAAATTAAAAAAAAACAAAAAATTGCTTCCAAATGAGACCTTAATAGAGAAGACTATAACTTGCGAATTCTGATGGCAGAATTATGCATGGAAATTATGCAGTTATACACTCATATGCACAAAGTTCAGAAATATGTATCCCTTCAGACCAATTGAAACTATAAAATCATGTTCAATTCTTATTGCGGCTTCTCAGAGATGATGCGTATTTTTTGTCTGACCCAAATATGGTTAAAACAGGTGAAGTTGTCCAGGGGGTGACTACCGATGCTTCCACTCTGTGAAAAGTGATGGTTTTTACAATTTTTCTGAAGAGGTTGTCGAAGAACACAATATTAAGATAGCATTTGCAGAGTTTTTTTTGTTTAATCTAGGAAGCCAGCATCTTCCTGTACAAACCTCTCAGACCAATATAATCATGATTAATTTCAGCAGATAGAATGGGTAATGGATATGGACAAAAGGAGACTACGACATAGAGAATTTCGAGTTACACAGAGGACACTCCCACTTTCATCATATTGACATTGAAACTGTCTGGGATTTCATACTCTGAAAACATTAGGTTAATTGAAAAGATATCTGCTTCATCAATTGATATGCTGTATATTCAAGGTCACCGGGTAATGATTTTGTTGGATGCTAAAGATGCTCATGTAAATGAGTGATGAATGAAGATCAGTAAATATGAAGATGTGAAAGAAACTGGGAATCTCTATTCATCTCGAATCCGAGCTCAGAATGTCCTCCAACAGTAGTTATCAGGTCCTAGAATATCCTCTTTATTTCTTCGTTTTACAGAATGAAGTATTCCAAATTAAATCTCATGGCACGATATTGTTTCTCTCCGGAAAATTCATACTTTATATACATATGAAATAGTTCTGTTTTTTGTTTAGCTTTCTCCCAAGTGTCATAATTTTCAATCCCATTACCCACATCACATGCTATTTAAAATCTCCTCCTCTACATCAGAAATCATCATGGCAGCTTGTTATATCTCACATTTAAGTTTGGGTGGATTGGGAGGGTCTTATCGATTTGCCTGCCTCTGATATGGATTTCATCTGGAGCAAATTTCGATTAATAGAACTATGTTCGACGCAGATAAAAATGAAAGGTACCCAATCGGAGTACTTTTCCGGACATTCTGAAAAGCTAATACTCTCTCACCAGGTCACCCCTGCCTTTTCAAAACAAATCCATCAATGAAAAAATCCTCAATTCAATCCACAAATTGCAAATGTGGAAAGGTAAAGAGCAGTTTATCAAAGTGACACAAACAAATATAAAAAGATAAATGGAATTGATAACTACATCAAATAATTAACATAAACCAAACAATCTGCACATACAAAGAAAACAACAGGCGGACAATAATTTATTAATTTCAATCAAAATTATCAAGCAATCATTTCCCACAACAATCAAATGCCACAAAATTATTCATTTTCACAAATCATACAAACATATTCCCACATCCAAAACATCACAAAACACATTATTTATCAAAAACATAGATTCAAAAACAAAAAAAAAACCAAAACCCCCAAAAAGAGGAAAAGAAACTCAAGTGATGTTGATAGACTGGATCTTGAACCGATACCTGGGGGCTCTCGGTATGACCTGACTGGGCCCCATGTGGAGCTGACCGGGGCTGTCTGTCATCGGCGGCCCGTCGTCGTAGACGTACCCGACGCACCGCCTGCAGTTCCCGCACTTGATCTTGGTCCTCCGCCTCTGGATCCCCCAGTAATTCACGGTCTCGAAGAAGGGTCTGATCTTGTCCTCCTTCTCGAACATGAACTTAGAGTCGTCGATGAAGGCGAACGAGAGGGTCCCCTTGTTCCCCGCCTCGAAGTACGTGTTGGGCGGGTACAGGTAGCTGGAGCTCAGGTTCAGGTCGGTCCCGCACTCGCCGCATCTGTTTGGAATCATCGGAACCGTTTAATTGAGAACGAATGGATGTGATGGATGTGAGAGAGAGAGAGAGAGAGGGTTTACCTGTAGACGGGAGTCGCCATGGGAGAATGCTTTGAAAAGTTTTGCTTGTTTTGAAGACTGAAGAAGACCGGTGTGCCCGTGTATGTATATAACGCGGTTTAGGTGGTCAGGTGTTATGGCGGAATAAAATGGCCGTGTATAAAAAGTTTACGGACCGAGAGTTTAAAAATACTAAAAGGTCAACAATTTGACCGAAGAGCAATAGCTGCAAAGCAAAGGACGGGATCTGATGGATCATGAGTGCACGTGCGTCATGCCTTCAGCCGGGTCCGCACATCCAGTAGCGGAGCTTTATTTCCACCCCCAAATATTTTTTTGGGGTGGGTTAGAGAACCAGGTGGGGAGAGAGAAGAAAGGTCCCATGAGGGGCCCGTGACAAGCGTGACGGCGCGACCGCCAAGAAGAGTGCGACGAGCTTCTCCACGCGTTTCGTGTCATGGACGCCTTCAGACGGTGGAGCGGTTCCTCCGTCATCGTTGATCGGCCACCCAAAAAGGGATGGGTCGCCGTCAGGGGTCAAAGACGCGACCTTTGCGGCGATGGAGTCGATGATCCGCCGTGTGATGCCGAGCTCCTCGACAAGCAGGAGGTGGCGCTCGCAGGACTTGAGCACCCGAATCGAGTCGCAAGGCGCTCGGATCTCGAGGCAAGACGATGCGAGGTGAGGCGAGGCTCGACGGACTCATCGCCTTCGCCTTCGCCATTCGAGGTCGTCTCAAGGTACTCGGCGGCGAATCGGAGGTCGGCAATGTTGGCGGCGGTGATGTCGACCTTCACTCCATAGCAGAACTTCGCCGCCGCCTCCAACGTCCTCCGCCCCCCCTGGAAAATCGTGCAAAGCCATCCGCTTGTTGTGCCTCCTCTTCGATTTCTTCTTCTTCTTCCTCTTTTGTCGAGTTGGGTTTCCGTGACCTTCCTCCTTCCTCTTTTTTTTTTTTTTTTTACGGTGGGTTAGAAAAAGAGAGGGAGTGGAAAGAGAGACCTCCCCCATCCAGCATTCGGGTGGGTGCGTTTGGTTTCGCGATTAACTGATTCTGCAAAATCTCACCTTCTTAGTTTTTTTAAATAGTAATTTTTTGACATTATTTACCTAAAATCTGTGTGTAGGAAGCTGTTATAATAAAACTGTTTAGTTATACGATTGTAAACGCATCTTTCTACAATCAAATGGCACCCTAATCTTTCTTATGCATGGAATAGATAATTCATTAATTTTTTATACCATCACAAGTTATTTTAATATCAATTAAATAAGTTATTTTTTATTTTTAAGTATTTTTACTTATTTTCTTTAAAAATATAATAATAAATTTTTTTTTAATTGATTATGGATAAGTCGCATATAAATAATGAATAAAATGTTGGTTTAAATTTATAAAATATAAAAATTGATTTAACATGTAACCCCTCTTGATATATAATGATTTCATATGTGTGCCCTCTTATGTCAATAAAATAATGAAGTGAAATAACATAACTTTAGGAGAGACCTTTCACATATTATGTCATACTTGTACTCACATATTTTTTACAAACAAATATTTTTGTTTTGAGTTATTAATCGTCTATATTTCACATCTATTCTTTTACCTAAACAGAGCCTATGGTTCAGTTAAATTCATAAATTATCTTCTTGAATTTAAGATTTATATGAATTTTATAGCTCATTACATAATCATTATTATTCTAGTTGAAAAGTGTTCAGTTTTAAGTAAAGTTATTCCATATAACCCCATGTAATCTGATCTAAATCCATATAGCCCCCTACAATCTTGATAAATCCATATAACCCCATGTGATCACCCCACTATATCCATAAAAGCCCCTCTGTCTGTCTTCAGTCCGTCTGTTTAACCTCATTTTTTTAATTTTCTTTACATGTGGTTTAAAAATTGGATTGTTTAGCATTTACTTTTGAATTTTTTTTCAAGATAACACGCACCTTTAATTTTAATAAAAGAAAAAAGATTATTCAGATCATAAACACATACAAGATCACCCACCAAAGAGATAGAAGTAAAAGAGATAAACAAAATTCACTCATGACACCAACACAAGAGGTGCCCCAAGATTTAATAAAAAACATAATTCGCATTTTTGAATTTTTGTTGGTTGATGTTACACACTTTTTGTTACAAAATTCATTCTCTTTTACTTCTATTTCTTTAGTGGGTGATCTTGTATGTGTTTATAATCTGAATAACCCTTTTTCTTTTATTAAAATTAAAGGTGCGTGGTATCTTTAAAAAAATTCAAAAATAAATGTTAAACAACCCAATTTTTAAACCACATGTAAAGAAAATTAAAAAAAAAATGAGAAAAATCCATATAACCCCCTGCCTCGTTAAACAGATGGACGGAAAGTAGACGGAGGGGGTTTTATGGATATAAAAGGGTGATTACAGGGGGGTTAAAAAAATTGATCTCGGTCTCTTGTTGTGTTAGTGTGATTAATGGGTCCTCCATTCAATTTATATGGCTTATGATTTTGATTTATGAATGATTCAGTTAAGTTTATGAATTGTTTAGTTCCATACAAAAAATTTATTTTAACGTTTTCTTGTTTAGTTTGATTCATTAATTGCTTAATTTGATTCATATGATTATCAATTCAATTTATGAATGGTGTAATTGAAACATTGGGATTTTTAAAATCTTATGTTTTAAACTTAGGCCTCGCTTGAATCTGTGTTTGAATAGATTCTATTCAAATACATTTTTAGTGTAGTTTTTCAAATCATCTTTTTTTAAGCAAAAAAAATTTGCGATTAGAAAATTAATAAAACAATGTTTTGCAAAAAATTGAGCTTAAAACACAATATTATAAGAATCTCAGCATTTTAATCAAACATTCAAATGCAGCTTTAGTTTTTTAAAACAATTGTTTTACTCAGGACAGGCCTAGAGGGGCTCCCACCAATTTTTTTCTATAAAAAAGTATTGAATCTTCTAATCTTTAAAATAATAATAATAATAATAATAATAATAATAATAATAATAATATCTCAACCATTAATTATAAAACAAAATTTTATTATATTTCACCCTAAGGGTGCATTTGATTGCCCGCTGTATAGCGTTTGCGATTGCAGAAAGCTGTATTTGTAATCGTGCAACCAAACAGTTTTACTATAGCAGCTTCCTACACACAGATTTCAGACAAATAGTGTCCAAAAGCTGTGATTTAAAAAAGCTAAAGGAGATGAGCTTCCTATTCCTGTAAAATCATTTTCAAAACTCAAATTCCTCTATAATCAATTTTTCAATTGCGCAACCAAACCCTATAAATCTTTTTCCTATAAATCATGACAACTCAACCATGTAAAAATGGCTTATTACTCAGGCATGAAAGGCTTGTCAACCAAGTTTAACCAGATCAAACCGGACTGCTCAGGTAAGTTGCTACGGAGCTCCCATTTTAACTAGAGTGGTTGACCGCATAAAACCTAATGGAAAAAATGCGGGGCGACTTCGTTCGCGCGAGATCACGTTGTATAAATGGTTCCGCATAACATATAACATCTCTCATCTACTAACTGAAGTCCTCCCCAGTCGATAAATAGCACCCAAAGGTTCCTCCATACGGGTTTCTCGTCTCTCGAGATCCGGAGAGAGAGAGAGAGACCCCTCCCTCGACAGAGAGGCCAAAAAAACTGACCGTTTTTTATTTTTAAAAAACCTGTAGCAGAATCAGATACTGAATTATAAACTTCTTCCGTAGATTTTTTTTAAAAAAGGGACTTCAATCGAAACCCTAATTCGAACCAGCCATGGATGCGCGATTTCCTCACTCGCCGGCGGAGGTTGCCAAAGTTCGGACAGTCCAGTTTGGCGTCCTCAGCCTCGATGAGATCGTAAGGATTTCGTTTTTTGGGTTGGTTTCTAGGGTTCCTTTTGTTTCATCTGCCGTTGTCTGAACTAGGGTTTCTTCTTCTGCAGAGGCAAATGTCAGTTGTCCAAGTGGAGCACTCCGAGACGACGGAGAAGGGGAAGCCGAAGATGGGGGGGCTGAGCGATCCCCGGCCGGGGACGATCGATAGGAAGATGAAGTGTGATACGTGCATGGCGAACATGGCGGAGTGCCCGGGGCACTTCGGGCACCTTGAGCTCGCGAAGCCGATGTTCCACATTGGGTTCATGAAGACTGTGCTCACCATCTTTTGGCTTCCTCTTAGTTGGGAATGTCTTGTATAGAGCTGTCTAGCAAGGTTGTTTGTGCCAGCTTTATTATACATATAGCTTAGCTTCTAAATGTCTACTTCTCTGAGCCTTATCTCGATTACTCTCCTCTAAGTCTTTGTCCCAATTATCTTGTCAGATAAACTCAGCTGTTATTTGTTTTTGGGAATATCTATAAATCACCATGTTGATTTTTATTTATTTTCGTTTCATTTTTTTTATGTAAACTACACTGCAGGAGGATCCTAAATTTGTTCAAGCATTAAAAGTTCGTAATCCGAAGAGTCGATTAAGAAGGATTTTTGAAGCTTGTAAAAACAAAAGATGTCCAGGTGGTGGTGGTGATGATTTTGACCTCCAAAATGAGGATTTGGAAGAAAAGAAAAGAACGAGACGGAGTGGTTGTGGTGCAATACAACCAAAGATCACGATTGAAGGAATGAGAATGGTTGCAGAATGGAAGATCACGAAAAAGAGAGATGAACAAGAACGGCTTCCTGAACCTGCAGAAAGAAAACAACAGCTTCATGAAGATAGGGTATTCCCTTGAGTTTTTTATTTTTATTTTTTTGGTCTCTATTATGCTTCTACTGCTCTTTATATTGTGAAGCATTTGAGAAGAAGAAAGTGTTCATAGCTATGATTAATTCTTGTGATATAGGTTTTAGCTGTTCTGAAGAGAATGAGTGATGAAGACTGTCTATTGTTGGGTTTGAACCCTAAATATGCCCGCCCAGATTGGATGATATTGCAAGTACTGCTAATTCCTCCACCACCAGTTAGACCATCTATGATGATGGACACCTCAAACAGGAGTGAGGCAAATATATTATTGTTTCACTTCCTTCTTTACGCCTTTTTTTTAACCGTGGGAGGGTTTCTTCATTGGGTGTGCTTTTCTATATAGTAGTTTGCTTAGCAAATGTCGTGTACTCAAGCGACTTTGCTTTCTTTCCTGGAACTTGTTCTTTTGTTCAGTTCTCTGTTATGAATTTAGAACTGAACTATTATGATTTGAGTGGCGTATGTCTTTTGTTGTCTGAATCAGGATGATCTGACTCATCAGTTGGCAATGATTATTAGAGCTAATGATCAACTCAGAAAGCAATAGAGAAATGGAGCTCCAGCTCATATCATATCAGAGTTTGCTCAAGTATTACAGTTCCATATTGCAACTTATTTTGATAATGAACTTCCAGGACAGCCAAGGGTATGACATCACACACATTGCTCTACTCTTCTATGTTGATGTTGGATTTCTAAAATAAGTGCAACTGCTAACAGGCCACACAACGATCAGGACGACCCATTAAGTCAATTTGCAGTAGGCTCAAGGCAAAAGAAGGTCGGATAAGAGGTAATTTGATGGGAAAGAGTGTTGATTTTTCAGCACGAACGGTGATCACACCGGACCCTACAATCAACATTGATGAGCTGGGAGTGCCATGGAGTATCGATTTGAATTTAACTTACCCAGAAACTGTGACACCATACAATATTGAAAGGTACTATTTCTGCTGTTCTAGGCCCCTGTTCGTAGTCATCGTATTTCTTCTTTATCTAACTATATTCTTCTTAAAGCATTTCTTAAGAGGTATTCTGCACTTTCAGATTAAAGGAACTGGTAGAATATGGTCCTCAATTCCTCATCCTCCCCCTGGTAAAACTGGGGCAAAGTACACCATTCGGGATGATGGGCAGAGGCTTGATCTCCGGTACTCCAAAAAGAGCAGCGATCATCATATTGAACTTGGATACAAGGCATGTCCCTGTTTGGAAACTTTGATACTTGATTAATATTGCACAGATCCACGGCATCTAAATTGCACAATTTTGTTTACAGGTGGAACGACATTTGAATGATGGTGACTTTGTTTTGTTCAATCGTCAACCCAGTCTTCACAAAATGTCTATAATGGGTCACAGAATCAAAATTATGCCATACTCAACTTTTCGATTGAATTTGTCTGTAACTTCTCCATACAATGCTGATTTTGATGGTGATGAGATGAACATGCATGTTCCTCAATCATTTGAAACTAGAGCAGAAGTGTTGGAACTGATGATGGTACCCAAGTGTGTTGTCTCCCCTCAGGCAAATAGGCCTGTTATGGGAATTGTACAGGATATTCTCTTAGGGTGCCGAAAGATCACCAAAAGAGATACATTCATAGAGAAGGTTAGTTCAGAAGCATTTGCACTGAATATCTTTACCTGATCAATGATTTTCATGGATTTAAAATTTTAATGTATTATTGGTTGTATATCCGTTGAAATCACCTTGTTTACTTTTATTCTGGACTGTGGAGTAGGATGTTTTTATGAACATCTTGATGTGGTGGGAGGACTTTGATGGGAAGATACCTGCATCGGTCATTTTGAAACTTAGGCCGCTTTGGACAGGAAAGCAAGTATTGAATCTCATCATTCCCAAGCAGATAAATCTCATCAGAGCTTCAGCATGGCATGCTGAATCTGAAACAGGATTCATAACACCTGGTGATACTCAAGTTCGTATAGAGCAGGGAGAGCTTCTTTCAGGCACCTTATGCAAGAAGACCCTTGGAACATCTACTGGAAGTCTTATTCATGTTATCTGGTATTATTACTGTTGAATGGTTGGATTTCTTGATATATCACAATTTATTTAGTGTCCATTGGCATGCGTGCATGGAGCAGGGAAGAGGTAGGTCCAGATGCTGCCCGCAACTTTTTGGGGCATACCCAATGGCTTGTCAACTATTGGCTTTTACAGAATGGATTTAGCATCGGTATTGGTGACACAATTACTGATGCCTCGAACATGGAAGAAATTAATGAAACAATATCTAAAGCAAAGAATGATGTGAAAGAGCTCATCAAGGCTGCCCAAGAAAAGCAGTTAGAGGCTGAACCTGGAAGAACTATGATGGACTCATTTGAGAACAGAGTAAACTAGGTGACTCATAAAATGGGCCCCTCTATTTTCATATGCTTGTTTGGCTTTTAGATACTCTATGGCACTCCTAACTGGATTTCTATATTGCAGGTGTTGAATAAAGCTCGTGATGATGCAGGTAGTAGCGCTCAGAAGAGCTTATCTGAGAGCAACAACCTGAAGGCAATGGTTACTGCCGGATCAAAGGGAAGTTTCATCAATATTTCACAAATGACTGCTTGTGTGGGACAGCAGAATGTTGAGGGCAAACGAATTCCTTATGGTTTCATTGATCACATGCTACCTCATTTCACTAAAGATGATTATGGCCCTGAGAGTCATGGCTTTGTGGAGAACTCATATTTGCGGGTTTGACACCACAGGAATTCTTTTTTCATCCTATGGGTGGTAGGGAAGGTCTGATTGACACAGCAGTGAAGACTTCTGAGACTGGTTATATCCAGAGGCGTCTTGTGAAAGCCATGGAGGATATTATGGTTAAATATGATGGTACTGTCAGGAATTCATGAGGGGATGTTATTCAGTTTCTTTATGGGGAGGATGGTATGGATGCTGTTTGGATTGAAACGCAGAAACTGGACTCACTGAAAATGAAAAAGGAGTTTGATAAAGTTTTTAGGTATGAGATTGATGATGAAAACTGGAATCCCAACTACATGTTACCAGAGCATGTTGAAGATATAAAGACCATACGCGAGTTTCGGAATGTGTTTGATGCTGAAGTTCAGAAGCTTGAAGCAGATCGTTATCAGCTTGGCACAGAGATTGCTACGACAGGAGATAATTCTTGGCCAATGCCTGTGAACCTTAAGAGATTAATTTGGAATGCCCAGAAAACATTCAAGGTTGACTTGAGAAGGCCATCTGATATGCACCCAATGGAGATTGTAGAAGCAGTAGATGAGCTCCAAGAAAGGCTGAAGGTTGTTCCTGGTGATGACTTGATGAGCATGGAAGCACAGAAAAATGCCACGCTGTTCTTTAATATCTTGCTCCGCATTACGTTTGCCAGTAAGCGCGTGTTGAAGGAATACAGGTTCACCCGTGAAGCATTTGATTGGGTGATTGGTGAAATAGAATCTCTCTTTTTACAGTCATTAGTAGCACCAGGTGAAATGATTGGCTGTGTGGCTGCACAATCCATTGGTGAACCAGCTACCCAAATGACTCTTAATACATTCCACTATGCTGGTGTGAGTGCGAAGAATGTTACCTTGGGTGTTTCAAGGTTGAGGGAAATTATAAATGTTGCGAAGAAAATCAAAACTCCTTCTCTTTCTGTGTACTTGAAGCCTGAGGTTAACAAGACAAAGGAGAAAGCCAAGAATGTTCAGTGTGCCTTGGAATATACTACACTTCACGGTGTAACTCAAGCAACTGAAGTGTGGTATGACCCGGATCCAATGAGCACTGTTATTGAAGAAGATGTTGAGTTTGTGAAGTCCTATTATGAAATGCCAGATGAAGAAGTATCTCCGGATAAAATTTCCCCATGGCTTCTTCGCATTGAATTGAATCGTGAAATGATGGTTGACAAGAAGCTGAGCATGGCAGACATCGCAGAGAAGATCAACCTGGAATTTGATGATGATTTGACATGCATATTCAACGATGATAATGCAGAGAAACTCATTCTTCGTATACGTATAATGAATGATGAGGCTACCAAGGGAGAGTTACAAGATGAATCTGCTGGGGATGATGTCTTCCTCAAGAAGATCGAGAGCAATATGTTGACAGAGATGGCACTTTGTGGAATTCCTGACATCAATAAAGTGTTCATTAAGTCTGGAAAAACAAACAAGTTTGATGAAAATGAGGGTTTCAAACCTGATGTAGAGTGGATGCTCGATACAGAAGGTGTCAATTTGTTGGCTGTTATGTGCCATGAAGATGTTGATGCTACCAGAACGACAAGTAACCACTTGATTGAAGTTATTGAAGTCCTTGGAATTGAGGCTGTGCGGCGATCTTTGCTAGACGAGCTGCGTGTTGTAATCTCTATTGATGGATCATATGTGAATTACAGACACTTAGCTATTCTTTGTGACACCATGACCTATAGAGGACATTTGATGGCCATCACTTGACATGGTATCAATCGAAATGATACTGGCCCAATGATGAGATGCTCATTTGACGAAACTGTGGATATTCTTCTTGATGCTGCCATCTATGCTGAAGCAGATCGTCTCAGGGGTGTTACAGAGAATATTATGCTAGGGCAGCTTGCACCCATTGGCACAGGGGACTGTGCTCTTTATTTGAATGACAAGATGTTGGAGAAAGCAATTGAACTCCAACTTCCCAGTTACATGGAAGCCTTGGACTTTGGCATGATGCCTTCTCGTTCACCCATGTCAGGAACGCCATATCATGAAGGCATGATGCCGCCAAGTTACCTATTCAGTCCTAATGCACGATTGTCTCCAACCACAGATGCTCAGTTTTCACCTTATGTTGGAGCGATGGCCTTTTCTCCAACGTCATCACCAGGATACAGTCCATCATCTCCAGGCTACAGCCCATCATCTCCTGGATATAGTCCTACTTCCCCTGGTTACAGTCCAACTTCGCCAGGGTACAGCCCCACATCACCTGGTTATAGTCCTACTTCCCCCACGTACAGCCCCAGCTCTCCTGGCTATAGTCCTACTAGTCCTGCATATTCACCTACTAGTCCTTCTTACTCTCCTACTTCACCCAGCTACAGCCCCACATCTCCAAGTTACAGCCCCACATCTCCCAGCTACAGCCCCACATCTCCAAGTTACAGATCTACTTCACCTAGCTACAGCCCCACCTCTCCCATATATAGTCCCACTTCCCCTGTATACAGTCCCACTTCACCTGCATACAGCCCCACTTCTCCATCATACAGTCCCACCTCGCCTTCCTACAGTCCAACTTCTCCTTCCTACAGTCCAACATCTCCTTCCTACAGCCCAACCTCTCCCGCATATAGCCCAACATCTCCTGGTTACAGCCCAACCTCCCCCAGTTATAGCTCAACCTCCCCGAGCTACAGCCCCACTTCTCCAAGTTACAATCCTCCTTCGGCCAAATATAGTTCGTCTATGGTGTATTCTCCAAGCAGTCCAAAGCTGTCTCCATCAAGTCCATACAGTCAATCATCCCCTAAGTACAGGTAAGACTTTATTTTTTCTAATTTTTAATGGCATCCTTGGATATTGGCGGAGTTGATTTAGTTTATGATGAGTTGGAACCATACTGGATGGCTTCTCCATCACCTTCTTATCTTGCCTCCCTGTTTTGCTGATAAATTACCCATGTGAAGAGCAGCATATTGGTGAAGTAAAACTGTGCCATGTAATGACATGACATGGTTTGTGTCTACCTACTTGTGGGATAAAAAAGAGAACAATACACTAAAAGAAGTATGAGATAAAAAATGGTATTTATAAAAACACAATTAACTCTAGTATTGCAAGTTATTCTCTGTTAGCATAGACCGGAGAAATAAAACAGGCTGCAAGTTTGATTGTTGAAGCTGGGCACGACTGCATGCCTCGGTTTCATATTTCATGGATATTTTTACATGTGCTCATTAGATTTTTATCCAGTTACTTACTATTATGTTGTGGTTTGTAGCCCGACGTCACCGACATATTCTCCAACATCTCCATCGTATTCTCCACCAAGTTCTACTTACAGTCCAAGCAGGTGAGTTTTCTTATCCCAATTCCTCACTTGACATATCTTTAGATTTGTTGTTATTACAAAAAAAATTTAATCATCATTGAGTCATCAGAGTCATGCAAGACATCAGTTTGACATTATGTGTCCTGTCTTGTGTTTGTTCCAAAATAAGGGAAGGAAAGAGGGTGGATGAGAACATGAACAAAATAACTGCTTCATTATGTATCTTAAGTCATCTTGTATATGTTATTGAGTTGTCAGTATTTGAAGTTTATGCTAGAGTAGTACAAGCAATTACCCAACCGGGAATTCTCCCTCTTATGGGGGATACAATTAATCATGTTTCAAAAAGCATCAAAGTAAAACTAAGTCTTTATCATTTTGATAGGAATATACAACTAAATGCTTTCGTGTTGAGGTATTATTGAAAATCTTCATATTTTTCCCATCCCTTCATCTGCTCCTTTTTCAATGTGATGATTAAACTAATAAACTCTGCTTGTGATTTTCTCTGTCTAGTTTCTTAAATTTTAAAATTTTCATGTTCTTACATTGGTTTGTCCTTTGATTCTACCCAGCCCATATGAATCAGGGACGAGCCCGAATTACAGCCCAACATCACCACAGTACAGGTAACACCCCCCACCGCATTCCCTGTTTTACACTTCAGTGCAACTACTAATAATCCTCTTTTCATCCAATAATAATAAATCTTTGTTACAGTCCAAGTGCCGGCTATTCTCCAACTGCGCCAGGCTATTCGCCATCCTCGACTAGCCAGTACAGCCCCCCAGAGAGCAACAAAGATGAGGCAAGCACTCGCCGATGATCCAAATAATCCCTGACCACCCCAACCTAAAGGGGAGACCCTGAGACAGAGCAAGGCATCTGATGCCCTTGTGAGGACTCTATTTCTGGTCGAATCGAAAAGAAAAGAAACCCATCCATGTTGCTGTATGTTGTGCTGTTATTCTTGCAGTATTCAACACAACAATGGATTCTGCCATGCGTTGATGGTACACTTGTTTTGATTTTTTTTTTTTTAAAGTAATCTATCTCATCTAGTGAGGTATATGTGGTTTGATAAAAATTGTATATTCATCTTTTATGAATTGAATGCATCCATAGTTAACAAATGTATAAAAACTAATTAAATTTGATGGTTATAAGGAAGTATACATCTTGATCGATGGCTATTGAGGTATACGGACTGCGCGTCTTTTTGTATCCATTTTAAGGTAATCCATCCATTCCCCTAAAAAAAAAAACAGCTCTGTTTTGCGAGCATGTTTTAAACGTTTCCTCTCTACCGCCATCTCCAAAAAAAAAGCACACGTTTTCTCTTGGGTATCGTCACATCACAACCGTTGAAACAATGGTCCTTTTTTACGAGTTGGTGGTTAGTCCATCATGATTGGCCGCCCACCTGCCGTCAGTTTAAAATAATAAAAATAATAAACGCTGAATACCACGCCGATTACGTCTCTCGATTATAAAATGCAGTTCTTCTACGACTCCGTCTCTTCTGTTCTCAATCAGCGGCTCGTATAATGACGAAAGTACCCCGAACTTTGATGCCACTGGACGGTGACGATGCAAGGGCGTAAGAGTCTTTTTATTATTTTAAACATCGAGAAACCCATTTCAATTCATTCGTTTTCATTCACATCGGCTTCAAAAAAATCATACAAAAAAATCAAATACGTCTCCCTATATGTACATACAGAACCTCTCTCTTCGAAAATCAAATCCTTTCATCATCTCTCACAATCTCTCTTAAAACATCTTGATTTCACTTTTCAATGGAGAAACCAACGAAGGGGAGAGGGAACCTATTGAAGTTCCTACCAAAAGCGACGAGCTTTTCGTTCCCAAACGCGCCGCCTTTCAGCCCTGGCCGCGAGAAGCGCCACAACAGGGGATTCTCCGGCCCGATCATCTCAATCATCCCCGCCGAGGCCCGCCGGAACCCTAGACATGGCGGCGCCGTCGGATCCAGCTTCGACGGGTACCAGGAGCCGACGTCGCCGAAGGTCTCCTGCATCGGCCAGATCAAGCACAAGAAGAAGCTCTCCAAATCCAAATCCAAATCCAAATCCAAGTCACGCCTTCCCCCCTCTGCCGCACCCGCCGATGCCGCCGCCGACAAGCCGAAACCCGCCTCCGCCATCAAGCGAATGTTCAGGGGACGCTCGTCGAAGAAGCCGCCGGTGCCTCCGCCTGCGGCGGTGGCGGCGGCGCCTCCGTTGGGGAACATGAGGAGGTTCGCGAGCGGGAGGGACACGTTGGCGGGGTTCGATTGGAAGGCTCACGCCGGTGACGTCGGCGGGTGGAGGTCCGACGAGGAGGAGGAGGAGGAAGAGGAGGACTTTAGGGTTCCGCACTCTGCGCCGATTGTGATGGGCAGTGGCGGCGGAGGGGCTTTTGAGGCGAAGAAGGAGGTGAACATTTGGAAGAGGAGGACTTTGGCCCCTCCAAGGCCTCTTCAATTGAAACCCCTGTAATTCTTTGTTTTACATAGAAAAAATTTGATATTTTGTACAATTTTTTTTTTGTAGGTCTTTGAATTTGAATTGTTGTAAACCATGTTGATAGTGTGAATTGGTTTTTTTCTTATTTATTGATTTGTTGTGATTGGTTTGGATTTCTTGATTAATTAAGTTTTTTTGTGGGAGTTGGAGAGGAGCACAAGAAATGTGTAGATTTTTTTCTTGTTTGGTTGGATTGGTTATTGGGAAAGGTTTGACTTTAATTGATAGACATGTTTTGTTTTTCTGTGAAAGACAAATTGGTTTTGTTGGGAAAAATCCATATAACACCCTGTAAACTATTCAAAAATTATATGACTCCCTGACTTTTTTTGAAGTTGATACCCTGAAAACATTTATGTAAATTCAAATAATCTCATCAGTTAAATTTTCATTGATAGAAGATTAACATTCTGTTTGATTAATCTTGTTTGAAAATATAGTATATTAAAAACATCCTACAAATGTGTTAAAAATGTGAAAAATCATCTATAAAATCTATTTTATCCTTTCAGATAGGGGTTTTATAATCCATTCAGAATGTTAAAATTGTCATTTATAAAGACTTTTCTGCATTTTTAATACATTGTATGAGTTTTTTTTGTTATATTTTGTTTTCAGCCAGGTTTAATCAAACAAAATATTGACCAAATATTTCTCATGTGTAAATGAAAGTTTAATTTCGGGAGTTATTTGAAACTACATATGTGATTTGAGGGGGTTAGAGCATCTTCAATGGATAGGTTAACTAACATGTTAATGTCAAATTGTTACATAACATTTAGATATGTAGATTGAATGGAGCTGTTAAAAGGGGGCTAAATGTGGGTTCCGCCTGTGAGATGTTATCTTTCAAGCTAACTATAGTTAGTGTTTTAGCTAGTCAAATATGAGCCCCACATGATTGTTTTCATTAAATAATTAAAAAAAAATACATTCGGGAGGTTGAGTGAGTAGAGAGGTGGGGCCCACTATTATTTTAGCTAGTTCATTGGAACAACAACAACGAACTATATGGATGTAATACATGAATGTGTAGTTGATGTATAAAGTGCTAATATGACGCTTTAATATCTTTGATAGGTAACCTATTAATTAGAGATGTTCTTATATGAACTTTGAAAAAGTCAAGAGGGTTATATGGATTTTAGACCGTTCATAGGGTGTTATTTGAATTTTCCCCCCCTTTATTTTGTTTTGCTTGTTTGGTCTCGGTTTGGTTTCAAAGGCGTCTGGTCTAATTCGGTGTCTGTAACTGCTGATCTCACAGTGAGTCCTGTTGATGACAAAAAAATATATACAGGGAATGCTAAACCAGGTGGGACAAATGGAAACCCATAAGAAGGTGCGTGTGGGGGTCACCATAATTGTGTGATTGGGCGTGTCGGTGCCTAAAACAGGGCTCTTTAAAATTGGGCACGCATTTTAAGGTGTTACATGTTTTAATTGAGATTCTGAAGAGTACAGTGATTTCATTGAATGTCTGTACAATGACAATTAAGCAATGTTTAATGATATGTTACAAATACTCTCAAGTAGCTATTTAAAAGAAGTATTTAAAATGTTAGAAATTCATCTTTTTATAAATGGGATCATACAATTTGACATAATATTTTAGTAAATATTAAAACGTGTGCCAACTGGTGTCTAACATTTTTCATAGTCAATATACCTAACAGGATTAGCCGCGATCAACTGGTTTAGCTTCCTCTCACCGACTAGCTCTAAGATCTAATAATGAATAAGAATTGGTTTAAAATTTAAATTTTGGTTAATACATAAATTGTCCCTTAGAACAGGTCACGAGTTGATTGATCTTATTTGATTTTCAATTACAAAACAAAAGCAATTGTCATTTATTAAAAGGAGTTTAAAATAATGTTATATAAAAATTTAAAAGATTTTTACAGTAAAAATATTTTCTAAATCTTTATGTTTTTTGCTAATTTATTGATTATTAATTAAATAATTGTTTATTATGTCATGATGACTTTGCGGTTTGTTAACCTCGTGTTTGAACGGATGATTTTTAAATTTTAACCCAATTATTTTTTATTTCAACAAATGTTTTGGTTTTAAAACAGTGCCATTGAGAGTACAAAGAGTTTTGGTGTATTTTTGTAAACAATAATCGATGATTTTAAAATTTTATAAATTTAAAGTTGTAACAATATTTTTCTTGCAAATTCATGTTTTTTTGCAAATTATTAATTACATGTTTAATATGTCATGATAATATTATGATCTGATAAACTAACATTTAAATCAGAGATGTTTAATCGCATAATTTCACTAGTAAAATGAATGGTTCAATTTTTGAAACAGTGCTATTAAGAAAAAAAAAAATAGAGTTTTGGTGTATTGTTATTGAAGGTGGAGATTTCCTTCAACAAATGATAAGATGTCGAAGCTCCGCCTTCGAGTGAGGATCCAAGTACTCTTGAAGCTGAATCTGCACTCAAAGAGCTCTTGACACTGGTGGGATGTCAGCTAAAGGGACTCCGACACTCAATTCAGTGAAGAAGTTCTAATCGTTTGAGAGATGACTCTCAGACCGGGAATCCCCATTTGAATGAATGATGAATTGTTCTGTGACATACCTTCTCTCCTTCATGTTTATCCCCCTTTATAGCCGAGAAGACGGCAAAATTTTTCACGCAACCGCCCCTTTGATTTAACGAATATCTTATCACATGGAAGATTCCGCAAGGAACGGTCATTGAGAGTTTGTTATGATGTCGTGGCCACGTGACATCGATTTATTCGTGTCAACTATGACGTGGTAGTTTGCTTGTCGGTTTTAGGATGCACCTCTCCAGCTATACTGGGCAGAGTGGTCACTGTCTCTCTATAGCCATGATCTGATTACAATGGTCTCCTACTTTCTGCTACTAGGCTTAGGCCTAAATCGAGGCCTGATCAATCAGCCCTAGGATGCTCTTGACAACTTCGCTTCAGGGGAGGGTTCGACTATGTGATTAGTCTTGAGACTCTTCGGGCTGTGACTAGTCTAGTTGTTCCCTTCTCCTTGGCAGGTCGAACAAGCTGTTCTCTTTGGGTGATGAATCAGATCGATGAGCAGTTTCAGTTATCGGGTTCCAAGTCGGGTCAAGTAGTTTGTCAACCCGTTTTAAACGAACGTGTCGCGTTCAGGTTGATTGCAAAAATTTTCCTCCACAATAATAAAAAAACAAACAATAATATAAAAGCCATTAACTAAAAAAAGGAAAACAGTGATGTTAAGGTTACTGTATAATACCAAATTTTTACTTGGTAGGATGCTAGAGATACCCCCTCTTTAATGAAAGAGTTTAAGTCTTGCCATCTCTTGATAGAGAAAGATTTAATCAAGAAAAAATACTTACTAATAAAAAAAACTAATGTATAACAGATAAAAAAATGATATAGCCATTAGTGAAATCTCAACCAGCAGCATTAGGCATTTAAATCGATCAATCAATCTCTGTTTCTATTTCATCCTTTTCTTTAGTTATTGCTATGAAAGGGTCACTTACCAACATCAGTGGATTAAATGCATAGGTTGTACATATCCAATGTTTGTTTATATAGCCATTTGTATAGAATATATTTCATGATCCAAATCCAAACTCGTACAACTTTAAAAACCAAAGGTCAAAACCAATAGTGAGAATACACATTTATTTTCAGGGAAAAAAAATCAAATAACTGTCTACAAATTATCTGAAATTCATATAACCCTCTAAAAACATCTATATAAATCTAATAACTTCATGAATTAAAATTTCGTTGACAGATTATGATTATTTTCTGAATATTCTGTGTGGTTAACTCTGGTTGAAAACATATTATACCAAAGATCACATACAATCTATTAAAAATATAAAAAATCATCTGTAAATGACGATTTTATCAATGCGGATAGAGTATTATAATCTATCAAGAAGGATAAAATCGTCATATACAAAAGGTTTTCCACAATTTTAACAAATTGTAGATGATTTTTAGAATAATGTGTTTTCAGTCAGGGTCAATAAAACAGAATGGTCAAAGAATGTTCTTCATTTGTCAACAAAAGTTTAATTTAAAGGGTTATTTATATTACTATAGGCGTTTTCAGAGGGTTGCATGGGCTTTAAAAAAAAGCTAGAGGGGGGGGGGGGGTGTTTGGTTATTTGGATATTTCCCTTACTTTTATCAATGTTTTATGAAAAATGACTTGCTGGCTGGTCTCCTCACCTGAAATACTTTTTCCCTTTTTTGATGGTCTCAATCTCAGCTGATGAGCGCCCTCCTAGACTGAGCTTTAACCTTTTATCATGTGAGAAAGCTTCATAATCTATACCGTCTGTTTTGACATTCAGTTAACTTGGTTTTAAAATATGTCTTGAATAATGATAATTCTATTTATATATAAATACATATTATTATCTCATTATCATCTACCATTAGATGAAGAGCCTAAAATATGACATATCCAACCCACCGCGTAGCGTGCATACTCAGATACCAAAAGTATGATCACATGTTTATACAAAGAGTTTTCATATTGAACATGAACCAACTATATTTTTAAAAAATTTAAAACAACTATACAATCTAAGGTGAGTTGGACTTTTAAATTCTTCAAATTATTTCATTCGAGCCAAGTCAATCAAGTTGTTTAATTTATGGACACTCTTCAAAAATAAAATAAAATAACAAGACATGCATATCCTTGGTTTATTAGGGCATTGATTAGTCTAGTTCTTTGAATGTATCAAAAGCCTTCACATCTCTGTTACATAAGCAATTTGTAAATATTGAAAGGTCAAGCCAAGCCTTGTACAAAGATGAGAAGATGTCAATTTATGATTTATCACGACTGTCCCTCCAATCATTTTCTCCTTTGCGAGTGGTCACAACCTCATTTAATAAAAAGCTTTTCCAGCCCAAACTTAATGAATCCACTCCTACTTGTACTGATTCATATATGTGGTAACCCTCACAATTTGATTGATTTTATTCTAACAGTACTGTTGGATTTAGAACTATTCAATGCTGTTAAATGTTAATGATAATTTTTATTGAGAGCAACCAGGTGATTGAAAGAGATAACACGTAGAGGACCATAGACTGTTTCGTCCATGTCTTTGGTTTCACAAAGTGCTCCACGAGGGACAGATAAAGAAAGATCATCATGAACTCGCATTTGGCACTTTTAATTAAATCTTCTTTTATCAAGTGGGTGGAGTGACACAAGAGAGCCTAAGACCCCACCGTGAAGAAGAGATACTTCTACAAACATGATAAAAGATTATTATGTTATTAATTAAGAGTTGATCAATTCAACCATTCATGCAATTATTCCTACAGTTTTAACGGAGTATATAAAATCTCTAATCGAAAATATATTTACCTAATTGAGGATATATCAAAAAATTATGCATGTAAAGAACTTTCAAGTCATTTTCAAGCAACCATTGAGCTTTTATATGCCTTCGAATAAGTATTTTGGAGTTTGGGTTTTTTTGTTAATGCAACTCATAATGAAGAGGCACTCATAAAACATGTGAAGGATAGCGAACCCCTCCTTAAACCATCCTTATACAAGGCCCAATGGATAGGGTCCTAGTTGATGGGCTGTATTCTGTTGAAGCCCCATTCCAACAAGGCTTTAGGCATTGACACACTCAAGTCTGACACTATATAAAATCACCTAATCATATTATATAATCCATGATGTTAGTATGTACTTTTGCCGATATGCTTCAGGCTATAGATACACTCTATCCATTGAAATTCATACTATATAATAAAGTACACGGTAATATACATTAGTGTTTTTTTCTTTGAATTTTTTTTTAAAATTTCATAGCAATGTATACTGCATTCTCACATTATATAATTTACTTGGGTGACCGCTTATGAGCAACAGACGACTAGGCAAAATGGATTGAATATATAAGTGTATCAACACTCTTTCTTTTTTATGGTCTCATTTGCTATCGTGAACTGTGAAGCCCATTCAATGGGGCCCAGTGGATAGGATCCGATGGTTGATGGGCTGTCTTCATCTTTTGAAGCCCATGCCAAAGTGGGCTAACACATGAATGGTCAAAGCTGTTGGTTTTGACGGTTTGAGTCGGGTTAAAGTTTAATCCGAACCCAACTCATCAAACCTTAGAAGCTCAATGTAACCCAATCAATCAATTTTTGGTTCAGATTTTATTTGAGTTGGGTTGGAGTTAAACTCAAATTTGACTTTTAACACATGTCATTTTAAACTATTAATTAATTTTTAGGTTTTTTAGTTTTCAGTCCATGTAAACATACCTATTTAGGGATCGATCTCTCACTTCTTCATATTTTGATTTTAGTCCCTAGATTTAAATGATATGTTCCTTTTTAGTCCCTCACAAGGATTAAAAACAAAACCAAATAATTTAGGGATAGGTCCCTCCCAGGGACTAAAAAAGAACATATTCTTTAAATCTAGGGACTAAAATCAAAATATGAAGAATTGAGGGATCGATCACTAAATCCTATGGTTTATGAGAACTTAAAAATAAAAATCCCTTAATTTTTTTTTATCAAAATCAATGCTGTGTATGAACAAAAAAGAAATATGAAATTAAGAAATACTTTTATTTAAAAATATAGAGGAAACTATAAAAGTGATAAATTATATGTAAAATAAACTAAACAATTCAAATTTTATCTTATAAAAATTTAAAAAATAATATATAATATTTAAATTTATCAATCCTTATTTAGGGTTCATGTTGGGCTTCTGAACCTTCAACCCAAACACTCCCGAATTAAGTTTGGGCTACTGGAGTTCAGATTTAGGTTGAATCTGAATGCCAAAATTACAACTTAAGTCCATCCAAATATTGGGTTAAATCGGATTCAACAGGACCAAATTGTTCCCCTAGATGTGGCAAATCAAATAAATTCTTTTTTTAATTCAAGTATTTAATTAAACCAATTTTGGGTTTGATCCCTAACTCGAAAATTCGAGGTCTTGGATTCGTATTCTTAAAACAAAAAAATTCAAATAATTGAATTCTCAGCCGAATAACGTAATGTAATCATTCGTGTAGCCTGAGTGGAACATCTAGCTTCACATATAATTATTCATATAGGTATGTATTTCATAAAAACATGAAATATATATTACGAACTCAGTTATAGATAGTGTAAAATATTATGTACAAATTTATTTTAGCTCCAATTCAAGTCCACGTATGTTTTAATTTTTTTTAATAATATATTTTATTATGAGGTATATGTTTTTATAAAGAAGTAAATTATATCTTCTAATAAATTGCATTAAACATTTATAAAAGTTATAAAAATTTTCTTATGAAATAAGCATATGGTGGCGCTATATGAAGTTATATGAGACTTAAATTGAGGCCGAAACAAAGGATTGTGTGTGTGTGTGTAAAATAGCTCCACTTAAACATTGTACTGTCAAATTGTTGATATATTATCTAATCTTATTTTTTAAAAAATAAAGAAGTGTCTTGTATTTAAAACTCAAAATAGGATTGATTCAAACTTTTTATTTTTCTATAAAATTTAACTTGTTGGGCATATTTTAGGTCAGACCCAAATAATGTTACTCTCGTTCAAATACGGCCCAGTCGTTATGTTACAAGACTAACCCATTACGTTCGGAGATCACCCATCTCTTTTCATTTAACAAACATGTTCATGTTGTAAGTTTGTAAGGGAGAGGATATCCCTCCTATCCTATTTTTAAATCCACAACCCAAAATAAATAAGGTTGTGGATTTTATAAACCTGAAAAAGGAAAGGGGAAGAGTAATAAAAAAAGAGGGAGAGAGGGAATGCCGCCCACCTCCGCCACGCGGCCCTCTCTGGCCCCTCCCCTCCACTCTCTGACTCTCTCTCTCTCTACACCACCCCCTCTCCGATGTTCTCCACCCACCGCCCCCTTGGGCCGCCCTCCTCTCTCTCTCTCTCTCCCCTCCCACTTGTTCTTTTTCTTTTTCTCTTCCCCCTCCCTTTTTTAGATTTACAATTCTCATAATTCTTTTTTTTTTTTTTTGGGTCGCGGGTTTAAAAAATAGGATAGGAGAAATATCCCCTCCCACCTTGTACTGGAACCTACAACGGTTGAGCCTGTCAATTACCCGAAAAAAATCTGAATCCGTATCTGAAAAATAAAAAATATTCGATATTCGAAGATCTGGAGTGCGGATATGAACATCAGTCTATCCGATCCAAAAAATATCCGTATCCGACATATATTATAAAAATATATATATTTGAATTATATATTACCCATATTGTTATCTTGTATGATTAAACACAATAATAATGTATTATAATACTATTAAATTTTCAATGTATAATATATGAAAAAGAGAATAAGCCTCAAAAATCTCAATTTTAATTTTAACATCTCTTTAAAATATCACTCGATTATCTAAATTAATATTAATATTTAAACATGTCAATTATCCAAAAAATATTTGTATCCGAAGGGATCTGAATCCGAAAATTAATATCTGCATCTGAATCCGAAAGTTAGGATATGGATATTAGCATATCCGATCTGTATCCGTCCGATTGACAGGTTTAACAACGGTTTCTCTCTCTCTCTCTCTCTTGAATGATTTTAATATTTAATATTTTATGATACTAGGCCCCCGTTTGTTTCTGGTATAAGACCTCGGATAAACCCGGATAACCCCGGATAAGAATTTTTAAGTGTTTGTTTACCATGGATAACCCCTGATAAAGTATGCCATAATAAACCCTGATAAAATGGTATATGGATTCCAATCAACCTTTGAAATTAAAGTTATCCTAGGTTATTTCACCCAAAGAATATGTAGGCCCACTGTCAAATCAACTGTCATCATCTCTTATAAATCACCTGTCAAATCAACTATCATTATTTTTTTATCATTTATAAATCATTATCCATACTTTATTCACATTTTATCCAAGCAACAAAACATTTATTCTTACGTTTACCAACGAGAATAATTCAAAACACAACCAAACACAAAATTATTTTATTTTTATTTATACTCACTTATGCTTTGATAAATATATACCACTATACCCTAGAATAAAATTTATTCCCGTTTTAAACGAGGGCTAAACGTTAGACAGGGCTTTTGATTGCACAGAAGAGAAAAGAAATCAGTGAATAATAGAGTATGTTTCATGCATTAATAACTAGTGAGCCATTAGTTATTTGAAATTTATTTTCTTCCTCCTCTATTAATAATGTGTTCTTTACGAACCTTGAAATTTAATACTTTACAGGTGTATAAAGATTCATTCAAATCAGATGTATCGTGCACTTTGTTACACCTTCTATCATACAATAATCCATTAAACAGCTACAATTATGGTCTCACTTATTGTGGCAGTTATAAATCTTTTTTTCTCTGTAATATTGTGATCAACCTTTTGAAATAAAGATAAAGCATATTTGAGATTCAGCCATACATTCGGCCTGTGAGATTAGGGGTGTGCTTGTGTATGATGGGAAAGTGAAAGAAAGTGAAATTATTTTATTTGA
Source organism: Acorus gramineus (assembly GCA_030737835.1). Lineage (NCBI taxonomy): Eukaryota > Viridiplantae > Streptophyta > Magnoliopsida > Acorales > Acoraceae > Acorus > Acorus gramineus. Next base: position 14,079,455 of record CM060856.1, on the reverse strand, counting down.
TCATTCAAAAGTCAGTGTTGGTATCAAACAAGAAAAATAATTTTTTTTTACTTTTCCTTACTTATTTTGTCTATTTTTCCTTCTTCATATGTGAGAATTTAAAAGAAAATAATAAAAAATATTCTGACACTTTCCACCACATCCATAAATACTATGAAAATTGGTCAAAAAATATATATTTTACTTTACTTTATTTTTCCTTTGATCAAATTTTCTCACTTTGTTTCATTTTCCCTCCAAATTTATGCACAAACACACCCATAAAAAGAGAGAAAGTGATAGAAAATAAAATATTTTTTCCTTTTGACCAAAAGTATTTGTGTTTGTGGTGGGAAAAAAATTCATTACTTCCTCTCAAATTCTTACATATGAAGAAAGGAAAAGTTTTTTTCAGTATAAATAAAACAAAAAAAAAGAAAAAGTGATAGAAAAATTTTCAGTATTAAGAATATTTATGATCTTATTCCCTATTGTGATGTGTTTTTTTATTTTGTCATCATTATTTTGGTCTACAGTAATTTTTAAGATTCCATAAAGCATGAATATGTTACTTTAACTCGTTGTAAAATTACTATCATGTATTATTCTAATTTATCTGAACACAGGAGTAGATTTTTTTTATTTCTACATTATTTATCCATTGTTTCTCCCCCAAGAGCTAATCCAAAATAACCTTCTCTCTTTCAAACTAGGGGTGATAAATGAGTCGAACGAGTCGAGCTTTGACCTGTTTAGGATCGGCTCGTTTAGTATGATACTTGGCTAAGGACCGAGCTTAATTTTATGTTCAAGCTTAGCTCATTTGACTCGTGAAAAGCTCAGTTAAAGCTCGGCTCAACTCATTTATTAAATACATCGAACCAAAGCTCGAACCATGGCTCTCCTCGGACTCATTAATCTAAAAGAAAAACTTATTTAGCATTTGAGAAGTCACCTTTTACAAATCACATCACCATATACATGTGAAAATGACATAAGCTCGGACTCGATCGCAGCTCAGGCTTGACTCGCGTTTGTTATTTCCACCATTTTATGTTAATTAACGAGCACGTATAGATTCAGGCTCGGTTTGTTTATAAACTGAGCTTTAAAAAATATTTTAACTCGACTCATTTGTCTAATTGAATAAGTCTAAACAAATTTTAACAGAGTCGAGCTCGAGCTGAGCATGAGCTGCTCAACTCGTTTACCACCTCTATTCCAGACAGGATATCAGGAAATAATTGAACAGGTATTCTTATTCCCCCTTTTATTTCACTTTTTAACTTTTAACAACATAAAGCATAAAAAGAAAAGAAGAACGAAGGGTGGCAAATCCATAATCAAAAGTAACCGAAAGAAATGAAGCACTGCCATCATTTTTTTTTCTTTTTCAAACACCTGTAACTTTAGAAAAGAGTGGGGGATAGTGATCATATCATACACCGTTTTCCATGAAAAATAGGATCTTTTATCTTCTCTGTTACTTTTGACTATTATCTTTTATTTTTAATTTTCTTGTTTTTTTATTATTTAATTCAAATATTTAAATATGCTAAATTAGGAAATTTGAATAATTTATTAATTTTTCTAAAAAAATTTAAAAAGTTGAATAGGATATATATAAGATTTAATTTTGAATATTATAGGATAGGTTAAATTAATAAATTTCAAAAAAAAAAAATCATTTTATAATGAGAATTGAATGAAATAATATTTTTTTTTTGTTGAATAAAGGTTTAGTAATATCTAATATTATGTTATCTAATTTACACGTATAACATGATTTTTTGTTCTATTTTTACCCTCAATCTAAAATCAACATTTATCAATGATTTACGGTATTTAACTAAAACGTTAGGGGCATAAACAAAAATAAAATTAGAATTATCATATTAACATGGGATAGAAAAAATATAAATCCAAATTTATATAAAAATCTGAATATTTCCAAATCATATTAGATTTTAAAAGATATAAATATATCCTATAAATAAATAAAAGAAAGGTCTGTTCAGGATTTAAATTTTAACTATTCAATAAATTTATTCATATTATCATATTATATGTGAATATTAGAACTAAATATTAAAAATAATGCATCGTAAATATTTTTTTGAGAAAAACAAACACTAAAAATCGTTTTTTATGAATTAATTTCGGTATCACCAAACACAAAAAAACTTGTTGATTCATGAGATTTTAAATCACTTGCAACCAAATGGACCTTTAATGGCAACCGTTAATCAAAACACTAAGCCACGTAGTCCCCGTATTTTACGGTATTTCACGTGGCAACTTCCGTCGCTTCATTCGTCCATTAACAAAGCTGTAACGCATATTATATAAAATGCATTTGGACCCCCTAAAATTTTTGAAACACGCATAAGCACCCCCTGAAGTTTAAAAACATACATTTACACCCCCTATCGTTAGATGTTTTATTAAGATGAGATAAAAGTATTTTAAAATTACTATTTTAGTCCTTTAATTAATTTTGTAAATACCCGAAAAAGAGTCAAATTAACTTTAAATATGCTTTATCAATATTAATTACTATAATAATTAAATCTTTAAATACATTTGAATCAATTTATTATAAGAATTAACTCACACAATAGTTAATTAAAAGGTAAAAATACAATAATGATTTAATTAAAATTTATAAAATCGTACCTTTGTTCTATTTTAAAGAAAAATTTAACGTTAGGGAGTGGAAGTGCATGTTTTAAAATTTTAGAAAGTATTTTTACAGGTTTCAAAGACTTGAGGTGGTTGAAACGCAATTTACCCTTTAAAGAATTCATAATTTACACAAACTCCAGTCAGCAAAATTTACACTCGACTCTATTTTAAGTCACAGGTCTCCCGTATTCAAATTTAGAAAAGACAAAAAAAAGGGAAACATACATATGACCCTGTAAATTTTTCAAAATTTAGCCCCTGATTTAAATTTTCATGAATTGATAAAAAATATTCTGTTAACTCTTATTAAAAATATAATATTTTAAAATTTTTTATAATATTATAAAAATATTAAAAATCATATATAAATAATAATTTTACTCTTTTATATAATTTTATAATTTATTTAAAGATATAAAATTATCATTTATAAATTTTTTTTATATTTTAAACATATTATAAAGATTTTTAATACATTATGTTTTTAAGGTTAATTAAATAAAATATTTAAATAATATTCGCCAAGATGACAAGGGTTTTTTTTTTAATATTTTCACACACAGAGCAAGGCTGTCAGTCACACCATATATAACGGACAGCCCAATAAATGCCCACGGTCACAAACACATACTCTCTCTCTCTCTCTGCGTTTAGGGTTTCAAAGCGGCGGACGCCATGGAAAACCTAACCCTATTCATGACGGCGGCGGTGATCGCCGGCGGCGGCCTCTACTGGTTCATGTGCATCCTCGGATCAGCCGAACAAAAAGGCAAACGCGCCGCCGATCTCTCCGGCGGCAGCATCTCCGCCGAGAAAGTCGGCGACAAGTACAAACAATACTGGTCCTTCTTCCTCCGCCCAAAAGAGATCGACAAACCCTCCCAGGTCCCCGCCTTCGTCGACACCTTCTACAACCTCGTCACCGACATCTACGAGTGGGGCTGGGGCCAGTCCTTCCACTTCTCCCCCTCCATCCCCGGCAAGTCCCACGCCGCCGCCACCCGCCTCCACGAGGAGTTTGCCGTCGACCTCCTCCGCGTCGGCCCCGGCGACCGGATCCTCGACGTCGGCTGCGGCGTCGGCGGCCCGATGCGGGCCATCGCTGCCCGATCTGGCTCCAACGTCGTCGGCATTACCATCAACGAGTACCAGGTCGGCCGGGCGAGGACCCACAACAAGAAGGCCGGGCTCGACTCCCTATGCGAGGTCGTGTGCGGCGATTTCCTCCAGATGCCGTTCGATGACGAGAGCTTCGACGGGGCGTACTCGATTGAGGCCACGTGTCACGCGCCCAAATTGGAGGACGTGTACGGGGAGGTGTACAGGGTGTTGAAGCCCGGGGCGATGTACGTCTCGTATGAGTGGGTGACGACGGCGGAGTACAGATCGGACGATCCGGAGCACGTCGAGATCGTGCAGGGGATCGAGAGGGGGGACGCGTTGCCTGGACTCAGATGCTTTGATGAGGTGGCGGAGATCGCGAGGAAGGTTGGGTTTGAAGTGGTGGAGGAGAAGGACCTCGCCAGGCCTCCGTCTGGGCCTTGGTGGGCCAGGCTTAAGATGGGCCGGATCGCGTACTGGAGGAACCATGTCGTCGTGTCGGTGCTCGCGAAGTTGGGGGTCGCGCCGGAAGGAGTGGTGGAAGTGCATGATATGCTTTACAAGACCGCGGGGCACCTGACCAGAGGGGGAGAGACCGGTATCTTTACGCCTATGTATATGATCCTCTGTAGGAAGCCCGTGAAGGCGGACGATTGATGGACGGTTGTGGTTGCGAAAGAGAGGTTCGGTTTGAATTCCCTGTGTTTTATTTTTTTTGAATTTTAATTACTTTTTTATTTTCATCTGAATCGTCATTTAGTCGCTCCTCTGAATTGTGTTAATGAATTATTGTGATTTTTAAATTGGTTTTCCGTAGTTTTTCATTTGTAGGAGTTTGTTTTTATTAGCTTGATTTTCGTCGGATATTTTTGGGTTTTTGGGGTTTCTGTTTGGCCGGATCTTTCGCCCTGAGTGAGCTGCAGATGTGGATTGACGGGTTTACCCTTGGTTCTTTGGTAAAGGATAGTGATGTCCTCTATACCAGCTTTTTATTAGTATTCAAGCATAATTCGAAATACTCATTGTTTTGACTGCAATTTGGTGCAATTTTGAATTATTGCGGTACACTATGTGGGGGTGAGAGAGAATATCTATTCTTTTTTCAATTTTTGATCTTTTTGTTCATTTGAATGCCTCACTTTCAAGAATTGATTGCTCTCTTCTCCCAGTCGAATTTGATTTATGAATGAAAGAAAAAAACACATATGACTAGGACCACAATATACATCTATTATCCATGCCCATTATGTCCAAAATATCTAGATTTTTGTTAGGATTTTAGAAAAAAATCCTAAAAATTCAAGTGGTGGAGGTTGGTGGAGGAGATGAGTACCGTGGGGTGTAGGGGGGGGGTAGTTTGGTAAGTTCATCTTGGTTTCTTATCTCCTTCCTTTATAAGTATAAAAAATAATAATGATAATAATAATGTATTTGTTTTTACATGTGACGGGGTGGGGAACACGAGGCCCTGTGCTTTTGTGGCCTGTGCTTCGTTGTCTATTGTCTTTTTATGAAAATGGAACATTGTGTGTGTCTTCTTTTGAAACGCTCAAGTGTAGTGTTGCCTTTGGGTTTCATGTGATTTCGCACTCCCTAGTCCGGGTGCAGCAACTCATATGAATAAATAAATAATTAAAAAAACAACACTACGGGAAGGTTAGATTTTTTTACTCGTATTTTTTTGTCAGGATATTTGATATTTCTATAGCTGGAAGCACGTGTTTTGCACATGACTTGCATGTGTTTATGGGGACATAGGAGATAGAAGATATAGTTTTAGGCTCTGATACATTTCAGTATTTTTGGCAGTGATTTTTATCTTTAATTCGATATATATTTAATTGTGAGTATATATATTATGAAGCAAAATATAAAAATATACAGTGTTCAATTCATACTTGATTAATATGTATATACTTCGAAAAAGGGTGTATGCAAAATTGATATTTTCCATTGTTGTGTGAACGTTTAAATTTAGGGACAATTTATTAGTATTTTCTTTGGAGCAACCACTGGCAATTTTTTTCCTTTTATAAGAAAAGTGTTAGATAAAGGATATGTTGTGACAGGGAGATTTATTATCATTATTGTTATTCAAAGTTGATAGGTCACATGGTACATTCTTTGGTTTATAGCTTTCACTTGTTATTTTTGAAATTAGATTTCGAAAAGCATATTTTTTGTTAGATTTAAAAAAAAAATAAAAAAAATCATTGTTTGTAATTAAAAGTTTCCCTTTTTTGTGTTCCTTGAAATTTTCGGATCACTTGGGCGCTTAGAAACACAAAGATGTCTATAAAGTTAATGTCATTCAAACATTTTCCAAATGCCATCTTATTAATCTTAATAATCTGTTTCGGGGATTGAATGTCACATTCACTTCTGCAGTTCTACTACCTCTTATATTTAATTATATAAGAACTAGAAAAATATATTTATCAAATCTCAAGTTCTACCTTTCAAATTTCAATATTGTGATTTCATGGGGCCAGTGGATGTCCTCATTTTAAAAGTCCACTCACCTGCCTCCTCACATGCTCATGCACGTTTTGATTATAAACTATACATTTTATTCCAAATTTTACCTATGTCGTCTTCTTATTAAACCAATTCGCTTATGTAGCAAGTCACGTGATTTGCTCCCCTGTCTCACCCAAGTTGATTCTCAACTTTTATATCTTTCTTTTTGAGTTTGGCCTGGAATTAGTTCACTTTGCAGGCTTTATTAATGGATCTCCAGCTCATACTTTGTTTGGGTAACACTGGGATGCAACATGTGCTGTGTTAGAAAACCAAGCAATTTTTTTCTGTTTCTTACCAAAGTTCCAGATTGCCTGATTGAACATTTAATATTCTGAATTTAAGTTCACACTTTAGGAATTATATGGTAGTGTTGAAGATTGGAGGAGCAGTTGCAAGCACATCAATGCAGTTGGTTTATCATGTTTCTTTTTTATGTGACATGAGGAATGAATTGAATAGTGGTTTATACAGAGCATTCACTTGCAATCAGGTTTTTAGTTGAATGATAGCTTTTTGGTATTTATTAGATATTCAGAGCAAATATGTACAATATTTTTGGTCCTATGGGTAGAAGAATGGGTTAGGGGTGAGTAAGCCCAAAAATTTAGTTTGTTTACAAGAATTGGTGGTTATGGCTATATTAAAATAGATGGGGTGGGGATACACTGTTATTGGTATTTCAGGTGTCTTTGTAACCCTGTTATTCAGGGAGTCAACTTGTCAAATCATCTATTATCATCTTACTCACATGTTCACATTTTTTTCATCTTTAATCTGTAACTTATCATTGATCAATCAAACAATAAAACTTTTGTTATTACGTTTCACAGCTAGATTATCTAAAAACACAATCGAACAGATAATAGATTAAAATCTCATCCATGTATGTTTGGTTGGACAACGTGTTTTATGAGGACAATATTAAGTGATATGTATTTTTTTTTTTTGGGTGATTTAGTTTCCACCACCTTTTAAAACACCTTCTAAAATAGGAAAATTATTAAAAACCTCCTCCAAAACATAATATTATTATAAATCCTCTTAAAATGTTACCTGATTTTTTAAAAAACCAACAGTTAACAAACCAATAAAGTTTGGGGAATATTCCATTTCAACATATGTATATTGACTATTTTACCATTCCTATTAATAAAAAAAGTTTTTTGGGGTTAATGTAGTGGAATATTGTATTTTGGGACTACTGATTTCTTTTTATTTTTTTTATTGAATGAAGCATTCTTCTTGAAGCTTTATTTATACCAAAAATGAATCTCTAGCAATCTAAGCCTTCGTTTGGATGTGGAATAGGGGATTGGATAACATGGAATAAAGTGGAATAGGGGAATTTAGATGTTTGGGTGCATTGAATACTCAGGGATAATGTATGCCTGGATAAACTGAGTGGTATATGAATTTTAACCAATCCTTGTAATTAAAGTTATTACAGGTTATTCAACCTAAAGAATACGTGGGTTCGCTGTCAAATCAACTGTCATCGTCTTTTATAAATCACACATTAAATCAACTATCATCATTTTTTTAGCTTTTATAAATCTTTATCTACGCTTTATTTACATATTATTTAAATAACAAAAAACTTTATTATTAAGTTTTCCAACTAGAGTAATTCAAAATACTTATAAAAGATGAAAAAATATATTAAAACACAAAATCATTTATAAAAGGTGAAGAAGGATATAATAAACTTAATAATAAAATCTTTTATAAATCTGGATTCAAAATATATTAAAACACAAAATCATTTATTTCACTGGTATACTTACTTATGCTGGTATAATTATATACCTCTGAATAAGTTTTATTTTGTATTCAGACAAGGCTAAGAGATTTTCAAAAGGTTGAAGGATATTTAAGATATTTTTCATTATTAGAGAGGGTAAAGCAGTTAATACAGGTATTGAAATGAAATATTTCTCTGCCATTTTTAGTTTGTTAACTGTTGGATTTTTTTTATTAAGTCTGGTAACATTGTAAAGGGGTTTATAATAATATTGTGCTTTGGAGGTGGTGAAAACTAAATAAACCTTGTTTTTTTTTTAAAGTGATATGCGACTTGCCCGCAATTTAAATGTTTAATTGAACCCAAATCAAAGAAAAATTATGTCCGGGAAGTCACGTGCATGAGAATATCTATTTGGGCTTTTTTTTTATACCACGAAGTCCATAAAATGGGCCGGCTATCGATCGCATTCACTAATAAAAGAGTGCAGATACATTCAGTCCACTTTACATCTCTATATACTATAATAACGTAATATATACTATATTATCATAATTTTTGAAATTCAATCATAGTTTATGATACCATTTTTTTTAATTTTTTTTAACAAAATAAAATATATTATTGTATCTCAGAATATCTATTATTTTATATAAAAGCATTCATTTCAGAGAAAGAGTATATGATTTTTTTTTAAAAAAGAAAAACAACGTGGACTAGAATCAAAACTACAATAAAACTGGATGTATCATTGTCCTCACTTAAATCACAGTCATCATCACTAAAATTCAACTTGCATGTAGTGTAGAAAGTTCATGAAATTACAGACAAGTTTGTATAAAGTTCTAACAACGACCTAGTTCACGCAAATTCTCGGAAAGTTCATTTGGAGAGAATCTTAACAAGTGTGAACAAAGTTTCAGCATGTTCACGTAAAGGTGCAAGAAGTTTCAACAAAGTTGTAGGACGTTCCCCGGATGAGTATGGGCGCCCGTTCCTATATGGCCTTAGAACTATGGTTTCTATATATAGCCCACGACCTCGGTTTATATAAGCATCGAGCCTTTAAATTATGGTTTCACGCCCATTCCCTTTCTGGGTGCTGCCGTTCCACTTAGTGTTTTTTTTATCAAAGTGTATATCTATATTTACTATTTAAACAAAAAAGATAACATATGTGATTTGAATTTTGGTTGGTAAAAATAACTGAGTCTAACATTTTCCTTCCTTTATATCAGGCCCTATTTGAAAACGAGTTTGAAGAGCCTTCGAGTTTGTAAGAAGTTTTTCTCGAACTCGTTTTCACACATATAATTTTTTTTTTGTAATTTAATTAAAAATTACACACTTTTTAACAAATAAGTGCTCAAAAAATTAGATTTTTCATAATCCTGCAAACTTAGTTTCAAAAAATTAGATTAAAGTTCTAGTAGTGGTTTTCAATTAAACCTAACCCAATTTGGGTTGGATTTTGACTTGTGAATGGAATAAAACTACAGATAGATGGGACAAGTAATAAATTTAAATGTTCACATCAGATGTCAATCGTAACATGTGAGAGAGAATGGGATGGAGTTTAAACATGGGGAGAGATATTGCCGCCACCTAAACTACTTGAGACACCATCTCCTCAACTAATCAGAAGTATTGAAATACTTTTAAGGTATAATGATTAAGAGCACCACCATCTATCTGTCACCCTTTTTCTCTTCCCGCGTTAGACACATGTATTGTCTATGTATTTATATAACCTAGACAATTAAGATGTCTAGGTTAACAGTATGGAAAACGTAGGTTCTGGTTTGGATTAGATACATCGAGTGTCTACGTCGTTAAGGGTTCTAGACAATAATCCTGTCTAGGTGAACAAAAAATCAATCAAAAGGTTCTGGAATATGTTAGACACATAGGTGTGGAAACATAGGAGCGACGAAGATCGGAGAGCGGGATTTTCATTTTCCTTGGGAGGTATCGGGAAGGAGTTGGAATAGAATAATATAAAAAAAAACTCGTAACGAACCCAGCCGTGCCCGGTGCTTCCAAGAAGTGACGGGTGTAGGATCGGGATGGGGAAGACCTGAATCTGCGGCAAAAGCTTTAGACTGGTTTTCACACCTTCGATCACCTTCTTCTTCACTTTTGGCTTTGAAATTTTTTTTTAACTGTCCTGGACCTGAAATGTTGGATCTTTGAATGCCACTTTGATGCACTTTTAGAAATGGGGAGAAACGAGGGTAAGAGCTTTCGAATGAGGCAATCTTTGATGAGAAAGTTAGGAAGCCTAGGGGAAAATTAGAGATGTCTCCTACGCTCGCACCTTCGTTCGGTTGGTCGCCTCGCTTTCTAACTAGAAACAATAGGCGACTACTCTGTTGCCTCAAAACGATCCTTTTGCTATCGCTTTCAATGGTTGTAATCATAACTCCATGGGAGCAAGTAGAAATCTAATGCATCGCTACGCTCTATCTAAGTTTATAAATTTACTAGACAATACTTCTGTATATGGAAACAGAAAAATCAATCAAGGTTCTGGAATAGGTTAAGCATATGCAGTGTCTAAATTTTTAAATTCCCTAGACAATAATTATGTTTATGAAAACGGAAAAATCAATCCATACGTTCTGGAATAGGTTAGACACATGCACTGTCTAAGTTTTTAAAAACTCTAGACATTATTTGTGTCTATGGAAACAAAAAAATAACTAATAGGTTCTGGAATGAGTTAGACATATGTAGTGTCTATATTTTTAAATATTTTAGACAATACTTCTGTCTATGAAAACAGAAAAATTAATCCATAGGTTCTGGAATGAGTTAGACACATGAAATATCTAAGTTTTTAAATATTATAGACAATACTTTTGTCTATGGAAACAGAAAAGTCAACCCATAGGTTCTGGGATGGGTTAGACATATGTAGTGTTTAAGTTTTTAAATTTCCTAGACATTATTGCTGTGTATGAAAACAGAAAAATCAACCCATAGGTTCTGGGATGGGTTAGACATATGTAGTGCCTAAGTTTTTAAATTTCTAAGACAATACGCATATCGATAGGAACAGAAAAGTCCTCCATTTGGTTCTGGAATGGGTTAGACACATGAGATGTCTATGTATTTATATATCATAGACCACCTTTATGTCGATGGGAACAGAAAAAACAAATTGGGGTAATGAGTTATAGTAATGTGTTTGACTTCATCAATCAGGTTTCCTCATGAAACATGAGAAAAAAAAAATCACAAATTCAACAATAGTTGAATTATTCACAGGTCTTTTGACATGATTCCTTGATAAACATAGGTAAACCTTTAGAGTCATACTTGCATTCAAAGCCATCAATACCATCATTCAAATAAACATCCACACTGTTTAAAGTAAGTTATTGAATTTGAACAAGTGATCCTACAAAAACCATATAATACACAACTGATCGAACCATTGTTGTTACTTAAATAAACATTCATTTCAACAAATCGATAAAAAAACAATCGATGAAAAAATAAAATGATAATCAATGAGAAGCTCATTATTTTCTGGACCATGAGGAAAATGACCCTTCATACTACCTTCATCAATATCTGAATCTGCTTCTACCTCTACTTCTTCCCTCTCATCTTCCTCTTGTAGTTCAACCTCAACATTTTGAGAATTTAATGCCACTTCTTGAGTGTATAGGATGACTGGCATTGAAGAGACATCTTTAGTCAATCTTTTAGATTGTTGTCTCTTGTGGTTTGAAGTAGTTTGTGGATCGAATGTGTGGCTTCGGAGGCGTTCTGCGAACTATTGGTTCCAATAATATATAAAATATAAAAATAATAGACAGAAAACCTACAATCTATCAAATATCCAACTCATTGGCACCCCCACAATATTGACTCTTCCCTACCCCCCCCCCCCCCCCCCCCCCGCGGCGGAATTAATGAGAAAAACTTGTTAAAGAATTAGACTACAAGATAGAGACAGCCATGCACATTCTAATGGATTCATCATCAAAAAAATAAAATAAACAAAAAAATAAAATAAACAAACCCTCACTATGGGTATTTGGAACACTAACAAACCAGTTCTAGGTTATTAATATAATTATAGCAAATGACCATCCACATAGTAGATCAACCTGACAATCTAATAGAAGAAGACTCAGCCTGACTTGTGCATTAACACAAGAATTCCATTTGAAATCATATTATCATTTCAATCAACCATTTAAAGAATACACGAATCACATCAACCCACAGTAACAATTAACAAATAATACAAAAAAACATCACAAAAGATAATTCACGCACGCATCCATTAACACAAACAAATGATAGATTGATGACTAAATGCATTATAAAATCATATTACCCATGCCTCAAATCCCTCTAAATAACTAACAAATCTGATCTAAACATGTTCAATGATGATAAAATATAGGGTTTAAACTAAACAAATGTAATCACAATCATATCTTTGAATCCAAAAATAAAAAATAAATTTACCCTAAATCATATATTTTCCCAACAATACCCTAACATACTATCAAAACCCTAACTTTATATCAAAAAATTCCATACTTAGTAATATATAACTTAAACCAAATAAATGAAAATTTAATCACTATCATATCTTTTAATGAAAAAAAAAACAATTGAGCCTAAACCATACATTTATTTTTAAATACCCTAACTTCCTATCAAAACCCTAACTTTCTAACAAAAATTTTAATAATTATACAATAGTAAAAAATCAATGAATACAACTCATGAATCACCAATACCATTTATGTAAAGGTGAAGTGAAAAATCAAATACCCGTTTCTTTCACTTTGAGAGGTTACGAGGTGACGATGGGGAGGGTTGTGGTGGGAGACAACGAGAACGGCGATGCGCGCTCAAGGTGGGTTTACGGTGGCCTGACGGAGGGCTCACAGTGCTTAGGGAAGAAGCCCTCGATTGGAAGGAAAAATAGAAAACAGAGAAGAGAAAGGGAAGAAGAGAGAGGTTGCTGTGTGCATTTAAGGTAGGTGGTGGGGTTGATGATCTATTAGGTGGGCATTTATTAGGAGGTGGGTGTAGTAAAAATCAAAATAGGAGGTGGGAGATTTAAAAGGGTGGTGGGACATATAATTTGGGTGGTGGGAGTATCTCTGCCCTTAAATTATTTGAAATAATCTCTTTTATAAAAGAAAACGAATGTTAAGTCAATCTCATTTGCAATTTGTAGACGGTTTGAATTTTTTGAAGTATATACCCAATTAATGAATTATGTTTTTTTATATAAAAAAATAAACTACATATTTATATGAATTGAATGCATAATTTTTTATTTTTTATAATAAAACATACATATTTATATACTGAATAAATGATTTCAAAAACTTTGTTAATGATCATAGTGAATCCAACTAAATCCAATGGACTCATAGACCACCACAAGTTTAGGTTTTAGATTAAGGTTCCGTTCGAAAACGGGTTTGAGAATTAGTTTTTTTTTTTTTTTTCAGAAGTTGAGTTTAAAATTAAGTTTACAGATAACTGCCTCTCCACAGATTCTGAAAAACTTAGCTTTTGAGTACTTTTTTTAAAAGAAATTTATGTTTGTTGCTTTTAATTAAGGTTTTTTTTTTATGTTTGAAAACAGGTTTAGAAAAAACATTTTTCCACAAATCCAAAAGATCTTCAAACACGGTTTAAAAGGGGGCCTAAGTCAACTATAAGGAGTTATAAAACTTAAGTTACTACTTTACACATGCACCCATACCCGTTTACATAGAGACATAAGCTATTATGGGGTTCATACATATTCCCAGAATCGTTGATTTTATCAATGGAATAAGTGTTTTTATATTTGGTTCTGTTTTTAGTTATTCTTATTGGGAAACATAATAATAAAGGTTGGAGTGTTTAGTTGATGAAGAATAAAATGTGAATAAAGTGTAAAAAATTGATTTGACATGTGGGCCCATTGATGTATAAAATGAGATAACATGTGATTTGATAGGTGAGTCCCCGTATACCAGTGAAGAAATAACACAATTCCATAGGGGGACTTGGAATAAGAATATCAACTTATTCTCATCTGATTCTACATAGCTATACTCATTTATACCATCCACCCAAACAACTTTTTTTTATCTCTATTCCCCTTCATTCCCCCTATTTAACGCAGCGTGAAACGGTAGAAAGATCCAACCAGCATTGAGATCTCATAAGCTCTTTGAATCCACAAGGAATCCTTGAATCCACAAGGAATAAAACCCACAAGGGAGAAAATTCAAAATATTATTGATCAAAAGGTTTTTTTTTTACAAAATATGGTGGCACTCATTATATAGGCCACAAACATCAAATACATATTCATAATGTGAATTATGACTTTACTAAAAATAGTAAAGACACAATTACAATGACAATAATTAAAATTTAATAAAATAAAACATAAGATCCTAAAAATCCTAAATTCCTAAATAAAATCTCATAAAAATTTATTTTGATAACAGATTTGAAATCAAATATTCTGCAATGATTTCTTTCCAAATCTGTCCTACATCAGTCTCTTCTTCTTAAAAAAAATTCGTCCTCGAATTTAAGAAGAAAAGATCTTAGATGATCAGGAGGATGATATTTGATGTAATCAAATACACCAATAGGAGAGATTAAAACCTTTTCTTCCATCTTATTTGATGCATCTTTGTATTTGACCTTTGGCAAGAGGAGAGACATCTTTTTTATTTTAAATTCCTTCTCAATCAAATCGACCATTGTGGTAGTCACAATGTCTCCATTATTACTGTTGTCGACGATGGCATAAAAAACACTCATGTTGATGTGGTATGTAGTCTGTAACACGAACGTTTGCAGGGGTTTTTCTATCTCTGGAGTCACCACTAAGGAATAAGAAAATGACTTCTCTTGTTCTCCTCCGATAATCTTTTCAGATTCAACGGAGAGAACAACATCCTCCACTTCTTTATTTGCCCTGTCCTCATCAATTTCTGATTCAACTAGAGGTTGATCATGGGGGTCGGTCACTAGATTCTCCTGATTTTCTGGTGGACTTTCTTCGGTCTTCTCCATCGATCCATCAACCATATCTTAACTTAATGCAACATCTAGCGGGTTAATCATGGAAGAGCC
Source organism: Acorus gramineus (assembly GCA_030737835.1). Classification (NCBI taxonomy): domain Eukaryota; kingdom Viridiplantae; phylum Streptophyta; class Magnoliopsida; order Acorales; family Acoraceae; genus Acorus; species Acorus gramineus. Next base: position 14,064,301 of record CM060856.1, on the reverse strand, counting down.
TTTAGACATTACGTGCACCCTTGATTTCTCCAGTTGTGATTCTACTTTTACAGCAGCAGAGATTGCTTCTGTCAAGTTGTAAATCTCTTATGAAGCAATATGATTTCGAACTGAAGACCTCAACCCATTAAGATAATGGGCCACTCGTCGCCATTTAGCTTCTGCGAGGTTATACCGACCAGAAAATTTTAAAAATTCAGCGGTATAGTCGAATACGGAACGATTACCTTGGCAACAATTATGGTACAACTGGAGCAAATATTGTTCATAATCTAGAGGAAGGAAGCGATCCATGAGAAATTGTCTCATCCTCCTCCATGTTCGAATAGGTGCTCTTCCTTGTCGTTGTCTGGTCCTTTGAAAGTGGTCCCACCAATTAGCGGCACTACTCGTGAGTCGAAGCGCCACCAATCTGACCATCTCCTTTTCACGCACCTCCATTATCTCAAAGAATTTATCAATCTCTAAGATCCAATCAAGGAACTTATCAATTGGCAAATCACCGTTGAAATAGGAGATGTCCACCTTTGAAAAATAATTGTAGTAGTACGTGTGCCGCTTTCTCAGCTGATAGTCATACAGTTCACCGCTTTCATCATCCGAGTCATCCTCATAATCGGGTAGATAATGAGAATGTCGTCGAACAACGTTATAAGCAACAGGTTGGCCTTGGGCAAATCCCTCGGCGTGCATCCTGTCACTCCCAGGTCGTCTGTTGTCGGTGTTGAGATTCACGCCAGCCTTCACCTCATAAAGAGTCTGCCGCGTTTGTTGACAAAACTCCTCCCGAAGTGACTTCTGGTCCTCCTGCAACGGCTGAAACAGCTCCTGCACCCCACGATCACCGTCAATGGGATGGTTGTTTCCCGCACGGCTATGTGTCATCGAAGCCAGGCGAATTCTCGCTCTGATACCACCTAACGCAGCGTGAAACTGATAGAAAGATCCAACCAGCGTTGAGATCTCATAAGCTCCTTGAATCCACAAGGAATCCTTGAATCCACAAGGAATAAAACCCACAAGGGAGAAAATTCAAAATATTATTGATAAAAAACTTTTTTTTTACAAAATATGGTGACACTCATTATATAGGCCACAAACATCAAATACATATTCATAATGTGAATTATGACTCTAAAAATAGAAAAGACACAATTACAATGACAATAATTAAAATTTAATAAAATAAAACATAAGATCCTAAAAATCCTAAATTCCTAAATAAAATCTCATAAAAATTTATTTTGATAACAGATTTGAAATCAAATATTCTGTAATGATTTCTTTCCAAATCTGTTCTACATCACTATTCCACCCTTTATTCCCCCATCAAACGGGCCCTATACTATCTATGATGTTATGATCCGTATTAATCATACATTGCTAAATGGTTAAAGCGTCCACCTCAATCGGGTATTTGGGAAATTGAGTGGAACGTTCAATAAATTTATTAGAATTGGATCTTTATAAAACGTGAATCTCATCACCCGTGTAAAACAAATTGGTATGTTGCGCTAAAATACAAGAATCTATTTATCATCTTGTTGAGTGACCCAAAGAGAATATTGCGTGACTTCGAGACCAAGCGACGGTCACGCGCACGCCATCGTATATGATACCTTCACCCCCAAAACCCGAAACACTAATAAAAAGATCAAACAACACCACTGACAGCCACTACTTAACAGCACTGATAGCTGAATGATTAGCCATTAAAAAAACATAAAAAATCAGGGGCGTGGGTAATATGAAACCCAACTTAGAAGCAACTCATTATGTGTCACTAGCTAATTAGATTTTTAGATCCCCAACATTGTTATAAAGTCCCACTAACACGCCTTACATGATATAAAATTTGGTCACACTTTTCTTTCTTACTCAGAGAAAGAGACTGTGTGTGTGTGTGTGTAAGAGAGAGAGAGAGAGAGATGGAGTTCTTTAATGGGCTTCGTCACTTGTTTGTTTGTGTGTTCTTGTATCACGTATCGGCTTTCATGGTGATGCCTGCGATGACCGACGTTACGATGGAAGCTCTTTGTCCCGGCAGAGATGACTGCGCCCTCGCCATCTACCTCACCGGGTTCCAACAAGCTGTATGAGCTCTCTCACCCTCTCTGTTATATATGTACATATATATTCATGTCTAGATGCTCTGCTTGTGTTTGTTTATATTGTGAGTCTGTGAGGACATTATTTTGTTGTCTTCTTCTTGTCTTTACCAATTTAAGGCCTAAAATTCTCATTTATTTTAGCTTTCCAAACATCAATTTTGAAGATATTTTAATTAATTTTCACTTATTCTAGGTTTATTCTCGAACCAAACGATTAATATTTTTTGAGTTGCATAAGATATGTCAAGCCTCCCTTGAAATTACTATCATATTCAAGCTTGTCCCAATATAGCTATCGGAGTTAATTCTTCTTGATCAACATTTTTTTTGTTATTCATGTCTTATCCGAGTATCCAGCACTTATTCCTCCATCCGAATGATGCTGAATGAATGGAGCAATGTGTGATTAATAGACTCATTTCACTTTGATGAATCTAGGATCTTCCAATTCATATCTAAACAACAAGAAGAGGATTCATTCTCACTCATGTCCAGTAGACATGGGATATCAAAATCCACAATATTCGTTTCTTCATTGTTGATTTGATACCATTTATTTCTCATTTCTTTTTATGTTTACATATACTTCGGTGTTAAGCCATGGTACAGAGCATCCTGTTTTATACATTTTTGTTGTCTCTCGGATCCTTCGTAACCAAGTCTTCTTGTGTCAATGGCTTTTCGTTTTATGAATGTTTTTGCTTCCCTTTAACTCTACCTTATCCTCTCTATGCACTAATTCCAGACCTTTGTAACTTTCAACTTCATGTATTGTAACATGTGGCACACTGGGGCTTTGATACTGTAATTTTTACAATTATTATTTTAGTCATACGCGAATATGTACTTGATTTATGCATTTAATTCATTTTAGTATATTAAATTTTTTTTGAAACATGTATACTTTATTAGATAAATATGTACTTTTTAGAAAAATGCAAAATGCATTAAGATTGTAGAAAATGGTTGCCCTTGACAAATTTTGGTACATTAAAGGAAGTGTTGGCCAGACTAGTGTACTCAAGATCCTAATAGAACCATGAATGGTGAGGGCATGGTTGGGAGGAGTTAGCATGGTTTAGTTTCTATCCAGGTGTGTTGATCTATGAGTGTATCCTTATTTTTATTCTCCTTTTTTTCGGAATTTATAATTCGATCTCTCAGTAATAAAATTAAATAGTAAATATCTACCTACCATTTTAAAAAAAAAAAAGTTTAGTTTCATAAAGTCTAGTAGGAGATCATAGCAAATTTTTACGCCACCAAGATTTATTTATTTATTTAATAGGAGAGACCTCTCAAGATTGATCTCACGGTCAAACTGAAAAGACTACTTTCACCTATTTACCCTGGTCTCTATTTTTTTTTTTGTGGTGTTGTTGTCAGGGATCACCAAGATGTTGAGTTTGATGAAAAAATAACATATAACATAATTGTAAATTATATTATATGTCAATCTTCATTTTATGAGATATTAATGATCACCGTCCGGTAAGCTTAAGGAATTTGACTAGAGTAGTTTATAGGTGCAAATATAAATTTTGGACACGTGAGCTAAGATCACCTTGTGTAGGGACCTTTAAGCAATTTTTAAGCCAATATAAAACATAAAATTTAAACAAGATAACAAAACTACCAGAATAGTCCATAAATACATGGCATGTCCTAGCCTTTTTTTTAAAAAAACAGTACAATCATTGTTTGCTTATTCTCTTCCACTGGGTGACTTTAGCTTTGGTCCTTCACATCCTCATTTTATGTGGGGCTACTGTCGAAGATTAAAACAAAAAGAAAAGAAAAAAAAAAGAAACACTTGAAAAAGGACTAATTTACACAAACTTTTTTTCACGGGTAAAAAGTGTGATTTTAACCCAAATCTTTTCTTCATGATTATAAAAGTTTGTTTTATAATTATTCAACTAAAGAGTTTAATCATAAATGATCAGTTGATGTTTGATAAATCAAGAAACTGATCATGGGACTCTGAAAAAGTGTTGTGGGTGCTGGACAGACAGTTTAATAATTATTACAACATAATTTGTAAGCATGAGGTTTTAGCATCCAAGCCTCATCGCTTATACGTAAGAACAGAATTTTGTGACTTGATTGTTTCGATTGTTTTGATGTCAGTTGTTGTTCTGGGTTAATGAAACAACATGTAGATCCAAGATGAAATCAAAAATAAAATAACCATATAAAAAATGTAAATATAGATATATAAAATTCATTTGGTAAAAAATTAGCCTCCCTCACGATCAATCAAAATCGTGATTCAACTTTCTCAAAATCAGTCTTTCATATATATAACAGTTTCCAAACAAGTATTTTTGAATTGTAATGTAATTAAAATCAACAAAATATTTTTTTATGTAAAAAACTAATTGATATATAATAGTTTTTGTGAAAAAAAGCTTAAAGCAGCTTTTAAAAAAAGCTTAAAGCAGCTTTTATGAAAAATTGGTTTTCAGTTTCAAATGAAACCTTAGATCTATAATAAATTCAATTTAATAATTCAGTAAAGTAAAATGATACAAATGTTACATGGCTACAAAAAAAATGAAAAATCATAGAAATTAAGATCCAAAACGAATTTGTTCTAGTATTAGTAATTTTTAAAATCTCATTAATTATTATTCTAATTTGCCAATTGTATATATATTTAGTTATGGAGATGAGATTAATATAAAATCTTAAATCTTGAAACATGTGAGATAGCATGTCAATTTTTCATTGAATATTCATTAAAATTAATGGGATTTGTACACCAGTGAATCTCAAAAAATATAAAACATGAGCTGTTATGATTAATATATGGAGCCTGACCTTTCTTTGGATAACACCTTCCAATCCGTAGCCTCCTAAGCGGGAGCACATTATGTTGGATCTGGTGACCAAAAATGCATAATAATGTGTAATAACCGATCTATTTAATTACAAACGTTTTGGAGATTCATTCACATATAAATGCATGAAGGTTACATTTGTGTATTAATGTTTTATAATTGTATGCATAAATGAGAATTCATGCATGAGTTACATGCATTTAAAAAGTTTAATTCTCAAATGAATATTTAATTGGTTGAATTTAATTGTATGAGACGTTTTGCTTCTGGTTCCTTGTGTATATAAAGGACTATGCCTCATTTCTTGAAAATCATCAACCCTTGAAGCACTCCATATACACACAAATATGTGAGTTTCTAAGTTTCATCTCCACCATAAAATGTGACCGGCTGCCAAATGAGATGAGAGTGATTTTCTTAGAACTTTGTCACATCAACCAAAAAGTGTTCATTCTCAAGAGATTAAATCATCTATTCCTTTTCACTTATCAATCTTTTATTCTGATCCTTGATCTGGGCGTCTGAAAGAATCGTAGTCTGTTCACCGTGGTTTTTCCGTAGCTCGCACCCCGAAAGAACAAAACCTATTATGGTCGTATCTCTCAGTGGTAGGAGCCATTCAACCCTGTGCGTGAGAGGGCCTTATTCACAGAGGACATAGTATCTTCACTCGCTTCCACATTTCTGGATACATTTTCTAATTTCTAACTCTTTTATTTCATACTTTTACTATATATTTTAGAGTATACATGATTTAATATATATTTGATGTCTATATTCTTGGTGTGATAATTATAAGAATTTGTGTTTAGTCTAATATTTATTTGTTAAACATAAAAATTCTAACACATGTGACATGCGCGCGCGCGCGCCCACAAGCTTCATGATCCTATTCTCTCATCAAATAAATATTCTGAGTCTTTTATTTTTGTTTTGTTTTGAGCAAATTAATGTAACAATGGACTTGACATTTGGGATGACATGGCAATGTATTGGTTGATGGATGGAACATGTACATCTTTTCCAACTAATTAATGGAGTGGACGTACAATTAATTAACCTACAAGGGCATGTGCAATACATAAAACTTGCCAAAGGGGGTTTCCCCATTAAGATTACTAAAATTGTGGAACTTATATTAATAAGAGAGATTTCATCATTAATTAAATTTATGGAATTTTTTAAAATCATAAAAAGTATTTCTAAAATCATAAAATCATCCTAGATTCCCATAAAATATATATGGTTAACGAATTTAGTCCCCCGGTCAAGAGTATATTGAAATAAGTCTTCAGAAACTTACTAAAATTAAATTCAGTCTCTACAAACTTTATAAAATCAGATTTAGTTTTTCTGTAAGACAAAAATACCCATGTCATTTTTAACATCCTTATGTCCTGAAATGTCATCTTCATCTGTAAAAAAAAAAAAAAAAAATCCGTCGAACCACAATTGATTTACAAAATTGAGTCATTTTTCAATATTTTTCCTTCTTCAATCTCATTACAGAGACTCAACAAAAAAAAAAATTACAGTTTCATTAGCTCCATTACAAAATCAGTAGAGAAAACAATTTAAAAACCAAATCAAAATTCTATAATATATTTTTAACTCAAAATTACTAGTAATAAAAAGCATAACAGCTTGACTATAAAACTATAATTTATTTAATACAATTTAAATAAATCAGTATATATTTTTAGATAATTACATGAATTTTTTATGATTTTTGAAAGATTTCAGGGGAGTAAAGACGATTTTTAAATTTTACATGGACTTTTTTCGATTTTTATAAGTTTTCAGAGAGTTATATCGATTTTTTCTAACAAAGAAAATAAATTTTAAAAGGGTATAACAATAATTTACCATGCATGTTTAAGGTTAACCACATATCTGGTTAGTTATATGGATTAAAATAGATATTATCTAATAAGATAGGGACACAAGGAGATTTATCAATTTTATAGGGACCTTTTTTTATTTTCACAAGTTTTCAGGGAGCTTGATCGATATTTCCCTTAAATTTATTATAGACATTGTGGGGGATGATTGTTTGACAAGGAATCAAATTGTGACATTCCTAAGTTACAATCTTAATGATAAGAGACGTCATGTGAGTTTAGTCATTTTTTTCATTATCCAGCGTTTCTAGTTTTTCAATATTTTTTATCTTTTAGAATTCCACTTTTCATATATATAGTAAGACAATGAAAATTTCCCTTAATCTCTTATGATCTCAGAACATCCATCTTGAATATTCTAGATCTACAAAATAATTTTTTTTTAACCTTCCTCGCTCTGATGGAAGATGCGAATTGTCAATCATATGGAGGACTTCCAAGACTCGTAATGATATTTTTCTTCATTGTCTCTTTGGATCATCTACCCATCTTGCATGGATCTCTGCGTATCTCCCTACGCATTCCTCAGGTCTTGGTACGCTTATATTCGGCGCCACCCGTCATTTGTGTTCCCATCCCTCTGTGCAGTCGTCCACGCATTTGTGTGCTTCTTGCGTTTTGTCCCGCGTATCCAGTCATCATATTTATTTGTCAATGCGCACCTTGTGCATTTACTTGTGTGCATACAGTTGTTACAGTGCGTCTTTTGGGGTGGTTCTATTCTTTGTGCCCACCTTGGTACCATCATGTTTGTACCTATTCGTTTCAGAGTTTTTTTTTTTTTTTATCCCTGTCAGTTTTTTTTTTAAATGATGCTCCCATGATTTAATCTAGGACTGCAACTCAGACGGGTTAGATTCTAGTTGACCTCAACCTGAATTTAATCATAATTCTAAACTGCTCAACTCTAACATGATCCAACCCAATTTTTAACTCAGATTGGACTAACCCGAACCCAACCCGTAATTAAATAAACCAACCCGACCCAACTTGTAAGATTAGTTAAGTTTACCTAAAATTTGGACTACTCAGATTAGAAGCTATGGAATGAATGGTCATGATTTTTTTTAACTATTAGTTTACGTGTTCGGGTTGGGTTAGGTTGTGAGTGAGGCGAACCCGAACCCGACCCGATTTGTGAGTCAACCCGAACCCGATTTGGCTAACCCAACCCATGTAAAAATTGGATTCAACCAGTCGGGTTCAGATTCAACCCGACCCAAGTTTCAACCCTAATTTAATCCCTTAACCTCTTATATAGAGGTGGGATGTATTTACCGACTTAACCAAAGCTCGATTCGCCTTTTGTTAATACTTCATGCATCATCTTGAGACCAAATCCAGTGTGTGAAAGACATAAAAGGATACATATGGCATCTAATGAGATCATGCCACATAGATTGAACAAATTTGTTTAAATGGTGCATGTATGATTCTTTTGTAAATATCAAACAAGGTGATATTTTTCTTTATTATGATGATTTTTTTGTTATTTTTGTGATGTTTTCTCATTGTGCGCCACATGAATCCCCTGACATTTTCATAAAGAGGATCCAAACACCATCATCTTGAACTTATCGGGTTACATACTCTTTACCAAGAGTTTTTTTTTTTTTTTTTATCGATTTTGCGTTTTTACACATCTCAGTATTTTTGTCACCTGTGCGCGCCCGCCCCCCCCCCATATTTTGTTTTACCCCTTTGTTCTGTTTCCATGTAACCTCTAACAAAATGTATATATAACCTAAAAGGTTAAAGTATGGAGTTAGAAAAAGCTGGGTAGATCAAAGCCCTTCTTTCTATTCCCCTTTATCCACCTTTTTTTACATCCAAAACCAACATGATTTCCTAAAGACAAGTGAATAACAGTATGAACACGACCACTCAACACCAGAAAAATCCATCATGAACAATACCTCCACTGCTCAGGTCACAAGTGGTTGACAGAACATATGTCAAAGACTTTAGCCTCATCGCGTCAGCTCCACCTTCGTAAAATTAAAATTTTTAATGTCAAATGGGGTCATCCCTAAAGAGCACTCTCTCCTTCAAAATTATTATGCTAAGTCCTGTATGCAATTTCATCCACAAATTATATGTCTACACTGTCGGTTATAAAAATTAAAATATATATTAATACATATACATATTAACTTTCATATAACGTGATAACGTAAAATATATTTTAAAAAATGCATGTAAACTCCATTAAGTGACACTCTCTCTCCTTTTCCCCATCTATAAAATTAATTAAATAAATAAATAAGAGATTCTCTTATACGTGTACGAATACACGTGGGACATGATATTTTATTGGTTTCTTTTCATAAAGGGCAGGTTGTATGGAATTGAATCATCTCTCCTCGGGCCCTGTTAATTTAATGGGTTATTATAATTAAAGCTCCCCCCACTCCAGTGAAGCCCTTAACTTCTCTATGGGCTGTGTGTGTCTGTCTTTTTATATATCCGATTCCCAACTTTGAATGTGCTCTCTTAAAATCTGACTGACTCCAGAGAGTGAATGTTTACCCCCCTCTATAGAAGTGGAAATTTTTGGCTTAACATTTTGGGGTGATCATACTTCATGGGGATGGGGTTTGAGGTTAGAATTTTGTGGTATCTTATGTCATTTTTAGATATTTTTAGTATATATTGTATTATGATTTGATTAGAAACATTGACCAACTTTTGAAGTGAACAGTTTTAGGCACTGAATGAAATTTGTTTTATATAATGTTTTAAAATGTCTAATTGATAAATTAATGGATTGAAGATCACTCATTCAATCACTAGTATCATTATGATATCATAATATGTTAATGAGTAATTATTGTCAAAATGTCAATGTGAAAATCCTATTATGAGCAACACTCTTGAAAAGATTTTGCGTTTTAACAAATATATATTTTGAATTGTACAGGGAACACTTTAAAGATGTATTGTTAGAAATAAGTTTTTTGGGGTATTTTTACAAAATTACCATTTGTTTTACGCTGCTGCTAACAATTATTTTTACAGTCTTGTTTGTAATCTCATATTTTTTATTAATCATATACACACATGTTAACAAAGCATATACATCGCTAAATATTTTTTAAAAAATTTAAAATAGGTACATACTAGTTTTTAAAACCCTAAAAGATGCATGTTATTTAAAAAAAAAAAATTAAAATAGGTGCGAACAGCATTTGAGGAACATTTTCTATCAAACATTGATTTTTAACTGATTGGATTTAGTTTTCAAATGCAGTGTCTCGCCCATCTCCAACGGTCTGGGCTGTGACATTTTTAACTACACGCACCGACATGAAAATTTCTCCCCCATGCAAAGAATTCAGAGTTTCATATGCATTTAATAAAAACATATTCACAACACCTGATATCAAACTCAACAATTCTCATAAACATCAACCTCTTAAACCTCTTAAACCTGAGTCATTCCAAACCCTCCCGTGAACAGAGAGACCCCTTCATTATTTATTATTTAAAAAACACACACTTACTCTGCAAATCAGAGAACACATTGTCTCTGCTCTTGACCTTTATCATCGTTACAGTTATTCAACATCCCTCCCCTCCCACCTTCACTTATACTTTATAATATATGTATATTATAATTAAATATAAATCATTGGTCTATAACATGCGAGAGGAGACTGACTGAGATCGTTAAAAATCCGATTCGGTGAACAACTCCTCCCCCCTCCACCTGCCTCTGCCGCCGTAGCAAGTAAATCACAACTCATTCGAACCACTCTTCACACACTCTCTCTCTCTCTCTCTCCATTATATCAACCTTTCTCTTCAACAGAAACCTCAACAAACACCATGAAAACCCATTCTCTTCTCCTTCTCCTCCTCCTCTTCCGCCTCTCCTTCTCCCTCAACAACGACGGCGTCCTCCTCCTCTCCTTCAAGTACTCCGTCCTCTCCGACCCCCTCTCCGTCCTCTCCGACTGGAACTACGACGACGACACCCCGTGCTCCTGGAACGGCGTCGTCTGCACTGGCGTCAACGGCTCCTCCCGCGTCGTCGGCCTCAACCTCCCCAACAGTCGCCTCCTCGGCACCGTCCCCTCCGACCTCGGCCTCATCGACAACCTCCGCCACCTCGACCTCTCCGACAACTCCCTCAACGGAACCCTCCCCGACTCCCTCTTCTCCTCCCCCTCCGCCCTCCTCGTCCTCTCCCTCTCCAACAATGAGATCTCCGGCGAACTCCCTGACGTGCTCGCCGCACCTGATTTAGCCCTCCAGTCGCTCAATCTCTCCGACAACGCCTTCGTCGGTCGGATCCCCGGAAACTTTTCCGTTCTCCCCAACCTCACCGTCCTCTCTCTCAGCAACAATTACTTCTCCGGTGAGCTTACCACCGTCGGCGGTTTTGAGAAGTTGGAGGTTCTTGATCTGTCGTCGAATCTCGTGAACGGGTCACTCCCTTCCGGTTTCTCGGGAGGGAGTCTGCGTTATCTGAATCTCTCCTACAATAGGATCTCCGGCGAGATCCCGCCTGAGTTCGGGAAGCGGTTCCCGGCGAGGGCGGTCGTGGATCTGTCGTTCAACAACCTCACCGGCGAGATCCCGGACTCCCTTACAGCTTCCGGTCGGTTCTCCGGCAACCCGGGACTGTGCGGTCGCCCTCTCCGGAACACGTGCCCCATCCCTTCCACGCCGGAGGACTCCCCTCCCCCGAACGCCACCAACACGTCCACCCCCGCCATCGCGGTCATGCCGGCGCCGAAGACGGCGGCGGTGCCGTCTTCTTCGTCTGCGGCGAATGGAGACCACCAGGGGGGGCTGCGGCCCGCGGCCATAGTGGGGATCGTCGTCGGAGATCTGGGCGGGATCGGGCTTCTCTTCTTGGCGTTCCTCTACGTCTATCAAGCAATGAAGAAGAAGAAGAGGAAGCGCGAGCAGCAGCAGCAGAACAACAGTCTTCCTCGCGAAGCCGATGATTCGAATTCAGGGAAATGTGGTCTCAAGTGTTGGTGTTGTTCGTGTTTGCGCGCGAAAGGCGGTGGCGCGGAGGGGGAGACTTCGGAGGTCACCACGACGAGCTCTTCGGACTCCGAAGCGGAGGCGGAGGAGGCCGAGATGGAGCAGAAACCGCGGCCGCATAAGGCGACGGGGTCTCTCGTGACCGTCGACAACGAGACGGAGCTGGAGCTGGAGAACCTGCTCAAGGCCTCCGCTTACATACTCGGCGTCTCCGGCTCCAGCATTGTCTACAAGGCGGTGCTCACTGACGGCACCACATTCGCCGTCCGCCGCATCGGGGAGGCGGCCGCGGAGAGGTTCCGTGACTTCGACAGCCAGATACGCCTCGTCGCGAAGGTGCGACACCCTAACCTTGTGAGGTTGAGGGGTTACTATTGGGGCGATGACGAGAAGCTCATCGTCTATGATTACGTCCCCAATGGAAGCCTCGCGAACGTCGCGCCGGCATCTAGGCAGTCTCCGGTGCATATGTCGTGGGAGAGCCGGTTGAGGATCGCGCGTGGGGTCGCGAGGGGGCTCGCGTTCCTCCATGAGAAGAAGCACGTGCACGGCAACCTCAAGCCGAGTAATGTTTTGTTGGGCCCTGAAATGGAGCCCAGGATTGCTGATTTTGGGCTCGATCGGCTCGCGTTGGGGGAGCAGAGTGGGAAGGCCGGGGTGTCAGCGCGGCATTTTGGGAGCAAGAGATCGACTTTGTCCAGAGAGAGCCTCCAAGATGCGCCAACCGTGACCGGGGTCAGTCCCGTTGGGTCTGTTGGTGGGTCTGCCCCAGCTTCCTCACCTTATCATGCCCCTGAGTCGCTCCGGAATCTGAAGCCCAGCTCGAAATGGGACGTGTATTCTTTCGGGATGATTTTATTGGAATTGCTTTCCGGAAGAGTCTTTTCGGAGGCCGAGCTCTCACAATGGAATGCTGGGCTTGTGGTCGAAGACAAGAGCAGGATCGTTTGGATGGTTGATGCGGCGTTGAGGAGCGAAGTCGAGGGGAAAGAAGAAATGTTGGTCGCTTGTTTCAAGCTTGGATTTGCCTGTGCTTCTTTGGCTTCGAATAGGAGGCCTTCCATGAAGGAAGCGATGCAGATCCTCGATAGATTACCCTCGTCTTCGCTGCATCCACTTTGATTTCTTCCATTGATTTGTTACTCTTTATAGGCTTGTTCATTTAGCTAGGGATCTTTGATGTGTTTGAGGTTTTTTCACGATTTTCTTGTTTTCCTCTCTGATAGTGCGTGCGTGCGTGCGTGTGTGTGTGTGTGTGTGTGTGATTGATTAATTAGACCACTGATTAACATGAAATGTTGCCATATTTCGAAGACTCTGTCTCTTTGATGTGCTTTTAGTTGGGCTTCTTTGCAAGAAAGAAGAGGCTTTTCTTTCACTTGATTCAAAGAAGGTTATATATCAGAATAAAAAGAAAGATGTAGAACAGGAGGGTCATCTGTTCATCTTATTTTAAAAACTGCCATGAATAGAATGAGCTAAACAGTGCGAAGCATATAATATCAAGCAATCATGGATTATTAAATGAAGAAATAACAAACAAAAGAAGAAAAACCAAGCGAGAGAAGAAAAAAAAAAGAAAAGAAGAAAAACCAAGCGAGAGAAGGAAAAAAACAAAAGAATTGAAAAAAAAGTAAACAAAAGAGATAAAGAGTGAGAATGTAAGAGAGAATGAGAAAGGATGGCGGTTTTCTTACATATTGTTCCATGTGCATCAACTACCCTTCATCTCATTAAGTTTATAAACCTGAATTTGATGATTCTTTTTTCTTTTTTGAGTTAGGTAATGATTGATTAGGAATAGAAATGGTTATTGAGTATATACATCTTATGATTAAGAGCTCTGTAAAATTAATATTAGTCGGACACAAAGCATGAGAAAATGTGATTTTTATTTCAGATAACAGGGATTGGCACTCTCATGATAACTCCCCTTGTTGGAAGTTTATCAGATGAGTATGGAAGAAAGTCTTTGCTTACTCTTCCTATGACTGTCGCAGTCCTCCCCTTAGGTAACTCTTCTTCCATCTTTCATCTATTTGGTTGAGAAACCTTGAAGCATGTAATACTTATTATGGTGCAACTAGAATTGAAAGTGGTCCCGTTGTGGATCTTTTTATATTGTAAGGTTATCATTTTAAGCATGTCATTTGATTGAGAAAACCTTTGACTTGATGATATATATAGGTATGATGATATATTTAGGTAAAGTTCATACGTCATTGACTTTGCAAGAAAAATGATTCAATTTCAAAATGACCTGGATTTCGCTTGATTAAAAAAAATTATGCACCATCAATCAGAAGACATCATTAACAATAGTCTACAAAATATCTTATTCTGCATGAACTCAGGTGAGGTGTTATGTTTATTTGTAGCCATGTCATATCCATTGCAATATTTAAATTGCTACAGATATGGTTAAATCAGACTGTCTTATTGCTATTTGAATGTGGATGGTTTGTGTAAATGTTTTTTTATTCACCTATTGATCGTATGGATCATGTTTAGCTGATACGATGATGTTTTGGGATGCAGTGGTGCTAGCATCCAGCAGGACAAGAAGCTCTTTCTTTGTCTACTACGCATTCAAGACACTTGCGGGAATGGTTTGTGAGGGCAGCATCCTCTGTCTGTCACTTGCTTATGTGGTAAAACTACTAGTCAATATATTTCTTTCCTGTCTGTGTCAAAACTTCAAAATCTGTTATTGTAAGCTATTTAGATAAAATTATTCATCTGAAGGAAAAAGAAAGGAGCAGATAAAACCAATGATTCACCAGTCTGATAAAAAAGAGATGTACATATCATCGATAACCATTCTTAGCAGCCAATTGTTATAATTTCCCATTGTAATGGGAAAAGAACATTATTCAAATATCATTCCCTAGTCTCCGGATCAATGTGTAACAACACTTTGACACATCACATTTGTATGCTACTGGCATCTGAATATCTGATATCATTGCTTTTCAAAATCTTTGTTTCCAATGCATTACACAAAAGAAAATTGTTAGCTTATTATATGATGGGTAAAGATTTGGTATAAAAAATCCAACCAAAGATTCGACCACACCCAATAAAAGAATGACAACTCACCTTTTCATTACCCCACTCAAAAGTGATAGATGACATGTCCTCTTGTAATCGTTTTAAATGTGCGTGGTTAAAAAATTGGTCAAGTTTTGGTTCACATGATCAAAACCTTATATGATATGGTATAGATGTGATATAGTTTACGAATTACGTGGAAATGTGGAATTATATAATGTGATAGTATCTAGCATTGAAAATCATTCATTTTATCTAAATATGCTATATAAAATATATCCTTTTTTTTCATGAAACTCTACTAGATCTATTTTCACTATTTCCCTCTGATTCTGATACAGGCAGACAATGTCGGCGAGGGACGGCGGGCAGCAGCATTTGGGATTCTATCCGGCGTCTCTGTTGCTGCATTTGTATTAGGGACACTGATAGCTCGTCTCTTCCCCACAACCCTCACCTTTCAGGTTTCTTTTATTCTCTTCTTTGTGTTTGTAGTTCTTGAAACGGAAACGGCTTATTTTTCACAATTATGATTTTCCGCCATGTTTTTTTAAAAAGATTGCAGCAATCACAGCTGCTGTAGCAGCCGTGTACATGAAGGCCTTCTTGATAGACTCAAACAGTGGCAGTGGAGCCATACAAGCTGCCGATCCACTTAAGCCAGAGCCTTGCAAGAGGATCCCATCTGTGGATGATATATTATGCTTGTTAAGGAGGAGGTGAGATTGTTTTTCGATTGTTTTCCAATCGATTTCTCATTGACCATTGTTGGCAGATGTCTATTAATACAAGTTCAACAGGGTTTATTAATCCATTGGATTAAGATAGTTGCTTTGATTGCATACTTTTTGCAGCTTGACATTCTCACAAGTGGCAATGGTCGCATTTTTCAGTAGTCTTGCAGACAGTGGCCTTCATGCCTCATTACTTGTATAAACCCTTCCTTTTATTTTTTTCCCCTAAACTTGCATTGGGAAAATATCATTTCTACTTTTAGAGAAATTTTCACCATGAAGTATTAAACATTTGCAAATTAATTGTAATTCATCTTCCATATTTTTTAGAACTGTATTTTAAGGGTATAATCCTTGGGTTTTATTGATTTACTGTTCAACTAAATATTTGTTGTTTAATATGATTTATAAATGAACTGTAATGTCTGTTTCATTCATGTGATAATGGCTTTCCTAAATGACTCTCTCATTGATTCATGATACACGCTAATCAATATTGTTTTTTGCATTTTGACAACAGTATTACTTAAAAGCACAGTTTCACTTCAACAAGGACCAGTTTGCTGATTTATTGCTTATAGTTGGCGTTGCAGGAGCTTTCTCACAGGTATTACTAATAAAGATAATGAGATTCTGTTTTTCTTTTTTTAAGTTACTTTAGCTCCCATTTTTCACTTATTGAACTCAACTTATATTTTTGAGTGTTGTCATGCAGCTTCTTATTATGCCTTTAGTAGCACCTTATTTGAGGGAAGAGAAGTTGCTCAGCATAGGGCTATTTGCAAGTTGTGTGCATGTATTTTCTCTCCACCCAATCTATACTTTATAGCCTACATGTGAAGCTGACGTGGACTAATCAATGTCTGCATTGAACATTGCAGATCATTTTGTATAGCATTTCGTGGTCCTTCTGGGTAATCTTTTTCATTAAATTCTGTAAATTAAATTAATTTAAAGCTTTATAGTGTTACTTTTCAGTGTAATTGGCCATTGTTATATTCATCTTATCGTATATTAATATAAACTTCATTAACTCATGTGGGGACACATAATTTTGCTGCTTCTTTCCCTTGTCATATGCTTCTTACTCATCTCTGCAAGTCAACTTACCTGCTCAATGCATTCTCTGATATTTAATTAGATGCTCATATTTCAAATGTTGCTTGCAGGTTCCATATGTTGCTGCTACATTTGGAGTTATGGCAGTTTTCATTCACCCATGTGTTAGTGTTCCATTCTCTTACAGAATTTTTCTGTTGTTTATAGTCAATAATTCTGATGATGTTAGATTCTGTTTGATTTATGTAGATGAGGAGCATTGTATCCAAACAAGTTGGAGCCACTGAGCAGGTATTTGACCGGCATGTAGTGTGAGGTATTCAAGTTGATACCACTTGTTTTGATGTACTTGATAATCTAATGCTAAGCTTCATAAATTGTTTCTATTACTTCTTAAGCCAATACTGCCTACTATCGGAACATTGAGAATCCAACTCCATGTGGAGACACAGCACATGCTGCCTTTATTATTCATCAGTGTCACGATAAAAATCTCCATAGTCCCAAAGAGGCACATAAATACTACTAAGAATGTCCTGTAATGCAGCCTGCTATGATTCTAGATATATATTTCATGCTGTGTCCATCACTCCTTCCAGTAGGACCCCCACACACTATTTTATGTTGTTGGCACAAAATGTACACCATTTGCCTAGCCATAATTCCATGTATTATGGTTCCTTGGTTGGTTTCTGGATAAAGAATATGTGATAATGACTGTTTGATATCATACTAAAAATGCCCATATATTCACTATAGAAAAATCCTATAGTAGCAAATGTGGAGTGTAGTTACACCTACTCTAGGCAAACTGTTCATGATGTTTGAATCTTTCCCATTTGTGCTAAAAGGCTCGGTTAATTTTCAGGGGAAGGCTCAAGGGTGCATCTCCAGCATATGTTCTTTTGCCACCATATTATCTCCGTTAACCTTCACTCCTCTAACAGGTGGTAATCTTTTTTAAATATCATCCTGAACATAATAAATAAACTAAGAACCATCCATTATTTTCTTTTCAGCTTTGTTTCTCTCAGACAATGCGCCATTCCATTTCCCTGGTTTCAGCATCATGTGCGCCGGATTTGCAACGGTGAGCACTGATTCATCGCTACTTTTTTATTACATCAATTCCGAGACACTGATCTTAGTGTAACGTTATTGTTCAGATGATATCGTTCACGCTAAGCCTCATGATTAGATCACCTCCTCCGATCACAAGCCACAAAGCAAGCAATGCCAGTTACGTACTAGTCTAATTATCCAGCGCATTCACCGCATGATGAACTTATTTCTTCCATCAGTGAAACTCTTTGTGGTGGTGGCTCTGGAGCCTTGGTAGAACTTCAGAATTACGAGTTACAGAAGATGATAGTGATAGAAAGACTACATAGATATGTACATTGTTTTCATATAGTGAATGTACATTGTTTTCATATAGTGAATGGACGACAGAAG
Organism: Acorus gramineus; assembly: GCA_030737835.1. NCBI lineage: Eukaryota > Viridiplantae > Streptophyta > Magnoliopsida > Acorales > Acoraceae > Acorus > Acorus gramineus. The sequence continues at coordinate 14,046,149 of CM060856.1, read as the reverse complement.
ACATCAATAGCTTTATGTATACTCTCTGTCATCTGGGGTGGACCACAAACCAACCTCCAAATTGAACCAACTTTATTGTTAGGAAAAAGAAATATCCCTGTCAGGGATTCTTGAATCTTCCAACCTGTTCTATTCAACCTGTTTCGGGTATGGCAAAACTGTAAGCCCATGTTGGGGGTAAAAAATAGATGTGAATCCGGGGTGAATAAACCCAAAAAATATTTGTTCGTAAAGAATAAGCGTATATAATTATATCAAAATATGTTAATAATTTGTTATTATTATTCTAGATATTTCTTGATCATTCTATTCTTTTGGTATACGGTGGCTCAACTTGTTAAATCACTTGTCTTTATTTCTAATAAATGATGGATCATAAGTTTTTCACTTTTATAAATCATTCATATTTGATTTTTTTTTATCCACATCTTATATATATACTCAATCAAATAATAAAATTTAATTTTTCATTTTTTAACTGTTTAACTAAAAATATAATTAAATAAAAAATAATTTATCTATTAGTATAATTATTTAGATATAATTATTGTTATAATTATCTATTGGTATATCATTATCCAATTATTAATACCGCAAGGTTGACTTACAATCAGATCTCACCGTAAAATCTGACTGACGACGACGTGATCCAGGCTGTTCGAATACGTGCTGGCCACTGCTTATTAGTCCACGTGGCACCACGTCAAACTCTTTATTGGATCTCATGTAATAAATAATAGGGATATATCCATATAACCCCCTGTAAACTGACTGTAGTCCATAAAACCCCCTTATTTTTCTTAAAATCCATATAACCCCTTAAAAACATCTAGTAAATCCAAATAACCCCCTCAATAAAATTTACGTTTACAGATAATGAATATTTGTGAATATTATGTTTGGTTAACCCTGATAGAAAACATAGTATACCAAAAAAATCTTATAATGTGTTAAAAATGTGAAAAATCTTATATAAATGAGGATTTTATCTATCTGGATATAGTTTTATAACATATCCAGAGAGGGTAAAATCATCATATTCATATGATTTTTTAAATTTTTAACAAATTATAGTAATTTTTTAGCATATTGTGTTTTTAGTCAGGATTAATCAAACAAAATATTCGTAAAATATTCTTTATCTATTAACAAAAAATTTATTCAAGAAGTTATTTGGATTTAGGAAATGTTTTTAAAAGTTCATATGAAATTTAAGGAAAGTTATATGACCTGGGTTGTATGGATTTGTCCCTAAATAATAAAATAAGTTTTAAAAGTGAGCAAATGACGTGGCTCTTTTACAACCACGCGATCTCGATTTCTTATCATTCTCCGGCGGAGTACCGGACCATTGCGACAAAACCGAGGTGTGTGAGCTTAGATGTGACTCGAACGGCAACTCGTCGCCTTCCTTCAGTGAAACACTTCGCTAACCCTAAAAAATCTGGGAATCACCGACAAAAGCTAATAAACGAAGATGCCTTTCTTCGCTTGAGAAGCTTTGAACCAATCAATGATTCTCTCTGTCTCTTAAAATCCCCGAAACCCTAACATCTCTCCAAATGGCTTCCGCTTCCAACATGTCCGAAGGAGGAGGAGGAGGAACCGCTTCTGAGAAGGTCGTTCTCCTCCATGGTGACCTAGATCTCAAGATCCTCCAAGCCAAGTCCCTCCCCAACATGGACATGGTCTCCGAGCGCTTACGCCGCTGCCTTACCGTCTTCAACGCATGCCGCCCCTCCGGACACGCTTCCTCTCACTCTGCCCCCGATTCCGACTCCGGCGTGCCCCAGCACCACCACCGCCACCACGGGAAGATCATCACGAGCGACCCTTACGTGAAGGTCTCCGTTGCCGGGGCCACCGTCGCGCGGACGCGCGTGATCTCCAATTCGCAGGAGCCGATCTGGGACGAGCACTTCCAGGTGACCCTCGCGCACTCCGCGGCCTCCGTCGAGTTCCACATCAAGGACAACGACGTGTTCGGGGCACAGTTGATCGGGACGGTCACCATTTCGGCCCAGCGGATTCTGTTGGGGGAGCGGATTGACGAGTGGTTCTCGGTGATTGGCCCCAGAGGGAAGCCCCCGAAGCCCGATTCAAAGCTCCACCTGTCAATGCAGTTCACGCCCATCGATGCCAATCCGGTTTACCAGCACGGTATCGCGGGGGACCCTGATAAGTTGGGCGTCAGGCGGGCGTACTTTGGGAATCGGAAAGGGGGGTCGCTCACGCTGTATCAGGATGCGCATGTGAAGGATGGGTCGCTCCCGAGGATTGAATTGGATGGCGGGAAGGTCTTTAAGCATGAGGGTTGTTGGGAGGATATCTGTCACGCGATATTGGAGGCACACCACCTGGTCTACGTTGTTGGGTGGTCGGTGTTTGATAAGGTGAAGCTTGTTAGGGAGCCTACACGGCCCCTGCCGTCGGGAGGGGATCTGACACTTGGGGAGCTGCTCAAGTACAAGTCGCAGGAGGGCGTTCGGGTGTGCTTGTTGGTGTGGGATGACAAGACCTCGCATGACAAGCTTTTGTTAAAGACGGTAAGAGGTTTGGTTTTGGATTGTCCAATGTCGAGATGCAGATGAAACTGAATTTTGTTGTGACAGTTTTGTTAAATCATATATTCTTGGCTTCATTTTTTTCCAAAAAAAAAATGCTTTCAAGATCTAGCTTTGGATGTGGTTGCCTTTACCAAAATTGCCAGATTTCATATGGCACATTTTTTTTTCTAAAGATTATTTGACTGAGGAAGGAAGTCGTTAAACTGGGGAATTAATTTGAAAACACCTAAACTAAATAAATGTCCCAAAAAAAGGCACACAATTTGGTTGGAATTTGTAACAGAGTGATACATGCAAACCGGTGCAAAGAATCAATTAATAACCATGTATGACCCACAACTTACTGTCTTGGATAGGCTGAATATATTGTTTTTAACAGTACAAGAGTACTTCTCACTTTTTTGTCTATTGGATTAGTATGATGAAGAGTAGGTTCAGCATTCATGAGTGTGGGATGAATAATATTCAATCTGAAGCAATTAAAAGAAAATGCCCATGTTTATTTGTCCAGGAAGAAGTCCTTATTTGCGACCAAAATTTTTATTGATTAAAAAATAATAGGACTTTTACATCAAAATTAATATAAAAAAAAGGATTGGTTTGTAAAAATTACACGGTTTTAATTTTGTCATTGAATATTTGAAACTCATAGTGAGAGTAGAATATTGGGAAATAATGTTGTTTTGGCCATATGGTCATTGCAAGATCCGTTTGAAGTTTGTTAGGTGATTTCTTAATGTTTTCACTTTTCAGAAAGATAAATATTCTTGTAATACTCAACAGTCGTAATTTATGCATTCATTATTAAATGAAACAAGATGGTGATGTGTCTCCATGACTTCCTCAGTTATTCAATTTAGTGTGTTACCTTGTCTGTTTTGATGAAAATAGTTGTATGTGTATTTGGCTTACTATTATGGTATTGGTGCAGGGAGGGGTCATGCAAACTCATGATGAAGAAACACGAAAGTTTTTCAAGCATTCATCTGTTATCTGTGTGTTGTCACCACGTTATGCCAGCAGCAAGCTTAGCATTTTCAAGCAACAGGCAGGCACGCTTTATAGCGATCGATTGATCTTCTAGTTCATCATCACATGATTAACTGAATCACTAAAAGATAAACATACTTTATTACTAGACTGTCTGAATCGCATGCTAAAGATGATTTTAATCAAAAGGCACATTGCAGGATATGGAAACATCTGACACGTTCAACTTAGTACTGTTACCTCTACTTGAATGTAAATTTTCTTGATTATTTCTATAGTATATTAATTATTTTAATCCCTCACTGAGTAAACTGCGAATATATTTTGATGATTTCTAGCGACACCCAATTAATTTCTTAAAGAAAAAATCCAGACATACTTTTTTGATGGTTAGATGACCAGGTACTTCTAACTCATATCTTCATTGCAATCAACTTGAAACTCAGTTGACAGCTCCCCATCTGACCTTTTTTTTATATGGAAGTAGACTATCTACCACGCGTTATTGCTTGAAAAACATAGTAGAGTAGGGCCTCCATCTGACTTTTACAGGGATCTATAAATCTTAGAGCATCAGAGTCGTATCGTTCTTTTTTTTTTTTTTGAAGATTGGTGTCCTAGGATTTGATCATTGGTCATCCTTTACGGGGAGGGGGGTGCTAACTGACTTTCCTAAAGCTTGGTTTGCAAAAAAAAAAAAAAAAATTGAAGGCTCCCCTGGATTTGATCCCTTGACCTCTTTCACAAAGGTGGGAGGTGTTTACTGACTTAACCAAAGCTTTATTTACATTGTGTCATATCATTCTTTGTGTTAGTATGTTAGGAGCTAATTAACTGTTTCTCTGTGTTACCACTCAATATGGTATGTTATGTGTTTCTTGTAGGACAGTGCTCTTGGTATTAGACAAAAAAAATTTTGGTAAATTTTGCATATGACAAGTTCTCTAAAAAAATCAGCTGAAATTTTTTTTTGAAGATAAATTTTGCGTATGACAATTACGACTCTCAATGTGGTATGTTATATGTTTCTTGTAGGACAGTATTTTTGGTATTGGAAAAAAAGTTTTAGTAAATTTTGCGAATGACAAGTTCTCTAACAAAATCGGTTGAAAATTGACATGTTATAACTTCTAATATGTGAGTCTAAAAATTTGTATGATAATGGTACTTTTATAATCTTTGAGCCTAAAAAGTTGTACGATAATTGTACTTTCGTTTAGACTTTGATGGAACTTGGGTGATACACCTCTTTGATATATTTACACAAAAAACTGAAAAGATCATGTTTTATTGTTTCCATTTACTTCTTGCATCCCTGTATCGTTTGTAGATCATAAGGAATCATTGGGTCCTTGGAAACATATTATGGTTGGAATTTGGAAGTTTAGATCACAGTCACTTGGTTTTGCGGTACACTTTGAATTGTAAACCTAATTATTGTTCTCTAATGACATTTAAATCCAGGTTGTGGGAACCCTATTTACGCATCATCAGAAATGTGTGCTTGTGGATACACAAGCTTCTGGAAATAACCGAAAAATTACTGCTTTCATAGGCGGTCTTGATCTTTGTGATGGGCGCTATGATACACCTGATCATAGATTATTCCGTGATCTTGACACTGTATTTAGCAATGACTTCCACAATCCTACATTTGCTGTGAGTATATATTTTGGACAATAGATGTGCTATATGAATTTTTGAAGTACTTCATTGCCTTTCCCTACCTTTTATTTATATTTTAGTGGTATCATTAATTCATGAAATAATTCATTAATTCATGCAGTGGATCACACATTTTAGTGATATCATTAATTCATGAAATAACCTCTCTCTTTTATTTCTTGATTTTCAATATGGGCTAACAACACATTCCCAGTCCCAAAATTCATTAACTAAAAATAATAATGGGCCTGATATTAGAACTAGTGGGTATAACGCAGCGAAAAACTAGAACAAAGATCCAACAAGCGTTGAGATCCTTCAACAAACCACAATTCTCAAAGAGAATAATAAAACTCAGAAATATATTAATAAAAGTTGAAAACCCTAGATTACAAGCCTCCCTTTTATAATAAGGAAAAAACTTACTAAAAATAGTAAAAATGGAATTAGTTATAATCAAATCTATGGGATCCTAGAGGATCATCGGTTTTGATAGAAATCAAATTCGATTTGTTATGATAATGACATGCTAAATCTAAAAAGTTAATAAAAATAGCAAAAAGGCTATTTTGAGGGCCAAAAAATGGAAAAAATAGAAAACTAAGCGCGCATTGTGGCGTAACCACAATTCCTGAAGATCTCCTCGATATTTACCTCCAGTAAAAAATTTAAGCGATTCCGAGTTCGGGGCACCTTTTATTTCTACTAGCCGATTTTTCTATAAATATTTGAAAATCTCAAAATGGACCCTTTCGGGTTCATCGCTCCTGGAACGCGTTGGCCACCCATTCTGCATCAGTCCCTTCCACTTCGAAAGAACTCGACCTCGAGTTAAGATAATGATAGAGAGGCTCTTCCGCATGATAATCGTATAAATCTGCTACATTGAAAGTCTGAGAGATCCCCATGTCTGTTGGTAGCTCAATGACATATGCATTATCATTGATCTTCTTCAACACTTTGTACGGGCCATATTTCTTGGGCCTTAGTTTGCTCTAGCTTCCCACTGGAAATCTTTCCTTGCATAAGAAAACTATGACATAATCGCCTTCTTCGAACAACTTGGAGCGTCGATGCTTGTCTGCTGCCACCTTGTACTTCGCGTTGGTTTGCTCAAGCTTCTGTTTTACTTCTTCTTGCATGGCATAAGCATGTTCTGCCATAGCCTCCGCTACAACACTCATGCCGGGACCTTTAGGTAGTTGTACCAAATCTACAGCATGTTCTATATATACTAGTGCAAAAAGAGACTTTCCTGTCGAACGATGAACTGCACTGTTGTATGCAAACTCTGCCTGTGGTAGCGTGTGATCCCACTGCTTGGGTTTGTCTCCACAAATACTACGAATCATATTACCCAAGGTTCTGTTTGTTACCTCCGTCTGGCCATCGGATTGTGGATGTGCAGTAGTGCTGTGATTCAATGAAGTATCGAACATTTTCCACAATGTCACCCAAAAATGACCAAGGAACTTCGTATCGCGATTAGAAGTGATGAATTGAGGGACGCCATGTAAACGAACTACTTCGTGGAAGAATAATAGTGCAATGTGAGAGGCATCCGATGTTTTGTGACATGGGATGAAGTGAGCCATCTTCGAGAACTAACGACCACCACGAACACAGAATCTACGCCTCTTTGGATAAGAGGAAGACCCAACACAAAATCCATAGACGAGTCTTCCCAAACACCATTAGGAATAGGTAAAGGCATGTAAAGATCAGTATTTTGGGACTGACCTTTGGAGGTTTGGCAAATGTAGCACTTTTTAACGATGACTCCGACATCTCTCTTCAATTTAGGCCAGTAATTTCTCTCTTCTAGACTGATAATGGTCTTGTCATGGCCCAAATGTCCGCTCAAGCCGCCACCATGCAGATCACGAATCAATTTCTCCCTCAAAGAAGATCTTGGGATACACAATTGATTCCCTCGAAATAGATACCCGTCAGTGATGTGGAAATCACTAACGGTCTGGTTTTGTTCGCACTTGCTCCAAATGTCTATGAAATCTTCATCTTTAGCATATAAATCTTTCAAGCACTCAAAGCTCACGATCTCATGGGATATCGTCATAAACATGTTGGCTCGACGACTCAATGCATCAGCAACTCGATTAATAGCACCAGTTTTATGACGAATAACAAACGGAAATTTTTGAAGAAAAGTAGACCACCTGATGTGCATTTTGTCCACGTGTTTCTGGTTATTTAGAAACTTTAAGGCTTGATGATTAGAATATAGCACGAACTCCCGTTGAATCAAATAATGTTCCCATTGCTTCAAGGCACGCACCACAACATTAAATTCTTGATCATATGTGCTCCATCTCGGTTGTGCCTCGCTCAATTTCTCGTTAAAGAAAGCAACCTACCTACGCCAATGCCGCTAGCATCATACTCCACCTCAAATATCTTTTCAAAGCTTGGTAGAGCAAGGACTGGTGCGGTGCATAATTTCTCCTTGATCAATGCAAAACTTCTTTTTGCGGCTTCACCCCATAGGAATTTTCCTTTCTTCATGCACTCCGTAATCGGCGCCATAATGGTACTGAAATTTTGGACAAATCGACAATAGAAAGTGGCTAGGCCATGAAAACTCCGAACATCTCCAAGGGTTTTAGGTGTGGGCCACTCTCTAATCGCTCGCACCTTCTCTTCATCTACATGAATACCTTCAGCACAGACTATATACCCCAGGAATAAAAGACCACTAGTCATAAAACTGCATTTCTTCAGGTTAATAAATAGCTGATTTTCTCACAAAACAGTTAACACCTGTCGCATATGATCTAGGTGTTCCTCCTCAACTCAGTTGTATATGAGTATGTCGTCAAAGTATACCACGACAAATTTACCAATAAAAGGTCGTAATACCTGATTCGTCACACGCATGAAAGTGCTTGGTGCATTAGACAAACCGAAAGGCATAACCAACCACTTGTACAATCCATCTTTGCTTTTGAACGCCGTTTTCCATTCGTCTCCAGGTTGGATCCGAATCTGATGATACCCGCTGCATAGATTGATCTTTGTAAACAACTTCGAGCCCTCCAACATATCCAGCATGTCAACTAAACGGGGAATAGGAAATCGATACTTGACGGTGATTCTGATGATGGCTCTACTGTCCACGCACATGCGTCAACTTCCATTTTTCTTGGGCACTAGCAAGGTTGGAATGGCGCAAGGACTCGTGCTCTCGCGGATGAACCTCTTCTGTAGTAGTAGCAGGCCTTCGATTTGCTCTTTGAGAATCTCACACTCTTTCGGACTCATCCGATAGTGTGGTAGATTAGGCAAACTTGCTCCAGGAATAAGATCTATGTGATGTTGAATATCTCTCAATGGTGGTCGCTTATTAGTCAACTCTTCAGAAACGAGTTCTTTGAAATCATTCAGTAATGACATTATGCTAGGGGTCATCACCACTGGAGTTTCTTCTCGCCCCTCCACCATAAGAGATCTAACAACCATACAATAGACTCTTCGCTTCCTTTACATCTGCCACAAACTCTGCTTCTGAATTGGCGATTGTCAATAGTGATGTACCATCGACTTTATGGGATTTGTTGGTTGGTTGCTGTTTTGAGGGGGCCATCGCAATTTTATGTGACTCCCAATTGAACATGTAAGTGTTTTCACGTCCCCTATAAGTGATATCAACATCATATTGCGAGGGCTTCCCTAACAACACATGGCTAGCATCCATATCCACCACATCGCAAAGCACTTCATCTCAATAATATTTGTCAATAGAAATAGGAACTCGACAAAATTCTGTTACCTTCACCGTTGGTCCTTTCTTGATCCAGCCTATAGAATAAGAGGTAGAATGCTTCTCTGTTGGCAACTTCATGTGATCCACCAGCTTTTTTGCCACAAAATTTTCGCAGCTTCCACTATCTACGATCAAATCGCAGACCTTCTTATTGATGGTGCAACAAGATCTGAAAATAGCGTGTCGTTGATTGGAGTCCTCATATTTCGGAGAATATAGTAATCGTTGTACGACGAGGTTGACTCGATCTCCATCCTCCTCCGCGAATTCAGCACCCCCATATGCAAGATCTACATTGAATTCGTCATCTTCCGCATCATCATTGTCTCCACCTTCTATTAGATTCACGGTCTTGCGTTCTGGACATTCATTAGAATGATGTTCTGACTTTCCACACCGAAAGCAATTGCTTGGTACAGGTCTAACATAAGGATTTAGATTCTTTGGTGCAATACGATTCGCCGAGATGGTTGTTGGATTGATACCACCTGGTTCATTGTTCGCGCCCTTGAAGGGTATCCCTTGTGTTCTCGTTTGATTGGACGGTGTTTGAGATGCCACACCTTTTCCTTTGTCAAAAGAAGGAATAGAATCTAGGTTGTTCCTGCGAAAATTTAAAGAATTGCTCGTTTTCTGGTCCATGAGTTCTGCCTTTATGGCCATGTTATTGGCATCTTCGACGGTCCACACCATTTGTAAGCCAATCCGATCTCGGATCCAAAGTTTCAACCCATTAAGATATCGGGCTACTCGTTGTCCCTCGGTCTCTGCGATATTATTTCTATCTGAAAGCCTAAAAAACTCAACAGTATAATCAAATACCGAACGATTACCAACAGCTCTAATATAGTTGGAATAAATATTGTTCATAATCCAGGGGTAGGAATCGATCCATCAGAAGTTGCTTCATCCCCCTCCATGTGCGAATAGGTGCCTTCCCTTGTCGCTGTCGAGTCTTCTGGAGTTCATCCCACCAAACGGCGACACCACTCCTCAATCGAAAGGCCACCAATTTGATCATCTTTTCTTCTGGGATCTCCATCATCTCAAAGAATCTTTCGACCTCTGAGATCCAATCGAGAAAATCCTCGATCTGCATATTACCATTGAAATACGGAATATCCGCTTTCAATCGGTAATAGTTGTACTCCATACGCCGCCCCCTCGGCTGATATACTTGAAATCCATCACCTTCATCCTCCGATTCTTTCTCATCATCAGGTTGAAAACGAGGAGGACGTCGAACGATGTTCTGAGCAATGGGTCGGCCTTGGGCAACTCCCTCAGCGCGTCTCCTATCACCTTCAGAATGTTTGCTATTTGCATTGAGGTTCAGTCCAGCGATCATCGCACGGATCTCTCGCATTTTATCTCGTTGTTCTTGCATCTGATCACGTTGTTTCTCGACCGCCTTCCACAAATCCTCCAATTCACGACCAGCGTCATTAGATTGGTTGTCTCCCCCTCCATTATTTGTCATCACAACAAGGCAAATCCTTGCTCTGAAACCACCTAATGCAGCAAAAAACTAGAACAAAGATCCAACAAGCATTGAGATCCTTCAACAAACCACAATTCTCAAAGAGAATAATAAAACTCAGAAAGTTGAAAACCCTAGATTACAAGCCTCCCTTTTATAATAAGGAAAAACTTACTGAAAATAGTAAAAAACGGAATTAGTTATAATCAAATCTATGGGATCCTAGAAGATCATCGGTTTTGATAGAAATGAAATTCGATTTGTTATGATAAAGATATGCTAAATCTAAAAAGTTACTAAAAATAGCAAAAAGGCCATTTTGAGGGCCAAAAAATGGGAAAAATGGAAAAATAAGCGCGCATTGTGGCGTAGCCACATTTCTTGAAGATCTCTTCGATATCTACTTCCAGTAAAAATTTCAGACGATTTCGAGTTCGGGGTGTCTTTTATTTCTATTAGCCGATTTTTCTTTAAATATTTGAAAATCTTCAAATGAATCCTTTCGGGTTCATTGCTCCTGGAACGCGTCGGCCATCCGTTCTGCATCAATAGATTACAGGAAGCACTATGAAATTGTGTAAATTCTTGGTTTTTTTCCCTGATGATGATTACTGATTATATTTTTTATGAAGCTTGATAATTTTATATTAATTTTGATGGATCTGACATTCTAGTCGAAAACATGATTCAAATTGTTGGAACTAATACTTTGGATAATAAAATGCTTAAACATGTGGTGTTTAATCAAGGACACAGATATGGTGTATCCTTGTTATTTTGAACGAGTTCTTTACTTGGGATATGATTGTTTGTGATAGCTTTTTTCTTATTTTCTGCGTGGTTTACCTATCTGGTGTTGCATAGGCAGATGGTAAAGGACCAAGACAACCATGGCATGACTTGCACTGCAAAATCGAAGGGCCTGCTGCATATGATGTTCTCACGAACTTTGAGCAGCGTTGGAAGAAAGCAACAAAATGGTCGGAATTTGGTCAAAAGTTCAAAAGGGTACGTCGCTGGAATGATGACGCGTTGATAAAACTCGAACGTATCTCATGGATATTGAGTCCGTCACCAGCAGTACCAATTGATGACCCACGCCTTTGGGTTTCAAAGGAAGTCGATAATGAAAACTGGCATGTTCAGGTTAAATAAACCTTAAAAAGCATAAACCTCTCTTTTTCCTCTTTTAATAAGATACTCCTATCCTTTTCTAAAAAAACTTCTCTTTTTCCAACTCATGTTATTATATAGGCTCAAAATGATTTTCTTTCTGTTCTTTGGCAGGTTTTTCGATCTATTGATTCCGGTTCGGTAAAGGGATTTCCCAAACTAATTAAGAATGCTCAGGCTAAGGTTTGGATAATGAAATTTTTATTCTTTTTCAAGATTGTCTAGTCTAACTAGTTAATAGGCCCATGTCAAAATGTTGGGAGCAAATGGGTGTCTGAATTACTCAGTCATTGTGTGGATGAGACCATTTCATTCCTGTGCAATGGCAATTATAATTGTGGTTTGTCACATGATTCATTCTGAAAACAGGGACATTCTTTTGGATAAATGTGCTGCTATAAATGGCAAATTTCACACATTAGATGAGATTGCCAGTGTACAGCCTGTTAACTAACATTGAAATGACCCTTTACAGTTATTGGGAGCACAAACTGATTTTTGAAATGACTTCCTCTGCAGAACCTTGATTGTGGGAAGAACATTGTAATAGACAGAAGCATCCATAAAGCATATGTGCAAGCCATCAGATCTGCACAACACTTCATATACATTGAAAATCAATATTTTCTTGGATCATCTTACGGGTGGCCTTCTTATAAAAATGCAGGTCTGGCAGGGTTTTCTAGTTTATCCTTGTGCTTTTTATAGCGTGTTTAGAAGATTCTGTTGTTTGCCAAATTTGGGATTCTCTTTCTGAGTTTGGAGCTTTTGGACATTATTTTTCTTCTTCCTTTTCTTACTTTCATTTTTGTTTCAATTTTTTTTCTGTGGCAATTCAAATGCAATATTCTAGAAAATTTGGATATTAGAGAGGCATTGTTGTTTGATATTTATATAACGCAAGTGAAATTCTCAGCATCATGTTTTTCATGGGGATTATCAATTCTATCGCAGGGTAATTGCGCGTGGTCGTGTCTGCTCTTGGTTAGATGCCTCTTCTAGCCAGGAGGATGCCGGCGCGTGACGCCCCTTTTCCTTTTCTTTTGTTTTTTGCATTCTACTCTCTCCTTTTGAAATTTGTAATTCAAATTCAGTAATGGAATCAGTAGCAAATATATACCTCTCTTTAAAAAAAATATCAATTCTGTCTTTTTTTTTTCTTCTCCTTCTTATTATTATTTTATTTATTTATGATGTATGAGTTGTGTTCACCTAATAGGCTTGGGTATTATCGCCAACATGTATTCAGTAAATCAAATTAAGATGCTATGTTATGTGGGGATAAATATTCAAATTCCGGTTTCTAAATTTTTTTATTTCCTATATACCTAGATTTTCCATGACTCGATTTATTCTTGGTTTATGTATCTGTAAAGTCTATTTCTATCTAATTTTTATGCTGTGTGAATTATTGTTACTGACATTTATCTTGTGTTAATATAATCAGGTGCCAATAATCTAATTCCCATGGAATTGGCCTTGAAAATTGCTAGCAAAATTAGAGCAAGAGAGCGTTTTACAGTTTACATAGTCATACCAATGTGGCCTGAGGGGGTTCCTAATTCCGCTTCTGTGCAAGAAATCCTTTACTGGCAGGTTATGTATCTCATGGTGCTTAATTATATATTCACACCTTTTGTTGATAACTTTAAGAATCAGTAAATTTTTAGATGTTGTGCTTTGATGCTTCAATTGCTAAATAATGATGGTAAAAAGTACAGTTATGGACATATTTAACATAGTGTGTTAACTGGAGTGGGTGCTGACCATTTTCTTGGTTTCCTTGAATCTTATAAATTTGCACCTTTGTTGATTCACTTTGTTGAATCATTCTGTATATTTGTGATCTTTAGCAAGGTCAGTTTCTTTATCCATATCTCCAAATTATGGAAAACACATTTGGAAGTTTGTAGATGCTCTTCAGGCGGGTTGCTATCCCATTCATAAAAGTATTCTAGATTTCTTATGTATGCCCATTGAGAAATGTTCTCCTCATCAATATTTTCTAAAAAGTTCTCTGCCATTCTTTTACACGGATGCCAGAGCAACCCATTGGTCTGGCCTTTTGGTTACAAAAAAATATCATGTTGTATTTTTTGATTGTATGGAATAACCAACCTTATTCAAAAAAGAAAGAGTTTGAATCAAGAGAAATTGGTTACTCAAAGATCCACATAAGTTGGGAGCGAAACGAAGTATCTAGTTGTATCTTTATTTTCTTAAACTCACTGCAAGTGCATTTTTTACTAGTTAAGTTTAAACTTTATTGTCAACCATATTTTCATTCTTTTCAGAAATGTCCTCAAATAAGACATCTGTCTAGATTCCCTCTGTGGATATACTTGGCAGTACTGAAAACTGAACATAAGTGGTTTTTAACAATCAGTGTGTTTGGTTGGGAGTAACCAAAGAGCTGAAATTTAACCCTTAACCGTTCAATTCAGCTCTTAAAATTCAGTTAATGCTACCTTACTTATTAGATCCTCCTTCAGCCGATGTTTATGTCAAAAGACATTTATACCCTCCTAAAAACTCACAATTTACAACCACTATATAAACTAAAATTACCCCTCTCTCTCCTCAAACACACCAAAAAAAACCCTAGCCGCTGCAACACCTCGGACAACTCTCTCTTCCTTCGGCTCGTCGACCTCCATTGCTGCTCGTCGACCTCCCTTCGACCTCCTCCGACCTCGTCTCTTGCTCGACTACCTCTCCTCTTCGGACCTCCACCTCCACAGCAGCTCGATTTCAGGCCCATCCGTCGACCCCCTTTTGATCTCCTCCGATCTCGTCTCTGGCTTGACTACCTCTCCTCTTCGGACCTCCACGGAAGCTCAATTTCAGGCCCACTCGTCGACCCCCCTTCGACCTCCTCCGACATCATCTCCTGCTGGTTGACCCCCCTTTGACCTCCTCCGACCTTGTCTTTGGCTTTTTAGGGGTTTTGATTCTCATTCAAAAATCAGAGGAATTCATTTGGTTGATTGGAAGTGCACATACCAATTTTATATGAAGAAACAGAGGAGTTACTCTGTAAGAGTTAAAATGGTGGACTGTTGTTGGATTCTTTGTAACAATGTGTCCTGTAGGCTTGCAAATCCCTCATGTTGTATATGTGACTGTTCTTGGACTTTAATTGGATAGAAATTGGTATGTATTGTTATGTTAAAGCTCGATAAGATTTTGTTAAAATGTGGCTGGATGACCAAGCTTGTATTTTAATTGATAGAATTTATATGTGAAGAATGGTTTAGTAGAAATTCAACTGTGAATATGTTCACATCTGTCCTTTTTGTATGGAACAATTCTTAATTATGCTCAAATTGTAGTGATGTAGTACATGTATTTTATTGACCCAACGTAAATTTTTCTTTTTTTTAATTAATGAAAAAAATAAGCAAATCTTCAAGTTTTTAACCAAACATCAAATAACATTCAACACTTATTAAATGGACCACAATATCCTTCTAATAAGCTCTACTATTCAGTGGTGAATCAAACACACTTATCTGCATAAGTGCTTATAATTTTCGCTGAACCAAACAATTTTTTTTTCTAAACCTCTTAAAACTTATCAGAACTTATACAATCTGCACTTATGAATCAGGACTTAAAATCAGCATTCCGCTGAACCAAACGGCCCCTTGGTGTGTGCAACAGAATGCACATATCATGAAACTGAGAGGAAGAGAAGGGATACTGCTACCGTGTTTAATTGGGTGGAAGTGGTTATTTTTTAAATAAAAAGGAAAATTCTTTTTTCCGGAGTGTTTAATGTTAACTCCTTTATATAATAGACGAATCTTCAAGACAGGATAAGCAGTCATCCCACATATGCCAACACTTCTTCCGGCCTTGTTTTTTACTTCCTAACTTGTTACCAATTTGCAGGCCCAGACAATGCGGATGATGTATGAAATAGTTGGAAGGGAGCTAAAGTCTGCACAAATCGAGAATTCACATCCACAAGATTACCTTAATTTCTATTGTCTTGGTAATCGGGAAGAACTGCCCAAAGACAGTGCACAGTCAACTGACCAACAACCAGACAACAGTCCTCTGGTATTCCTTAGCATGAATTTAGTTTCTTTTCAAGATGGATGAATTATCTAGTTAACATAAATTAATTGAGAATAATGTTCATGCCATTAGTTTACTGAATCATGGATCACCTTAACATGTTTAATTTAATCCATAAAAATTGAGGAGATTCACCCAGTCCTGGTGCTTATGATTTAATATCGCATCTCTAATCCTTCCCCCTCCCCCCAAATATCATAATCTAAACCATCTTTTCCCCTATGTCGCATATACTCATTTAAGCAGTGATGATGACTAGTTATTAGTTTTACGTGTCATTGGAAACTTAAGCACATTTTTGAGGTTAATTGAAGTTGTTTGCATTATCCACGAGCAATTTATTTCAACATATAACTGATTCCCACATTCTGTAGATCCATAGTTCACCCTTGTAATTGGTGTTTTTATAGTTTATGTAGTCTGATATGTGTCTGATACTCATGTAACACATTTTTATGCAGGCACTGGCCCAAAAGTTTCGACGATTCATGATTTATGTTCATGCAAAGGGGATGATAGTAGATGATGAGTATGTGATCTTAGGATCTGCCAACATAAACCAAAGATCCCTAGATGGTTCACGAGATACAGAGATAGCAATGGGTGCGTACCAACACCATCACACTTGGGCAAAAAAGAAAAAGCATCCACATGGCCAGGTTGGTCTCTTGTGTGTTTTCTCTTAGTTGTGCTTCATGTTTGTTTGCATCGTCTCTCTAGTAGTCTAGTGTGAACAAACCATTTCTGAAAGAGCAAGTGCAATATTTTAAATGACATCAGGACTTTGATCTGATCCAAGTTAAATATCAACCAAAAAAAAATAAAAACTTTTGCATCGTTATCTTCAGGTGTATGGTTACAGGATGTCATTGTGGGCAGAGCATCTCGGCAAAGTGGATGAAATCTTCAAGGAGCCCGAAAGTCTGAAATGTGTGAGGCTTGTGAACGAGATGTCTGAGGAGAACTGGAGGAGATTCACGGCGGAGGAGGTGATGCCACTGCCTGGTCATCTGCTCAAGTACCCAATCAAGGTGGAAGTCGACGGGACAGTCGGTCCTCTGCCTGACTATGAGAACTTCCCAGATGTTGGTGGAAAGATTCTAGGGGATTATACTTCTCTTCCGGATGCCTTAACAACATAGTCTTCTCTGCTATCCATATTGTCTCACAAAGGCCATGTTGAGGTGGTGCTGGTGACAGGTTGATTTTTATTCCTTTTAAGTGTGGTGTTAATCATTCGACTGTTTTGTGTGAGATGTTCTTTATGTTATTTCACTGCCAGTGTAAATTTAATGTCATTAAGTTCATCCAAACATATACAGAAGTCTGACAATAAAAATGTCTGTAATATCATGAATTTGTTGTTTTCTTTATCAACTAATGCTCTTTCAAAGTTATGTCTACCCGGAGTACGGATGCCATGTTTAATGAGCTGATGTCATTAGACATGATTTTCATGAGGGTGTAGAAATTGAGTTCAGATTTCTCTAGGTGTATGTTTAATTGTAGGGGCAATTATAATTTATGCTGTGATCAAATAAAAAAAATGATTTTAAAAATGCTTATTTTTATCCTTACATAAATAAAACTGAAATTAGATTTTGAAAGATGAATTTTTTTATTGTCAGACTCAGAAAGACATTAATTAACTATTGAAAAATGTTACAAGTTACAACTCAGCCAACTTAGCATTATATTTGAGCCAATATTTGTAAATATGATTTTACATTAAACACTTGACCACATTACTGAAACTTTAAACTCATGTTTATTTCATTCTCAAACATTGAAAAGTTATTCACTTTATCACATTACCAAACTTACAAACCCCAAAAAAATAAAAATAAAAAAAAACAGTGAAAGGTTTCGCGGCTTCAATATCACATTACCCTTAAATCCCACTTATCATACACTTGGATCATTCGCTATATATTTCTAATTAGCTTTCAAATACCAGAAAGTTACAAAACCCATCGACCTTACAAAAAATAACATAAAAACAATAACCATATAAAAATGTTACACTCAATCCATTTTATAGTCTAAAAGAACACTCCACTCACATTTTTATTTTTATTTTAAATCATTTATTTCGTCTAATAAGATATTTGTTTTTATAAAATGTGAAGTATATACTCCAATTTATACAAAATATAAAAAAAAATTTAACAATGTGTATATCTAGTGAGTGAAAGGGTAAACAAGAACACTACGAAACTATTTTTGAGACTGTAAATATATACCATTTTAAGGCTTCATCTTTTGACATCCAAACAAACAAACAAAAACTAATTAACAGTAACTTGGCCAACAATGCCGGCCCCTCGTGAGGTGAACAGTAGGACGAGTATGTCTCTCAACGCTGCGTTATACTTGTTTGTCAGGCGAAAACCCTTCACTTATAAAGTTGTGAGCCCTAGTAGTCATAGCATAATAGTTTAGAATTTAACTGTGTTAAGGGTAGTTCTTGATTCTAGTCTTGGCATTCATTGTGTTGTACTTTCTGCTTGTTAGACAAAATTTGAAAGAATTTTTTGTGGGATCAAGAACAAATAGACGAAAGTAGTTTTTCTAGCTTGATCATAAAATCAGCCACGAAGAGTCATTCTGATAAAAAAAAAAAAAAAGTGTCTCGCTTGACGTGTTCAACAAATCCTCCTCGCTCATCAATATCGCCTACACGTTCACCCCCGCCGGCACCTCGTCCTCGTCCTCATCGAACAATGCGTGTTCTTGAACACGATCTCCTCCCCCGCTGTCACCGTTATATCGTTTGGAACAAACGCCAGTGGTGTTTGTGTGGTGGGGATGTTTTATTTCAGTGAAGAGGGATAGACGTGTGTCAATGGAACAACAAGAAAAGAAATGCACAACCAAATATATATATATAAACAAGAAGTAACAAAATATTATATATTAAATCTGTCTGTAAGAAGCTGTTCCAATTTTTCTGTTTGGTTGTACAACTGCAAAAACAATTTTTTACAAATATAAAATATGTCAAATCGTACAACCAAATACTGCGTCTATACATTCCAAACAAACTGATTCAAATAGCATCTACCATATCATTATTAACCCACATATGACACTTTTGCTTGGATTTCCTCCCCACAAGTCACATTTCAAATTCTCTAGAACTTGTGAGTGATTTTGTGTATTTGGAGTTTTCAAATGTTATGAAAAAAAAAATCATGGAAAAATCGATATATCTCATTGGAAGGTTGGCTAAATCTGTTTTAATCCCTGTAAAATTGAAAAATCGTCACATGTCTCTGTATTATTTAAAAATATTGTTTCAATCCCTACCATCACCCAAACTAATCAGATACATGGTTAACATTAACTATACATTACAGTTACCAGAATGCATTCATCCTTTATTTTTGAAAAATTGATATAGCTCTTTAGAACATATGAAAATCAGAAAAAATCCTTATAAAATTGATAAATCCTCTCAAGTCTCTAACTTATTAAACAACATTTATTTTAATCACTATCGTAGTCGAAACTAACCAGATTTGTGGTACATGATAAATTACCGTAATACGCTTTAAAATTTACTTGATAAATTACTATAATACACTAACTGTATTTAATTTACATTTTTCATGAATCCATACAATTCAATAAAATATATACTTCATCTTTTATAAAAATAAAATAAAATAAGATATATATTTGTAAAGAAATTAAAATCAGTGTAGACTAAAAATAAAGCATGAAAGGGACTAGACTAGATGTAACATTTTTCTCATCGAAAAGCAAAGAAACCACCTACAATTTTAACAACAAGAAAGAAAAAGCATCACAGGCTAACAGATCCATACAAACTGCAAAACCATATAGAAACTTCCTCCTAATGGATAAAAGTGTCCCTGAACATATTAAAATGCACATATGAAAAACAAGACAGAGGAACCAATCAATTATGTTCACTGACTACTACATGAGTATATATACACACTACATGGGTTTAATTGGCTGCCTCTCTTTAAACAATGCTCCAACCTAAAATGGAGGTCATGTTTGATGTTTCATACTTTTATTAGTTTTTCTTTTTATGTTATTTTTTTTAATGATAATATTTGTTGTTTATGATAATAATGTTTCTTATTTTATAGATTATATTTTAATGAATGTTTTGTTCTCATTTAAATAGTTAATTAAAATTAAATTTTACATAAAAATATATTTTATTTTCTTTTAAAACCCACCCTGTTCAACCCGACCCTACCTTAAATGGTGCGGGTTCGGGTTTTTTAACATAACTGCTGACTGTTGGAACGGGTTTGCGCGTAATGAGAATTTATTAACAGGTTTTGGTCACGTGACACTGGCGTCCCTGACTCCTTTGCCTCTTCTTCTTCAACTGTGAATCAAACAATGAAATCCATAGTCACCGTTGTCTTTCATTACCATCAAAGTCATTCTCAGAATCAGTGTCGTCGTCGTCGTCAAAAAGTCGTGATAATCATCATCGGAATCAATCGGAAAGCAACCAAATTGAAAGAGGCATCAAGACCTTTTCCAAGAAAAATGAAGAAGAGCAAAGAAATCAGATCTTCCTCCGCTGTGGGATTTATTTTATGTGCAATGGCTCTTAATATGCTATTAAACGAGGTGTGTGAGCTTACATTTGACTTGAACGGCGACTCGTCGCCTTCCTTCACCTCCTCTCCTCTTCTGCTGAAATACTTCGCTAAACCTAAAATATCAATAAAGGGGGATTCACCGACAAAAGCTAATAAACGAAGATGCCTTTCTTCGCTTGAGAAGCTTTGAACCAATCAATGATTCTCTCCGTCGCTTAAAAGGCCCGGAAACCCTAACATCTCTCCAAATGGCTTCCGCTTCCAACATGTCCGAAGGAGGAGGAGGAGGAACCGCTTCTGAGAAGGTCGTTCTCCTCCATGGTGACCTAGATCTCAAGATCCTCGAAGCCAAGTCCCTCCCCAACATGGACATGGTCTCCGAGCGCTTCCGCCGCTGTCTCACCGTCTTCAACGCGTGTCGCCCCTCCGGACACCGTTCCTCCCACTCCGCGCACGCCACCGACTCCGGCGTCCCCCACCACCACCACAAGAAGATCATCACGAGCGACCCTTACGTGATGGTCTCCATCGCCGGGGCCATCGTCGCTCGGACGCGCGTGATCCCCAATTCGCAGGAGCCGATTTGGGACGAGCGCTTCCACGTGAGCCTCGCGCACTCCGCGGCCTCCGTCGAGTTCCAGGTCAAGGACAACGACGTGTTCAGGGCACAGTTGATCGGGACGGTCACCATTTCGGCCCAGCGGATCCTGTCGGGGGAGCGGATTGACGAGTGGTTCTCCGTGATTGGCCCCAGAAGGAAGCCCCCGAAGCCCGATTCAGAGCTCCACCTGTCAATGCAGTTCACGCCCATCGATGCCAATCCGGTTTACAAGCACAGTATCGCGGGGGACCCTGATAAGATGGGCGTTAGGCGGACTTACTTTGAGAATCGGAGTGGGGGGTCGCTCACGCTGTATCAGGACGCGCATGTGAAGGATGGGTCGCTCCCAAAGATTGAATTGGACGGCGGGAAGGTCTTTAAGCATGAGGGTTGTTGGGAGGATATCTGTCACGCGATATTGGAGGCGCACCACCTGGTCTACGTCGTTGGGTGGTCGGTGTTTGATAAGGTGAAGCTTGTTAGGGAGCCGACAGGGGCCCTGCCACCTGGAGGGGATAAGACACTTGGGGAGCTGCTCAAGTACAAGTCGCAGGAGGGCGTCCGGGTGTGCTTGTTGGTGTGGGATGACAAGACCTCGCATGACAAGCTTTTGTTAAAGACGGTAAGAGGTTTGGTTTTGGATTGTCCAATGTTGAGATGCAGATGAAACTGAATTTTTGTTGTGGCAGTTCTGTTAAATCATATATTCTTGGCTTCATTTTTTTCCCAAAAAAAAAAAATGCTTTCAAGATCTAGCTTTGGATGTGGTAGCCTTTACCAAAATTGCCAGATTTCATATGGCGCATTTTTTTTTTCTAAAGATTATTTGACTGAGGAAGGAAGTCATTAAACTGGGGAATTAATTTGAAAACACCTAAACTAAATAAATGTCCCAAAAAAAGGCACACAAATTTGTTGGAATTTGTAACAGAGTGATTCATGGAAATCTGTGCAAAGAATCAATTGATAACCATGTATGACCCACAACTTACTGTCCTGGATAGGCTGAATGTATTGTTTTTAACAGTACAAGAGTACTTCTCACTTTTTTATCTGATGGATTAGTATGATGAAGAATAGGTTCAGCATTCATGAGTGTGGGATGAATAATTTTCAATCTGAAGCATTAAAAAAAAATGCCCATGTTTATTTGTCCAGGAAGAAGTCCCGATTTGCAACCAAACTTTTTATTGATTAAAAAATAATAGGACTTTTACATCAAAATTAATAAAAAAAAAAAAAAAGGATTGGTTTGTAAAAATTACACGGTTTTAATTTTGTCATTGAATATTTGAAACTCATAGTGAGAGTAGAATATTGGGAAATAATGTTGTTTTGGCCATATGGTCATTGCAAGATCCGTTTGAAGTTTGTTAGGTGATTTCTTAATGTTTTCACTTTTTAGAAAGATAAATATTCTTGTAATACTCAACAGTCGTAATTTATGCATTCATTATAAACGAAACAAGATGGTGATGTGTCTCCATGACTTCCTCAGTTATTCAATTTAGTGTGTTACCTTGTCTGTTTTGATGAAAATAGTTGTATGTGTATTTGGCTTAATATTATGGTATTGGTGCAGGGAGGGGTAATGCAAACTCATGATGAAGAAACACGAAAGTTTTTCAAGCATTCATCTGTTATCTGTGTGTTGTCACCACGTTATGCCAGCAGCAAGCTTAGCATTTTCAAGCAACAGGCAGGCACGCTTTATAGCGATCGATTGATCTTCTAGTTCATCATCACATGATTAACTGAATCACTAAAAGATAAACATACTTTATTACTAGACTGTCTGAACCGCATGCAGAAGATGATTTTAATCAAAAGGCACATTGAAGGATATGGAAACATCTGACACGTTCAACTTAGTACTGTTACCTCTACTTGAATGTAAATTTTCTTGATTATTTCTATAGTATATTAATTATTTTAATCCCTTACTGAGTAAACTGCCAATATATTTTGATGGTTTCTAGCGACACCCAATTAATTTCTTAAAGAAAAAATCCAGACATACTTTTTTGATGGTTAGATGACCAGGTACTGCTAACTCATACCTTCATTGCAATCAACTTGAAACTCAGTTGACAGCCCCCCATCTGACCTTTTTTTTTTTTTTTTGAAGGAAGTAGACTATCTACCACGCTTTATTGCTTGAAAAACATAGTAGAGTTTGGCCACGATCTGACTTTTACAAGGATCCATGGATCTTTTAGAGTATCAGAGTGTCATATCATTCTCTCTTTTTTTTTAAATATTGGTGCCCTAAGATTTGATCATCGGTCATCCTTTACGTAGAGGGGGGTGCTAATTGACTTTTCCAAAGCTCGGTTAAATTTGAAGGGGTGCTCCTGCTCCCCAGGATTTGATCTCTTGGCCTCTTTCACAAAGATGAGAGGTGTTTACTGACTTAACCAAAGCTCGGTTCACATTGTGTCATATCATTCTTTGTGTTAGTATATTAGGAGCTAATTAACTCTTTTTCTGTGTTACCTCTCTCAATATGGTATGTTATGCGTTTCTTGTAGGACGGTGCTCTTGCTATTAGACAAAAAAAAATGTTGGTAAATTTTGCATATGACAAGTTCTCCAAAAAAATCAGCTGAAATTTTATTTGAAGATAAATTTTGCGTATGACAATTACCACTCTCAATATGGTATGTTATATGTTTTCTTGTAGGACAGTGTTCTTGGTATTGGACAAAAAGTTTTAGTAAATTTTGTGTATGACAAGTTCTCTAACAAAATCGGCTGAAAATTTACATGTTATAACTTCTAATCTGTGAGTCTAAAAAGTTTTACGATAATAGTTCTTTTATAACCTTTGAGCCTAAAAGTTGTATGATAATTGTACTTTTATAATCTTTGAGCCTAAAAAGTTGTACGATAATTATACTTTCGTTTAGACTTTGATGGAACTTGGGTGATACACCTCTTTGATATATTTACACAAAAAACTGAAAAAGATCATGTTTTATTGTTTCCATTTACTTCTTGCATCCCAAGTATTGTTTGTAGATCATAAGGAATCATTGGGTCCTTGACACATATTATGGTTGGAATTTGGAAATTTAGATCAGTCACTTGGTTTTGCTGTACACTTTGAATTGTAAACCTAATTATTGTTCTCTAATGACATTTGAATCCAGGTTGTGGGAACCCTATTTACGCATCATCAGAAATGTGTGCTTGTGGATGCAAAAGCTTCTGGAAATAACCGAAAAATTACTGCTTTCATAGGAGGTCTTGATCTTTGTGATGGGCGCTATGATACACCTGACCATAGATTATTCCGTGATCTTGACTATGTATTTAGCAATGACTTCCACAATCCTACATTTGCTGTGAGTATATATTTTGGACAATAATTGATTGTGCTATATGGAATTTTTGAAGTACTTCATTGCTTTTTCCTACCTTTTATTTATATATTATCCCCAGGCTTAATTTATGCAGTGGATCACACATTTTAGTGATATCATTAATTCATGAAATAACCTCTCTCTTTTATTTCTTGATTTTCGGTCTTGGCAAACAACACATTCCAGTCCCAAAATTCATTAACTAAAAATAAGAATGGGCTTGATATTAGAACTAGTGGGTAGATTACAGGAAGCACTATGAAATTGTGTAAATGCTAGGTTTTTTCCCCTGATGATGATTACTAATATTTTTTATGAAGCTGATAATTTTATATTAATTTTGATGGATCTGACATTCTAGTCGAAAACATGATTCAAATTGTTGGAAGTAAACTTTGGATAATAAAATGCTTAAACATGTGGTGTTTTCTCAAGGACACAGATATGGTGTATCCTTGTTATTTTGGAATGAGTTCTTTACTTGGGATATGATTGTTTGTGATAGCTTTTTTTCTTATCTTCTGCGTGGTTTACCTATCTGGTGTTGCATAGGCAGATGGTAAAGGACCAAGACAACCATGGCATGACTTGCACTGCAAAATCGAAGGGCCTGCTGCATATGATGTTCTCACGAACTTTGAGCAGCGTTGGAAGAAAGCAATAAAATGGTCGGAATTTGGTCAAAAGTTTAAAAGGGTACGTCGCTGGAATGATGACGCGTTGATAAAACTCGAACGTATCTCATGGATATTGAGTCCGTCACCAGCAGTACCAATTGATGACCCACGCCTTTGGGTGTCAAAGGAAGACGATCATGAAAACTGGCATGTTCAGGTTAAATAAACCTTAAAAAGCATAAACCTCTCTTTTTCCTCTTTTAATAAGATACTCCTATCCTTTTCTAAAAAATGATTATCTTTTTCCAACTGATGTTATTATTCATAGATTCAAAATGATTTTCTTTTTGTTCTTTGGCAGGTTTTTCGATCTATTGATTCCAGTTCGGTAAAGGGATTTCCCAAACTAATTAAGAATGCTCAGGCTAAGGTTTGGATAATGAAATTTTTAATCTTTTTCAAGATTGTTTAGTCTAACTGGTTAATAGGCCTATGTCGAAATGTTGGGAGCAAATGGGTGTCTGAATTACTCAGGCATTGTGTGGATGAGACCATTTCATTCCTGTGCAATGGCAATTATAATTGTGGGTTTGTCACAAAATTCATTCTGAAAACAGGGACATTCTTTTGGGTAAATGTGCTGCGAATGCCATAAATGTCAGTTTTCACACATTAAATGAGATTGTCAGCATACAGCTTGTTAATTAATTCAAATGGTCCTTTACAGTTATTGGGAGCACAAACTGATTTTTGAAATGGCTTCCTCTGCAGAACCTTGATTGTTGGAAGAACATTATAATAGACAGAAGCATCCATAAAGCATATGTGCAGGCCATCAGATCTGCACAACACTTCATATACATTGAAAATCAATATTTTCTTGGCTCATCTTACGGGTGGCCTTCTTATAAAAATGCAGGTCTGGCAGGGTTTTCTGGTTTATCCTTATAGTGCTTTTTATAGTGTGTTTAGAAGATTCTGTTGTTTGCCCAATTTGGGATTCTCTTTTTGAATTTGGAGCTTTTTGACATAATTTTTCTTCTTCCTTTTCGTACTTTCATTGTTTCAATTTTTTTTCTTTTGTGGCAATTCAAAAGCAATATTCTAGAAAAAATTGGGTATTAGACAGGCATTGTTTGATATTTATGCACGCAAGTGAAATTCTCAGCATCATGTTTTTCATGTGGATTATCAATTCTATCGCAGGGTAATCGCGCATGGTCGTGTCTACTCTTGGTTAGATGCCTCTTCTAACCAGGAGGATGTCAGCGCGTGCGGCACCCTTTTTCCTTTTTTTTTTGTTTTTTGCATTCTACTCTGCCCTTTCGGAGTTTGTATTTCGAATTCAGTAATAGAATCGGGCAGCAAACATCTACCTTAAAAAAAAAAAAAAATTCAATTCTATCTTTTTTTTTCTTATTATTATTATAATTATTTTTTATTTATGATGTATGAGTTGTGTTCACCTAATAGGCTTGGGTATTATCGCCAACATGTATTCAGTAAATCAAATTAAGATGCTATGTTATGTGGGGATAAATATTCAAATTCCGGTTTCTAAATTTTTTTATTTTCTATATACCTAGATTTTCCATGACTCGATTTATTCTTGGTTTATGTATCTGTAAAGTCTATTTCTATCTAATTTTTATGCTGTGTGAATTATATTTACTGACATTTATCTTGTGTTAATATAATCAGGTGCTAATAATCTAATTCCCATGGAATTGGCCTTGAAAATTGCTAGCAAAATTAGAGCAAGAGAGCGATTTTCAGTTTACACAGTCATACCAATGTGGCCTGAGGGGGTTCCTACTTCTGCTTCTGTGCAAGAAATCCTTTACTGGCAGGTTATGTATCTCATGGACCTTAATTATATATTCAAACCTTTTGTGGATAACTTTAAGAATCAGTAAATTTTTAGGTGTTATGCTTTGATGTTTCAATTGCTAAATAATGATGGTAAAAAGTACAGTTATGGACATATTTAACATAGTGTGTTAACTGGAGTGGGTGCTGACCATTGACAAAGTAATCTAGATTTCTTGTGTATGCCCATTGACAAATGTTCTCCTCATCAATATTTTCTAAAAAGTTCTCTACCATTCTTTTACACAGATGCCAGAGCAACCTGTCGGTCTGGCCTTTTGGTTACAGTAAAAGATCATGCTGTTTTTTCGTTTTATGGAATAACCAACCTTCTTCGAATAAGAGGGAGTTTGAATCAAGAGAAATTGGTTACTTCAAAGTTCCACATAAGTTGGGAGCGAAACGAAGTATCTAGTTGTATCTTTATATTCTTAAACTCATTGCAAGTGCATTTTTTACTAGTTAAGTTTCACTTTTTTGTCAACCATATTTTCAGCAATGACCTCAAATAAGACATCTGTCTGAATTCCCTCAGTGGATATACTTGGTGTGTGCAACATAATGCGCTTCAAGAAACTGAGAGGGAGAGAAAGGATACTGCTACCATGTTTAATTGGGTGGAAGTAGTTATTTTTTAAATAAAAAGAAAATTCTTTTTTCAGAAGTGTTTAATATTAACTCCTTTATATAATAGATAAATCATCACCAGTGATAGCAAAGAGGATAAGCAGTCATCCCACATATGCCACACTTCTTCCAGCTTGTTTTTTCCTTCCTAACTTGTTATCAATTTGCAGGCCCAGACAATGCGGATGATGTATGAAATAGTTGGAAGGGAGCTAAAGTCTGCACAAATCGAGAATTCACATCCACAAGATTACCTTAATTTCTATTGTCTTGGTAATCGTGAAGAACTGCCTAAAGATATCTTGCAGTCAACCAACCAACAACCAGACAACACTCCTCTGGTATTCTTTAGCATGAATTTACTTTCTTTTCAAGATGGATAACACGAATTAATTGAGAATAATGTTCATGCCATTAGTTTGCTGAATCATGGATCACCTTACCATATTTAATTTAATCCATAAAAATTTAGGAGATTCACCCATTCCTGGTGCTTATGATTTAATATTGCATCTCTAATCCTCTCCCATCCCCCCCCCCAATATCATCATCTAAACCATCTTTTCCCCCATGTCGAATATACTCATTTAAGCAGTGATGATGATTAGTTATTAGTTTTACGTGTCATTGGAAACTTAAGCACATGTTTGAGGTTAATTGAAGTTGTTTGCATTATCCACGAGCAATTTATTTCAACATATAACTGATTCCCACATTCTGTAGATCCATAGTTCACCCTTGTAATTGGTGTTTTTATAGTTTATGTAGTTTGATATGTGTCTGATGCTCTCAGGCAACGCATTTTTATGCAGGCACTGGCCCAAAAGTTTCGACGATTCATGATTTATGTTCATGCAAAGGGGATGATAGTAGATGATGAGTATGTGATCTTGGGGTCTGCCAACATAAACCAAAGATCTCTAGATGGTTCACGAGATACAGAGATAGCAATGGGCGCGTACCAGCACCATCACACCTGGGCAGAGAAGGAAAGGCATCCACATGGCCAGGTTGGTCTCTTGTGTGTCCTCTCTTAGTTATGCTTCATGTTTGTTTGCATCGTCTTTCTAGTAGAGTCTAGTGTGAGCAAACCATTTCTGAAACAGCAAGTGCAATATTTTAAATGACATCAGGACTTTGATCTGATCCAAGTTAATTATCAACCAAAAAAAATAAAAACTTCTGCATGGTTTCAACTCACATGCTGTGTTATCTTCAGGTATATGGTTACAGGATGTCATTGTGGGCAGAGCATCTTGGCAAAGTGGATGAAATCTTCAAGGAGCCCGAAAGTCTGAAATGTGTGAGGCTTGTGAACGAGATGGCTGAGGAGAACTGGAGGAGATTCACGGCGGAGGAGGTGATGCCACTGCCTGGACATCTGCTCAAGTACCCAATCAAGGTGGAAGTCGACGGGACAGTCGGTCCTCTGCCTGACTATGAGAACTTCCCAGATGTAGGTGGAAAGATTCTAGGAAATTATACTTCTCTTCCGGATGCCTTAACAACATAGTCTTCTCTGCTATCCATATTGTCTCACAAAGGCCATGTTGAGGTGGTGCTGGTGACAGGTTGATTTTTATTCCTTTCTATTGTGTTGTTAATCATTCGACTGTTTTGTGTGAGATGTTCTTTATGTTATTTTACTGCCAGTGTAAATTTGTGAGATGTTCTTTATGTTATTTTACTGCCAGTGTAAATTTAATGTCATTATCTTCATCCAAACATATACAGAAGTCTGACAATAAAAATGTCTGCAAAATCTTGAATTTGTTGTTTTCCTTATTTCTATGAGCTCTTTCAAAACATATACAGACGGGTGCCATGTTTAATGGGCTGATGTCATTGGACATGATTTTCATGAGAGTGTAAATTGAGTTCAGGTTTCTTTAGGTGTCTGCTTAATGGTAGGTGCAATTATAATTTGTCCTGCGATCAAATAAAAAAAATGATTTAAAAAATGCTTATTTTTATCCTTACATAAATAAAACTGAAAATTAGATTTTAAAAGAAGAATTTTTTTTTTCAGACTCAGAAAAACATTAATTAACTATAGAAAAATGTTACAAGTTACAACTCAGCCAACTAGCATTATATTCGAGCCAACACATGTAAATATGATTTTATGTTAAACACTTGGCCATTTTACTGAAACTTTAAACTTATGTTTAATTCATTCTCAAACAATGAAAGGTTTTGCGTCTTCAAT
Organism: Acorus gramineus; assembly: GCA_030737835.1. NCBI lineage: Eukaryota > Viridiplantae > Streptophyta > Magnoliopsida > Acorales > Acoraceae > Acorus > Acorus gramineus. The sequence continues at coordinate 14,016,527 of CM060856.1, read as the reverse complement.
ATCACATTACCCTTAAATCCCACTTATCACACACTTAAATCATTCGCTATAAAATTTTAATTAACTTTCAAATACCAGAAAGTTACAGAACCCATTCATATGACCTTACAAAAAAAAACATAAAAACAATAACCATATAAAAATAATATTACAGTCTGTCCACATTTTATTTTATTTTATTTTTGCTGAAAATCATATATCTCATCTAATAGGATTTATATTTTTATAAAATATGAAATATATAATTTAATTTATATAAAATGTAAAAAAAAAATACAATAATGTAAATATCTATTTAGAGTGAGTAAAAGGGTAAACCAAGATCTATGAAACTATATTTAAACAGTAACCCCCCGTTTGTGGTATGACATAAGGTTATTCATCCTTGATAGCTATACTAGGATAGATAACAATTCATGTTGAATATGTAAATTTTTGTTTGGTTGTCTTTTTTGTTATGCTCATTGGGAAACGTAAAATTGATCTTTTTGTTGTTTGGTTCACATTGGATAAAGTAAGGATAAGAGGTAGATAAGAGTTTATGACTTTTAAAATGACAACTATACCCCTGCATAAATAATTTGTGTTTGGGAATAAGTATGAGAGATGTGTGTGTGATATGATAGATGTGACAGTTTTTGTAATGTGTGCAGAGAGTGTTAGATTAGATAAAAAATTTAAAATGACAGAGAATGATATTTTTATCCATTGGCATAGATAAGCTCTGATAAGCAATTTCATCATTTTCTTAGAATAGTTATCAGGCCTTATCCTAACTTATCTAGACATAGCTACCAAGGTTTATTCTTGTCAAACAAACAGCTGTTTGAAAGCTATTCAACTGTATTCTCTCGTATCATTATTTATTCTCCACCCAAACGGGGGTAAATATATACCCCTTTAAGACTTCTTCTGAACTCACATCAGCCTTTCCTGACACGATACAAAAAATAAATAAATAAATTATATAAGCATATACACGTAAATAGATAACATAGAGTTACAAAATGTAGACAAGCATCCAATCACAACAAATTTTGGCTTTGACATACAAACAAACAAGCAAAAACTAATTAACAGTGATTTTGCCAACCATGCCGGCCCCCTGGTGAGGTGCGCAGTAGAACGAGTACGTCCCCTTCTCTTTCAAGGTCACCTTGTAAGTCTCGCTCGCCGAGTTCAGCAAATCCTCCTCGCTCATCGATATCGCCGCCGCGTTCACCCCCGCTGGCACCTCATCCTCGTCGAACACCACGTTGTGCGGGAACCCCGCGTTGTTAATGAACACGATCTCCTCCCCCGCTGCCACCGTTATGTTGTTCGGCACGAACGCAAGTGACCCGTCGCTCCCTCCCAGTAGGACTTCCACTGCGAGGGCGTTGCTTGCCATGGCAGCGCTTGCGACGGCTGCGAAGGCGGTCACGCCGACGACCTCCTTGAGCGAGGACTTGATGAAGACGCCGCCCGTGGAGGGGGTGATGGGGGCGGTCACGGGCTTGGCGGGGCAGCGGGATGGGGAGGCGGATTTGAGGCCGGTGAAGGTGGGGATGGTGACTGCGGCGGAGGTCAAGCTGGCCATGGCTATATGTTGTATATAACTGTATTATGTATGGGTGGTTATAGTATTGATATATATATATATATAGAGAGAGAGAGAGAGTGAGAGGTGGATTGATATATAGGGAGGGGAGAGTGCGGTCATGTTGGGAATGGGTGGCAGAGAGAGAGAGTGGGGTTTATCCATGGAGGGAAGGATTTTGATTGGGCATTGGTGTTTGTGTGGTGGGGAACTGGGGATGTTTTATTTCAGGGAAGGGGGAGAGACGTGTATCAATGGAACACCATACATTAATCTCTTTCAGAACTGTGGGTAGGAGAGTTGGTGGAACTGGAGATTTCACATGTCTCAATCACTGCTGTGAAAATAGGAATAGGAAGTTAGGAACAGTGGTAATATGGAACAAATCTGTAGGTGATATAAAGGTTTCTGATAACTTAAAAAGAAAAAAAAAGAAAAGATATAACCCCTTGTAAATTTGTCAAAATCATGAACGGTCAAAAAACGTTCAATTATCAACAACTCCTAGTGTTATTAGGAAATTGTTGAATTATTTTTTCGATAACCATGACAACGTGTAAAAGTACCAATAAACTTCACACGTCAGTCAATCAAAACACATGATGGACTTCAAAAAAATAGCACCTAAAGGGGTATGTCCCAATATATATTTTTTTGAAGTACACGGTAGACATATATCTTTAATTTTATTCAAATAAAATGGTTGTCCAAAACATAAACTCATATAAGATCATCAATCAAAAAGATAAAAGTAGAAGAGAGATATCTAATGTATATCTTGGTATTACAGAAAGAACTTAAACTATTCTTCCACACACAGGTTGTCCCCACTAAAACTCACTCTCTTGGAACCAACACAAGAGGTGCTCCAAGATTTAATAAAAAACATAATCATCTCTCAAATATTATTCACATATACACGAGTTCCCCTGAATACTAAATGATTCCAAGCAAATCATACCACCCAAGTCATCGTTGGGATAAGGATCTACGATACTTTAGCCTTGACACTCTTGTTCCATCAAGAGCACAGGTTCTTACCTGCAAGCCATAAACCTTCTATGGAAGTGAAATCCACCACGATCTCTGAAGACGCCATCAATCAGAGCCAAACCGGTTTGGTCACCGGGCACTCAAGCATAAGGTGATCGACAAACTTAACCACCTCACCACAAATCTGACACGATGCATCCTCGTGGGGCGCCCACTTAGCCCTATATTCATTTGGAAGAAGTTTACCCTGATATATCAATCAAAGAAAGAATTTAACCTTTAATGGGATCTTGAGCCTCCAAATCTCATAGTATGTCCCTATATTAGCCTGTCTTTTCTATTGTCTTAAATCGGGTAAGCTATCGCTCCTAGCATTTTATCGAATAAACACATGGCTGTAGGAGCTCTTTATATGGGAACTATACTGATGAGTTCGGCTTCAAAGAATTTGTCCATTGATCATTTCAATACAGAGTTTAAGATATGGCAAGATTATGAAAGTAACAACTATTCTTTCCATAAGCATAACATTTACAGAGAACAACAAGAAAGGAAATGCATGAAATACATAAAAACAAGTAACACAAGATTATACATCAGCACCAGCCCAAACTCGAATCAAGTTGCCGTCATATCTTTCGATCTTAGTTTTCTTTCCCCAGCATCATCTATACATTTCAAACAAACCAATTCAAATGGCAACTTTCATATCATTATTAACCCACCCAGGTTGACATTTTGGCTAGAGCCATGGATTTGCTCCTCATAAGTTTCAGATCAAATCTTCTCAGGCTTACCCGATGCACAAGTGTTTGTGAGTGATTTTGTGCATACACTAAGAAAAAAAATTTGAAGTTGGGTTCCCCGTCATAAAAAAAAAAAAAAAAAAATACCATACCACTATTAAGATGTGAAATATATATATGTACAGCCTCGGTATATATAACTAAATCTAGCATATGCATTGCAATTCCCCTAAAAGAACACCATGTGTGGATGTGGATATACAAACCTGATTGCCCTTGCAACCCTTTCAAAGCAGACCGAAACCATTGTCTTCCCCATCATCAACAACGTACTTTTATGGGACCACCTTTGATAAGGGGGTGAGCCGGTGAGGGATAGCCGGGCCTTCCGATTTGTTTGGCTTCAAAACACATAGAAAATCACATTTCCATATAAATTTTTTACATTTTTTATAATTGCATCCATGCGATTCGTTAAAATATATGTTTTATTTTTTATAAATATATATACTTCATTAAATGAGGTATATTATTTTTAAAAAATTCAAAATACATGTAAACTGGAATTGAGACTAAAAAATGAATTGTATGTATCCCTTTATACCCTAGAAATGCAGTTGTTACACTTTTCATCAAAGCATATATTTTATTAAATGATGTTCAAAATATAATCTCATATACATTATGAAAAAAACAATGATGCATATACATCGTTAGATAAGGTATATACCTTGTTAATTTTTTATACATTTACTATAAATGGATTCATTTAACTTCAAATGGAGCAATTTACACTTTTTATCAAAGCATATACCTCGTTAGATGATGCTTTCTATTTTTAAAAAAATAAAAACATATGTAATATGTGTTTTGGACTGTAAAAATAATTCAGTCTAACATTTTCTTTTATAGAAATAATGTAACTTATTACAATGAGTGAAGAAAGTTAAAGGACTATTTGTAATGGTAAAAAAAGATTGAGCATCGAGACACTATTATGATAAGGGGATGGATATACCCACACCAATAAATGAGAAACTCGCACCAATAAAATTACAAAAAAACCCAGAAAGTATATTCTCCCGAAAAAAAGGAAATCACCCTGACTTACCCCACCCCATTTAAACAGACCTCACCCTTTTGTACTTTTCACCCCCCAATTTCCATAGATAGACCCTCCCCGCCCCAAACTGAAATACCAGAAAAAGGGCATTGACCGACTATCTTTAGTCATTTTCAACATCTCAGTTCGACCAACTCTAGTCATCCAGTTTGAATAAAGATCACTGTCTTAGGTCGAATGGGTTCCAAAAGTTTTAGACATTGTTGATGGTTGTTCGATTGTCTTCAGTCATTTTTGACGTCCCAGTTCGACCGATTCCAGTCGGCGTTCTAATGTTTGGATTTATTTATTTTTTTTAGTTCCAAACATCCATCCCCATCCCAAAAACATCATTTAGAACCCTAAAAAATCATGTCCGATATTCGAGTCCACCTAGCACTTGAGCTGCTCCGCCGGATCCTCCATCTCCTCCAATCGCTGAAGGTGGTGTCGGTGCTCCCTCCTCAAATGTGTGGGAGGAGAGAAGACAAAGGGAGAAGAAAGAGAAAAGGTTGGTGTAAAATGGTTGGGGGGTGGATTTACATTGACATGTTTCAAATATATATTGAAGGGTGGATTTAGGGATTGATAAAAGAGAGTGGGGTGGGTCAGATAAGGGTGTGGGATTCTTGTTATTTGGTGGGAGTAACCGTCCCCTTATGATAAACATGGTATTCTCACATATATCCATTTCAGATTTGGGATTTGAAGTATATGTTTTTTTTATTATTTTATGATTAAATAAATGCCGACAAACAGGAAGACATGTAAAATAGTTCTTACCTATATAACAATTCTATTATATTATATTACCCCATTAAAACAGGGATTGAAGTCCTTATTTCTGTTTTTCATCACCCCAAGAATAAACCTGCTTATTAACATAAGGCTAGAAAACGAAACGACCATTTTTTAAGACAATTACGGTGGTGCGTTTTGAAAAAACATTTTTCATCAGCTTCTAATTTTATACACATTTTTGTAAGATATAATAATGAGGACTACTTTTAATTAATCAATGAATTACGTTTGTTACTGATAACAAAAAAAAATTTATTAGAATAAACATAATTTTCAAGACACATTTTTAACATAATGATAATGACAGCTTTTTAATTAAATGGACGTGATAATCTGTTTGCGGCTTTTAACTTCTTTTAAAAGCTAAAAACAACCCCAATAGTTGCCAAACAAAGCCTTAGTCTTTCTTTGTCATACTATTTTTTTTCCACTCATATTAACAAGGCATATACCTCATTAAAAAAAATTTATATTTTAAAAAAATGAATCCATACAATTTATTAAGTATATGCTTCATTTGTATAAATATACAAAGTATACTAACTTTAAAAAAATCAAAAAGGGTGTGGACTGAAAATGAAGAAGGAAAAGAGACCGGAATAGATGTAACATTTTCCTCAGAGAAAAACAAAGAAACCCCCTAAAACTTTAACACAAAAAGGAAAAGGCACAACAGGCTAAACAGATCCATACAAACTACAAAACCATGATAGAAACTTCCTCCTTTGTATAGGAGTGTCACTAAACATATTAAAATGCACATATCAAAAACAAGAGAGAGGAACCAATCAATTCTGTCCACTGACCACTACATAAGTATGTATACACTCTACATAGGTTTTATTAGCCGCCTCTCGCGAACTCAGCTAAGTGTACAGCTACCAGGTATATTAGAAGCATCACCTGAATCCTCCGACGAACTGTCACCACCGTCAAAGCCCGAAAAATACATCATCATAGTCTCGGAGTCTACCAGGTTGTCACTGTCCACCTGCCGCCTTCGCATTCTGAAGACCTGCCTGATGACATCCTGAGAGAGAACAAATTGGCATATCCTGCCAGCCCTCCTCTGCCTCTTCTTCAACTGTGCATCAAACAATGAAATGCATCAGCACCACCGTCACCGTTGTCTTTCATTACCATGAAAGTCATTCTCAGAATCAGTGTCGTCATCTTCGTCATCATCGTTGTTGTCATCGGAATCATCATCAGAGTCATGATAATCAATAAATTGATCGGAATCATCATCGGAATCAATTGGAAAGCAACCAAATTGATGAGGCAGCAAAACCTTTTCCAAAAAAATGAACAGCAAAGACATCAGATCTTCCCCCGCTGTGGTATATTTTATGTGCAATGGCTCTTATAATGCTACAGAACTCAAATAACCGAACAATGTTATATGAAGATGATATGCTTAGTCATTCTTGCAGTCACTTTTGTAGTCCCGACACATTTTAAATTTTATTTGAAGTATGTACTTATCTAATAAAATATATACTTCTATAGATAATAAACTACATGCTCGAAATCGAATGCATATCTTTTTACATTTTTCCTAATAGAGTATATATATATTCACATAGTAGAGTATAGCTTTATTAGAAATTTCACATACTAAGTCAGGAACGCAGGAATGTCTGGGTGCATTTGGACCTAAGTTATTAACAAGTAGATCTTTCCAAGATTATGGGCAAACCTTAATCCTTTTCCCATTATAGAGGTCAACAGACGTCCTAAATGAAGCAGAGCTGTCAATTTATGGTAACAAATTTAGTGTATCACAAAAGCATCTGCCCGTCATCCCGGATGGGTGTTCCACTCTTTACATACTATGATATATTTGGTCCACGCTTGACCGGGCAGACCACAAGGGCATTCCACAAATTAGGCACAGAGGAGTCCAGTTTTTGAGCTCAGCCGTCTGAAGATGATATTCGAAATGGAAAATCTCAACTACTTATCAAATTAGTGGTCAAGTAGGAGGCCTCTTTATGTTTAATACTGGCAATTTTTTATCTAATAATTGAGACTAACCAACCAAAAAACAAACAAACAAATAAACAAACAAAAGAGAAATAATAGAAAGAAATTGCAAACCTCCTCAAGATTCACAGGCGGAGCGGGCTCTCTAGCATTAGGAGTCCATATCTTGATGTTATTTTCAATACCGCTGCTAGCAAGTAGGGTGGTGTGAGGGTGTGATTCAATAGAATTCACCACACGTCTGTCTGCTTCCATCACCCGCAACAACTCGCCACCTCTCTTCTCCCATATAAAGATGTTCCCGCAATCCGACCCACTAACAACATACTCACAATTGGGGCCAAAGAAACCCACTCCCTTCACCGTTTCAGCATTACGATGACCCGTATAAACCTGAGGACTGGGAGTTTCATCAGCATCCATAACAACCTGAGTTGGTGTGTCTGGGTCAAATGAGTTCCCAGCTTCCGCATTTGATGATTTTGGAGATGCTGGAACTGGATCAGGCCCCAGTCCCAGACCCCTCTGAAAGAGATAGATGCTCTCGTCGTTGTAAGAAAGTAGCAGCTCACTATGATCTGAAAAGGCCAAACCAGTTATTCCAACCTCTTTATCTCCAATCAGATGACAAGGACAGAAGCAATCCACAGGACGGTCATGGTTCGATGATCCATCTAGCTCGTACTTGCGAATGTCATAGAGTCGAGCATACTCATCAGATCCGCCAATTACAAAAAGATTGGGGTTCCTTGGATCTATGGCGATAGCATTCAAATGGACAACTTGCATGTAAGATGTCTTGAATCCAAAAGAATGGCAACTAAGGAGCTGTGTAGCAGATTGGGTCCTCAGATCAAACTGCAAAGACAAAATTGTGTTTCTTATGAATTTTTTGTAATGATAAAAGAAAAGTAGATAACATATAACAATGGGTCAGAAAATTAAGAGCTCACGTGATGAACAAGCCCATCTTCTCCACAGCTATAAAATATGTGAGGACTCCCAGGCTCAATTGCCAACTTGTGGACACGACCATTGTGCACAGCCAACAATGTCGTGTCCACCTTTCCACCTTCCCGTATCTGAGCATATCTCACCTGGTGGCATAAACAGATATAGAAATACAGATTATCCAACCGAGTTCATGAACATCTAAAACAGAAGAGACATGGTGGATCTTTTGAGCAAAGCCGCTTACCTCCCCATCAGCAGCAGAAGTAATAATTGTAGAGTCATCTGTGTAAGGCATTATCCTTGCTTGGAATACATTGTCTGTGTGCCCAGAATGGAATGATAACCTAACTACTCCTATGTCCCAATTCCATAACTTTACCAACCTGTCATCAGAACCAGACACAAGGACGTCACCAGCTTCATTGAAGTTCACTGTGTTCACACAACCTCTGTGCTTATCAAGCTTCCGGTAAACACCAAGTCGCAAAACAAGATCCTAGACACCAGAGCACATGTCAAACTGTATAAATAAGGACATTCTAGAATGTAAGTTGCATCTTTTGATCTACATTAATAGAAAACATTTACACAGCAAACAGACAAATTTAGATGATGACCTTACTGGATCAGTCTCATATATAATGTCCTAAAGCAGGAGGGGATGGCAAGATGAATTCCCAACTGCAAATTTTTTTTAAAATTTAACGTTCACAGATGGGCGAAGACAAACTAGTGAAAAATCTAGAGCCTTGTTTAGTTCAGCAACCTTAATTGACATTTCTGACTGCTGCTTCACATGGCCACATGGCCCACATCCCATACAGAAAAGTAGTCAACGCTTCAATCACTACTGCTACAAAAAGAAAAGTAAGCTAAAAAGAATGGAAGAATAAAAAACTAGAGATGTTGAATTTAATTAAAAATTTAGAGTTTAGATAATAGAAACATGCTATCACATATTATTGTGATGCTATATAAAGACTTTAAAGTTATTAAGATAAGATTTGGGATTTAATAATTGTGGAAAAAGTTGACAAGATGTTTCAGATTTTTATAAATTTGTTTATTAAATATATTTATTATGTCATGATATGGTTCAATTCCAGTTAACCCAACGGTTGAACCGATGACTCTTAACCCAGTCATTTATCCAGTTCAATCAACGGTTTTTTTTTTTTAAAAAAAAATTGCATTTAATATCATATGAATGATGATTTCACCTATACTGATACTGCAAACAGTTACAGATATATAAAGACAACTCTCTATTGTTTCTTGCCCTGTAAATTATCTCTTTGTTCTAGTAAGTGGAACTCCGACATAATTGATCAAAATACATCACACCCAAGAAGCTCATCAACACCTAGAGAGGTGGAGAATGATAGCTTTCGATATATGAAAAGTACATGACTATATGCCAAAATAAAATCATTAAACATGAAAATGATACTAAAGAGAGAGAATGACTATTTTATTTTAAGAAACTCTAAAAACTTGCTCAAATTAAATAATAAAAAAGACTGACTTAATTCAGACATTTTGTAAACCAATTCAATCGAAGGATGTATCAGCACCCAACACACCAGAGATTATGCCTTCTACTTCAAAGAAAACATGTCAGAACGATTTTAAATAGATTAAATGTCCCTGCTTCACCCCCAAATCCAACTCTGTCAAACTGAATATGCACTGGTCTGATAGAGTAAAAAAAATCAGTAGTTAAATCATCATATCATATTCCGAATTTCCGATGCTCAACTGAATACTAGCATCACTGAAAACGAGTCTGTGGACAGGTTCCGTGATATATACACAGAACTTTTGCACACTTCAATCACATACCCAAAGAATTCAACTCCCTAACTACTCAGACCATAAATTTCACCAAGGAGGTGTTGACATCTATAATTAGAACCATATTTGCTGTCTACCTTAAACTTGTCACGATGAAAAATCATAACATTCATCTATCAGTTAAATAAGACAGGAAACTAGACCAGTTTAGTACACTGGGTGCCGATTATTAATAATTTCCTACATTTGGCCCACAACCCACCAGACCCAGTGAGTGAATTGGTATGAGAAAAACACTCTTCCAAACTAGATAACTAATTCAGTAGAATTTAAAAGCGACCGCATAACACCACCCAAACACAATCCATTCTGAATCACCAATCATCAAGACAGTTTCTAATTAAAAAAAAAAAAAATCAATGGACCACAAACAGCTGCAGCGTATATCAGGGTCTATAATCAAAAGGCGACACATTTTTGTTTTCGGAGGAAAAAAAGTCCACACATTTGAGCAACTGTATTCGATTTCCAGATTTTAATCATTTGATACTTGCATAAGTACTTCAATATATCTTCCCATGCAAAAAAAAATTCAGTTCTACAGAATTCACTTAATCAATTCTTGCAAAAAAAAAAAAAAAACCACATCAACAAAAACATCAATCAAAATCACCCAAACAATCCAACAAACAATGAACCTCAAAATCAAACCCAAACACCAAACATATCTCCTCGTATAAAGATATTACAAGATCAAGAACCAGATATTGAACCAAAAATCACCTTGGACGCCCAGACGCGATGAGCGAAGGCTCTGGGCGGGAGGTCGCCGACCTCCCGCCTCCATATATCAAAGATTCTCCTTCCCGCCGTCCGATTCCCCTCTGATGACCTACTCAGCATTTCGCTCCAGAGAATTATCAGACCGACATGATATCGATCGGACTAAGCGTCGTCGGCCATGAAAGGCACGTCTGCGATCTCTGAAAGTCTTACCGAGGACGCCCCTGAGAAAGAAAGGATTCTTCGCGAGTCCTCCGTTTTTATTAGTTTATTATTATTATGTGTGTCTTTTTTTTTCCGATGACCCCGTGTTATGGTCGTTTCACTTTGCTTCGCTCGATCCGTACTGAACAATGAACACGCGTGAAACGGGTCGAGGTTTTGGGGTCAGGGTTATTCTCACCGGTGGTGTGCGTAAAAGCCGCCCGTTTGGTGGGCCTTACGTTAAAGCCGATCGATTAGATCAATTAACCTAGGGAACTCTTACATTTTTTTTTTTTTTTACTCTCCTAAATACATTTTTATATATCTCATTATAAATTCAATTAAATATATATTTTCTTATACGATGTATATACCTATTAAAATATTTTCTTACATTTACTAAAAATATATTCATTCAATTCGAAATTGAACGATATATATATTTTTTTAACAAAGCATATACCTTATTAGATGTTGTTTACTGTTTTAAAAAAATAAAAACATGTATAATCTGAGTTTGGTTATTAAATGAATGAGTATAACATTTTCCATTAATCTATGGGCGTTGCTACACTCATAAAACTTTAGAATTCAAAATGCAGTTCCATATAAATATTTATAAGTTCAGTGTAGCATATGCAATATTAGGCGAGGGATATATCCGGTTAATTTTTTTACATTTTATACATTCAACATAAAGTTGAGCAATATAAACTTTTAATCAGAGCATATATCTTGTTAAATAATGTTTAATATTTTTTAAAAATAAAAAACACATGTGGTTTACATTTTAGACTGTAGAAATGATTGAATCTAGCATTTTTCTTAATCTATACACTCAATTCATTTGTAGCCTCGTATGCACTCCAAAAGTGGTTTCCTAATCCAGAAGTGGTCTCTCAATCATTTATGTACTTACGTTATATTAGTGCTATAAAAATTAAAAGATTTTTCATTTTAAAAAAATTGATACTAATATATGTCAGTGTATAGTTTATTTTTTATAATAGTATAGACTTTAATTGACTAGTATATATTTTTTAAAAGAAGTTGTGAGTGAAATTACATACAAGTATGGACATATCATTTTCAATTAAACTAACCTAATTTAATAATATAAATTTATAAAAAAAAGAATAATTCTTTTTCGACCATAATTACATTTCACATGTTTTGATTTTTTTTTAAACATGATACTTCGATATTGAGTTATATGTTTTTATTAAAGAAGAAGTACATGTTGCAGTAAATTACATGAATACATTTATTTAAAAATATAAAAAAATTAACAAGATATATATTTTGTTAATGCGAGAGTTTGAGACTAACGAAGTATATAGACTGGGGCTAAAAAAATAATCACATGTAATGCTAAAAAATGTTTGGTTCAAGATGGTATAGTGTTCATCTATGAATCCCATGCCCCTTTTTCACGTGCATTGCTTTGTTTTTTTTTTATTATTATTTTGTTTTTTTTTGTGCCTGTTCTCCTCCCATTCAAATGGATTTGTAACTTTTTTACGCTTTGAAATATAAATGACGTTAGTAAAATCTATTATTTTATTTAAAATTAATATTACACACCGTGCTTTTTTAACTCAAAATATAGTCCACACCGTATAGCTCTAAAATAAAATAGTATTCATTATTTAATAAGATATATATTATTATAAAAAATTAAATATAAGCTAATTTTTAAAAATTAAAAATTAAAATAATGGTACAAATAGTTATAAATATAAGGGAAATTTGCATGTATACCCCTATTAAATATAGTATTTTGCGTTATACCCCCATTAAAAAGCTAATTGCATCTATACCCCTAAAAAAATCTTTCGTGTTGCAACTGTGCCCCTGAAGTTAAGTTCCGTCGGATGAGAGTGGAATATACCGGGAATATTCCATTAACGGCGTTAAATGCAAAATGAATTGACCAAACTACCATTTGGACCATAGGGGCTTGAAAAATTGCATTTATACCCCTGTGTCTGTCTGAAATTTCATCTATGCCCCTGTGTTTGCCTGATGCTTATAAAACCCATTTTCTTCAACCTCCATACCTACTAAAACCCTTTTTTTCTCATCTTCTTCAATAATTGATTGAAAACCTTATAATTATTCAATTAACTAAGATAGATAGTGTTTATTTGGGTTTCACTAACAGATTTTATTTTTCATAATAGAAAATCTATCAACAAACACTATTTCAATCATATAACCATACCAGAAAATAATCACAAAATTCATTTTGAAATAAAAAAGCAATGACTAATTGCTCTTAAAAAATTATGAAATGATAACTCCAGTTCCTTTCATTCTTTTTGAAACCAAAAGTTAGGTATTTCATTCTAAAGTGAAAAACAAAATAAAAAAAATTACTAAATTAATTAATTTTTTTGTTATGCTTGTTCATTTAAATTAAAAAATTATTACAAAAAATAACATAATACAAAACTTTAACTATTAGGATTTCTATTTATTTATTTGATCTTTTGTGTAAATGACACAATAGTATTAAATATGAATTAAATGAAATAATCAAAATTACATGTTACAAAAAAAAAAAAACATAACGTGTTTAAAGACTTTTAATATCAAATTATATCTTCAATTGTATGTGAACATCATGTCAAGAGTGAGTTTTGCAACCTCTAGACCTATTGAAACTCTTTTTTCTCACCTTCTTCAACATAAAAACAAATATACTAGGATCTAGCTAAATTCTTCAGGTTGAAAACCTTACAATTATTCAAAAGACTAAGATAAATAGTATTTATTTGGGTTTCATTGATAGATATTATTTTCCATAATAGAAAATATCAACAAACACTATTTCAATCATATAACCATTCTAGAAAGTAAGGCATAATCATCCTAACTATCACAGTGAAAAAAATATAAAAATATTGATTGGCAAAATTTTCATGTTAGATAATCCTCAACATGTAGAATAAGCATCAATTAACATAATACACCACATAGAGACAAAAAAACACCAATTGATTGTAGAATGAACAAAAGTAAAAAATCACAAATTTTATTTCAATGTTGAGATTTCACGAACAAAAATCAAAAGACAATAGAATCTCTATTAGCATAATGAGAACCATGTGGAACTCAACAATGATCCACTCCAAGCATAGAAGAACCAAGTAGAAATTTGATACTTTTTAGATAAACTGTTTAAACAATTGTCTTGATTTTAAAGTTGATATTACAAATATTTCAAGAAAAAAAAATGGATCTATGTATATTTGTCTATTCAGCTACTTATTTTTGCTGTTTAATAAACAAGATCACAATGATATGTGAAATATATAAGCATTGAAAAATACAAGACATATGTTCTCTTATATGTTCTTATATGTTCCTTTTCCTGAGCTATTATCAATCTTCCAAAACCCTCCATACCTAAAAATTAGATCAACATGAGTGTCCTATTCTAACTGCAATACAAAACAACATAAATTATATGTTCAGCCTTGGTAACGGAGATGGACGGAGGGGCACAGTTGTAACACGAAAAATGTTTCCAAGGGTATAGAGGCAATTAGCTTTTCAATAGGGGTATAACACAAAATACCATATTTAACAGGGGTATAAATGCAAAATTCCATGGGGTAAAAGAGACATTTTGTGGGGTAGAGTTAAGTTCGTAACCATGGTTGGTTCAGCCTTGGTAATGGAGACAGACGGAGGGGCACAGTTGCAACACGAAAGAGTTTTTCAGGGGTATAGATGCAATTAGCTTTTTAAGGGGGGTATAATGCAAAATATCATATTTAACAGGGGTATAAATGAAAAAATCTCTAAAATTTATAATATATTTTAGCTGATAAAAAGTTTTAAAAGAACGATCACAAAGCCGCCGGTATCAAGAGGACAGATATTTTTTTCGTCTTTTTGTCTGACGAAAGTGGGAATCAGAAGAAAAAAATATGAAAAATTAAAAAATATTACTTTTATTTTTTAAAAACTTTCATTGCTTTTCATAAAGAAATGTTATCTTTTCTAAAAGTTCCCTTTTAGCCACAATTATTGGTCGGCTTTCATTTTTGTCATATAAGCAAACACTCGAGTAATGTTCATTATTTACATTCCAAAGGGGAAGAGTTAAAACTATAATAAGTGATTATAGTGAAAATATGATAGTATTGAATTTTAAGTTCTCTTGTAATTGTCTTATTTCTCATTATATTTCACTTATCAAATAAGTTTTATATTTTATAAAGTTTTATCCATATTTCATTCATCTTTTATCTATAAGCATTAATACATTTTGTTTATTTTACTGTTCATCTGTAATTCGAAAACAATCTTCAACTTCTGTACAATGTGATAATGCAATATATAATGCGATACTGCAGTGTATGGAAATTTTTTTAATCATATACACTAGTGTATAGTGTATACTTTGTTTTATATTACAGATTTATACTCCAAATACTTCTATAGACGAGTTTATGTTTTTTTAAATAAAAACTAATAACAATCATGGACAGACTCCAAACAAGTTTGGACATATTATTTTTCTTTATCTACAATTTATAATACAAGTCAAACAATAATAAACAATTTATTATTTGTTGTGAATATGGTGGTGGATAACCACCACTTCTCTAACTCATAACCTCCCCCACTCTTCAACTCCATAACCCCCTCATTCAACTCCATAACCTCCCCCACTCTTCTATTCCATAACACTCCCATTGATGCCCCACTATCTCCCCCTCACCTATATAGACTTGTAACTCTCCACCTTTGGGATTCCTCTATGCACCCTATAAATAGAGGGGTTCTCTCTTGTATTCAACCAACAAATAGTGAATAAGAATCTCTCTCTACTTCTCTTCTATATGCTTGTGTGTTTTGTTTATATACTCTTATATATCATATTCTATTTAGTTTACAACACGTTATCAGCACGAGAAGCTCTTTGTTAAAGAGAAAGGTTTGTATCGATGGGTTCTTAATAATCTATATCAAAAATATACTCCCCTTTGATGTTATGTATTTTTATGTAAATCATCTACTACATACATATGATTATTTTTTTTTTTCAATATGCATGGAACCGTATGCAAATTATGTGTAGAACCCGTATACATCTATCTTTTATTTTCATCTGATGTATTGCATGCATCTATCTTTTATTTTCCATGCATGCAATCCCCGTGAAAATTTTCCATACATATGTTATGATATGATTAATTTATGAAAACTAGTATGCAATTTTCCCATGCAACACTATGTGACATCTATCATTTGATTATTTATTTTTCATGTAATTGTTCCATGTTTGTCATCTTTTATTAAAATTTAAATATTATACATCTATGTGAACCAGAAGTTCTCACAAATATCAATTGATTTGATATTTATATTTGATTTGAAATTCATTTTAATGTTACAATGTCATGTGTCCCTATAGGATCATACAAAAATTGTAATTACATGGATCCCTGAAGGACCATGTAAAAGTTATGAATAATGTGTTCCAATAAGACCATGCAAATTTTATTCTATCCCTGAAGGACTACAAAAATTATTACATGGATCCTTGAAAAATCATGTAAAAATGTCCCTGAAGGACTATAACTATATTGTATCCATGAAGGATCATACAAATTTTATTTTATTTTATCCCTGAAGGATTGTACAAAAATCATGATTGTTCGTGTCCCTGTAGGACCAAACAAAAGTTATATGATATATTTTTCGGGTCCTTGAAGGACCAAATAATAAAAAAAAAAGATCCGTGTATCCCAGTAGGAACATGTAAAATTTTATTTTGTTCTATCCCTGAAGGACTATACAAAAATCATGATTGTTCGTGTCCCTGTAGGACCAAACAAAAGTTATATGATATATTTTTCGGGTCCTTGAAGGACCAAATAATAAAAAAAAAGATCCATGTATCCCAGCAGGAACATGTAAAATTTTATTTTGTTCTATCCCTGAAGGACTATACAAAAATCATGATTGTTCGTGTCCCTGTAGGACCAAACAAAAGTTATATGATATATTTTTTGGGTCCTTGAAGGACCAAATAATAATAAAAAAAAAGATCCATGTATCCCAGCAGGAACATGTAAATTATGATTAGATTTCATCATCATCATCATAATGAAGAGGATTTAAAGATTAATACCTCATTGACAAAGGTCCACCGGCCATTATGCCTCAAATATGCTCCAGTTGTAGCAATATTGAGAGCATCAATTTTATATATTCTCGTTGCCGAACAACGATTTTTTTAAAAATATCATATAACTCAACTCAATGGCATAGCATCATTACCCGAAGTAAATGCATTTTATTTTATGTTCGCCATGGAAGTTGTGGTCATGAATGATGAGATCATGATTTATATAGTTGAGAAAGCACAACAATCATAAAGTTTGTAAAATATCTCAAATCACTAGAAGTGATTTGCTATTAAACAAAAGCATAATTGAAGGGAAAAGGGTTGCAGAACAAACCCCTAACACAAGGAAAATGATTGTTATGTATTTGGTGCTTTAAAAATATGGTCACGTACCTGATGTACGATCAGACTTTTATAATTTTTATAATTATAATTTTTCTTTGTTATCTAAAATCCATTTATCTTATTTATTTCATTTTTTTTTCTTTTTACAAGAATGGCTATGGTTGGTGACATTTGTCTAGCAGACAGCGCTACAACACATACGATCCTACGAAATAAACAATATTTCTCGACATTGACATTAATCAATGCAAATGTTAATACCATTTCTGGTACTACGAAATTAATTGAAGGCTCCGGAAGAGCAAATATAATATTACCAGGAGGTACAAAATTTTGTATTAATGATGCATTATATTCAGCAAGATCCAGAAGAAATCTGCTAAGTTTTAAGGATATCCGTCTTAATGGATATCATATTGAGACTATCAATGAAAACAATATGGAGTATTTATGCATTACTTCAATTGTTTCAGGCCAAAAACATGTATTAGAGAAACTTCATGCTTTCTCATCTGGGTTGTATTATACAACCATAAAAACAATCGAATCATATGCTGTAATGAACCAGAAGTTCTATGATTCAGATATTTTTACACTTTGGCATGATCGTCTCGGGCATCCAGGATCTACAATGATGCGTCGAATAATTGATAATTCATTTGGGCATTCGTTAAAGAACCAGAAGATTCTTTTACCTAATCACTATCAATGCACTTCGTGCTCACAAGGAAAATTGATAGTTAGACCATCCCCTACAAAAGTCAATGTTGAGTCACCAACATTTTTGCAAAGAATCCAAGGGGATATATGTGGCCCAATCCACCCCCCATGTGGACCATTCAAGTATTTTATGGTATTGATAGACGCATCTGCTAGATGGTCGCATGTTTGTCTATTATCCACTCGGAATGCTGCATTTGCAAGACTACTTGCTCAGATAATCCGATTACAGTCTTTTTCGGATTATCCTATAAAGTCAATACGTCTTGATGGAGCTGGTGAATTCACATCGAAAACTTTTAACGACTATTGTATGTCGCATGGCATCGATGTTGAACACCCTGTTGCTCATGTGCACACCCAAAATGGATTAGCTGAATCATTTATTAAGCATCTTCAGCTAATTGCACGTCCTATGCTTTTGAGGACAAAATTACCCGTTTCAGCTTGGGGTCATGCTATATTGCATGCAGCAGCATTAGTTCGCCTTCGGCCAACTGCTTATCATCAATATTCCCCTTTACAGCTCGTACTGGGTCATCAACCAAATATTTCACATCTTCGAATTTTTGGTTGTGCTGTACAAGTTCCTATTGCCCCTACACAACGAACTAAAATGGGCCCTCAACGTCGATTGGGAATTTATGTAGGCTTTGATTCTCCTTCTATTATAAGATATCTTGAACCATTGACAGGGGATGTTTTTACCGCTCGATTTGCGGATTGTCATTTTGATGAGACAATATTCCCGTCATTAGGGGGAGAAAATCCGTCGCCAGAAGAACGACGTGAACTTACATGGAAAACTCCATCTTTGTCTCATCTTGATCCTCGCACTAATCAATGTGAAACTGAAGTGCAAAGAATCACCATCTTCAAAGAATTGCGCATCAATTGCCAGATGCATTCAATGATGCAGCAAAAGTGATGAAATCACATATTCCAGCTGCTAATACTCCAGCTCGAATTAATGTTCCAATAGGAAAAACTGCTAATATGCCGGCTAATGAATCAACAAAACACGCCTGAAGCGTGGAAGACCTATAGGCTCAAAAGATTCAGCTCCCCGAAGGAGAAAAACAATGAAGAATAATTCTCTAGAAGAGTATGAAACACTTGAAAGACCCACAATAATAACTCCTACAGAGGAAGAAGTCCCTGAAGTGACACAAGTCCCTGAAGAGACTGACGTCCCTGAAGTGACGCCCGTGCATGAAGAACAAGTACATGGAAATGAAGAAATTTCCATAAATTATGCAAATTCACAAATATTGTGGGATCGAAAGCAAGTGCTTGTTGATGATATATTCTCATTTGCAGTAGCTACAGAAATCATTTCAGATAATGATTTAGAACCACGTTCAGTGGATGAATGCAGACGAAAAAATTGTTGGCCACAATGGAAAGCTGCTATTCAAACAGAATTGGATTCACTTGCAAAACACCAAGTATTTGGACCAGTAGTCCTAACCCCTGAAGGTGTTAAACCAGTAGGATGTAAATGGGTGTTTGCGAGAAAACGAAATGAAAGAAACGAGATTGTTAGATACAAAGCTCGTCTTGTGGCACAGGGTTTCCTGCAGAGACCTGGGATAGATTTTGAAGAGACATATTCTCCTGTGATGGACACAATCACATTTCGGTATTTAATTAGTCTTGTAGTCTCAGAAGGACTTGACATGCAGCTAATGGATGTGGTTACTGCATATTTATATGGAAAATTAGATACCGACATTTATATGAAAGTTCCTGAAGGACTAAAATTGCCTGAAGCAAAACCACGAAACATGTACTCAATCAAGCTAAGACGATCCTTGTATGGATTAAAGCAATCTGGACGAATGTGGTATAACCGTCTTAGTGAGTACTTAATAAAAGAAGGATTTATTAAGAAAACGGAACTCGGATTTACCATTATTGCAGTATATGTTGATGATATTAATCTAATTGGGACTCCTGAAGAGCTCGAAAAGGCTTCCGAATATCTGAAAAAGGAGTTTGAAATGAAAGATCTTGGAAAAACAAGATATTGTCTCGGCTTGCAAATTGAGCAAAGTTCAAATGGGATACTTGTTCATCAAACAACATATGTTGAAAAAATCCTGAAGCGTTTTAATATGGACAAATGTCATCCATTAAGTACTCCAATGGTAGTAAGGTTACTTGACCCAAAGAAGGACCCTTTTCGTCCAAAAGAAGATACTGAAAATCTTCTTGGTCCTGAAGTACCATATCTTAGTGCAATTGGTGCCTTATTATATTTGGCCCAATGCACTAGACCTGACATTGCATTTTCAGTTAATTTATTGGCCAGATTTAGCTCTGCACCAACTCGAAGGCATTGGAATGGTGTGAAGCACATTTTTCGTTATCTTCGTGGAACGTCAGACATGGGTCTATTCTATGCAAAGGATTCCAATAATGGTGCACAACTAAAGGGTTATGCAGATTCAGGATATCTTTCAGATCCTCACAAGGCTCGCTCACAAACAGGCTATGTATTCACTTGCGGTGGCACAGCAATCTCTTGGCGATCTACGAAACAGACTTTGGTCGCCACGTCTTCTAACCACTCTGAGATTCTTGCACTCCACGAAGCAAGCCGGGAATGCGTGTGGATAAGGTCTTTGGTTCATCATATTCGTACTGCATGCGGACTATCTCTCATTACAGATGTTCCAACAACTATATATGAAGACAATGCAGCATGCATTGCTCAAATCAAAGGGGGATATATCAAGGGTGATAGAACAAAGCATATTTCTCCAAAATTCTTTTACACTCATGAGCTCCAGCAGAGACATGAAATTGATGTTCAACAAATTCAGTCAAAGGACAATCTTGCAGATTTGTTTACTAAAGCTTTGTCGACATCAACATTCAAGAAGCTGGTGTATGAAATCGGGATGCGACGAGTTTGCGACCAAAATTCTTGAAATCTTGTACTTATGAGGGGGAGTAATTTTTGATGACATTTTGCGAACTGTACTCTTTTTCCTTCGCCTAGGTTTTGTCCCATTGGGTTTTCCTGGCAAGGTTTTAATGAGGCAGTGTCAAACGCATACACTATTATACGATTAAGTTACATTGTACTCTTTTTCCTTCGCTTTGGTTTTTTCCCATTGGGTTTTCCAAGCAAGGTTTTAATGAGGCAATTTTCTTAGCGTGGTGGTCATCCAAGGGGGAGTGTTGTGAATATGGTGGATAACCACCACTTCTCTAACTCATAACCTCCCCCACTCTTCAACTCCATAACCCTCTCATTCAACTCCCTAACCTCCCCCACTCTTCTATTCCATAACACTCCCATTATGCCCCACTATCTCCCCCTCACCTCTATAGACTTGTAACTCTCCACCTTTGGGATTCCTCTATGCACCCTATAAATAGAGGGGTTCTCTCTTGTATTCAACCAACAAATAGTGAATAAGAATCTCTCTCTACTTCTCTTCTATATGCTTGTGTGCTTTGTTTATATACTTTTATATATCATATTCTATTTAGTTTACAACATTATTAACTTTATAACAAAAATAATTAAGAAAACTAGAGTGAATTGCTCGAATACCCCCGGACCAACACCTCCATTATTTCTCTGTCCCTATTTTTTTTTTTATGTTTTATACACCTGCAGTCTGATTTTATTTTATTTTTACGTTTAATTTTTTATAATACCTGAACTACCCTCTCTTACAAACTAAAAAACCCTACAATGTCCCCATCTTCTTTCTCTTCTTCACCAAATCAACTAAACCTCTATCAGCTGACACTCTTGCCGCCAGCCACGACACAAATTCACAACGCCACTGTTCACATCGTCGTTCACATCACCGACCCGCCATTCACATTGCCACCACGACACTGATCCGCCATCCACATAGTCGTTTAACGATCCGCTGCCCTTAACATCACCGCCGCGATGCCACCAGTTGGGGGGCTGAGAGGGTGGGTCTGCGGCGATTCGACGGCGGCGGTGGAGGTTGTGGATGCGGAAGAGGTCTTGGTGGGTGGAGTGGTGTCCTTCTTGGGTGTTGTTGAGAGGGTTTGGTGGGTTTTTGAACAGCTGATGATGCGAGGAAGAAGAGGAGGAGGAAGACGAGAAGAGCTGGATTGGAAGATACAATCATTACCAAAGATCGATTTTTTTATGGGTTTATGACTGAGAAGAGCTCCTACTCAATCAAAACTTTGTTTTTTTTTTTTTTTTTTTTATCTGTGTTTTCTCTGTTTGGATTGAATTGAAAAACCCAAACGAAGAAATCCAAGAATTCTTGTTGTAGAAGTGGGTCTGCACATAACGGGAGTGGAGAAGGGAAGAAAGGAAATGATGGAATACTAATTAAGTTTATTAAAAAAAAAAGTGTAACGCTGTAGAACCAATGAACCCATTTTGAAACGTGAAATCTGATTGCATTAATTTTATTCCTCAAATCTTAGAGTTCTATATATATATATATATTTTTTTTCATTCAGAGAACATAAGAATACATCATCATAATTATACATATATTGTCAAAGCTAAAATCCAATACAAATTCAATATACATAGGAAACAACTAAATTTATATATTCATACTATCATACATATGGGTCTTCTACATGTCAAAGAAATGACCAACACCTTTTACACAAGTCTAGTGCTCCAGAAATAAAATACGAGCTTCAACCTCCAACGCCTTAACGAGATCGACAACCACCAATAGCTAATCTCAAAGGTTGGGAAAAGAGAGGGATGAGCTACCACACGCTTAGTGAATGGACACAAGTGTCCCAATAATATAATATGCTTAAAAATAATGACTTTATAAAGGTGTCTCGCTAAACAATTATATAATACATAAATCTTATGATAAAAATGTTATTCAAAACATGCCAGGTGTAAAACTTCTCATTTAAGGAATACATGATGTCATAAAACACTCTTCTCAAAACTATATGATGAGTATGAATGCAACGGACACGCATGCCCGCTTTCCACGACACTTAACCGCAGAGATTTCGCTTTAGAAATCGGGCCACGTAGACATAGCCACCTAGACTTGGGTCCATTTTAGACCGCAGCCACCTAGACTGAGCCACCTAGACGATTTAATGCATGCACAATCAAAACTACTTATTCTTTCAAGTATACAGCATGCAACAATTTTCATAAATCCCATAATTTCCAATGCATACGATATATCCAAAATATCAACCTATATATTGATAACATGCTCATATGCTTTATACAAGATAGATTTCATAATCATAAAATAACATGATGCTTTTCAAATAATATAGAGACATCCACTCACCTCCAGTCCACGCAATACAAACCGATGCACGTGCATGAACGCTACACACTCGCACGTAGATAACCTAGCATAACAATTATGCAATCAATAAATAAGAAAATCATTCAATCATGACAAACAACTTACAACAACACTCGGCCCAATAATCCCAAGAGCCCGTACCAAATAGATCCACAATCCGCAACTCACTTTAAAGGCCTAACAAAAATTCTAACTCTAAATAAATAATAAAGTGTTCATATCTCACAATGATCCGATAATCAATATCCATTTATTTCATAAGGCCCACAAAATCGATAAATCCTTGAATGAGTATTTAGACAAATCCAATAAGGCTCAACTACAACATCAATGATCGAAATAACTCAATCCAATCAATTTACATCCAAATAACAATAATATCCAATTAATATTCATTTATCACACTAAATCAAATTATCGATTTAAGATCCAATTTGAGTCACCAAGATCAATAAAATCATAAAAACCCATAAATCAAATTATACTTATTAAACATCCATTTGGGATCCCTTTAATCTCTAAAATTCATCAAACTTGGTCACGAAGCCAAATATTTTGAATTCTAAGAAACTGCACAGAAATCATTGAAAAATCATAACTTTCTACCCGTAACTCCGAATTGGACGATTCATGATTCGTTGGAAAGATCTTTTCGAAACCTATTTCTGTTTGTGAAATACAATTTTCCCAGAAACGACTCTATCATAGTCAAAAACACGATTTAACATCTAAGTATATAATCAACCCGAAAATAACCCTTTAATCCCCAAAACCAATAAATCTAATTTGATTTTAAGAAATCCTTCAAGATCCATTGAAATCTAATCAAATAATCATCTATTTAAAATCAATCAAACCCTAACCCTAATCCATCAACCTTCTTCCCCAAATAATCGATTGACACAATCATCTTCTAACAAAAATAAATTGAAACACTAAACAATAAAAATCAATAGAGAAAGATTTCTCACCTTGTGGTGCTCGACGGGTAGAGTTAGGTCATCACCATCCTTCATGCCCTATGAGAAATCTGATACAAACCCTAACTCAAAACGTGTTATATTAAATGGGTTTTTTTACTAAATTACAAAACGACCCCTCAAGTATTCTAGGTTTACAACTAGGTCCTTATCTGATTTACAGACAGATCCCTATCCGATTTACAAACTGATCCCTGAAGGCTATTAAAAGGTATTCTGGATTCGCAACCAGATCCCTGGGCCCAATAACTTAACACAAAATCCTAAAACCCTAATTTTCCGAACTCCGAATCTCACCAAATTTCAACCAAAATATCTTGAGACTATAAAGATCTCTGAAAAAATACAAAATAAATATTTCAAGATTTATTTATAATTATCAAAATTATAAATCAAATTAGACATATTTGGGCTCACCGTCAAATCTGAAAAATGGAATAATTAAATTTCAATATAAAATTTCTATTATATAATTAAAATAAATATATAAGGCTAAAAATACAGAAACGTTACAAAAAATGTACTTGTGCATTTTATATATACATATGATTTTAAAGAAAAATACGAGGAGAAATGTAATACCCAATTACATTACATAGTTACAAAAATGTAATGCCCAATTCCAGAAATATAATCACAACATACAAAAATATACTTATTAATTACAAAAACTACAATATTACATAACTAGTAATTATCATTTACAGAACAAAAATGTAATATCATATATAGAATTAAACTAATGATATACAATTTTACAGAAATGTAATATCATTTATGGAATTAAAATAACTATTTACAAATATGTAAATGACAGACATTTTTAAAAAAATGTAATAACATTTTACAGATATGTAATGACAAATTACAGAAACTGTATAAACAATTACCGAATGTAATCAATGATTTACAAAATCATTCACATAACAACAACGCGGGAATATAATGTGTACATAAATGTAATATCATTTATATTTATAAAAATGTAATACCATCTATACAATTAAACTAACCTTTTACATATACGTAAATAACAGATAATATAGATGCATAAATGTAATAACCTTTTACATATATGTAATGAGCAATTATAAAAATTTTATAAACAATTAAATGATGTAATAAATGATTTACAGAAATCATTCACATAAGAACAACGTAGAGAGTGATTTGGAGAGAGTGGATTTTGAGGGGAAGTTACACCGATTTTGCGAGTGGGGGAGGTGAGGGGTAGTTTAAGCATCAAAAGCTGAGGTGGCGCTAGTCAAGAGTAAAAAAAAAGAGACCAAATAGGAAGGTTACATTTTTGTACATGTGGCTTTCAATTCTTGAATCTATTATAAAAACAGTCTAGGAATGAATGTATAACAATTCTGTGTCTAATCATCTTTGTGTATATTGAATGCTCTTTATAGATAAACTATTAAATATATGTAATCATGTATATCATATATGTATGTATCAATTGTATTTCTGTAACTCTTTACTCTTTAATGTAAGTATCAATGTTAGTTACTATAACTAGAAATTATATTTATGTAACTAATATGCAACATTTCTATAAATTGATAAGGGGAAGTTAGAACTTAAAAGCAGCTTTTCAGCGTTCTCTCCGTGTTTGAAACTTCTTGGAAACAACACAAACATAGGGTTGTTTTTTCAAAGGCGAGGGTTTGAAACTCACATTTAAATGGACCTTAAAATTATGTTATAATTCATGATATTTATAACATTATGGAAAACATTTGTGATCAAGCTCCTTCAGGACATATTAGAGGTATTGTGAATCTCTGCTTTAGTATTTACTAAAGGCTTCTTTTTATGTTATGTATGTATGCATGAGACCATGATTAATAGAAGTTAATTTTGATCATAATTGGTTATAATTAAAGTTCCTGTTCAAGGGAAAAAAATCAACCTTAAAAGTTTAGGTGGGATTTCATAAAAGAGCAGAGAATATATTTAAACTTAGAATCTCTTCAAAATCAACAGCAATGCGAAATCAGTTGTAAAAAAATGATGTTTTTCATTGCAGAAACCCCTCTCAAAGACACCATTCCCATGAAATCAGAAAGACATTTTTTTCCCCTCTCTCAACACCACAAAGATGATTAATAAGACATCATTTCATCATGGGATCAAATGAGGAGTTCTTGCTCGCTTCCTGCGAGGACAGTTTGGATGAACGGTGGATCGACGAGCGGTGAGGTGAACGGCTACGGTGTGAACAACGGATCAGAGAGCGGTGAGGTGAACGGCGGATCACCCAGTGGCGATGGTGTAAACGACAGATCGGTGAGCGACGAGCTAAACAACGACGATGTGAAGGTGACAGGTGTCTACGAAGGATTACGGCAAGAGCGTTGGCGGACTAGGAGGCACTCGTGTGGGAAAGAAGAAGAAAAAGTGCTGGTTTGGGGAAGAAGAAGAATAAGAAAAAGAAAGGAAATGTGATTTTATTTTGTCTTATATGTGGGGGTAGTTCTGGTTTTAAAAAAAAGAAGGGGTAAAAAAAAAATTGGATAAAGCTGTGGGGGTAAATAGAAAATAAATTTTTTTTAAGGGTATAAAAAAAATATG
Source organism: Acorus gramineus (assembly GCA_030737835.1). Lineage (NCBI taxonomy): Eukaryota > Viridiplantae > Streptophyta > Magnoliopsida > Acorales > Acoraceae > Acorus > Acorus gramineus. The sequence goes on along the minus strand of CM060856.1, from coordinate 13,989,497 downwards.
AGGGTGGATCCAAGGTATATGGGCAATTCACCCAAAAAAAAACTATCACACAGAACATGTCATAAAATAACATGTAAATAGCCAAACGGTCGCAAGAGTTTGGATTTCGTGATCGAACAACGAGATGGGATTATAAATAGCGAAGAGGGACCGAAAGAAAGATGTCGTTTATACCATGGAAACAGCAGAAAATTTTGGAGAGACGGAAGACCACCTCCTTCCTTCGCATACTCGCCTCCTCCACCACTGCCTCTGACGCCGAAGAATCCCTTCACATCCTTCTAGATTCCTCCAGAACCTCCGACGGTCGCCTCTCCGAAACCCTCCTCCCCGTCCTCCTCCGCCTCGTCCACCACCACCCCCTCCACCTCCTACTCTCTCTCAGGCTCATCCGAAACCTATGCGCGGGCGACGCCTCCAACCAGGACTCCCTCCTCCGATCCAACGGCGTCGACATCGTCGCCTCCCTGATCTCCGGCGACGCCGACCGTCAGATCGTCCGGGCGGGGCTTCAGCTCCTTGGGAACGTCTCCTTGTCCGGGGAGGATCACCGGGAAGCCGTATGGGGCCGACTCTTCCCGGCAGAGTTCCGGGAGCTCGCGCGGGTTCGGGACTGCTGTGTCGCCGATCCTCTCTGCATGATCATCTACACTTGTTGTAACAGTCGGGGAAGATTGGTTGAGCTTTGTGGAGATCTAGGGCTTCCGATTGTATTCGATATCATCAAAACTGCCTTGGAAGGTGCGGTCGTTCTTTTGATTGATCGATCGATCGATTGATTCCTCTTTTATTGAAACCCTAAACCTTATAAATCGTTTCTCATCACAGACGGATTTAGGGAAGATTGGCTGCCATTGCTTCTCTCAAAGATCTGCTTGGAAGAGTCGTGTTTTCCTTAGTTGTTTGATAAATTGAGTTCCGTCGACAAATTTACTTCAGAGCAAACGTTCCTGGTGCGTTTACTCGCAGAAAAGCTGTACCAAAGATTCAATGAGGTTACTGTTTCCGATGCTCTGGCTTCGGCAGTTCTCAGTATTCTATGCAGAGCTTCCACGGATGGCAATTTCGCCTCTAGAGGAACATCTGCTCTACCGACTGGTGATCCCGCGATTGATGTGCTCAGATACTCGCTTATCACACTGAGGAACATTTGTGTGCCCGGGAGGATCCTCCCCATCCATCAATTGATTCGCTGATCTCGTCGGGCCTCGTCCGGCTTCTCCTGGGGCTTCTTCGTGATCTCGAGCCACCGACTAATGTCAGAACTATCTTGAAAAATAGTAATGTGATGATGAAAGCCTGTCCTTACAGAGGGTTCTGGAGGGATGTTGTTGCTGTCCTTGGAAATTGTGCGTTCCGAAGGAAGCGAGTGCAAGATGAGATCAGAAATGAGAATGGGATCCTTCCTTTGCTGCAGCAGTGCAGTGTGTGTGATGAGAACCCGTTTTCGAGGGAGTGGGCGATATGGGCAGTGCGGAATGTTTTGGAAGGGAATGAAGACAATGAGAGGGAAGTGTCCAAGCTTGAGTTTCAAGGCGCAGTTGATAATCCTTGGATTACTGAGTTGGGTCTGAAAGTGGAGTGGGATCAGAAGATTCAGAACAGTGGACGTGAAAGGCTTGTGAACATCGCCACTTTATAGACGCAGGGATCTTGCACATTGATTGGAGTTCAGGTGTGCCGTATCTTTTGGTTAATTCATTATAATTGGAAAGTTATACCTGAAATTTGTTTGAATAGGTAGCATGATAGAATGTTTAAAGATTTTGTCACTTCCACGAGACAACATGTAGATTTATTTGACTTTGGTCACACAATTAGGGACTGAAATTTATCTGATGCAAGTGATAAGTAACATGCTTAGAATATTTTGGCTCCATTTTCCTTAATATTCAAATCTTTTTGCAGTGGTCTTGCTCTTGCTCATTATGGTCTGAAATTCAAAATAAAATTCTATAATAACTGTAATATTGTTTTGCCTGTTCCTGGATGAGTATAGAACCTACATTATATCTCTGAAAGCTACCTTAATGCCCGAAGCTCACAATTTTGAAGATTGCTTCTTCAATTCCACCTTCCACAAACCAAACCTCAAAAGGGAATTACACAAATAATGTTGTATTACTATGATTTTGGAGCCATAGGCTGGAATAGTTAACACAACAAAAACACGTAGAGATTGCTAGGATTGGGTAGCCCATCATAAAGATATAAGGTTTTCAATCTACTTTGATTGCTCAATCTTTGCATTCTAATTGAGGAATATGTTTTAGTTGCTCTTTTGGCTCATGAAAACTCAAATTGTCACCATTCCAATTCTCCCATGAATTTTCTCTCCTTTTATCCGGGTCAAGAATATTCCACACAACATGTTATAATACCAAAAGATAACGGAATCTCAAGTCATGCATCATCTAACTAGAAGAATACCATGTCTGATCTTATTGGACATGGTTAAAGGACATAGTCTGAAACCACCGAAAAGAGCCAGTTTTTAGCACAGTGGGCAGGCAGTCTTTTGCAGGTCTTACGTCTTTGGTACCCTGGCCTGTCTATGAACGAGATTCGGTTTTTATTTTGTTTTCTTTCCATATTTTGTATCCTCACTGTTTTTTTTCCTTGTCATCATGATAGCACAATCCAATGATGGATATATATTAGAGGGGTGTGACTGCAAATTTCATGGGGAACAATTGAAGAAGAATAATGTATTCTTGTTGCAGGATCTTGGGCAATCGATCCTCTAGTGATATTCAAGGGTGATGGAGAGCCTGGACTTCAATATCATGGCTAGAACTGATGATCTAATTTATGTGGATGCTGCACTTAAAAGAAATGCATAGGAGTGGAGTCAGTTTCTCTTTTTGGCCATGCAGAAGATGATCTCTCCAAGCCTTTCTCAATTCACCATAACCCATATATTATACAATTTGCAACACTGACATTCTGCTCTTCAACCCCAGTGTCTGGAAGTTCTACAAGGGAACTACATTCTCTGATCAAAGGCAGGCAGCGGGGGCAGAAGGATGCGAAGTTAGAGATGCTGCTTGTTCCTAATATGCGGAGAATTTGGTCCTACCAGGAAAATTTAAGCTCGAGGAGAGCTCGAGGAGACACTCCTGAACGAGATTGAACCTCCACAGAACAATTGATTTTTTTTTTTTTCCAAACAGCCTTATAAGAGATTTTCTTTTCTGCAATGACCAATGGATGAACGGAAAAAAAAAGGAAACACTTCTGGAGTTTTTTTTTTTTTGTTTTGATAGTACGGTAAACTCTTCTTGAGATCATAGAATTCGTCAGAGCTCACAGAGCAGGATCAAGGCTGATGAGTTTTCAGACGATTTTCACATTCACGTCAAGTATTTCGCGAATCTATTTCGAATCTTGACGATCCTATCCGGATATATTGATTATCATACTTATTGGGTATACATGAGATAAGCCTAGCAATTATGTGAAAAATTATTCGTATCCGATCTGAATATGTATTCGAATATTTATAAAATATTCAATATCAAAAATATTTGTATTCGCATTTGAAAAAAAATATCTGTATTTGAAATTTTTTGGATTGGATACGGATATGTCTGTATTCAATTTGTAAAATATTCATATCTAAAAATATTATTATTATATTATTTATTTGATTTTATATTTATATTATTATGATTAGTATGAGTTTTTATTTTTAATCTAAATCATGTAATGTTTTATGTATATATTTATAATTTTATGTTTTATATTAGATAATTATTAGATTTTTTACATAATTTAAATATTAGATATATGATTTTTATTTTTGGATAATTAATATTTGGATATTTTAATAATTCTATATTCATTTTAAATTTTTGGATATTTTGAATAATTATTTGTATTCGAATTTTTAGATTGGGTATAGATATTTGCTTTCAATATCCATTAGATATCATATATGAATATTTTTTTGGATATCCAGTTTGAATACGGATATAGATATGAGCTTATTTGATCTGTATCCGTCTGATTGACCGGCTTAATCTAAGGCCATGTTTGACAACTCAGTTTAGGTTGTTTTTAGCTTCTTTAGAAGGTAAAAGTTTCAAACAAATTACTAAACAAGCTCACTTATTTGAAAAAGTGTCTCAAAAACTGCGTAAGTAGCTTCTTTTATCAGCAACAAACGTGATTACTTGATTAATTAAAAACAACCCTCATGATTACATTCTAAAAAATCCTATATTAAGCTCCAAGTTTCTTTTCAAACTGTTTCCAAATGCACCAAATGAATCTTTAGGGAATAAAATCTATTTAAGAGCATCTCCAATTATATATCCAAATATTTATTTAAATTTAAATTAGGATCGGGTTAAGTCCAACAGGCGTTAGACTATTTGATTATTCAATGCGTTCGTAACCGTCCGATCTTATAATTTTAATATAAACAAATTAATTGAATTAAAAAAAAATTTAAATTTTAATTGCATTCTAAATTTAGTTTTGAAATCTTACAAAGTATTTCAATTACAATAAATTGAAAAGATCGGACGGTCACGAACGCGTTGGACAATCAAATTGTCCAACGCCTGTTGGACCTAACCCGATCTCATTTAAATTTGAGTAGAAGTCATCCAAAATCTTCTTCAATCATTTATCCATACCCATATCAAATTAAGCTTTTATTCAAATTTTTACCCAAATCAAGGGAAACTAAAATCTTTACCCAAATTTTCAATATATTTTTTCCTTTATCTCCACATTGTATTCCAATGTGACATTTTTGTTGAATTATATTAGATGCTTTCCTACCCCAAAATTTTTCATCGTCTCTTGAAACCCAAAAAAAAAAAGTGGTCTTCTTTCTTAAGTCATCATCTTTGTTTTTTAACTTTTTATTTTTAATCCAATAAGAAAAAGATTATTTTTACCTTTTTCAAAAAATTGGATGATTATGATTTTTAAATTTAAATATCTTGAAAGGAAGAAACATTGAGTAGTACAAATGTTTGAAGAATGGGAAGGTTCACTAGCAGAAGATCGAAGGGGCTATGGGGCACTCATTCAAAACCATAGTGCAGATTTTCTCATTGGCCTAGCTGACAAACTTAACCTTCCTTCCATCAATCTTCTTGAGCTTAAAGCCATTGAACACGGAGTCAAGTTGTGTAACATGACTCGGGTCCAAAAATTGTGGATTGAATCTGATTCAACCTGCACTGCCTTGGCTGAAGGGAAGAGGAACCATACCATGGACTGCGATAAGATCACTTCAAACCACCCATAATTTTCTTAATCAGCTAGAAGACTGGAGGGCCACACACATACACAAAAAGGGAACTCTCTGGCCGATATTCTCGCAGCATACCAATTGATGAGGGGGGAAACTGTTTATCATACTAACCAACTTTAGAATGAGATTGACAAAGCTCTTGAGCTGAACAGACAAGCTAAAGGGATCATACATATAAGGGAATAAAACAACAACCTGATGGTCTTAGCTTTTCCATGAAAACAGGGGATTAAGTAGGACAATGGGTTGTGTTTGTGACACCCTTGCACTCTTTTTTCCCCATTTTGCATCATGTAAAGGTCTGTATATTTATAAATCTCCTATAGCAATACAAACGTTCTGATTATCAATAAAAAAAAAATGCTTGGAGAAAGATTTTGAAAATATTTATAGAAAATAATTAGAAGAAAATATGAATTTTTAAAAAGATTTGAATAAAATACAGAGTGATGGTTGGAGACACATCATATCAAATCAAGCTTTTAAATAAAATTTAAATATAAATTTTAGTAAGGGCTGGAGTTGGAGATGACCTTTGATTTATTTACATTTTAGAGGGGCGCAAATAAAATCATTACGAATGAAAATATAACCGACCCGTTTAACCGTTTGTTGTAAACACGACCCGACTCGACTCCCCAATCCGCGGTCGGTGCTATTTATAGCAGGGAGAGTTAAAAAAGCGAACCCTAGAACATATTGACATTCATCTTGCGATCTAGGGTTTCGACGCTTCATTTGAAAGATGGTACTCTCCACTTCTCTCTCTTTTTTTAATTTCAAAACGATCTCCCCGTCTAACTCTCTAGCTCTTGCTCTCCTTGATTTCATTTTCAGGCGGACTCCCCCCGTAAGAGGTAAAACCCTAGATCCCCACCTATCGCTTTTTCGTTCTTTTGATGTTCTTGACGATCTAGGTTATTGGTTTTGTCTGTTAGTATTTCATTATTATGTTTTTGTTACCGGACAATTCTTCACATCTAGGGTTTGGGTCCTTGGTGTCATAGATCTTTTCATTGGAGTTTCTCTAGAATAAGGTTGTCCTATAAACTTACAAAGCTGTAAATCTGAACATCTAGTTTGTGTATGTGTGTTTGGGGTGGGGGGGGGGGGGGTGTGTGAATGTAGAAATGGTTTCTTTTAGAATCCGTTGACATGTGGTCTGTTGGGTTTTTTTATGCGCAATACCATGTCATGCTCCTTTAGAGTCGTTAAAATGTTCTTATGAATGCCTGACATCATTTTATTGGTAATATTTTGATTTGGTTAGTATGTCCCTTAATGTATGAGTCATTATACATCAGTGTAACCCTTCTTTGACTTGTGGGGACAACGATCTCATTTTAAATTCACATTTTCTGTTGGGTCTTGCTGGTGCACGAGAACTTGTCTTGTTAAGTTTTGTTTTAGAGATCACCTGGTCTTTGTGTTTTTCAAGGGGTTTCTGATACAATGAGGGAAAGCTCCATTTTCCTTTCAAAAATGCCTTTTTCTGTTATGCATTTTTTGTTGGGAAACTAAGGGCCTTGTGTCCATCAAAATTTTGAAGATTTTATTCACAAGGGTGTTAACATTATGGGTTTGTCATTTTAAATTTCCCAAGTTAAATATGCACACTGATTCCGCTCTCACACAGTATTTTATTAACTGGAACCAGAACCTTCAGTCATCTGGTAGATAAGGAGTTTTAGTTATACTCTTTGATGGTTTTGCAAAATATAATGGACTTTGTGCTTTTTAGATCATCTATTTTGTAGTCATAATTTGATTTTTTTTTTTAATGAAGAACAGAGAATTGAGATTGTGGAGACTATATCTCAGATTGATGTTGATTGGGCTTATATCTGTCATTCAAAAAATCACTTTATAGACTGGTGGACCACAAATCCACAATATTATATATTATAATGAAATTTATGCGCTTCTACTTGTTAGAGTTCATTGCTTTGGCTTGGTCTTTGAAAAAAGGAGGGTTTACACACCACCTTCGATTGGTTTCAATCCTATGATAGGATAGCAATCATACAAAATCTGGTAAGGAGCATCACCAATTCCTTTCAAGGTTTATGCACACCTAAATGATTCAATCATTTTGAAGCATATTAACGAAGATTGATGCAGTCATGCTGTTAGAGTGTTAGGAGATATGTATTTGTGTTTGGTAGAGGGGAGGATGTGGTTTTTGAAGGGAAAGGTTGGATGTGTGGGAAAACCAAGAAGAACAAGACCAGAAATGATCGTGTATCTGGAAGTCCGGGAGTAATTTTCTTTATGCTATAGAATGGTAGAGCATCAACCCATATATTTTGCACATTCAGTGGTTGCTACCAAATTCATTTGTATAAAGAATGAGAAGATGGATCATAACTTTCAAGAAAATTTGAACAGTAGTGCCTCGAATACATAAGAGAACTAATATATTGTCATTGACCAGCTACAAGACTTTACAGGGAATAGGTTGCCTTGTGCTTTAGATAGATGATTAATACACTTATAGTTAGTGGGAGATGGAACACAAATTACTTTAATGATCCAGAATTTTTTTCTTAACATTTCTTTTCTTTCATGTGTATCCATTTTATCGTATAGTGGTGAGGTATGATGAGTGAGATATGAAAGAAATGTTTCATGAATTCAGAAGCTGGTGCTTGATGTTAAGATCGTTCATTTATTGTGATTTGGCCAAGTCGTCTGTTGTACATAGGGGATAAGATTGTGATTGAGAAATAGTAGTTTGGGATGTGGTCTCGAGTAGATTACTCTTCTACTGAGACACAGTCCAGATTTTTTATTTCTTTCTTTTTGTTTCTTTGTTTATGAATTGGAAATTCTTTTCTTATTAATAAATTTTGGGTAGGATGCCTTTTTTTTTTATTTTTTTCTTAACATTTCTTTTCTTTCATGTGTATCCATTTTATCGTATAGTGGTGAGGTATGATGAGTGAGATATGAAAGAAATGTTTCATGAATTCAGAAGCTGGTGCTTGATGTTAAGATCGTTCATTTATTGTGATTGGGCCAAGTCGTCTGTTGTACATAGGGGATAAGATTGTGATTGAGAAATAGTAGTTTGGGATGTGGTCTCGAGTAGATTACTCTTCTACTGAGACACAGTCCAGATTTTTTATTTCTTTCTTTTTGTTTCTTTGTTTATGAATTGGAAATTCTTTTCTTATTAATAAATTTTGGGTAGGATGCCTTTTTTTTAAATACACTTATAGTTAGTGGGAGATGGAACACAAATTACTTTAATGATCCAGAATTTTTTTCTTAACATTTCTTTTCTTTCATGTGTATCCATTTTATCGTATAGTGGTGAGGTATGATGAGTGAGATATGAAAGAAATGTTTCATGAATTCAGAAGCTGGTGCTTGATGTTAAGATCGTTCATTTATTGTGATTTGGCCAAGTCGTCTGTTGTACATAGGGGATAAGATTGTGATTGAGAAATAGTAGTTTGGGATGTGGTCTCGAGTAGATTACTCTTCTACTGAGACACAGTCCAGATTTTTTATTTCTTTCTTTTTGTTTCTTTGTTTATGAATTGGAAATTCTTTTCTTATTAATAAATTTTATGATTAATACACTTATAGTTAGTGGGAGATGGAACACAAATTACTTTAATGATCCAGAATTTTTTTCTTAACATTTCTTTTCTTTCATGTGTATCCATTTTATCGTATAGTGGTGAGGTATGATGAGTGAGATATGAAAGAAATGTTTCATGAATTCAGAAGCTGGTATTGTGATTTGGCCAAGTCGTCTGTTGTACATAGGGGATAAGATTGTGATTGAGAAATAGTAGTTTGGGATGTGGTCTCGAGTAGATTACTCTTCTACTGAGACACAGTCCAGATTTTTTATTTCTTTCTTTTTGTTTCTTTGTTTATGAATTGGAAATTCTTTTCTTATTAATAAATTTTAGTGGGAGATGGAACACAAATTACTTTAATGATCCAGAATTTTTTTCTTAACATTTCTTTTCTTTCATGTGTATCCATTTTATCGTATAGTGGTGAGGTATGATGAGTGAGATATGAAAGAAATGTTTCATGAATTCAGAAGCTGGTGGTTGCTGTTAAGATCGTTGATTTATTGTCGTCTGTTGTACATAGGGGATAAGATTGTGATTGAGAAATAGTAGTTTGGGATGTGGTCTCGAGTAGATTGCTCTTCTACTGAGACACGGTCCAGAATTAATACACTTATAGTTAGTGGGAGATGGAACACAAATTACTTTAATGATCCAGAATTTTTTTCTTAACATTTCTTTTCTTTCATGTGTATCCATTTTATCGTATAGTGGTGAGGTATGATGAGTGAGATATGAAAGAAATGTTTCATGAATTCAGAAGCTGGTGCTTGATGTTAAGATCGTTCATTTATTGTGATTTGGCCAAGTCGTCTGTTGTACATAGGGGATAAGATTGTGATTGAGAAATAGTAGTTTGGGATGTGGTCTCGAGTAGATTACTCTTCTACTGAGACACAGTCCAGATTTTTTATTTCTTTCTTTTTGTTTCTTTGTTTATGAATTGGAAATTCTTTTCTTATTAATAAATTTTGGGTAGGATGCCTTTTTTTTTTATAGATGATTAATACACTTATAGTTAGTGGGAGATGGAACACAAATTACTTTAATGATCCAGAATTTTTTTCTTAACATTTCTTTTCTTTCATGTGTATCCATTTTATCGTATAGTGGTGAGGTATGATGAGTGAGATATGAAAGAAATGTTTCATGAATTCAGAAGCTGGTGCTTGATGTTAAGATCGTTCATTTATTGTGATTGGGCCAAGTCGTCTGTTGTACATAGGGGATAAGATTGTGATTGAGAAATAGTAGTTTGGGATGTGGTCTCGAGTAGATTACTCTTCTACTGAGACACAGTCCAGATTTTTTATTTCTTTCTTTTTGTTTCTTTGTTTATGAATTGGAAATTCTTTTCTTATTAATAAATTTTGGGTAGGATGCCTTTTTTTTTTATATATAGGATTTTTCATTTATTAGAGGCTGTAATGAAAACCTGTGCTTATTAGTCTTTCTTTCTATTAATATTCTTGTACATGGGGATGTGTGTGATTCTTTTGCTGCATCTTTTCTCCTTCCTTCATTTTCTAAATGTCATTCCAGTATGATGATGTCTTTCCCGCATTATCTAGTTGGCCATTGGTGGGACACATTACATTGAACAAACTAAATATGAGAAATATCAAGAGCTCAAGCTCCTTGATCACATGACTGTTAATGCCAGTGTAATCTTATTGAATCATTTGTTGTACTAATTGATGTGTTTATCTTCTATAAGATGGTTTCCTTGAAAGGAAAATTTTCTAGTTATTAACGGGCTATTTGCTAATGCCATACTTCCTACCATGAATGTTACATGAGAAGCACTTACAAATTAATTTTATTTATAACATTAAACTGGAAGTTATTTAAAATAGATTTAATGTTTGAAGTCTTTTTTACCATGGTGTCATGTATGCTTGAAAATTGATCAGATATTCAAGGTCCGCTTCTCCCCCTGCTCCTGCTAGAGGTCGCTCCAGATCACGATCTCCCCTTGCCCCTGTTAGAGGTCGCTCCAGATCACGATCTCCCCTTGCCCCTGCTAGAGGTCGCTCCAGATCACGATCTCGATCCAGATCATGGTCTAGACCCAGATCAAAGGATAGGTCTCGTTCTCGATCCCGATCCGGAAGTCGTGGAAGGTTTGTTGCCATCTTGGATGTTAGTGTATTTGTTTTGCATGCCACCATTTCCTTGGTTACCTTGTAAGCCTCCTCTCAATGAAATGGCAGAACTGCTGCTGTGAATCCTGGAAACACTCTTTATGTCACTGGGCTTTCTACCAGAGTCACAGAAAGGGACCTTGAGGATCATTTCTCCAAGGAAGGAAAGGTTAGGCACCCCTTTCGCATAGTTCTATTTGTTTCATTATACTAATCAATGACTTGGCCCGCCCCTCCCTGTAGGTGGCATCATGTTATCTAGTTGTTGAACCTCGCACGCGCATCTCCCGGGGTTTCGCATTTGTGACCATGGACTCTGTTGAGGATGCCAACCACTGCGTTAAACATCTCAACCAGTCAGTATTGGAGGGCCGATACATAACAGTGGAAAAGGTAATTGTATAGCATTCTGTTTGGGGAGAATATGGAAAACATCTACCATCTTTTCTTCTTCTGGAGATGTCCTTTCTTGTTGACGTGGAGGTTTTTGGCTATATTCAGAAGAACATTGCGTCAGCTATGTTGGCAGCAATCAAGATGATGTGTTCATCCAATCTCAACTTAAAAAGTCTCAAACAGCTTGATGAATGGCCCAGCCTAATGGTTTTACCATGCATCAACATCAACTAAACAATAGCAAACATTGCCCCAACTAAACAACCTCAGCAATTCACCTTCAACTCCCTCAACTAATCAACGGACAATTATCAACTACTCTCTAATCGGGCATTTCGTGATGGTATCTCACACCTGGCATTGATGATATGCTTCTACTAGTCTTATGCTTCAGTAATAGCATCTCACTAGTCTTATCGTTATGACTTATGAGTTTACAGCCGAGATATTTTTTGTTTCATCTTTTACATCTCTCATTTTTCTGTTGACATGTTGCATTCTAGTGACAAATCTTTTGCTTGAGGAACAAACGTAAAGGATTGAGTTCTTGTTGCCTTTTTCAGTCAAAGAGGAAACGCCCACGCACACCTACTCCTGGAAATTACCTCGGAGTGAAGAGCACCAGAGACAGTGAGCCTTTTTATTTTCATTATATGTTATAATAGTTGTTCCTTTTATTTGTCTTTACCAGTTCTTTTAATTGTTATGGCAGGCCACCGTGATCGTGGTAGATACCGTGGAGGGTATGGACGCGATGAATATGGTGGTGGGGGTTATCGCCGATCTCCGAGACGCTCACCATACCGAGGTGGCCGTGATTATTCACCGCGGCGATCCCCGTATGCCGACCGGCGGAGATCCCCATATGCTGAAAGGTCGAGGAGGGGCCGGTCTAGGTCTCCACCATATTCTCCTTATGGCAGTCCAGAGAGGGGCTATGGACGCCGTGAATCCCGTGATGTTTATGCGCGGTGATCTGCAGCAGACACTATTGCTTGCGGTTGGGTGTTAAAAATGTAATTTCTGGATCCACCTGTTTAGCAACTTATTCTGTTCTTCGGTTGGGAACAAGCTGAGTTGGGATAAACTGGTGTGTCAATTGTGTTTTTTTTTTTTTTTTTGGTTGGTTTCTGGTGCCCAAAACAGTGACTTTTGTGTTTCTGTCATGTAATCAACTGTCCTTTGGATCCTCTGTGGTCTTGTGGTGCACTCTTGCTTGGAAAAAGTTTTATCAGTTTTTCAATCCACTGATTAGGTGAGTCTATGTGAGCGAGACCATGCATTAGGAAGTGGGGAACGGGACTGGTGGGTGGCGAGCGTGACATCATGGCTAGTCAGGCTTAAGTAGCGTTTAGTAGGATTGTAAAATTGATTTTTTATGGGTTTAAAACTGATTCTATAGGAAGTTTTGCAGTTTTTAGGTACTATTTATCTGAAAAATGTCTGCAAGTGCGTTTGGATGTGTAATTTAAAATCTGAGATTTACTGAAAGTTACTTTTGAAATTCTGTTTTTCAAACACTAGCTTTCATGAAAAACTGAGAATCATGTTTGGGAAACACTAGTTTTTGAAAAAAAAAATTCTATAAAATAAATTTTTTAAAACATTACCGGATCATCCTTACCCCAAAAAACATAAGGTTTCTCCAAGCCCAAATAGGACATTCATTCTCTATGTGACAATGAAAGAATGCAATCCATCAAACAAAACAGAAAGAGAAGTTGATATTCTTGAAAAGATTCATTCAACATTTCCTTCAAAAAAGAATTAAAAAAAAAAAAAAAAAACCTTTTATGATTGGTTTGACAAGATAATTACATCACATAGGTCCTCGTGGATTTCTCCGATTCGAGGTTTTAGGGGCGGTGATGTGTCTGCCAGGGAATGAAAAAGTGCATGTTAGGTTTAAATGTCTTTTGTCATTTTTTTTCATTTCAACAAGGTGATCATTTCAATGGGTCACTGAGGGCTTTCGAAACACTGAAAATGTTAGAAGCTCGCCTTTGTTAGCTTTTGTATGCTAGTATTTATAAGAAGCTACTTTTATAATTGTATAATCAAACAGTTTTACTGTATTAATTTTTTATAAACAAATTTTTAATAAATAATGTACAAAAATTATGATTTTTAAAAGCTGGAGGGCAACAAAACGCGTCTTAAACTGCGACGCACAACATGTTTGCATCCACATTTTTATGTTTTTGAAATTCCTAATCGCAAAAGCAATCATATTGTGGAACCAAAGGGACACTTAGCGGTGCTTCAAGCACTTTATTTTATTGATTTATTATGTATTGACCCTTTGTTTCTTACTTTTCTTATTTTCTTCTACTCTCTTCACGTATGGACACTGGACACTGTCTATTTTTCTCTACACAGTGAAATAAAATTAATCATAATTTTTTCAAGATCAATTTTTCAATCCACAACCGAATCATAATTAACAAAAATCAATTCGAATTCAAAAAAGGAAATCTAAGTTGCACCCTTACTTAGGAAGTTGATACGCTTAACCTATTTTGCAACTTCATTATTTAGCTAATGAAATACATTATTTTTAAAGAGAGATGGACACGTTATAAATATATATATTTTTCATGATAGAATAAATATTGAGATATTAGTCGTTGATTTTATGTACTACTTTGATAACAATGTTACACTCATGAATCAGTGCCCCTTACCTACGCCTCCCGGTCAATAATATAACTTTTATTCCATGAAATCTAAAACCCTCATAAATAATAATAATAATAATAATAAAAATAAAAAAAACGCCAAACCAGGGCATCAGTGCAGGAATCTCGTGAACCGACTTTATGATTCAGAGCAAAGAAAAAAAAAAACGTCCATCAATGCACTTCAAATAAGTGATACTACTCTCCCACCAAGATCAGACGGTCAAAATCACGTTCAACTACAAAAATTATCCCGCGACGATGTACGTAAATACACACACGGCCCGGATTCGTTGTATTCCCTCTCCAGTTCATTGGTTGGGTGGGTGAGATATCCATAAATGCTTCTCATAAGAAATATATATATATATATATATATATATATAGAGAGAGAGAGAGAGAGAGAGAGAGAGGGAGGGGGGGGGGGGGTTTGGTTGAGTGAGGGGGTGAGATTCAATTAAAAAAAGAGAATATTTGGTTGTGTGTGAATATGCAGTGGTGGTGGGGTTTTCATTTACCCACCCCCCATATTAATGCATTGGGTCTGTCCCTCTCATTTGGTAGTCGAGCGTTTTAAATGCTCCCCCCACCTCCTCCCCCCTTTAAATTATAGACATTCCTTCCCCAATCATCCTCCATTCCATTTCTCTCTATTTCTCTGTCTTTGTTTCTTAATATTTCTTATATAATATCTTCCTCAAAAGTGGAAAAAAAAGAAGATGGAAGTGATCAAGCTATGTTGAAATGGATACTTTGATATTGGCCCGGATCATTCAGATATAGAAACCATTAGAGTAAAAAAAATTGTTTCCTTATTTTGTAGCTGATTGAGCCGTGTCAATATCTCAGTATCCATTCATTTTGTTTTCAGATTATTCATTCTGTTGAAATGGAAAGGTTTGTATTTTTGGCTTTTTGGAAGTTAGTTGAGTTCTTTTGATGATTTACATGTGTTTTTTGTGGATGGCAGGTTAACATGCACGTAGAATGGCTTCAAATGGTCTTCAACTGTTATATGATTTCATTGTTAGTTTGATTCCTTTTATGCATGGAACAACAACCCTATGTAATCTCCCTATGTAATATATCACATCTTCCCAGTCTTATACTCTTATAAATATTTGAGCAACTCGTACTGGTACCAGGCAGAGTGAGTTTTAGAGACTAGAGTCATGAGTTTGTTTTTTTATAGATTTTCACTTCACTTGGTTTCTAGGTTTTTCCAACATTCATGCATGTTTATTTGAGTTCAACAAACATTAATCATGAAAAAAAACCTCAAATCCAAATGTTAGATTCTTGATCATTGTATTTAGTAATTCTAGGACAAACCATAATTGATCAAGATTCAACAAGGTCATGTGTTATTTATGAAGGGATGAATAAATGAAAAAGCATGGAGGGGACAAGTGGTTGAAAGTGGGCATTTATATTTTATATGCGCTGATGGCATATATTTTTTTACGTGTTGCGTTGTATGGTCAGACTGAGATTCCTCACCTTATTAGGGGTCCCATATGTCCTCTCATAATTTACTCCCCAATAGACTTTTCAGCCTTACCTCCCCAAGCCTATTTATTCACTTTTGTCCAATTCAAAACCGTATACAATAATGAAAATATTTGAATCATGTATTTTAATTCATGAAATATATATATTATATATAGTATATAATGTTATTAATATATGCTTTAAAAAATACATATGCTTTGATTAATGAGACATGTACTTTGTTAAATTAAGCATGTAATTGTTTTGTTTCTATAATTAGTGACGGTTCAACAACCAAAAAGCTAGTATAATAATAATAATTTTTTTTTATCGATTCTCATTGATTTTGGTTCTTTCATTTATCATGCAAGATTTTACACAAACATATAGATGTCATTATTCTATTTTGTACCCAAAACAGAATCAGCTTCAACCAAACATAATAAAGGGTTTAGTTTATTAACTGGTACCCTAAGACACTAGTTAAAGATCGTTTATTAACAATGATTTAAAACCTAATCATAAATGTTTCTTTCCACATTATCTGTGATCATATGACAAATTAAAGTAATTTAATCCACATGGCTTTCAAAAATATAAAAACATTATAAAAAAATGTGTATATATATATTACAAGACATACAAATATTCTTTATAAGACATACAAATATTCTATTTTCTATTATTTAAATTTAGATACAAGTATTAGAGAAAAAAAATTATATTTTTTCTACATTTTTTAAAAATCATGAATATTTTGAAATACAGTGACAAAAAGAAATCGTGCAATGTGTTTTAAAAATATCATTAAGAGATATCTCAGCATTTAAGGAATGATAAAATTAGATTATTTAAAGATATTAATTTTCAAAGCTAAGAATGTTGAAAGCATTAATTGTGAAACATCATGAATTTATTTTCTAAAATCTTTAATGTGGAACAAATGTTTGTGGTTAATTTCAAAAACCAATGACAATAAATGAGTCAATTAAATGAGTGTCCTCAGATACTTGGCAAAATAGCTCGGTATAGGTTATACATCTTTTCCATTCAATATCATTGCATTCCATCACTACATCACTACAAAGGGGTCTCATTGGTAAATGATTTGAGTGAAGTTACTGGAAACTACCATGCATTAACACAAAACCTAGGGAATCAACTCGGGCGGATTAGATTTGAATTACTCCAGATCCGAACCAAACAGAGTTGGCACTGAGAATTAAAATTTTTGAATGGGCCATAAGCAAAAACTTTAAAGCGGGGCTCATATATTATTAAAAAAAAATCTAAATTGTTTTAATCTTGCATGCACAATATTATATAATAATTTTAATTAAAATATTATACATTATCATATGCACTTAATAAAACAAAAAAATTAAATTCTAAAAATTGAAATATTTTTTGGATTATGGTTGAAAAGATTTAGGGAAAAGAAAAATTTTAGGCTTGGGAAATATCAAAGTGATTGAGAAAGTTTGTTGAGATAGATTAATTAAATTAACACGTCTCATTGTACATTTTATTAAGTCCACTGAATAAATGGTTATTAGGGCCTTTGTTGGGTAGAGGCCCTAATCAATTGTCTTGGTGGCATTTCCCCATGATCGTTTCTGGAACCAACCCAAAATTTAAGGTGTTCAACCTTAACCCGACCCAACTTGAATTTTAACTTGATGAGTAAAGAATCAAGTATCAACGGTCCATGACCCTTTAAAATATCATATGAGTGTGTACTACTACAGTTTCAATTAGGTTGAGTTGTCTATGATGTTAACCCGAGCATAACCCTATTTTTCAAACAACTCGAATTTATCAACATGAACTCAATTTTTAGAGCCTGACTCAAATTTGCAGCCCTAAAACAAAACCAACCGCAAGGGGTTCTCATGGTAGCAGCACATGCAGTTGGAGAATTCAAGTTTTGGAGAAGGAATTGAAACAATGGATGAAAGACAGGTAAAAGTACATGACCTGCTGTGCTATTGAATTCCCAGAGATGTGCAACCGAATTCAAGAGATGTGCAACCATTTACTTGGCGTGTGAGATGGAGAGAGTGAGAGACTTCAATTCTGACCGACATCAACGAAATGATGGCAAAGACAAATGGAGGGGGAATGTGAGCCTGGTATGGATTTTTTTTAAATAAAAAAAGACAGGGATTTAAATGATACATCAAATCATTATGAAATTCAAATTTTGTAAATTTTATTTTGAATATTATTGTCTATTAAAACTAGAAATATCATAAATCTTCTATTGTATTATATAATAGGTGTCTTCAGCGGGAGAGATTTCATGATACCTGTTCATTGAAGATGTAAACTAATAAATTATGATTTTGAGCTTGATTAGTAAATGAGGTTCAAAATAAAAATGTTAGGCTTATTTAGGTATGTTAACTGGATGTTTGAATCTTAGAGCATCTCCAATGGATAAGTTAACTAACATGTTAGTGTTAAGTTGTTATAACATGTAAAAATGTTGTTTCAATAGAGCTGTTAAAATGAACTAAATGTGGGCCCACCTGTCATGTGTTATATTTCAAGCTAACTTAGGCTAGTGTTTTAGCTAGTCAAATTTGGATCCCACCTGATTGTTTCCATTAAAAAAATTTAAAAAATATATATTTGAGAGCTCCAAACTTTGCATCCCAGCCATTGGTGGGAGGTTGAGTGGATGGAGAGATAGGACCCACTATTATTTTGGTTAGTTTAATTAGCTAGTCTATTAAAGCAACAACAATTATTAAATATGGATGTAGTAAATAAGGTGTAGTTCAGTTATAAAGTACATATATTTAATATGTTTATTATAAATCATTCGGATAGTTATATAAATAATTGGTTTATATGAATCATTTACATAGTTATATAATACTAGAGGTATGCCCACTAGTATTCAAATATTTATTTTAAATCATTTGGATATAAATAATTAGATTTGTTTCAGTACAGATATTTTATAGATATTTAACATGTTTAAATATAACACTAATTTAGAGGCATGAGAATTAAAATCGAGATTTTTATGTTCAATCATTCTTCTGCATATCACACATAGGAAATGAAATAGTTATTTAAATTTTTATAATTATGATTAATTATGTTAAAATAATGAATATGAACAACATATATAAAATTAAAACATATGTCAAATTCGATACTATCAGATCGAATGCAGTGATCTCATATATGCATTTTAGATATTCAAATACTAGATATTTTGTTTTTAGATATATACCTACAATATGTAATCTCATTGTTTTTTTTTTTTTTTTTTTTTGCTTCGCAATAACTCGGGATCTAATCCCATAGAGATGATCAATTTTACTCCTAGAAATTCAATGGCATGAATTGCATCTTAATGATACTGAATCGGATCAATATTATGAATAACAATATCTGATCTATTAAATCGATTCATCGTCGCGAATTGAATAGTGTGTTTATGTGTGTGTGTGTGTTTTTTTTTTTTTTGAATAATTTATATTTTTAGATTTACTTGACTAAGAGAAATTCAATAGGAATTGGTTGTGTATATAATTATGTATTTGATGTATATGTACAATGTTATTCAATGGTGCCAACTAATTACCTCAACCCAGTGATTTATTTAACAAAAAAAAAAAAAACACACTCATGAATAAAAGATGAATGGGCCTAGAAGGGGGGTGTAGGGAACGGGTCGGATCCATTAAAGATCTCAGCCCAGGCCCATTTACGTCACCCAGCTCCCTTTTCGAGTTTCGACTCTCGCGTGACGAGCTCCCCAACCGAGGCATTCGCAGTTCTCACGATCTGAGTCGCACAAAGAGGGGCCGAAATGGGGGAGGAGAGGGCGGGACCATCCACGCCACCGTGGGGACTACAGGATCTACCGTCGTCGCTCGTCGGGTCCATCCTTTCGACGCTCGACATCCGTTCGATCTGCTCCGTCTCCGCCGCCTCCAGATCCCTCCACTCCTCCGCCTCCCTCGCCCTCTCCTTCCTCCCCTCCCTCCACCTCCTCGTAAGCCCCCCCCTATAAATAGAAACCCTAGATCTGTTTTTTTTTATTATTATTATTATTTGAAAGGATTCAATCATTCTCTTTGAAGGACATCGCGCCGACTCTGGATCTGCTCCAGCCGCTCCTCCCGCCGAATCCGCACCTCCGGAGCCTGAAAGTCGACTGTCGGCGTCTCGACGACTCGTCGATCGCCGATCTTGCGAGGCCGTCGCTGCAGGAGCTCTGCCTCGTCAACTGCGACGGCTTTGGTGGGGACCTCCTCACCACAATCGGATCCAGATGCCGCGATCTCAGGTCCGTACATGGACGTCCGTCTTTTGAATTTCCCTTGTTTTGGCTTCAATTATGTTTAGTTTTGGTGAGCATTGTCGGATATCCTGATTGAATTATCGTTTTTATCTTTATTGTCTGTTTAATACTCACTGCAATCGCCTCGACCGGAGTAAGGTTTGGCATTAAGCGATGTAAGTGCCTATTTTTGGAAAAATGAGTTATTCACTTATGGAACTATCTCTGGGACAACAAATTGTGAACAAATACTTTGATCAGAAGACATGGCTAGGTAGGAAAAGAAAGATGGAAAGTTGTGTGCCTGAAGAGAGAGAGAGATGAACTACAGATACCAATCTTGTAATTGCCTCGCCACGATTTAATCGAACCATGGGTACTCAGATTGATCGAATGAACTAACGGCCCATCATTGTCCCACACCCGATCTTGCTTGTTTATAAGTATAGAATATTGATTGTTGCTTTTTCGTGACTTTAGTCAAACTTCTCTCTCTCTATCATTGTTTGTTCCTCTTTGTTCGGAACCAAACAACAAGAATGCTGCTATTCGGGAAGTAAAGATCTTTGTTGATAGTCTGCCTTTCTACTCAACTTCTTTCAATACAAGCTAGCCAAACGTCGTCTCACTTTCGGCTTCGGATGGGCAATCTTTGTTCTAAAGTCTCCAATCCTACGCCACGTTACAGGCTAGCCAACAATCACCAACAAGTTGACTGACTCTGGCTCTGCCCTGTCATCGGTCGCCTTTCACGATCTGACGATGCAGTTCCACCTCTTTCCATGTTGTGGCTATTGATTCGGTGGTTTCTAAACTAACTTGTCCTTGTGTACAAAACTATTAACAAAGTCTTACAACAGTCGACGCTTAACTTGCCAGTAATTGTCCTCACAAGCTCGCCTCAATGAGTGATTCCAGTTCCAGATTGGCTTTTCGAGTTGATTGACGGTGAGGCGAAGCGAACAAGGGGTTTTTGTTCATGGAACTATTTGTCTTGTTCAAATTTTTAACTTTACTTGTGTTGTTAAACCAAAAAAAAATCAATCTTGGTGTAATTGGGCTCTGATTTAAGGTGGGTTTTATCTCTCTCGTTTTTTTTTTCAGGTCTCTCACCTTGGGCTCTGTAGGTCCACAAATAGATATCAATGCATCAGATCTTGAGCAGTTGCTTAGTGGTTGCACTGAGTTAGAGGTAAGGTCGGATTTCGATTGACTGAGGTGAATTTTTGATGACCTTGTGTTATAGAATTAAAAAGAGCATCTGAGATTCTGATGTCATTTGTTGAATATCAAAAGATCATTGTCACTCTGCATCCTGGGGTTACTAAAATAGTATTTCTCCTCCATGCCATATTCTCTTTTCTGCTTTCATATTGGCAGCTAATGCTCAATTGGCTCGCTGAGTTTTTTTATGGATGGCTTATATTGCTTCTTTTTTCCTGAATTTTTATCATGGGAAGTCATGGTTAGGAATAATCAGAAAAGCATACATAGTTTTGATATTTAAAAAGAAAAATATGTACCATACTACGATGTGAATAGAAACAGATAACTTGATAAAGGATATAAAGTCTTTGTTATTAATTATTTGGAACTCACTATCCATGTACAACTGAATTTAGGTGCTTTTCACCTGATGCTGAAATACTTAAAACTCACATGTCTTCAGTTGAAATCTAATTTAATGTTGTTATATTCTGCTCTCGATGCTGCAAAATAACTTGTATGAGCCATTCATGTTTTTTTCTCATATGCATATGATGGATGATTTCCTAGGGATGGAAACTGATGCCTTTTTTTTCCTGTTTCTTTTTGGAATAGTGTTTGAAGCTGGATTTTGATCTTTTGTCATTTGATCACAATAATTTCACTGAACCGTGGCGGAAGGCTCCAAGAAACCTCAAATCGCTGGAGATTGCTCTTGTTCTGTCCACAGTGGTGACTGAAATGCTCAGTCTGACTATAGAATCAGGCTCGCCTCCCTATTATATAAAATCATCCATATTTCCAATCCTCCAGAAACTGTGTCTTTCTGTAGACTGCATCACTGACTCCTTGGTCATCTCCATATCAAAAAACCTCATGTTCTTGTCCCATCTGGATCTTCACGATGCACCATTCATAGAGCCGACGGTAACATCGGATCTGACCAACTATGGCCTTCAACAGATAAACCCAAGAGGCACATTAAAACATCTCTCCCTTGTCCGAAGTCAAGAATTCCTTTACACCTTCTTCCATCGCGTCAATGATCTAGGCATTCTCTTAATGGCACAGACATGCTCAAACTTGGAGAGTGTCTGTCTCGAAGGCTTCTGCCGTGTTACAGACAGTGGCTTTCGGACGATCTTGCATTCTTGTACCAACCTACTCAATCTCACAGTGTGTTATGGTAACCAATTAACGGATCTGGTATTCCATGACATATCTGCCACCTCCCTGTCACTGAAGCATGTCAGTCTTAGATCATGCCCTCTCTTGTCTAATGTTGCAATCATCGGACTTGTGTGCAACACAGACCTCACCATCCTTGACTTGAGGCATTGCCGGAGTCTTGGGAATGAAGCACTGAGAGCTGTCTCCACACTCCCCAAGCTGAAAGTTCTTCTTTTGGACTTCATGGATATTGGAGATCTTGGCATATCTTATTTAGTTCATATCAGGAGTCCATTGACCTCTCTGACTCTTCGTGGGTGCAAGAGACTCACAGAGACTGGCATCTCTGCTATATTTGGGAGTTCTTTTCGACATTCCTTGCAAGTATTGGACCTCTCCAACATTCCTAGCATCTCTGATAATACAATACTGGCATTGGCGAAAACAGGAGTCCCAATCACCGAACTCCGTCTACGTGAGTGCCCACTCATAGGGGACACTTCGGTGATGGCTTTAGCCTCGATGAAGGTCGAAGGCGGGTGGCATGGGAGTAGTCTGCGTTTGCTGGACCTATACAAGACCGGAGGCATCACTTCCCTCGCATTCCGGTGGTTCAAAAAACCATACTTTCCGAGGTTGAGATGGTTGGGTGTTACCGGAAGCACGAACAGAGATTTGTTGTGCGCGCTGGAGAGAAATCGTCCGTTCCTGCATGTCTCTTCCCATGGTGAGGAGATTGGGTCTGTGTATTCAGATACATCGGATGGTTGGTATAGACACATTAACAACATGGAAGAAGTGGATGAGCTTGAACAATGGCTCCTTGAAGGGGAGAACGAGTATGATGAAGATGAAGACATGGATATGGAGTGAGATTATAAATAGCCAATGTAGACTGGCGGTTCTGACTGCACTTGAAATTGTATAGCTGACTAATTTATGTTGATTTTTGTTCTTTTGAATGTAATTTTGTTTTCTGTTTTTGTTAATGATAAATTAGTAGTCCATACACTTGTTGTAAAATGTTGATGTGATTATTTCAATTTCAGCTTTACTATCCTTCTTAAATTGAACAGTGAAATGATCATTTAGAACATGACTGCTGCTTGAGAGCAATGCTGATGATCTTTAGATGGTATGAAAAGCAGATTCCTTATGTTATAAAAAAAATGAAGTATTCCTTATGTTATAAAAAAAAATGAAGTATATACTTATATGAATGGAATGTATACAATTATACATATTCACGTTTTTTCATAATAGAATGTAAACTCAGTTAGTGAAGTATATACTAATAAGTGATTTTATATACTGCATTAGTGATATGTTAATTGCAAATAGATTATAAACCAGACTAACTATATTAACTCCCTTCTTTTTTGGCATCATAGCATGGGGAGGAATTTCCATTTTCCCTGACCAAGTGACAGAGATGCGTTTGGTGAGGCATTATTGTAGTATTAGAAAGAATATCAGATGCTTATTTTAAGGCCTATATTTCATATACATAACATGTACATTCCTATATTATTGAATTGTATATATCCGTCCCTTAAGTATAAAAAAAAAAAAACATTTTAAATAACAAATCATATGCTTGTTAAAACAAAATGATGACTAAAGTGATACTATACAATGACTGTTGTAAAAACATCAAAAGATTTATGGATGGATGGAGACAGACAACAGGAATCTGCAAGGCTAATAAGTAACAACAAAAGATCCGCATCACTAAATGGGCAAATGATATCCAGTTGTTTTTCTATCTTTTTGGAAGTCTTTCTGGCTACATGTCTTGGATGAGATTCTATTGCATTGAATCATCTTTAGAGGCAAAGCAATAACTTTCCGGAAGAGTTCAGATCAGGTCTTTCATGGCATTTGAGGACCACCTCTAATTTGAGTCCAAAAGGAATTATAGATGGAGACCACCAAAGCTCTCTCTAAGCAAGTGGTGTTTCACTTGTTTGTCCAAAACTCCCAGCCTTGATTGGCAGAATGTGTTAACAATGCACGAGTGAAAAAACTTGGACAGGGGATGTTGAAGAGAATGTGCCGTGTTTGGATAAATTTAGAATAATGAGTGCATTCCAACTGATACACTCACCTGCAATAATATTTCAGTCTATAAACATAAGAGTTGCAGTATGATTATGTATAGAACAAAAATGGAAGTCAATTTTGCGGTTTTATTCGCAGGTATCACGTCACTAACACAATACAGCTAATGCAATATATACTTCATTATTTCAGTATATATTTTATTGTGAAAAACATAAAAATATATTTATTCAATTCATACGAGAATGTATTTTATTTTTTATATATTAAAAAATACCTTATATACTTCAATAAAATCAAAACATATGCGGGCAACTAACATTGCTAGACATAATATTTTCCACAAAGAAAAGGATAATGTTATGTACTGCCTCTTTTCCAGCCTCAATTCCAGTCTACATGTGCTTTGATTTTTTTTTTTTTAACAGTATATATCATCTAATGATGTACGTACTTTTATAAATAAAAAAAGCATGTACTCCGTTAAATTGCATAGATGCATTGATAAAAAATGTGAAAAATTTCTATCGAAGTATATACCTTGTTAATATGTGTATGTGTTCTGGTGATTTTTCAATTGAAGTATATAGAACTAGAATTGGGGTTGCAAAAAAATTATACACAACAACACTCACAAATATATCATGACAAAATATTAGACAAAATCACGTTTATAGCTCTATTTGAGGTTCATATAAGACATAAAAGATGAGCTATATAAGAGTAAATTATTCGAAATCTATATAACTCCTTGACTTTTTCAATGAAATAAATGATTTTCTGTTTGGTTCTGTTTTTTGTTACTCTTATTGGAAAATAATAAATGGTTGAGTTGTTTGATTAATGAAGAATAAAACGTAAATTAAGATGTAAAAAATTGATTTGATATGTAAGTTTCATTGATGTATAAGAGATGATGACATGTGATTTGATATGATGACATGTGATTCGACATGTGTGTCTGCTTATACCAGTGGAAGAATAACACAATTTTAAAGAGAACCTGGAATACAAATACCAATTTATTCTCATATAATTCTATATAATTATACCCACTTATTCTCTTTACTCAAAGCAATTTTTTTAGTTTATCCATGTTGAAGCAACTCAGATGCTATAGATGTGAAATCCCTCCATTTTCACTGAAAGGTCTGTTCACATGGACTCCCCCACTCTAACCATAACTTTATCCAGTATAAACACCCGTGAAGACATCATATATTTAAAACACATGTACAGACAGATTGTATGTTAGGTTTTTTTTTCGCATCTACTGATACAACTTGTCAACTTACAATTACAACCCAAAACAAGAGAAAATAATGGATTACATGCTAAACGTGTCTAGATGCAAAGCACCAAAAGAAAAACATCCACATTCAATGAACCATGTTGTGCCTTATTTATTTATTTTAAATGTTGATGATCACTAACATCTCATAATGATCAAATTGAAAGTTTATTTTAAAGAACAAAATTAGCATTTTTAGCCCCGGAAAAATAAATATTTACAAAAATAGCCCCCCCACCCGAATATTTGCAAAAACTAGCCCCGATGGCATTTTACACTGGAGACGGATTATATATAATCCGTCTCCAGTGTTGCAATTCTAAAAAAAAACTTTGCAATTCTAAAAAAAAAACTAAGGCAATCCTAAAAAAAACAACTGGAGACGGGTTATATATAACCCGTCTCCAGTGTAAATCCATACCATTTACACTGGAGACGGATTATATATAATCCGTCTCCATTGTAAATGGCCACTTACGGATTTTACACTGGAGACGGATTATATATAATCCGTCTCCAGTGTTGCAATCCTAAAAAAAACTAAGGCAATCCTAAAAAAAATAACTGGAGACGGGTTATATATAACCCGTCTCCAGTGTAAATCCATACCATTTACACTGGAGACGGATTATATATAATCCGTCTCCATTGTAAATGGCCACTTACGGATTTTACACTGGAGACGGATTATATATAATCCGTCTCCAGTGTAAAATACTAGCGGGGCTAGTTTTTGCAAATATTCGGGTGGGGGGGCTATTTTTGCAAATTTTCAATTTTCGGGGGTTAAAAGTGCTAATTACCCTTTTATTCTTAGCTCTAATATTTTTTAAACAAATTCCAAGACTGACTTCACTGACCTTGGTCGGGTCAATTTCACGAGTTTAGTTATATTATGTTAGCGAATTTTAATTATTTTTTTCGATTGGTAAAAAAATTGAATCATTTTTCGATTTATACGTGTCATTTTTGTACAAGAGTCATACTAATCTTCTCTTGATCGTTATAATTTTATCGATGTCCCGAAGGACTTGTTCTTCGATTTTGTTTTGTTGATAATAATGGATTACATGCTAAATGTGTCTAAATGCAAAGCACCAAGAGAAAAACATCCACATTTAATGAATCACGTTGTCTTATTTATTTATTTTAAATGTTGATGATTGCTGACATCTCATAATATTCAAATTGAAAGTTTATTTTAAAGAACAATTTCTATTTTTAGCTTTGATATTTTTTAAAAAAATTTCAAGACTGACTTCACTTACCTTGGCTGGGTAATTTTCACAAGATCAGCTACGCTATGTCAATTTTCTTGATTGTTTTGTTTCACTTGATAAAAAAAATTAGACCATTTCTCAATTTATGCATACCATTCTTGTACATGGATCATGCTAATTTTTACTGCATCGTTACAATTTTATATATGTCCTGAAGGACTTGATCTTAGATTTCTATTTGTTGATATAAACATATCGTTGATTACCAAACTGATCTTGGACCACAGAAATCATTACATCAATATATTGTTGATTTTTGTGTTAGTTCATGAGTAATTTTTTTTTGTTTGGTGTTCATCATCATCAGTAAATATTAAATTTTTGAGCTAATACAAAAAAAGATTATATTCCTAATAATGAATAATACTATGTAAAAATCATCAAAAGATCACCCTTCTAATTGATAGAACTTTTCCAAGATCATGTTATGTTTCCATATTATCACAGGTCACTTAAAAGAGTAAGCATGATTAGCATGTCAATGAATATATAAATTCAACTACAATACACAAATTGAAGTTTTTAAATATATCTAGTTATAAGAAGGAAAAATAAACTCTATTGACCTCCATCGACTATCGAGTCAGCCGGAAAAACCCCGCAAACGCGGCGGCTCGAACCCAAAAAGAGAATCACGTGTCAACGACCAACAAAAGAGCCCACCCCATACAGCATTTAATAATAGGAAAAAATCCATCTAGCCCCCTGCAAACTATCTAAAATCTATATAACCCCATGACTTTTCCTGAAATTCATATAACCCTTGAAAACACCTGTATAAATCTAAATAGTATTCTAAATGAAATTTTTGTTAACAAATTTTGATTATTCTACAAATATTCTATCTGATTATCCTTGACTAGAAATACAATATATCAAAAATCATCCACAATATATTTAAAATGCGAAAAATCATCTGTAAATAACGATTTCATAATTTATTCAAATGGATAAAATCGTTAGTTACAAATGATTTTTTGCATTTTAAACAATTTATATAGACTTTTTTTATATATTATGTTGTTAACTAAACGGAATATTTATATAATATTCATCATCTATCGATGAAAGTTTAACTTAGGTTATTTGGAATTACATAGTATTTTTAGGAGATTATATGTGTTTTAGGAATAGTCAGGGGGTTAGATGAATTTCAAACAGTTTACAGGGGGTTATTTGGATTTTTCCCCTAATAATAATAATAATATTGTGTAATCAAACTCAAATTTTAAAATCAGAAAAAGTGAGAAAAAAAATTTATGCATTATATGCATTTTTTTAATTAAAAAAACATCATTTCTCATCGAACAAATATAAAACATGTTGGTCGTTAGGTTTGTTGCAAAATTGACTAATTGAGGATACCACGAGGCAAGTGAAAAAATTTGGCAGAATTTCATTTCTAATGCATATATTATACCCTTCTATTAATAACATATTTTAAAATCATAATCACATTTCTAATTAAATAAATAATCTCTTTTTTCTACTAACTTCTATTTGTTTAATTTTATATGTGATTATTTATTTATTTTGTATTAAATAATTTGTTATGTTCGTATTATTTTATTTTATTATTGTGATATATCTAAAAAAAAATAGATTTTTGAACATATGTGTAAAGTTCTGTTTGGCAAGGAATTTGTGCCACGTTTGCGTCTGCTGATACAGTCAAATGCCAACTCGCAAACAAACGAAAAGTTAGCGATTGTGTTTAAAAACTGATGCATGTGTTTAATGAGTATTTTTCCTCGCATTTGATACTGCAGGTAGCGTTTGGTAATGCGCGCGATTGCAAAACTGATTTTCTGCAATCGCTGGGTTTAAAACTGATTCTGCAGGAAGCTGCTTTTCCCAAGCTTTTTCAAATCGCAGTTTTTGGACACTATTTACCTTAAATCTGTTTGTAGGAAGTTGCGATTACAAAATTGTTTAGTTGTACAATTGTAGAACCAGTTTTCTGCAATCACAAAAGCTGTACAATCGTACAATCAAACGCTACCTAAATCAACGCTTTTGTAATCCCTCTTGGCTTCCACTAACGCGGCATCTCCCAACAGCCTCCCAAACAGTCCCTATACTATCAGTAAAGTTATATGGAATATTAAAAGTGTTAGCAAGCATCCTTTTTAATATTTCATATATGCAAGTACTAAAACACTAAAAATTATTTGTGATAATCACAAAATAATCCCACAAATAAGTAGCTTTTGTTTTTTCAAAGAACGCTATTACATGCAATCATATTTATAACTCAGTCTTACATTAAGTCATCTAGAGAGGTATCTATCTATTATGTTTTTGTAATTTTTTTTACATTTATTAAAAATGAACTCATTCAATTCAAAATAAAATGATACACAAACGTATGTCTAATATGGAGTGTGTTTGACAATTCGTTTGTGGTAGTTTTTGTTTTTCATTCGATCAATAAGATCAAAATGGTTGCCAAATGCGTTAGATTAATTGTGAACTAGGAGGTGGATTCAGGTCAATTCATACCTTAAAATCTGTGTTTCTCAAAAGAGTATATATGCTTTTCGATTTTAAATGTACAAAAGAAAACCACTTTAATTCTTGAATTAAAAGAAAACTACTTTAAAAAAGAAATGATAAAAAAACATATTAAAAATTTGTTTTATTGTTAAAATTACTTTTGAACATGTGTTTTCAAACGGGATGTTAATGTCTTTACATTTTACTTTTGGGAAAAATTCAAATTACTCTCTATAAACTTTTTGAAATTCATTTAACCCTCTGAATTTTTCTAAAGTTCATATAACCCCCTAAAAACACTTATGTAAACCTAAGAACCCCTTGAATTAAATTTTCATTAACATATTATGAATATCAAGTGAATATTTTATTTTGTTAACCCTAACTGAAAATACAAAATATCAAAAACCCTCTATAATTTGTTAAAAATGTAAAAAATATACGAATAGATTATAAAACCATGTTCAAATGAGTAAAATTGTTATTTACAAAGAATTTTTCATATTTTTAACACATTATAAATGATTTTGTATACAATATTTTTAATCAAGATTAACTAGACAGAATATTCACAAAATTATCCTAAATTGTCAAATAAAATTTATCAATGAAGTTTAACTAGATAGAATATTCACAAAATTATCCTAATTTTTCAAATAAAATTTAACTAGGGATTATTTAGATTTACATAGGTGTTTTCAGGAGATTACGTGGACTTTAAGAAAAGTTAGGTGTTTATATGGATTTCGTACAGTTAACAGGGGTTTATTTGAATATTTTCCTTTAATTTTTGAAAAGCCCCACACTGAACAAGATAAGCTTAACAAATTAATCCTTCTGCCTCTTCGCGCCTCCAGGCGCTACTTTATATCTGAGTTGGCGACACGTCATACATCACTCCGTACGTGTTTCTAGATTAGATCAACAGAACGAGAGGGACCTTAATAAAATAATAATAAATAAATATATAAAGCGTTCAAAGAGTGGACAAGTCGACCGGGTTTATCCGGATATGATACGAATCTCTAAATGGGGGTCGACCCGCCACGTGTGACGGAGTGGCCGTTTTTTCGGTTGGGGATTAGACGTGGGATCCACGCCGCTGGTTCCGTGGGGTCAGCCGATCTTGATCGTTCATTTTGTGGTCCTTTTTCTTTGTTTGTTCTCCATTTTTTTTTTTTATTATTTACTATCGAAGTCCATCATAGTTGAAGATTTCGAGATTAGTCCTCGCGAATTCCGAGTCATCATCGAGGGCTTGGAGGATTATCTTTCACTTATTTAAACTATGATATTCTTTTAATATAATTATTAATCATAAATCATCAATTGCCTTATGTTGACCGACAATAAAAAATGTGGATTAGATCGAGAGGGAAGGGAAGAGTAGAGGACATTCTCAATTGTGATACGCATCTCCTTCGCAATTGCATAAGTCAACGGTTCCGCCTAAAAAAAAAGGATTATCATGTGCTTATATTAATTACATGAGATTTTAACCTCTCTTGTCATATTTATTATAAAAAAAATAAGTCACAATATTGCGTCACATCATAGATATTGTGTTCACTGCGATTCAATGTATCCTTAATTAATTATTTTTAGACACGGTTAGACTCATTTCTTTGAAGATTCAAATATATCTTGTTAGAAATCTAGTGAGACGTATATATTGTCTATCATCAGATGATATATATGTTTTTTTTTTCTTATTATTAACATGAGTTCATTCAATTTAAAATAGAATAAAATATATAATATTTTTATTAAAATATATATTTCATCCGATGATATTTAGTATTTAAGAAAAATATGCATGTAGTTTGAATTTGAATTATAAAATTGTCTTATAGTTTTATGTATAATTTTTATAATATCTTGACAGGTGAACATTGGTTGTAAGTCTTTTTCAATAAAAAAATAAAAAAAAATTTCCAAAGAGAGTAATGCCGAAGTGCCAATGCCACCGGCCACCGGCCACCACACGTTTTTGTTGCGCATCTTCTCATTTCCTTCTCTTTCGAGAGAGATGTGACTGATGTTGACTAGACACTAATGAAGAAAGTAATTTAAAATGTTTTATACATGTAATATCAGGTGTGATGAAAATTTATAATTTCTATGCTACGACAAGGTGCAATGTGATAATGTCTCTATTAATTGGACATTTGTTTGAGTTGGTGATGTCGAACGGGTGGTAGACGCCGTTTCAAGAGTGAAGAACTCAAAAAGGCCTATTTTAATATTTTTAAGTATGTATAAAAAAATCGGTTAGTAGAAAAGAAAAAAAACGTCTTAAACTCAAAATCGTTTTAGTTTTTTTACTGGAGTTAGATATCAATGAGATATTCAAAAGTTCTAGCTACTCCACGCCCTCAAAACGGCATTTTTTTAATTTTTATTAATTTTTTAGATTTTGAATATCTCTATCATAACAACTCGAATTTGATTTCTATCAATTCTGAGATCTTTTATGATTCTCTAGATTTAGTTACAATAGACTTCTATTTTTACTATTTTTAATAATTTATAATTAGTGTAAAATAGAGACTTGTAATCTAGGGGTTTTTAGTTTTTTCAAATTTCATTTCTTTTTTGGGAATTGTGGTTCATTGAAGGATCTCAACGCTTATTGGATATTTGTTATAATTTTTCGTTGCGTTATTTGGGTATCTTACATTATACATTGAAAGATAACTTAGCATTTCGTGTGAGAGAGAGAGAGAGAGGGAGGGAGAGAGTCAAGCCTGTAACTCCAAGACATAACATAATCTATTCATGTGATCATACTACGTTATTCCTTCATTATTTCAATTCATGTCAATATTTCTCAACAATTTATTCATGCACAGACACATGCTCCTCCTGCGTCTTATTTCTTCTTCTAAAGATAGAAGAATTAAAAGGCAACCGACATAGCTGGTATTAGCTAAGCAGTAAAACCAAACCCCTGTCAACACCTAATCTCCGTGAAGCACAACCAACAAAGCTTTAAAGAGATCCATGTATTGACATTTTAAAACCACATTTTTCCCGGGATCACAGCCTGTGTTGAATCCTCCACTTTACATGCATCACTTGTAGACCATAATAGATTAAGATCATCTGTTTATTTTTATCATACTTATATTTTACTAGAGTAATTATATGATTTTATAAATACATGAAATGAAATAATTTTTTTATTTTTAAAATCGCATGTATTTGTAACCGTCTTAATTTTAATATGATGATGTGATAAATCCATAATAAAAATCAAACATGATACAAATATATAAAGACAAGTAAATGATTCAAATTAAATAGGTGAGGAAAATAATAATAAAAAACACATTTTTTTATGCAAACTGAAACTCTTCTTATGGTAACTGAACATAGCTCACTCTCTGCCACAAAACCCGTACATATCAAACTAACAGTTGATAAATAATGTATATGCATTTGATCGTCCGATAAATAAACCCTCAAATTAGTTACAGATTATTTATTTGGCTTAGATTTAAAAAAAGTGTTTTTACAGTTGTATTTTGCAGTTTCCAGTGTAATCCCACGTCCACAATGAGCTGTGTCCTGTATGTTATTTATTAGACGAATGCAAGTTCATTAACACAATTTATTGTAATTTATATATTTCTATAAAAAAACATTTACATGAATTGTAACTTTTTAAAAATTCGAAAATAAGAAACTGCACGTAAGAACTATACTAACATTTCAATAAATAAAATGAACACACTCCACTAACATTTTGTCTAATTTAAACCGTTTTAATTTATCTTTTCAGAGTGTTGTATTCATTATTTTTTGTCAATTTTTTGTATTTTTAAAAAATAAATTAGTGAAATTCTGATTCTATGAAACTTTTAATTTTTAAAAAAACATATTTTCTTTAAAACTAAAACAAAATTTAAATTAGTCATATTTTTTTAGGATAGTGTTATATACAACATTTTTTCTAGTCCCAATGTCAATTTACACTTGTTTTAATTTTTTTAAAAAATATATTTTTAAAAATAAAACATATACTCCATCAATGAATTAAATGTGAAATTTTTTTTATCAAAACATATAAGTAGTTAACAAAGAAATTTTTGAAAAAAAAGTAAATACAAGCTTGAATGATTCTATGAGATTAAGGCCTCGTTTGGTTCTGTTTTTTTTAAAGCGATTCCGCTTTTAATTAAGCGAAAAGTTAAAAAGTGTTGTCAAACGCATTCTAAAAGACTGGCTTACTTAAAAAGTTGTTTTCAGCTTTTAGTGCAAAAAAGTTAATTTTTAAAAAGTGAAAAAAATCCGTTTTC
This sequence comes from Acorus gramineus, assembly GCA_030737835.1. Lineage (NCBI taxonomy): Eukaryota > Viridiplantae > Streptophyta > Magnoliopsida > Acorales > Acoraceae > Acorus > Acorus gramineus. Next base: position 13,955,815 of record CM060856.1, on the reverse strand, counting down.
TAGGAATCAATTTTATTTAAGGATCCGTTTGGATACGAGTTTAAGTAGATTTTGCATTTAAAAAGCTAAAAATTCTCAAACTCATATCTAAACACATTTTCAGCGTTTAGTTTTTCAAACTACAATATTCAATTTTAGACTAAAAAAATCTTGCGGTTGAAAATCTAATAAAACATATGGTTTTTTAAATCTGAGTTTGTAACATAAGATTTTAAAAATTTTAGTATTTCAATCTCACATCCAAACACACCTTAAACCATTATATTTAAAATCTTATTTATTGATATTTTTAAACGTACCCTAAAATTACTTACAGGAAAAGAACTTTAGCAACCATACTAATTTTTTTCTGTGATCATTTGAAACATGTTTTGAGACGGTGCTTCAAAAACTGACAACATCGGGCGTGTTTCACGCGCAAACAGCACGTCAATAAAACCGTTGGAACGGACGGTCAGTAATCTGTATGACCGTATCCCATCTCAGCATCCACTCCTCTCTCACGCGCACGTGCCACAGCTGGTTTACTTGAGTGGAAAGTAACCATCGGAGGAAAGCAGAGGTGGCGGACCCCATTTGATTATTCGAATTGGTTCAATATATTACAGGACCCAAAAATGGGGCGAATCGTAAACGAAATGACAATTCGATTTCTTCTGTTAATTAAATCAAAATAGTCTTTGCATGCAAATTGTGGCACAGTAAAAGATAGAGATGAAAAACCTCCAGCACATAAAATGAGAGCCGGAGAGAGAGAGAAACCACTCATTTTTACATCATAAAATATATTTTTAAAAAAAACCCCTCCCCCCCCCCTCCCTTCCCCTCTTCGTTTCCATCTCCTCCTCTTCCAAAGCTTCAATCGTTCATGGCGATGGATGACAACGAGAGCTGCAGCAGCAGATCCGTGGATTCGATTTCGACTCATCCGCGGCAGCAGAGGCACAAGTTGGAGGTCTACAACGGGGTCCTTCGTCGGCTGAAGGAGTCCCTTCCTGAAGAGGCTAATCTTCCTGGCTTCGACGACGAGTTGTGGACTCATTTCAATCGTCTCCCGGCGAGGTCTTTATCGAAATCTACCTCTCCATCGTTCCTTTTAAAGTTTTGCATTGTGTTTGATTTTGATTTTGTTTGAAAGATTTGGATCTTTTGATGTATATGTGACATAATGAGATTGGATTCTCATTGAAATCTTTTTTCTTTTTTTTTATTCTGACGGTGAATTTTTTGTTTATGTTTTTAATGTGTTTCTTATGATTTTGGATAGCTTTGTCTGGAGGGATGTGTGATTATTTTTGTATATTTGTAGATATGCGTTGGATGTGAATGTTGAGAGAGCCGAGGATGTTCTGACGCACAAGAAGTTGCTGCGGATGGCGGAGGACCCGGCTAACAGGCCTGTTTTTGAAGTTCGTCTTGTTCAGGTAAACATTTGAATGAATCCTTCTTTGGTTTTTTTTTTTTTATTTCTTTGAATAATTTGTTGTGTTCTCGTATGTGAATGTAGGATTTTTTTATGTTTCTTTGAAACTTGCATGTGTTGGTAGACATTGAGGTGGGCAGCTATTGTGAATTTTATTGAGAAGGCATTGCTATGTGTCATTCTACTCCTAGAGTATGAGTCGGATTTAATGAAATTTGTTGTCACGGTTGCTGTAATTTATTTCATGTTCAACTATTTTAAATTGATCCATGTCTCGGAACTTCAGCACTTTTTTTTGGCATTGTGCTAACTTTATTCTTTGTTTGCTGTTGGAGTTTCTAGCGCATGATTGGGACAATTAGTTGTTTTTGGATTCGGTTGTTTCTGATTGAACTCGTGGATAAAATTTTATTGGACAATAAATCTTGTCTTACTGGAAATGAATCAAAACTTTCCTGATTATGGTACGTATTATGACACAAAAACATGAGTTGGTATCAATGCTTTTTTCCATGGTACATGACGTATCATCTTATAGTCATTATCCATCAGAGGACTTGACTTTGCACAGTTCTCATATTAGGCATCATGTTTGTCATGAAATTCACATGCCTCATTAGTCATTGTAGTCTGACTTAACAGTGCATCCAGATGCTTTTCATTTACTTACCTTCTTCAACCTTGAGAGGTAGGTTGATTGTTTGGATACTATCTTGGAACAGTGTTGTTAGTATTGTTGGTCGGATAACAATCAACTTACGAACATATTTTTCATGTTTTTATCATGCATTCTTAATATTTTATTGATTTCCCTTGTTACTTATTCCTTTTTCTTTGTTGATTTATTTCATTTTTTGTAATTCTGATCAACCAACATATCGAATGGGAAATAAAAATCAAGTAGAACTAATGCATGGGGTTAATTCCTTATATTTCTTCTCTCACGGATGACCAAACCTATATTGAAATTCACAAGATTGATCACACCTACTAGCCTGTAAATAAACCTAATGTTGTTGCATTTTTCCTTCTATTTCTCTCTTCAATAAATGCTACCAGTAATTATACCCCCACCCCCCTCAATAGTAGTATTCTTGCAGCTATGTTCTTGTGTTATGAAAACAGTAAATCAACTAGATAGAAGATAAAATGAAACTAGTTTCCTGGGAAGTTTCTGGTGGTCCATGCTCTTGCTTAATATTTGTGGAAAAACCCCTCCATGTACTCACTTCAGTAAGCCTGTGAGTGTTCTTCAACCATGATGCAACTTCCTTATAACTTAATTAGTTTGCTACTGTTTATTTGGTCAATTGGTTTGAAATAGGGGACAGTCCATCCTTTGTGTTTGTAATTATGTACTTACTACGTTACTATAAAAAAAAAGGAAAAGAAATTATGGAATACTCTGGGATTGTCTTGCTTGCTGGTTGCATTATGAAAACACCTTCATTGACTTAGGTTTTTTTTTTTTTTTTAATATATATGTAGGTAACTCCTGTCCATGATGAAAATTCAATTGGTGAATCTCCAACAAGTTCTGCAGGGAAAGAAGTGGCCCAGTCCTCAAGACGAAGGTTTTTTTTTCCCTATTTTTTTTTTTTTTACCATTCAGCAGCAAACTATATATTGTTGCAATGTATTTGTTGCAGTCATCTCTACACTTCATGATAGTTTATGGTCCTTATAATTTCCACAGTCCTATTGATAATCTTGTGAATGTATAACAAACATTTCAGCATTCATCCACCTCCTGCATTTGGCTCATCCCCAAATCTTGAAGTTCTTGCAATCGAAGCCAGCAAATCACATGTCCAAGATGAAGATACTGAATCCAATGCTCCAAACTTTATTCGGTAATATTTGCTGACCGATGCATTGAAGAATGGTCTAGATAACTAGATGTTTGAGTTATCATGATGTTGCATTCTTGTTTCATCAAAGAATTCATCTGCATCAGGGGATATACTTAAGTTTCTAAACCACTTTTAAGTAAATATGCTCGGAACCACTTTTAGAATTCTTTTTTTGTTTATTGTAGATGTTGTAGCTAATTTGTGAAATTAGTTGTTGGAACATATTTAAATTTTCTGAGGTCTGTAAATTTGAGATATTTATCAAACTGTCACTTATATGTTGACATGATAATCCATGATGCACCAGCATGGCTCTTAGTGATTGTTTAATTTTTTTTATTTATTTGTCAAGACTTTTAAGAATAAATGGTTGAAACCAATTTTACTATTCATTGTTTGTAGACATTGTAGATAATCTATCAAATTAATTTTTGGAACATATATATGAGATGTTGCATTCTTGTTTCATCAAAAAATTCATCTGCATCAGGGGATATACTTAAGTTTCTAAACCACTTTTAAGTAAATATGCTTGAAACCACTTTCAGAATTCCCTTTTTTTTTATTATTGTAGATATTGTAGCTAATTTGTCAAATTAGTTGTTGGAACATATTTAAATTTTCTGAGGTCTGTAAATTTGAAATATTTATCAAACTGTCACTTATATGTTGACATGATAATCCATGACGCATCATCATGGCTCTTAGTGATTGTTTAATTTTTTTTATTTATCAATACTTTTAAGAATAAATGGTTGAAACCAATTTTAGTATTCATTTTTTTGTAGACATTGTAGATAATTTATCAAATTAATTTTTGGAACATATATCTATGAATTTTTTTATCCAAAATTTATCGTATATTCAAGTATATAATAATGATACTGTTCAACACAGGTATCTCCACAATGATTTGAAATGTGATGTCATTGGCTGATTACATGTGGGTTGTTTTTTAGCCGGATTTGAAAATATATTCCTTTCCTAACAAAGTGTATCTGTTGCACAGATTGAATGTTGCTGTGCCTATATTTGCTGTTCTAGGAAATTTTTAAAACTAAGTCCAAATTTTCATTTCCTATATTCCCCCTTTCTTTTCTCCTTTTTTTTTTACAGGGTGACCTGAATCAAATTCTTCAAACTTATATTGTGTAATGTTATTTCATTCTATGATTTCTTCTCACTCTCTGCTTCTCTATCTTCTTATGCATGCGTAGGCCAATGCATGAAGTCACCTTTTCAACAGATGACAAGCCAAAGCTCCTCAGCCATGTAAATGAGTCTTTCTTTATCCTAGCTATCGAATTGACTTGTTATATCCTCTGAAAAGTGCATGTTGAAAGAAGCGATTATATTGTACTTTTTATGCATTTGATCATTATTGATTGTTTGTGATATGTGGGACAAGTAGCTATGGTGGACATCTGAAAACAATAATAAGTGGGTGCACCTTTTAATTCAACTGTAATAATCATCAAGTTGGAGTTTCAAGGAAAATCTTGTATACACAATTGTTTTGTTGTTTGATCTAAATTTACTAGGAAATGAATAAGAGCTCCTAGGAAGGTCCAGGATTAGCAAACATTTTGTTTTACTGTATAATTATTTATAATCGTCTTTGATGTAAATAGGATATGAATATAGGATCATGATTTCACATCTATGAGATTAGCTTTTGGGGAATTCAAGATAGGATCAGATTCTGCGTGTAAAGTTAATTAACTCTTTGTTTCCATCTTAGTTTGAACTACAAAGTGGAAATGAGAGTTGCCGGTGGGGTTAGATGACCTGAATTGGGAATTGGGTTTTTTTTATCGAAAGCTATATCTTTATATTTATGGGCATGCTCAATAGCTGTAAATAACGATGTGTTTATTAAGATTTTTGGATAGCTTTGAGACCTGTGAACAATTTTGTTGTCCATGTCTCTGCGTGTAATTTCAACTTTTCATATATTGCACCATTTGTACTATGTAAAAAAAAGAGTTATGCTTGATGGACAAATGGAGAGGTTAAAGTTTTTCATGCAAGATATTCTTTCAAAGCGATAAGATTCATCAAGGTCAGACTGGTCAGGCAACCAGGCATACTGGCAAGTAATGCATTTTGTATGTTGAACCATATGGAGTTTATCAGGAAGTTCTGGGCAGGGCAAGTAGGAAAATGATTGTTATCATGTATATGAACTCTTTCTTGAATGAATAAAATATATAAATTAATGGTAACATCATTTCTTGTTCACCATTATTTCTTGTTAGCAGTGAAGTCTTAGGTGATCCTTATTCATTTCCAGATCAAGAAAATTGATAACCAGTTATGTAAAATTTACCTGTCTCATATCTAGTGGCTAAAAGTTGTTGCTTTTTTTTTAAGGGAACGATAGGCGAGCGCCTTAATATTTTACGAGCGTAAACCCAAAATTTAAGTTAATAACTTGTATAATTTAACTCTCTCTTATATCGGGTAACTTCCAATTTTAATCCAAAAGCACTCAATTCTGTTGGCAAGGATCGATATTTGTAGTTTTTTTTTTTGTTTCTTACTTAATGATGTTTCTAAACCTATCTGCTTATTCTGTAGCCACCATATGAAAGTTTTTTTTTTTTCAGTTGACGTCATTGCTTGCTGAGATTGGTCTTAACATCCAAGAAGCTCATGCATTTTCTACCGTGGACGGTTACTCACTAGATGTATTCGTGGTTGTTGGTTGGCCTTATGAGGTACTCCTTTCATCTGTGTAAAGAATTGGAAACTGCAGTGCATAATTGACCAGGTTTTTTTTTTTTATCTGTTTTATCTGTGTACTCCTTCTATCTGTTTTATCCGCTTTCATCATTTTTTTCATGATAAAAAATATACTGCCTTTTCCTTTTATAATGTATTTCATGTGTTTTCTTGTTGGATGTGCAGAACTTAGATATGATAAATTTGTGTTTATCTTATGATATTTGATGGTTATTAGTTAAATTTTGGATAGCAACTTGATTTCACAGTCGTAGGGATATTGGAAGACATCTTTTTTTGTTGTAAAACTTGATATATTATGTTTTCAGTTTGGATTTTATTGTGAAACATATTTCTGGTTGCTTAATTGAACATTTTATTTGAATGCAATAGTGAATATGACGGTAACTGTTGGTGAAGGTGTCAATGTCTTCCTTACATATTTTTTTTTTCTATTACAAATTCTAGGAGATATAGTTTCAAAAATGGTGTAGAACTTTGACTGTGCTGCAATTGCAAACTTATACATGTGCTTTTACTTCTTCTTTTTTTTTTTTTGAGAAAATATTAGGCATCCAGTCTCAATTTTATTAAAAAGAAGAGAATTCCCAAAACAAGATAACTAAAACAAGATAAAAGAAAAAGAAAAACCCCGATGGGCATTCCCGCAGTAGAGGAGGTTTCTTCAGTGACTTGCGATAGCCATCTTCACTGCACGTTACGGAAAGGTGGTTCATGCATAAGAAAGCCCATGGCTTAGAGCAATGACCTCTACTGCACATTAAGGGAGGGTGGTTCATGGTGCTTGTATGCTCTCATGCTTTCTTATCATATATTTTAATAAAGAGTATGGTTGTAGAAGTCCAACGAAACTTGTTATCATTCTGAAAAGAACTGTTCTCTGTTTCAAGATATTCCATTTTTTTCTTCTATGTATGATCCAGTACAAACTGCTGACTTGCTTCTTTAACTTTCCAGGAAACTGAGCTGCTTAGGGATGCTCTGGAAAAGGAACTCCAGGTTGAGACATACCTCTTCTATGTACTTGCTATCCATTTTTTTTTAATGCCAAATACGGATCTATTTATACATGAACAAAGGAAGAACATTATAGGCATTAAATTTCTAGTCATTGTCAGAGTTTTCTATGATAATGCCTTTATTTACTAAAACTGCTTGTTATTTTTCATGTACCACGTCTTAAATATATTCTGAAGAAGGCTTTGCGGTCTATATAATTTGTTTTCTCCCCTTTTTGGTGTTTTTCCCGCTTTTTGTAGGTGCTTTTCTGTTATTATGTTAATTTTTTAAGGTAATCGTGGTATGGATAGATGGATATTATATTATTTTTAGTTGAAATAGCAAGTGGTGGTTGTAAATCAGGGGCCGGTCCATTCAAACCACATTATGACACAAATTTTAGCCTCTATTTATAATTTTTTCACTTGGAATCATGCAAGTGTTGCCTTAAGTTCTTTATTGGTAACCGCACTTGTAACTACAATTGCCTCCACACAAGAGGCAGTATTTAATCCCCTTTCTAATACCTTCCCACACGTGCATGGGAAGTAACCCTACAAATCTTAATTGTCACCATCGTGCACTTGATTTATTTCCATTCAACCTTTTATGATGTACATCCACCCTCTTCAAAACTTAAATTCTGCACAAATGTCATTATCCATAAAAAAAAATTAACAAAACATTTGAGTTTTGTCATTTTGTGATCATGTGCATCACACATGCAATATACTAGTATTCATTAACTTAAAGACACTTATTGCAATTTTTGGTTTTGTGCTAGTATTGATGAACATACTTTTGGATTGATCCATATATGCTCTTTGGAACGTATGAACTGGATGTCTAAACGCTAATATTTGTCTTGTTTTTGGGAAGATTTAAACATGGCTGAATTAGAAACTTATCCATATTGGTCTATTCTAGTTAATCACCTCTGGGGATAATTCTTGTGCTGATCTTCTTTATATGAATTGCTCAATTATCTATTGTTAAAGGAAAGCACTGCTGATTTACTGAATTTAATTATCTTATTTACTGCTGGTCTCCAAGGGATCATATTTCATGCAAGTTGCATGAAGCATTCTTTGGGCTGTTGTTATTTGAAGCATCTTTTTTGGTTCCATATTTGAGAAGTTCTTTTCCCTTTTTCACTCGTTGATATATTTGCTGCTTCACAAAGTGAAACATCCTAGTGCTTTGTAACATAAGATGCAATCTGCCTTGTATTTTTCTGTGCAATTGATTTTTTACTGTTTATTTTCAAACTTTTGCAAATTGCATCATGAATTTGGCATTTTATTTTGCAGAAGCAAACTTGGATAAAATCTTTTTCGCCATTTTCTATTCCCGAGCAAACACAGATCAGCTTGGAATCAGTATCTGAGCACGTACAGATACCTTCTGATGGGGTTGATGTTTGGGAAATTGATGCTAGTCTTCTGAAATTTGAAAACAAAATTGCATCAGGTTCATATGGTGATCTGTAAGTTATCTTTTATATATTGAGTGTATACTGTGTTCTGATAACATTTATCTTTGCCTGATTGCTTGGATTTCTGTTCTCAATAACATTTATCTTTGCCTGATTGCTTGGATTTCTGTTCTCAGTTATAGAGGGCTCTATTGTAGTCAGGATGTGGCCATCAAAGTACTTAAACCTGAACGGGTGAATGTTGATATGCAGCGTGAATTTGCACAGGAAGTCTATATCATGAGGTGTGTTCGATCATTGTCTTGTAGTTTGTCCATAATAGTAGCATCCATACATTTGCCTGTAAAATATAGATAGTTAAACAAAACTGGTTAACTGTTGCCACAGGACAATGTTTAATCTGTATTTCCAACATTATTAATTAAAATGGTTATATATCATTTGAGTTATTATGATGCAAGGAACTTGTTGATCTATTTGAATATGCATGATGACCTTTTTAGTCCCTAATCACTTTGATGAAGGATGAAGGGAGCTCTCCTGCGTGTTGTATAAACAGTATCTTCAAGCACATAGCGTCTAAAATTTTTTCCATTCAAATTAGACTTTGAACCCTTTCTGAGTTTCTTATAAGATTCACTCAGTTCCATCAATTTGGTGGTGGCAGCTTTTTTGTTGAGTTAGAAACTTGTCTGACCAATCAACATGTAATATTCTTCCCTACAAAAATAGACATGAACTCATGTGCAAATCCCCGTAGTTCACTACTCTTCTTCATTTATTCTGAGGCAGAGGAGTCATTTTGCTTTTTCTTCAAAATTTTATGCATTTGGATCATTTTTTTTTACTTGTTTCAACATGTCTATTTTTTCCAGGAAAGTTCGACACAAGAATGTTGTGCAATTTATTGGCGCATGCACTAAACCTCCAAGCTTGTGCATCGTAACAGGTACTATGAACTGGTTGACCTGGTAACTTTCTTTTTGGTGTGTGAAAAATGATTACGACCCGGATAAAGAATATCATTTGCGCACAACTTCTAATCTAAAATGGACAGGAGTGGTTGACCATTTAAAGAATGTATGCATGGTTTTCCTTCTTTGATAGGGTGAGTGAGGGTGCAATAATACATTTTTTCAAAAGCACTATCATATAAAGTATTTAGGTAACCCAGTTTAAAGATTAAATACAGTTTCCCTTCTTTGATGGGGTAGGATATGGGAGATTGCACTTTTCTCAAAAGAACTGTCCTATAAGTGAAGTAGTTCACTACTGAACATCTCAATGCATGTTTAACATTTGGGTGTTCGTTAATGACTCTCTTTCATTGTAATTATATTTTCTGTTCCTATGGTTGATAGATTTGACCATGCTCAAATTTTCTTCTCAGAATTCATGTCTGGAGGAAGTGTTTATGACTTCCTTCATAAACAAAAGGGGTCCTTCAAGCTTCCATCTCTTCTGAAGGTAGCTATTGATATTTCCAAGGGCATGAACTACTTGCACCAAAATAATATCATTCACAGAGATTTGAAGGCTGCAAATCTTTTAATGGATGAAAATGAAGTAAGGATCTCCCTCTGTTTTTTTTTTTTTTTTTGAAAAGTAACAGAGGGAGAAGTAAGGATCTCCTCTGTTGCTTATCACTTTATTAGCTATCTTATCTCAGCTCTATGATATGACCTTAATTCTCTTTTTTACTCTTAATCTTGGCATGAGTCATATTTTTTTTAATTAATGATTGGTTGTCTCTATCTCTCATTTTGCATTTTTTTTTTGGCCCCTACTGACCTATGGGTATGAGCTCAGTGAGGTTTTTAAGCTTTTCTGGTGATGGGATGTAAGTTTAACACACCAAACTCTAGCCATCATAAAAGTGCACACTAAAAATTTATGTTGTGACAAATAGGGTCCATAGCTCAGTGGTAGAGCTGCAGAACAATAGGTCACAGGTTCGACCCTGGTTTGGCCCATTAGCAAATATGTTTTTAACAATAAAATAAAATAAAAATTATGTTGTCCACTTGATGTGTGCTATTAAATATCTTGTCATGTCATCTTTTTTAGTGATGGTGGTCTTCTTAAGATGTGTTTTGTGTTCCATGATGTTTTGTTCATTATGGCCAGTTATTATGATATGTCTTTGTCTTTGCAGTCTTTTGTCAAATGAATGCTCTTCTGCTGATAATTGAACTTGTTTAAAGATAATTCTAAATTCTGATCAATATAGTATTGTTTATACAATCACACTTTTCATATGGCTCTGAAGTTTATGCAGCCTATTGATTTGGTTCATAAACAGGATCAATTGAATTGCTTCTCAGATTGTCTAATTAATGTATTCCATTCATCCCCTTTATTATTAACATGTCTAATATATGGTCTATGCAGTCACCAATTTAAATATTTAAGGGCATATTAGCTTGAGAAATTTGCAATATGGATGTCATAGTGAAAAATTATATAGGATTCTCTGGCTATCCACCTGTGTTTCCAGGTAATTATGCATGCTTCTAAAACTTATATGTAATACCAAATCCTGCCTTGTGTCTCCTTCCTTCATGGCTGCTTGCTTGCTCTTGAGGCATCTTGAGGATCTATATGGGTTTTCTTATCTGTGCATTGTAGGGGTGATTCCACAGGTTAGACTTGATAAATTACAAAGTAATTCTTCTTGTAAAATAAAAAAAGTATGGGTTCAGGGGGTTGGACCCATACCTCAATGATTGACAATAAAAATTGCAAGCATGAGGTGTTAGGTTCAAGTCTCACCACTTACCGACCGCCCCAATCCCCCCCCCCCTCCCCCACCCCAACCAAAAAAAAAGAAAAGAAAAGAAAAAAAAGAGTATGGGAGTTATAATGTGTAGGGTAATAGATTTCCTCTCCTCTTATATGAGAGTGCTGTTTTGGGTTGGTGAAGTCTGACCTACCGAACCAAATGTGTTCTAAAAGGGGATGCAAAGGTAATGATCAAGTTGATTGCTCTTTTGACTGTCGATCCTTGGAAGAATAGCTGATGCCTCCCATGAGGTACACAACTTTTGGAATTTTCTCTTCTTTTCTGGCCATGTAAAAGATCTGCTTACAGGAGCCCGAGAGGCCAAGACCTGTGCTTGCCTTAACATGGTGGTGTTTGTGTAGTATGCATGCACTCTGTTTCTCGCCCACTCTTTTTTCTCGGGGTTGGGTTTTTGAACTACTCAATCTTATTTTCTATCTTCCTGTGTTGCCCGTTATTTCCCTTCAGCTTATACTCCTGCTGTCCTCCATACTTGCAAGTTGCAAATACAGTCTCCCATGATCTTAAAGAATGTCTTCTACTTGAGGGACATGATTCATTATTGAAAAATAGTAAACCTTTCCTGTGACAAAAGGATTGGGCCGAAGGCAAGATAATGCAAGGAATTCCAATCCTAGAATTGTTGCCATCAAAAGACAATACACTCCAGTGTCATCCTCTTGCCAGTGAAGGTGCAATCTTATCATTTTCATCCCACGGCCAGGAAGAGAGTGTCATCGAATTGTGTTTTATTGATGATTCGATTATATCTGTTTGTTGTCATGATTTTACTTCACTCATCATAAAGTATTTTGGAGTTTTTTTCCCAAGTTTTCCCCAACACAACCCCCCCCCCCCCCAAATTAAAAAAAGAAAAAGAAAAATAATGAAAAAGATCCGAATGGTATGTTTTGGATCTGTCATCCTTTCACCCCTTACTACCTTTGTAGTCCTGGACCAGGTCCAGATCAAGTTGCACTGTTCAATGGTTTGCCATATGTAGAACATGCCAAAAATGTTTGGAAATTTTTATATACGTTTTTTTCCCATTTTTCCTCAAATGATTTTCTTATTTATGTATGTAGAATCATGTAAAGAACCTTTATTAGATACTTAATCTCTTACATCTTACTTTCCACATTGCAGGTTGTCAAGGTTGCTGATTTTGGAGTTGCACGTGTTAAAGCTCAGACAGGAGTTATGACCGCAGAAACTGGGACTTACCGTTGGATGGCTCCTGAGGCATAGTTGCAATGTCTATTTTTTTGATACTGCATCAACATGAAATATAGGGGAGTGCATTGCCAAGACAAGATGACTGAGATGACAACAAAAGAGTATAACGTGATGCACTGGATTAAGTACTACACTAATATCTATTTTAATTCTTAAAAAGCATAAGTGCAAATTCGCAATATATACATACAGAAACATAATAATATCAGATCCCAACAGTTGGGCTGACAGGGCTATGCTTATATAAGTAACAACCGGATCCTAAGCAAAGATCTGTTCACTGGAGTCAAAAGTCCTAGTTTCACTCGACATACAATTAATTAGACTAATCAGTGGAACTGTCAATGAAAAACTACAAATTCTTATCTTCTTTTTCTTTAAAGGTCATCGAACACAAGCCCTATGATCATAAGGCTGATATTTTCAGTTTCGGAATTGTGCTATGGGAGCTTCTAACTGGAAAGGTATAGCATGTTACTGTAACTGTTTTCTTGTACGCTAAATATGATTCCTAATTGAATGCCATAACGTGGACCACTCTTCAAAGTCTGACTAGTTTTATGTTACTAATTGGCATTGCAGCTTCCTTACGAGTATCTGACACCATTGCAAGCAGCAGTTGGCGTAGTTCAAAAGGTATTCTTTCTACATGTATGACTTTTGTATATTGTGAGCAGTATCACATATAAATTGTGCATGATGCTTTGCTTATAACTTTGAAGCATTAGCCATGCACCCATGTCCCTGTTGGGCACTGGCCACCTCTTATTTGGGTTATCTACATTCTTATTCATCTCCCTCATCCGGTCTTGTTCTAAAGAGCATGACTACACCACTGACAAATTATTCTCACCTTATGTGTGCGTTGGCATTGTGCATGTTGCCTCCTCCCGCTAACATCATAAAAATATTCTTTTGATGGTGGTTCTCGTAACCAAAAAAGAAAAAAAAGGTCAAGAAATGAAATTCCAATTATCTAACCCAACTTCTCTAACTTTTTTCAGAGTGCATCTCTCTTTTATTAAAACAATCATTTGAATATTTAGTCACAATGAAGAACAGTAAAATATAAAATAAATGATTTGCTCAAACTTTATGTTATTATAAAATAAAGTTGCACTTATTCTTTGATGGAAATTAAACATCATGAATTCATCTAAGCTGTCGATATTTTATAGTAACCATGCCATTTGTTTTGACTTTTTTATTTTATATGTTCCCAGGGCTTGAGACCTACCATACCAAAGAACACTCTGCCTAAGCTTACAGAGCTGCTTGAAAAATGCTGGCAGCAGGACCCAGCTGTGAGACCGGACTTCTCCGAGATAATAGAGATTTTGAAGCACATTGCAAAGGAGGTAATACACGTAAAAATTATTAGGCGTCGTAAATTCAATATAAACTTGATCGAGACCTAATAAAATCTTCAAACAGGTTGGAGCTGAGACTGAGGACAGGCGGAATAGTAAGCCATCAACAGGGTTTTTCTCGGCCCTCAGGCGGGGACACTGATAAGTTGGGGGGACTCATTGTTCATAATCAGTTCAATCTACACTCCTACCATTGGCCATTTCCAATTATAGGTAACCCCTCACTCGAACTGTACAGATTTTATTCTGATACCCTCTGCGTAGTTTTTTTGGTTTTTTACAATGGTTTCTTGTTTTAACTCCAGTCAAATCTTTCTCTTGTTGCATCCATCTTGCAATCTTTTGAAACAAATTTCGATGTTTGGTGTAATGTAGAGCAGAAACCGTGTATCATTACAGCTGCAAATGCACTGATCAGTTTTTCCCTGAACTCGTGAGTGAATGAGTGGTGGTGGTATTGCAATTTGGATGAATTCAGAGCCATTATAGTTCGTGCACAATTAGAATGCATTTCGGATGACCCAACTAAAAGTGCAACTGTGGACACCATCCATGTGGTCCCATGTTCTTAGGCCCGTTTGGTTCCACTTATTTAAAGTCATTCTGTTTTTAATTAAACGAAAAGCTAAAAAGTGTTATTATCAAACACATTTTAAAAAGTTGACTTAATTAAAAAGTTACTTTCAGCTTTTAGTGTAAAAAATTTGATTTTTAAAAAGCAAAAAAAATCCGTTTTCTAGGAATCAATTCTATTTAAGCTACTTTATTCAAAATTTTATTTTTTATACGTGTTTCCAAATAGATCTTTAGTTATTATTATTTTAAAGGTTAAAAATATTTGAGTCCCTGTAAACATCTATCAATCCATATAAATCCAAGTAAACTTAAGGCAGTACAATTATACCCTCAGAAACGCAGAAAATAGCTAATACATTCTTGCTATTAATTATTATTATCCCATCATGGTTAAAATTAATCATGAATTTGATTTATAACATCCACAATGCAAAACATAGTGATTATGGTGATTAACATAAGTTTTTTTTACTTGTGTAATCACTTTATCAAAATGTAAAATAAAAATCTAAATAATATTTAGTGTTTTAAATACAACATATAAATAAAATCATCATCATAATTAAAATTATTTAAAACAGAAGCAAAAAATGGAATAGTAGCCAACAATAACGATAAAATCCGAAAAAGAAAAGGAAAGTGAAAATGAGTTTAAACAGCGGCAAAATAGTCAATTAAAAAAATTTGTATTTTTTTTCTATGTTTTCAGTGACTTATATGGGTGTTTAATTTCACACAGATGAAATATTAAAATAATATATTGTTAAATTAGATAAAAAGTTAACTCAATGATCAAATTAACTAACTATAGTAACTGAAAGGATTTGTATGTCCAACTCTAAGTTTAAAAGG
This sequence comes from Acorus gramineus, assembly GCA_030737835.1. NCBI lineage: Eukaryota > Viridiplantae > Streptophyta > Magnoliopsida > Acorales > Acoraceae > Acorus > Acorus gramineus. The sequence continues at coordinate 13,940,544 of CM060856.1, read as the reverse complement.
ATTTATATAAGTTTACATATCTTTACAACAACTCAAATATCTTTAATATTTATTTTAATTATTAAAATTGGGCCTCACTTAATCTGTAATCATAAAGATATGCATCTTCAATGTTATTGTCACCAAACAATGGTTGATATAACGAGTCCACTATGGTGGATGTGCTGTTGTCTGTTTTGAAAGTATTTGATTGGTTATTTATGCATATATTTAGAGGGACCAATGTCAAGGCAGATCACTGGGTTGTGTTGACCATTTTTGGCACATGTGTATCTTTGAAAGGATCTTTGTACCCAATTTATGAATTCAAGAATAGTGGACAGAGAGAGGAGTTGGCGCATTTTTTGTTTGTCGCATCTTCGTATAAACAAACTGTCACCGCCAAACAATATTATTCTTATCTGCTGTGTTCGATTTTTATTAATTTTGTATGTACATCTTTATATACTGAAATATATATTTTTATAAAAATATATATACTTCAATGGATACAATGTATTTCTTGTGATAAAAAATCATAAATTCCATTTAATTATATATACACATTGTGATTGGCATATAATGGGCAATGGCTGCATGCATCTACCTCCGAAAACATTAATTTTTGTTCATTTCTCAAAGTTTCCTCTCGTCGAATTTGCACTCGTGAAGAATAATCCATTCATTGCCTGAAGCTTTTGTAAGATATACAATTCTCTTCTACAAATTTGCATTAAAAAAAAGCCAAATTTGTATTAAAAAAAAAAGGAGATTGATACACACAACCTGGATGGATTAGTAAATAAGGGTTGAATAACAAAAAAAAAAAAAAAACACTATAAGCACAAAAATAATGAAATATCAATCTATCTTTGATAAAGTTACGTCTCACCCCGAACAAAAGCTTAACGCATTACAATCATTAATCACTAATTCAATATCTGAAATTGCATAACAATTGTCTCATCGGTATATATTTTGTTATATTAATATAAAAATTATACATTCACATCATATGAAGGTGTTTTATTTTTTTATTAAAAATATATTTTATTAATCAAAATCAAATATATATCTCAAATATGCTAATATGCACATACAAAGTTGTGAACGTAACATTCCCATCCCTCCAAAAAAAAATGTTGTATATGTGCATAAAGAAACTTATCGCAGCCTGTCGACGGTAGAGATGTAAATACCCAGGGTTCAACTGTGTTCGATTGGTTTTTCTCAAAAAAGATTATATTTGAAACACTAATAATTTTATTAATCATGTGTTAAAGTTTTATATATATATATATAGTAAAATTGTAGACATTTTTATTTTATAAAAAAAAATATAAAATAGAATATGTTCAAATAAGAATGAGAGAAAGGGAGGGAAATAACAAGGCAATAAAAGTAATAAAATAAAAATACGACTGAGTAGAAAAAGATTTCTAACATGTCCAATCCCTGTTCCTTAATTGATTACTAGCAAACAATCTTCTTCTATTTTAATATCCAAAGCACCACACCCCACTCCATCATGCAATGCCGAGCCAACTCTCATGTATTATCAAAATAGAAAGTAGAACCTTAAAAAATGACTGCATTGCGCTTTATCCACATTGATAATAGAGAGCCTCACCCACCCCCTTCTTGCTTTTAAAGTTTAAAGTTTTTTTTTTTTTTCTTGAAAAGAAAAAGTTGCATTAAAGTTGCAAACGCATTATTACAACCTTGTAATGCCATTAATCCTATAATGCAAACCTGACGTCAATTAATCAATGATCTGTCCCACGTTAATCAATTAATCAAATATCTATACTCTTCCATAAAGCGCGAGCGGAATGGGCGTCTGGGGGCATTTTCGCAATTTCAGAGGGGATATTTTTCAGATAGAACCCCCAGTTCTATAAACATTACCAAAAAACCCCTATATGTGTTATAAACAAGTTCCTATTTATAACCAGACCTCGGACAAAAAAACGGCTAATTGTCTTTTTTTTTTCTGAGCTTTTCTGCATATCCAACCCCAGGTTTTACCAGTTTCACAAATAGACCCTATCTGTGTTATAAATAGGTTCTTCATATTACAAGATTTATAAGCAGATCCCTAATCTCAAAACATGACTCCCCGGACTTCAAATTTCATTCAATGATTTTTTTTAACCATTGAGATATCCATAAAATTATAAAATATAAATATTTTAGTTACATCAATAAATATAAAAATTACAAATAAAATCGAACTCATTTGATCCCATATAATTTTTTATCGATGTCTTGTTTTTTAATTTAAAATTTGTTCTGTTTCTTTCTTTTTTTTATTTTGGATCTATATATATCACTTTTTCTTTAGATGTGAAAATAAGTATATTTTTAATTTTTTCAGTACAGTGTTTTTTTTTATTGATTAGATTGTTTTCAAAGAGTTTGGTAATCGATTTTTTTATGGGTAGTGGTCGAAAATTAGATTATGTGTTTGACTGTACATACTCTCATCGAAGGTAATGGTGGATTTTTTTTTTGTGGTCTTAGTTTTAGTTGGTAAAAATAATTTAGTTTAAAACTTTTTAAAAATTAATGTATTTGAATAAATATGTTTTTTTGTTTTTTTTTTAATATAACTTTGAGTGGATCTTCACTTAATGTTAGATACGGTCCCAAATACAACCTCAAATGCAGCTATCACATGTTTTAATTTTTTAAATAGTAAATATTGCACCATTTCGAATTTAATGTACTCAATTTTAGTGAATATTAAAAAAAATAACAAGGTATATATCTCACCTATGGAGGTATTTATATACATCATTAGATGATTATTAAATGACTAAAAAGGTATATAAGGATGTATTTCGAGTTGTAAAATGAAATGTTATATGAAAAATAAGTATATGCTGAAATACAATAATACATTTTTTGTTTCAAAAATATTAAATATACATAATAAAACCCCAGTTATCAAACATTGTTTTTTGTTTTAGAAGAATTATTTATAATAATATAAACTTTTGTTTATCTTCTAATTATAATGTAAAGTAGTTTATAGAATTCAATTCATACTGAGTATAGATTACGTGCGGGGCCGCGTACATCCAACTAGTATAATACTAGTTTTCCCCCACGCACGATGTGCGTGTAAATAAAAATATATTTTGAAAAAAATGCCTACAACCAACACCTTCAATTTTTTTAATCTATTTATATGTGATATAATATATTATATTATATATAATAAATGATATAACAAAATTTTAATAATGGTTAAATAAATCATCTGTAAAATTCAAAATGAAATATAAAAGAGATATGTTACAACGAAAAATAAAAATTTAACATATATACCCTTTCCACCAACCCTATATTGTAAAAATACTCAATTTGAAACTCTAAAAATAACAATATCGCTCAAATTCATTTTAAAAAAAAATCGTTCGAATGGATAAAAAAATATGACATATATGTATAATTTAAATTCTTTAGAATTAAGAGTGCAACTTGAACAGGTTGAACCTGACCCAACCAAATTTATTTTGGGCTGGTTTGGTTTGAGCTGTTAGCGTTCATCTTCAACCCAAACCCGAACTCGAGTAACCTGAATCCAATTTGAATTGGGTTTAGGTTAAGGGTTCAAATAACCCAAATCAACCCAAACTAGAAGTTTTTGTATCTAAGTAAAATTATAATTTTTTTAATATGCATGATAAAATTTGAATTGTACAATTTATTTTTATGTAGAATCTTTCATTTAATTTTTATAGTTTCCATATATCTATTTTTATATAAAGTATTTTACTTATGTGTGTATGATAAAATGTTAAGTTTTTGTTAAGTTTGGATGAAAATTTAACTCAGTGATGATAATTGGGTTTTTCTGAGTTTTCAGGGACTTGTATGTCTATCCCAATTTCTGTATGGACTTGTATGGGTTTTTCTATGTTTGTAGAGACTTAGAATCTTAGATGTCTTTAACCCTTAAAATTTATGTATATTTTATAGTTATCTCAATCAAATCTAAAAAAATAATAATAAAAAATGATAACACAGCAGGATCATCACTATTCGTTAGATTTGATTGTTAGTGCCAATCCACCCCATAATCTGGAATCATAAAGATATGCATATTCAATGTTAGTGCCACCAACAATGGTTGTTATAAAGTGCTCACTGCGGTGGATGTGCTATTGTCTATTTGGGAAGTATTTGATTGTGTTTGTTTATGAGTTTTTTGAGGGACCAAGGTGAAGTCAGTTCACTGGGTTGTGTAGACCATTTTTGGCACATGTGCCTCTTTGAAAATGGTTTTTGTTTCCAATTTATGCATAGAGAGAGGAGTTGGCCGAAAACATATTAATTTTTGTTCATTTCTCGAAGTTGCGCTCGGGTTTGGGGTGATTTTACTTTTTTTTTATTTAAACATAAAGTTCAAACGAGCAATCAAATACATTTCAAGAAGTAAAAAAAAAAATAGATTTAATAAAAATGTTATTTACAATTTTTAGTGTAAAAAAATTATTTTTTAAAAAGAGTAAAAAATGTGTTTTTGATGTAGAACAGATGATCGATATGTTATTGGAGCGATCAAACCATCAAAAGAGATCCAGGAAGAAAACTGTGAGAATAGCAGATAACAAGAATAATTGAGACCATCTCAGAATCCAACAAAATTTGATATGCTGAATTATTTTATGGAGATATTTAATTTTGCTATATTTTATTATTAAAGTAATTAAATAAGCAAATTTGTCATTTATGATAATAATTTGCATGGTTATTTTTCTTTCTACAAATATCAGAATTATTGCCATTGATTCTTATTGATTTGTGAAATCTTAGAATAAATAGCTATTATATTTATTTAATAATTTCTACTTTTAGTAAGTTTGTAATTAGATATAATGAGGTTTTTCATTGGTCTTTATTGAGTCTATATAATAAAGACTTGTAGCTTAATGGCATATTTAACTTTTATTTATCAATAATATTGTGTTATTTTAATTTTCCTTTTCTTTGAGATGTTGTCTAAGATCTTGACATAGATCAGATATTTTATCATTCTTTAGCTGCTTTAGCTTTTCAAAAATCAAAGTTTATTCAAACCATTTTATTCAAAATCTTATTTTTTAAACGTATTTTTAAATGCTATCTAAAACTTTTGTATTCTGACAAAACTTTGTAATAAGAAAAGAGGTTGATACCCTCAACTTGGATTGAGGATTAAGGGCTAAATAAGACAAATGTAACAAAAAATTATGTTTTTTTAATAAAAGTAAACTCAGATAACTATTCTTAAACAAATTAGCACAAGTTGTAAGAGTAATTCTAAAGGAGGCTAGAATAGTTTTTTCGTGCTTTATGCAAATTAAAACAATACTAAGCACAAAAATAATGATTATAGGATAAAATAAATGCAACCAAACAAAAATTATCACAAAAGCTATCTATCTTATAATTCTAATCTATCCTAGGTAAACCCGTTTGATTGCGCGATTAGACGCGCTTTTGTTTTTGAAAAGCTGAAAAGCTAAAATCGTACAGTCAAACGGACAGCTTTTTGCAGAATCGGAAGCTGGATTCCTTTTAATTTTTCTCTTGAAATCTGTGTTTTAAAAAGCTCAAAAACAACGCTTTTTGGTCGAAATCGATTTTTTGAATTGAAAAGCAATTTTCTCTGCCAAACATTAAACTTCTTTCAAATATTGATTCTTGAATTAATTAAAAAAGCATCATAAAAAAATCAAAGTCTAAAATCATCTTAAAAAGTAGATTTATTCTAAAAATTACTTTTCAATCTGTGTTTCCAAACGAAGTCATGTCTCACTCCAAATATAGGCTTAATGCTTTCCAATCATTAATCACTAAAATAGCATAAGAAATCACATAATAAATTGTTTTCCCATATAACATAAAAATTATGAAGTTGTAAATGATAGAATATGTTACCCCTAAAAATAAGTTTTTTTAAATATATACCACTCATCCACCCTTAATATTATAAATATTGCTCTTTTAAAACTCCAAAACCATCAATACCACTTAAATGTGTTAAAAAACTAAAAATTATATACATTAATATCATAGCATTCAAAAAAAAAAAAATAAAACATGTGATAACGCTTAAGGAATTCAACGAGAGTGGTTTTTTTGGTGGATAAAGATTTGGCGATATATAATATTATCTTATAAAGATAGGATTTTAAAGTGGTATAGATACAATGTTATCTACTTTAAAAATATAAATGGATTTTTTATTCCATTATTATCCTTAATTTAAAATCAATATTTTTTAAATCATATTAAATTTCAAAAGATATAAAAATATCCTATAAAGAAATTATGTAAATACAAAAGGATCTATTGAGGATTTACATTTTAAATATCTAATGCTCCTATTTTATAATGTTATCATATGAATATTTGAATACTGGAAGTATAATATAGAGTGTAAATATTTTTTCAAGAAAAATGAATAGTAAAATCATTATTCATAAAATAATTTCACTGTCATCAAACACGAGACAGGATCCAGTCAGGATTGAATCCGGTTAGTTCGATCAATACCGAACTGGATACTCCTTTAATCAAACTACACAATCAATTATTTGGTATATATTTTCCTTTCCTATTCGATATTGATGATACTTATGAATTTATATTTTCTCCAATAGCTGATTGAATCCAATAAGAGAGTGAAATATATATCCAACAATTAGTTGTGCAGTTCGATTTATACGTTGTGTAGTTCGATTAAAAGGGTATCTAGTTCGATACTAACCGGATCTAATCTTAACTTGATCTGGCATCATCAAACACACTATCTTATTTTTATTTTTAAGAAAAACTTTAAAATAAATTTCATAGGATTTTAAACAACTTGAAACAAAACGGATTCATAATTTCATAAACAACATGCATTAATTATTTTTTTAAAAAATAATAGTGCTACTAGAATTTAATCTTTTAAAATGTGTTATCCGAGGTTCAATTCACAACTTGCACTAAAGTTAAGTACACGCATTATTACAACCTTTTAATCCCATAGAATCACTTAATAATATTTCGTTCGGTTCGACTGTAGTGGCAAACCAATTAATAATCAATGTTGTGTGACATCCGTCCGTCTATGTTTTGTTTACGTTTGACGGTATATAATATAATATATATATATAAAAATCGGAATAGAATATTCAGATCCCAAATTGCCGCGTCACATAATACGAGAGAAGAAGAAGAAGAAAAAAAATCTAAATTAGAAATACAGTGACGCGAAGCGACAGACCAAATCGAAACCCAAACCCACATTCAAAAAGCGACCGATTCTCCCTCTCCCCCCTAAAAAAAAGCCCTCTCTTTTTTTCTTCCTAAATTACCCTCACTTTCCCGTTAACCGGGGAATGGCATTTATGTAATTAACCGCAAAGGTCGGGTTAATTATCGATTTTAAGAAACCATGCAAGCATTAAAGGCTCGCCATGCGAGGCACAGAGAGACGGGGGAAGTTCTGCTCCTCTTCTTTTTCTATGTTTTTTTCGTGTCTCAGAAAACAAAAAAGGCCCTTTGAGTACACGTGTCCCTCGCTCTCAATAAAAACCTGAGAGCCTCGCTTTTTTTTTTTTACCTTCGCTTCGCCTTCTCGGGTCCGTCCGATCAATCAAAAATGGACTCCATCAAGCGGTCCTTCAAATCGCACGGCTCTTACAACCGGCACCGGAGCACCTCCTCCTCAGGCGGCGCCGTCGACGCGAATAACCAGGAGGAGCAGCCGATCCTCTTCGACCACGAGGAGGACTCGCACCCCTCCGCCTCCGCCGCCGATCGCAACGAGGTCGTCGTCAAGATCGACGGCAATAACAACAACAATGGCATCTGGAGGGAGTCCAGCTACGACTTCTGGAAGGACGAGACAGGCGGAGCGGCCACCGTTTCCGGCGACGTCTCCGGTAAGTTTTCCTTCAAGCGGTCGTCCTCGCCGGAGGATCCGCCGACGAAGCTGATCGGGAAGTTCCTCCACAAGCAGAAGGCCACGGGAGGGGAGATCGCGCTCGACTTGGATCTCGAGATGGACGAGCTCCGACGCGGTGAGGCGGCCGCCAAGAACTCCAAGGAACTTAGGGTTTCCTTCCAACCCCCGAATGACCACGTCGAGGTCCACCCGGACAACATCCACCGCCGCCGCCACAAGAGCAACAACAAAAACGGCTCCTCCGACTCCGACTCCGATTCCGACAACCGTGGCTCCGGCGGAGGCACCCCCGCCGCGGCCGAGGTCCTCCTCTGCACCTCGAACTCCTTCCAGCGGAACCCTAGCCTCCTCAGGGCCAAGACCCGGTCGAGGCTGATGGATCCTCCGCCGCCAATGGCGGGAAGCGGCGGCGTCGTAGACGATGAGAGGAAGTCGAGGGCGATGAAATCGGGACAGCAGATGAGGTCGGGAATGCTGGGGAAGATCCACGACGAAGACGACGAAGACCCGTTCATGGACGAGGACCTGCCGGTGGAGCTGACGAAGGCCAACTACGGAACCCTAACGATCCTCCAGTGGGTCAGCCTTGTCGTCATCCTCGCCGCCTTCGGCTGCAGCCTCTTCATCCCCGCATTGGAAAAACAGTCCGTTTGGGGTCTCCACTTGTGGAAATGGGAGCTCCTCATCCTCGTATTGATCTGCGGACGATTGGTCTCCGGTTGGGGCATCCGCATCGTCGTCTTCTTCATCGAGCGAAATTTTCTGCTTCGGAAGCGCCTCCTCTACTTCGTCTACGGAGTCCGCAAGGCCGTCCAGAACTGCCTCTGGTTGGGGCTCGTCTTGCTCTGTTGGCATTTCATCTTCGACGACAAGGTCGAGAAGGAGACGCACAGCACAATCTTGTCTTACGTGACCAAGGTCTTGGTCTGCCTCTTGGTCGCCACTCTGTTCCGTCTCGTGAAGACTCTGTTTGTCAAGAGCCTGGCCTCGTCGTTCCATGTCAGCACATACTTTGATCGGATTCAGGAGTCTCTGTTTAACCAGTTTGTGATCGAGACATTGTCTGGCCCGCCTCTTATTGAGATACAGAACACAAGAGAGGAGGAGGAGCGGACGATGGTGGAGGTGCAGAAGTTTCAGAACGCCGGGGCCACCATCCCTGCGGATCTAAGGGCTGCAGCTTTGCCGGCGAAGAGCACGAGGGTTATTGGCAGTGGGCCGATGCAGAGGAGCTCGCGGGTGTTGGGGGGGAAGAGCGTCCGGGTTTCAGGGTCGGTCTCGAAGAAGGACTTTAGCGGGAAGCAGGGTTCGGAGGAGGGGATCACGATCGACCACCTTCATAAGCTTAACCAGAAGAATGTTTCAGCTTGGAACATGAAGAGGCTGATGAATATCGTTAGGCACGGGACGCTGTCGACGCTTGATGAGAGGATTATGGATGCCAAACATGGGCAGGATGAATCCGCCACACAGATACAGAGTGAGTATGAGGCGAAGGCTGCCGCCAAGAAGATCTTCACCAATGTGGCCAAGCCCGGTTCAAAGTGAGTTGCTCTTCTTGCTTTCAATTCGTTCACATTGAGCTTTGATTTGTGTAAGGTGTCATAAGTTTTGCAATTGTCAATGTTTATGAACGTCAATCAAACTATTTTGTCGTTCTATATATTTGGCTGGGAGAATAAGACTAGGAAACATGATTTTTTTTTTTTTTAATGTTTCATTTCCTAATTCATTTTAACATCCATTTCAACATCATCATCATTTGTAATTTTGTACCTTTGAAGTTGTATTTGTGCTGTGGGTCTCAGATCAAAATGAAGAAGAATCTTTTGGTTGCTTGTACCTTTGACGTTATAATTCTCTTGCCTCTCATTCCATGTGAACATCAACAGCTTTCTTAAGTGTTGAATTTTTGCAGTTTTGCCGTGATGGAGGTTAATATGCATCACTAATGACATGGATGATGGTTCTTACATTGACAGGTATATTTATCTGGCAGATCTGATGCGTTTCATGAGGGAGGATGAAGCATTGAAGACCCTAACTCTCTTTGAAGGAGCCCAAGAGAACAAAAGAATTTCCAGGAGTGCACTGAAAAATTGGGTGGTAATGGGATTTGCTTTTTTCTCCAGTCCCTAGCTTTGAACAGTTACTTTACATTCATGTTATAATCTTGTGGAAAATAAAATACCCGTTGCTTTATATGCTGCTTGTGCGTCTGTTTCTGCAGGTCAATGCATTCAGAGAAAGGAGAGCACTTTCCTTGACACTGAATGACACCAAAACCGCAGTGAACAAGCTCCATCACATGGTGAACATGGTTGTGAGCATTGTTGTATTGGTCATCTGGCTTCTTATACTGGGCATTGCAACGACCCATCTACTGGTCTTTATTAGTTCTCAGCTTCTGCTAGTGGTTTTCATATTCGGAAACACTTGCAAGATGATTTTTGAAGCAATTATCTTCTTATTCGTGATGCACCCCTTTGATGTAGGGGACCGCTGTGAAGTGGATGGTGTTCAGGTAAGTAATTTTAAATAGGATTTGATACTCGTTCAATTCTGGTACACATAATTTGAGAAATCATGCTGAGCGGATGCCACACCTACAAATTTCAGATGATAGTTGAGGAAATGAACATTCTGACAACAGTCTTTCTGAGGTATGACAACCAGAAAATTGCATACCCCAACAGTGTGCTATCTACCAAGCCCATCAGCAATTTCTATCGAAGTCCAGATATGGGAGATGCAATTGATTTTAATATCCATGTTTCAACTCCAGTTGAGAAGGTCGCCAAAGTTAAAGAAAGAATCAAGGCGTGAGTAACATTTCTCTTTCTATTTTCTGCGTTTATGTTAGGAGTTAGGACTTCTGCATTCATCTTTTTATGTCTTTGCCATGTCTTTCTGAATCAGAAGTCCAAAGAATATAGTTTATATTTCTTCACAAAAGTTATGAAATGGTGAAGAGAGAATAAGTTAAACTAAATTAATAGAAACTTCATTTGATTACTTTGATAAGTAATAGTTACCTTATCTTACATTATTTTTTGAAGATTACGAAGTTCAACAAATCGAATATATCCAAAGTAGTTTAGTACGAAGACATTGTGACAATTACAGTTAATAACTAAACTTCTGTTCCTCAGCCATCCTTGTAATTTCTGTTGAACCTTTCTTTAAATATGTCTATATGCCTCCTCTTACCCTTATTGATCTTTAGGAATTTATCTATAATTCCTTGAGAATTGCTCAAGGAAATATATACCATATAAAAATTTCCTAAACATGTCAAATAATTTTCTAATTAGGATGATTGGATTTTTCAATAGGCTTTCTTAGTAGTTAGCATGAACCTTCTCACTATATAGCCTGTTTTCTGACAGTTTAACATTAGCTACATTTGGCTCCTCACCAACTGACCAACATAAATGATTTTCAGATATTCTTTTTTTTTTCATCTCAATTTATGTTCATTATTCGTTACCGCAGATTCATAAAATTTGGCATCTGAACGCTTCTTTATTTCAGACAGTGGTTTAAAAAGTTAATGATAGCATTAAATTTTTTTTATCATTTGTGTAAGTACTAAGTAGAGCGATTGGCCTGTAAAACTGATCTCCTCTCATCGACCTTGTGAAAATAACTTGCTTTCAACAGTTTGGGGTGGATATGGTTAAGCTGTCTGTAATGTATTTAGGGGTGTGTTTGTGCCTAAGAGAAAGTGAGGGAAAATGAAGGAAAGTAAAATTTTTCTTTTTGACGACTTAAAAACCTGGTGTTTGTGCCACACAAACACAGGGAAATTTTTTTCTCACTTTCCTTTGCTATTTTGTCTTATTAGGATTGGGGAAAAAAAAATTTCCCTCCCTTAAGGAGGGAAAGTGAGAGAATATGTGATCTTATATCGGTTTTTGTGGTTTATTTGAGATCTTTGATTGAGAACTTTTTCAATTCATCCCAACAATCAAAATATGTTTTTTCTACCTAACCCCAATAAGAGTTTTTTTTTTTTTTCTTTTGAAGTAAGATGATTTCCAAATTTTGTTAAAAAAGAAAAAAAAACATCTAAAAAAAATGAAAACCCTCAATCTTTTGAAAATCTTAATATTTAAATTAAAAAAAGTGGTTTCCAGAGATAACTCTCAAGTTTGTGGTAGCTTTCAAAAAATTAAAACCTTCATAATTTGAAATATCAAAAGTACATTGTAAAATGAATTTTTGTTCAAGATAATAATATCTATTTGATTTTAGATATAGGAAAAAATTATGTCGACTGGATTTGATTGTAAGAAAAAACATCATTAATTTTTTATTTCTCAGTTTTTTTGGTCAGTAGCATTGTAGCATATAATCATTTTATTATAGTTTAGAATCCTTCATAAATGCCCTATAAATATAAATACTTTTTACTACCACAGATATCGAGTTAAAGATTTCTTAGATTTGAAATTTATTAAAATTTGTATTGGTTCCTCTTTTAAAGCTTTATTTATTAAAAAAATATTGGATAAGTAATTTAATGTTACTTTTATATAATATTTAAATTAATTGTCAAAATATTTTTTTTTTTCATTTTGTATCACTTTCTTGAAAACACAGACAATACATTTATTTTCTGTCATTTTCCATCACAAGCACAAACAACAATTTTTATTTTCCGTCATTGTCCATTACAGACACAAACAACAGTTTTTATTTTTCATCACTTTCTATAACAGGCACAAACAGCATATAAACTGGTTAAAAGGAAAATCTTTTCTTTTTCATCACTTTCCTTTTGACTAACATTCCTTCACCTTCGCTCATTTTCCTTTTGTGATTATGCACAAACACACCCTAGATATTCCATCTTTTGTTCATTTGAGTTTGTTCCCATCACCTGCTTTCGTAATTATAACAGTTTAGAACGTCCATTCTGCTATGAAAGATAGGCACCAAATACTTTTTTATTTCAATACAATGTTCTATCTAATTTATTATTAAAAAGGTGCTATTAAAGAATTTTCCATCTCTGAACATCTTAATCAATTATAAAGTAGGACGACTGGCATGTATTATATTCTTCAAAGTTTTAACATTTTTCACAGCAGGCATTGCTTATGGTAGACTATCCTGAAATGCACCAGATCGGTTTTCAGATGTTCTTTGTTATGTCTCAGTTTATGCTATTTATTTGTTCTCATAATCTTAAGGTTATGAACACTCCTTTTGGTATTGACACATAAATATTTATTTCGTTGACTGTGATCCATCTTTAACTCACTGTTGCCAATAGATCAACCGCATCCAACATCTCTCATAATTTTCTACACCATATTGTGAGGGGAATGCCCTTCTAACCTCATTTCCTTCTCACTTGATATCTTTCCTTCCATTACTCCAGTTCTGTTTTTATATGCACTTGCTAAAGTATGACTGAAGTTTCACTAAGTTTCCTGATTCTACTAGGCTGCTGTGTTCTCTGATATCTAGAGTATCCCTAGCATCCTTTACAATAATTAATTAAACTTTATTGCACATTAAAAACTTTGTCTCCTTAATCTGGTGACCCACTGCCACTAATGCATCTTCATTTTTGCTTTGCCTAAGGAGGGTGAAAAATTAAATACAGCTTTTAGATAATCTAATAAGTTTTATTTTAATGACTGACCTCCAATGTTGAGACTGCAACACCATGGATCACTCTACACACTCAAATCCACCTTTTGCTCGCATAGAAAGTTATATGTAAATGATTATCGATTACTCAAATTGTTCTGTAAATGAAAAACCCTAGCAAATTAAGCTTACTCCATTTTTCCATGTAATTACCATTTATTTTTGCAGGGGGGTGATATTTTTTCCCAGTTTTAACGATGTTTGAAGAGTGAGGAGTATACTTTGATGTTCCAAATGACTGAAGTTCCAAATGAGTGTTGGAAACCTCCTTATATCCTGAATTAATCAGTTTATCTGGTCTTCATGGCTGCTACTGCTGCAGGTTCATTGAGAGCAAGAAGGAACACTGGTATCCAAATCCGACCGTCATTATCAAGGATGTGGAAGACATGAACAAATTGAAGATGGCCGTCTGGTTGCAGCATCGGATGAACCACCAGAACATGGGGGAGAGGTGGACCAGGAGAGAACTAGTGGTTCAAGAGATGATCAAGGTCTTCAGGGAGCTCGACATCGACTACCGGATGATACCTCTCGATGTGAACGTCCGAGACATGCCTGCTTTGTCTTCCAACAGATACCCTTCTACCTGGACAGCTTGTTCTTGAGATGTGAAACTTATTCCAGCGCAATACGTGCCTGCCTGAAAGGGCGGAGAGGTTTTTTTTACTATTAGGGAATCAGAAAGTTTTGATCCTTCTTTTTTCTTCTGCATATAACAACAGATTCTCTTTGATTTGTTGGGGAATTCTATACAGTCTGAGAATCATTGGGGTTCTGCTTATGGGTATACCATTTTCTTCCAATTTCATTGTATAGCTGGGAAATATGTGGGGGGAAAACAAAGAACACTGAAATAACATATTGCTTACTAGGTTATAGTAGTTGCTTTTTTTTTTTTTGCTGTAATAGTAGTTGCTTTTAAAACCCTTGTAATATCATTTCATTTTTGGGGATGCCAAATTTGTTGATTTCATTGTTATATTTTTCTGCTATAATAAAATTTAAAGGATGTTGAGACCCTCACTTTCCTACTTCCCTAGTGTATTTTATGTAACAAGCATATACATAGAATGATAAACTATACACTTTAATGAATTGTATGTACCTTCAAACAAATAATTAAAAGATCTTATGCTTCATGCATATATATGCTAGTTTTTTTTTTTTTATAGGAAAAAATTCAAAGAACCCCCTCAAAATTATTTGAAATATATATCATCGAATATTTCATTTAATTAGTGTTAAAAATATAAAAAATTATTTATAAATGACAATAATATCTATTTGAATATATTATAAAATCTTATCCTCATTTATAGAATATTTTTTACATTTTTAATCTATTATAAATTTTTTTTGGTATTCTGTGTTTTCAACCGCCAGGGTTAGCTATATAAAATAGTCCTTGTTTTGTCAACGGAAATTCAATTCGAGGGGGCTATTCATAAGACTGTTGATTGATAGGATATTTCTGTATCCAAATTAAATAGGGTGATTCTATTTGCATCGCTCTATTATGTAAATAAGCTCTTTTAATAAATAAGTGGCTCACATTAAGTAAAGTAGAAGCTCACATATATAAATCTTAATCAAAAAAATTTCACACCCCTTGTTCTCTCTCTAGAAACATACATAAACCATAGTGATCATAATTTATGTCGTCAACCATAGTAACAAATACCAACAACCCTAATTACATATTTTAATAGAAAAAATCATATGAAAAATATAAAAACAATATTTGAACCCATTGTTCATTTAAAAATTCATACAAACCCTAAAAATAATTTACAAATCCTAACCCTATAGAAACAAATATAAACAAAACCCTACAAAATTGTGTACAAATAATCCATGTTTAACTACAATAATCAATTAATCTTCTCTTCCTTGTCTTTTTCCCAGGCAATTTTTTTATCCAAATATATTAAATGGGAATAAAAACAATCAAAACATAGTTAAAAAAAAAAAAACATGGGATACGTGAACCCTTCTTCTCTACCAAACAATTTTTATTAACCAACATAAATTCTGTACGAAAGGGAACGCCAAACAGACCCCAATCGCGGACGTCTGATCGAGGCCCACCGATTCCAGCCTCCGCATCCTCCACCGGCCTCGGCTTCCCCTGGACCAGCCTCGGCCTCCTCTACGCGGCCGACTCATCGGTGTTCGTACAGACTCCGGAGGAGCTGCGGTGAGGGCGAACGAAGCGGGGAGGAAGCGAGGGTCCTCGTTGAGGAAGAAGCCGACGTCGTTGCGGGAGGGGGAATCGGACTTGGAGTGGGAGAGGCCGATGCTCTCGAAGAAGAAGTTGGTTGAAGGGGTTGAAGAAGGGAGGCTGGGAAGAAGAAGCGCAGAGGAGAAGAGGAGATTGGATTTTCTTTTTTGGTGGTTAAAGAGACGATAATGTTGGAACCCTAACTTAACTAAAGTGTGTGTTGTATAAGTGAATCTCGATCCTTGGATTTCAAAATGCTCCCTAATAATTAAAGTGTGTGTGTGTGTGTGTGTGTTGTGTAAGTGAATCTGAACCATTGGATTTTTCAAAACACTCATAATATTTATAGTAATAAATAATTCATCGTATTATTTGGATCCGATACAAGTATATCGTGATTCGAGTTAGATGTAGATTTTTTTTTTTTAATAATTCACTGGCTTTGTTATTTAGATTTACATACACGTTTAGAAGAGTTACATGAATTTTTAAAAAAGTGAGAAGGTTACGTGGATTTCAATGGTTTAGAGGGGAGGGGCTTATATGGATTTTTTACTTTTTTTTTTTTTTAATATATACAATAAACAATCTACGTTAATTTGACATCACCTATCCAGTTTACCTATTCCCAAATATGTTGTGGATAAATTTGCGGCCTTCTTGAGTGGTCTTTTCATCTTCTGTGTCCCTCTTGAGTTCATCAGCTTGAGCGGAATTGTTCACCATTCAGAGTGAATTTTTTTTTTTTCACATATACTTGGAAATGTGAATAAGAAGTTGCGGATTTAGGAATCTGATTTACTTCAATATGTTTTGTCTGTACTTGTTTGCTTGGAAGGAACACACATGGAGAACTCCCTTTGCCCTTTGTTTCTCTCCCTCCTTTTCCCAATATACCTCATCTCTTACGCTCTTTTTCTTTTGTTGCCTTTTCTTTTCTCTATCTGAGTATGGAAGGAAGGGTTTTATTCTTCCAATACAATTACTACATAAACTCTTGTTCATCCTCCCTAAATATGCTTGTACAGAGACACAGACACAAAGAGTCCTAGAAAGAGAGAGAGAGCCTAACAATGGCGGCGGCGGCAAGTGTGAAGGTTTACGGATCACCATCCTCTGCCGAGGTTTCGAGAGTGCTTGCATGTCTCTTCGAGAAGGACATCGAGTTCCAGCTGATCCGCGTCGACCTCTACAAGGGCCACCTCAAGATGCCTGAGTTTCTCAAGTTACAGGTTTTGCAATTCAATTCTAATATTCGCCCACTTTAACAAAAAAACAACAATTGTGGAATTCACTTCTCTCTTGCAGCAACCACTCGGACAAGTCACAGCCGTCCAAGACGAGGACAAGACGCTCTTTGGTGAGTTCAAACACCAACCAATGCAAACACATTTTCTACTTTTATCTACCGTTTTTTCTTTTTTAAGTCAAACAAATCTTGTGATTGAAAATCTAATAAAACGGTGATTTTTAAAAATTGAGTTTGAAACGTGAGATTTTAATAATCTTAGCGTTTTAATCGCATATCCAATCTCAGCCTAAGACTCATTTTTTCCCTGTGCCCCTTGTAAGCAGAGTCTCGTTCGATATGTCGTTACATATCGGAGAAGTATGCGGACCGGGGCAACAAGAAGCTATATGGGAAAGGCACGCTTGAGCGGGCTTTGATTGAGCAGTGGCTCCAAGCAGAGGAGCAGACTTTCGACCCACCCAGCTCGGCCTTGGTCTTCCACCTCGCCTTCGCGCCTGCCTTGAACGTGAGGCAGGACTTGGACCTTGTCGAACGGAGCAAGACGACGCTATTGGAGGTGCTCGACGTGTACGATAAGAGGCTTGGGGAGAGTGAGTACTTGGCGGGGGATGATTTCACGCTTGCCGACCTCTCACACCTCCCCAACGCGCACCACATTGTGCATTCGACTGATAAGAGGCACCTCATCGAATCGAAGAAGAATGTGAGTCGATGGTGGGAGGCGATCTCCAACCGTCCGTCATGGAAGAGGGTGATTGAGCTGCGCAATGAACCCCCGCCGAAGCTCGCTTGAGAGAGAGTTTGGATTCTGAGTTGGGATCATGTTGTCTTTGCTGCTCTTGAAACTTCATGTCTCTTTGTTGTGAGTTTGTGCTGCATTTGTTTTTATTAATTGTCTTTATGAAGTTGTTGTTTGTCTGCTCTATCATGAGCTTTCAGTGGTTTTCATGAATAAAGAACTACCATCTTCTGCTTAAGAGGATTCATTTGCATGAAATGTTACTATGGATTTGTATTTTGAATCAGTGCTTCAACAACATTCATAACAAGGTTGGTATATAAGTAGCCATGCATTAATTTCCAGAATCAAATAAGGCATGTGAGACTGATCAAGTTTTTTTCACTAGTAATCCAATTTATTACTCAATTTGAAGTCCTTGTGATCAAATTAATTCACCAAATTTCTGTTATTGTAATTTCTACTGGACAGAGATTCGGGTGAATTTTCATATCCAACTATTTCCAGTTCTTCTCAAGGATAACTAACCATTGAAGAATAGTTTAATTTTCTGATCCAACCATAAATACAATCAGTGATCAAACTGCAATTGTGTTTTGTGAGGCTGCAAGTACTTATTGTTGAAGCAACACTACAACCAACCAGAAATGCAATGTGAGGATGGTCTCAACAATTTCAAACTCAATTGCTGAAGAACAAGATATTATGATATCCAGCTTTTTTTTTTTTTTTTGGTTATGGGAACCTTTATTATTAATTGGAAAAACACCCAATGCATAGTTTCACCTACAAATCATGTGCATCAGGTCAAAGATGGGGTCGTGGGTTTCCATTTGATTAGTAAATTTATGTTTCTTCACTTTTTCATTAAGCAGTGAATCAAAACTAAATTAAAAGAAATTTCTTTGATGTTCAGATGCAATTAAACCCATATTAAAGTAATGCCACAACACAACATTTTTTTTTTTCCAAAGACCCAAATGTCAGTTATTTTGTCTGTATCATCTGTAATTATAGACCTCATGATGCAGTCATATGGTCATGTAAAAAGTACAAACATTTGGCCTTCTGTGTCTCTTCTTTCAATGGAGAGAAAGAGAAGATTATATGTCCAAAAGAAGAGAGAATAAGAGAAGCATATAAACACTCTTTTAACACACATTCAAATTTAAATTAGTTATAACGAGAACTTCCAATTAGACCTTTGTTTTTCTTTTGTTTTTCTCTTTTCCTTTAATCTTTATCTTTTGTCTTTTCTTTTTTCTCATAAACAAATCTAAATTAAGCATTTCATTCACCAAAGGCCATGTTAAAATCCCCACCAACTCCATAGCCTTCCAGTGCATCACTGTTTCTCTGTCTCTGCATAAGAGAGTGATATATCAAGCTCCATCAGATTCCAATGGCGAGCATCAACGTCTTCGGATCTCCGACATCGGCCGAGGTGTCGAGGGTGTTAGCGTACCTCTTCAAGAAGGAAAACGAGTTCCAGCTCATCCGAATCGATTTGTACAACGGCCTGCAGAGGGTCCCCGACCCACTCAAATTACAGGCAATCACTGCATACATGATGTACATAATATATGTATAACATAAGCTTGCATTTCAACCCATCTTTACAAATTACAACAATGATCAGTCTTAACATATACTTGCTCGACAGGCACTATTCACATTCGAAGATGGCAGAACCACTCTCGTCGGTAAAATACATCGATAAATCCTGAAGTCTTGGGGTCAGTTCTGTGGCCATGGTCCATAATTATTGATATTGAGTCCTGCTACACAGGCCCCACCGTTAATGTGGATTTGACATCAACTATCCAGTTTGCCCATTCCCAAATATATTGTGGATAAATATGCGGCCTTCTTTAGTGGTCTTTTCATCTTTTGGTATTGGCCCATTTTTTTTACATTGAAACTCTTCTGTGTCCCTCCTTGAATTCATCAGCTTGAGCAGAATTGTTCACCATTCAGAGTGAGCTTTTTTTTTTAACGTATGCTTGGAAATGTGAATAAGAAGTTGCCGATTTAAGAATCTGATTTACTTCAATATGTTTTGTCTGTACTTAGTTTGCTTGGAAGGAGTACACAAGGAGAACTCTCTTTGCCCTTTGTTTCTCTCCCTCCTTTTCCCAATATACTTCATCTCTTATGCTCCTTTTCTTTTGTTGCCTTTTCTTTTCTCTGTCTGAGTGTGGAAGGAAGGGTTTTATTCTTCCAATACAATCACTACATAAACTCGTGTTCATCCTCCCTAAATATGCTTGTAGAGAGACACAAAGAGTCCTAGAAAGAAAGAAAGAGAGAGTCTAACAATGGCGGCAGCAGCAAGTGTGAAGGTTTACGGATCACCATCTGCTGCTGAGGTTTCGAGGGTGCTGGCATGTCTCTTCGAGAAGGACATCGAGTTCCGGCTGATCCGCTTCGACCGCTTCAAGGGCCACCTCAAGATGCCTGAGTTTCTCAGGCTACAGGTATTGTAATTCATTTCTAACTTTTGCCCACTTTAACAAAAAAAGCACAATCGTGGATCGTGGAATTCACTTCTCTCTTGCAGCAACCACTCGGACAAGTCACAATCGTCGAAGACGAGGACAAGGTGCTTTGCGGTGAGCTCAAACGCCTACAATGCAAACACATTTTCAAACCACGTTTTTTTTTTTTTAAGTAAAAAAAAATTCCTATAAGGGAAAAATCTAATAAAACAACGGTTTGTAAAAATTGAGTTTGAAATGTGGGATTTTAAGGGTGTGTTTGTATACAATCTCAAAGAGAAAATGAAGGAAAGTAAATGAATTTAGGTCAAAGGAAAAGTGATCGAAAATAAATTATTTTTCCTTTGACCAGTTTATATGTTGCTTGTCTCTGTTAAAGAAAGTGATAAAAAATAAAAACTTTTGTTTATGTCTGTGATGGAAAATGACGGAAAATAAAAACTGTTTTATGTGCTTATGATGAAAATAATTGAAAATGAAATATATTGTTTATGTTATCAAAGAAAGTGATAAAAAATGACAAAAAAAAATATATATTGGTGTATGCTAATTTAAATATAATACAAAAACAACCTAACTTATCAATCAAATATTTTTAAATAAATAAAATTGTGAAAGACAATTAATAAGGACATGTCACATAATAAATAAATAAATTTAAATAAATACTTTTATTAATTATTTTATTATAAAATAAAAAATAATAACAAAAAAAATATTCAATATTACCAAACATTTAATATTCAAACCCAAAAAAGAAAACTACCGAACCTCCTCTTAGTAGGATCGGAGAGGTACCCCATCTTTAATGAGGGGACTTGGGTTTGAGTCTTGCTGATAGAGGAAGAGTTGACCAAGAAAAAAAAATTTACCCATAAAAAAAAAAAAACTCACTTTCATTCACTTTCCCTCTTTTAGGTGAGGAAATTTTTTTCCTTTTTTTCCTAATAAGACAAAATAACAAAGAGAAAATGAGGGAAATTTTTTTTCCACTTTTTATTTGACACAAACAGTTAGTTTTTATGTGGTCAAATGAAAAAAATTTATTTTCCTTCACTTTCCATATGACACAAACACACTCTAAAATTCTTAGCATTTCAATCGCATATCCAAACACAGCCTAAGGGTGCATTTGGTTACGCAATTGCCCAACGTTTGCGATTGCAGGAAGCTGCGTTTGCAATTGTGAAACCAAACAATTTTACTGTAGGAGCTTCCTGCACACAGATTTCAGACAAATAGTATCCAAAAGCTGCGATTTTAAAAAACTAAGAAAGTGAGTTTCCTGCAGAATCAGTTTTAAAACCCAGATTTATGTAGAATCAGTTTTACAATCGCGCGACCAAACGCACCCTAAGACTCATATTTTCCCTTTGCCCCTTGTAAGCAGAGTCTCGTTCGATATGTCGTCACATATCAGAGAAGTATGCGGACCGGGGCAACAAGAAGCTATATGGGAAGGGCACGCTTGAGCGGGCTTTGATTGAGCAGTGGCTCCAAGCAGAGGAGAAGACTTTCGACCCGCCCAGCTCGGCCTTGGTCTTCCACCTCGCCTTCGCGCCTACCTTGAACGTGAGGCAGGACTTGGACCTCGTCGACCGGAGCAAGAACACGCTATCGGAGGTGCTTGACGTGTACGATAAGAGGCTTGGGGAGAGCGAGTACTTGGCGGGGGAGGATTTCACGCTCGCCGACCTCTCACACCTCCCCAACGCGCACCACATTGTGCATTCGACCGATGAGTGGGACCTCATCAAGTCGAAGAAGAATGTGAGTCGATGGTGGGAGGCGATCTCCAACCGTCCATCCTGGAAGAGGGTGATCGAGCTGCGCAACGAACCCCCACCGAAGCTCGCTTGAGAGAGAGTTTGGATTCTGAGTTGGGACCGTTTGGATGTTGTCTTTGCTGCTCTTGAAACTTCATGTCTCTTTGTTGTGAGTTTGTGTTGCATTTGTTTTTATTAATTGTCTTTATGAAGTTGTTGTTTAATTTGTCTGCTCTATCATGAGCTTTCAGTGGTTTCCATGAATAAAGAACTACCATCTTCTGCTTAAGAGGATTCATTTGCATGAAATGTTACTATGGATTTGTATTTTGAATCGGTGCTTCGACAACATTCATAACAAGGTTTGTATATAATTAGCCATACATTAATTTCCAGAATCAAATGAGGCATGTGAGACTGATCAAGTTTTTTTTCACTAGTAATCCAATTTATTACTCAATTTGAAGTCCTTGTGATCAAATTAATTCACCAAATTTCTGTTATGGTAATTTCTACAGGACAGAGATTCGGTTAAATTTTCATATCCAACTATTTCCAGTTCTTCTCAAGGATAACTAACCCCTGAAGAATAGTTTAATTTTCTGATCCAACCATAAATGCAATCAGTGTTCAAACTGCAATTGTGTTTTGTGAGGCTGCTAGTACTTATTGTTGAAGCAACACTACAATTAACCATTAAGGCAATGTGAGGATGGTCTCAACAATTTCAAATTCAATTACTGAAGAACAAGATATTATGATATCCAGCTTTTTTTTTTTTTTTTTGGTTATGGGAACCTTTATTATTAATTGGAAAAACACCCAATGCATAGTTTCACCTACTAATCATGTGCATCAGGTCAAAGATGGGGTCGTGGGTTTCATTTGATTAGTAAATTTATGTTTCTTCACTTTTTCATTAAGCATTGAATCAAAACTAAATTAAAAGAGACATCCTTGATGTTCAGATGCAATTAAACCCATATTAAAGTAATGCCACAAAACATTTTTTAAAAAAAAGACCCAAATGTCAGTTATTCTGTCTGTATCAGATGCACTCAGATGGTCATGTAAAAAGTACAAACATTTGGCCTTCTGGGTTTCTCTTCTTTCAATGAAGAGAAAGAGAAGATTATATGTCCAAAAGAAGAGAGAATAAGAGAAGCATATAAACACTCTCTTAACACACATTCAAATTTAAATTAGCTGTAACGAGAACTTCCAATTAGACCTTTGTTTTTCTTTTGTTTTTCTCTTTTCCTTTAATCTTTATCTTTCTCTGTTTTTTTTTTTTTTTTCACAAACAAATCTAAATTAAGCATTTCATTCACCAAAGGCCATGTTAAAATCCCCACCAACTCCATAGCATTCCAGTGCATCACTGTTTCTCTGTCGCTGCATAAGAGATTGCTATATCAAGCTTCATCAGATTCCAATGGCAAGCATCAACGTCTTCGGATCTCCGACATCGACTGAGGTGTCGAGGGTGTCAGCGTGCCTCTTCGAGAAGGAAGCCGAGTTCCAGCTAATCCGAATCGATTTGTACAACGGCCTGCAGAGGGTCCCCGATCCACTCAAATTACAGGCAATCACTCTCTCTGCATACATGATGTACATAATATATGTATAACATAAGCTTGCATTTCAACCCATCTTTACAACAACGATCAGTCTTAACATATACTTGCTCGTATGATTTTCTGTTCTCTCGACAGGCACTTACATACGAAGACGGCGGAACCGCTCTCGTCGGTAAAATACATCTATAAATCCTGAGTCTTGGGGTCAGTTCTGTGCCCATGGTCCATGAGGAGAATTCCTTTCCTCCGAGAATAAAGAATGAATAAAAGTTTGCCCGGATCTCCTAATGATGACCTCACGAAAGAAAGTTTCTAAGTGGCTTCAACTTGGGTGCTCCAACAAAAGTAGAATGAGAAGCATATAACCAAGCTAAACCTTTTTGGCAAAGAACACCCAAATAAATGATGTTTGGAATCTTACGTTCCGTGATCATTCCTCTTCCTCACGTAATTTATCAGAATTAGAATTTTTGTAAACAAATTCTCCTTTCAGTGTCACTAAGAATTCTGCTTGTGCATTACGTTTACGTTATAAGCGTTGTTACGTGGTCATTTTTTTTATTCAATTTGAGTCTTATATATATTGTTAGTGTTATATACTCTCACATTAACGAGGTCTGTCCCTCACAAAAATTTTTTTGACATTTTTTAGTAAATAAATTCATACAAATTCATTGGAGAGGTAAGATTTATTATTATGTGTAAAAACATTTAGGTGCTGTTTGGCAGCGGCGGAAAGCGGATTTTAAGTGCTGATTAATAAGTGCAGAAAGAGGTTTTGATGATAATCTTTAAGAGTTCAGTAATAAAAGCGTTTGGTTGAACGGATACTTTTATGCAGTTATTTAGATAAGTGTGTTTGGTTAACCAAGTGATATATATGCTTATTGGAAGGGTATTTGGGTCCATTTTATAAGTGCTGAATGTTAAAGATTGTTCTTTTTTAACATGTTAAAAATACGTCAACCACTAAATCAATATGCGCATCCGACACAATCTCCTCCTCCTCCTCCAAATTTGGGATCCCCTCCCTCCGCCTCACCTCACTCGAATCAGGACTACTAATCTCCGACGAAGCCCCACCAAATCGAACCTGCGAGAACCCGTTATACGTCTCCTCGTACGCACCGAGAACCCGTTATACGTCTCCGGCGGCGGGCTCGCCCCGCCGCCTCCGCCGTTGTAGTAGTAGATGGGGTTGGTCGACCAGTCGAACGTCTCCGTCTCTGGCGACGCCGCCCGGCTCCGGGCGTAGACCACGGAAGGGATCGCGGTGGTGAAACCGCCGTTGTAATATTCATACGGAGACGCCGAAGACTGATGCGCCGGTGAAGAAGCCTCGGACGACAGATCCAGGTGGCCGGACCCTTCGCCCGAGGAGGGGAGGTGGGAGAGGGAGGAGGAGGAGGAGGCGGACTTGGATTTTCCCTCGTCGGAGGGGAGGGTGAGGACGGGGGAGGGGGGAGGGGGGAGGGGGGGAGGAGGAGGAGGAGGCGGCGGAGATGGAGAGCTCCTCGATGACGAAGCGGTGAAGGGCGGAGCCGACGGAGGGGAGGGAGCGGAAGTAGGAGGAGTGGGCGGCGGCGAAGTCGTAGCGGAGGTCGGGGTTGTTTGGCGATGAGAGACGGACGACTCCTCTTTGTTCCGCCGATTAGGGTTTGCAACACCTCCGCTTCATTTTTCGTTCTTTGTTTCGGTCGACGCAGAGAGGGGTGAGGAGAGAGAGAGGGCTGGTCGGCTGCCTTATATAGGGGCTGTAAATATGGGTTAGTAGCAGGGGTAAAAACGTGAAAACCCGTTGGACGAAAATACGCGCTCGCGAGGTCGGATTAATAAAAGTGTCGTCGAGGAGATGAAAATTTCCGAGGTTATTATGCAGAATCCGGAAGAATTTGGGGACTTATTTGGAACTCAACCAAACACCAAAAGTACTGAATATTACGCCTTCATCCAATAAGTACTGAATTTGGCAGTAACCAAACACCTATTTATAGATAAATTTTATAATTTTTTTTTAAAGAAATCAAAATACATGGGCTACACTTTATAATTTTACATTAAGACTGAAAAATGGACTACACTTAATTGGATTGCTGATTGAGAAGCAAAAATGTGAATCAGAGTCGAGGGAGATATGCCGACACATATCGGAGAGGTACGCGGAGCAGGGCAACAAGGCGCTTTTGGGGAGGGGAACCCTCGAGAGGGCGGCGATCGAGCAGTGGCTCCAGGCCGAGCAGCAGACGTTCGATCCCCCAATCGCCTCTCTCGTCTTCCACCTCGCATTCGCTCCGCAACCGTCATACGCGGAAAAGGAGGTGCAGAAGGAGGAGGCGAGGCTGTCGAAGGTTCTCGACAGTTACGATCGCACGCTCGACAAGTCGAGGTTCCTGGCGGGGGAGGAGTTCACGTTGGCCGACCTGTCGCACCTGCCCAACTCGCACTACCTCGTGAACATGACCGAGAAGGCGTACCTCTTCAGGGAGAGGAAGAACGTGTGGCGGTGGTGGGAGGAGATCTCGTCCCGCCCTTCGTGGAAGAAGGTCGTGCGGATTCAGGAGGAGCCCCCCGCCATGCCCCTTGCGAGTGATTATTGGGGGTGCAGTCTGGTCTCAATTTTAGTTGTGTTTTCTGAGTTACTGAGTGTTGGATCACATTCAGGTCTATATCTCAAAAGTGTTTACTTCCATGACTCTGATGCTTTGGTTGTGGAACCAAAATAAAGAGATTCTCATTATCTCAGTTACATTAAGTAGTCTCAAATACAATCTTATATATCACGTTTCATTTAATGTATTAAGATATGTGTGTGTGTATATATATTGTTATAAATTTTTTTATATTTTTTATAAGAAAAATATCCAAATAACCCCTTGTAAATTATTTAAAATTATATAACCCCATAACTTTCATAAAATCCATGTAATCCCCTTAATACACTTATATAAATCAAAATAATCATATAAGTTAAATTTTCGTTGACAAATTAAGATTATTATGTAAAAATTCTAGCTAATTAATTCTAGTTGAAAACATAATATATCAAAAAAATCCTACAATATATTAAAAATATGAAAAATCTTCTATAGATAATGATGTTACCTCTTTTATAGGGTTTTATAATCTAAACCACCTAAAATTCTAACTATAGCATCTCTAAAAACAGAACCTCAATAAGTTTTATGTATTATATTCAATTCGATTCCTTTATTTCAATGTGAAAAACAGAAGAGGGATTATTGTACAAGATGATCATTGACGCTATGTTTGGATTTGAACAATTTTTATGAGAAGACCGTGGAACAAAATAATCATTCATTGACTATATTAAAAAAAAATTATTCATAAATGAAAGTGCGTTTTACACACAATTGTTATTGTCTTGACTCTTGAGCACAATCCCAGGTCTCCAAAAGATATATGTTACGCAGACTAAGGGTTGGCAACGGCCGGCCCGTTGAAATAGGGCCCAGGCCCGTGGGCTTGCTTGGCCAGCGAGCCCGGGCTGGGCCGGCCCGTGGCAAAAAAGGGCTCAGGCCCTGCCCACTGCCCCGGGCCTGAACGGGCCTCACGGGCCAGCTTGGGTTCGAATCTACGGGCCCAAGTTTTAAACATCTTATTTTTTTTATTTTTTAATTTTAAATTGTTCATTTGTATATAATGTTAAAATAACACAAAATTTAAAATATAATATTAAAAAAAATATTTATATCTATTGAATTTTTAAAATAAAAATATTAAATAAATTAATTATTTAAAAGAATAAGTAACTATATGTACCAAACTAGATTGGCACCTACATAAATGTCAATAATTTATATAATTAAACCACAATTCAAATAAAAATTACATGGTACTCATTTATTGGATTGCCCCCCATGGGTCTACGGACCCGAACGGGCCCACTTCGGACTGGCCTACCGGCCGGGCCGGGCTTTCAGGCCACGGGCTTTTTGATGACCCCTACGCTAGACAGGGCATGTAATTTTTCATTGATCTGCAAGTGTTTCGTACAATTCATTAAAACACATTTTTGTATGACATACGCATCAAATCAAAGTATGTAATAACTCTACACAGGAATAGACCCTAAATTAAGATGTTGGGACCATGTAAAGGTCCCAATCCGTAGGAGAGTGAATCCACATGAAATCTTGCTCAAGACTATTCAAATAAAGAGTCCCAAGTCTTCAATCACAAGATGTAATATCTGTAAATTGGACCTCACCATGCATCTTTTCTTTTTCTTTTGCTTTCTCTCTTTATTAATTCTTGAACTCTATGTGCTCTTAAAAGAACAAAATAAAATACATTCAAAACTTGTCAAGCAAAGCCATATACTCGTCACATGATGAAGCAATTCTATGAAAACATGTTTTTTTATTTCTTTTGCTTTTCCTTTTGCATTGTCTTCTTGTCTTCTTTTTCTTTCTGATTCTTTTCTTGTAATTCTCTTCTTGTTTGTCTATTATATATTGATGTAATTTAGAAGCAACTATGCCACTTCATATCTGTTTGTGTGTGTGTGTGTGAGAGAGAGAGAGAGAGAGAGAATGGAGATTGCGAGGGTGTATGGACACCTGATGCTTCCGGATGTAAGGAGGGTGTTGGCTTGTCTCAACGAGAAGGAAGTAAAGTTCGAGCCCGTTGACGGCTTCATGAGCTACCAAGACCTCCCTCTCTTCTTCAAGCTTCGGGTAACAACCGTCATGCTTGCTGTATTTTAACTTTACAAATTATATATTATAATTTATAGATTATAGATTTTAACATTTATGTTAAATAGCAAACATGTTTATTGTAACTGTTTAAATGCAAAAACTAAGGAGCAGTTATGTTTGTTAGAAAAATTTATAAAATAGTATTTACCGTGTAATTGTAAAAAAATACCTCTTCAAGCCGTAGCAGTGAACAATATATTTATGTCTGATAAAAAGTTGGCTTTTATTTATAAATATTTAAAATAAAATTAACATTACATAAATAAAATTTCAAATTCACTTCAATTTAAAATTGAGTGACAAATAGAATTATAATATAAAATTTTGATAAAGTATTATTGGTAATAGTAAAAAAATTTAGAAGATGAAATGATGTTTGCTAATTTTTGGTGTAATGATTAAAAAATACACATATTATTGATAAAAAAAATATTAAGAGCATGAGTGTCCAAAATGAAATTTATTTAAGCATCTCTTACTCAACTTATAAATTATGACATTTTTAAGTTGTTTTAAATTTAAATAAATTTCAATAAATTTAAACAAACATATCACAACTGTTTCTTTTAAACTAAAAATTATAATATGCAACTTATAAATTTTAACAAACATATTTGCTAAAAACTGAATGTCTAATTTTTTTTATATACATTTCTAAGAAAGGTGATTTTGGATTTGTAAAAGATTAATTTATTTTAAATTGTTTAAGTAATTATAATTAATGTTGAACAAATATTTATGGTGAGTTCTTAAAATCATAATTAATAATGACTTTTAAAAGAGGGTCCACTACTCCCCTCGTGAGCATAACCCTTTATCATCATTTCACTGTCCATTGGCTTCCGCTGCTTGTTTGGCTCTGTTGAGACGAAAAGATTTTTGTTATCACGATCTGTTGAAACTTTAGGCTTCTATTCTTGTGTTTAAGACCCATTTCAATTTTAAGCACTTTACATTGGGAGGGGTGGGTGGTGTTTAAGCTGGCGGCTCACGATATGCTTGACTAAATTAGGCAAAGAAAGTTTGTTTAGTGAGTGCTGTTCTTTTTTCAATTTTATATGCATCGATAAAAAGTTAAAGGAGTGTATATTCACATTAACAAATTATATACTTCAATATATATTTTTTATATATGTTCTATAAATGTAAACATAGAATATATGTTTTTTTTTTTTGAAAAAATTCATATAACCCCCTGCAGTTTTCATAAATCCATATAACCCCCCCTGTAATCACCCCTCTGTATCCATGAAACCCCATCCGTCTGCCTTCCGTCCATCTGTTTAACGAGACATGGGGTTATATGGATTTATGACAGATTACAGGGGGTTATATGAATTTTTCTATTTTTTTATTTATTTATTTTCTTTACATGTGGTTTAAAAATTGAACTGTTTAACATTTACTTTTGAATTAAATTTCAAGATACCATACACTTTTAATTTTTAATAAAAGAAAAATGGTTATTCAGATCATAAACACATACAAGATCACCCACTAAATAGATAAGAAGTAAAATAGATATATACTTTATCTTTTGGTATTTAAAAAAAAAATCCAAAACTACTCCTCCACTTACAGTTTATCCCCAACAAAATTCACTCATGACACCAACACAAGAGATGCACCAAGATTTAATAAAAAACATAATTCGTATTTTTGAAATTTTGTTGGTTGATGTTACACACTTTTTATTACAAAATTCATTCTCTTTTACTTCTATCTCTTTGGTGAGTGATCTTGTATGTGTTTATGATTTAACCCTTTTTCTTTTATTAAAATTAAATGTGCATGATATCTTGAAAAAAATTTAAAAATAAATGTTAAACAACTCAATTTTTAAACCACATATAAAGAAAATAATAATAATAATAATAATAATAATAATAAATCCATATAACCCCCTGTAATATGTCATAAATCCATATAACCCCATGCCCCGTTAACCTGACGGATGGAAGGCACACGGAGGGGGTTTTATGGATATAGAGGAGTGATTACATGAGGTTATATGAATTTATGAAAATTGTAAGGGGTTATATGGATTTAGGCCAGATTACAGGAGAGTTATATGGATTTTTTTTTTATATATATAAAAACATATACCTTATTAAATGAGGTATAATATTTATAAAAAATTTAAAACACGTGAAAACTGGAATTGAAAATAGAAACAAGGCTATACATAATATTATCATTGTTTATTAGTTCTGTTCCATTGAGAAACTTTGTGTGGATTGTCAATTGTTTCACCTATCTTCGTATATATACTTAGAAAAGTTGCATTGTGCATGTAAGTAATTTCATCCGAGTCTTTTTTCGTAGTCTGTAGAGTGGATATTGATCCCAATTTTACCATAAAGTGTGAAAATACACCTAATTTTTTTTTTAAAGGATATGTGAATATGACTGCATTCAAAATCAAGAAATTTAAGGTGAAATCAAAATCTCATCAATTTGGAATTGTTAAAGATGACAAAAAATGTGGGGGTCAGGGGAGAGGTGGAGGGGGAGAGAGCGGCCAGAAGAGAGGGATCAGTTTAAAATAGCTTAAAATTATGAAATTTTGGGAATGCAACTTCGGTCGAATCTAACCTGAATCCCATAGGTTTAAACCCGATTTTCATACGGGTTAGGTTGTAAAATCTAGGTTTGGATTCGGATTGATGAGTTTGGGTTACTTAACAAATCGAGTTGGGTTCGGGTTAGCATTATAGACAACCCCATCCAACCAAAACCCAAACACAATGGATGACGTAATAAAATCTAGACAGTTAGATTTGAGTAATCTCAACCGTTAGATCAAATTTTTCCACACAGTTAAACCCCCCTCTTTCACAACAAACCCTAGCCTTCCCTCTCCCTCTCCCTCCCTCCTTTTTCTTCCTGTTCAATTAGATCACATGAAGAAATCACTTGAAGAACACACATTGATAGCCATGGAGGATCTTGAGTGCTTGACTGAGGACACCTCATTATCTCGCTTATTGTTCCTTTCAATAAGATTTTTTTAAGCTTAATTTTTTTTTATCCGATCTGTATTTTCAAATATGAACACATTCAGACATTTCAGATTTGGCTTTCTATGTTATTGGTGGACTTAAGATGGTTTTCTATTTTTATTTGGACTCCAATTGATTCTATTTTTCATGATCTTTCAATTGGGGGATCCTAATTTGTGAAATGTGTCTAATTTTTTTGGTAAAAAATATGATAGTTTGTTCTAAGTTTTTTTTGTTAAGTGAAGCTTCAATCAGATTCCTTGGGTTGGGTTCCGGTTGTGTTTTTTTCACCGGTTGAGTTTGGGTTAGGATTATCGGGTTGTAAATTGGGTTGAGTCCGGTTAGTGTTGAATGTTTTGAATTTTGGGTTGGGTTCAAGTTGGAATCAACCCAACCCACCCAAGTTGCAGCGAGTTAGATTCAATTCAAAACAATTATGAAATTTTGTGGATAATTCATGTCTAGATATGCACACTATTTTGGGTGATCGGTGATATCTTAGAGAGAGAGATTAAAATTGAGCGTTTAGGATTTCTAATCTCATTCAAAGATCATACAAAGGGAATATAACATGTAATTAAATTTTTAAGATTATATTAATCATGCAAGATAAATGACTTTGAACAATATATAACACAAACAAGCAGAGAGTGAGATCGATAGGACAGCGGGTGAACATTGATGTATTCAACCCCTTCATTAAATTGCAGAGCTTCTTAGAAAAGATGAATCTAAGAGTTATAGACACATTAAATGCTCAAATGAATTGAGACTACGCGGGTCAATAGTTGGTTGGGATAGGCTTCCTTACCCTTTACATATGACATATGGGCTACTGAAAGTTCAGCATGTATCATCATTGGTTCAAGTTGCTTATTTAACAAAAAAAAAAACGTTCCACATGCATAAGAAATGAATCATCTTTGATGAAAGAATGAATTGGGCACCTTTTTTGAGCACTCAAATGATATCCTCATTGTTACAGGCCACTGGTCACGTCCCTGCAGACCCAGCATTTGAAGATGGACAGACCAAGCTCTTTGGTAATTAACACTGTGACCCTGTTGCAAGTAGTCTATTCTTAGTCTCCATCCTCAATTATGATTATTTCAAGCATTGTGAGTACATAAACAAGGTAAAGGAACCCACCAAAAAAAAAAAACAAGGTAAAGGAACACCAGTAAAGATGGTTTTCTGACCTTGTCGAACTTCTATGCATTGCCACCAGATTCAAGGGTTATATGCCGGTATGTGGCAGAGAAGTACGTGAAGCAAGGCAACCAGAGGCTGCTCGGGAGGGATTTTCTGGAACGTGCTTCCATTGAGCAATGGCTAAAGCTTGAGGAGAGCCGTTTCGAACCGCCTAGCTCAGCCTTGGTCTTCCACCTGGCCTTCGCACCACAGTTCAAACTGGAGCCTGACAGGGCGCTGATCGAAAAGAGCGAAGGGGACCTCATGAAGGTGCTTGACATCTACGATCGGAGGCTGAGCGAGAACAGATTCTTGGCGGGGGAGGAATTCACCCTCGCCGACCTATTTCACTTGCCCAACTCTCATTACATCATCAACTCCACCGATAAGGGGTACCTGTTCTCCAAGAGGAAGAACGTGAGCCGATGGTGGGAGGACATCTCCACCCGTCCTTCGTGGAAAAAGGTCATCGACTTCCAAAAACATCCATATCTTACCTATACTTCTGCTGATGTTACTTCTGCAACAGAAGCTATTGATATTTCTCCTACTGCACCTTCTGCAAGTGCCACCGAACCTTACCTTCCTTCCAAATCTTCAGCTATCCCAGCATCTCCACCCACCTCCCCATCATCTCCCACTTCATCAACTCTGACTCACTCTAAAAGCTATGAACAATCCACTGCCCCGCGATCAGATTCTTCAATAAAATCTGGTACCATGTCACCAACTACCAGAGAATCCCATATCAGGGAACCAGATCCTGCACAATCCAAAGCAAATAATACTACTACTTCATCTCCTCCAACATCTGTCACCTCCCAGTCAGATTCTTCACCAAAAGCGGCTAAGGAGACTTCTGTTACCAAAATATCTGCTAGTGAAGAACCAAATAAAATTATCAAGCCATCTCCTGCCAAAAGTGCAACCACTGAGCCAATCATTGGTGTGGATTCTACTTCTAAGCCATCTGAGACTACTAAACCAGAACACTCTTGGAGATCTATTCATATAGATTCAGGGGCTTCAGCAAAAGCTAGTGAGATTGATAAGTCAGAATCTGCAACAAAATCTGCTACAGAAACTGCTGCTGCCTCAAAATCTTCTCTAGCCGCTGGGTTAGTTCCGGATACAAAAGAGTCCCCCATATCATTTCCTGCCAAAACTGGAACTAAGCCATCTGCAGCTACTGAATCCATCAAGTCAGATTCTGCTACAGAATATGCTAGAGGGAAGGCCACAAAATCTGCTAGAACTGCTGATTCAGATCTTGATGGGAAATCAAATGTGAATGCAGAATCCACTACTGCCAAAACTGATATTACCAAGCCATCTACCACTGCTGAATTGGGCTCTCCTCTGAAATCAACCATCACTGAGTCAGATTCTGTGACAAAAACTGCCACCGAGAATACTGCTGCCACGAAATCTGCTACAGCCACCGGGTCACATCTTGGTGCGAAATTGAATCCAAATGCTGAATCCTCTCCCACCAAAACTGACATGACCAAGCCACCTGCAGCCACTGAATCGGGGACTATTCCAAGATCCACAGCATCCATGTCAGATTCCGTGACAAAATCTTCCACTGAGAAAACTGTTTCTACACATTCTCATACAACCTTTGAGCCGGTTCTTGATTGGAAATCGAATGAGGCCACAACCTCTGCCGACAAAATCCAGACTACCAAGACAGGACTTGGTGAGCAATCTGCGACTACTGAAACAGGTACTCATCCTAAATCACATGTAATTATGTCAGATTATGTAATAATATCCATTAATCAGGGACTCTTCCAAGATCCACAGTATCCATGTCAGATTCCGTGACAAAATCTTCCACTGAGAAGACTGCTTCTACGCAATCTCGTAAAACCTTTGAGCCGATTCTTGATTGGAAATCGAATGAGGCCACAACCTCTGCCGTCAAAAGACAGACTACCAAGACAGGACTTGGTGAGCAATCTGCGACTAGTGAATCAGGTACTCATCCTAAATCACATGTATCTATGTCAGACTCTATGACAATATCTGCCACCACATCAACTGCTGCTACAAAATCTAATATGATAACTGGTCAGCAATTCCTGCAGAATCAAATGAAACTAAGGAACACACTCCTAGCACTAGCGATACCATAAAGGCAAGCCATACAATGGACTCTACTACTACGACTCAGGATTCAGGGACTCTCTCACAATCTACTATTGCGAAGTCAGATTCCACAACTACTTCTGCCACCGAGTCAGCTTCGGCGAAACAATCTGAAACAAAATCTGCTACTGAGAAGACCACTGCCACAGAATCTGCCACAACCACTGAGTCAGTCCGTGAAGGGAGATCGAATGCCGATGCCGAATCCTCTTTTATCAAAACTGGTACTGCCAAGACATCTGCGGCTACTGAATCAAGTACTCTTCCAACATCAACTATTGCCAAGTCAGATTCTGTGACAAATTCTGCTCCTGAATCAGGTACTCTTCCTAAATCACATATATGTGTCAGATTTTGTAACAATATCTGCCAGCCCATCATCTGATACAACAAAGTCTGACATGATAACTGTTCAGCGATTCCCGCAGAAACAAATGAAGCTAAGGAACCCACTCCTGCCACTAGCGATACCAACAAGGCAAGCCTATCTATGGACTCTACCACCAAGACCCAGGATTCAAGGAGTCTCTCACAATCTACTGCTGCAAAGTCAAATTCCACAACAATTTCTGCCACTGAGTCAAGTTCTGCAAAACAATCTACAACAAATTCTGTTACTGAGAAGACTGATGCCACAAAATCTGCTACAACTGAGTTGTCAGCTCTTGATGCCAAATCGAATGTGAATGCCGGGTCTGATTCAACAGATTCTGTGACAAACTCCACTACTGAGTCACCTGCTGCCAAGCAATCAGGTGTTGGGACCACCGAGTCACATTCTAGTACAAACAAGAATGCAGAAAATGCAACTGCTGGTTCATCTCCTGAAACAAAACCTGCTATCGGCGACCGTGCTTCCCAATCCAGTTCCATCGATGATATATCGGCTGCCAGTAGAGAGAATCAAACATCTGCTACAACTGAGTTGTCAGCTCTTGATGCCAAATCGAATGTGAATGCCGGGTCTGATTCAACAGATTCTGTGACAAACTCCACTACTGAGTCACCTGCTGCCAAGCAATCAGGTGTTGGGACCACCGAGTCACATTCTAGTACAAACAAGAATGCAGAAAATGCAACTGCTGGTTCATCTCCTGAAACAAAACCTGCTATCGGCGACCGTGCTTCCCAATCCAGTTCCATCGATGATATATCGGCTGCCAGTAGAGAGAATCAAACATCTGCTACAACTGAGTTGTCAGCTCTTGATGCCAAATCGAATGTGAATGCTGGGTCTGATTCAACAGATTCTGTGACAAACTCCACTACTGAGTCACCTGCTGCCAAGCAATCAGGTGTTGTGACCACCGAGTCACATTCTAGTACAAACAAGAATGCAGAAAATGCAACTGCTGGTTCATCTCCTGAAACAAAACCTCCTAGTTCCATCGATGATATATCAACTGCTAGTAGAGAGAATCAAACATCTGCCGATGATTCATCCAAGTCAAATCCTCCTAAAAATTCCACTAAAAAAGGTGCCTGATCTTCAACAGATTCTGTGACCATACTTCCCACAGCCTAAATCAACTAGTGTGGTCTTTTTTCCCTCTCTATGTGGAGAGCATTCATGAATTTAGTCTTTCACTGTGTCTGTGTTTCCAAGAGAGATTTGTGTCTGAATTGGTCCTGAGAGTTTGATGTTGTTTCAGTTTTTTTAACATGTTGTGGTGGTTTCCTTGCACCATCAGACTATGCTTTGATGTTTTAACAACCATAATAAATGTATCACTCCCAGAAACAATCTTTGATGAAGACTTCAGTTATCTGGAATTGTCATCAGGCACTACAACATGGTATAAGTCACCACCAGCATAATCAACTTTTTGTTTTATCACAGCTTAGTGACACTATCTGAATCATGTTAATTTATTTACATGATGCATCAAACAGAGTTGTGCACTGATTGTCAACTTAATAATCTCTCAATCAACAATGTTGTCAAGATCAATTCAGATGATTTAATATGTGAAGAAGTAAAAAACAATCAATTATTTAAAAAAGGTTGGTTACATGAAATAAATTGGGGAAAATGCAGAAAATGAGGGAATGGGAGAAAGAAAAAATACATGCATCTGAGAGGTGTATGTGAGTTCTCTCATATTGAGGGATCAACCAGATAAAAATTGCTGAGAGGATTGTCTAAGACCTGCTAACATGTCTCAAGCAACATATTCAGTTTGTATGGAAAAGATAGAGCATGAGCTCTCCCCGTGGTTGTCGCCATCTTTGTCTTAATACTCTAATTCACCAGCATTTGATGTGACAACTGATCCATGCTTTCAAGCACCAAAAAGAAAGAGATGTACAGATTCCTGTGGAGAGGACAGATCTTTAAATAAGATCACATTCTCTTTTGAGCGCATCTCACTTCCTTTGGCATTTGATAAGAAAACCTCACCTTCACATTGGTTTCTTAAAAGCCTAATGGATCCTAACTTGATCTCACTTCAATTTAAAATTGTATAGAGAACTAGATTAATTTAAGTGTCCATCTCATTGGAAAGACAATCAAATTATAGAATAATGGCAGAGTAAGAACGTAGACTCTTCATTTATAATGGCAAAGAAGCAATCGATTCAAATATTGGATACATAATAATAAATTACACAAATGTGATCAACAGTTGCCTGGTTCAAACAGGAACCTTCACGCGGACCAACACGTTCATACAATGAATGCAACCTGGGCCTGTCTCCTCACACAGATGCCTCAGTTGAAGCCTGTAGCTTCAACAGGCTCTTCAGAGCATGAAATTCCATCCTTGCCTATGACCATGCAAAGAAACTCAATTCAGACAACCTTTTTCTTGGTGAAAACAATCATATATGCCGAATAGCCCCTAAAAACAGAATGGATCTTCAGTGCCATGAGGTCTTATCCATAGAAATTATTATCAGATAAAATTTGAGTAACATATCAGGACCTTCTCTTGCAATATCATTGTAAGATAGCTTGGAAAATTTCCAACAAAGGGCACCTACCAAGTTCAATGATGCCCATTCCTATGTTCAATGGGATCTTTTCTGATTCTAGAGATTTATGAAGTACAGGATCATGGGAGTAGGTGGTGCAAAAGGAAACAGATATGTTTAGAAGAAACTAACGAAATAGTGTTATATTTGATAACGGAGGCCAAAAGGTCTCTTATATAGATACAAGATGTACAAAACCCTAGAAATAAAAAAAACAAAAACACCATGAGAAAAGGACCAAATAATGGGGGAGGCCTGCGGCCTTTTGGGGGCGTTGCCCCCTAACCCCCGGGCCTTCGGGAACAGGCCTGTTGGGGCCTATTCCACTATAATAACTCCAATAAGCTTAACAAACATGTAGATACAGGAGGGAAAGAGAGTTGGAGCTCTTTAAATGTTCTTTATAGTATTCTTGCTATCTATTTTAAGGAGAGGTAAAAATGTAGGGATGTATATGGAATTGGTTGTCTGGATGGGATATGAAGCTTCTAATGGCTAGCTGCGACAGAGAGACTAATTGACTGATCTAACGAGTGCTGGCAAAAAGTACCCATCCCCATGAAACCCTTTTAGCATGTGCCATTACAGACCGCGAGATTTTTCTCTTTTGAAGTCACAGTAACAAATCATAATAAGTCACTTTAAAATCATGGTATAGAGATTCTTAGATTGTGATCTCAAACACGAGACAAATTCAACCAGACAAAACAGTCACTCAAAGATTGAACTTATACATACAATAAACAAAAATCAAGAGTAATGTATAAGTCAAGCAATGTACCTCTGAATCTGGTTCTTGCAATCATCAGCAATAGAATATCAAATTGCCTTTGATATCAACACAGCCACTCCTTCACAACCTTCCCCTTCGCAATGAATCTACCCACATTATTTCTATCGATCCTCAATGGACTACTCAATTTGAACATCATCTCCGAAACCAAACCCTTGACGGACGATTGACCTCTAACACTGCTATGCTTCCCTGACCCACAGACAACAGTCACCTCTAGCGGAACGCAACCCCCTTCAGTACTGCATAACCTATCTCTCAACATATCCAACCATTGCAAGAGAATCACATATACTGATCCCAAATGAAGCCCATGCAAATCCAACTTCACCTCAGAAGGTGACCATTTCAGGATTCCAT
The DNA here is from genome assembly GCA_030737835.1 of Acorus gramineus. NCBI lineage: Eukaryota > Viridiplantae > Streptophyta > Magnoliopsida > Acorales > Acoraceae > Acorus > Acorus gramineus. The sequence continues at coordinate 13,901,694 of CM060856.1, read as the reverse complement.
CCAAAACAGAGGACTTCACAAGCTCTTGCACCAACTCAACCTCTGCGGGCGAGGGCGCCTTCTCAAGCTCCATGATCAATTCTCCAATGGATTGCGGGGCCGTTCCTGGATCTCGAAGCATGGAACCTATCGTTGGACACGAATTCAGGACTGAATTGTACGTCCTAACGGAGAATTTGATCCCTGAATCCCTCATTTTCCAAAGCCAGGAGACCATCTCGGGGAGCTCTCCATGGTCGCCATAGCAAGAGAGGACGATGTTTGCACCGACAGTGTCTAATGCGTGTCCCGAGTCCTCCATGATCCCAACGACCCTCCACATTTCCCCGAAAGATCCGGACCGTCCATAGGTCATCACGACCGAGCGGAACACGAATCCCGAGGGCTTGAACCCGGCGGAGAACATCTCCTCCCTCAACAACTCCGCTTCCCGAGGCAGGCCCAGTACGCACAATCCACAGATCATCGCTTCATAAGAGGCGGCGTCGACAGCGCCACCGGAGATCTCCTTCAGACGACTGAAGACTTCGAGGGCGCGGTGGCTCAGCCCGTGCTCGGAGTAGGCGCGGATGAGGTGGCGGTGAAACAGGGCGATCTCTTTCGGAGCCAAATCAACAACCGAACTCGAAATCAAGGCATCCGCCTCGGTGGACCGCCCACCCGCCTCGAGATTCGCGACGACGTCCGATGCGAGCTTCGGATTCCATCTGAACCACGCCGTCTCACTCATCCTCATGTACATCTACGGGAGAAAGAAAAACAAAAAAAAAAAAAAATCCGATCGTTCTCACGAGCTTCTCAAGTTCTTGCGTTCGTTAGGGTTTCGGTGGGGGACTTACGGGGAGGGCGAAGGAGGAGAGGCGACGGGAGAGAAGAAGAGACAGTGCTTCGAGGGAGGCGGTCCTTGAAGAAGAGGCGACGAACTTCCTTATGACGCGGTCGGCGGCGGAGGGGTCTCCGCCAGAGGCGGAGGAGAGGGAGGTGAGCAGGCGGTGGTTGCCGTGCTTTCCGAGGTGGCATCGGGGACTCGATGGGAACGGAAGCGCACAACGGATCATGGTTCGGGGGGGTGTTTTGTAAACTACTAAACCACGTCGACAATCCCAAATACCCCTCCTCTAATAACTCAAACATATATATATATACATCATATTAAATAATATTTTATTAAAAGAGGTGAATGATTTTTAAAAAATAACGTGTAGTCTACATTAGACTGTATAACATTTCTTTTATAATTAGGAATGTCCTCTACCCCCGACCTTCCAATCCCACCACTCAAACATTTGGGGAGGTGGAGGAGAGAGAAAGGAAGACGAGAGAAAAATAGAGAGAGGATGGTGGTACAACTGTACAAGACGGAGAAGGAAGCGAAGCAGAGGTGGGTGGTCGGCGGAGGAGGCCAAAGGATGGTTTTCCCCTCCCCTCTCTCTCTCTCTCTCTCTTCCCCTCCCCTCTCCCAGACCTGCCAACCAAAAATTATGCATGCTTCCTACACATGCTTACTCAACTCTTAAATAACAACATGCAATCCCACGTGTGGTCACCATATATATCATCATTACTGAAATAGATTGTCTATAAAAGTTGCAAATTTTTATTTCTGCGTCTGTTAAGACCAAATTATACAGGATTTGATAGCTTCACCAGAAAATTGAAGATTGTAAATCTGCAAAGATTTAAAATATGTATAATGAATCATTGGAGATACCAAAAATACTATTTTTTGAGATGGAGATCAACATTGCCAGTATCAGAACTTGTAGTGACCTAAACTCAAATTCAAGAATATATGTGGCCCAGATGAATGATGGTTCATTTCTCTGTTGGGAGTCCGTTTTGCACCCATGCAGAATAGCCACCAGCAACATCTGTGATGGCAGTAAACCCCTGTTTTTTGAGAAATAGAGGAATTAGTCCACTGTCATTTTTGCCACTCAAGAACTTGGCAAGTGTTCTGGAAGCACTCTTTTCAGAAAATATGATCGGAAAGCAAAGTGTGAAACCATTAAAAAAAATCTAAACAGGGGACAAGTTATTGCTTATGATTAGGTGGAAGTGAGACAATGGATCCTACCCACTGAATAGTATACTCCCCAAGAAATGGCCGATGCGCATATGAAGCAGTTAGATGCCAAAATATGTAATGATACATTAATTTTGAAAGAGAGTGCTGTGAAATATTTAGGGAAAGAGCAATTTGAAGAACCAGTGGATTCATCTCTTAACAACTATTCTTTAAGGTCTAGGTTGTATTTGCATTTTAAATCATCCCCTTGCTCTTGATACACGATAAAAAAATTCCTATAAATACATGTGTTAAAAAAAAAAGAATAACTATTTTTTAGAACAAGAAATTTGCTACCAGATACCCTAACTCATCTTTAAATTGTATGATTTTCTCCACTTTGTATGGATGCATTTCTATTCGGACAGGCAATGTTATCATGCTGTCTCATGTTCCAATTTAACCATGTTTAACATGTCATTTTTCATGCACACCATATGAGCCAAGAAATGGCCACATATTTTGTCCTAATTGTACTTCAAAACCTTCCAAATGCAATATCATATTTTATTATAGTTGGAGCCTTGGAGGATTTTCTTGGTTTTTCTGCATTAGAGTTACCTTAGGAAATCACATTATGATATATGTTGATGTAAAGAGTCCTTACTAAGGCTAGGCATTCTGGATATTGCAAACAAGGAGGACCATGAAAACGAAAAAAAAAAAAAATTGAAAGTATATTCTTATTTGAAGTGGTAGATTCAATTTTTAGAACACATAAAAGTGAATTTTATACAATACAAGGTGTCTCTGAAAATGAAACTCAGATACATGTTTCCAATTAGAAGCCTCCCATGAAATCCCACGTTCACCAAATTCTTCATTTATTTTTTCTATTATCAATGTAAAGAGGATTTTTTTTCATTGTTGAGATTTAGTTTCAGCATCTCAAGTTTAAACAAACAAACAAGCCAACAACTGTTGGCAAGCAGCACCATTTGATCAATGGACTTCATTCCTTATAAATTTATTATATAACTTTAACATTTCACCAGTTGCATCTCAACTCAACATGCCAAAGGAATAATAACTTGTTTCCTGTCAATCATATTTCATAATTTAGACAATTTAGTTAGCTAGCTGAAACTAGTAGCCTACAGAATTGGTGTTTTAAAATGTTAAAAAGCGAGTTATGTACAACTTACAGCAGATGAAAGATCAGTAGCCGCCATGAGTGACCTTTTCCCAATTTGGCATCCCTGTCAAAGAAACAATCTTCATATCACGGGAGGCACATAGAACCAATAGAGACATTATTAGACTATCAAAGGGAAGGTGGGGGAAAAATTTATGCCACATGGACGCACAATAATTATCTCCTCATCCTTTGTGAAAGTTGACGTTACTTCTTCCATAAACTTCGGATTCTTTGCCATCCCTATAGCACAAACAGAAAGGAACAAACCATCCAGGAAGTTAATGTGATAATTCACCAACATATGAGTCTCTCTATAATATTACAGGATTCAACTGTGAATGTCACTAGTCCTTGAAATCAGGATAGAGCACAAATCTTATGGTTTCATAACACACACTGTCCCTTTATGATAAGTATATGTCATATCAAGTTCTTTGGTTTTTTGGCAATGCTGTTCATGTTATCCTTGTGAACTTGTTTTGGGGAAACTTCGATTGGAAAAAGATTGGATCCTATTCTAAAACAAAAGCCTTTCATTTCTATAGTTCATTAACTTAACCGACGATAATTTCTCACCCCAGATGCAGCATAATAGACATATCCAATAAGACATCATATTTGAGTTGCCTTTTAACAACCTGGGACAGATCTAGAAACCCCGTGCAACAAAGGATTTTTGGTCAGGGTCCTATCTTCTTATCCAATGCAGTTTCCTGCCCTGCTAGCCCATCACTTACAATTTCATAAATTTGATGTCCAAGTGTAAAATCTTGTCAAGAACATGGGACAAACCCGTAAGTGCATAACACTAATATCAAACAATATACATTTTAAACCAATGGTTATGTAATGGAACACATGTGTTCTGAAAACAACCCCACAAAACCACGTACCCAACACGCATTTTAATTTTCAATGAATCACAGAATTTAACCAATAACATGTTCAACAGAAGATGTTAAGAACAGTTCATCTATTCAATGAGGCAATAAAACAAGCACATGATATACATTACCCATTCCCGCCTTAAACATGTAAGGGATGTTCGTCGCACCTACAGGATGACCCGCACCGAATTCCTCCGGCGTCCTACAAAACAAAATTCACTTTTTTAGTTAAATAAGCCAACTCATTAGATATCCATTCAACACCTTATAAAACAGAATTAGCCAAACATTTGAACCCCGATAAACAGAAATGACACCTGACATCGACATATCGGTGCCCCGCCTGGAGGAGCTCGTGAGCCACGCTCACCGGCACCGATTTTAGGGTTCCTCCACCACCCCCTTCAGCCGCTGACGCCATCGGCCTGTATGGATGGTTTTCCATTAGAGATCGTCTATAAAGAAAGATCTTGGTTTTTCAGTGAAACCAAATTCGAATCAGGACCTGAAATGTGTTTGCTGAGCAACAGCTCTGCTGAGAAGCGGAAAACGCAGGGCCATTGGAATGAGTGTTTGCGTTGGTGACGACAATCTGTAGAGCATGAGAAAGACAACATCAGATGAAGAGAGAGGGGGAGGGTTGGGGGAGATTGAATGTCTGTACCTGTTGAAGCAGGGGAGGAGGAGAGGGAGCGAGAATCGGGTGATTGAAGAAGCCATTTACGTTGCGGAGGGAGATGTTGTTCCTTGTTCAGATGTTATCGTTGTTGAGATTCGAAATGGCTTCTCTGACTGTCACTGGTGTGGACCACTACATGTCTATATATATATTTAACACTAACCAAGTCTCCCCGTTTTCAAGAAGGAATATGAGCCAGTAACCAAAAAGGTACTAACCGTGATATGGATAAAAAGATCCCATCAATCGGAGCGTGAAATGAATAAAAAGATTCCATCAACGTTGAGATCTTATCAACTCATTGAAATCACAAGAAAGAAAAATCTCAAAAAGATTATAATTTTATTAATTGATCATAAATTTTTTTTTTAGGCCACAAACATTAAATACATATTTATAATGTGAATTATGACTCTACTAAAAATAATAAAGACACAATTAGAATGACAATTATTAAAATCTAATAAAATAACGTATAAAATCCTAAAAATCTTAAATTTTTAATTCACTCATAAAAGGTAATTAATATTATTTTAAATAATAATATTTGTCAATAAATGATAAAATCTCATAAAACTTTATTTTGATAACAGATTTGAAATCAAATATTCTACAATAATTTCTTTTTAAATCTGTCCTACATCAGTCTCATCTTCTTAAAAAAAACTCGTCCTCAAGTTTAAGATGAGAGGATCTTAGATGATCAGAAGGATGATATTTAATGTAATCAAATACACCAATAGGAGAGATTAAGATATTTTTCCCCATCTTAATTGATGCATCCTTGTATTTGACTTTTGATAAGAAAAGAAACATTTTCTTTATTTTAAATTCTTTTTCAATCAAATCGACCATTGTGGTAGTTGTAATGTCCTCATCATTACTGTTGTCGACGATGGCATAAAAAACGCTCATGTTGATATGGCATGCAGTCTGCAACACGAACGTTTACAAGAACTTTTCTATCTCTGATGTCACTATTAAGAAATAAGAAAATAACTTCTCTTGTTCTCCTCTAATAATCTTTTCAGATTCAACGGAGAGAACAACATCCTCCACTTCTTTATTTACGTTGTCCTCAATTTCTGATTCAACTACAGGTTGATCATGGAGGTCTGTCATTAGATTCTCCTGATTTTCTGATGGACTTTCTTCGATCTTTTCCATTGATCCATCAACTATATCTTGACTTAATATAACATCCAGTGGGTTGATCATGGAAGAGCCTTTGGACACCATGTGCACCCTTGATCTCTCCAATTGTGATTCCACTCTTATGAACACATAAATTACTTCTGTCGAGTTGTAAATCTCTTGTGAAGCAATACGATCTCGCACTAATGGCCTCAACCCACTAAGATAATGGGCCACTTGTCGCCACTTAGCCTATGGAAGGTTATATTGACCCGAAAATTTTAAAAATTTAGCAGTATAGTCGAATACGGAACGATTACCTTGACGACAATTATGGTACAACTGGAGCAAATATTGTTCATAATCTAGAGGAAGGAAACAATCCTTGAGAAATTGTCTCATCCTCCTCCATGTTTGAATATGTGATCTTCCTTGTCAAAGCGCCACCAATTTGACCATCTCCTTTTCACGCACATCCATTATCTCAAATAATTTATCAATCTCTAAGATCCAATCAAGAACTTATCGATTGACAAATCACAGTTGAAATAGGAATGTCCACCTTTGAAAAATAATTGTAGTAGTATGTGTGCCACTTTCTCGGCTGATAGTCGTACAGTTCACCGCCTTCATCATCCGAGTCATCCTCATAATCGGGTAGATAATGAGAATGTCGTTGAACAACGTTATAAGAAACAGGTTGGCATCAGGCAAATCCTTGGTTTGCATCCTGTCACTCTCAGGTCGTTTGTTGTCGGTGTTGAGATTCACGTCAGCCTTCACCTCACGAAGAGCCTGCCGCGTTTGTTGATGAACTCTCCCGAAGTGGCTTTTGGTCCTCCCGCAACGGCCGAAACAGCTCCTGTGCCCCACGATCACCGTCAATGGGATGGTTGCTTCCCGCACGGCTATGTGTCATCAAAGCTAGGCGAATCCTCGCTCTGATACCACTTAACGCATGAAATGGATAAAAAGATCCAACCAGTGTTGAGATTTCATAAACTCCTTGAATCCACAAGAAATCCTTGAATCCACAAAGAAGAAAAAACCCAAAAGGGTTATAATGTTTTTAATTGATCAAAATATTTTTTTTTTGCCACACACATTAAATATATACATATAATGTGAATTATGACTCTACTAAAAAAAAGCAAGACAATTACAATTACAATATTATTTAAAAAAAAAAAAATAAATAATAGAATCAATCATAAATTAATAAATAAAATGTGATATATATAAAAATAATGAATGAGATCAATAAATGATAAAATCTCATAAAACTTTATTTTATTTACAGAATTTAAAATTAAATATTTTTTTTTTTTTTTTTTTTTCTACATCTACCCTACATCATTATCCAAATAATTATCAAATTTTTGATTTTTTTTATACCCAATTTTTTTTTTTTTTTTTTTAGGTCGGTCAAATATATAAAATAAATAAATAATTTAATTTTTTTTTTTTTTTTTTTCATTCATTCAGTTCATTCAGATGAGAGAGAGATATTAAAAAAAAAAAAAAAAAAAAATAAAAACACAAAAAAAAAAAAAAAAAATTTTTAATTTTTTTTAATAATTAATCGAATAAAACAATAAAAAAATAAATAAATAAAACTTTTTGACTTTTTTTTTTTTTGAAACAAAAAACATAACAAAACAAATCAATAAATAATTGATACATTTCACCATTTTTTTTTTTTTTTTTTTTTTTCAAAAAAAAAAACCTAAACTGACTGAAATCTGACTGACCCTGACTTTTCTTAAAATCTTATAAAAAAAAAAATTAAAAAATTGAAATTTTTGTTAATTTATGATGTGATTATTTTTGAATATTTTGTTTGTATAAAAAAAAATATAATAATAAGTTAAAAAAAAAAAAAAATAAAAAAAAAATCCAAAAAAATAAATAAAAAAAAAAAAAAATAAAATAAATATAAATAAAAATTTTAAAATTATTATATTATTTTTTTTTATTTATTTTTTTATTTTATATTTTTTTTTTTTTTTTTTTTTTTTTTTTTTTTAATATTAGGATATATTTAAAATATTCATTTTTCTAACAAGGTTTTCAAAAATTTTATTTTAATTTATTTTCATTTTTAGAGGGGTTATTGAAATTTTAAAAAATTAAAAAATTTATATTTATGTTTTAAATTTACATATATGAATTTATTTTAAAATTTTTTTTTTATATATTTTTTTTTTAATTTATTTATATTTATATATATATTTATTATATTTTTTAAAAAAAACAAAAAAAAAAAAAAAAAAAATAAATTAAAACGATATAAAAAACCACACAAAAAAAAAAAAAAAAAAAAAATCTAAAAAAATAAACTATAAACCGAATAAAGATGATACCAAAAAAAAAAATAGAAAAAAGAACCACAATAAAACAGAACAACAACTGAGTCCTCAAATCTTAGGTGACTTGTCAGTGAGAAACCATGTATGATCCTCTTATATTTTGTTGCCTAACCAAACCAACCCCACCTCCTCCCCCAAAACATTTATAAACCAAAACCATCTGCTACTCTCACTTCAATTCTTGATTTTCCTTCATCGGTGGCGCCTCCAGCAGCAGAGGAGGCTGAATGAGCTTCAATCTTTCCTTGTATTCCTGCATCTCCCTCTTGTACCTCTCCTTATCTTTCATTCCCCAGTCCTGATATACCTGTTCAAATCAATGATAGTACATAACATGAATATACATCTTCAAATGGGTTTGAAACACCACTTTTTTGAAGTAGTTTTTTTACACAGACTCGAATCCAGAACTCATTAGTTAAATTTTGTTGTCAATCATCGAGTTACGGGTCCAAATACGACCAAATTGTTTGTAATGATAAATATGCTTCTTTAGAAGTTTGAACTCACCATCCTCTCTTCTTGAGTGAGCTTGTTCCACGAATCCCCTATCATCTTGCTGAACTCCCTCTCCCTGTTGGGGTAGAGCACCTTGAGCTTCGAGTGCTTCTCGGCGAAGAAGAAGTTGTAGGCGCTCCGGTTGGGCTTTGGGTGGGTGGGGTCCCGGAACCGCCTCCACCCCCTCCTACGTCTCCGGTGCACCCTCGAGGACGTGGGGGCTTCGGCATTGGACGATGGGAATGACACGATACCGTTCATTAATGGTGAGGGGGAAGGGGCAGCTCCAGCTACTCCCAAGGGTAGTGCATGGTACAACACTCCATGAAGAGTCTCCATTCCCATCTTCACTGTCACCAGGTAGCCGTGTTCGAACTTCCCATCGATCATCCCAATCACGGTGAAGTTTTGGCTGCCTGAGACAAGTAAGAAGAGATCATATCGTGTATGATGCCATAGCTCTGGGCTTGCATTTGAGATTATAGTTCATGGAGTTAATAATATCAACGAACCAGCTTAGTAGGAGCACTAAATTATGTGAATATGTTTAAGGCTGTGTTTAAATGAGAAATTGAAATGCAGATGAATCCATAGCTTTTCAAATGCTACCAAAATACACGAAACATGGACAGGGGCGATAAGGACGCAGAAGCAGAAAACCCATTTGAATGTGCTTGGGACTCCCAAATTTTGAAATGCAAAATACACCCAAACATAGATTCAAACGAGCATTAATTGTCTATTCCTGATGACAATTTTAATATGTGTGAAATCTCTGGTATATTTTTATATTTTAATATTAATATGTCAATATATAATCCATCACAAAAAAAAACATAAAAATTTAAGTATTCAATTCAATTGAACATATACTTTTTTAAGTGTAAATTTCACTGGACCAAAAGAAAAAAGAAACAATTGACTAATAAATTTCCATAGGTAAGGTTACACCATATAGAAACAATTGAATCTAAATAAGACCAAGATCATGAGCCCCCCAATAAGGGCCTAAATGGGCCTACAAAGTAGCCCAAATAATTCTCAACTACGCCATAGCCCACTAATGTCGCTTCATTAAACGCATGACTCCGTACAACCGCAACCGGCTGTACCCGGTCAAAAACCGGGTGAAGCCAAGGTAGGCAACCCAATATCTTCTTCAGACACCTTTGACCAAACTTTGACCTCTTTCAAACCAAACAGCGAAAGTCAATGTTTTAATGCATGTAAGACCAAAAAAAAAAAAAGGCGTGTCAGCAGTTTAAGCTAGACAGGTCCGCCATAACAAAATTACCTCCGTTTTGCAGAGAAGCAATCGTGGCTTTTCGTTTCTTTGGCGGGTGGTGGAACTGTAGCTGTTGCAGCTGAAGCTGACGAGTTTCTGGAAGACCGGGCTTCGTAGCTTTGCATGGAGGACTCTTGGCATGCAATGCAGCTGTAAAGATGTTTTTGTGTATGTTCAGGTGTACCAACAACACATTTTAATTAATAATATATAATATATTATCACAACAAGACAAAAAAGAAGGAAAAAAAAAAGGGGGTTATGTTTGGACCTTCAGGAGGGACCAAGGGACCCTGCAATCTAAAGAAGTAGACCTTCTCATAATGGTGGAGGAGGCTTATGTAGTACTTCCTGAGCACGAATGAGGCGCTTGTGGTTGTGGGTGGGAAGTTGAACACAGCAATCACTTCTCTCCATCTCTTCTCCCTCACCACCTTCAAATCCCAATATCACCATTAAAAACCATCAGCATCAAATGTAGTGACCCATTTGTTGGGAAAAAAAAAAATTCTACCTTGTCAAGACCACCTCTTTGAGTCACTTGAACATACAACATATGCAAATCCAAGTCTTTCCCTCCAATAACAGGAATCCTTCACATAAAAAAATAAGACAATCATGAAGAAAAGCAGATAAGAAGCTCAAAAGGGTTCTCTTTCTTCAAAGCGAATGTTACTTGAAGACAAAGCAAATACACCCAATACCAAAAAAGACCATTTATTATATGTTAATGAATAAACAAAACAAAAACAAAACATATGGTGAGAAAGACAGAGAGAGTCCCATTTTCTTTACATGAACTTGGTCCCAAGCGTGGAGTGGAAGCGGCGGAGAGTCTCCATGAAAGCCGCCGGATTCCTGACGACATCCTCGTGAGACAGCAGCGCCGCCGGATACACCTTCTCCTCCACCACCACCGCCGCCGCCGCCATGGCTTCCCAAAATGCCCCTTCAAAAAGCTACAGTGAATGAAACGAAATAAAACCCAAATGGGTTTCCTAAGTTTTCAATACAAACTCTTATGAAGGTCCAAACTATGGTTATTAAATATGGGATATCGAGCCAGAAATAGAGAGGGGGGGCTCTAAAAAGGTCGCAGACGCGTGGAAGCGAAACAATTTTTGGTTAATTAAGCCCCTCCCTCGAGTCCTCCGCCTTTACATGGCATCCGTTTTGCTAGCGCCTCATTATCGACATTACTGTAATGTTAATACGGCGGGGGGTGGGGTGTTATTATTACTGTTACGGATTTTTGTCTGACGCCGTTATGTCACGTCTGCAACAGCCTGTGTTTTATTTTGCAGATCTTATGTTTTACGCTTCGGTTTCTCTGATGAAGTCAGAGTTTTATTCATTTATTTATTAGAGAGGATGAGAATATCTTGTGAACAGAAGGGAAGGATCTTTTGCTTGAGAATTGTTTGGGTGCCCGTGAATATGACTGGGTTTTGGTTTTAATGGAATTCAATGAAGCTGGTATATTTTTGAGCTCTGAATTTTTAATCCATAATTATATTTAATTGAGATTAGGATTGTGAGGTTTGGTTCCGGATTACTACTAATTATCTAAATAATTAGTGGAATTGGGGATAGGAATAGTTGTTCTTAGAAGAAGAAAGTTGGGGATAACTACTAATTGTATTTGTACGTATGTGTTTTGGTAATAGCTAGAAGGATTGTATGGGATAAGAACTCAAAAAAAAATGTTATTTAAAATGTCTTTTATTAACTTTAATTTACTGCCATCGTTTTTGATGCAGTCAAATGAGACGAAGACCGAAATAATGCACATTAGTACAAGATTCGTGCTTGGATAGAATTATTGTTGGGTTATTATATTCGGTCCTTACATGTATAAAGTTATATTAAATATGTATTATCTTATGTGTTTAGATATCAAAAGAGGACAGATATTCAAAGTCTTTACAAATACGTGTAATCTTATGTAAGTCTTTATCAAAATTAATGCAGACATACCCTATTTAATTTTAATTTATAACTATGAATGATTAAATAATTCTTAAATTTTTAATCATTTTCAAATAATACCTCAATTGAAATGAAGAAATATAAAAAGTCTTAAAAGGATAATTTGATATTTGCATTGACTAATTTGTTTTTATGATTGTTTATGAAGACTATAATGCCTACATGATTACATGATGATAAAATATTCTGTTAAATTTGAAAAAAAAATTAATCTATGGATAATAATTAGGTTATTGTGAATTTTTTAGGACTCGTATATGTACCTCAACTTTTATAGTAACTTATATAGGATTACTCGTGTTTGTAGGAATGTAAATGTCTTTAATTCTTTATTAAAATGTTACATCCATCTATGATAAAATAAGATGAAATGCTAATAAGTAAAGCCCTCATCCTAAATGAGAAGCTAGAATTACAATAAAATTGTTCAAAAAGAATCATATATATATACTTTAGAAAAATATATTGATAAAAAAAAAAAAAATTTGTTACATACATTTTGTTTAATATTGGGTATAGTTTCAAATACAATCTCACATTCAGTTTGCATATTTTTTTATCTTTTTACAAACAATAAATCCCGTCTTGCTGTGATGATTTTAAATCAAATAAAATCTTTTTTGACAAGTGTAAATAAATTAATGATTTATATACATCATCTAAATAAATATATATCTTCCTAAATGACTAACAAGTTATATGGGATTACATTTAATGTTATAAATAAAACGATAAAATAGAGCACATCTTTTTAAATGAAAAATATTAAAGAAAATTTTATTTACTGTCTTTACATACAGAGGGATCCTGGACTTTATTTTAGAGCGAGCTAACCTAATCTTTTCATATTATGTAAAAAAAATTCTTTTAATAGGCAATGATTGACCCAAATTAAAACAATACACGTAACAATTTATAAGATGAGACCGAACATGACTGTCTCCCTTTTTTCATCTACAATTTTAGTGAAATAGACTCTACCATTCATAAATTCATCTTTAATCACATTTGAAATAAAGAAAACCTAAATGATAAGATATTCCAACATATAATTAAAATCTCATTCAATAATACAAACATGACATAAAAAAAATAAAAGTCCATCAATTAATCCAATGAAACAACAGAAGCACGCATGTGAAATAAAATATTAAAATTTCACTGTTTTTTTTTAAAGCTAGATAAAAAAATATACATATAATAAATATTATATATATCTTCAAAAAAAATTAAAAAGATATTTAAAAAAATTAAAAAAATATGTTCCAAACGTGATACATGAAAAAAGCAAAGAAAAAACATTCATCCACTGATCCAATTTAACTATATAAGGGGGGGGGGGGGAAAAACAAAACACATTAAGCACAGCAAAATTAATTTAAAGATAAACTGAAAGAAGAACAAAATTGAATCTTTGTGTTTGTACGGTTATCTAATCTCACATGATACATGGCCGGGACAATGGCAATGGGATTCGTCGTTCATGGACAGGATTGGGGCTGCAAAAAATGAAAAAATAGAAAAAAAATGAAAATTCAGTCAATTTTAATTTTAAGTTAAATTTAGGGTTAGTATGTGATGGTATAATAGGTTTTCTTTTTATAAATACCTGGCCATTTCATTAGTCTGTCCTGTTCACATGTTTGGGAGCTGTTCCACTCAATTTTTTTTATATTCTAAAATGCAGCCTTCACTGTTTAAATGAAAATCACATGTTTTATTTAATGAGGATTGTCCCTTGGGTTATTTATAAAATGCAAAGTTCTATTGCACTCGGTTCTTTTACACTTCTACATGTAATCATGTATACTTCATTAGTCATCTCCACTCATTATATCGAAGCATATATATCTCGTTAATTTTTTTTATAGTTTTTTATAAATGATATCATTTAATTCATTTGAATATATAATTTATATTTTATAAAACACATGCTTCGGTGATGTTATGATTTTTATTAAAAAAAATAAAAACAATTGTAACATGTGTATGTTTGTATTGTAAAATGAACCCAGTGTTTAGCTCAAAAGGACTGTGACCATTGAGTGGAGATGACTAGGCCAAAGAGGCAGACCATTGGGCCCAGAACGGTAAGCGAAAAGACCATGAAGCAGTCCAGGATTAGAGAGAGGGTATTCAATTTCAACATAAAAAAAAATTTTAAAATAAAAATTGAAAAAATTAATTATGCGTCCTTCAAAAAAAACTCTTGAATTATTTTTAAACATCTGAATTTATTTTTAGGTCTTTAGATCCCATTGTATATTATTTCTACGTCTTTCTATCTAAACACCATTAAGTTCACCTATTAAACTGTTTATGTACACTTTTAACATATCTGTATACAATGTTAAAAATATCAAGACAAAAGCAAGATTGAAAAAAAAGGGATAGTAGATAGAAGGACCTATAAATAATGTCACAACCAACTTAGGGACCTAATAATAAATTCAGATGTTCTAAACTTAAAATTAATTTAAGAGTTCCAAGGATGACATGAAATTAATTTCCCCCAAAAAAAATTTAATATGATACGAAATCATAATTAAAAAAAATGGAGGGCTAATTTGATAACGGGTTAAGATATTAAGGATAAGTTACCTTAATTTCATGGGATAAAAAATCTATTAATTTTGTTTATATTCACATTTATTAAAATTAAGACACAAAATGTGAATAAATGCTATACTAATATTTGGATGAAAAAAATATCCTCATTTTTATAATTAAAACATCCATCCGCAATCCTTAGCCCCTGTTTGAATATAAAATATGATTTATTTTTAGGTATACGATTATTCCAACATAAGTGGGTGCAGCAGTAGAATAAGTGATTTTGTGTTTTTATTATGTTTTGAATTATTCTAATTAGAAAATGTAATAATAAAATTTTTATTGTTTGAATAAAATCTGAATAAAGTGTTTGATAAAGATTTATAAAACTTAAAAATATGATGATAGTTGATTTAATAGGTGATTTATAAGAGGTGATAATAATTGATCTGACAGTGGATCCATATATTATTTTGTTGTAACAACCTAGAATAACTTTAATTACAAAAGTTATTTGAAATTCATATACCATTTTATATACAAGTTTACTTCAGCATAACTTATTTTTGAACATTCAAGATAAAAAAAACTTCTATTCCACATGCCACATCTTTAACAGATAAATTCTATCAATTTTATTCACATTTATCCCATTTAAATGCTATCCCTAAAATAAAATATTCATTTTCATAATTGAAAAATACATACACAATTTATACTAATTATTTTTTAAAACAAACCAAGCCGAAAAGTTTGAGATTTAAAGAGTTGTAGGACCTTGCCCTGTGTTAAAGGGGGCCCTTCCAGAAATTCTCGAAGGCGCAGAGACAAGCCCTGGCCTAAGAGGGGGTTTGGAAATAGTTTTCAACCAGCAATTGACGCGCCTCGGTTATAACCTCACTGACTGCGTCATTGCCCCAAGCGCAAAGATACTTTTCAGCGTAGCCCACGCCCGTTGTTTTATCGACATCTGACGCATCTGAACCTTCTACGATTTTAGATGTGGGACTAAATTTTTCCAGTCCCCACTCCTTTTCGCTCAACCGACCCAGCGACGATGCGGACAGTCATGGATTGCCACGTAGACAAAATACAACATTCTCCTTGAACAGTTACGCAAAGCATAAGATTGCATATTTACTTCATGATAATTATCAATTTAGCATTGGAAGTTTGCAACAGTATCCCTTACACATATATAAAAACTTTACACATTCAATTATAAATTTATATTTTATTTTTTTATAAAAATACATACGTGATTAAATTATGTACGCTATATTTTTAAAAAAGAAAAAAAATGTACAAACCGCATTTAATACTGAAAATGGATTAGCATTGTTAACTATCCATGAAATAGTATTCCATGTACATTTGTTTTCATCTCCTTGGGGTTCCACAAAAAATAGAGTTGAAAATGGGGTCGAGTCTAACTTTTTTTCATCTCTTTTAGAAAAATGATAGAGCCATGCAATTCAATTTACAGCTCTCACCATTTTTGGATTTGAGTTTGAGAATTTTTAGTTTTTCAAACACATGATTTACTTAAGCTCATATCCAAATAAAAAGATTGTTCAGACATTGAAAATTTAAAGCGAGTGTTCTGTCATTGTGGGTGTTATGAATTATAATTAATGACGATTGAATAATGATCATTTCCAGCGCTACCGAAACCTTCCATAATAAACTAATCAAAATCTATCATTAAAAAAATTTATAAAAAATCAAGGGACACTTCGAATCCACGAATAGACGGATAAGCAAATCAACCAAATCGCGCTCAGAATCAACATATCGAACAAATAAAACACATCAAACTGACCGTTGCGGACCTGCGGTGGGCAACGGCGTCGGGGGGGGGGGGGTGATGGTCGGCGTCAGGGGAGATGGGGTGACATCGTCAGCGTTGGCCTGTCGTCGCTATAGATGGAGATGGAGTGGGTCGGACCAGGGGGGGGGGGGGTCGGACACATTTCAGACTCTGTGTTTGTTAGGTTTCATGTATTGACGACGTGTAAACAAAGAAAGAGGCATGAGAGGTTATGTTAGGGTTTGAGAAACTTTGAGTACTTTGGGATTTGGGTGGATTTGACATAGTGGGCCTGGATTGGGTACTTGGGTAGTGGATACTTAGGTTGTGTTTGGATAGTTGATATTTGGGTTGAGTCATAGATAAATATGGAAAGGGTTATTATTTGTTATCGGTGTAACGGATTTATGGGATTGAGTCGAGGTAGATCCAGATCTGTCTCGTTTGGATGATTGGGTCTTTTATTTTACGTCTTTTATCAGATCAAGTCTGAGTCGATCCGCGATCTGTTGACAGGCCTAGATATAGCGGAGCAAGGTAGATTTTACCCTTGAATCCTGAACTCGTCCCAATAGAGTCAGGTTAGGGTGGATTTCTCATTTACCCCATCCTACTATCATTCCTATTTTTTTTTTTTTGCAATGAAGAGCCATCGAGGTAACAATATTTCTACATTATTTTTAATTTAAATTTTTTTAGGACATATATTTATCTAATAAAATATATATATTTAAATAAATTAAAATATATATTCATAGAAAAAGTGAAACAACAAATATGAATGGGCGTATCAGTACCCATTACCTATGCTAGTCGCCAACTATCTAATAACAAGAAAGGCT
The DNA here is from genome assembly GCA_030737835.1 of Acorus gramineus. Classification (NCBI taxonomy): domain Eukaryota; kingdom Viridiplantae; phylum Streptophyta; class Magnoliopsida; order Acorales; family Acoraceae; genus Acorus; species Acorus gramineus. The sequence goes on along the minus strand of CM060856.1, from coordinate 13,884,442 downwards.
TTACCTATTCTCACATCGAACACACACTAATAATAAGAACATAAAATAATGCTTTAGGCACATTAACTTTAATCAACACTCGACAAAAAAAATAAAACTAAATAAATCAACGGACACGTGACGCATAAAACTTGTATAGCTTTCCAATCAAAGTGGTGTGATCATAAATTGTCGTCGCGAGTTACTTCCGCTTCCCGTTAACTGAGTCTATGCCTTCCATGATACGTTTAAACAAATTACCTGATGCTTAATGTGCACGTTTTATCGCTTTTTCTTGCGTGAAGCCAAAACAGAGATGGATCGCAATGGATTAAGTGGAATCAAAGAAGAAAAAAAACCTATCTCACATTGGGGAAATAAGTGGTATAAATATGTTAGAATATAATGAATAAGATGAAATTAATATTTTATGCCCCAGTTTGATTTGAGAAAATTGGCTGAAATAAGTAAAAATTAGTTAGAATAATCTCAAAATGGATGTTTAGAATGCTAAAATAAATCAGAATTTGTATGTAAGAATTAACTGTTATAAAATTGTATGTAGATTCCAGCCAAGTCCTGAAATTAATTTATCCTAGTTTATTTAATCCAAAAGAATACGTGAACCCCCAGTCAAACCGATTGTTATCATTTTTTTATTTTTTTATAAATCATTATGCACACTGTATCATTATCCAAAGCAACAAAAGATTTATTATTCGGTTTTTCAACAAGAATAATTCAAAACATAACCAAATAAAAAATTATTTTATCCTTATTTATACTAGAATAGTTATAAACTTCAGAATAACTTAATTATCTATCCAAACAGGAGCTATGTGTTTGAGTAGTAAAAAGGACGTCCACATGACAAATCATGTTATTATGTTCGACAATAACTTATTTTTTCATGTTTTATAAATTTTTATCTATATCTTATTCATGTTAGGCTAGGTTGCGTGGAATTGGGCCACCATTTGTTTTGAGTCTTTGTTGACCCATGGCTATGTTTAGATGCGTAATTGAAATGTTTAAATTTTTATAATCTTGCGTTTCAAACTCAACTTTTAAAAACGTTATTTTATTAATTTTTCAATTGCAATTTTAACTTTTTCAAATGCAAAATCTATCCAAACACATATCCAGATCCAAAATCTACCTTTAAGCCCCGTTTGGTTCATGTCATTTTTGTGATAGATTTACTTTACCAGAAATCATTTTACCATGACTCTAGATTCCATTAGACTATTTGGTTCACTAGTAGATTTCTATAAAGAATCATGTTCCAGTATTTGGTTCACACTTGGATTTCTATAAGGAATTTAGTTCAAATGTCTAAAATACTTTACTATTATATATCTACTTATAAAATTTATTTTTTTATCCATATCACAATTATAAAAAAGGAATAATTTATTTATAAATATTTAACGAATGCAATTAAATAAAATAACCGATTATATAATTAAACACATAATAATAGTAATTTTAGTAAATTAATTGAATATTATAAACTCCCTTAAAATAAGAGAGAAGGTGGGTAAAAAAAACGAGGAGGTTATTTATTTTAGAAGTGATGTAAATAGTAATTTAATTAATTTATAAAGAGTATAATAGTAATCTAATTTATGATTCCTAGTGGAATCTGAGATCATCACCACAAAGATGAGTATCTGATTCCATTTTATTTTCTTACATGCATATCTTTTAGTTTTAATGGGATCCATAATTATCATCAAAATTATCATTAACCGAACATGAGATGTACACAATTTTTAATAATCTCATATAAAATTAAATTCTATCATTGATTGATACGACCAAACGGGCCTTTAGTAACAGTAGATCACGAGGGAATGGTGTTGCCCTTTTCTAGACCTTTGTTAAGAAAAAAAAAAAAAGAAAAGAAAAAAGAGAGGAAGGAACACTGAAAAATAAAAGATACAAGAAAGTCACATCAATCCCTCTTTCAAAGAGAATATACATCCAGTCCTATATTTAATGAAACAGGTGACTGTCTCTGTATGGACCATGTGGACCTGTGGTAGATCAACACAAGTCCCAAATTCAGTATTTCAGCCTTCCCCACACACGCATTTCCCCGGCAAAGAACCACCCATAATTTTCTTCCTTTGTCCTATCCCATTTAAATTTCCACGAACTTTCACTTCTAAATAATTTAAAACGTCGGGGTCCCCGGGCTGGGACCCTTTAAAAAGTAAAAACTGTTCATTAAAAAAAAAAGGGCAAACATCTACACAAACCAATAAAAAGTGATAAGATGATGTGTTTCTTAATTGATTTGTGTTAGTTTATGATCATTTAAAAATACACTTTCAAGTGTTTTTATCTGGAAAAAGATTTGATAATAATTGAATTAATAAATTTATATTTAAACCAATAAAAAAACAACTAACCCTTTAAACACCACACCCAAAAGTGATTTTGTACTGTTGTTGATGCAAATTGTAAAAGGAAAAATTCAAATAACCACGTGTAAATTAAATTGTTTGAAATTCATGTTACTCTATAACTTTTTTTAAAGTCTATATAAGTCATTGAAAACATCTATGTAAATCCAAATAACACATTCCGTACATGATGATTTTATCCCTTCATATAGATTATAAACTCTATTCAGAGTAATAAAATAGCTATTTACATATGATTTTTCATATTTTTAAAATATTGTAGAGAGTTTTTTTATATACTATGTTTAAATCAAGATTAATCAGACATAATATTCGCATAATAATCCTAATATGTGTCATCAAAAATTTAATTCAGGTTACTATTTAGATGTATACGAGTGTTTTCAAAGGGTTAAATAGACTTTAAAAAAAATGTGGGTTTTTATGAACATCAAACAGTTTACCAGGGACTATTTGGATTTTTTTCAATTGAAAAATCTGTTTAGTTAAAAGAAAATGGATCATCGATTTGATCAGAGCATGAGGACCATTTTTTTAACCCTATCTTCTTTGGCCTTGTGGCAGTGATAAAGATGTGATGCTTAAAATTCCCGTTGTTTTTGCCCCCTGAATTATCGGGAGACCACCACATCTCATCTACTGCTCATTTAAGATTACATATACTTTTGTTGGGTTCACTTTTAAAATTGTTTTTTTATTAAAAATATCTTATCTGCTTTTGGGAATTTGAAGTGCGATTTGGCTTATCCAATCAGGATATGAGCTTGTATTTTTTTTAAAAAAAAAAATTTCAACCATTCAATTTTTGGTGGGGACTAATTTATAGTAGTGATTAATTTACATTTGACCAATACACATTTTAACCCACCTGTTGAGACCAAGGTACATGGTTCATGAGAGTTACTTTAAAATATAATATAAAAACTACAAAAAATAAATAAATCAGAGATCTTATGTAGAACAGAAGAAGTGCACCTTCCAAGGGGATTTAACTATTCTGGTATTAAAAAAAAGTCGTCTTTTTTTATTACTCTCACATATAACTTTCGGTTTATGTACCTCTACATGAAACAAATTAACAATAAATATATTTTCGTATGAACGCTAAATGTATATATCTTTCCAGTAACTAAAAATAAGTGCACAACATTGATGTTTAATAACATTTTTTTTTACGATGAAAGATAGTGCTTTTATAATTTGAAGATGAAGTTACTCTGCTACAAAATACACCTGCAGGATTTTAGTTGCTTGACATTCAACAAATCCTAACAATATATCTTTATAACAATGTATATTTATCAATATTTTTTTTGTAGATTACTTTTAAAAGAGAATACCAATAAATTCAACAAATCCTAACCATAAATAAAAATCTTTTTTAAAATATTCTGATTGGTTATATTAGATAAGGCTGAATAGTCATTCTATATAACTAATTCTTAACCTTCAAATTATTGAATGAATATTCTAAATAAAACTTGTATTTTCTGAGATTTTAATAACTATTTTCTGTAAAAATAAAAAAGGTAAAATACATTTTGTCCCCCTAAAGTTTGCAAAACTTGTAAAGACACTCATTGTATTTAAAAAATATGCACTTACACCATATTTTGAGTGATAGTATGATATTTTATGTTATCAATTTTTTGATTTTTAATGAGAAGTATATAGTAGGTGGTGTAAGTGCATATTTTTAAATTACAGTAAGGGGTGTAAGTGTATATTTCTAAAATATAGGGGGTATTCCTGCAAGTTTCATGAACCTAAGGGGTGTAGATGCATTTTACCTATAAACAAATTATTTATATTATTTTCATTTTGATGTTATATTTTTAAACAAAATACCCTAAAAAATCTCTAAAAAGTTAGAAATACCCAAATTAGTCACTTTTAAAAATTATACAAAAAAAAAAAATCTCATTTCACAATTTTAGAAACTCAAAAAGCAAACATACCCTTATGTAATTAGATCTTTAACATGTCTCTAACCCTTGTTAGGTTATTCTACACCAAAAACATAATTTTCTTAGGGTGCGTTTGCGTGATTGCGCTGCGATTGCGATTGTGCAGGAAGCTGCTACAGTAAAACTGTTTGGTTACACGATTATAAACGCAGCTTCCTGTACACAGATTTCAGGCAAAAAATGCCTAAAAGCTGTGATTTTAAAAAGCTGAGAAAGTGAGATTCCTACAGAATCAATTTTACAATCGCAGATTCTTATAGAATTAGTTTTTGCAATCGCACAACCAAACGCACCCTTACAAAATAACAATCTCTCTTTCTCTATATGACGCAATCCCCTTTCTCCTTATCCAAAAAAAAAAATCTAAAACCCGAGCCGTGTGATCCCTTGAATTGTGACAATGGAGATCAATCACATTAAGATAATCATAAAATTATTCATAATATTTTTCTAAATATCTCTCTATTTTTATTTGAATCTTGATTTTATAGTAATTTTTTTATGTTTATCGTTCGCCTGTTGTGGCAGATTTATATATCTATAATAATATATCTTTTTCTTTCCTTTTCTTTCCATGACACATATTTGAGATGTGCGTTTGGTAGCAGGTTTTTGGATATTGCATAAGTTGTTATAGATTATCAAATATCATGCTCGCGTATTGGGTTATCAAATAATTTTTTTCTTTTTTTAAAAGAAGAAAAATACGGGGGATAGGGAACCTCATAATTATTTTTTTAACAGGACTATAGGTTTAAGTTCTTTGCACTCAAAATTAAGAGATGTAGAAAATTTTATCAAAATTAAAGAGGTTTGAAATAATTTAACAAATGTTAGAGGTATATTAACGGTAGGTTAGTTGTTTGAGATTCTCACATTATAAAATAAGATTTTTTTTTATGTAATATTAAAAAATAGTTAATTTGTTTTTTTTTTTTGAATTTTTTTTTTATAAATTTAAAATGGCTTTGGGACCCATCAAAACTCGTAAAACGCGAGATGATCTCGAATCACCGCTGTATAAGACCGGCCCGAGACAGGGCTCCCAGTTCTCTCACCCAGGAACCGACTCACACGTGTCGCACAACCGTGTCGCCCGCGTCAGTTTCCGCCTCTCAGAAGATGCTCCCGGATATTCCCTCCCGATTCCTCCGCTCCCCCTCTCATCCCCCGGTAACCATCACCCCCCACTCGAATCCAAATCCCAAACATCCAAACCGTCCGATAAGAAAAAACAAAACGAATGCAACATAACAACTCACACATCCTAAACCCGGACGTCCCAATCTCCCCACACTATATATATAAACCCCCCTAATTTGTCAATGTTCACAAAAGAGTAAAAAAGGGGAGAAGATAAAGATAAGCTATGACGGATAAAGTTATCCCGAACGAACAAGAGACCCTCCTGGGCCAGCTCGGCGTGGTCAAGATCCAGGGAAGGGACAAGCGCGGCCGGAAGATCCTCCGCGTCACCGGAAAACTGTTTCCAGGTATTGATTCATTCGTTTTTTTTTTTTTTTTCAAAAATTTGTTTGTTCTTGAATCGATGATCCTGATTTGGTTTTGAAAAATCAAAAAGCAAAAGCGGTGGACGAGGAGGGTCTGAAGAGGTACCTGGAGGCGAAGGTGTACCCGGACCTCGTCGGGCGGCCTTTCGTGATCGTGTACCTCCACGCGTCCGTGCAGAGGGGGGAGAACTTCCCCGGCGTGTCGTCCCTCCGCGCGATTTACGAGGCGATCCCGTCCGACGTGAGGGAGAATCTCGAGGCGGTCTACTTCGTCCATCCCGGCCTCCAGTCGCGCCTCTTCCTCGCCACCTTCGGCCGTTTCATCTTCACCGGAGGGTAAGCTTATCTTCCCCAGATTTACGGATTCTTTTGATTTCTTGATTTTGAATTTTTTTTTTTTTTGAATAGGTTGTATGGGAAGGTGAAGTATATAAATCGATTGGAGTTTTTGTACGAGCACATGAGGAAGGGAGAGGTGGAGATACCGGAGTTCGTGTACGATCACGATGAGGAGCTGGAATACAGGCCGTTGATGGACTATGGATTGGAGAGCGACCACCGTCGGATCTATGATGCGCCTGCCATGGACCCGGCGTCTTCCATGTATTCGCTCCGGTGTATCTCGTGAGTCACGCTGTTGTGGACTCGGTTGTAATTAATCGTAAATACAGTCTTTTCTTTATGTAATAGTAAATCTGTTTTTTTTTTTTTTTTTAATAATTTTCGTCTCTCTTTCTCTCTCTTTTAATCTTAGATGGTAAAATGTAAATTGTGAGTGGTTTGAAGTTTGAATTTTTATTTTATTGGGAGCTGGATAAATTTGTGACAGTAGAGACTTTCAATGGATCCGATGCATATTGGATACTCCAGTATTCCTATCAATTTTTAAATTCATTAAATATTGATAGTATTTTTTATATTTAACATGTTGAAAACAAGAATCATTTAAACTTTTTATTATCATACAATATAACTGAATTTAAACATTATTTAAAGGTGACATAATTTATAAGTAACATTTACATTCATATACATTTATTCATGGTTACATTTATAATTGTTTTGATAATTTTATAAAAAATATTTGTTTGCAAGGAATACTTAGGTTGACTGGATATGTTATTCTATTCAAACTATCTATTTTACATGTCAAATTTTTATTTTTTTTATTTTTATAAATCTTTATCCCAAACAAGGGCTTAATATTTTGTAAAAATACATTTGTTAGATTTAAAAGTTGATGTAAGAAACAACACAGATCCCTGAATAGAGGTGGAATCAGGGCGAAAATTGATTTATTTAACTCATCCTATACAATTTTTTTAAAAAGAGGCCTTGTATACATATTTAAAATAAAAAAAACTAGTTTGCTTAAATTTTACACTTATAAAATGTAAATAATATTTTACAATGATTAAAATCAAACCCTCTTACATTATTGGATTGAAATTGAAATGGCTAAGAGGAAGATATTATTATTATCGTTGAAGAAATTTAAAAAGAAGAGAAATTATAGGCTTGATTTGAAAAAAATGATATAAAATAATTCACTCTTTAATTACAAAAAAAAAATAACACACGTCACTAAGGCAATGAGGTGTGTATACAAAAAAATTACAAAGAAATTTTTTTTAATTACAAAAAAATTGCCTCAGTGACCTCTACCTTGAGCCGGCTTTGGGTGGAATAGATGGTAAAACAACCTAAATAACGTACACCGTGACTAAAAGGGGAGGATAATTTAATATTGATATTCTAATTATCTATTTTATATATTATACTAACCAAAATTGTATAAGTTTTTCATTCTTTCTTTGGTAACATCTTCACTTTCAATTTTACACTTAATTATTTACGATATGATATTGAATTTTAGATTAAGAGATGAATGAGATTGATCATGTCATATCATTATTTTTATTAATTTTATTTTAGTGGTTTTATATTGAGATAAAGATAAAACAAAAAAAATCTCTTTAATAATTAATAAAAATTTTGTTATATTATTTATGTATATATAACATGAAATATCTTGTCGCATGTAAATGAGTTAAAAAAAATAAAACTACTAGTTCATAGTTAATTTACACGCACCGTGCATAGATAAAGACTAATTTTCACCTCATACCAACTGAAATAACTAAAATACAATTAGTAATTCATATTTTATCTGATAGCTTATTAGATGCAATAAGAAAATAAAATATTCATCTGATAATTAACTGTGTAGTTAGATTAAAAGTCTTATTGATGGGACTCATCAAAGTTGAGATATTCTTTTCAGAACACATCTAATCTTATCAAAAAGATGTGTAGGTTGTCATTTTCATGGAAAGGGATTGCTTTTGCAGAGAACGTTACCCGGTGGGGGCGGGGCGATGGTGCTGTATAGCACGATGTAAAAGATAGAAAGTCCGTTTTATACGACAAATCAATGCGTCGATGCTGCTCGATATCAATGAAAACAAGCATTTTATCTGGGGAACACAATTGTACATACCATGTGATCCGTTTTTTTTTTCTTTCTTGTTAAGAAAAGCCACGTGTACCGCTTTATAAGTTTTTTTTTTTTTTGAAACGGGTGAACAATTGCTACCCAATGTATTAACATTGAAGTTACACGTCATCGTAATATTTTAATAGTTAAAAAATATTAAATTTTTTTAACCCATGTTTGAAAATTAAATTATTATAAGATTTATAATTATCCAGTATAAATAAAGATGAAATGAGTTTTTATTCAATTGTCTTTTGATTTATTTTTGTTAAAATACGTAATAATAATTTTTTTTTTGTTTAAATAAAATGTGAATAAGGTGTAGATTGATTTATAAAAGGTGATGACAGTGGACCTAAATTGTATCTGCCTTTTATTTGTATCCGAAAAATAAAAAAATATTACATGATATTGAAACTACCCAAATAGTTTTCAAGTACTGATGGAATGATTTAAAGGCTGTAATATCAAAATATCCAAATAAAAATTAATGATATATATTATGAAATTATACATATAGGTAGACATACTAATTAAATTCAACTAAGAATGTACTTCATTAACCAAGTATGTATTGAATTAAAAAAAATGATGTAATGGGGCTGCATGAAACATTTTCTAATAATCCAATACAATTCGTACCAATAAAAGTTAAAATCATTTGCAAAAAATGTTAACCTAATCCTTTTTACAATCAGCTCACATTTTGATTTTATTTAATATATTTGACTAATGAAGTGCAATTTTTTTTTTATAAAAAATAGAATATATAGAATGCACATAATCTTTCCATTTTCCATAAGAAAGTTTATAGTGCATAGTGAAGTGTATCATGTGCTGAACAATTTCATTTAGTGTTAGTGACATAATGACTATAAATGAGGCTGCAAAAGTGTTTCAACACCCATATTTATAACCCCTCACATAAAGGGTATCTCCAAAAATCATATATTTATACACAAAACTTGTTATCTTCTACCCACGTAAATCCTAGTAATCCCACTAATTTTCTGTGTATACAAATGTAACTGATCAACTAAGTTCATCCCCACTCGCATCAAGCAAGAATCATGTTTTACTTGGAGAAAAAACTTCTTGTAACTTGAAATTCTTAATGCAATAAATATAGTAGTTCTTAGTCAATAACATAATAGCAGCCTACAAAAAAATACTTTACCTGAAATGCACTAAGCAATCATTGTATGCAAGAGCTGAAGATCCATCAAAGAAAAGCAACGGCATCACTTTTCATCTTTGGTGATCCATGGATTAATTCCTATAAGGAAATAAGAATGCCAGGAAAAGATTGCAAAGGATAAAATTTCATAGAAGATGCTATATTTCACTCATAAACAACAATGATTTGACTATCATTCTCTTTGTATATTTGGCATCAGATGGAAATCAGGTATGTTACCTGCCAAGTCGATTATCCTGACTTGTTCTCGACTTCTGCGTGACCAACACTGCTACAGTCATTCTCTATTTGCTTCTGCTCTCCACTACTGTTGTTATTCTCTATTTGTGTGTCATCACCACTGGTACAGTTCTTCATGATTTGTGTATTATCGTCGATGATATCAGCATTCGGAATTTGTATACAATCACCACTGATACAGTCAACATTGCTCTCTCCAAAACGGAAGTCAGGATAATTACGATGGTTCAAAGAATGCAACCAGAGACCCACAGCTCCTTCTTTCTGCTCCATAGAAACGATGTATGAATAGATATGCTCCATTTTGAATTCCTCAGCTTGTTCAGTATAAGTTTCCATAGACAGTGCCTCGTGAGAGTCTTTCCATTTCTGGTTATACGACGAGAAAAGACACTCCTCCAAATACAACCCCACCTCAGGAGCTGTTGGCACAGTGATATTTACATCCCTGCATATGAAACCCACACACCGATTATCCTCAAAAAAAAAAAAAAAAACTCTGAGGCCACAATGGTCGCAGATTTATAATTAAACAGTATCCCAAAAAAGGATTTCTTCAAAAACCAGGGGAGAGTATTTAATCTTATTTTTTGCAGCCACGCCACTGCCAATTTGTTAAACTCTCATATTATGAAATGAATTTGGGCTAATTCGTTGAATGATGATAATCATTCATAGTATTGGTTATTTTGTCCACTGAGGGTTCAAAGAAAAATCATCCGCTGAAAGAATAAATGAGTTATATATAGACACACACACACACAATTTTTATTTTTGTTTTGAATTCCAGTAAGAAAATGTAGAAAGAAAAAGAATCCTAATAACTATAGGAATGGAAATTACCATCTTGGTTTCGCTTCAGTAAAAAGTTTCAGTGAATTCTAATCAGATAAATCAGTCTAATCAAATATTGGCAGTAATAACAGACCACTTATTTTTTTCGATAATTAAAGCCCTTCAGAAATTTTTTGTTGTGGTACAAATCTGCAGACTAAACCATACAAACTGATAAGCATAATCGAAAAATTACACTTACCCGACATACAATTCAAGTATTCAACAACAAATGCTTCAGGACTAAAATGGTAAAACAAAACAAAAAATCTAAGCACATTCAAAACCTTAATCATGAACACAAGCTAAAAAAAAAACCACATTAGAAAGTTCAATAATCCAAACCCTTTAGAATTCCCAACTATTTTACAGATTTTCATAAGAATTGGTATGCATTGATAATCGAAAAGCATCGCAAAAGGAACAATTGATCAGGTAAGAGCATGGTAACAAAAGATGATTAAGTACTTAATTCATGGATTTAAATAAATTCCACCAGACAGAGAAAAACATTCAACAAATCTCATCTTGAACACAAACTACAAACTACAGAAGGTGCAAAAATTCATACTTTCTCAAAGCAGTCTCAATGAGTGATTCGGGGGCACAGTTCCTCATGACCGCGACGGCAAGACCAACCATCTTCCTGATCTGATGAAGCATGAAGCTCTGCCCCACGACCTCGCACCTCACGAACTCCGTCCCTTCTACAACCACGACCGAATCCGCGGTGAAAGACACAATGTACCTCCTGGCGGCAGGATCCTCCGCTTTCGTCCTCGATGTGAAATTGTGGAAATTGTGAGTCCCCACATAAAGCCCAAGCACCCTATTAAACCTCTCCTTCACCTCCTCCCCATAACAGAACCTCCTCCTCTCCTTCGACCCTGTCTCCTCCTCGATTGAAACCGCGGAGATTTCAATCGCCGCCGCGGGCTCGGCCCACCGGCCCATCACACCGGGCGCCTTGCGCCCCCGCTCGGAGCACTCAACGCACCGCGAGAGCTCGTTCTCCGATCCGACAGCCGCGGCGACGCTCTCGCGGTCGCGGTGGACGGTCAGATCAAGAGCGAACAGCGGGAGGAGGTACACGTACCGCCTCCGGTCGCAGAACTTCTTGGCGTTGAAGGATCCGGTGACGCGCTTGAACCCGAACACCCGGATCTGGGAGGGGAGGTGGGAGTTGAGCCGGGCCGCGAATCCCTCCGGTTCGGGATCAACGTAGAACCGGCCGGAGACGACCTGGCCGGCGGCGCTGACGCCCTTGTCGGTCCTGGCCGACCGAGCCCAGTCGTACCGCCTCGGCGTGGACCGGTCCGACTCGGGGACGGCGCCGGAGAGGTAGAGGGCCTCCTCGAGGTCGCCTTCGATCGTTTTCGCGCCCGGGTTCTTTTGCATGCCCTGGTAGCCGTGGCCGCTGTAGGCGAGGAAGATCGCGATCTTCCGGCGCTTGTAGCGCTTCTTCTTCGTCATCTCAGATTCGGCCGGTGCGTCTCCGGCGACAGTGGCTGGGGTTTCGTCGTCGTCGGAGGTGGTGGAGGACATTTTGAGCTTCTTCTGTTCGGGGGGAGAGTCCATTTTTCGGTTTCGGAGGGTTTGTTTTGGTCGACTCGGCTAAAACCCTAGAACGGGACGGTTGAGTCGCGGAGATTCTTGATTTGGGGGAGAATTGCTAATCAACGGTTGATATCAATCTTCAAGGGACGGTTAATGGTGTTCCATCTATAGGACCACCATAATCCAGTGGACGTCACTCGACGAGGTCCTCTGCTTCTTCAAGCGGATGGTCTCTATTGCGTGCGATTCGAAATGAGAAGCCTGAATAATTTAAGAATTTCGATCTCAGATTCAATTGGTTTTGTCCTTTTTTTAGTTTTTGTTGCATGTAGTGGGTTAGATTAGATTGTATTGTTTGCGAGAGCTGTGATGGATCAAATAATTTATATATCTGATTTTTTTCCCCAATTTGTTGGAGTCGATCAGTGCTGTGATGGAATTTTAATTAAATATTCATTATTTGCATTCAGTGTTGATTGATGGATTTGTGTATTGTTTTGCCTCCTTTGTCACGAGTATTTCTTTGGTACCTAAAAAAAATGTGTTTTTCCATTACTAGGGAAGCTAAGATAACATTCATGGAGTCTCGGGTGATTTTTATCATTTTGTTGGTTAATGTTAGGCTCCTTTTGAATGAAAACGGGTTTGAAGAGCTTTTTGGGTTTGCAGAATGTTGCTTTCCCCAAACCCATTTCCAAACAGAAAAAAAGTTGTAAGTACTCAAAAGCTAGTTTTTTTATAATCTATGAAGAGAGTTTCTTGTAAACTCAGTTTTAAACCTAGTTTTTAAGAAAAAACTAACTCTCAAGCCCATTTTCAAATGGGGCCTTAAAGATGAATTGGGCACTGGAAATGGATGAATATGGAAATTGGTAAGCGATTCCATTTTATTTCAATATAGGACTTTGCATTGTGACATCCCCAACTTGTTCTCTGTCAGTCACATGTAGTGCAGATAATATCATGATCTCGAAATATGTAAGCACAAAGAAACATTAATTGAGTGAAATCCTCTATAACCAACAATTGGCTAAAGATGAAAAGTGTGGTTTTTATCTCATATGGTGTAATGAAGTTTTCCATTAATGGATCTCTATTTGGTTACATAGAAACTAAAGTGGACAGCAATCCAAGAGGGATTCTGTTTCAATAAGCTGTCCTGACATAGTTCCTTCAGATAGGGTTGAAAACAAATTTGTGAAAAGCTCTAACAAAATCCTTTAAAACTTGATTATATTGCACTTTAATGTCATTGGAATGATTTCTTAATTGAATTTTTAGCACTTCAGGAAGTAGGATGTTTAGAAATCTATGTTCATTCTGGAGTCTCCATGATTCTGAAGCCATCTTGCACTGGCCTAACTGGCAAGCATTTGAAAATATGTGTTAAACTCCTTCACTGTGTTAAAACGTATACTTGACTTCCATGGTCCTTTAATTAGGTAACTTTGGCCTTATAGGATTTGAGTTGATTTGGTATATTCAGAAATGCCACACAATTTGTTTCATTGACCCTTGATGTAACTAATCATCTCCTACTCATCCATAAATGGTGTCTACATGATGAAAATATATATTCTTCCAATTAGCTTATCTGAGATAGTCATAGACAAAGGATTATGAAATGGACTGAAAATGTTAGGAAGCCTGTGTTATGCTATTGGTTTTACAATGAAGGTTCTTGAGGTATTTCATTGATGTATTATGTTAATATGGTAAAAGGTCCTGTAGGTATATTTGAAGGTTGAATTGTGGTGTCTCCATGATTCTCAGGATGGTGTACTTTGGGAGCTGTTACATTGGTCGAGTACCTAGTAACTTGACTCAGGTAAAGCTTTCAAGGAATATTTATTTCAATTCTGTCACTAGAATATCTATTCATTCATATAGTCATCCTAATTCTATCTGCTCATCCAACATAACCATTGGCCCTTTCCAGCTGGTCACATAATGGAGGTAAGCGATGCATAATATATGCAGAAACTTTTATGTATAAATATTTTATTTACGTGTATAATTTCAATGAATATCTTTAAATGTTCATCTGAAAGGATTTATACTTACTACTACTTTGTTCTTTTATTATTCAGATCAAGGATGTGATGATGTGATTGTTTTAAATTTGATGACTGGCGTGCTTTGTGATGAACTATAATTCCTTCAATCATTGCGAATTCCCGTTAGTGATTTTGGCTTAGGCATTCAATCAAAACTAGGTTTGACACATGCAGTAATTATTAACTATGAGAAAACTTTTAAAAGTGTGTGTTCCATCCCATATGGTCATCATCTGATACCTTCAGGAGATTTTGTTTTGTTCTTGGCTGATAAGTATTAATATCAGCTCAATAACTAGAACATCTCTTCCAACCTTGTTAATGTATCAGGATGTCAAATTCCAGAGATTCATCTATATTTTCCTAAGTGCATTATATTTTGGAAACCAATGGCATCAATCAGAAGCATTTGATCATTTGATCCAATGGAGGAAACTCAGTGTTGTGTACTCTTAGTTGGATGTTGAGAAGATATCCAGCTTGTCAAGAACTATATAACCTGGTATATTTCACCATCTCTTGTTCACATGTTTCCTTGCTTAAAAATTTAGATATATACCATCCTTTCTATATCTTAATGTTTGTCCTCCAGTGTTGCATATACTCGGTTACAGGGATACCCACAGTGTTCTATGATCCTTTTTTTTTAGTTGGCACAATACCATGCATGAACAGATTGTGAGTCCGGCATGCCAGTACCTAAAACTAAAAAAGTTTGATGTATTGTTCAAGACATGAGCATTAACCATCTAAAAATTCCTCCAGATTGATATTTTAAAAGGTCGAGTTATCCACAGCTTTCCTTGATAAAGATTTCAGAAGCTCAGCCGAACCTCTAGTCTGCAACAACCGATGACTGTGTGTGCATAAAGACTTGGGATGGATCATGGATACAGATATGCAGTTCGGCACTAGGAGGTGCCTCACAACTAGTATTGTGTCCAGATCAATCTGATGCTTTCTATCCAGGTAACACATGCTTAATACATTAATTTTGAGAATAAAAATCTCTTCTTTTCATATCTCAAACCTCTAATCGGGTTTATCACCTCTATATGAATCAGAGAAAATGCAGCATGGTATGTACCCGTCTTACTAATTTGTATGCCAGTTGCGAGGAATGTATTGAAAATCTATACTGTTTTTCCTCTTTGTGAGTCTCATTAGAATTTGTTGCATGAAAGAGTGGTTTCTAAAATGTGACAAGTCAAGGTTTGGATGAGCACATCTGTTGCATCATATAAAGGTTTCTGTCTCTCTTGTTCAAAGTAAAGCAGCATTTGTAAGTCCCTCAAAACACATGAAAGTATGAAACTGATCACATATAGCTTGATTCATTGATTTTTTCAGGACTAGTTGGAAAGTACCTTGACTTAATATCACATGATATTTATTCATCTTTATAATTCACAGTAGATAGGATGTGTTTAGAATTCGAAAATTATAGAATGTGTAGAACAAAACATTAGGAAATGTTTTTGTGACTAGATGTCGTCCATATTTCTCAAGGTATTTGAACCATCTTATTATCTAAAAAAATAAACAAACAAACAAACGTGGGGGCATGACATGCTTGTATGTGCATCAATAACATGACATAAATCAAGTTGTCTGTTGGAACTCATGTAGAGTGGGTTTTTTTTTCAATATTAGTTTTTCTTTGAAGATTATTTTCTACGAGTAAAATTTTCTGAAAAACAAAGTTCAAATCTAATGTTTGTTATCTTGTAAAATGCTTTTCATGTTAGTTATCTTCATAAAGACATTCTTGGTACTTTCTAAATGAAAATAAAATCTTTGTTGTTTCAGAAAATTAAAATAATGTTTTTATATGATTCCTCCCACCCCCCATGGTTAGTTCTGGTAAACTAATAAATGTAGTGCAGCCAGCAAAATGAGGGACACAAACCCTACAGTATCTCTACTGTAATGATACACCCTGGCCCCCTACCCTATGCATCAAAAATCATTCCTCACATGTTCTCTCTCTCTCTCTGTCACGTACACATTCAATCAAACAAACATCTCTCAGTAGTCTGAAACATCAACATCACCAAATATTTTGTCCTGAAAAACTTAAAACAGAGAGAGGCCTCTAGGCTTTCATGAAAATTAACAATTGTATAGATTTTATCTCATATAGCATTCACATATAGAGTTCTTTTCATTTTTAGTACATTGGATTAATACATATATTTTGATAAAAAAATTCTACAATTGAATGAAATAATTTCCATATTTTTTTAATTTTTCTTTATTTAATGTATATTTGATTAGGGAAAAAATCAGCACCCTATGTATTGAGCATCTTCAACCGGCTTGTTTATGCAGGCCGGTTGGCCCAATGGGCTTTTCATTTGCAACTCCTGACCCAGCTCTATATTTGGAGACCCATTTTGGGATCTCTAACCCAGCTTTGTTTTTTTTCATGGCATATGTTTTCACAAAGAGTGTTGTTATATTTTTTTTTTTTTTTCAGTCTAAAATACAGTTCTATATATCTTGTTATAAATATATTAGTTGTACATATACCTCATTAATTATTTTTTTACACTTAATAAAAATATGTTCATTCAATTTGAAATGAAGAGGTATACGCTTTGTTAAAGCATATACTTCATTAAATGATGTTTGCTATTTATCAAAAAATAAAAACATGTTTGGTTTGAGTTTTAGTTGTTAAAACAAATTAAGTCTAACTTTTTTGTTTCATAAATGACTGTTGAGTCTTATTTCATTATAAATTTCTACTTTTATTAAATTTTTCTCAAATTTTTATTTATATTTAAAATCTAAAAGCGTTAAATTCTACATCTCAAACTTTTTAAATCTTCTCGGAATAACAGAAAAAAAAGAGAACATGAAAATAATAAATTATAAGAATAAACACTGATAGTTATATTTAAATAAATTAGCATAAGTCTTGATGATTATTTTAAGGGGATTGAAATTATTTATAAATCATATTATATATTAATGAATAAAAGCATATTCATTTTGAGGGAAAAAATATCTTAAATAACACTTTCATATATAACACCAATAAAAAAATAATTTTTTTTTATCCATGATCCAAATAATAAAAAGATAAATTTTACATATTTTAATAAAATACTAATAATAAACTAAATAAAAATCTCTTGTTGTGTATACATAATTATTTGTCTCACTTTCATCCGGTTACACGAGTTGAATAAACTATATTCTCAATATAATAATAAAAAAATTGTTACATTTAGTTCATTTTTAATCTTTAAATCTAATTTATAAGTGTTTAAAATTTTTTAAAATACCTCATATGATAAGATATATATTTTTATAAAAAATAAAACATGTATTTTAATAAATAACATAAATATATTTATAAAAAATATATAAATTTTTTTAAAAAAAACATATTTCACGCTGTAGTAAGTATTTATTATAATAATTTTTTTAACGATGTATTAGAGGCCTTTTTTAAGATTCAAAAAAAAAAAAAGGGAAAAAAAAAAAGCATTGATGACTGTGCATGGAAAAGCCAAATCACTTTCATCACTCCCTTCGACAATCATATCTCCCACAACGATCTTCTGGGTCTCATTATCCGATTCATGGATTGAAACGTCACGCCTGTAATCATGCGAACGTATACAGGTTTATAAAAACATATATTATATGAACATTTTTTTTATGTACTTTTTAATAAGCGCGTTACGACGTTACGTGCAAAATATCGTACATACTTAACAAAGATAATAAAAATAATACGTACGAGTCACATCAAATCGAATAATAATAAAAATTTAGAGGGCAACCTTGTCACAATGGCCATGCAATAATTCATGTGTTTTTTTTTTTTTTAACTCTTCTGGTTGAAGATGTGCATTGAATTACAGTGAAGGAGGTAGATGTGGATAAATAAATGAGGGAGGAAAAAATGGTCTGGCCTCTGAAGGTTTCCATTAAAGCAATGCAGAGAAAAGAAGGGGGATGGTAGGGAAGGACTGCAGATATCATTTAATGAGGTGATGATGATGATGATGGAGGTGTCTGATGGCGCATCAGTGGGAGCGCACGTCACGCGACAAAATGAAGGAATTTTAATATTTGACTCTCACCGTACTGGTTAGTTTGGTTTTGCTTTTCCCATCTCACAGAATCAGTAAAATTTTGTTTTTTTTATTTTTTTAGTTTTTAAATAACAGTAAACGACCGCCTAATTGAATAGGAGGATTCAAATAAAAAAATATAAGAAAAATAGATTAAATAAAAAAAATCCTACCTTAAGCTCATTTATAAAAATAAAATCAATCTAAAATAAATCTCTTATTTACATATTTCACCCTGGGAGCCCCTGTACAGTAAACACTCCAATCTTTTATGAAACAGACTATCGAATTTCAAGTGTCCTCCACGTAAGGGGTTGAGCCTTGAAATAGAGTCTGGTTGTGCGTCAACCATATCGTCCACGTGATAGTTGAAATGACAGATAATATGAATTTAACTCTAATGTTTCGATCTCCTCGCTTCCGCATTCGCTTACCTGTCTTCCATAGGCTTTTGATGTCCGAGAAGCTAGCGTTTTGGGTTTTTTTTTATTATTACACTATTGTTTTAGGCTTTTTTTTTATAGTTTTTTTTTAATAGTCGGTTTGAAAAGAAAATTAAATTTTTAAATAAAATAGTTTAAATAAAATTGATTAATGAAAAACGGATTTTTTTATCTTTTTAAAAATCAATTTTTTTACGTTAAAAATTGAAAATAATTTTTTAATTAAATCAGTTTTTTAGAATGCGTTTAGCAATACTTTTAACTTTCTGCTTAATTAAAAATAAAATCACTTTAAAAAATAGAATCAAATGGAAGGGGTTGAGTCCTGAAATAAAGCCTGGTTGTGCGTCAACCATATCGTCCACGTGATAGTCGGAATGACAGATAGTATGAATTTGACTCTAATGCTTCGATCTCCTCGCTTCCGTGTTCTCTTACCTGTCTCCCATAAGCTTTTGATGTCCGAGAAGCTAGCGTTTTGGGCTTTTTTATTATTAAGTTATTGTTTTGAGCTTTTTTTTACAGTTTTTTTTTAACAGTAGGTTTGAAAAGAAAAATAAAATTTTTTTTCGTACTAATGGGTAGCGTTGTAAATCTCTTATGACCCGCTCATCTTTTCATGAATAGACTACATTTTCTTTTTCTTTTTTTTTTTTTTTTTAAAAAAAAGTTTGACAAAGCATACAAGAATTATTATGTTTTTAAAAATCATCCATGTTTGAGAAGCAACATCTGATTTCGTAGTATACTAAGGTAATGTTTATGTTTAAAAACACCTATCGAAAAGTAATTTTTATAATAAAATTATTTTTTAAGATGATTTTTTAAACATTGATTTTTATTGGAATGTTTTTTTTTTTTTAATTCAAAAATCAATATTTGAAAGCAGTTGATGTTTGGCAGAGAAAATTGCTTTTAAATTCAAAAAATCGATTCTGATAAAAAAATGTTGTTTTTGAGCTTTTCAAAACACGGATTTCGAGAAAAATTAAAAGGAATCCAGCTTTATTCTGAATAAAGATGTCCTGTTTGGCTGCATGATTTTAACTTTTTAGCTTTTCAAAAAGCAAAAACTGTCTCAAATGTACAACCAAACGGGGCCTAAATCTATCATTACATGATTCTGAATAGGGGTGGTAAACGAGCCGAGCGAGCCAAGTTTTGACATGTTCAAGCTCAACTAATTTATAAACGAGTCGAGCCGAGTCAAACTCCCGAGTCTCAACGAGCTTAGCATTCTTCTTCATTTTAGGATTTTTAGGAGTTAAAAATAAAATTTTAACCTAAATAAGTAAATTTCATGAGCCTAAACTAGCATAACTTTTTATTAATTTAATGTTCTGATTTTATAAAAGAGTTGAGTCCAACTTCGACCAAATTTTTTATAACACAAATGAGTCGAGTTTGAAAACAAAATGAAGCTCGATCCAGGTTTCGAGTCTAACCGAGCTTTAAAAACTATTCAAGCTCATTCATTTGTCTAATTGAATGAGCCTAAACAAGCTTAAATCAAACTGAGCCCAAGTCGAGCCCGAGCGGCTTGGTTCGTTTACCGGCCCTAATTTTGAAAATGCAATCACTCATATGTTAGCTCTCACACTCATATCTGATTTTTTTTACAGTAATATTTTATAGCAATCGATCATTTTTTATTAAATATTTTACTTTATTTTTGCCTAACAAATTCTGAATTATGTGTTAAATTATGACGTGAGGGGGTTTTAAAACTTGAGTTTCAAAATCAGATTACAAAATTTTCACCGTTTAATTTCAATATCCCATATATAGTCGCATTCAGTAGCCTTGCTTTAGTGGTCTCCGAAGTATAACTGTATAAATAAATATATATATGATACGATATAGTATTTGATGTAAAATTAAATTTTCATAGTTTTGAATTTCACAATTAATTTCAGTTTCGGATTTCCAAGGCCAACCTGTTTAATTACCATGTACAAAATATGAAAATATCACATGATGTTCAAATTAGTACACAAAACAACCATGTCCAAGTGCATCATATAGTTCATGGAAAAATCAACATTTGTTACTATAAAATCGATGTGAATATATAATATTGAACATCTGATTTTTTTTTTTTGTAATTTTCTAGTTAAGATAAATGTTTATATTGGATCAAACAAAAACAAAAAAAATGACACACAAAACTTAATTAAAAGTTGATCATATACATCACCCATTTTATAAGATCGGACGGTCGTGATTTAAGCAGTCCACATCTCCCAAAAACATTTGCTTGACAGGCTTCCTAGGAAGGAAACTGTTCCAAATAGGGTCACTTGTGCTGTTAATACAAACACAAATGTGACCAACCCTGCAACCCCTCTGTAATGTCCCTTCTCTCATTGTATGTTTCGTTGGGGAGGGGAGCCTTGTTATGTGCATCAAAAACGAGGGAGGGATTTGTGTGGGGAAGGCCAAGAAAGATTGATTTGTCATCACTAACGATGTTGTGATGAGAAGAGTTGGTGGGGGTGGCTTTCACCCTTTACCTCACCCTCCAATTAATGATCTCTGAAGTCCACAGTGAGAGAGAGTTTGTGTGTGAGTGTGAGATCAAATCTCGACCCTTGATTTTCTTCTCTCTCTTGGTCTCTGTGCATCACCTCTCTCTTTATATAGAGGAACATATTGTATTTGCAAATAAAGTGTTGGAGCCACTCAACTTTACAACTATATGTGTTTTTGTTTTGGTTGGGTTTTTTTGTTTTTTTCATGTGGGTTTGTCAAAGAGCAACCAACAGATGTTATTGGCATTCTGTCCACCTCCATGAAAGGCACAAAACAAGTTCTTATGTGGTTTCATATGTTTTTTCTTTGTGTGTGGAGAGGTTTAATGGAGGTGGGCATCCTGCCAACTGAGATCTGTTGGCTTCTCTGTGTCAAAACCATATGATGGTTCTTTTGAGAGGAAGAAAACCTAAGTCTCTCTCTCTCTCTTTCTCCCTCTCGTGTTCTTCAGGTAATAGTAGACTTCTCCATCCATCATAATAGTTCCTCCCCTTTTTTAACTGTCCATGTATCTCTTGTCAGTTCTTTTGACGTGTTTATAACTTTTTTTTTTTTAAGTTTCTTGTTGTTTTTCCATGGATAACAAGTACTTCTCTTGCTCATTCATTATTGGTCTCTCCTTTATCAAGCAAAAACAGCCACATATGTGTTCTTTTATGAAAACATTTGATGCTCGGATGCATGAGACAGTTAACTCTGCAAGTCATCTGAACCAACATATTTGGTGGGTTGAACTTTGTTTTCTTGGCCTATGAAACGCTGTTATTCACTTCTCATGATGACCTACAACAGCTATCCTTCAACCCTAATCTCATCCTTTGTTTTTTTTTTTTTTTTAAAAAAGGGTGTCTTTTGGATTGCTTTAGTTCGATGTATGTGTGTCTTTTTTTCCCTCATGAACCCCTTATAAAATGATATCTTTCTTCATCATTTTCAATCACAAACATGAATTCTTGGTTGCTGACGGTGAAGTGTAATATCTGGGTTTCTTCTTCTCAATAAAACTGCATAGAAAAATACACCTCGCATCAGCAACTGTCATGCCCATCTTTCATTGAAAGCAAAATGGAGTCACGTTTTCTTTGTTTTACTCAGTTATGTCATTTGTCTCTGAATATACAGTACAGATGTATTTTTTATTATTTAAAAATAATAATATTATATTTTAGAAAGAAATTCATGTGTGTTCCATGAACTGGTTTATTATATATATTATTCTCTGACACAAGCTAAGATCTGCATGCATCATGTGCTTTTCCTTCTTGTCTGCATCTCTATCATATATGTTTTATTAGTTTAATTGCTGCAGGTGTTGTAGAGTTTTGGAGTCTGGGCTTTGAGAGAGAGAGAGAGAGAGATTTGCATTTATGTGCTTTTACAATGAGAGAAGCCAAGTATTCTGCACTCTGAAAGAGGAGTGAGCACTTGAGTATAGAAATTCAAGATTGAAGCATCTAATTTGAGCTTGGGAAGGTTAAAAAAAAATTGAAACCATGCATTGTTGGGAGTGATGAAGTGGGGAAATGATGTGTCATAATTGGTGGGAGGGGCACACAACATCCATTATTGTATCACATGCACTGGACATAATTTAGTTTGACTGATGTTGTGCATGATCTTCTCTCTCAATAAAATTTGTTTATTATTTCTTGTATATAATTAATCTGATGATTTGTGCATGTTACATTAACTATCTTGAGATGGTGTGTGTGTTTGTGTGTATGTCCATAATCATTGTGGTCCTTTTGAGTCTGAAATTATAAAGGATACATTGGAGCATCCATGTGGTCCTTTGAAATTATAAAGAATACATTCTTCTTTTCATATCAAATACCTCTCTTTTAAGAACATTCAATTTCGTGCAGGTGCCTATTGATGTGCATGCGATTATGTATTATCATGTTATCCACATTCATTCCAGGTTAACAATCATGGCTCTTAAAACTTGTCATTAAACATGGAAACTGAATTATTTTTTCATTGCTTTTGTTAGAAGCTGGTTGAATGCGAAGGCCAACTATGGGAATCACATGGATGATAGTGGATGTTGGCATAGGTGGGCGTTTGTTCTTACCTTTAAATGAATTCAAGTGAAAAGTAGACCCTTTCATGGGTGGCATTGTTGATTGTTCTTAAGTTCCTGTAATTCAATGTTTTGTTTAATGTTATTGATACAATTAATGGATAAATCAGCTTAATGTTCCCATTCAATTAGTTTACATGAGTTCAGATTCAGATCTATCTATGGAGTGAATGTTGAATCATTGAATTAATGAAGAGTTAAAGATCAAAGGAATGCACATGTAACTTGCAAGTTAAATATAATGTCATGTTTTTTGCTATACCCTGAATCATATATCGATTCGTATTGTGATTTGTAGCTGTGAAAGGCCAGGACTTCATTGGATCATATATAAGATCCCATTGAAGCAATACATAGTACCATTATTACCATTTCAGTATTCAGATAGCTTGGTTTGACTAGAACACTATTTGTGAGACTCAATTCATTTCAAATGATGGTATAGCATCTGCAAATATTATATTTTAAGCAAATGTTTGTATGTGTTGTTAGTTTGACCTCAAAAGTGAGCTGAGGATGATCGTATATATCTTCATCAATAAGCATGGCATTGCTTGCTTTAGGAACTTGTTGATCCATTAATGGAGGCTTTATAACTAATATTGATTAAACATTCATCTTTTTGAGAAGATCCTGCACAGTTCGAATGTTTTGAATAATCTTTTTCTTTTTTTTAGCTCTGTATATACCCCCTCCATAAAATTAAATTATGAACTGTGTACACCATCACCATTGTGATGGTTTTGTAGTTTGTGGAGATGAAATTATAATTCTGTGACATGAACTATATATAGAATTATAGTTTCGTGATTTAAGTTTTGCAATTGTAATGTGATTTGAGGAGCTCAGATGGCCATCTATGTATATATAGATTTCATACTAGGCATTCAATTATTGAAAAAGTAGTAGTATTTGAAGCATATAATCCTAGTGTTTGTTTTGCAGCGCTGTAGCCTGTACGAGATTAGTTTTTTCTCACTATATGGTAAAAAATTATAATAAAAAAGTACATAATGGGTGAAAAAAAAAAAGGAGTTATATAAAGCATATTTGAGTTATAGGGTAATGCAACAAATGAAATCCAACAAAAAATAAATTGTAATAAAGGTGTGTATGGAGTGAACCGTGGTGCGTTAGCTTAATGATATATATTTGGGTTAATTTGTTAATTCTGATACAGAAGGAGCGTTTTTTACTTCAAGAATTTTTGTCATGATAGTTTTTGTAAAAAGTAGATGAATATTCAATTTTTCTTAGTGTTACACTGAAACGAGAATATATAAAGTTGGGTGGCTCCATTTGAACCCCTTTAATTTGTAAGTAAGCTTTTTTTAAATGGATTATTGTTAAAGATCCATTTAGATTTTCCTCATAAATACGCCTCCTGATAAATAAGTTCATCTAATTTTTTAATTAACATTCTTTTAATAAGCATACTCCCTATCTTGTGTATATATAGGGTTTAATTTTTTCTTTTTTTAAGGTTTATGATTTTGAGGATTTGTGTGAATATGTGCAAAAACAGTGGATTTTTATATTTTTTTTATATTTACATTAATTTTTTTTATTAGAATATGTTAATTAGAGTTTTGTGGATGGAGACGAACAGGGGTGGGGGAGAGGTTTTGATGTGAGATGGACTTGTTTATTGTTTGGATAATGTTACATCCAGGCCAATTTCCAGCTTCAATTCCAATCTGCATATGTTTCAAAAATTTTAAAAATAGTATACTTAATCTAATGAGATACATGTTTTTATAAAAAATAAAACATACACTTCAATAAATTGCATGGATGTATTTATAGAAAATGTAAAAAAAAAATTTCAAAGCATATGCCTTGTTAACATGAACATATGCGTCAATAGATTTTATAGGACTGGAATTAGAACTGGAAATAGATCTGTGTATAACAGCACCCTGTTTGTTTACATATAAGGTTAATATGTGAGGGGTTTGTACATTAAATGATTAAAATGTGAGGGGTTTACTTATAAAAAATGCTTACTTATAATTTAGAGGGATTCAGATAAAGTCAAATGTGGTTTGGATTGCGTCAGTTACCGGTGTTATATTTCATTGGTTCATTACTAATTTCCTATATTTCATTGAGTCCACATATGTACGTAAGCCTCAAGTTTTTTAAAGAAAGCCATAATTCTATTCTTGTAATTGAGGAAGAAATTAAATGACTTACTGTTAGGTAACAAATTTTCTAATGATTTGGAGCGGAGACTACTAAAATTCATCCGAGAAGATGATGATTTCCATGAAGCAGTTAAAGACTCATTTCACTTGATCGATTTATAGACACGTTATGTTGTATATGATGATATGATAATTTCGCATAAGTCAAACAAGATACAACTATAAATAAAAACAAACAAAAGATAAAAATATTTTAACTTCAGATAGCTTGAAGACGCGCTAAGAAAATTCAGAACATGTTTGAGGTCAACTTAATATCATTGTGTCCACCAAAGAAGCTTGATGTTAAGTATGAGAAGCCTCTCTCAAATTAAGAAAAAGAGTTTTATACCGTTATTTTTTTTACAATCCTATATGCAATATTATATACCTTAATTATTAATCTCTTCTATTCACTGTATCAAGATATATATATCTCATCGAAATTTTTTTACATTTTTTTTTGTAAATGATATTATTCAATTCATTGAAATATATACATCACATTTTACAAAATTACATATTTTATTTGATAAGATATATGATTTAAAAAAATGAAATATGTATAATCCGTGTTTTGTAATATAAAATGGGTTGTACGTAAAAATTTTCTAAGAAAAATGAGCGCTGATACACACAGCCTCATTTATAGTCCGATACACTATGATAGCGCAATATTATCATAATGTATAGTTTATATGATAGTGTATGACATAATTTTTTTTTTCATTTTTTCAACTAAAAAAATAATATTATATATTAATATATACATCATTTCATATAACAGCATACACTACAAAATATATATATATATATGATTAAAAAAAAAGGAAAAATGACACAATTAAAACTGCAATGGGCTGCGTATATCTTTAACCAAGAAAAATATGTTCCCAACGTAATGGGCTTTTATATACTTTATCATGGGAAAAGCCCAACGGAATCCACGACTACAAATCCGTGTCTTACTCTTATCCGACTGAAAACTAATATAAAAATGTTTTACTTGTTCATTTTTGCTATCACTTTAAGCTGAGTATGTTTAGATCATGTTTTGATCTTTTTTATATATATATATATATATATATATATATATATATATATATTAAAGATAAAATATATATTTAAATGAATAAAATAAATGCATTTACATATTTTGATATATAAAGTACAAAATATATGCCGTTTATTAGAGATTTCAAGGTAATGTGGTAATATATATCCATAATATCTTTTATTTTTCATGAAGTTCATATGACCTATGAAAACACATGTAACTCCAAATAACTCCATAAAGTTAAAGTTTTGTTAACAAATAAAGAATATTATATTTGATTAACCTTAATTGAAAACACAACATACAAAAAAACCCTTCAATGTATTAAAAATGTAAAAAATAATTTGTAAATGATGATTTTACTTCTTCATATAAAGTTTTATATTTTATTCGGATAAAAAAAGAATTATTTGTAAATAATTTTTTATATTTTAACACATTGTAGGGTGTTTTATTATATTTTTAGTTAGAATTAAAACAAATAAAATATTTACATAATATTTTTCATTTATCAATAAAATTTTAATTGAAAGAATTAATTGAATTTACACGTACATTTTCGGGCGGTTCCATGAAATCTAGGAAAAGGCAGATTAGATGGAATAGTAAAATATATATATATATTATAATAGACATCTCATGATGACGTAATGCTTGTAAAATTGTATCAGCAACAGCCCGAATAATATACGTCTGGTGCTGAATCAAATATTTGGGAAATCAGAGGAACGTACACGTTAGGCAGTAAGTCTTATCGTCCGCGGACAACTCGGGCTCAGCCCGGCAAGGCCCAGAGGCTTTGAAATTTTTTTTTTTAAAAAAAATTAAATAAATATTGCTATCATGATTTTATTAAAAAATTTAAAATACAATTTTAAAAAAATAAGAGAAAATAGAACAAAGCAATAAATAATGTAAAGACAATAAGAAAAACATAGAGGAAGCTTTGGTTGGACATTAGTTAGGGAAAAGGAAAATGATGTCTAAGACTCTTGTGCAACCCAGTTGTATTTTATACTAGTTTTTTTTATTTTTTTTAATCATATATTCTTTTATTGAAGTATATGTAATTATTTGAAATTAAACATATACTGTCATACACTATTATAGAATCTTACATATTATAATAGTACAGTATATAATATGTTATCATAGTGTATAGACTGCAAAATGGATTAAAAAAATACACTTATCTTTTATAGTACATATTACTATAGAAAAATAAAATAATACATACTATAATATACTAATATATTTTTTCTTTCAAAAACTAAAATTTAATTTTTATAATGTAAACAAGACCAACGAGTGGAGGAGTTTGGTTTTATTTATAGGTTTTATTTCAGAAAGATTAGGGTAGCCCAGCTGAATTTAAATCCGAGAATAGTATGAAACGAACACATGGTTCGGGTCAAAAAGCCACCCCGTGTGAGATGTGCATTCATTTCATATATATATATTCATATAAAACACACCTAATAAATAAAAAAATATTGGATGATTGACTCATAAAAAGGACTTAAATGTGTTCTAGCCCGAGCTTTGTTCAACTTGGGTCAATCTGTAGTCCGAAAACTGTTTAAACGGGCTTGAGCGGGGTCGGCTAATTTACAACCCTACCAAGACCTCTGTTATTCAATCCACAAATGGAAGACAAAAAGTTCCATTTTATGCAGATAGTGTGCACTGTGTCGATATTCAATTGGGACCGCTGGAACAGACTGGAGAGATTGCCAGATCAGGAGATGTACACCTCTGCTTGGGTAATGGTGGACTTATTCTTATTTTACCCGGCTAGGCTGGAATTAAAGGCAATGGCAAAATATGGAGAAAGCCAGTTATATTTTCTTTTTTTACTTGTGTTTTTTTTGTTACCATGTTAGGAGTACAACAACTCAACAAGGGGGGTCCCCAATCCAGCTAATTTCAAAGAAAAATCCTATTTTCCTGAGATGGCAATGAGTGAATGCCTATATGGCCTATTCATTGCCAATTCAAAGGTGTATATGAACATCTGAACACAAATGGAAAAAGTGATTTAATGACTGATGCTTTAAAAACAGGACTTACTGACCCGTTCAACTGGTTGAATCATCGACTGTTTTGGTTAACCATGAAAGTCCAATGATAAACAAGAACCAGGTTAATTTTTTTTTAAAAATGATCGATCCACTGGTTTAATTGTCGGTTTTGAGAACGATTACAAATTGCTTTACTATAACAAAATCGATTATCATTAGCCCTCAAAGAAGTTATAGTATGTTATATAAAACAGTATTAGGTGTTGTGAAAATATATTATAAAAAATTTCATATTTTTCGTGATTTTATAAGTTGTAGTTCTTTGAATAAACATGGAGGTTATTCAAGATTTTATTAAAATTGATCAGTCCCCAGAAGATATATAAGAGATTAAATCTATCTAATGCAGCAAGTTAAAGAAGTGCAAGGATGTTTATTTATATATTAATTATTAATTAATACATTACTTACACAATGCTTATATTATGGTCAATGTTCTAAAAAGCGCTAGACACAATGCTTATATTATGGTCAACGTCCCCGACTCCATCACCTCTCTCGGCGTCGATCGGTCACCGTCTCGACTCCATCACCCCTCCCGGCGTCGATTGGTCAACGTCCCCGACCTTGTCACCCATCCTGGCATCGATCGGTTCCATTCCGACTCCGTCACCTCTCGAATAAGTAGCAGCGGAAGCTAAAGATTGGGCCAAGCCACCTACGGCTTGGGCGATGCGGGTAACACCCGCCTCCACCTAAAGCGCCGACTAGGCGCCGCTTAACAGCGCTTTTTAGAACATTGATTATGGTTTAATTCTAATTGACTGAATGATTGATCCTTAGCTCAGTCATTTTTCTAGTTAAATGAACTGTTTGATCCTAAAAACACCATTATTAACCCAAGCTGATGTGAAGCCAAAACCAAGACAGACAGACAGTTTGTATGCATGTTAGATCCAGTGAAAGTTAGTTCTCTGATACCTTGGATCAGAAGTTAATTGAAGACACCAAATCGAGTAAGTTGTTCCATGCCAATTATTATAAGACAACAAGAGACTCACTCAAACTCTGGCATTATATGTGTCAGCCTGTCTATCAAAATAGAATACAGAACATGACATTTAAACCAAAATCATCCCCAGCACATGTATATATTAACTGTAGTGCAGGAAGAGAATGATGTCCAACAACATTCTACATCAAAAAAATCTCACAGAATCCGCTGTTTTGTCAACTATACTCACCAAATAAAAGAAACAAAAATGATCCACAAAAATAAAAAAAAAACAAAGTATAGTTTTCAAAGGTCTCTGATCGATTGGAAAGTTAGCTGCAGATCATCTTTACTGATCTTCGCAAATATTTTGACGGTTACTTTAGAGGACAAGAAGCAACTTCAGAAAGTGAAGAAATAAAGGCAATTTCAATGAGAATTATATCTCACTAATTAGAAATCATAGTACGGAAACACTATTCCCCGATTTCTGCATCAAACATGAGGCAAAGAAACCAAAAAACTTACATCTATGTTATTTCTGTTTCTAAAAAAAAATGTACAAGAGCAAAGCCACCCCCACCTAACACCCAGCTTTCGCATCTTTTGCCTCGACGCCATTGCAAAAAAGAAAAGCTCTTGTAGGCCTATTTGTTCAGTCTCGTTCAGGAGCGTCTCCTGAATCTCTCCTCGAGCTTAGATTGCCCGTGTAGGACCACACTCTCTCCACGTCTGGAACAAGCAGCTTCTCCAACTTGCCATCCGTCTGCACCCATTGCCTGCCTTTGTTTAGAGATGGTAATTCCCTTGTAGGGCTTCCAATCACCGGAGTTGAAGAGCAGAATGTCGGTGTCGCAAACGGTGAAGTGTATGGGGTGTGGTGAATTGAGAAAGGGCTAGGAGAGATCTTCTTCTGCACAGGGAGGCCGCCCATCCCTCGGCCAAAAAGAGAAGCCGACTCCGCAGCCCCTATGCATTTCTTGGTTGCATCATCCACGTATATCAGATCATCGATTCTAGCCATGATGTTGAACGCCAGGCTCTCCATCACCCTTGAGTAGCTCTCAAGGATTGATTGCCCTACATCCTGCAACAAAAATATATGATTCTTCTTCAAATGCTCAGAAATTTGCAATCAAATGCCTTGTAATAGATTTTTTTTTATGTTTTTTATAATATATCATGATACTGTGATAATTTTAAAAAAGAAAGTACAAGTGCATTGATGTTGAAAGAAATGCAGGAAGAAAGACCTTGTTATACTGAATCTTGTTCATGTCTAAAACAGTCTGTGAGAGGCCAGGGTACCGAAGGCGTAAAACCTGCAAAAGACTCTGTGCCCGTTGTGCTAAAAACTGACTCTTTTCTGTGTCTCCTACGAGTCCTTTGACCTTTCCACCCCATGATGACTTCTTGGCCTTTGAATGGTGCAATCCTTTTTTCTTATCTTTCAGCCTCCACACATGTATGGCTGCCTCAACCCTGTTTGCGATTTCTAATGTATGATGCTCTGATGACAGATCTAAGAAATCGAGGAGGCATTCTGGTGAGAACTGCTCGGCTGTTATGTAGCGGTAGATGATGTCACCTAAACAAGATTTCCCATTCTGAGGGAATCAAGCAGCCCGTAATAAGGTTGACTGATATGGATTATTCTTCATAGAGAAAAACAGACATTATACAAATGCTTGTAGCAATCCATTTTATGTCATAAATAGCCATGTATTTATCATAACATGATGCAACGGGAATATGAACATTGATAGCATTTAGACGTATGTAGTATTGTAGTGCTCTTGGCACAATGCCGTTATGTTGTTGCAGAAGCAAACTTTAAAACAAATATTTATGGGCAATTATAAACTATCAGGTAGTTTAAAAGGCAGAAGCAGTGAATATAAAAACAAAACTATTGCAAACATAACTCATTTGATCAATATGAATTCTCTTTTACTCAGTGCCCAGATTCACTCAGTGCCCAGATTCAACTAAACAGGAAAATTGTGATGGCATTCAGGAGCCAAAAAGAACAAAGAAGAGGAACAGGGAACATCAGATCTTTTCATAAACCATGAACTTCCTTCAAAAGAGATAATGGGCAAAAGATATATCTGAACAAACATGAAGGCCAAGAGGCCATAATAATCATCTCAGTCAAAACATAACCTCGAACAATATGTAAATACATTTGATATGCTACGCATAGATTGTTCCTAAAATGATACATGATAAAATGAAATCCATCAGATCTGTAAGAGAAAATGGAAACTTAAGGAAGAAAAGGTGCATGATGCAAAAGAATATAATCAAAATGAAGTTCTCAAATGTTTAGAAGAACCTACACAGGATCATGCAAAAACATGCAACGGTAATTAGTATGTTAGAAAACTGATACTAATTCAACAGGCCAGGCTTCACTGATAACCTCCTTGCCTTCTATTGATCATTACTCATAGTCTAGGTTTACTGTGTTTAATACCCATGAGGTCACGAGCTATTGAAAACTATGGCACTTCAAGTTCCAAATCAAGCCATCAAGGGCAGTTATGATCTGCATTCGTAGTCCACAAAATCTTATCAAAGCAACTTGGGATTATTTTTCATTGTATCCAAATTAAAAAGGGGTCGTGGGGTTTGTTTAATGGAGTTTATTTGAAAGCTAATTGATCCTGGGGAGTAAAAATTTAAATATTTTTTCCTTTGCTCTTACATAAAATGCATATGTGACTAGGAAAATTTGAGAAATTAAAAGCATACAAAAGAAAGTGGAGAAATTTAGATAGCTAGGAAATTTAAAAAAGCTCACAAGATCTAACACATCCAGTGAATATTATGTATATCAAGTTGAATAGATAAAACCACTTTGTATAACAAACTTATTCTGAGGCTGGCAAGGGAATTGCATCACAGGTCGGATAAATGGTGTCTTATCCATCCTGGAGAAATCCTTTTAGCAAAACTAGAAAAGAAAGTTTGAAAATTCTAGAAGGGAAGCTAATGCTCTCCCAAAACATCAACGAGAAGGCAAAATAAAACCAATTGGACAGTATAAATGACCCAAAACAGCAAAACATGAAGGGAAACCTATGATGCACGTCCCTGTAAAATCAGACCGCAAATTGCAGTTAAGGCAAAGAGAAGAAACACCAGCCCAAATAATTTGGTCAATTTTTCCACGCAAAATATGCAAAAGTTCACATGAAAAAGGGCGCAATCTGCAGATTAAGCATGAGGTCATACTAGGAATGCACCATCAACTTCCCAAGTCAATTGAGACCTGCAGTCATTGCATTAGAAACAAGCACCAAAAGCACATACATCACATATTCCACAATTAAAATAAATTTCTATCCAATTATACCTTCGGCAAAGACTCGAAATAGATATCTGGGATCTCCATTTCAGCCAAGACCCCACTGTTGATCGCCATGGCCGCCTTCAGTATCTGGTTCGCACAATCCCTACATTGCTGCAGCCTCTTCCTCCACTCCTCGCTCAGCCCCTCTGCCGGGACCCGAGGGCATGGCAACCACCACTTCTCCTCCTGCCGAAGTGAAGGCCTACCTGACATCGATGACGACGGGTAGCCCCCCTCACCATCATCGGCATCAACAATTATCCCTCGATCAACATACCAAAACTCGGTCTCACGGAACCCCTCAAGCATCCCAAGCAACATCGCGTCAAGCTTCTTTAAGGCAGGTAGGTTCATATAGAGGTCCGACCGTGGCCTCGTGACCATCACTTCGAAGGTCCCTCCGCCAGGGAACTCCTGGACGGCCGGTACGAGCTCCACAATCGAGTCACTGACGCACAGCAGCCAATCCATTTCGCGACACCACATCGCCTTCTTCTGGGGCGCCAGGGGCTCTAACCTCCACAGTTCACCAAACACGGTGGCTACGGAGAGAGAGAGATCGACATCAGAAATCGAGCGAAATCCAACAATGGAAACCAAAAATCGAGAAAAGCAAACACTCACCGGAGAGGTTGGTGATGGCGTTCGAGATCGCGAGGGCCGTGCAGACCCCCTTCCCTCCGCCGGACATGTCCTCTCCCAGGAGGAGCTTGGCGAATCTCTCCTTCATCATCTCCACTTCTGCCAAACAAATCAACAGCAAAATCAGCATAAACACCATAAACTGAAGTCTTCGGTGCTCTTCAGGGCTTACCAGAGACGTCGATCTCCCGTTTTGAGAGCTTCCCCTCCCAGAGCACGACATCACCGACACCGCCTCGGTGGATCCCTCCCGCGGCAACAGCCGGTGAGGACGTGAGCGAGCCGGAAGCGTCGCCGGCGGAGATCTCGTCGTCGTGGCGGCGCCCGGAGGAGCCGGTGGAGCTCTCGGATTCGCTGACGTCGGCGCTGACGCTGTAGCTCCCGTACCGCTCGCTTGGCTGCTCATCCGACGAAACGCTCCCCATGAACCCCTCCGATGCGGTATCCATAGGTCGACCTAAACCCTATTCACAATTTCCTCTCCGATCGCTCTCATTACCTCTCCTGGGAAACGCATATAGAAAGAGAGAGGGGTCTCTGCATCTGATGATCAGATCAAAAGAGGTCTGTTAGAAAAACAAAAAAGAAAAGCAAAGATGTCTCTCTCTCTCTCTCTCACTGGTCAGATATACTGTGCAGTCACAAAAGCAAAAGAGACGCCGCACAGTGTGTCGTCGTGTTGGGTTTCCTTTAATTATTTTCTTCTCCGGATCGATAGTCCGTGCTTTTACGTCCAACGATCAAATTTTTTCCGGGCCAATTAGTGCCCCTCGCTTACCTCATTATCCACGTCGGATGATCTGACGACGTGGACGAATTAATCTCGTACACTCGGATATTTTTTTTTGTTGTTGGGTGAATTGCAAAGATGCCCCTTGACCGTCTGTTTTTTTTTTTAACTAGACTTGTTCTATGTTATTATCTCATTGTTTTTTACCCTGGTTTTTTTTATAATATATGAACTATACCTTATGTACAATTATGAAAATACTAAGATATAATATGATATATATATAAAAATTATATACATAGTTATATATATTTAATAGTTACTTACATGGAACATGAATCCGAATTGAAAATACATAAATATTAATAACTGTAATATTTTATAGAAGCACTTTTTGATCCATGTTATAGACAATCATATATTTCTTATAATATACGTGAGGTGATGAGTTATAAGATATGAAACATTTCACTACAAAGTGCAAGCCCATAAGTGTCAATATAAATAATTGTTGATGATAAAAAAAAAATCTTTATTCGTTTCACTAATGATTTCATCTTTACACTCACACACGTTGCTAAGCCTGCCAATCGGACGGATACGGATCTGATAGGCCTATATCCGTATCCGAATTGGATATCTGAAAAAAATATCCGTATCCGATATCCGACGGATATTCCAAAACCTATATCCATATCCGATCCGAAAATCCGAATACGGATTCGGATAATATCTGAAATATCCAAACCATATTAAAATTTATAAAATCTTAAGTCCTAACATGGTTAAATATGTATCCACAAAAGACATAAAAACACAAATCTTAATATAGTTAAACAAGTATCCAACATGGTTAAATAGATTTATATTTTGTCATAGATCATGAGTCATTAGATTTTCATCTGAGGGTTGAAACAAATTCTAATATATATAAATAAAATAACAGTTCGGATACGGATTATTTGGTTCTGATACGGATACAAATTTTCGGATATCGGATATTTTCTGCATTTTTTATACGGATTCAGATCGAATATGGATATTTTTTTGGATAATTGACAGACTTACACTTAGCGGGTCATGAGAACTAGTTAATTATCCTCCCTAATTTGCATACACATACACTAAAAAGACAAGTTTATACATACAAAAAATAATATATTTATAAAATATATAAAAAATTATGTAATTAGTTAAACATATTATGCAATTACATAATATGATTGTAAATTGAAAAAAAAAAAATAGTATAGATATCAAAATAAGACGTGGTAGTGATGAGGAGTAAAAAATAATTGGACTAGACTACAGGGTAAAAAATAATAGTCCAAGGACAAAAAAGACGGTTAATTAGGATAATTGAAATGTCGATTGTGCCCCTCTAGGGGGAGGAGGGTAGGGTTATAATGTGTCCGACATGACACGTTCGGCGCTGTGTGGGCCTTGGGCTGTCGCGGGTGGGGCCTGGTTCGCTTTGCCACTTCACTAAACGACAAGAAGAGGAGGGGTATTTTCGAAAATGTGTTTTTTTTCTTCCGATAACAGCCCTGTTTGTCGAATACGAAGTATTTTCCACTGGAGATGTAGAGGTGGTCAACCACGGTTAATCATGAGAATGAATGGTGACCGTCGGATGGATGAAGACGGGAATTCCGATGCGAGTGGTGGACTTTTTATGGGAGTGGTATCGGTTACCGAGGAGTGAGTGTGAGTTTCGTGAGAGGTGATTGAGATGGCTATGGATGGGTTGGGTTTCATCGGGATCGTACCATCGGACGGTTGGGGATGTTTTTGGGAGGTTGCGTGAAGAGGAAATGAAAACCGTACGACCTTTTTTTAGAGAGAGGAATCAAAGGGAGTTGATTGTTGATTGACCTCCACGTGATCTCGAAGGGCTGTAATTTTATAGTTAAGTCCTTTATGGTTGTCTATTTTGTTTTCTGGGGCTTGGATCAATTTATACCAAATAAATCTTTCTTTCTTTTTTGGTAGCATACCAAATAAATCTTTGACTTTTGTCAATGGAAGTTTTGTACATTGGTAACCCGTTTATTAGGATTAGATAAATATGGGTAACATAAATTTAAAATGCAATACTCATTAGGCATATATTTTTTTTCCGAGTGAATACAAACATATCTAAATTCATTCGGATATTACATAAAATATCTGTATATGAATATAAAGTTATGTATGCATACATATTATATTATCATATTATTGTTTAGGATTTAAATAATTGTAAATGTAAAGTTATTTAAACCTTCTTAATTTACTCTTCCCGTGGTAGGTTTTTCACTGTCTCAAAAAAAGCACGGATCATTTTATTTTATCGCGTGTGATATAAGCATTGATGAGTGATTATCTTTATGGGTACACGAGTCATCAATGGATTATGGGAGGACTTGGGAGAATTCTCTGTGATCCTTCTCTGGTCATTAATTTACAGTTAACTCCTTTCTTTTTATTTTTATTTTAAAAAAACTCATTCCTTCTTATTTTTTAATCATCTTTAAATTAGGAATACACAATCTTACCAGTTTGATAGGTTTGGTTTGTAAGAATAAAAATTTCTAATAAATTTCATATTTTGGGGTCATCTGAAAATATTTTGAAATGTGTGATTTTATATAAAGTGGTTTAATAAAATTCTATTTTTAGAAAACTTGCTTTTTTATAAAAAAAAATAATTTTTTTATACTAAAAGATAAAACAAAAATTTCTATTAAACGTTTTTGAAGAACAATTTAGAAACACATTTAACTTTTTCTATTTTTATAAAATAATAAACCAATCCAAATGTGTTTTTAAATGGTGTCTTTGTCTTGAATAAATTGACCCTAAAACGAGGAGAGATTTAAGGGTTTCTTTTATTGCCTTGCATCCATAAAAGAATGAATGGGGACATGGTTGTAGATTTCTTGTTGTTGGATTGAGATGAGAAGAAATATAAAGTGATATGCATATATTTTAGTGAACATAATTTATATTTAATATAATTTAAATTAACTTTTTAGTTACTTATAATTATTTTTAACACATATAAGTTACTCAAAATCACCCTCTCTTTTGTTTGAAATGAATCCACAGTGATACAAGAATTGCAAATATTGAAGGTGTTTAATGCTCTATATGTTTTTTTTTTATTTATGCTTTATTGTTTTTTTCAATGGACACTATTGAGGGTATTTTAATGTTCAAAATTAAATATATATATAATTGACAAGTACCTCTCACATAACCAGCGTGGGAAATTAAATGCCTCTCACATGCCTCTTATTGTGATGAATGTGCCAATTTCTATACAACATCCATAAATTTCCTTCTAAAAACCTGATATTTGCCTTTATATGTGATTTTGATTTTAAAATCCAAAATTCTCATCTTTTTATTTCATATATTTGCAATCAAGTTTTGTTTTCATTCCCAATTTCAAGAATTCAAAAAATATAAAAAGGAGAGAGAGCAAAATTTATAGTAATAAATTCTCAAATCAATATGAATATTAATAATTAAAAAATATAGTTTGAGAATTGATGTGTATACCCTACACATTAATGTGAACTAAATGAGATGATGCAAGCTACCCTACAAATCTCTCATACAAATATACCAAAAAAAAAATCTCTCATACAAATTATACGATTGTGAGAAATCCTAGCAATGAATAACATGTTGGATTTTTATCCATAAAAAGCTATATTTTAAAATAATAATGTTTTAAAGATATAAACCTAGGGAGCCATTTGACCCGTTTAAGATCAAGATGCCCTTCTTTTCATTTTAAGAATTTGTGTATGAAAAAGGATTGAAAATTTCGAGATCCTTTGTGCACTATGTTTAATGAGTCTTTTACACATCTCAACATAATTCTTTCATCCTTAATAGCACGATGATTTATTTTTCAGTGCCCAAAGAGAGTTTCTAAAGTAGTTTGTGTTAACAAGTGTGTCGGACAAGAAAGTTTTAAAAAATTATGTGTGTGTTCAGATTCTGAATGTTTAGTTCAGTTATTATCATAAAATATATCTTGTCTTCCACAATTAGAGGATTGTATAGATGAGATTCGTAGTTTTGATGATGAAGAGGATCCTAAAGTTTTTGTATCGATCCTCTCAAAATCTAATGAGGGCGCTAGAATGTATAGCTTAACATGCTTAAAAAATATAAGCGGTGGGATTTACACAGCGGTTGCAAGATGATCAAGTTCGAAAGTGGATCCAACCTATGGGGTCTTTTTTATCTGATTATATAGATTATGTGAAGCGGTTCCTTAATCACTCTATACATGCTATTGTATAAAACATTTTGTAAAAAAAATAAATGTCCATTAGTGCTCGGCCTTGAAACTAAAAAAGAAAAAGAAAAAAGAAGAAACAGTTTGTGTTACTGCATGTTATGCATGCTAACATGTAAAAAATACCCTTCCACTTGATTTTCATGGTTGTACAAAGGTTGCAGTATTACTTTATCCCATAATTCTATGTGTTCACACTTGACAGGGGCACACTACGTGCTCGGTATTAAATCCTCCACGTTCATTCGCATGTCCACGTGTCACGGACAAACAGTGAAAGATTCCGTATTAACTCGCCCCGCCGGGTGTATTGCCATGCATTGCAAATGAACGCTGGCGCTTTTTTTCAAGCGTTTATTACATGTAGTTATTGACAAATAAATATTTTTTATTTTTTATTTTTAATAAAAATGCTTTATTTATTAATTGTTAATTTTTTTTTTTACAATCTTTTTATTTTATAAAAAATGGTAAATTAAATATCAATAAAATATCTTTATATAAACACAATAAATAAAAATTATTTTCCTTGTCGAACCAAACAATTTTCTATTTAAAATATCAATAGTTATATTATCTACATTTATAAATCAGCATTTAAAATTAACAATCTGCTGAATCAAATGCTTTCTAAAACTATATATATTACGTAGATAACATAAAAATATAAATATTTAATTCATACAAGTTTATATTCTCATGTTGGTGCGTTGTATATTATAAAAAATTAATACACATGCTAACTATGAATGGAGCATAAAAAAAGATTGATCAAAAAATCTTTACTGAGTCTCGGCGCACGTACTACAGTTGAACTTCAAACTTTTGGGGGATGTAGTCGCCATGTTCCCTAATATATAAATATATCTATTTATCATACTATATATATATTTTTTATAAAAAAAACATGCATATTTATTACATGAATTTAAATATGTATTTTATTTTTTAAAAACATATATTTCATCGTATAAATATATACTTTCAAAAAGGAAAATGATAAATCCATCTATGTATGTGTAGCAATCTTATTTGACCCTCAATGTTTTTTTTATAAATATACACTCGTTTATTAAAATACATATTATCATAAAAAATGAAGCATATACTAAAATACACAAGTATATATCAGGGCCGATCCTGATAATTTTTTTTTTTTGTAGGGCCCTAGGTGTTAAAAGCGGGGCTCCATATACAAAAAAAAAAAAAAAGAGTCTTGAATATTATTTTATTTTAAATTACAAATATTATAAATTTATCAATACAACATTATACAATCATTAAAATTGAAACGTCTTAAATAAAAATTTCTTATAACAACTACATCAGAAAACACTTATAAATATCTATACAGAATTATATTCGTACTAAGATCAATCAAATGAAAAGCTATAATAGCAAAAACAAATTAATCAAATACATATCACTTGAAGCAGATGGACATTGTTGATTGGATGAAAGATTTTTAGAGATTTGATTTGGGGGGGGGGGGGGGAGGGAGGAATTTAAGGGAATTTAATGGGATGGTTAGAAAATATTTGCTTGGAAACCATATGATGGGTTTTGGGTATCTGGGAATGCATTTGTTGGGCGTGGACCCTAGGGGTGAGTAATGAGTATTCAAGGGTCCACCAGCCAAGGCAGTTAGCTTCAATTTTTTTTTTCATGGGCTAAACTATATGAGCTTTGCAGGGCTGGGGCCCTAAGCAGTGGCCTTGGTGGCCTCTGCCCAGGGCCGAGCCTGGTATGTATATATATATATACATATAAACTAATAATTTTAAAAATTGTTATACTATGTAATAGTGAAACATACCATATGATATATAACATAGTTTATATTACACTATCACAATTATAGATAGTTAGGAGACCACTTTCTAAGATGTTGATAGAGCTATCAGACAAATGGAATGTATCAATGCTCCTTCGAATATATAGAATTGTAAATGACATCGATTGGAGTTAAGCTGTTAAGGGGTATGAAAGGCGTGATCAAAATTGGGCTGGTTATCTTGTGCGTGGGTTCAAACTTGACTGGGCTGGGTTGTTAGGGTTCACGTGGGTTTTGATGGAGGGATAAAGTTACATCTAGTCTATTTTTGTGCTTTAAAACCAGTTTGCAAATGTTATGATTTTTTTTAAAAAAATTATATACTTCTTCATCTAATGAGATGTGTTTTTTATTAAAAAAATAAACACATGTCTAATGAATTGTATAGATGCATTTATAGAAAATGTGAATTTTTTTTATTGAAGCATATATATTGTTAATGTGAGTTTATGCTCTAATAATTTTTTTTATCGATGTATATGAGATTGAAATTGGAGCTGTAATGAAAACTGTGTAGCAACACTATGGTGATGGACTTTTGACTGCCCAAGGGTTTTATGGGTCGTTGGAGTGGCCCTCAATCCAAAAGTGGCCAAAACCTATTCTACCCCCGGCTTTAGATTTTTTGTGAGACCATCATAGGACATCTTTGTATTGTACAATGAAAGTCTGCTATGCGAGTGTGAAAAAAAAAAAAAAACAATTCTATCAAAATGCATCATTGACATTGTTGTTTTACAATGATTTAATCTACTTAGATTATCTTTTATGTATTACCTAAGGCCTTTTGTAATCATAACTCAAATTTATATTCAAATTTCAAATAAAATCTCAATGAAAGCGTCATTTGATATGGTGTATCTTCAACTATCACATTGTGTTTTATTCAAATC
Source organism: Acorus gramineus (assembly GCA_030737835.1). Classification (NCBI taxonomy): domain Eukaryota; kingdom Viridiplantae; phylum Streptophyta; class Magnoliopsida; order Acorales; family Acoraceae; genus Acorus; species Acorus gramineus. The sequence goes on along the minus strand of CM060856.1, from coordinate 13,843,009 downwards.
TTTTAAAAATATAAAATTGAAAAAAAAATAGCAATTGAAAAATTTAGATAAAAGTTTGAGTTTTCATTGATTTGGATAAACATTTGAATAAAAATTTAATTTATCTGAGTATGGGTAAATGGTTGGAGATATTTTTGTGTGAATTTTACTCAAATTTAAATTTAAATATATACGATTGGAGATGCTCTAACAAAAAAATAAAAAAAAAACATTTAAAAAATAATTGACACTAACGAACGCATTTGGATTCTCCGTTTCAAAGACAATCTCCTCTTGCGACATTAATTCCCCTATCAAATTTACCCATCACTTTATTAATAACTTTTATTTAATTTTGCACCGCCTCTGTGGCATGCTCTGATCTACTATTATTATAGGGATAGGGAAAGCCCAATAATAAAAGATTCATTGATCAACCTTTATTATCTTTGAAGCATATTCCTTATCATGAATGCAAGTGCATTCACACCGATCTTTTTGGGAGATTAAAAATGAATAAATAATAAACACAAAGGAGCTCTTCCATCAACATCATGTGAACCCCAAAAAATACGGAACATGATATTGAAAATCTAGAACTAAAAGGACCACATAATGACAACATAATGTGCAAACAATGGCGTCACTCACACCCGCTAAATTCCCGCCAAATCAAACTCCACTCTCTCTCTCATGGAACTCCGGCCTCACAAGACAGAAACCATGTTCACATCCTCCCGCCACGCTTACGTCATCTCTCTTCCCCCGCCGCCAAATCTATTTAAAATCTTTGTCGCCTCCCAAACCACAAGCAACGACAAAACCTCAACATGGGCTCCCTCTCCGACTCCACCAGGGACCTCGGCCTCCAATACCCACTCGCCTTCAGAGACGAATCCGTCGTCGACGACTACCACGGCGTCTCCATCGCCGACCCCTACCGCTGGTAACCCATCCTACTCTCTATCGATTTCTAGGTTTTTTTTTTTTTGGAAAAAATCTATATAACCCACTGTAATCTGATCTAAATTCATATAATCCCCTGCAATCTTCATAAATCTATATAATCCTCTGTAATCACCCTTTTACATCCATAAAACCCTTTCCGTCTGCTTTTCGTCCATCTGTTTAACGGGGCAGGGGGTTATATGGATTTATGACATATTACAGGGGGTCATATGAATTTTTCTCTTTTTTTTTTTATGTTTTTTACATGTGGTTTAAAAGTTGGACTGTTTAACATTTAATTTTGAATTTTTTTTCAGGATACCATGCACCTTTAATTTTAATAAAAGAAAAATGATTACTCAGATTATAAACATATACAAGATCACCCATCAAAGAGATAGAAGTAAAAAAGAATGAATTTTGTAATAAAAAGTGTGTCAACCAATAAATTTTTAAAAATACGAATTATGTTTTTTATTAAATCTTGGGGCATCTTTTGTATTGGCGTCATGAATGAATTTTGTTGGGGATAAACTGTACGTGGAGGAGTAGTTTTGGGTTCTTTTTTAAAATACCAAAAAAAAAAGTATATATTTTTTTTACTTCTATCTCTTTGGTGGATGATCTTGTATGTGTTTATGATATGAATAATTCTTTTTCTTTTATTAAAATTAAAGATGCGTGGTATCTTAAAAAAAATTCAAAAGTAAATGTTAAACAGCCAAATTTTTAAACCACATGTAAAGAAAATAAAAAAAAAAAACGAGCAAAAATTCATATAGCCCCCTGTAATATGTCATAAATCCATAAAACCTCCTGCTCCGTTAAACAGATGGACGAAAGAGGGAGGGGGTTTATAGATATAGCGGGGGTGATTACACGGGGTGGTTATATGGATTTATGAAAATTGCAGGGGGTTTAATGGATTTAGGTCAGATTACAGGGGTTTATATGGATTTTTCCCTTTTTTTTTTTTTGGGGGAGGTTTCATTGATGTGGGTGGGTCAGGCTTGAAGACCCAGACGCGAAGCAAGTGAAGGAGTTCGTGGAAAAGCAGGCGTCTTTGACGGATTCGGTTCTGAAGACGTGCGAGACGAGGGAGGACCTTCGGAGGACAATTGAGAGACTCTTCGATAACCCCCGATTCAGCACCCCTTTTAAGGAGGGGAACAAGTATTTCTACTTTCACAACTCTGGTCTCCAAGCCCATGATGTTCTTTATGTTCAGGTATGGATGGGAAGTGTTTTTGATGAAATATTTTGAGTTGGGTGTTTTAGATTTTTGAAAAAGGAGGCATTTTTATATGACCAATGTAGGGTAGTTTGGAGGAGGAGGCGGAGGTTCTGCTTGACCCGAACGGGCTCAGCGAGGATGGGACGGTCGCTCTTAACATGATGTCGATCAGCGAGGATGCGAAGTACATCGCGTATGGTCTTAGCTCGAGAGGGAGTGATTGGGTAACTGTTAAGGTTATGAGGGTCGATGACAAGGCGGCAGAGCCTGATTGTCTGTCTTGGGTGGGTTTCATTTACTTTCTATGTACTTGTAAAATGGTTATATGTTAGTGATATTTGATTATTTGATTTGGGTTTTCATGATTGCAGGTCAAGTTTTCGTCGATCGATTGGACCCATGATGGGAAAGGATTCTTCTACTGTCGATACCCGGTGCCCAAGTAAGCGATGCTTTAAATAATTGCAGACACAGCGGCCTATATTGTTCTTTTTTTTTTTTGGTGAGCATGGATGTTAAGTTTGTTGTGGATTTGATAAAGCAGAGAAGGAAATGATTTGGATGCTGGAACTGAGACGAATATTTACTTGAATCATGAGGTTCGCTATCATTTCTTGGGGACAGATCAATCTGAGGATATCTTGTGTTGGAGAGATCCTGACCATCCCAAGTGGACTTTTGGGGCTCAAGTCACTGATGATGGAAAGGTTTGAACACTGCCTTAGTATATCATTTAAATTTCCATCTAGGTTTACAGTTATTTTAGTATCAGTTCGATGTGCACAAACATTTATAAATTTGTAATTATGTCTTGGTGACGAACATGGAAGTCTTGAGGAACCATACGATAAGTGGAACTCCAATTTAATAGTGACTATCCACTGAATTTTATTAGAAAGTCATAAATTGTGAGCGCATCATTGGTTACAAAATTGTATCTGAAAGTATGCCGTTCTCTGCTTTTGAATATGAATTGTAGTACTACTTTTTATTATGATCGTGTATCTGCATTTACCAGACAGCCTCAATTTCATCTGATAATATCTTGCATTCATATTCATTTTTATACCCTTCTGTACCCCATTCTTATTCTTTATGCGCGCCCCTCACTGCTTTTATTCACAGCGATCCAAATTTTGTCATTTTTAGGAATCTTTGCAATCATTTTATGTTATTCTTTATGCTTGAAACACAGGACAAAAAAACAAAACTTCTTAAAATTTACTATTCAACTGGATGCAACATCTTTTTTATTTTTATTTTCCAATGAATCAATCTATCTTGGTTTACGTGATACAGAACTAGCTTAATCTGATTTTCTTGAGGACTTACTTGTTTGTTTGACATGCAGTACCTTCTTCTGTATATTAATGAAGGCTGCGATCCTGTTGAAAAGCTGTACTACTGTGACTTATCTGCCCTGGAAAACGGATTGGAAGGTTTTAGGGAGAGGAGCAGCATGCTTCCCTTTATAAAGCTTGTTGATAACTTTGATGCATGTTACGGATATGTTGCAAATGATGAAAGTGAGTTCACTTTTTTGACGAATAAGGATGCTCCAAAATATAAGCTAGTCAGAGTAAATATCAAGCAACCAGAAGAATGGGTAGATGTGGTGCCACAATCCGAAAGAGACGTGCTTAAATCAGCCGAAGCAGTTAATGGAAATCAAGTTTTGGTTAGTTACTTGAGTGATGTCAAGTATGTTCTGCAATTGAGGGACTTGAAAACAGGACTTTTGCTCCATCATCTGCCCATAGACATTGGTACTGTCAGTGGAATTTCTTGTAGGCGCAAGGACAACGAGGTTTTTATCAGCTTCACAAGTTTCCTTACTCCTGGAATCATTTATAGGTGCGAATTAGAATCTGGAGTTCCAGAAATGAAGATATTCCGAGAAATTGTTGTTCCTGGATTTGATAGAACAGCATTTGAAGTCAGACAGGTATGTTTCTTCAAATATTAACCAGGAAATAATTCGATTGGGGCAGAAGTTTACAATTTTCAGAAAAAATATTTTTTTCACAATAATAACTAAATTAATTATGGTACACAAAATCATCAATATTAAATCAAATACATGAGCTCCCAATGATATTATAACATGAAAATAAAAAAGGCTCATGTGTTCAAGTTGTAATATTTGAATTTAGGCAAATTATTCAATTTAATACGCTAATCATTGAATAAAACATTTATTGTTAGTGGGATGAAATTGAACAGGAATTAAACTTTTAACAGAAGTGCACATTTAATACATGAAGTAATCAACAATTTAGAGCACTAGGTAACAAGGCCTGAATCTCATCAGTGTTTCTATTTGGATATTGCAGAGATTTGTGCAATTTTATGCTTTCATTAACTTTTACACTGCAGCATCTTATGTTATCATCTTTTTCTATTTTTATGTTTGCAGGTTTTTGCCTCTAGTAAAGATGGTACCAAGATACCAATGTTCATTGTCTCTAAGAAGGACATTCAGTTGGATAATTCACATCCATCATTGTTATTTGGTTATGGGGGGTTTAATGTAACTATCACACCATCTTTCAGTGTGGCTCGCCTTGTTCTTATGGGGCATCTAGGCGTTGTGTTTTGCATAGCGAACATACGTGGTGGTGGAGAGTATGGCGAGGAATGGCATAAAGCAGGATCGCTCTCGAAAAAACAGAATTGCTTTGATGACTTTATTGCTTCTGCTGAATATCTTGTTTCTTCTGGCTACACCCGGCCTGATAAATTGTGTATTGAAGGTGGAAGCAATGGCGGGCTTCTTGTTGCAGCTTGTATGAATCAGGTTTGAATTCCTTGGTTGAATATAGTTTCTTGTCACGTGTTATACTTTGTTTCCTAAATTGGACTCCTTGTGAAATGATCTATAAATTTGGCGTTGGCAGCGACCTGATCTATTCGGCTGTGCTCTCGCTCATGTTGGTGTTATGGATATGCTGCGATTTCACAAGTTTACTATAGGTTCATCCTTTTTTCCCCTCTGGTATTTTTATAATAAGTTCTTGTTACTTTCAGTCATGTTCACCGTTACCAGTCTATTTCCAGGCCATGCGTGGAGTTCTGATTTTGGATGTTCAGACAACGAAGAAGAGTTTAATTGGCTCATCAAGTAGGGAACTTGATTCATGTTTGATTTGCATATTTTCTGTAAATGAAACTTGAGAAATTCTATTTTTTTCTTCTTGTATAGGATTCAATTGCTCTGAAGTTGAATTTATTAGTTCCATTAATTTTAGTATATATATGCTCCCAATTGTTTTTCTTTCCACTCTTTCATTTGTAATGCCCCTCTTTCTCTTTTCTTCAGATATTCACCACTTCACAATGTGAAAAGGCCATGGGAACAGATTGCCAATCAGACCCTCCAATACCCCTCTACAATGTTGTTGACAGCTGACCACGATGACCGAGTTGTGCCATTGCATACCTTGAAGCTATTGGCAGTAAGTTCTGTTTATCAGTTGATCGAATTATTGATACATAGACAAAGTTAAGCCACAAAGTGATTTCTATGTGGAATAGAAACTTTTTACTGTGAAGTATGATTTTTTTTTCATCTTTATTTGAACAATTGTCAGACCATGCAATATGTCCTGTGCATGAGCGTAGTGAACAGCCCTCAAACCAACCCGATCATTGGTCGCATCGACAGAAAGGCTGGCCATGGTTGCGGACGTCCCACTCAAAAACTGGTACTCCTCCCTTGTTCAATACAACCACATATATGATAATATGACATGGTTAACATTTTATATATGGTTTTCTTTCATCATAGATCGATCAAGCTGCAGATCGGTACAGTTTCATGGCAAAAATGCTGGAAATCTCCTGGATCAACTAGGCTGTGCGCTTTATGGATGGATGACATTGAAAGAAAAAGTGAAATCAAATGCGTTTGCATGTTATCCAGCTTAAATGCATTGGATTGGAAGCCATTGCAGCAGTTTTTTGGGGAGAAAAACAAGAGTAGTTTCATTATGTATTCTTTAGCATTCTATTGGGAAAGGCATACAAGCTTGGGCAAGTTTATAGTCGGAATTTTTGTCTGTTTTTATTATGAGGGAAAGATAATTAAATTGTAAAGCTCAACTTCACAACATCTTATTGTAGAAGAATCCGGTTTGTTGTGTTCTGGTTAAGATGAGTTTAAATTAAATTTATATATGTATTTTTTTGTGTGATGCATGATGTTAATAATGTGATGCTACAACCACTCCAATTCGCATGGTTCCTTCATGTGTGAATAGTGTGTATTTATAATCACCTTCAAAGAGCTTCATCAAGTTAAAGTTTTAATGGACAAATAACATGAAAGTCAAGTCTTTCTGTCTTTTTTTCTTAAGACAAATTAGCTTGTCTTTCATTACATAGCTGCAAATTGAATTCATGTAAACTCTTTTTATATCTCAGCACGTCAAATGAGCGATAATTTTTTTTGTTTTGGTGTAGAGTGATAAATTTTTTGAATCTCATGTAGATGATATTGAATTAATTATAATTCTGACAAGAACATGTTCTGACTGATTTTCAAATATTTATAAAACAAAATAGATTAAAGAAATAAAAAAACACTTCCACTGTTTAACAAAAGCACCGTTCTTTTTAATAATAAAAAATAGAAAAAAATATATATAACCCCCTGAAAGTTTCTTGATATCCAAATCAACCCCTCATTTTTTTTAAATATCCATACGTCCCTTTGATTTTATCATGGTTATCCGCGAACTTTGAGGGGCTATATACATTTTTTTTCTAAAAAGTAATATATATTTTTTCTCTTTAACCTTGTTTGGTATCATCACTTAAAAAAAGTGATCTATTTTAATTAAATAAAAAGTTAAAAAGTACTGTCAAAAACATTCTAAAAAACAGGCTTAAATAAAAAGTTACTTATAATATAAAAAAATTATGTTTTAAATGCGCTTTCTAGAAATCAAGCTTATTTAAACTATTTTATTCAAGATTTTATTTTTTAAATGTATTTCCAAATAGTTCGACCTGTCAATCCTCTGGGGCTCAAATAACTCAATTTTCACCTATAAACGATTTGCGTCAATGGATTAGTTCGATCCAAAACTTGAGATAAAGGGTGTAGGCCGAAAAACGATTCATAAGTGGTTGTTAATGAAGTTGAACTGACCAAATTTTGAGGAGTCAGTATCAATTTATGCCGATGAGTTTAAGAGAATTCCCAGTGGAACAAATCAAACGGGTCCGGGACGTCCCATCTAACCTATAAATATCTCCAAGAGCCCAACAAAGTGAACCGACTCGACCCTCCGGCACTTGAAACCGTCCCTCGCATACCGAGCGAACACAGACGAAAACAGAGAGTCTAGAAACTCCAAAAGAGATGCCGCCGAAGAAGATGGGAACGAACAGCAAGGCCGAGGCGGCGAGGGAGCGGAAGTCCGCGATCGAGGCGGAGAAGAAGGAGAAGGAGGTGCGCGCGAAGGAGGAGAGCTACTGGCGCGAGGCGGAGGGCTCCAAGTCCCGCGCCGCGCGCAAGAAGGAGGAGGAGGCGGAGAAGCGCGCGGAGGCCGCCGCCCGCCGCGCGGAGAACAGGAGGCTCGCCGAGGAGGAGGAGCGGCAGATCGAGAAGGAGTCGCGGAAGCCGGACAAGAAGGCGTCGCGGGTGTCGGTCCCCGTGCCGAAGGTGACCGGGGCGGATCTGGAGAAGAGGAGGGAGGAGGAGATGGCGCGGATCGCGAGGAAGGAGGAGGAGGAGCGGAAGAGGAAGAGCCGGACGGCCGAGGAGGTGGAGTACGAGCGGACCGTGCTTGTCGCGAACACCAACCGGGACGACGATGCCATCGAGGCCCACTCGGTCGGGGAGGCTTTGGCCAAGATGAACGTGTCGGAGGCGCTCCCACCAGATCGGCACCCCGAGAGGCGGCTCAAGGCCTCGTTCAAGGTATCAATTGGGAGTCATTCCCTCCTTTTAATTTTGAGGCCATTTAGGGTTTTTTTGGTGGATGATTGGCAAGGAAAATCCATGATTATTATTGTAGATGTCTTAATTAGTATTAATAATTGGAGTTCGATTGAGATGAAGACGACCTTTTTTGCTTTGATGTTCATCTATTGTAAGTCTTTACTGCAAGATCTTTTGACATAAAATAGGCTAAACTGTCCAATTTTTGTTGTTCAAGTTTTTGACGTTTTGTATTTGGTTAGATATGATGCATATGTTTATGACTGGAATAATCTTGGCGACAGTCATTTCTGCAATCACTTTTGTAGTCCCCAACACGCTTTGAATTTTCTTTTGAAGGCATATACTTTTCTAATGGAATACTTTACAAAAAAATGAAGTATTTACTCAAATGAATGTTTTTTTGCATTTTCATAGCCTAGTATAAGCTAGTTAGAGGAAGGTGGTGACTACAGAATGATGCAAGAACTAATGACTGAAGTTGATGTGCTAAATGAATTGTTTTTATTCGTCTTTGTAATAATGGCATTGTTCTTGGTGAATGTGCATTGTGCAGGCTTTTGAAGAAGCAGAACTTCTTAAACTGAAGGAGGAGAAGCCAGGTCTCACTCTTACCCAATACAAAGATTTGATATGGAAGCTCTGGAAAAAATCTCCTGACAACCCTCTCAACCAGGTAAGTTCTAAAAATATATCCTGTAACTGATCATTCATCGTTATTCTTTATTAGGTAATCCAGCACCCGAAATCTGTTTCTTTATCTTTTTCTCTCCTCTAGACATGTATTCCTTGATGTATTAATTTTTTCTTTAATTTCAAAACATAATTAGCAAATAATATAGGCATGACATGCAAATTTGTGTATCTACATGAGCATGAATGCATTTCTAAATGTGTCTGTTTATGCACCTCCATATTCGTACTTCTATGTATTTATTTTTTGCATGACTAGATAATTATAGATGGATGCGTACTAAATTGAGTGTATTGGCTGCAGGATAAATTAGTCCTCATAATTTTATAGCATATCCATCTGCATGGCATCATGATATTGTTGAAAGGCTCTGTGGTTTCAGTTTTTCACATGACAATATAATTATATCTATAACTACTGAAGTAATTGTTACAACTAGAGGCATGGGCATCTCTTAAAGATTCCACTGAAGCTGCGTCCTCCCTTTCATTACTCTTGGGGAACTAAAGGAAGGGCTTCTTAGTCTCTAAAGACCTTTACGAATTTTGCAGTTCCTTTTCTTATTCAGTTATACCAAACCCACCCCTCCCCCTTGCTTCACCAACCTACGTATTTTTATCTCCCTCATCCTTTGCCTGTGTGAGGGGGCTCTATGAACCTCATAAAAAGGTAGGCAGGAGTCAGGGTCTAGAAGTAACGCTATTCTAAGTCATGATTTGTGTGCCATGGGTCATTTGTTGGATGTTTCTATCCATTTTGACATTAACATTTCTTTAATTCTTTCTTCCTTTGGGGATGATGAGAAACAATGACCTGAACTCATTTGGTCTTGATGAAGGAACAAAATATTGGAACCAGCGTTGTTGTAATTTGTCTGCCTAGAGTTTGACTGGAGAAACACAGGACTTGGTTCTTCATGGGTCAGTTTTTGTCTAGGAACAGGATCACATAAAGAACTGATTTGAATGACCATCTTGTTGAATTGTTCATTTCAGAAGTGTATGAGATGTTAAATATTTAATTATCTTGATCACTGGAACCTTTGATAGAATCAAATTTCACAGATGTGCAAAATAAGACCTATAGATCCTGGGGTAGTGATAGCCTGCTCGCCATCATAGATGGAACACTGATGCCTTGCTTAAATGACTTATCTAAAATGCGTTTTTGAATGACACACCGTCAAATATGATTGCTATCATGCAAATGGTTTACATACAAATAATTGAAAGGTTCATATTCTACATCATCATGAATTTATATGTATTAATTCAATGATAAAATTTTAAAATTTTTGACGAAAATATAAATGGTCAAACTTTGTAAGAGTCTCTCAATGTGATGTTTTTTATGGTTTAACATTCCATAGTTTATAATATTATTGGTACATAGACTAGTGAGCAATCATAAGTTTGATCATCAGTGAGGTTTGGGACCTAGTGAGCTTTTGAGGGCCACAGCCATCAATTCATTCCTCTGAAGACAAATGACCAATTATTGTTCTACAGAATTAAATATTATTGTTTACTATTTAAGAAAACCTCTGCGGAGACCATTATATGTTTATTCTCCTTTCCTGTGTGTTCCCTAAGAATTTTCAGTAAACCCAACATCTGCTAACATCTGTTCTGCGTCAATTTATTTTTAAGGGACTGACTGCAAAGCTGCTTGTACAGGTTGCCGAGTGATCCACAACATGTACACTCATGATCTCAGGCAAGTTTTTTTAATTGGAATTTTGTTTCACTCTTTTAATCCTCACCACCTGCTTTTTGCCTATTCTAAATTACTAATTCTACATGGGAACTTATTCAATTCATTCTTGCAGATATCATTCAATATCAGAATGCTTCAATTCCGGTTTCCTCTCTAATTTTATCTTGTCCGAGACACTTAATTCAGCGTAATAAGCGATCGTGAGTTGTGCATCCGAAGTTTCAGCATATGTGATGATGGCAGCTACAGAGTTCTATTTGTTAGAGCCATTACTAGTGCATAAGTATATTTTTTGGTAAATTGGAGCAAAAGTGGATGAGAGATAAAATCTTTGTGACTCTCCAGGCCAAATCTGCAGAGGAATTGATTGTTTGAATCTTTTCTCAAAAATCAGCTGTATGTATGTCATGTTATTTAAGTAAATATTGCCACCGTGATTCATCAAAAATCTTCTTCTGTTCTTTTTGTTTTGTTTTGGATAATGTTATATACAGTCTCATTTCTAGCTTAATTTCAATCTATGTGTTGTGAATTTTTTCAAAATAATGATGTACATTATCTAATGAGTTACATGTTTTTATATAAAATTAAGTATATATTCTAATAAATTACATAGACACGTATATAGAAAATGTAAAAAATTAATATTTAAGCATATACTCTATATGTTCTGTTAATTTTCAATTGATGCATATAGGACTAGAATTAAGGTTATGATAAAAAAACTGGGATCTGGGAAAATGGAAGCTTGGAGATCTTTAAAAGGGAGTGCTCGTTCTTTTGTTGGTCACATGGAATGTATGCATTATGAGATTGGTTTGGGTCGTTTGCTGTGATTGTTAATACAGCTTAACCAGACTAGAATTCTTCTGTTAAAGGTTGGCATATATTGCATCAATGGTACTGCCCCGATGGGGATTTATGGATCATGCACCAACATAAACATGAAATGAAGATGGTAGAAATGATTGATCCTTGTACATTTGCAGTTTTGCACTCTCCTCTGTCACCGCCTAGGAGATCATCACCATAGACATTATAAACAAGCCTCAACACAAAGTGGTTTCAGTAACTACAAAGTATTGCTAGCAAGATGGACCATTCAATGAACAATGTGAACGGTGACTTGTAGCCACACAAAGTATTCTTTGATATACTACAAGGGGGTTTGCCATTCACAATTTCATGTACATAGAAAACTGAAAAAAAAACACTCATGCTATTGAACGTTGAGATTTAATGTGCTTCAGGATAGTGCTCGACGATTGTTGAGCGAAAAATTTCTGTCGCAGTCGAACGTAAGGGTACCCCATGAAGGATAAGAAGTGTGCAGGCTTTGAGAAGGAATAAATCTCGTACCAGACCTGGTTGTTCTCATCCCGCTCCACCGAGAACCGCTCCTCTCCAGCCTGCATCCAGTATATTGTTCCGATGCCAGATGGTGATATAAATCTCATCATGCAAAGAGATAAAGAGTTCTGGGCAAGTGAAGGAACTGTGAAACAGGGATTAGTAGATTACATTTATTGGTCTACGGTACCCCATGACAGCGTGATCAAACCAGTATCACCCCTCCCCCCATCTTTTTCCCCTCTGTTGTCGATGTTTTCATGGATGAATTTGGCTTCATGAGTCCTATTTAACATGAGTTCCTACCCAAATATAATGTCGGACTTATGGTTTACTAGTCATGAAGTACACTTGCAGCTTGCTAGGCATTTATACCCATAAGTCTAGTCCCATTTCAAATATTGCTGCAGGGAACTGGAGGCAATTGTGATGGGGCCAAAGGTATGCAGACAGGCATTGGTTACAAAAATATTTGTCTATGCACAAATGGGGGTGTCAGAGTGATTCCCCAAAATGACATAGTACAGATGTTATGGTAAGGATGAAGAAGGTTCCTCACCAGTGGACTGTGACAGTGGATTCTCTTTCTGAACACGAGAGACTGACATTGGCGATCAAGGTTCCTTGCATTCATTTTGACACTCCATTTAGGGTTGATCCATCAAATGTTGGCATATGTAAACACTTTTAAGACTCAATAAGTCAGTGTTTTACTCAAACCTATACCCAAAGTTAACTAAAAATTTGAGTAAAGCTTCATTTAATATGGTGTGTCTCCAACCATCACTTTGTGTTTTACTCAAATTTTTAAAAAAATGTGAAGTCGAAGAAGGAAAATAGCCTTTGAAAATTTGGGTAAAAGTTTGAGTCTCTCTAGATTTGGGTAAAAGTTTAAGTAAAAGCTTGATTTGATATAGTTATGGGTAAATGGTTGGAGAGATTTTTACTTGAATTTTAAGTTTAGGTACACATTTGGCTATATAGGATTGGAGATGCTCTTACATGACACTAATTTTCAATTAATACTCAAACATTTCAAATGCAAATATGCAACACAGAGACAGTGAGGAAGACCAAAAGTTTAGGTTTTTCTGATACCAATAGGTGGCCGTGAAGTGTTCCGCTGCCGAACCCGAAAGAGGAGTCGGAGCTGTTGACGTAAGCGATTTGGAGCGGAAGAACGACCCACGGCACCACCATCTCATTCACACACGCACAGAACTTCCTCCCCTTCTCCACCGCCGTCTCCGGATCAACGAAAGCCCAATTCAACCCGAAATGCCTTTTAAGAAGAATAGAAGAAACAAAATTTTGAACAAAACGAAGATCAAGTGAAACAATTGATATGAAAAAGAATCAGCGGGACCTCCAATTGATGAGAGCGGATTTGGCAGAGAGGAAGGTTTGGGGGCCGGAGCCTAGAAGGACGCGAGAGCGGTTGATGAAGAAGCCGTCTCTGGTTAGGTTTTCTTCTTTTGATGATGATTCTTCTTGTGACGGTGGTGGTGGTGTCTGGGGTTTGGCGGAGTATCCGATGAATCTGGGGTCGTAGTTGAAGGAGCCTGACCTGGTTTCGTTATTTAAAGATGTAATTATTTTTTGGTTGAAAAACATGGTGTTTAGAGTGGTTTATCAGGTTTACCTGTTGATGCAGGCTTTCTGTTGCTCCTTTGATGGCCTCGTCCAGCACAGAAACACCATCTCTCTCTCTCACACAAGCGCACGCAGAGAGAGAGAGAGAGAGAGGAATCGGATTTTTTTTTTTTTACATGCCGTTCTCAAAGGAAGTAACGTTGTAACACTCGGCACTGATGTACATGGAAAATGTTACAAGTTGAGAAGGGTCCCTTCTTATCTCAGACAATGTCTTTGCAAGATGTATGGAATAGCATTTCTTGAATGCTTTTTCTTCATAGCACTGCGCCATTGTAATAGCCATTTTTTTCATCTTAATTTCAAATGCCTTTGAAATCCAATGTCACTCATCTTATTTGAGTGGAGTTTTATCATCATTAATTTTTAGTTATTCATCTTTTCTCTCGGTAGAGCATCTTTGGGTGAAGTTCTTTTTAAATAGATCTTATTATTAAAGATCTATTTAGATTTTTTTAATAAGTCCACCTCTCAATAAGTAAGTCTATCTAATTTTTTGATAAAATTTTTAGTTAAGATTCTTTTAATAAGTATAACCCCCATCTCATTTAAATTTATTTATTTATATATGTATTTATCAAAGAGTTGAATTATATTTGGGCATCAATGCGGTCTCAATTCTGGACATCAATATATGCTCCAATTGAAATTGAATAGATATATATAAATGTGGATTTCAATTTTTTTTTTTTGGTTTATGGTCTATGTAAATTTTTTTTATAATTGTTTATTTTAATTTTCACCAAAAAATTAAAAAATATATATGTTTCATTGGCTAAATATTAATAAAAAAAATTCATTTTTGTATGTTGAGAAGTCGAGTCGGTGAGAGAGATCAAGTTTTTGGGAGAGTCGTCGAATGGTAAGAGGTAAGATTCAATGTGAGAGAGGTTTATTTATTATTTACAAATGGGATTAATATATGAGGGGTTTTTAAATTAAGTTATGAAAATGTAAGAAGCTTATTAATAAAAGAAGTTTACTTACAATTTTGAAGAGTTCAAATAGAACTACTCTACAGTTATCATGTTCGTTAGTGAATTTGATGAAGAATATCTTCAACCTCATTTTGAATTGAGCTTTATCTTTTTCTCTGTGGTTAAGTGAAACTCATAGGTTATCTTATTTTGGATGGAACACACTTGTTACTAAATATTATTTTACAAAAAAACTTGCTTTATATTATATTTCTTACCTCTATCAACCTGCAAAGAAATGATTAGGTGATTGCATAATTTTTTTTTTTTTAAAAAAATGAAATTAGTGAATCTACCACTTCTTTGATTCAAAAAAAGATTGACATCGATATATATATCACTTAAACGTTATTCATGGAAAAATATTTTTTTTAATGCAGGTGTACAAAAGCCAATAAAAATCCGAATTAATCAATTAAAGTGAATCACATCTAGTTCCCTGCACCCCCCCTGCCAATAAAGGGGATCATCATATAATTCCACTTTCATATTCATACATTTCTTTCATCAGGATAATAAATATTTGATTGTATGGGGCAAAATGTAATCATTAAGATGTGCTGCTAAACAACTAATGAAATGACTGTTACATGTGACTTCAACAATGAACTTGATGAGGGAAGGCTCTTCCAGAAACAATGAACACAATAAATTCCTTGTAGATGCATTCAGTCAAAAGAGTCCATCTTTACATCTGTGACGTCCAGCTGAACTATCTCAGCTCTACAGCCCAAGATGGTGCCGATACTGCAAAGCAAACAATTACAGTTATTTCTACATGAAAGAAATTGGTTAGTTTGAATTCATGTAACCAAGGATTATCGGTTATTTCAGGTGACTTACTTGGGCTGGGTGCGACCGAGGTCTCCGTGCACAAATTCTTTGATATATGTCCCTGCCTGCACATCATGAACATTTCAGGTCCAGAGTTCCTATAGAAATTCTTGATAGAATAATAACTGTAAATTGTCCTACAGAATGCAAATTAGGGTCGGTGCCATCCAGAAGAGGTTCACCTAAGGGATACAAAAAGAATGACTTCTGATAGGATTTTATAACAGTAAGATGCACAGCCTGACATATCGTTGGGAACTTGGCTAAACGTCGGGATGGAACTAATGTTTTGCTTTTTGGTCTTATCAATGAAGCTGATAAATTATACCTGAGTACAAAGATGCAACAGAAAATACTGGCAGCTTCCAGTGATTCTCTCAGTCTCCATCCTGATATTGGAAATGCAGTTTTGAGGATATTGACATATTTATGTACATGGAAACCAAGCTTGCCAGGTGTGATTTCAAAAAACAAAGTACTACCAGTGTATCATCCGTTTACGCTCCATAGGACTTCGACGATGAAGCACTCTGATAGGAGTGTTCTGCAAGATATCCTGTGGTGCAAGAAAAGAGAACCCCTCATGCCATTGAATTCTCCTAACCAGTTCATGTAGATCATCAACAGAACAACACATGATTGTGACATGAAACAGTCCAATGAGTAGAACCATTTCTAGTAGTTCCAGTGAGCTATTGATTTTTAGTTTGATGAAAACAAACTAATGAGTATTCAAATATTTCCTTCACAGGAATTGAATGGAAATTGGTGGATGATTACCTTAACAATCAGAACAAAGCAGATGGATATGTTTCTCATGTACAAAATAGGATAGCATATTAGATATTGCTGCCATATGATGTGAAAAAGAGAAGCAATGACTTACCAACTCCTTTATTGAAGATATCTTCTGCAGGTCGGTCTCCTCAAGTGGGCGAGAAATCCACACTAAAGCCGCATACTGCTTCTGCATTATATTAAGCATCCAGAGACATTACGATCAATTGTAAATAGTCCCTCTAATAGAAATATCAAATATATGTGACTACTAACAAAAATACGTGAACTACAACAGCTACTCATTGCCTATTTCTAACATATAACTGATGGGATACGATGGAGGGGTATGTGATGATATTAGGGTTAGGGTTGGGGATATGTGGTTTGAGAAAATAAAATTAAAAAAATAGATTCTAGGGTATCACACCCAAGAAAATTAGGGTTTCACACCCTCACAAAATCCCATCGCAGGATATCTCAAAAAGAAACTTTTCATTCATTCTAAAAATCTCCCTCTCCATAGAGATTACAACTTTATTTAATGAGAAAGTGATTTAATCTAGTCCATTGATCATTCTAAAGATCTATGGTCTAGATTGAATCCTACAATAATTTAAATTAAATAACAAATAAATTAAATGATTTAATCTAGGCCATTGATCATCCTAAAAATCAATGATCCAGATAAAATCCTACAATTCTTATTAAAAACAAAATAAAAAACCTAACTAATCTCTATCTACAAAGGAATAAGATTAGATCTCTTGCCCTTCCTCCTTTGATAACCTTTAAATGGATTCATTGACTTGATGTCCCCATCAATTCTCCCCTTGTTTGAGAAAACTCGTCCTCGAGTTTTAGAGAATGATATAACTCGAAGGTCATGAGGTTCTTGTTGCGTGTATCTGAAAGGATCCTGATGGAAAAGTAAAATCTTCAATTGCGGCCTTTCACCAAATATTTGTCGAGGAGATATTAAGTCCACCTGTTGTTCTATCACCATATAAATTTCTTTGGGATCGCCGATCTCTATAGCAATTTCCTTACAAGTTGGTGGTTGTTGTAAAAGAGGCATCGGAGGCGGTTGTTGTGAAACAGACATAGGAGGCGGTTGTTGTGAAATAGGTATCCGATCTTCCACTAATGAAACATCAACCTTCTCTTGAATTTTATTTTTATGTTGTCTCTCTAGAGGTGTATCTTTTGTTGACGTTGATGATCTCACATCTGGTAATCCTTTAAGGATAATTTTCTTCTGTATACAAAGCAGGCGTATGGTGCATGATCTCCCTTCATAATCAAATATACATTTCCGAGCTTTTATCTATAGCTGACCCAATATAATAGAACGTTTGGATGATGAAAACATGTCACAACATGCTCCATCAAAATACGAAGGTTTTATAGACCATTCAACAAAAGCAGCTTGATTTTCTACGATAATTTCCATAGTCTTAGATAACATATCTACAACTGCTTGAGAAATCATATTCTTCTCGAGACTTTCATCGATAATCAAGGAAGCACCTTTCCCATTAGGTAAGCAAATTAGGGTTTTCAGAACGAACATAGAATCAACCATTTTTTTTCTTTTTCTTCTTTACTCTCGATGGTATTGCCGATCCAGATGCAAAGGAGGGACTCACACAACAACAATAGGGCAGCAACATGAGAAGAATATTGATGGCAGCAACACAAGGGCAGCACGTTAGCAACACGGCAGCAACAAGGGCAGCAAAACGGGGGCTGTTGGAGGTCCAGGCAGCAGCAGCAGGGGCTGTTGGAGGCTTAGATCTAGGGTTTCACACCCTAGGAACCTTGGCTCTGATACCAAAATTGATGCAGGACGGGATACGATGGAGGGATATGTGATGATGATTAGGATTAGGGTTAGGGTTGGGGATATGTGGTTTGAGAAAATAAAATTAAAAAAATAGATTCTAAGGCATCACACCCAAGAAGGTTAGGGTTTCACACCCAAGAAAATTAGGGTTTCACACCCTCACAAAATCCCATCGCAGGATATCTCAAAAAGAAACTTTTCATTCATTCTAAAAATCTCCCTCTCTGTAGAGATTACAATTTTATTTAATGAGAAAGTGATTTAATCTAGTCCATTGATCATTCTACATATCTATGGTCTAGATTGAATCCTACAATAATTTAAATTAAATAACAAACAAATTAAATGATTTAATTTAGGCCATTGATCATCCTAAAAATCAATGGTCCAGATAAAATCCTACAATTCTTATTCAAAATAAAATAAAAAACCTAACTAATCTCTATCCACAGAGGAATAAGATTAGATTTTTTGCCCTTCCTCCTTTGATAACCTTTAAATGCATCTATTGACTTGATGTCCCCATCAATAACTTAACCCTAAGTTCTCTGTTCTATTATTTTAAATTCTTAGAAGTCATTTATGTCAACATGATATTCATAATACAGATTGGAAAAACTAGTTACATATAAGTGGCAGATTATAACCTGTTTCTCTGCCTCTCCTTCACGCATCAAAGTCCATACTTGACTATCAACTATCTTGAGGCTTTTCACTTCAACCTATATAGAACAATCACATTTTAGTGGTGTTCTACGAGCTGTAATATATTTTACCAACCAAGAAAGCTGATAGATGCTACAATCAAACATACATAATGATTCTCAGAGTTGTTGATCTTGTCGGCTATAGCTTGAATGTCAGACAGAGAAGGACTAATGCGTGCATTTAAAACTTCAACCAGGAATGGGCGACCTGAACCTAACATCCGAACCTGAGTGGAAAATTAATTCAAGTTATCTGAATGCAATTCTTCAAGAGATAACCTCTTATGAAGCAAACAGGTTTGTACATCAATATCTTCTCTACCAGCGGCATGGAACTTGTAGCTGTCACCTTTACACACAGGTAGAACATTGCTCCCAATTATCTCCTGTAGGAAAAGTAACTTATCAGTGAAGTCAATGCAAAACCTATAATTACATGCAGTAAAAACATAATACCTCAACAGATGCTTCTCCTATTCGCTCACCATCTACCATCCAGCATGTTTGACTAACCTTTCTTGAATACTGTGGCATGAAAGCAAATAGAATACAAGCTGGTCAGTGGCCATAATATGGCATGAAACAATTGTTTCCCATGTGAAACATAGCAAGCGATACCAGACATATTAAGTTGGTTGAATAATATAACGGGGAAACCAGTGAACAGGAATTCAATATTTGAAAACTTGAGCAATATGTGCTCATATTGCCCTTCAAGTTGTAACTCTACTATTGATTTTTCATAGAGCATACAATTCAAGACTGCCAACAAACAAGGCAGTTCAATTTTCTAGAAGCAATATAATCCAAGAGAAACTGGACCTTGGTATTTAGACACAGCACCAACTTGCAAACACCCCATCCAGAGAGGTTTTAAATGATGCATTGACACTGATATATCCAAATATATATCATTTTTAATGCCTCACTGCCGCCAATGTGCCAGACGTGATTTAGTTGACTAGAAATCAGTAATAAGCTAATTATAAATCCCTTCATTCATGGACAAAATCTACCTTCATGTATCTTCCACATATGTAGATAGGGATTCTACAACAATTGCAATTCAAATGGCATGGCTCAGAGACCTATAAGGGCAACAAATGCTACAATCAGTTGCAACAGAAAGGCACCACAGTATATGCATGCCAGGGCAAAAACTGAAACATTACCTTCTCTGGTGGCAATGAAAAGAGTTCAGCAAACACTTGATCTTGCAAACCTTGGAGAGTTCTACATATAGCTGCATCAGATTCACTGAAGGATGGTTCACTGCCTCCATTGCCAGTACTCATATGTGAACCATTGGCACCCGGCCCATTGTACTCTGTTCAATTTTAAAACGTAAGGCATACTAATAGAATCGCTAGAAAATTAAATCAACACCAACTCAGAACCCGCAGATATCTTGAACACTTTCATAGACACATAGCTAATGTTGTCTTCCTGCTTGATCAGTGTGATGAACTCCACAAATAGTTGCATCATATTCACTGTGGGAATGACCTTTGCATCCATTGCCAGTTACCGTAGGTAATCTATTTGGCATCCTCCCTATTATCAACTGTTCATGCTTGAAAGGTAGCACATACACAAGACCCTGAAAGAAACTCGGGCACTGATTTTTAAACAGAAATGTGAGCTAAACCAGAACCCATGGATATCAGAACATTTTAGCATACAGAGAGAGTTATTGTTGTAGTACTACATATTCAGCAGTATAGGGGCTTCTCCTATTAGCTTATGCCATATGCTTAAGTTTGGCCCTTTCAGGCCCTTCAAACAATGTCCATTTTCTACTAAGGGTTTCTTAAACTCTGGCATTGACTTATAAATATGTAGTGAGGAAAATTCAAAATATTGTTTGAAGCACTGAGGTAAACAAATGATACCCTCCAAAGGGGTAAACTGGGCTTTGAGTATTTCTCTACCAACACCCATCCCCACAAGCGGGTCGTCAACCAGAATTATACAACTAGAATTAATCAAAGAAGAGAAGAAAACACGATAACAAAAGAATACAATATAAGCAAAGCATAATGCATCCATTAAATGCAAGATGAAACTTAACACCACACTGCAGAATTTACTTAAAAAACAAAACAAAACTGCAGATATAAATATATGCTTTGATGTTAAAAAATATTAACCAAGATTTGGAAATTAACTTCAAGTCAAAACACCATGATCCATTATGCAACTTCTTTTAAAAATATAAAAAAGTATAAGTGGAACAAAATCCTGCTGATCATGATCTGCACATACCTGGTTTCCTTTTCTTGCAGGCAGAATCTTTTGCACTAAAGTTCTGAAGCTTCAAAGAAGCTTTAGAATGAGAATATGTCAAGCGAATACGGAAAGATTCGACACCACATTTTATAGCCTGCACAGCTTTAAAAAAGGTTTAAGATCGTTACACAATTTAACCTGGTAAAACTTGCAACATACGTATCAAATGGAATATAAGAAACTTAAGAAGGGTATGTTGGAAAATAAGTAGAAAGGTACAGATCCAGAAGAATAGGAGAAAAACCAACTTACCAAGTGGTTTTCAAGTGAGTGAATGATTGAAAGTTTCAAGGCATCCTTCACTGAAATATGTTCATTTACCAGCTTTTCGTGAAACCAGTTTTCTGATCCATACTTTCTTTTCATATACAATCTATAAAAGTTCAGGAATATTAGGCAGGTATACATTGTTCTATTTGCTATGAAGAAAGCATAAAACAAACTTGTTGTAGCAATGGTGCAGGATCTCCTCAGATTTCTAAACCCAGAGAGGTGAAATTGTTATTTTTCACTAAATTCAACACAATTAAAAATAATATCTATATTTTAATAGTTGATACAAATATTACCAGAAAAGGAAAATAATGCATAACACACATTAAATATATCAATGTCTAAAAAATAGGAATCAGTATCAGGTGGATCCAAAACTATACATCATTTGTATCATTCATTGGCTGATACAAAACCTATATGAAACATGTTTCAAAACTTTCTGTCAGCATTTTAACAAAATAGTAAAAATATGGAAACTTTGTAAAAAACATGAAACATACTTGCAGAACAAAAGTAAAACATTTGTATATAGTGAAAAATTAGTTTCATGATTCATACAATATATAACACATAATACAAAATGTAAAACAATATTTAGTTATTTAAACCCATTTATTCATGTCTATATAACTCTAACAAATTGATGCAGTAAGCCGATATCAACTAAGGGGGAAGCGGTAGAGAAAGGAAGTTTGTTATACTTTAAAGTCTGAACAAAGTAGAGCCTTGGGCCTTGAGTTCTCATCAATTGGAATTGTAACTTCCCAGAATTTCTTGAATGTAACATACTTCCAAGAGTGAGGTAACTTCCAACATCTTTTATGTTCAAGTAAGACTTCTCACCCACTTCTCGTAACTCTTACTTAGTTGCTTTCATAAATTCAGACCTCCAATGAATTCATGTTGCCCCCCAGCCAAATAAACCTTTTGTTTTATTACCGAGAGTCCTCTTACTACCAACCAGAAAGAGTCATAATCTGCTTATGTCTTGCCGGTATCAACAACAAAAAAAAAGGATCACAAACATCTTCCATCTATTTGGTTAGGAAAGAAAACTAAAGAATCACCTCAAAATTTGTAATCAAACATAAGGTAGCATCCTTTTGAAAGTCGCAATGAATACCAGTATAAATCAATGAATATAACATTACTGAAATATAATGGGATAAAACAGGTTATAAAAAATAGACAAGATAGAGTTGAAAGGATCATTTTACGAATCACATGTTCTAAAAGCTAGTTTGAATTATCAGGTACATCAGTCACCAAGATAAAAGTCTATTACCGAATGGCACGCTCGTTAGCCAAGATAACTGGTGGTATAGAGATTTCAAGAGAAAAACCATCAATCTGATGGCTTTCCCTCTTTACTAGTTCAGCAATTGATGCAGTGAAGTCATTCATATGAGATTCTTTTTTGCAAGAGGAAATTGCTTGCTCTTGGTCACAAGCAAACTGTAATATGCCAAGACAGACACCGCAAAAGAGTTGATCCTTATGTGAATCTTGAATAACACAAGGAGAATGGACAACTCCATTTATAGGGCTGCCATTTCTCTCAGTTCCACTATCATCTTCAAAAACTGAACATAAAACTGAAGCAGAGAGAGAGGAGCAAGAATAAATTGGTCCCCTGACCCCGAATAGTCGGAAGATGCATCGAACACAGACCTGAAATTAACAATCACATGAAAAATATATACGAAAATCTGTCGTCTCATCTACTAGATCTACTGAGAAAATATATCAAGGTATCTACTGCAGTATTGACCTACTAACCATTATAGCTTCACAAGGACTAGAATACAAGAACAACACTATATTATAAGAACACCCTCTATCTGTTGGGTATTCTTTTGATGAATAAACATTGTTACATAGTTGTCTAGGCGGCCAGGCGAGCCTAGGCAGTGGCCATGCGCCTAGCTGCCTATCTGTGCTCAGCCGATGCACATATGTGTTTTTTCAGATGATAATTTATCAATGATTTGATTTTATTAACGATAATTCTCTAATTATTCATGTTTTTTTTTTACAATAAAATCCCAGAGGAGAATACTATATTTAAACATGAAAAGCATATGGCAAAATGCAACCCAAAGGTCAGGGAGGAGAACAGACCTACTATTGAGCTACTACTTTGTTGCTTCTTCTATTTGTTGTTACTTGTTGGACCTCAAAAACAGAAAAATCAATACCCTGATGGACATGTCCCATATGACTACTAAAATTATTTGGCCAGTGTATCTTAAATGAACATTTTGACTTTGTCATGAGTTAATAAACGATATAAAAAAAAACTAGTTTTTTTTATAAAGGTGAGTTTTTTAATAAAAAAAATAGGTTAATTATTTATATTTTTGTTGTTTTAATTAATAATCAACTATATCTCTCAAGAAAGATAGGCCACTGTTCCACATAAACCTCAACAACTATAAAACAAAAGACTGAAATACTACTCTTCTTTATGCAAACCTTACAGCACTGGTTGGGGTGCAACATAAGCTTATTCAGGATAAATATGTATTATGTGAAAGATAACTATCATGGCAGTTTCTGATTGGTTACATTTTTCTTATTCTAACATTATTTTAACCCCCCCCCCCCACCCCCGTGAATTACTATCATGATTTATACTAATTATCCAGGCATAGTTATCGGCCATTATTCCCGCTCAAAAAAGGTTTTTTTTTTTTGTTATTCATGTCAATCTGGCTCTTATTCCTGACCCCAAACGGCGCTACAGATTAAACAGATATACGAATTCAATGTCTATGAAGAACAAAATAAAAAACCCTAATTTTTTAATCGATTTGAGGAGAAAGAGAGACGAACCCCAAGAGACAGCAGTTCCTGCACGGCGTCGCGAGGAAGCGAACGGGCGGCGGCACTTATGATCCGCGCCTCCTCTTCCTCCGTCCGAGGCTGCGGCAGATGCTCTGTTGATTCGCTCGCCATCCTCGACGAGGCGCTCGCGCAGTTGGGCTATGTTTCGGCGCCTTCCCGAGGAAGTTTGTATCCGTACAGAGTCTTAGAATCCCCGTTAAACCCCAACTCTCGTGAATACCTGACCGTCTGATTGGACCATTCACGTGTCTTGTTAAACCGCACTGTCAAATGAAAGTTCCAGTGATTTGACGGTGATACGGGCACTAACCCAGCATCAAGCGGATGAGAATTCAACGTAAGGTTCCCCGAAAGGCCTGGAAGCCCGGCCCGGGCCTGATTCTGGGGCCTGGACCCGACCCCAAGGCCCGTCCGAACTGGGTCCGTTCGGGCTGACAGGCTGATCTGCAGGCTCGTGGGAGGCAATACAATAAAGGAGTCACATATAATTTTATGTAATTTTTATTTGAATTATAGTTGAATTATACAAATTATTAACATTTATGTAGGTGTCAAACTAATTAGGCACATGTAGTTATTTAGTTTTTCAAGTAATTAATTCATTTAATATTTTTACTTTTGAAAATTCAATAAATGTGAATTTTTTTTCAACATTATATTTTTAATTTTGTGTTATTTTAACATTTATATACAAATAAACAACTTAAAATTAAAAAATCAAAAGAAATAAGATGTTCAAAATTTGGACCGACAGATCTGCCCGTGAGCCTAAAGCCTAGGCCCGGCAAACCCGTTCAGGCCCAGGCACGTGGACAGGGCCTGGGCCCATTTTTTTGCAGCGGCCGGTCCGTTACTGATGCCTAAATTAAAGTTCCCGTTTCAATAGTAGTCAAGCATGATGAACACACGTTTACAATAGGTGGGTTGGGTTAGAAAAACCTATTCAAACCCAATCCAACCCATCCGATTTTTATTTTAGATTTGGGTTTGATTCAAATTGAATTCTGGTTTAACTTGGAACCAATTTTAACTGTGAATATTGTTGCTCCTTCAAAAAATTGATAAAGTTGTAAATGAGAAGTCTTTATAACCTAACGCTTCAAAATGTGAGTTGCATCTCCAAATCAAAAGAGACTCAATATAAAATGAAATAAAAACATCACAAAAGATTCGTTTCTGAAAAGCTTAATGCAAAGTATATTTAGTACAAGACAAAGAATTGGCATTACCTTTTCTATTGGATCATTGAATATATTTTCTGCTTTGACAACCCGTTATCCATCAGATTTGAATGACTACTAATTTGTCATAGGATAACTACCCATAAAAAAAAAATTATGATAAGAGAGGTTCTAAAACTCATCAAATTTGTTTTTACATGGTAAACTGCATCATTGAAAATGATTCCACATTTGATCCTCCCATATTACTACACATGCCTCAAAAGGCACAAACATACAGAGTAAAATTTATTTCGAGACATGGAAACCAGCACATAACATATGTTTATCACTAGAGGATACTGTTTATTATTTCCAACACTACCGAATGATACATATAAATTACTGTATTGTCTTTACAAAGACGAAATTATTCGATTGAGGACGACATATCCAGAAAGCACGGTCCGATTCCGTTCTTTCACCTTTGTCTGATAAATTACTCTGCACCATAAGCCGACTATAAGGATCTGTTATACAATCATGAGTTTTTGAATAGGAGGACATTAGGAAAGTAGTGTTTCTACCTGGATCCTTCCAACCACATCTCAGTTATCAAGGTCTCTCCAGGATAGACATGCAGAAGGAATCTCCCCATTATGCTTTTCATTGTGGTCGGATCCCCATTGCAGATACACTTAACGATCGCCCTGACTGCGAATCCAAGCGTGCACAGGCCATGCAGAATGGGGCGAGAGAATCTGCCACGGAAGCAAACTATTCTTGAGGACAATTGAATGGATAAGTGCTTTACAAGCTTACAACCTGTTTAAATGCAGTGTGTCCCTGTGTGGCCGTGTGTGTACTGTTTCCGGCCTTTCTCAAGGAAATTAACTTGGGTTAGATTCATGAACACGATAACATTTTGATTACGACAATCTCTCAGATCCTGATAAAATTGAAAAAGGATAGCCCTTGAAGGAAAATTTTCTACTTGGGTTCAGAACTGAAGTTCAGATTTAGGAGAGGTGAATTGGGAATCAGAAGTTTTCAGCAACCACTGTGAAAGCACTCGGACGGGTTTTACAAACTGGTCGGATTTAGATTTGAGGAGCCTCTCTGTGGATCAGACCAAACATTCACAGAATATTAGTGGGATTTGCGGGCGGCTCAGATTCATGATCCTAATATTGAATCTTAACCTAGTCTAGAAAAATTACATCTCTGTCTGTAAAACAAATCACAAATTCAAATTACATGTACCAATTTAACATACCTAATGCCTATTCATAAAATAATAATTACAATAATAAAAACTTAGTGAAGCTAACCCATACAGATAAAAGTATTATCTAATTGAATCTTTATTTGGATCTAGATCTTGGTGAGTAGAACTGGGTACAGATATAATTGTTCATAAGACCTGTTAATTTAATATATGCGCACAATATTTGATGTATAGGACATTAAATTGAACTATGTGATATCCATTTACACCTTTGCATGAGGCCAACTTTAGCACACTATGAAAGCAGAAAGCTTTGTACTAACCCTGCAACACGTCCCACCATAGGATCCGAATGCAATGGATTGTAGTCACCTGACAGTCTGTACAATAATGCCTGCACAATAGCATCCAGCAGTTGCAACAAGTCATCAAAAAAAGGAACATAAAGTAAATTTACCGAGAAAAGATATTGTAGATGAGCATACATTATAAATGATTCAAGAAAATTATTGAAACAAAATGCATCGGGACTGAAACAACAACCTAAATAATTTTTAACAAAGTCTCACTAGAGGAAAACAACTAGAATGCTGACATCCCTAAGGGCGAGAACAAGAGTGAGGTGAACGAAAGTGAGCCCAACCATAATACAACTGTTGCACACTAAAATCACAACAATAGTAATCAACAATATGTTGGACATTGGCACAAAGGTTCCACTTGGAAAATAAACTGTTTCAACTCAAACAACCCACTATTATATATCTTCTAGCCTCCAGTGATTGGAATTTCAAGATCGTAAATAAATTTATGAATTTTCAGTTGTCTTGCTCCTACATGACAATGAGACACTACCCTTGCTCTCAAAGAGAATCAAACTCAGAGCCATATGAGCTATTCATAAAGTTGCTTCATATGTTATTGCAAAAAAATAAATTATGCATGAATGAGTGCAATTGGGCAAACTTTCAAGTGCATTCACCATGCACTTTGAAGCAATTTTCAGGACAAGTGAATGCAAATGCCATTATCTTCTAATGAAAAGAATGAAATAGACACAGAGAACAAAATCCTTATTCCATAACATGATGATAGATTATGATGATAGAATATGCATAACACAGTTTGTTCTTGACTGCAACACAACTGACAAGCACCAACTGTATCTCTTAGCCACTTCAAGGTAATCCCAATACCATTACTTTTTTTTATTCTGGCATAATTGAGCATATCACAGTTTTTTCTTGATTCCAACACAACTTATTAGATGTTATTTAATTTAAAAACAAAAGAACATCTAATAAGTTGATTAAATTTAATACAAGGAGTTTATCAAGCCTTTAAAAAATAAATACAATGTGAACCAGGTATTTTTTTTACAATTTTGACAGAAACGTTTATGTGTGATACACAAGTTTGTGTCTAAATCCAGTAAGTATGAGACAGTTCATAATCCATGCAAGAAGTGTTCTCATTAAAACCTAGCCTGCTAAAGGACATCCAATATCTTAAAAAAAACATTTAATAAGTAGAGACCTATAAGGAAAACACCATAGAACAATAGAAATCCCATAAATAAACAAATATGTCCAAAGAGAAAAAAAAACATAAGTGAACTTAGACATGACAGTAACAGAACATTCACTTTACATAGTAAAGCGACATAGTTGTGACCCCTTCTTTGAGAAAAAAACATGCATTCCGGGGGATTAAACCCTGGTTGGTGGTGTAAGAGGGTACTATGACACCACAACACCCCTTTGCTTGAAGAGCTAAATGTTTAAAACATCATCAAGATCATGAAAAAGAGGATATACTCATATACTTTAAAATTTTCAAATAACATTGATTTCATTGAAACAGTAAGCTGCACAAGCATGGCATACAGGGACACTTCTGACAAACATATGATAACTCGTACAAAAATCTTAGCGACATCCTAACCATGTTTCTTTCACATATAAATATATATATGATGCATGGAATGACTTCTTCATCCAATCAGTTTTACATGCCTGAGATTGTTGCGTGCAATCTTCAT
This sequence comes from Acorus gramineus, assembly GCA_030737835.1. NCBI lineage: Eukaryota > Viridiplantae > Streptophyta > Magnoliopsida > Acorales > Acoraceae > Acorus > Acorus gramineus. Next base: position 13,814,506 of record CM060856.1, on the reverse strand, counting down.
AAACTTTAGAAGGTACTCGAGTGGGAATTGTCACACGAGCAACCTGACCAGTTGGATAGTTGGAATATGAATAAGGAGGTGATGATTTTGAAAATCCACCAGCACCACGCAAATAGATAGTGCTCCTGCAAAGTTTAATGCTTCATAAAATTAAATTTTTTTACCCCACTGAATTTAAAGTCAGATAACCATGAGAAGCCACACTAACCGATTCATGCACAACACTTCACCAGATTCCTTTTCATAACTGATGGTCTCAAGCTCCAAAATAGTTGCTTTTCCTGAGAATAAGGAATTGAATTCAAAAACTTAGATTTTGAGAAACTCGGAAGCAAATGTCATCGTTCATAAAATGGAACACATCAGAAGAACCTTCAGGTCCGATACTGTTTGCCCAAAAAAATCTCAGTTTGAGGTACCTACAAACTACTCTATATTGTTAATTTAAAATGCGCACCTCATTTATTCATTTTGTGACCACAAGGAACTAGCGTATAGAACTGGAAGAAAGGTTAAAAGTTTTTTTTTTTTTTTTAAAAAAAACCTGTTGCAGTAGTTATAACAACAACAGCAACATGAATATGCTATTTTACAAACAAATACAAGCATGACAAAAGATTTTCACTAACACTGTCAGATTTATAAATTATTGTAGGCAGTGAGATAGTGATGTATTGGAATTAGAAACAACATACCTTTGTCGTGTAACCCTGCAATTGCTACCTTGTTTTCTACCTATTAAAAAACACAGTTGTGAGAGTTCACTCTAGAGGTGAAAAGATCAGAAGGAATAAAGCTCAGATGAAAACATATTTGTAAAAGATATGCCAAATGAATGATGCACAGTTGAACATTGCAAAAGGAAGGGAAAATGAGTTTGAATATTACTTCATAAAAAAAAAGGAAAGTCACAGTAACATATGCCTAGAGAAAGGGGGCGAGCCACAGGAACGATTACCTCTCTCTTCAAGCTAAGTTTCTCAGTTTATGCACTTGGATAGAGAAAACCACAAAAGCCAAAAAGGATATGATACTTTTAGGTTACAAAAATTCATATTACTCAATGTTCTCTTAAGTCTGATGAAATAAATGCATATATAATAGGATAAGATGGGATTAGTGTTGATAAATCTTGGGTCGAGACCCAGTTTTTACATTGGAAAAACAATCTTATCAAACAAGAAATTTGAGTTGAGATCCAGTTTATAAATTGGAAAAACAATCTCATCAAACAAGAAATTTCGATATATTATAATGTTTTTCATATGCAAATTTAGAAGAATAGAACTTCCCTGCAAGATAGATATGAGAATAAATGTATTAGCATGGGAAGGACATCCAAGTAATTGAGTACAGTCAAAATCTTACACAGGCATTTGAAGGAAAAGGCTTGTAGATCTCTATGTATTGCTGGCCATGCAATAACAATTTTGGATCAAACCTGATGAAGAAATCCCACACAACAGTAAGATAACACTAATGGTGCTATTCATACAGAAAAACTACGAGAATATAACCTAAAATTAGGAGCAATTTCTAATTTATATCACTGTCTGATGAGAATAAAAATATCATGTGGCTAATAATTATAAGAAGCTAAATTGTAAAAGAATAAAGTATTACCGCAGACCTGCGACATCACCCACATCTTGTTTGTTTCGAAATGGAAACAGAGCAGCAAAAGTTGGCAAAACCTGCATAAAAAGAACTCCAGTGACAACTCCATTCATTTTATTAAAAAGAGAAACAATCCAACAAATTAATCATTATTCAGTACTTTGATGGTGATTAATAAACACAAAACATAGAAGAGATTGAGAAGTCATTCAACATATTATCTACAGCAGGGTAAGCAAAGAGACCTCATGACACCTCATGACTATTATTCAAAATAACCATAAGAAAAAAAATCCATGAACCTTTCTCAGATTCAAGGAAACAATGCATGAGAAGACGTCAATGCTGAACAGAAGGGTGGAACTATATCTTTATAGCCATGGGCGGATCTACAAGCAGACTTGGCCGGGCTATAGCCCCCCCCAAAATTTTGAAAAAAAACTCTACAATAGGCCCCACTCTATCTCCTCTCTGTGAATGCAATTTTTCAAAACAAAAGGATGTGCGTGGAAGACAGTGATAAAGCAGCGCAGAGTATGGAAAAATTGGGTCTCACAACCGATTCTAATATCGGAATTTCATTTCCTGTGAGTGATTCTTAATGGGTTTCTGTTGAAATTTTGAGTCTTGGGTTGTTCTTTGTTTCTGGGTTTGTGTTATCTATGTTGAATGGGCTATGTTTTGGTAAAGTTTTGATTTTTTTTTTTGTTTGTGTGTGTGTTTTATTTTCAATGTTTTAGTGATCTAATCTTCAGGTCCTTTCTTCGGAATTTTGTCTCCTCTGATGGCTATCTTTTCTTTTCTTTCCTTTTATTCCCTTTTTTTATTGGGTTTAATTTCTGTTGTTGTTTCTGGATTTGAATTATCTTGTTATATCTATAGTGAGTTTGAAATTTTCAATCCTTCGGTGGGTCAATAAAGTTTTGATTTTTTTTCAAATTATTGCTAATTTGATCATTTTTGTAGGGATTCTTTAATCCTCATGTCCTTTTCAGAATTTTCACTTGTTTTTTCTTTTCTTCTTCTTTATCCCCAAATTAATTTTTTGTATCTCTTTTGTTTATCAAGATACTTGGATAAATTGATTCATCTTGTGCTGATTCTTCCAGTTTCTACAACAACTACTAAATGAGCTTTTTCAGCTATGGAGCTTGTTAAAATAGTACTTCACACGAAGATAGATGATAATTTTCTTATAGATTCTATGAATGTCTATATTGCAAAAAGAATTTGTTAAAAATATTGACTCAGATTTGATAATAGGTGATTTCTATTTTCTAAATGATAAAAAATAACTTGATCTTTTGTCTGTTTTTAAATTTTTATTTATCTACAAGTTTATTAGAAATAACTTATGAACTCCATGAACCTTTCTCAGATTCAAGGAAACAATGCATGAGAAGACGTCAATGCTGAACAGAAGGGTGGAACTATATCTTTATAGCCTAATATTCCAAAATGTGAGCTTCATCATCACATCACAGGAGACTCAATATAAAATGATTATTGGATCTTTTCAGCATTGAAAGCCCGTCATCTTTCAGAGATGATTGATACTAATAAGTCATTGAATGACTACTCATACCCAGTTTTAATAAAGTTTCAAAATTTATGATATTTGAAAATCTAAAATTCATCAACTTTGTTTTCTATAAACTGCATCATTGAAAATGGATCAATTATTTCATCCAGTTTCTTATCTGGGAAGCAGATCACCAGGAAGAACCTCAGACAGCAAGATCAGCTTAAACAATGAACACCAGAAAAGCAAACAATTTCACAAATTAATCACTATGTCCACTCTTACTCAATACACAGTAACCTCTAACACGATAAGTCATACAGGATCCATTCATCCGATTCAAACAAATAAAAGATTCCATTACAAAGATACCTTGATGAACGACTGTCCATTCTTGTGGTAGACGTATTTCAATTCGTCCTCATCCAAAGCATTCCCCCCACAAGCTCCAATTCCAAGAGCATACAAAGCCACATCCCTGTATCACCCCCCCCCACCCCCCCAAAAAAATGAGAATCGCAAATCAGTCCAATCTGTAATTCACATATCACCAATACGTGCCGAAATCCTTAAGTGGGTTTCATGTGGTTGCTTACCTTTCGTCGTACGTGAATGTTGTCTTCAACACAATCCGGGATAACAAACGCAATTCGTCAAATAAAAATACATCAGTTCTTTTGTTTTTACAAAGAAACAATAGTGAAAACAGTTCGGTAAATAAGTGATCGTGAGCAGGCACACATCGGGGAATTTATGGGAGATGGCGAGGTCGGGATCGATCGCTGACAGGGGCAGATTCGAGGCCGCCATGGGAGAGCTCTGAAGAGAAGTCGGAGACGTCTGGAGATTCGGATTTTCGAAGTCAAGAAGGACATAAATGTGGATGATGTTGAATTGTTGATGGATGATAGTGGGCCGTATATTCCAGGGTCTGTGGCCCGTTGGTGGATTCCCCTTAAGCCCATAGACAAATGATAAATCCGGCCCGTTTGCTCATGGTTTAATTTTTCTTAAACTATGTAATTCTCTGATGAATTATGTGTTATTATAATTTTAAAAAATATATATTTTATATTTTTATATTTCATCTAGTGTAATAATGGAGTATATAACTATATATTGCATTAAGACGATAAACACATTACTAGTAAAGTGTATGTTAAACTGGGGATTACCTCTAAGTTAGTTGTAAAATTGACTAATTGTATTAGCATCGCAATGAAAAATGTTTCACTCAGTCCTTTTTGTAGGTTTTTTGGAGTCCGCGTGTGTTATGATTTTTTTTTCTAAAATACATACTTGACTATAGAGTACATTTTAGTGTATAATTCGAGTGCATATATTTTTAAAAAATAAAAATGTATAGGGACTGTTTTTTGGATTGTAAAATAGATTGAGCGTAACATTTTTCTTATTAATTAATTATCTTTTTGCAGGTCATATATGACATTATCATGTTTATGGTAGAAGTGTATCCGAAAAATCAGAAATACCCGATATTCGAATATCCGGAGTGCGGATATGAATATCAGTCTATCCGATCTGAAAAATATCTATATCCGACACATATTATAATATATATATATATATATATTACCCATATTGTTATCTTGTATGATTAATCGCAATGATAATATATTATAATACTATTAAATTTTCAATATATGATATCTGAAAGAGATAATAAGCTTTAAAATCTCAATTTTAATTTTAATGTCTTCTTTAAAATAACACTTAATTATCCAAATTAATTTTAATATTCAAACATGTCAATTATTCAAAAAATATCCTTATCCGATCTGTATCCGACGGGATCCGAATATGAAAATTGATATTCGTATCCAAATTCAAAAGTTAGGATATGAATATTAACATATCCGATCCGTATTCGTCCGATTGAGAGACTTAGGAGAGAGGAGGGTTGCCTCAATATATAGAACTCTCATTTATGGATGTCTCTCCTCCCCATGATACTATGTGTTTTTTGTTTACTTTTTTCCGTTCTTTTCACCTCCTCTTCGGGCTTATACTTTCACAATCATAATAAAAGTGCATCATAGCTAATTCTTCATTTTTTTTTTAAATAAGCTTTTTGCAAGTCATTTAAACATAATATATGTGGTTACTTTATTTATTTAAAAACTTTAAACCCATCCCGTTGAGCAGAGAATCCCTTCCTTAGCACATCTCAACTTAAATTCACTTTTGAGATACATTTATTGATATATATATATATATATAATGTAGTCCATGCAATCCGTGTGAACTGTTTATATATACTCTTATCGAGGTATATGTGTCGATAAAGAAAACATATCAACTCATTGAAACATATGCATGCCTCACTGGACTATATGTTATCTTTATCGACGCATATACCTCAATAAAAGTATATATATACGTGATTTGCACGGACCGCATATTATCATTTTACCATATATATATAATCTCTGTATATACATCCAGCAATATATCAATCCTCTGCGAGTTGCTTGAAGTTGATCGGAGTGACGTATCTCGTCAAGCCTTCATAAAGCGTTGAAGCCGCTATCCTTGAAGCCCTTTGTGTGGGGTGGTACCAGTCCCAGAACAAGAACTCATCGCGCTTCGAGCAAAGGTTGGCTGATTTGTTGCAAAACCACCCCCCATTATATTTTCCTGTACCGCAACACGCTTTCTTCACCTCCATCTCTACAAACGAAAAAAATAGAAGTGTTTTACAACTTACTAGCATATATGCCAACATGTAAAATCGCATGGGTCATTATTTTTATGAAAATATGTACATGCTTCAATAGCATTTCATGCTAAAAATAACATTTTAAAAGCTTACTGAATGGACCCGGATTTTTTATGATGTCGGAGACCATCTCGTACCCATTCCCCAGAGAGTACTTCATCCCGGGCAACATCGATTGGAGTTCTCGCAATACGCCCAACATCGCATTATAGAATCTGCGAGCAAGGTCGTTTAGCTCTCCGTCACACTCTCCAGTACTGCTCGACCTCTTCGAAGGACAACATCCTACCGGGGGCACACTCACTATGCCGAATTTCCTCGCACCGAGACTATGTAGGTCCTGCTCAAGCAGTGTTTGATTTAATCAGTCCTCGTCACAACTCACATGTTATACATGTGATGCGACACATTTTTAATTATTAAGGGTTAGATCCTATCCTACAAAGACTTAAATCCCCAGTTGTTTTGAGAATAAACCCTTGGATAACTCCGGATAAGAAATAAATGGTGTTTGAAAATCCCATATAACCTCTGATAAAGTATGTCAGAATAAACTAGTATAAAGTGGTATATGGATTCCAACCAACCTCTGGAATTAAAGTTATCCTAAGTTATTTCACTTAAAGAATATGTGGATCCACTGTCAAATCAACTGTCATCATCTCTTATAAATCAATTATCTTTATTTTTTCACTTTTTATAAATCATTATCCATACTTTATTCACATTTTACCCAAACAACAAAACATTTATTCTTACGTTTACCAACGAGAATAATTCAAAACACAACCAAACACAAAATTACTTTATCCTTATTTATATTCACTTATGCTTGGATAAATGTATACCCAATAATAAATCTTATTCCTGTTCTAAAGGGGGGCTAAATTTTGAGAGTACCTTTAATTGATCCTTGAACTTTAGCATGAGATCGGCGATCAACTTCGCGGGTGTGCGTTTGAAAATGCCGTGCGCAGTGGATGAATTTTTTGAGTTTTCGAACAGGTCGTTGCTTCCGACGCTGAAGAGGAACAGAGATTTGGAGAGCAAGAGACGTGCCGCATCGGAACCCATCGATGCAGTGAGGTTTGCGCAGACCGTCGTGAAGTGCTGGACCTGGAGCCCCATTGAGACGACTGTTCCCTGCAACATGAGTTCATGTGTCAATGAGGGCCTTTTTATTTACTTTGAATTGTTACACAACTATTTTATATATATATATATATATTAGAAAGCTTTTAAATTTTTTATAAATAGTCCACATAATTCGCAAGAGTATATATTTTTATTTTTATAATAAATATGCTTAATTAAATGATCAATGTTATTTAAAAAAAAATCAAAACATGCATGAAAATACAACATACATGGTTGTATCTAACATTTTTATTCTTGTTAAATTTCTTGCGTTCGAACATAAAATAGTTTATTTCTGAAGGCTTGTATGATAAGATATATTTTTTCAGACATGACTGTATCTAACATTTTTATTCTTGTTAAATTTTTTACGTTCAAACATAAAATAGTTTATTTCTAAAAACTTGTATGATATGATATATTTTTTCAACTGAGAAAATAAATCCATGCTCCTACCATTCAAGAGCAATACTCTTAACTTGAGTTTTTACAATGATAGTTTGATCTTTTGGATCAATATTTTTGTAGTCTCTTGAGACTTTCTTATTTGATAATTATATAAGATTTAATTTCATCATCATATTATTCTGCGGATGCTAAGATTAAACCATATGATCAGCATCGTTGCGTCAACATATTAATTCCATTAGTGATAGATTCAAGTTAGGATTAGTGAACTCACAAAGGATGATCCGGTATGATCAAATATTCCAGCTGCGCCTGAAGCAAAGTTTATCCCTGTCGACATTTGTGCACGCAATCCTTCGAGCGTAAGCGCCAGAAACGGCGGTGGACTCATCTTGAAACCAAACTTCCTAGCTGATAATTAATCAAAACATGCAATTGATTCAAGTCTTCACACAATATGATGAATATATACACAATTACACACACATAAAATGACAGAGAAACTGCGTTTACCTATCTCATCAGCACTGTTGAAGCCATTACTGAACCTTCCGGTGGCGGTCCCGTTAGGGAAATCAATGCCATAGTAAGGAAAGTTCGCCTTTGCCATGGTGGGCAAGTAATCGTTGTTGCCTACGTCGGCTGTTGAATCTCCGAAGATGAAAATCGCCGGCACAGTCGCTTCCACCGCCGCTCCAGAAGCCAACACTACTAATAGTGTGAGGAAGAACAATGGAATGGTCTTGCAATCCATGGAAGTTTTAGTTTTTTTTTGTTCTTTCTTATACTGATAAGGAATGGTTACTTAGTGTGCATTTTATAAGCGTAGGCATGACTAAAAGACAGTTAAAGGCCTTCCTTAGTTATTGCAGAATTTGATACAATCCATGTAAAATATAAATTACTCCTAATAAGGATGAACAACAAATTAAAACAAATGGAATGAGAGCTATGTGGTTGATAGTTTCGATGGAAGATATGCAGATTGGAGAATATACGCTTTAGAGCAACTCCAACGGTTCGGCATATCTTCATTTTGGAGCTCATTTTCGCTCCAACGGAGCGACAAAAACGGCCTCTATTTTAGAGGCCGCCACTAATTAAATGAGACTCTGAGCCTCTAAATATGGAGGTTTGTTACTTTTTTTTTTTAAATAATGTTTGTTAACTTTTATAATATAAGTTTAATTTTCATAAAATTGATATCATTGGATAGATGGCATCTATATAATTCAAATGAGTCTAATATTGAATATGTTTAACATATGTTTAAAAATGTTATATATTTAATAATATTTTTTTATTTTTTACATTAATATTATATTAATTATTATTTACACTTATGTTCTAAAATGAGTTTATTCTAATAGTACAACAAAAGAAAATATATGAAATATTAAATAAAGCACAACAACACATAATAAGACATGATCTAGATCCATCTTAAAATAGATGTACCGCTATATTAATAATCTCTTAATACTCCTTCAAACGGATTAATATCATTGTTGGAGCCTGGTAAACCAAAGTACGCATGCCAAATCCAAACGTCATAAGATGCAACTGCCTCGAGGATAATAGATGGGGATCCATGATGTCCTGAGTGTTGTCCCGCCCAGCCCGTGAACAATTTTTCCAAGCCCAATGCATATAGTCAAGACTCCCTAGCATTCTTGGAAATCCCCGTTCTTCACCAACATCTAACAGTCTTGTAACATCATTTGTATTGGGTGATCTTAGGTATTCCTCTCCGAATACCTCTACAATTGCACGACAAAATTTCTTCATACATAAAATTGCAGTAGACTCACCGATTCTTATGTATTCATCAGTAGAAGCTTCTAATGCTCCATAAGCCAACATTTGAAATACGGCAATTACTTTTTGTAAAGTAGACAGGCCGAGTTTACCTATACCATCCTTCTTCTGTATGAAAAAATTATCATGATCTTTCATCGCCTTTACAATACGGACGGATAAACTTCGACGGATTTGAAATCGCCTACGAAATAGATTTTCACCATAGGTTGAGTTGTCAGAAAAATAATCATTCTACAATCGAGCATGACCTTCTTGACGTCCACGATTTATAACTGCATGTCCATGAAGTGAGCCTTTACGTTTTGGTTGATCCTCCTCTACGAGAATGTGAGAAATGATAGCATTGTTGGAAGCATATAAATGAAGTAACACCACCTCTTCCTCGTCCCATGCTGTCATTTCTCCTGCAAAATCAAAACAAGGCGGTAGAGAAATACCTTTATCATCAGATTCTAAAGATGATAAGTACAATGAGCCTTCATTTGAAATCATTATTCTATACAACTTCAAAGTTTATGTATGTAAAGAAAGTTGTCTGATTTTCAATGGGGATCTGTAGACTTTTTATAGGATAGAATAGGAGGGAAATTGATTGAGAAAGTATATTTTGGAGGGAAAGTGATTGTGTTTTGGAGGGAAAATGAGTGGGGTATGGAATATAAATATAAATTAGATATGAATATAGGTTTTTCGAATACATATATTTTTATAAGATACGAATACAGGTTTTTTGGATACATATATTTCATCCAGATACGAATACAGGTTTTTTGGGTATAGAAATCAGTTTGAAATAACTGATAAGCTTACTGGTCACTTGGTCCGGAACTAATAATATTAACTTCTACCGATTTTAAATTTCGCAAATAAGCATCAATTATGTCTACTACATCAAAAAAATAAGAGAGATATTATAAATTAAAGTTCTATAAAAAAAATATAAAAAATAAAATAGAGATGAAAATAGAGATTGTGGTTGGAGTTGATGAATGAGTAGTTAGACTCTAAACTTACTTTTTTATATTTTTAATATATTTTGAGACTCCATTTTAGAGATCTCCATTGAAGATGCTCTTAATATTAGAGAAGTGGAGGTTCGATAGTGTCTTAGTGGGCATCGTATTGAAAGAGAGAGATCACTGTCGTCATCTCCGATATTTATTTGCTCTTATATTGCTTTTTTTCCTTTGTGAAGCATAACTAAGCTCGGGTTGATAGTGTTAATTTGTTTCACTTATGTGGTTGTGCACAAATTAAAAGGAAAAATGAAAGAAAATAAAGGAATTTGAATGAAAGAGAAAGTGGTGAAAAATAAAATATTTTTCATTTGACTAACCTTCATGATGTTTGTGCATGTGTGTTATGAGGAACATGAAATTTTTTTTCACTTTCTCTAATAAAACAAAATAAGAGAGGGAAAGTAATGAAAATTGTTTTTCTATTATTTGACACAAATACTAGATTTTTGGATGGTCAAATAGAAAATTTTCATTTTTTCATCACTTTTCATTTGATACAAACACACCCTGAGCTTCGTTTGGATACAGAATGAGATTTATTTTTGGTATACAATTATTTCAACATAAATGGGTATAAATAAGAATAAAATAATTTTGTGTTTGGTTTTGTTTTGAATTATTCTCGTTAGGAAACGTAATAATAATTTTTTTATTGTTTGGGTAAAATGTGAATAAAGTGTGGATAAAACTTTATAAAAGGTGCAAAAATAATGATAGTTGATTTGACAGATGATTTATAAGAGGTGATGACAGTTGATTTGACAGTGGACCCACATATTCCTTGGTTGGAATAACCTGGTATAATTTTAATTCTAGGGTTTGGTTGGAATCTATATACCACTTTATACCAATTTATTCTGATATAATTTATCCTTTGGTATTTTCTACACCCAAACAACAAAAAGACAAACGGGGGGGGGGGGGGGGCGGGCCTTAGAATATTTCACATTTTTTACTAGTGTGTCATTTTTTCCCCTCTTCATACAGCACATTTCTTACAAACTTTATAGTAACTCAATTATGTGGAGAAACTGTACCCATACACTTGAAATACAAACCTAAATCCCCCGTCTGGATGGGGGAATAAAGGATGGAATAGCAGGGAATAGAAGAGAATAAACAAAAAAAAATGTTTAGATAGAGAGAATAAGTGGGTATAGCTATGCAGAATTAGAAAAGAATAAGTTGGTATTTGTATTCTAGGTTTCCCTTGGAATTGTATTATCCTTTCATTGGTATAAGGGAACACATCTGTCAAATTATATGTCATCGCATAAAATCACATGTCATCCTCTCTCATACATCAATGAGACTCACATATCAAATTAATTTTTTATACGTTATTGAGATAATATTCTTTTTATTATCATGTTTTTTAATGATAATAATAAAAAATACGATCAAACAAAAAATAACTTATTCCACTGATAAAATTATTTATTTTTGAAATAAATATAAATCTCAAAATAATTTGTCTCTACTGAAAATGTATTAAAAATTATTAAAAACTTCATCACGTAGAGATAAAATGATTTAAACTGTACATGCATGCATACACTGTCTTTTGTTGTAAGTGAAGACATCACAATCAATGCTATTTTTTTTTTAATTTGATTTTTTTTTACTACAGCCTACGGGCTACAGGTAAGTATTCAAATAAAGTTAAATTGTGTAATCATGATCATTCTTTCCATGTGCTCTTAGGACAGTGCGTTAAATAAATGGTCGTGATCATATTACATTATCTTTGCAAGATTAGTTTACATTGAAAAATATTTTATTTTTATTTTGGATTAAAGAAACTTGAGTCCCTGTAAAAAATCTATAAATTCATATAAGTTTTTGTAAATTTGGGATAGGACAATTACATTCCTAAAAACACTAAAAATGTCTAATACATCCCTACTATTAAATTATTTTTTAACCTATCATCATGGTTAAAATCCACAGTAGGCGTGATTTGATTATTATACCATCCACAATACACAACATGGTAATTAATATGAGCTTTTTAACTTGTGTAATCACTTCATCAAAATGTAAAATAAAAAATCTAAGTAATATCTATAGTATAACAAATATAATACATAAACAAAATCATCTTCATAATTATAATTGTTTAAAATAGAAGTAAAAAATAATAATAATAGAGTAGTACGCAACAATAAAGTCAAAATCCGCAAAAGAAAAAAAAGTGAAAATAAGTTTGATCAAGGGTAAGATAGTCATTTAAAAGAATATATATGTTTTTTTCTATTTTTTCACTTATTTTACACAGATGAAATATTATGAGAATATATCATCAAATTTGATAAAAAGTTAACCTATGGATTAAATTGACGGACCATAACAGTTTAAAGGACCTATATGTCCGACTCCAAATTTGCAAGGACTTATATGGATTTGTGGATGTTTACAGGGACTCAAATGTCTTTAACTCTTTTATTTTTTCTTGCCTGGCGTGAAGCCCGTGCTCACCTGACGGACTCGTGGGTCGGGTCCGAACCTATTCTTTTCCCTCGATCCAGGCCGGATGGGCCAGTTGGCTAGACAGGCCCGCAGACCTAGGCCCAGGGTTGGGCTTGGGCCATGTTTTCAAGGAACGAGAGCTCGCTCATATCGTTGCTGATGCCTACTCTAAGAGTCTGTTTGGATGTGAGATGTCAAAATCAGCGTTTGCAATAAGTGGCGTTTGATAATGAGGACTACAAGTGGGCACGTTAGGCAAGCCCTCGCATGGGCTGTTACTCTTGTTTGGCACCCTTGGCAGAGTTGTGGAAGCTGAAATCCCACATTACCAAAATGCCCCTCATATATATACCCCTTTAAACCCTAACTGTCTTTCCCTTTCCATTGCGGCAGCCGGAGTAGATCTTCGGACCACCTAGAAGCTGAAACTAACTACCTGGAACCAAGAGACCGAGCGGACGAGCATCGTAATCCATCGGTTTTTCACACTCACATCGATCTCATAAATTACCTACACAAATCATTGTCATCATATACGTATAGGATTGTTTTAAGTAGAGTGAAAATGTTCGAAGAGAGATAGAAGACGAGAATATCACCTGATTTTTGGTTGTTGGAGATCAATAGTTCAAGACACTCAAATGGCGACGATGTGGCATGTACAATCGGCGAGAAGAGAAACCTTGAAGAACCACTTCTTTGGTTTTTTAGTGCTAGCAAAGATCAATCAAATTTCGGGAACAAGACTGTCATTTCACCAAACATGCAAGGGTAGACTTGTAATACACACTCAAAGACCAATTAACATTCGCCCTGCGTTGTCAAAATCGTTCTTTTGAGGCGACCTGGAATGCATTCAATTTACACTATGAACGCGGGTTTGTTTTTCTCGTGGCATGGATGCCGAATGATGTTTTGGATTGGGTTTGGGCATTTCAATGCGTCTATGCCGCAAACGTGGATGAAACACTGATCCAAGCGGAGCCTAAATCTCCGTGTTATTGGATTATTTTCATGACTGTCGCCTAGTATATATCAAACGTGAATGTATATAAAATCTTTGACGATGCTAGTTGATAACCAAAAAAAAAGAGGGAATCAGCAGATTCAGCACGAGTTATACAGTGAATAGTTTGTAGGAGCTTGATTTGTCGAGTTAGTTTAGTTTACGGTTTGATCCTCTTATGTACGATTTTATGCCTTTCTAATATTGGATGAATTAATGAACAGTGGTGATACCCAGGCCCCAAAATATAAGCCCCACTAACAAGCCCCATGAGGTGTCATCACCTTATTGATTGTTATTAGTTGACTTGTTGACTTTTTAAAAATAGTAAAATGACAAAATACAAATATGTCCTTCATTAAAAATCTCTCTCATTAACCCAAATCCCCCCATTTTCTCTATTCGGTTATGAATCTTGAAATCCATTTAACCATTTCAAATTTTGAATTTTAAAATCCTTACCTAAATTACAATTGAACCTAACTTACACTAAAAAAATTGAATATTTATTGTATTCAAATTTAAATAAAAAAACACATATGGTTATTATATAAATTAGTTACATTAAATACCTTTATTAAATATTTACATCTCTCACCGATTTGTTACATTTACATCAGAACTGTTACATTTACATAAATATAACAAACAATTTCATTTTCCTACCTAAATATTTTACATTCCATGGAATGTTTAAACAATTTAGAAACAGATTATATTTTCAATAGTCAGTTACATTTTATAGAAAATGTCAAACACTTTTTTTATTGTGTGATACATTTAACAAACATATATATTTGACTGTTACAGTGATAAATGTAACAAATATAAATTACTATTTACATTGAAACAAATGCAATACACGAATGAATGTTACATTCATAAATGTAACAAATATAAATCAATACATGCATACGATTGACTGTTACATTTACGAATGTAACAAAAATAATACAGATTTGAAAAATTACATTGTCAACAATGTAGATATCGTTACATTTTAGATATTGAAACAAAAACAAATCAAAATGTGATAAATGACATTCAATACATGAAAAAAAATTGTGTTTAAATATTTAAAACAAAAGGCAAAATACAATTTTTTTACGAATCTAATAATGTCAAACCTGATCCGAGAGACATTGATGTGAGATCCAAATCGAAGAAAAAAAACGATTTCGTGCCTTCTCCTCAAAAATAGAATTTTCGATTTGCTCCCATGTATTCTTCATAAACAAAATCAATTCCGTAATGCAAAACCTCCTCATTTCGCATACAAGACAGATTTTCAATTGTTTCAATATCAATGATTTCTCCGGTCCCTCTCAAATATTATTGCAAGATTTTAAGAATTTAAGATCCATTAATGGTGAATAAATACAGAATTTTTAAAATTAAATGATACTCCACAATCATAGGGATACATGTTAAGGTAGTTATCAAGTAAAGGGTATAATAGACAATGTACATTTGCCACATCATGGGGCCTGTGATGGGGCCTAAAAAATTGGGGCCTAGGAATCATTATTGTTATTAATGAAATTTCCCAGCTTTCAGTGTGAAAATATAATTAACATTTGATTATGGTCATTGACACCATTGTTGAGAGAGATCAATTGATAAAACTTAATCTAATATCCACTGACATTTAGACAAGGTGTCGTGAAATTTCTTTCATATCACTACATATTGACGAGAATTTCATCTGACATACTTGAATGGATGACATGCGTCCATAAGGAACATTTATATGATTTATACATGTGTTTTTTCAATTGATGAAATGTTTTAAAAGTTTGATGGACACATATCATCCAAACTGTTAGATTATATGTGTTATCTCATAATATGTGTAGTGTATTACACGTGTAACTCTTATGCACTTGTATATAAAGGGATTAAACCCTAAATGGAATACAGAGATTTTCATTATTTCATACAAACATTTATTGATAATAATCTCATCAGTACATACTGATATGAGAAATTTTCATTATTATAGACCAAGCCCTGCATTAAACAATAAATATAATAAAATTTAATAACATAAAATCTGCATTCATCCATGTATTATTTCAGTAGCATGAACGAATATTCTTCGGGCCCTTCAACGCCATCTGAATTAAGCGGTCAATTGCTTGAACGTGACGGGGCCGACGTACCTCGACGAACCAGCATAAAATGCCTGAGCGATTAACTTGTGCGTCGCTTGTGTTGGGTGAAACAAATCCCAGAATAAGTACTGGTCGCGGTTCATACAATACCTCGCACTTGGGATGCATGGGATCTCTCCATTGAACTTACCTCCTCCACAACATGCACTCTTTAGCTCCTTCAATCCTGGATAGAAAACAAAACCAATTAACCAAACATGTTTTTTTTTTAATTTCTTGTGCCCATACAAAGTGTGCTTACATTATATCATTCCTACATAACCTTTGCAGCCCTCACTTTTCATTAACTTGTACATGCTAAGTTAGGAAAATGAAAAAGGATATTAATTCATTTTATTAAAATATATATTTTATTTTTTATAAAAATTTAAACAAGTAACCTTTGAAAATAAAGCAAAAACATTGCAAAAATAACAAGAATGACTTTCTTAACATTTTTTTCATTCAAATTCCCACTTTAAAAGCTCAAGTAAGTTAAAACTAAAGTTATGGACAATTTTGGAAATAATCTCCACTAAATTTTTAAACCGTAAGATATAAAACTTACTGATTTAGATCTTTTGACTCTTGTTAAAAAATGTTTGTAATATGTAAATTTTGAAGCGTAAGTTGGTCTTACGTCCTCACTTTGAGTTGAAGAGCATACATATATGTATTTTATGGTAATTTAAAAAGGGCGCTGATGCACGTAGTCTCGTTTGTAGCCTCATTACAATTTGATGATACACTATGATATATAGCGTAGTATATACTGCGCTATTATAGTATATGGCTTCTATATATCATAGAATATGACAAGATTTTTTTTTCATTTTTTGAACTCGAAAAAAAAAATATTATTGTATTTCAGTATATACATCATTTCATATAACAACATAAACTTTAAAAAGGAGAGTGTGCGACTTTTTTTTAAAAAAAGATATGAACTATCATTAGGACTGCGATGGAGGCTGGATGTATTTTTTTCATTTAAAACGTGACATCTGACGTGATAGCTCAACCTTGATGAAAGCCCATCAAGAGCCATTTAATTAATACCAAAAATGCTGATTTTATTTTCTTTTAAAAAATTTATTCATATAAAATATTCTTAAACTAATCCAAAAAAATGCTAAATTTATTTTCTTGTGAATATTATTTTCATAAATATAATTATTCCTAAATTTTTGTAATCCCTTACCATACAAGTGTGGGTGGTTCACTATATCAGAAGCAACGTTGTGTGAATCTCCAAAGGAGTACTTCGTCCCTTCCAAGGAAGAGCTGAGCCGCCTCAACAGGGCTTTGGCCGCTTGATTGAACTTCTGAGCGTACACGTTCAAGTCCTCTATGCACTCCCCTGAAGGGGTATTAGCTCTCACGGCAGGGACACACCCAATCAACCCCAAACCTACAATCCCAAATTTCCTTGCTCCAAGGCCATACAGTTTCTGTCATGTCAAGAAATCAAACATGTATGTTCTTCTTTATTTTGGACTGAAACATATACATCTTCTTGAACCCAGGAAATTAACACTAGCTCCTTTATGAAAATAACTTCCTACATGAATTTTAAAATAAGAGCATTCAAAATTAGTTCTTACTAAGTCAAAAATAGGGGCTAATTTAAATGGATCGAACCGACCAACTTTTGGGTGTGTTTGGAGTTTTGGAGTTTTAACGGATTATTTCAATCTAAACCCACAATTCAGTTTGGGTTTGGGTCGAGAGATTGAGTTATGGAGGTCAAACCTGAAGATGAGCTTAATGATAAATTTAACAGATTAATAAAATTTTAATATAGATTTTAATCTACAAAATGAAATATAAATTGTGTTTAATGTATTTTTATTCTAGACTCAATTTGTTTTATAATATTGTTTATCTTTGCCTCTCTATCTATTATCTCCCATGTTAAAATGCAAATTATTATTTGTTACGGCTATCATAGAGTTAAAATTACATAGAATATTATTTAAAAGTCAATCTCGAGCTCAATCAAATCTGAGCCAAACCTGATGGGTTGGACAGAGATGGAATCTCCTCTAGTTTGAGTGTGGAACAATATATTAGATTAAGTGTGAGTGGATCTCTTCTAACACTCAGTTTGCTCGTGTTGCAATCCTAAGAAAAACAATGACTCCATGAGTTGAGTAAGCCATACCTTCAAGTGAACCTCATATTTTGAGATGAGAAAGGCAATATATGTATCCTTGTGTGCGTTGTCCTGGAGTCCAAAATATGCGAAATCTGCGTAGACATCATTGGAGCCCGTGCTGATGAGGAACAATGACTCGGAGAGCAAGCGATGCGCCGATGCCTGGCCCATATGGGCCGTCAGATTGGAAACCACGATGGAGAAGTCGTGGACCTGCTGCGTCATGGGGATCTCATTTCCCTAATTTGCATGCATGCATGCACGCACTAATTAGCTGGCTTAAAATATTAAAATTTGGGATCACCGTAACATTAAGGATCCAATCAATATGTCATTTCCTAATTAAAGATTAATATGTATCTCAAAAGAACACATGCCATCCCATGATTGGAGAGTAAATATAATCAATTAATAAAAAAAATGTACCGTGGTATCAAGGATGCCTGATCCTCCTGAAGCAAAATTTACGCCGCTAAAGCTCTTCTTTTTTGTGTGTGTCAAGGAAAGAAAGGCTGGCGGACTCTCCTTGAAACCAAACATTTTGGCTGAGAAGGTCACAAAGGTATAGTGTGAGTATGCCATGGTTGTATTTAGTATCATAAACGCTATACGTTTTTCAATTCATTTTAAATTATGCACGTCGTTTATATGTATATTTATGTGAATTCCTTCTTCTTTATATCCATATTTTATTTAAAAACAAACCAAAGCTTTAAAAATAAGTTCCATGGTTTTCTTGCATCCACAGTACTTCTTCAAAAATGGCATAGAGCGGGGATGGGTAGGCGTGGTAGTTCTAGCTAAATAGTGAATAAATATTTTGAGTATATCATCAAAACTTAACTTTACTAATTTATAACTACTAATTAGAGTATATGATAGCGTTTAGTAACACATTTGAACAATAAGATTTTGATTAAAGTGGATTAGATAAACTCGATTTTTAGGAAGTGTATTTTCTGTGTCTTTTAAAAATCAATTTTTTATATTAAAAATTGTAATTAACTTGTTGATTAAGTATACTTTTTGGGAGGCATTTAATAACAAGTTTTCATTTTTTATTGTATTAAAAAGCAAAAACATGTTTAAACACATTACCAACCGTCCCATATAGAAAAGAATTGTTGATCACTACGACATCCTTAATGATATCTCACCTAGATAATCTACGCCAATGTAGCCATTACAGAACCTTCCGGTCGGGACGCCTCCAGGGAAGTCGATGCCATTGTGATGAAAATTCGCTTTTCCAGCAGTTGGGGGCAAGTAATTGTTGTTCCCCACATCGGTGGAAGAGTCTCCGAACACGTAAATCGCTGGAACACTCGCATCTGCAGATTGTAGGGCCAACAAAACAGATAAAAAGAGACTGAAGAGGATGATATGTAGTCCTCTTCCTTCCATCAGAGCTTCTCAAGAGACAAACTTGAATTGTATTTCTATATTGTCTAGCTTTCAATGCCTGGTATATATGGAGTTTTTCAAGAATACAAGCGTGATCAAATCTATAAACAATTGGTGAAACTTTAATATGGATAACGGAAAGCTAAAGGAACTCAAAATTATATTGCACGTAAGCATGTTCACATTAAAGTGGGCTTTAGTCAAAACAATTGACATGTACTTGTCAACTAACCCTACATATAATTGAACTAATTAAAAAAACTCGACTTTATTTGCATGATTAATTGAATTGTTCTAATTTTGGCTCCTCTTAATTTTTATGAGCTTCGTTTTTTATTTCATTTTTTTAATATAACTTTCTAATGGAGGAGTAATGGTTGCGATGTGGAAGATAAGAGTACAGCTAATAATACATAAAAAAAAAAAAAACATTTGGTTAATCAAATGAGATTCCAGTGAGAAAATATAAGAAATATATTGAACTTCTTTTGCTTTTTTTTTTTTTATTTCTTCTCGCTTCTCACATGACTACATTCTCTTTTTTAAGAAATAAAAAAAATATTTTGTGCGATGCGAAATAGTGCAGCGAAAATAAAACAATCTGTTTCATCTCTAGATATTGTATTCTTAAATCCAGTCTTTAATGGATAATCATCCATATTCAATGTGTGGTTTAAAATATGTACTTTAAAATCTCGAATAAAATTGATGAATTTCCATTTCTGTCTTTCTGATACATGACATACAACTGCTTGATTTCGACATTAGTAAATGTTGCTTACGTTGAGAGCATATTAACCCCTCATCTCACAATAAAGCACTTATTGTTGAGAGCATATTGACCCCTCATCTCACTTACTATTAATTATTATACATGGTTTTGGTTGTACGCATAAGCACTTACTGTTGACTTCACTTTTATAATTACGTTGACCTAACGACTTCAATTATTTTAATGTCTTAAGGAACCATGTTCTTTTGGTTTTTAATTTTTGATTAAGGGAATGCTAATCGTGATCATTAAACATGACCCATAATATTTTTAAGACTCGTAACTTTTTCAAAGATACTCATGCCCCTTCGTGAAAAGTGGTAAATGCTAAGAATAAGGTAAAGGAAAACCCCCGCCCCCTTCGCCCTCCAAAAAAGCAAAAGTATATGTTTTTTATTTGATAAATTTTTTATATATTTATAGAAGAAAATGAAGTATATATATTTCGATAAGCTGCTTGTATACATTTTTATATATATCTAACATCAAATATAATAAGGCTAGGAGAAGGTGGGGACTGTATACATGACCGGATGTGCCAAACATATATGGTCCATTCTTGTATTTGGGCCATGGTTAGAATATGGGCCGACAAAATGTTGTCTGGGGTTATGATGATCCATTTGGTCACACAGTCCATACTAATCCAACCTTTCGTGGTAGAGCGCTGATATACCGCGTCATCATAATGTATGGGTACGTTCTATTATAATATGGGTGTGCTTATACACAATTTTAAAGAAAAAATGAAAGAAAGTCATATAACACAAAAGGAGTAATGGAGGGTGTGAGTGTGTGACGAAGGGGGCCGACCCTGTATAAAACGCTTCCAACGCCAACTTTGATGTCGCTTGTGAGGGATGGAACAAATCCCAGAACAAATATTCATGCCTATTCAAGCAATATTAAGTGGCATTTGGAATGCAAGGGGACGCCCCGTTCAACATCCCATTCCCACAACAAGCGCTTGCGGTCCCCACAAAACCTACAACGTCCAAAATCACACACAATTGATGCATCTCTGCAATGATATGTGATACATAAATATCGATTCGATTTATACATGCCTAACTTATGGGGGTTCTCCATTATGCTTGAGACAATTTGGTATGTACTTCCAATCGCATACTTCATCCTCTCATTGGTTTATTAAATGATCAATGTTATTTTAAAAAAAATCAAAACATGAATGGAAATAGAACATATATGGTTGTATCTAACATTTTCATTCTTGCTAAATTTTTGCATTCAGACATAAAATAATTTATTTCTGAAGGCTTGTATGATAGGATATATTTTTTTAAATATAGTTGTATCTAACTTTTTTATTCTTGTTAAATTTTTTACGTTTAAACATAAAATAATTTATTTATGAAGACTTGTGTGATATGATATATTTTTCAACTGAGAAAATAAATCTATGCTCCTGGAGTTCAAAAACAATACCCTTGACTTGCATTTTTACAATGATAGTTTGATCTTTTGGACCAATATTTTTTTAGTCTCTTGACTTTCTTACTTGTTATATAGGATTTAATTTCATCATCATATTATTCTACGGATGCTAAGATTAAACCATATGAGGCATCGTTGCGTCAACATATTAATTCCATTAGTGATAGATTCAAGTTGGGATTAGTGAAACTCACAAAGGATGATCCGGTATATATGATCAAATATTCCAGGTGCGCCTGTAGCAAAGTTTATCCCTGTCAAAATTCTTCGAGCGTAAGCGCCAGAAACCAAACTTCCTAGCTGATAATTAATCAAAACATGCAATTGATTCAAGTCTTCACATAATGTGATGAATATACACACAATTGCACACACATAAAATGACAAAGAAACTGCGTTTACCTATCTCATCAGCACTGTTGAAGCCATTACTGAACCTTGTTGGAATTTTAAGTGATAAAAAATTGCATTTGTCTCTTTTACAAATTAAACCTCCTTAGCCGTTTTGAGGAGTTTGCCATTCCATCTAATTGCATACGTTTTTAAGTGTTTTAATGCATGCATGCATGAATGGAAATAATATGGGTGAGTTAACAATGAATCATTGCATGCATTTATAACTTCTACATCCATTATTCATTAGAGGATAGAAATTAAAAGGGAAAAACGTTTGATCTTTTTAAACGTTTGTTAAGCCTATAAATAGTTTAGTGATTCTCTATCAAGAATAGTGATAATCAACAAATCACCTTTCAGCATATTTTCATCACCAACCCGTGAGGAGTTAGCACTCCAATTTTCTACAAATCAGTGTTGAAATTCTTCATCCACTAATTCCACTTCTTCTCTTGATCTGGGCGTCTGAAAGGATCGCAGTCTATTCATCGTGGTTCTTCCGTATCTCGCACTCCAGAAGAACAAAACATATTATGGTCGTATCTATCAGTGGTAGGAGCCATTTAACTCCGTGCGTGAGAGGGTCTTATTCACCGATGACAGAGTGTCTTCACTCGCTTCCACATTTTCGAATACACTTTTCTAATCCCTTACTCTTTTATTTCATGCTTTTACTATATATATTTTAGAGTATGCATGACTTAATATATATTTGATGTTTATATTATTGATGCGATAATTATAAAAATTTGTGTTTAGTCTAATATTTATTTGTGACGCACAATAACTCCAACAAACCTTCCGGTGGTGGTCCCATTAGGGAAATCAATGCCATAATAAGGAAAGTTCGCCTTTGCCATGGTGGGCAAGTAATCGTTGTTGCCTACGTCGTCCGCCGTTGAATCTCCGAAGATGAAAATTGCCGGCACATTCACTTCCGCTGCCGCCCCAGAAGCCGACACTACTTATAATGTGAGGAAGAGCAATGGAATGGTCTTGCACTCCATGGAAGTCTCTTAGTTTTTTTTTTTTGTTTTTTGGTTTTTCTTATACTGATAATTAAGGAATGGTTACTTAATGTGCATTTTATAAGCTTAGGCATGACTAAAAGACAGTTAAAGGAATTCCTTAGTTATCGCAGAATTTGATACAACCCATGTAAAATATAAATTACTCCTAATAATGAACACAAAACAATTGGACTGAGAGCTATGTGGTTGATAGTTTCGATGGAAGCATGCATATTCGCGAATCTACCCTTAGAGAAGTGTAGGTTCAGTAGTGTCTTAGTGGGCATCGTTTTGAAAGAGAGAGATCACTGTCTTCATCTCCAATATTTATTTGCTCTTATTGTTCTTTTTCCTCTGTGACGGATGAGCTTGGGTTAGTGTTAATTTGTTTCACTTAGAATTTCTCATTTTTTACTAGTATGTCATTTTTTTTCCTCCTCTTCATACAAGTATTCAACACATTTCTTACAAATGTTATTGTAAGCCAATTATGTGGAGAAAGTGTACCCGCCGTACACTTGAAACACAAAGGTAAAAAGAATGGAAAATTTTCATCACGTAGAAACATAAATTATTTAAAATTTCTTACAAATTTTTTTTTTTTTGATAAATAAAGACATCACAAGCAAGGATATTTTTTTGGGTGAATTTCTCAAATACCCCTTGACCAACAACCTAGTTTTTTTATACCCCTAAACTTTTTTTTTAGCCCTGCAATGTTGTCCTATTTATTTTTTTTTGTCTCTGACTTTTCATAATACCTTAAATACCATTTATAGACAGAGTTATAGAATACAGAAATATAATGTGATACATACAAAAATTATACACATAGTTACAGATATTTAATAGTTATTTACAGATAGCGTTCAACGTACAAAATATGATTAAATACAAAATTGTTATAGATATAATATATTCTTGAATTGTAAGTCCTATCATTATCATCTGTAAATGTATTTAATGTACAAAAAATAGTTATAAATATATTATCAAAGTATCAATAAAATAGATGCATCAACTGTTATTGATCCATATTACGTAGTCAAACATATGTTTCTTATAACGAACATGAAATAACGAGTTGCACAACACGAAGCACTCCTTGACATGGTCCAAAGTCACCAAGTACCAATGCAAATAATTATTGAGGAAAAAAAAAAAACTAATCCACTTCACTAATAATTTCATTATTGCACTTACCCATGTACTGGGTCATGAGAACCAGTTGATCATTCTCCTTAGCTTGTATATGAATAGGTGCTAAAAAAAGACAAGTTCACACATATAGAATGATATATCTATAAATATATACTAAGTTTTTCTAACTAGTTGGACATATTATGTAATTGCACATAATGTGACTGTAAACTAAAAAAATAGATTGGGGGTAGTTTATGTATCAAAGTATGATGTTGCATTGATCAGAGGTAAAAAAAAAAGAGCCGGACTGCAAGGGTTAAAAAAAAAAAATTAGGGGTAGAAAAAAAAAAGGCTGTTGGTCAGGGGCACTGAGCAATTCACCCGTATTTTTTTTAATTTGATTTTTTGGACTACAGGTGAGGTATTCAAATATAGTTAAATTGTGTAATCATGATCAATTCATTCAATGTGCTCTTAGGATAGTGCAGTAAATGAAGGGCAGCGATACTCCCACTACCCTTTTTTCTTAGGGCACCACCTTTTGTAGTCCACCACCTTCAATTTTTTTACTTACCAAATGCACCACCATATATAAACACCCTATGAGAAACACCCTTCTCACCACCCACCATATTTCATCCCATCGACCTCTCTCTTCCCTTTCTTTTCTCTTTTTTTTTCCGATCTAGCCTCTCGAACACCACTTTGGCACATCCCATACGTTGCACTCATGAGGACGCCGATGATTGGCTGTCGTGAAGACGCTCCACATCTCTCCAGTCCGCTTTTAACGTTGTCAACTCTCTTTGATAGGATTCTGGGTCGGTCGATCAATGTAATCTATCTAAACCAATCTGTCTTTCTTGTTTTTGTATTGCTGGGTATCTGTTATCTGGATCTGGTTATTTTGTTTAAGATGATTTCATTTTTTTTATTGTGACCTATATGAGATTTTGTTAGAGTTGTTGTGTATTTTTTAGGGTTCTTTTGAATTATGGGAATGATTTGCATTAACTTGTGAGTTAAGGCTTAAGATGAGTTTGGATGGTTTTTTTTATATATGTGTTTGTTTTCAAATTTATTGTTGATAGGAAAACTGATGTAGCTTGCATTTTTGTGTTATAAATCTTAGAACCTACTAGTTTCGTTTTGGTCCCATCGCCAAGGACATTGTCTAAGAAATATAATTATGTAGACACCCCATGTGTCTAATCCATTCCAGAACCTACGAGGTTTTTTTTTTTTGTTCCCATCGACAGGTACTTTGTCGATGAAATATAACAACATAGACAATCCATGTGTCTAATCTATTCCAGAACCTACGAGTTATTTTTTATGTTCCCGTCGACAGTTACATTGTCTATGAAATATAACTACATAGACATGGAATGTGTCTAACCCATTCCAAAAACTATGAGTTTTTTTTTCTGTTCTCATCGACATGTGCATTGTCTAGAAAATATAATTACATAGACAACTTATGTGTCTAACCCATTCTCAAACCTACGGGGTTTTTTTATGTTCCCATCGACAGGTACATTGTCTAGAAAATATAATTACATAGACAATCCATGTGTCTAACCCATTTCAAAGCCAACGGTTTTTTTTTTTTTTTCATAAAGGTCATATGCATTTTAGATTCATATACACCAACCTCACCACCCTTCACATATCATAACATAATTCTCTCTCTTCTCTCTGCTATTTCTCTCATTCAGTACCCCTCCCGTTTATTCCAGCTGTGAGGACGCCGATGACAAGCCATCGTGGAGTCTTTCCCCCCACCCCCGTAAGGTCCTCCCCGTGCCACTCTTGAGGCCATAAACTCATCTCTCTTGAAATAAATTAATATATCTATTTTTTAAAAATATCTTTTTAATCAATTGTTAATTGTGATCTAATGAGTATTATTGTTCTTCTTGTAGATAAGTTAGGGTTTTGATAGGGAAAGTTAGGGCTTTGAAAGAGAGCTTGGGTTTTTTGATATATAAAGTTATGTTTATTTTTATTTTATTTTTTGTTTATTTCATAACGAAGTGTGTTGGTTGAATTTCAATACATTAGTCAAAGCTAGGGATGGTATGCATTTTGGTTTAATTTTCATTAATTTGTATGTTGGTGGCGTTGGTTGGGAAAAAAAATTCCCCTTAGAGAATATTATTGTTGGCATGTTGAACATATTCATGAGATGAATTAGTATACTGACATTGATATAAAATTGTAAAATGGTTCAATACATATTGTTGAGAACTATATTTAAACAATAATGTAATACTAATTTATTCATGCTCCAATCAATCTAGTAAAGATAATTTAGAGAAAGTTAGGGTATCTTTTTAGAAAAATGAATTGTGTTGGATGAATTTGAATGATTTAGGATTGAAAGATAGCGTTGTGAATGCATTTTAGTAACTCATTGAATTAAATACTATGTATTAGTCAAATTTTCAGTGTTTGTATGTTGGTGGCATTGATGAATCTCTTTTTTTTTTCTCTTAGAGAAGAGTATTATTGGCATGACGAGCCAGTACCTACACCTTGGGAGGTGGTTTCGGGGTACATGGCATGGTTTCAGATGATGAACCACAATTCGAGACAGGAGACAACTATTAAGGCTACGCAGAGAGTAGTTGGATACATGATACATTGTTTGCAAGATGGAACACCACTTCATGACTCAAAACCTGTGTGATGTATGTCAAAGCAAATGCACAATCGACATTGATGAATTAGTTGATTCATGTTAGAATAAATTTTTCAATTTTTTTGTGTTATAGATTTCAGTGCCCACAAACAATTAGTGTTGAATAATTTTTTATGTGTTTTGTGGTTTTAATTTGTATTATGTGTATTGAAACAGAAGTTTAAATGAAACTATTTAGGTTTCAACACATGATTGTATTATGATTTGGTTGTGTTTGTAGAACCTCATAATACTTTAGGGGTGAATATGTTAATTAATGTCAATGTGTTTTGGGGAATGTGAATGTCTATTGAATATGAATGTTGAATGTGTTTGTAAATGTTTTATTGGATAAGTAATTCGTGTTAAATTTGTGAATTTTTTCCTTATGTTTCATAAGGAAACTTGATTTACGCAAGAATAGAAAAACAAACTGTCTAACAATACACATATACTCGACACACGATGTATCTAACCTTTAAAAAAAATATTAAAACTTTCATACATTTATGTGTTCGACAATAATAGTCTCCAATTACTACAACCATTGACATTGGTGTAGTAAAACACACAACTATAACTCATTCCAGAACCTACAGAGTTTTTTCTGTTTCCATCGACATGGATATTGTCTAAAAAATATAATTATGTAGGCACTCCATGTGTCTAACTCATTCGAAAACCTACAGGTTTTTTTTCTGTTTCCATCGACAGGGTCATTGTCTAGGAAATATAATTATGTAGACATTTCATGTGTCTAACGCATTCTAGAACCTACAGTATTTTTTTTCTATGTCTATCGACATAGGAATTGTCTAATAAATATAATTATGTAGACACCCTATGTGTCTAATGCATTCCAGAACCTAAGGTTTTTTTTTCTGTTTGCATTAACATGGCCATTGTCTAGGAAATATAATTATATAGACATCCCATGTGTCTAACTCATTCCAGAACCTACATGATTTTTTTTCCGTGTTCATCGACATAGGAATTGTCTAAGAAATATAATTATGTAGACACCCTATGTGTCTAACTCATTCCAGAACCTACATGTTTTTTTTTCTATTTTCATCGACAACGACATTGTCTAGGAAATAAAATTACATAGACATCCCATGTGTCTAACTTATGCCAATTACTTAGGGTGGTGGGATTGACCTAACCAATTACTTAGGGTGGTGAAAAGGAGAGGGTGGTGCCCTTAATGCATTTTTGAGAGTTATGCACGGATGGCAATATTGTAAATAAAGGGTGGTGTTTAATATAAATGGGGTGGTGGGAATATCCGTCCCCGTAAATGAAATGCTCACATTCATATTACATTATCTTTGCAAGATTAGTTTACATTGAAAATTATTTTTTTATTTATTTTTGCAGGGTGTGCTCGCCCGACCGACCGTGGGTAGGGCCCAAATCTGTTTTTTCTCTTGGCCAGGGTCGGCCGGGCCCGTTGGCTAGACAGGCCCACGGGCCAGACTTGGACCATGCTTTCAAGGAACGAGCCAGCCCGGCCCTGATCGTTGCCAATGCCTAATCTGAATCCCTGTGTGATTGGATCAGCACGGGTTATACATGTAGCCCTGTCAACGGGTCGGGTCCGGGTCGGGTCGGGGTGGACCCGGACCCGACCCGTGGTAGGACCCGACGGGTCCGGGGAAATGTGGACCCGGACCCGTCGGACCCGGGTCGGGTCCGGGTCCGACCCGACCCGAATGGTTGGGTAAAAAAAAAAAAAGAGAAGAGCTCATGTATTTGTTTGCCTTATCATTCTATTTGAAATTTTTGTAATAAAACATTATTGTTAATGAGACTTTGTTTGAATATAATTTTATACAATTCAAAAGAAGTAAATGAATTATTAAACAACATCCAAAACAATAATCACTAACATAAAAAACATATTAACCTAAATAATAAACATAACTAACCTAAACAACATTCAAAACAATAAACACTAACATATTAACCTAAATAATAAACATAAATCATGCAACAAACTAATTAATCATACAAATTCAAAAGCTAATAAGTTAATTGTCCAAAACAAACCGATTTATAGGCTTGTTATGATTATGATTTATGAACTTGTAGATACAAAAATAAGTTAAGTAAGAAATAAAATTATGTATCAACTAATACTAGTGGTCTTATAATATATGAGCATATATTAAAAAAAATAGTCGGGTCCAACGGGTTGGGGCGGGGTGGACTCGGACCCGATCCGTTTGTTTGTTGTGGTCCGTCAGGTCGGGTCCAACTCGGGTCGGGTCCAAATCGGGTCGAGTATATTACACGTGTAATCGGGTTCGGGTCGGGTCGGGTCGGGTCCGGGTCTGGACCCGACCCGTTGACAGGCCTAGTTATACAGTGAATAGTTCGTAGGAGCTTGATTTGTTGCTAGTTTAGTTTACGGTTTGATCTTCTTATGTACGATTTTATGCCTTTCTAATGTTGGGTGTGTTAATGAAATTTCCAAGCTTTCAAGTGTGAAAATATAATTAACATTTGATTTTGGTCATCAACGTCATTGTTGAGAGAGATCAATTTATAAAACTTAATTCAATATTTAACGACATTTAAACACGGAACTATGAAATTTTTTCATATCAGTACATACGGACATGAATCTCATCAGTACGCACGTGTTTGAATGGAGGGCACGTGTCCATATATGAAGGAATTTATATGACATATATATGTTTTGTTTTTTCAATTGATGAAAGGTTTTGAAAGTTTAATGTCACATGCCATCCATCCAAGCATGTATATGAAAAATTTTCATTGTTATAGAACATGCCATGCATTAAACAATAAATACAAGAAAATTGAAATAACATAAAATCCCCATTCATCCATGTATTATTTCAGTAGCATGAAAATATTTTCCGAGCCCTTCGACGTACGCCATCTCAATTAAGCGGTCAATTGCTTGAATGTGATGGGGCCGACGAACCTCGACGAACCAGCATAAAATGCCTGAGTGATTAACTTGTACGTCGCTTGAGTTGGGTGTACCAGATCCCAGAAAAAGTACTGGTCGCGGTTCATACAATACGTCGCATTTGGGATGCATGGACTCTCTCCATTGAACTTACCTCCTCCACAACATGCACTCTTTAGCTCCTTCAACCCTGGATAGAAAACAAAACCAATTAACCAAACATGTTTTTTCTTTGTTTATTTATTTCTTGTGCCCATACAAAGTGTGCTTACACGTTATCATTCTTGCAACCCACACTTTTACGTGTTGGGATCCATGTGATAACCAATAAATGATTGTCATGTAGGGGGTTTCTCTATAATTAAAAAAGAAAAAAAAAATTAAATAGCTCTTATCGGTAAAAGTTGAAAAAAAATGAAATTTTTTTTAATACCATTATATGGCAGCCTCTGATTGGCTGTTACAAGGTTCCTATGTGGTAAAACCACATAGGATCGGGACTCCACTTTTTTTTAATTTATACATGCTAAGTTAGAAAAATAAAAAAAGATCAGATGACCACGACCGTGTTGAACAATCAAATTATTCAACGAATTGTTCAACTCGTGTTGAACCTAACCTGATTTTTGATCGAAAACCTTTTAAACCGTGATATAAAACTTACTGATTTAAATCTTTTGACTCTTGTTTAAAAAAAAAGATGTTTGTTAGTCTTTCCGTCCTCACTTTTAGTGTAAGAACATATATGTATTTAATGGTAATTTTAAAAATGGCATCTGACGATGATAGCCCAACTATGATCAGAGACCAATCAAGAGTTATTTAATTAATACAAAAAATGCTGATTTTATTTTCTTTAAAAAAAATTATTATCATAAAATATTCCTAAATTATTCCAAAAAAATATTAAATTTATTTTCTTTTGTACACTATTTTCATTGTCATTCCTAACGTGATAGTCAAACCCTGATCAAAGGCCCATCAAGAGTACTCGTTTAAATTAGTACAAAAAATGCTAAACTTATTTTCTATTGAATATATTTTCGTAAATTATTCCTAAACTTTTGTATTGATCGTTCCATCAATATAATACTAATCAGATGTGCATGTCTCAGAAAAGAATCCCTTACCATACAAATGTGGGTGGTCCACTATATCAGAAGCAACCTTGTGTGAATCTCCAAAGGAGTACTTCATCCCTTCCAAGGAAGAGATGAGCCGCCGCAACAGGGTTTTGGCCGCCTGATTGAACTTCCGACCGTATACGTTCAGGTCCTCTATGCACTCCCCTGAAGGGGTCCTAGCTCTCACGGAAGGGATACACCCAAGCAATCCCAAACCTACAATTCCAAATTTCCTTGCTCCAAGGCCATACAGTTTCTGTCATGTCAAGAAATCAAACATATATATCTTCTTGAACCCAGGAAATTAACACTAGCTCCTTTAATCCTACATGAACTTTCAAATAAGAGCATTTAAAATTACCTCTTACTAAAGAAAAAGGTGTAATTTAAATGGAGAACCCGACCAAACTCAACTTTTGGATGTGCATGTTTGGAGTTTTCATTTCAATCGAAATCCAATTTAGTGAGTTTGGGTTGAGAGATTTGGGTTATATAGGTCTAACCTGAACTGTCAATGATAAATTTAAATGCTTAATTCAATTTTAATATAGATTTTATTTTTAGTATTTGTCCAAATTTTAATTTTATTTTTAATGTACCAAATGTAATCTAAATTGTGTTCAATTTTTTTATATTATGAAATCTCAAATTTTTATAATATTTTTTTACCTCGCTTCTTATCTATTATCTTAGTTTCTGTGTCAAAGTTCCAACTACTATTTGTTACAACTATCGTAAAATTAAAATTACTTAGAATATTAATATTTAAAAGTCAATCTTGAGCTTGACCTGATCTGAGCCTAATTTGATGGGTTTAGTACAGGTAGGATTACTAGTCAATCACCAGCAAAAAAATCCAAATCTGATCCGAATCTGTATCTAAAAAATCAGAAATATCTGATATTCAAAAGTACGGATATGGATATTAGTATGTCCAATCCGAAAAATATCTGTATTCGACATATGTTATAAAAATATATATGCTTGTATTATATATTGTTCATATTTGTTACCTTGTATGATTAATCACAATCATAATATATTATATTACTATTAAATTTTTAATGTACGATATCTAAAAAAGAGAATAAGCTTTAAAATCTCAATTTTAATTTTAATTTTCATCTCTCTCTAATATATTACTTGATTATCCAAACTAATGTTAATATTTAAACATGTCACTTATCTAAAAAATATCCATATTTCAAGGGGATCTAAATCCTAAAATTAATATATGTATTCGAATTATTAGAATAGGATACAGATAACGTATCCAATCTGTTGTCAAGCGTAGGTAGGATCTCCTCAAGTTCTGAGTATTGGACCGGATTAGATTGAGTCTAAGTGGACCTCTTCTAACAATCAATATGCTCGAGTTGCAGTCCTAAAAAAAAACAATTGACTCATACCTTCAAGTGAACCTCGTATTTTGAGATGAGAATTGCAATGTATTTATCCTTGTGTGCGTTGTCCTGGAGTCCAAACTGTGTGAAATCTGCGAAGATATCATTGGCGCCGACGCTGATGAGGAACAACGACTTGGAGAGCAAGCGATACGCCGAGGCCTTGCCCATATGGGCCGTCAGATTGGAAACCACGGTGGAGAAGTAGCGGATCTGTTGCGTCATGGGGATCTCCTTTCCCTGGTTGCATGCATGCATGTTCTAATTAGCTGTTTTGAAATATTGAGATTTGGGTTCACCAGAACATCGAGGATCTAATTGATGCTCGACCTATCAGTGTATGTCATTCTCTAATCAAAGATTGATATGTGTCTTAACACATGTCATCCCACGATTGAAGAGTGAATATATTGAATCAACGAAAAAAATGTACCGTAGTATCAAGAATGCCTGACCCTCCTGAAGCAAAATTTACGCCGCCGAAGCTCTTCTTGTTTGTGTGTGTCAGGGAAAGAAAGGCTGGCGGACTCTTCTTGAAGCCATACATTTTGGCTGAGAAGGTCACATACGTATAGTAGTGTGAGTATGCCATGGTTGTATTTAGTGTCATGAACGCTGTATGTTTTCCAATTCCTTTTTGTCTGGCTGCTAATATTCATTTTCTCCTTTAAAATATTTTTTTTTTGTGTTTGTCATATTATATCGTTATAGGTAATTAAGCACGAATAATTTATACACGTTGTTTATATGTATATTTATCTGAATTCATTCTTCTTTATATCCATTTTTTATTAAAAAACAAACTAGGCTTTAAAAATAAGTTTCATGGTTTTCTTGCATCCACACTTCAAAAATGACATGGCGTGGATGGGTAGGCGTGGTGGTTCTAGCTAGATAGAGAATAAATATTTTTGAGTATATGATCAAAACTTCAACTTTACTAATTTATAATTACTAATTAGAGTATATGGTAGCATTTGAAAACATGTTTGAACAATAAGATTTTAATTAAAGTGGTTTAAATAAACTTGATTTCTAGAAAGCATATTTTCTGTGCTTTTTAAATTTTAAATTTTTTTATTAAAAACTGTAATTAATTTTTAATTAAGTATACTTTTTGAGAGACGTTTGATAACAAGTTTTTACTTTTCACTATATTAAAAAATAAAAACGCGTTTAAACACGTTACCAACCGCCCCATATAAAAAAGAATTGCTGATCACTACAACAATATCTCACCCAAATAATCTATGCCGATGTAGCCATTACAGAACCTTCCGGTTGGGACGCCTCCGGGGAAGTCAATGCCATTGTGGGGAAAATTCGCTTTTGCAGCGTTTGCGGGTAAGTAATTGTTGTTCCCCACATCGACGGTAGAGTCTCCGAACACGTAAATCGCTGGAACACTCGCATCTGCAGATTGTAAGGCCAACAAAACAGATAAAGAGAGACTGAAGAGGATGATATGTAGTCCTCTTCCTTCCATCAGAGCTTTTCAAGAGACAAACTTAAATTGCATTTCACTATTGTCTAG
Source organism: Acorus gramineus (assembly GCA_030737835.1). Taxonomy (NCBI): domain Eukaryota; kingdom Viridiplantae; phylum Streptophyta; class Magnoliopsida; order Acorales; family Acoraceae; genus Acorus; species Acorus gramineus. The sequence continues at coordinate 13,780,588 of CM060856.1, read as the reverse complement.
TTTTCAATGCCTGATATATATGTAGTCATTAAAGAATACAAACGTGATCAAATCTATAAACAATTGGTGAATCATTAAAATGGATAACGTAAAGCTAAAGGAACTCACAATTACATTGCACGTAAGCATATTCACATTACAAGTGGGGTTTAATTTAGTGAAAACAATTGACATGTACTTGCCAACTAACCCTACATATAATTGAACTGATTAAAATAACTCTTGACTTTATTTGCATGATTAATTGAATTGTTCTAATTTTGGCGCCTCTTAATTTTTATGAGCTTCATTTTATTTCATTTTTTAATATAACTTTCTAATGGAGGAGTAATGGTTGCATGTGGAAGACAGGAGTACAGCGAATAATACATAAAAAAAAAACATTTGGTTAATCAAATAAGATTCCAGTGAGAAAATATAAGAAATATATTGAACTTCTTTTGCTTCTTCTTTTTTTTTTTTATAATTTCTTCTCGCTTCTCACATGACTACATTCTCTTTTTTTAAAAATAAAAAAAATATTTTGTGGGATGTGAAATAGTGCAGCGAAAACAAAACAATCTGTTTCATCTCTAGATATTGTATTCTTAAATCCAGTCTTTAATGGATAATCATCCATATTCAATGTGTGGTTTAAAATATGTACTTTAAAATCTCGAATAAAATTAATGAATTTCCATTTCTGTCTTTCTGATACATGACATACAACTGCTTGATTTCGACATTAGTAAATGTTGCTTACGTTGAGAGCATATTAACCCCTCATCTCACGATAAAGCACTTATTGTTGAGAGCATATTGACCCCTCATCTCACTTACTATTAATGATTATACATGGTTTTGGTTGTATGCATAAGCACTTACTGTTGACTTCACTTATATAATTATGCTGACCTAACGACGTCAATTATTTTAATGTCTTAAGGAACCATGTCCCTTTGATTTTTAATTTGTGATACAGGGAATGCCAATCGTGATCATTAAACATGACCCATGATTGATATTTATAGGACTCGTAATTTTTTCGAAGACACTCATGCCTCTTGGTGAAAAATGATAAATGTTAAGAATAAGGTATAGGAAAACCCCCGCCCCTTCACCTCCCAAAAAGCAAAAGTATATGTTTTTTATTTGATAAATTTTTTATATATTTATAGAAGAAAATGAATTATATATATTTTTGATAAGCTGCTTGTATACATTTTTATATATATCTAACATCAAATATAATAAAGCTAGGAGAAGGTGGGGACTGTATACATGACCGGATGTGCCAAACATATATGGTACTGTGCACTTGGGCTTATTAATCATACATGGTTTAGGTTGTGTGCATAAGCACTTATCGTTGACTTCACTTATATGATTATTATATTGACCTAACGACTTCAATTATTTTAATGTATCAAAAAACCATGTCCCTTTAGCTTCTAAGTTCTTATACGGAGAAAGCCAATCGTGATCATTAAACATGACGCATAATATTTATAAGACTCAAAATTTTTCAAAGACTTGGGATATGTCAGAATGCTCATGCCCCTCTTTGTGGAAAGTGGTAAATGTTAAGAATGAGGTATATGACCCAAAAAAAAAAAAAGAATAAGGTATATGTTTTTTATTGGATAAATTTTTTATATATTTATAGAAGAAAATGAATTATATATATATATATTTCAATAAGCTGCTTGTATACATTTTTATATATATCTAACACCACATATAGTAAGCTAGGAGAAGGTGGGGACTGTATACATGACCGGATGTGCCCGGCATATATGGCCATTCTGGTTTTGGGCCACGGTCAGAATATGGGCCGACGAAATGTTGTGTGGGGTTATGGTGATTCATTTGGTCACACAGTCCATACTGATCCAATCCTTTTGTGGTAGAGTATATTATACTGTGTTATCATGGTGTTATGAGTTTTATATAGTGTATGATAAAAGTTTTCTATCATTTTTTAATTTGAAAAAAAATATATTAATGTATCTCAGTATAAAACATGCAATTCATTTGGAAAGTGATTTAAAAAAAAAAAAATTGATGTGAACTGTAATTAAAATATAATGAATAATTTTCCTTTGTGGTATTACGGCCTGTTTAGGATGGGGTTCTCAACACTCTGCGTTGGGTAAGGCGGCCGACGGTTCTGAATTGGACGCAAGGAAAAAAAATGTTTGTCTACACATTTGCGTCCGTCGGTGCCATCAACGCCTAACACCCGCCTAATGCTCCGCCAAACGGAGCCTAAGACATATAACGTGACACCTCTAATTAGATTAAAATCATGTTATCATTCAATACCCATCAGATTTCTTCCCCATTTCTTTCGTTTCTTTGGTTCGATAATAAAACTCATTCAAAATTGAAGCTCACTATGTTTTATTTGATCAAAAACTCATTCAACAAACAATGGCATTCTACCTGTCATCTTCCACCAACTCTTTGAAAGTGATGGGTGTGACGAAGGGGGCCGACCATGTATAAAACGCTTCCACCGCCAACTTGGATGTCAGCTTGTGAGGGATGGAACAAATCCCTGAACAAGTATTCATGCCTATTCAAGCAGTAAGTGGCATTTGGAATACAAGGGACGCCCCGTTCAACTTCCCATTCCCACAACAAGCGCTTGCGGTCTCCACAAAACCTACAACGTCCAAAATCACACACAATTGATGCATCTCTGCAATGATATGTGATACATAAATATCGATTCGATATATACATACCTAACTTATGTGGGTTCTCCATTATGCTTGAGACAATTTGGTATGTACTTCCAATCGAGTATTTCATCCTCTCATTGGTCGTGCAGAGTTTGCGCATCAAAGCTTCGGTTGCCTTATTGAACTTCGAAGCATACACATTTAAATCCTTGATGCAATCCCCGTTAGGGTTTACGCTCCTCTGTGATGGGCAATAACCAATCTTTGGGACACCTACAATGGCGAACTTCCTAGCTCCAAGCTTGTAGAGAGTCTGAAAATCAATTAAATGTCAGTTTAGTAACTCCGTTTTAGAAGGCGACTGAATGTTCCATCATAAAGAAAATTAGAATGAACATCAAATTGGTTATAAAACTAACAATGAAATTTATGTTTTACCGTTATGTGATCTTCATAGTTGGAGATGAGAGTGGCCACGAATTCGTCCCTTTGTGTGGTGTTCACCGAACCGAATCGAGCAAAGAAAGCGATCATGTCGTTCGCGCCGGTGCTAATGACAAAGATGGACCTGGAGAGTAGCTTGTCAGCGGACTCAACCCCGACTCGAGCCGATATGTTGGAACTCACAATGGCGAATTGTTTCAATTGCATACTCAAGAGTGACTGTGCTTCCCTGTAGAGGTTTTTTTAAATGGAATTATAAACAGAGACCTCACTGGATAACTAATAATAAAATTCAATAGAATAACAAAAACAAGATTGATATATGTACGGTAGAATCGAGGACGCCGGAGCCACCGGAGGCGAAGTTAACGCCTTTGAAGATGTGTCTGTGGAAGGTCATGTTTGTGAGGGACAGAAAAGGTGGTGGGTTCCTCAGATGCCCCATTCCTCTGGCTTTACCATTCACAAATTGATGCCAAATGATTAGTATACACTTTATACCAGGTAAGACCTACCGATGAAAAATTGTCAAATTAAAATAGATGGGACAAAGTGTTTTTGAGTACGCATGCATTGATTTTACATAAATAACATGATGAGAAGTGAATTTTCTTTTTTCTTTCTTGAAACTCATTTTTTGTCACCTCTGTAACAATTGACAAAGATCTTTTGCGGTGATCAACTGGCTCATGACATTGGGATGCTTAAAATCAATTTTCAGAATAGTTTTTTTTTTTTTTTTACCACTCACTTTATTATAATAGCTGTTGTGTTGAATTTTAACAAATAAAAACTAACAACTCAAACTGAAAACTAAAGTCGAAGATGTTAAAAATGGTTCTGTCTAGAGCCCTGTCAAAAGTATACATCTGTTATGAATTTTTTTAAAATTTTAATAAACATTACATGATGAGATATAAGTTTTTATAAAATATAAAACATATATATATTAAAAAAAATTAATCCATTTTTAGAAAGAAAATTCTCAACGATGCATATAACTCGATGTGTGTAATGACGCTCAAAGTCTAAAAACACTCATTTGTAACATATCATCTAAAAAATTGAATCAAGAAAAGCAGAGTAAACATGGCCTAATACCTATGAAATCAGCGCCATTGTAGCCGTTGCTGAACCTCCCGGTCGGCCTCCGATGGGGGAAGTCGATGCCGTTGTGAGGGAAGTCCGCCTTCGCCGAAGTCCCGGGCAAGTAATTGTTGGTCCCCACGTCGGCGGTCGAGTCCCCGAAAACGTAAACCGGGGGCACGGCCGCACCCACCGCCGCCGTAGATAGCACACAAAGAAACAGAGGGAAAGTGAGGAGTGCAGTTGTTAATCCATCCATTGCAAGAGCTCTTCGAAATCCGACTTCTTTAATTTGCAGTGTATAAACGAAGGTCCGGGTACTACTTATATATAATATACACTTGAAAACGCAAACCGGGGGCTCGGCAGCACCCACGATCGTTGTGGAATTTTCAGTAAAAACGCGCGTGGAGAGCACCTACTACAGTCGGTCAGAATCGCGTTTCGGGGGCCTTCGAGTCCTGACTTTTTGAGCCGCGGTTGACGCCCAAATAGACTGGGTTTGTTTGGTTTGAAGTCTGGGAACATTATATTGTAGATTTCTTTGCTTCTTTTGTATTCTAATTTTATTGATTTTGGTTTTTGTTTTTTTGAGTTTTTTTTTAGTACACCATCAGATGCTATTTATTTTTGTACTATTAAGTTCCATTACATTACATTTGAAAACACGGTGCAACGATCACGAAGCGTTGTTTTTGTGCATTAGAAAACCCATTGAAAAAATTATCGTGTACTGTCATTGTTCCCTTCCAAATGCCAAATATGAAATCTTGTTTGGATGGGAGGTTACATCCCATGGTATTTGCCAACTTAAAATCACCCAAAATACTCCCCCCAAATAGAACTTTAAAATATTAAGAAATTGAATAATTTAAGGGGCGCACATACAGTATACGGACCATTTTTAATTTTGTTAAAATAGTAAATGTCGTCTAATGATATATATACTATGATAAAAATGTAAATCATTTTATTCAAAATGGATGGATCCATTTATTTGTAAATTTTTTTTTAATAGAGGTATGATAAAAAAGAATGTATTGTTAATTTAACAAGTTGTGATAATATACCTCAATTGAAAATAATTTTCATTTATTTTGAAATAGTCCATTAAAGAAAAAAAATGCTTCCAAAATATTTTATCTCCTTGGTCCACCACTAAATACAAACAGGCGTTGGTACCGTATAGAGGATTAAACCCAACCTCTTTTACATGTTTTTTTTTAAATTTTTTTGTTAAAGATCTTTTCAACAAATTGCGGCATATAAATAAAAAATGTAACCTTCAAATTTTATTTGAAAAAAATTCAAATAACCCCTTGTAAACTGTCTGAAATCCATATGACCATCTTACTTTTCTTGAAGTTAAAATAACTCCCTAGAAAGACCTATGAAAATCCAAATAACCTCATGTGTTAAAATTTTGTTAACAGATGAGCAATATTATGTGAATATTTTTTTTTATTAACTCTGGCTGAAAACAAAGTATATAAAAAAAAAATCTTTACAATATGTTAAAAGTGTGAAAAACTCTCTATAAAGGATGATTTTACTCCGATTTGAATAAATTATAAAAGCTTGTTTGGAGTTGCAAAATTGTCATTTATAGTAAAAGTTTTACATTTTTAACACATTGTAAATGATTTTTTATATGTTGTGATTTCACTCAGGTCAACCAAACAAAATGTCATACAAACGATTAAATTAGTTAAAAAAGAATTAATGGATACTAATCAGTGTTTAAAATATCAAAATTATCGATATATCGAAATGGGTCCCAAACGATATATTGATCGATATATCGAAATATCGATTGATATATCGATTTAGTGTTTTTAGATAGAAATATGACATGTCAGTACTGACATGTAACAATTTAGTGGTTTTAAAAAAGAATATATGAAATATCAGCACTGGTTGATAAGGGGCTTTCAAAATAAGGCACTGATATATAACTTATCAATGCTGATATTTCAAAATAAAGGAGTGTCACGTGTCAAACACATGCCACTCACAACCCTTTCAAACCCTAAAAAATGTTGGGAGTGAAAGAGAGAATGTGTGCGGCGGCAAGAGAAAAAAATCAAGAGAAAGGGGGGGGGGGGAGAGGTGAAGAAGGTGGAGAATCGTTGGAGACGGCGACCCAAAGTTCTCTCTTCTCTTCATCATCTTCTTGTTTTTCACTTTTTGTTGGTATATTGTATGATCGATATTTTTGTCGATAATCGTCTGATTTTAGCGATTGTCCACCCGAAATCAATATATCGAGCCGATATCTCGATCGCGATTTGAAACAATGATACTAATAAATTAATTTCAAGTATTTTTTGAATCACTAAACTTTTGTAGCATATGATCTCTCTCATCGAAGATTGAAATGTAAATTTTTTAGATATTTCTATTTTTTAGTTATTTAAACCATTTAATTTTTTTAAATATTATTATAAATTCTGCCTATATTGTTATTAATTTATTGTATATTATCATATTTTATAGATTATTATACATTTATATATCCATCAAATTTCGTACATAAATAATTTTTTCATTGCTTTAAAATCCATTATTTGACCGATGCTTCTATGTATTCTGATGCTTGGTTTTTCATAATAAAAGTCAAACTAATACTAAAAAAAACTATCATTTAAATCTGGAGACTAAAACCTAAATATAAAAAAAAAGAATCGATCACTAAATATGATAATTTGTGGGGAATTAAAACTAAAAATTTCTAAAAAAAAAATCTGAAAATATCAACGACCCCTATGTTAGAAGAGATATCGAACCTGTGGAGGCCGGCGGCATCAATTAATGGTGCATTGTTGCTCACTCCAACGTCGCAGTAAATCACATGATATTTTTTTATTGTTTTGGGTGAGTGAAAATTACCCCAACGTGATGTCACCACGTGGGGATCCATCTTTATATGCATTAATGCCTGAGATATCCAAGAGGGTGATAATGTCGATGTTAAATGTATTAATGATGAAGATTTTTCTTTAAATTTAGCAGGTTCATTAATTTTTAATTGATGTGATTGAAGTGTACTTTGCTTTTCTTTTTTCTTTATTTTTTTAAAAAATAAAATGATACTTTCATCATTTCGGCCTCAGTATTTTTTTCATTTTCAGTGATCGATCACTCCTTTCTTCGTATTTAGATTTTAGTCTTCCGATTTAAAGGATAATACATGAATAGGTCCCTTACAGGGATTTCATTTAAATCGAGGGACTAAAACCTAAATACGAAAAAGGGAGGGATCGATCACTAAATATGATGATTTGTGGAGACTTAAAACTAAAAATCTCTTCTTTTTTTTTCCTAATCACATACTCATGTATTCAAATAAATACGTAATAGAATATATGTTTAAATTTATTAAAGTTGTTGATATGCGAATTATATTTATATTAATATAATAAATTAGTGGAATAAATGTTTTCAAAAAACCTTAAACAATATAGTTTATTTAAGAGTTTTTTATTTTTTAGTTCATGTAAACTATATGATTTATTGATCGATCCATCACTTCTTCATATTTAAGTTTAAGTCTCTAGATTTAAAATGTATTTTTCTTATTAGTCCCTGAAAGGGACTCATTACTAAATTATTTAATTTTCATTTTAGTCCTGGGAGGGACTAAAAGGAACATATCATTTAAATCTGAAGACTTAAACTTAAATATGAAGAAGTGAGTGATCGATCGCTAAATCATATAATTTATGGAGACTTAAAAATAAAAAACTTATTATTTAAACATATTTTGACATAGCTATATCTATTTATTTATTACAAATAAATATTTTTTTTGAACTTATTCACCTATGTTTCATCATATTCTATTTTTATAGTTATATCTAAATAATTTATTTTTTATTTAATTTTCAAAGACACGTGTTAAAAATAAATAGGATATGATTTTTCTCTTTTCTATTATTGCAATGTGAGCTTCCATAATATCTTAGGGTGCGTTTGGTTGCGCGATTATAAAACTGTTTTGGTAGGAATTTGGGTTTTAAAACTAATTTTTTAAAAAGCTCATTTTCTCAACTTTTTAAAATCGTAGCTTTTAAACACTATTTATTTAAAAATTGTGTGTTGGAAACTGTTATAATAAAATTAATACAGTAAAATTATTTAATTGTAACGATTATAAACGTAATTTCTTACTATCGTAAACGCTGTCCAATCACGTCACCAAAACTCATCTAATGAAGGTTAAATCGGAGACACAAAGGGTCCACGTTAGCCTCTCACTAAAATAATTTAATCATATATAAAATATATTTGATCCAAATCACGTGGTACATGTTAAATTCATTATTTATAGTACGATTGTACTGTTTGATGCAGCTTTAAATTATAACAATCATGCATATGCGTGAAACATGCCATACTTGATACCTTGCTTTATGTCTATCTTTTTCATATTTCTATTTCATCTCACGATGCGTTCACTAGGCGTGTACTTTCTTTTAGGGTAAAAATTGAATGAATAAAAAAATTAATTAAATATTTTTATCCTTATCCATGAAAAAAAAAACAACTAACATTTACAACACCTTATGAAAGTAATAAAATGATATAAATATTTATCTGTTACGTTTTGACTTAAAATTAATCAAATTTAGGTCTCAGGATTAAAAACACTTTCTTTGGAAGGGACTAAATTTTGGAAACCTCGCAAGCACCTCAGGATGCATAGTTTAAAAATTGATTAATATACCTCTCTTAAACCTCCGCATAGAGTCCCAACGTATATGAAACCTGGGCTTTGGCTCCCTTGTTCATGAAAAGACAATGAACTTTTGAATTAACCATTTGAATCACTTTTTCTTGCATTCTATTTGCACGCGCTCGCGCACACACAAAGTAAATCTAACACCACTTCTTTTTGTTACTGTTTTTTTTTTCAATTCATTTATATTTTCCCATAAAATATTCCTATTTATTATATTAATTTACTGGTTGGTGGTCTAAGATAACTAGATAGCATGGTATATAGTTATGAATGAGAATCAACTATGATGCAAGCAGTAATCATATAAATACATGTTTTTGATAGTAGCATGTTTTTGATAGTTCAATTAATCTTTCTTGGGCTAAAGTGCTAAACAGAAGATATCCCCGTCCGGGGAGAGAACAGGGGGAATACATTAGCAACACTGATCATTGACATCAGTGGACCGGTAAAACATATTCTAATGACAACTTTGGTGATCAGGATTTGAGTTTATCCTACCATACCATTAAAAAATCACAAAGGAAAAAAGGTATGTAAAAGGTGGAACCTCCAAAGGGCATTCATTAATTTATTGAAGCCTAGCATCCAATGCTGTGTAAAGATTCTAGCCTCACTAATTGAAAAAAAAAAAAAGAGATTTAAAACATAGCTATTCAACATAACATGCTATAAAGTTCAACAATGGGCCGGGATACTACTCGTAGTCAGCTAATAGTCTTCCACCAACTGTTTAAAGGTAACCGGGGTGACAAACGGCGGCGATCCACCATAGAAGGTTTTTGCGGCCAACTTGGAAGTCGCTTGTGTGGGGTGAAACAAATCCCAGAACAAATATTGGTGCCTATTCGGGCAATAAGTGGCATTTGGGATGCAGTATGATGCGCCATTGAGCTTCCCACTCCCACAACAGGCGCTCGCGGTCTCCACAAAGCCTGTCGAAGATTGAATCATGAATTAATGTGTTCTTGATGTGACATTAAATAACAAATATTAGCTAGAGTAAAATGGATACCTAATTCGTGTGGGTTCTTCATGATATTTGAGACAACCTCGTATGTGCTTCCAATGGCGTGCTTCATACCCTTGTAGTTTGAGCTAAGTTTGTGCATCAAAGATTTCGTCGCCTCATTGAACTCCGAAGCGTATACGTTCAAGTCGTTGATGCAATCCCCGGTGGGGTTACTACTTCTAATAGATGGGCAACAACCTACATTTGGGACGCCGATGATGGCGAACTTCCTAGCTCCAAGGTTGTAGAGAGTCTGCATCAATAAAATTCAACATTCAATTGTATTTGTCAGTCTTTTATGAGAGACTTTGCAGAATTGAGAGTGAGACTAGTCACCTTTACGTGATCTTCGTAGTTGGAGATGAGAGTGGCCACGAATTTTTCCCTCTGCGTGGTGTTCACAGGACGGAATTGAGCGAAGAAAGCGAACATGTCGTTTCCACCGGTGCTAACGATGAAGATGGACTTAGAGAGAATTTCATCGGCCGCCTTTTCACCGACACGCGCCGATATGTTGGAACGGACTGTGGAGAAGTGCTTCAATTGCATTCTCATGGTAAGAGTGCTCCCCTGTTAGAGATTTTCAAAATCATTCAATTAATATTTCTTGGTAACTATATAAACCAAAATGAAACAGAGCTGGAGAGAGTACCGTGGAGTCGAGAATGCCAGAGCCGCCGGAGGCAAAGTTAACACCTTTGAAGATGTGCTTGTGGTATGTGGTGTTTGTGAAGGAGAGAAAAGGTGGTGGACTCCTCAGATGCCCCATCGTTTTGGCTTCACAATATACACAACAATATGATCATCAGCTCATAAGTTATTGATTAAAGGACAAGTATTAAACAGCATTAAAAGGGGTGATAAAGAATATAATACCAATGAAATCGACCCCATTGAAGCCATTACTGAATCTCCCCGTCGCCTTCTGGTGAGGGAAATCAATCCCATTGTGAGGGAAGTTCGCCTTGGCTGTATTTCCGGGCAAGAAATTGTTATTCCCAACATCGGCGGTCGAGTCACCGAAGATGTAAACCGGGGGAACGGTCGACGCACCGACAACCCCCAAAAGAAGAACAAAAACAACAAGGGAGATTAAAGCCATTATTGATGGAGTTCTTGGAGGACCCAGACCGGCTTTTATGCAGTGTTAAAGTAGAGGCACTTTTATAGGCTTTAGATGAGCTCTGACACTTTCTAACGTAAAAAATGAAAATCACAAAGGAAAGTGAATTTTATCTCTCCTCTGACAATGTTGTAAAAATCATCAGAAAAATCATCGGGTTAAAGCATCATCGGGTAAATGGTTGGATCAACTAAATTTGACGAGTAGCATAATTATAATATAATAAATATATTAATTTTAAAAATTTTAAATATTTTTTAAAAAAATTACATGAAATTTTTATTTAATAATATAATAAGATTTTAATATATAAAATCTAAATTTTTTTTATTATATTTTATATTTTATCAAATAATTCATTACAATTTTTAAGATTAGGAATAGTGGTTTAATCAACGTGTGTCGGTGTACAAAAATTATTAGTTTAATAGGTGGGTTTGATTGAGTTTTAATGGGATTTATATCATTAGATTTTAAATGTAAATTTAACAGGAATTTAAAACATGTGAAAATTTAACCAGCTCAATCAACTAGGTCGGGTTGGATTTTAAAACACCGTTACTCGGAGGATGTGACTGATGTGGAAACTAAGGGTGCAACTTTGGTCGATTAAACCGAATCTGAATCCTATCTAAACCAAATTTTTTTAGGTTTAGGTCAATAATTTTATGGTTCGGTTTATGTATGGATTAAAAAATTAACAAACTGATATATTGTGGTTGAGTTTGGTTTTATTTTTACAAAAATCGAATTGACAAAACTGGAGCGAATTAAATTTAAATATATGATTATTCATAATCAATATTCATTTAGATCACTTTTTTATATTAAAAACTATATAGTTGTTATACTATTAATATTCATAAAAAATGAATATACTAATTTATACAATCAAATCCTAGTATTTTGATATTTATGTAAAGTTGTAAATCCAACACCCAAAAAAACTCCAACCAACCCATCAATCTTTCACAGTTGGGTTCAATTCGGTTTTGTTCAAGTTAACAACCAAACAAAAATTGGTTTGGTTCGGTTCGATTCGATTTTTGATAATCAGTTTCGATTCAGTTTAGTTTTCGGATTACATATAAATATAGTTTGGTTCAATTTGAATTTATAAAAAATCAAACTAAATCGATTAAATTGCACCCCCAATAAGAAAACAGTCTTATTGCTAGAAGATTATTTGTGGCAGCTCTTTGGGCAACGTGGTTTACGCGCAATGAGGTAATCTTTTGTGGTCAAAGATTTTACTTGGAGAATCTTTGGGCCCTGATTCTGTCATTCATTCAACAATGGGGTCGTTTCATTGCGGGCACAATGAGGGTTGAGCTCCGATAAGAGCGTATTTCCATTATGGATTAGGTGCGCATGCGTTCCCAGGCAGCCTAGAGTAGGAAGCTCTCTTACTTTGGGTAGTTGTGGTTTCAATTTTTACCTTTGCTTTTTATGTTTTTATGCTACTTCTATTTGCGCGATCTTTTTTTCTTTTGTAAAACTTTTAGACTCTAGCCAGTTTAATAATATATTATCAGGATAACAATTGTTTCCCGTTTTTTTTAAAAAAGAAAGAAAAAGAAAACAGTCTATAAAAAAAACACGTGGATGCCTTCAATAATGCATGTGGTGGCCTGGTGGGGCACGTTGGGATAGTCAATATCACTTTCAGGAAACTTCAACCCGTCGTATAGTGTTTCCGGTTGTCTATGTTTGAAATAATATGTTATCCGAGTCTACATTTCTGTTTCACAATTAAGCAAATTTTTAGTCATATTTTAACATCACGGTGATTTCTTTCTATTGTATAACTTTCAAATAATTATATATGATCACGAGAATAAATATGAAAATAAAAAATGACCGAGTTTATTAAATACTATTGTCTTATTATATGATACAATTATAGCCCACGATGCAACGTCGTCTTCAACAGAAAAGTGAAAAAAAAAAAACCATTGAGTAATAGATCAGGAAAAAAATTGTTATCACTTGTCGCTTAATTTATTTAAAATTTTAAAATATTAATCCATTTTTTTCCACTTGTTTTACTGTAATTTATTTATTTTTTAACTCTTATTTTATAGGAATTTAATTTTGTTGCTTTAGTTTTATATAAAAAAAAAAACTGTTATTTTTTTTTAGAAAATCAATAAATGAAATAAATCCAAATAAGTTATTATTATTATTATTATTATTTAAAAATTTCAATAAGTGTTATTTTTTGGATCATGTGATAACTGATAGATTATGTTTTGTTTTTTATTTTTATTTTTATTTTTTTTCTGTCTTTTTTTTGCAATTAAGGTTAAAAAAAGTTCAAATTTTTTTATGATGATGCTCACCATATATGTTTTTTCTTGAGCGCGAATTCATTTGGGATCCTATTTTAGAAATTAATCTAAGATGCCATCTAAATCCTCTAATGTCAAGACCAATTGCCTTATATGCAAAGCAGGGATGTAAAATGAACTTGATATAAACTTAGAATCGTGTATCAACTCCCTACGCAAAATTATTCTTGAAAAAGATGGGGCATTGTATATGTCATTGACTCTTTTTGAACAATGACTTTCGCTGGGTGTTTAATTGATTGAGACAGACTCTACGCTTACTATATTAATAAATATATCACGATCCTCGTGCTTAATTTATATTATATGATTTTTTTCCCATTCTCCACCAACTTTGTCATTCATTTTTCAATTTGACTTTTTATTTTAATTATTTCTTTCGTTTATTTGTTAGGTTTCAATTTATTTACAGTTTGTAACAAATAATTCTTCAAAAATATTAGCATATTCAACTTGTAAAATTTTTTTTCTTACTATGTATTTATTATATTCAAGTTCACAAAACTTAATTTTGGTAGAGATAATGTACTTTCATTCGCCAATTTTTTATATATATATAATCAGTTAATTGTTCTTCAAGATTTTTTATTTTATCCAAAAAGTTGTAATAAAAAATCGCTAATCAAACTTTTACTTTATCAAAAGAGGTCTAGTATAAAAAAAAAATTTGTATTATATGATCTCCACTTGTCCTCCATAAAAGGTGATCTAATTGCACTTAGCACTCTGAGGTTTTTAAAACAAAGACCCAATTAGAGATGCTCTAATAGTTCAATTAATCATAATTTCACGGATGAAGGAGAATATATCTCATCAATAGGGAATATAGGTAACAACCATAAGCATGACATCGAGGTTGTGTAACAATATATGCTAATCACAATTTTGTTGATCAGGGTCATGAGTTTATCCTACCACACCATAAAAAACTCAATTGAAGATAATATAGAAGGTGGACCCTGCAAAGGGACTCACCCATTCATTTATTATTTGTTGAAGCATAGCACCCACAGCTCTTAAGAGAATTTAATTTAGCCTTTCAAATGAAGAAAAAATTGTAAAACATGGTATCCTATGAAGTTCAACAATGGGATAGTACTACTAGTAGTAAGTTAGTAGTTGTCATCCTCCACCAACTGTTTAAAGGTAATTGGGGTGACGAAGGGCGGCGATCCACCGAAGAAGGCTTTGGCAGCGAACTTGGACGTTGCTTGCGTGGGGTGAAACAAATCCCAGAACAAGTATTTGTGTCGATTCAAGCATAGAGTGGCGTTTGGAGTACAGGCAGATGCCCCATTGAGCTTCCCACCCCCACAGCAAGCGCTCGCGGTCTCCACAAAACCTGTAATATATAATTATATATGAATATTGATGTATTGTTGATATGACATTATTAAGCAGTTAATAATCAAATAAAATATGTACCTAGTTCTTGTGGCTTCTTCGTGATGATCGAGACAACCTCGTATGAACTTCCAATGGCGTATTTCATACCCTTGCAAGTTGAGCTGTGCATCAAAGATTTCGTCAACTCGTTGAACTCCGAAGCGTATACGTTCAAGTCGTCGATGCAATCACCGGTGGGGCTAAGACTCCTCATCGATGGACAGCAACCTATCTTCGGGACGTCGATGATGGCAAACTTCCTAGCTCCAAGGTTGTAGAGATTCTACATTATCAAATCCAACCATCAATTAGTCTCTTGTAACCACATATTTATGAGACAAAACACACAATCTTTTAACTGTAAAGAATCACCTTTATGTGAGCTTCGTAGTTGGAGATGAGAGTAGCCACGAATTTTTCCCTCTGCGTGGCGTTCACAGGACCGAATTGAGCGTAGAAAGCGAACATGTCGTTACCGCCGGTGCTAACGATGAAGATGGACTTGGAGAGAATTTCATTGGTTGAATTTTCACCGACACGCGCAGATATGTTGGAACGGACTGTGGAGAAGTGCTTCAATTGCATTGTCATGGTAATGGTGCTCCCCTGTTTTGAGAATTTCAAAATAAATTCGGTCAATTGGAGTACTATATTGAACATATGTTGCTTGGTAACTATTTCAACAACTCAAGATCAAACAGAGATGGAGGTGGTACCGTAGAGTCGAGGATGCCGGAGCCACCGGAGGCGAAGTTAACACCTTTGTAGATGTGCTTGTGAAGGGTCGTATCTGTGAGGGAGAGGAATGGATATGGACTCCGCAAATGCCCCATCGTTTTGGCTATATATACCATGTACACAAAAATATGATATCACCTCATAAGTAATGAGAAGAAAAAAAAGTGAGTCACAATTACAACCATTTTGGTGATCCACTTGAGGCGAAGCAATAAAGATAAAGATAATAAACATTTTCAAAAGTTATACGATGACATGCACTTTTATCACCGGTACAAAATCAATTTGATCATCAAATTAATCAAAATTTAGTATCATTATTGTGTCATGATATACTGTACTATTAGAAACATCATTAAAAGGGGTCATAGAGAATATAATACCAATGAAATCGATGCCATTGTAACCATTACTGAACCTCCCCGTCGCCCTATGGTGAGGGAAATCAATCCCATTGTGAGGGAAGTTCGCCTTGGCTGATGTTCCTGGCAAGAAATTGTTGTTTCCAACATCGGCGGTTGAGTCGCCAAAGATGTAAACCGGGGGAACGGTCGACGCACCGACAACCCCCAAAACAAGAACAAAAACAACAAGGGAGATCATTTGTTTGGCCATTAATGATGGAGCTCTTGAAGGACCCAGACTATAGCTTGTATATGCAAATATATGCCAAAGTTGAGGCACTTTTATAGGCTTCAGACAACCTGATCCCTTCTTAGGCTTGCCGGGTTGAAAGTGAGAACCAGTCTTCTCAGAAAAGTGTGATTGCCTCCGATGGATGCATGTGGTGGGGAAACTGGAAACTTCTGAGTCAATTATGGAGAGTCTTGGTTGATTAGGTGGAATGGTTGTCTCTTCGACCCACTTTTTTTAAAATATCAAAGAGGGTGTTCTTATGTGATTGTATTCAAGTGCTATCTAGATGAACATAATCTTCTTGACCATCCTATCCCGTTTATTTACTGTGGATTTGTAATTATTTTTTTGAAAAATTGATTTTAGATATTATGCATAAAAATAAGTTGATCCAATCAGGGTGATTTTATATGTGGTTTAATTATTTTTTTTTTCTTCTGATTTCGCATCTAAATTTTTAACATGGTAATTCCGATAAATCAGATATCAAAAATCTATTTTCCCCCTAATGAGAGATTGCCCAAAATAGTGTTTGTTGCGTAGAGATATCTCCATAGCCCCCTTCTGCAGTCTCCGCTTTACTTTTTTCACTTGGCTGTTGAATAGTTTTTGTAGATGGATGATTTTGACCCATAAACGTACCATCAAAAGAAATATTATTTTGGAAACATGTGTCGTCATTACATTTTCCACGTGGTTTGGTGAGCTTGGAAAGTTTTAGGCAGAGCTTGGAAATTTTGAGGCTGGTAGTCATAATAATTAATGGTTTTATATCCGTAACTACGATGGGTCAATATCATGAATTTGTAAAAATAATCTTATATCTAGTTTTATTTTCAATTTTAATTTCAATTTTATACTATAATTTTTTAAAACTAATATAACCCGTCTAATAAAATACCATTTCTTCCACTTACTTGATGTTTTATTTCTTTTTAGTTTTCCCTCATGTATATTTGTTAAATCTGTGGTAGGGGGGATGGGGAGCCTAGGGTTCTAATTTCAAGAACCATGGTGTTTCTTCCTCATCCTTTCCTTACCTGTTCTCTCCTTAGCACTTTTATCTGATTTTGGACCTCTTGTAATCGCTTTGCTTAGTTATAAAAGGTTTACAAGGTTTTTATTTCTTTAAAAAAAAAAAAAAATCTAATGAGTTACATGTTTTTATAAAAAAAAATGAAGTATATACTCTAATGAATTGCATGGATGCATTTATAGAAAATGTAAAAAAATTCTTTCGAAGCATATACATTGTTAATGTGAGCATATGCATTGTTAATTTTCTATCGACGCATATAGAACTAGAATTAGGGTTGAAAACGAATATAGGTATAACAACGTCCATTTGCAATACGTCGGAGTAGTGCTTTGACTTTTCAGATCAAGAATATTTTTGTTTTTTATTTGCAAAGATCCAACAAGAACAACACGACTGTCCCTCCGGGTTGTGGCTCAGTGGTTGAGGACATCACTCCCCTCTGGGGAGACCGATTTCAGGCCCTGTTGGCTGTCGAAAAAGTTTAAAAAGCCCTCCAGGCTTGTCTTCTCAGCTTTAACCCATAATTAGTTTGTGAATCTATACTGTCCCTATCCCGTCTGTATTAATAAAAATAGGGTGAGATGTTGTAGCCCCTCAAAAGCCTTGTGACGGCTCCAAAAATAAAACTTCTGCACATTTTTTAGTCTTGAGTAACATTTGAAAACACATATTGAAAAATAGGTTTGACAATAAAGCAACTTTTTAACATGTTTTTTTATGATGCCCTTTTTTTGGAGTAATTTTCTTTTATTTCAAGAATCACGTTTGCTGTTGATAATATAAACTATTTTTACACACTTGAAATTCAAAAGCAAACATAAACTGCTTTTAAAAATACAGATCTCGAGGCATGAATTGACATGAATCCACATGTTGATTCTCCATTAATCCGACGTGTTTAACAAACCGTTTGGAACTTTTTAACCTACTAAAAAACAAAAGCTACTACAAACGGGTTGTCCAATGCACCTTTAGTATCCTCGAATAGGGTTGGTAAACGAACCAAGCCACTCGGGCTCGGCTTGGTATGAGTACGTTAGGGCTCGTTTAATTAGACAAATTATTGAACTTGAACAATTTTTAAAGTTTGGTTAAGCATTGAGCTTCATTTTATGTTTAAATTCGACTCGTTTGTGTAATAAAAATTTAGTTGAAGCTTGAGTCAACTCCTTTATAAAATCAGAACATTAAATCAATACAAAGTTATGCTCGTTTAGGCTCATGAACATGGTTCATTTATGTTAAAATTTTATTTTAAACTCCTAAAAACCCTAAAATGAAGAAGAATACTAGACTCGTTTAAGCTCATGAGTTCAGCTCGATTCGGCTAGTTTATAAACGAGCCAAGCTTGAACATGTCAAAGCTCGACTCATTCAGCTTGTTTACCGTACCTATCCTCGAGCATACTTGGTATACTCTGCTTCCATCATGATCCCCCTCAATGGGCCGAGTTGGGTTGGGAGGAGCCCAGCTTATGAGTCAGTCGGGCTTGCACAGTTGTACTCCACGAAGCCCGATCAAGACGGGCCAGCCCGACAAGACCCGCAGACCTGAACAGCGAGAGACAGACGATGGTATGCGATGGCGGGAAGAGCAGCAGCACTTGCGAGGCACCACAGCGAGACCTTCCATTGGAACACAATCATCGCAGAAGCAGCGACCCAAAATCCCCAAAATGCCCTCTCCGCCTACAAATCCATGCTCGCCCTCTCCGTCCCTCCCAACCACCTCACGTACCCTCCCCTCCTCAAGTCCTTCTCCGCCCTCCGCTTCCGCCCCGACCACATCCACTCCCACCTCCTCCGCCGCGGCCTCATCCCCTCCGACGCCTTCTCCGCCGCCTCCCTCATCTCCGCCTACGGCAAGTCCGGTTGCACCTCCTCCGCGTCTCGCCTGTTCGACGAAATCCCCAGAAGGACCCTCGACGCCGCTTGCTGGACCTCTATCGTCCGGGCCTTCTCCGTCAACGGAAGAATCAACGAAGCCCTCAGTTCGTTTGGACGCATGAGGCGATCCTCCGATGTAGAGCCCGATGTCGTGACGATCGCGACGGTCTTGTCGGCGGTCTCGGAGGACTGTCGGGCGCTTCACGCGCTTGCGTCGAAGATCGGTTTCGAGCATGACACGCGCCTGGCGAACACGCTCGTGCATGCGTACTCGACGTGCGCATCGGTTGATGACGCATTGGCTGTGTTTGATGGGATAGCGATCGGACGGCGGGACGTGGTTTCGTGGAACACGATGATCTCCGGTCTGGCTGTGAACGGCCGCCCTGAGCGTGCTCTCTCCGTTTTCGAGGACTTGGTGATGGCGGATGTCGAGCCCAGTCACGTCACCTTGATTGCCATACTGAAATGCTGCGCTCAGATTGGCTGCGCCGATACATGTCGCCGCGTCTGCAACTACGCCGTTTCCCTCTCTCCGATGATGCGGTGGTCCGAGGATGATAATGTCATCATCGCAACAGCGATGCTGGACGCGCAAGCCCGGTGTGGGGATGTGGAGTCTGCGCGACGCACATTCGATGCGGTCCCGAAGAAGAACGTGTTCTGCTGGAGTGCGATGATCGCGGGCTACGAGAAGAACTCAAGGCCTGATGAGGCGCTCCGATTGTTCAAACGTATGCTGTCTGAGGGAGATGTCAGACCGAACGACGTGACAGCGCTGAGTGCCATTGCATCGTGCTCCGCGCTTGGCGCGCATCGCCCAGCACGCGCCTTCCACAAGTACGTGTTGGTGGCCAGTCTTGATGTCGAGGCTCCAGTCGCGTCCGCGCTCATTGACATGTACGCCAAGTGCGGGGACATGGGCTCTGCCCGGCAAGTTTTTGCGGGCATCGATGGTTCCAATGCAAAGACAATCGCCATTTGGACTGCCATTATCGCAGCTGAAGGCCTGCACGGGGAAGGGAGGCAGGCCCTACGCCTCTTCTCGGAGATGCGGGACACCGGGCTCAAACCCAATGACGTCACATTCATCGGGCTCCTCTCAGCCTGCAGTCACTCCGGCCTCATTGAGGAGGGCCGGTTGTGTTTCAATGCCATGGAGAGAGACCATGGTATCTCTCCAAATGCAAAACACTATGGCTGCATGGTTGATCTGCTCAGCCGGGCGGGACACATCGAGGAGGCTTACAGACTTGTGAACCAGATGCCGTTCGAGGCCGATGCAGCCATTTGGGGGTCATTATTGGCGGCTTGCCGGGTGCATGGAAATCATGGGCTCGCGGAGGTCATCGAGAAGAGGATTGTGGGCTTGGGTTCATGGAGCGTTGGGTATCAATTGCTTCTCGCAAACATGTATGGAGAGACTGGGAGATTGAGTGATGCTGGAAGGATGAGAGTGGAGTTGAGGAAGAGTGGCAAAAAGAAAATCCCAGGTCAGAGTTTCGTAGAGATTCATGGCGGATAATTAGACTCATCATGATATGGAGAATGATATATAAAGAATTGAGAAAGTTTGAACCTGGATATGTGACTCATCATGATATGGAGAAAGATATATGAAGAATTGAGAAAGTTTGAACCTGGATATGTGAAGGAACAGGTAGAAGGGAAGGTTGGCTCGTTCAGTGATGATGATGAGCGGAAGAAATGAAGCAGAGCCAATTCATATAACAAAGAATCTGCAGGGTTTTGCAAGGACTGCCATGTTTACACCAAGTTTGTCTCAATTGTGATCAAGAGTCAGAGATGCTCATAGGTTCCACCATTTCAAAGATGGTTCATGCTCTTGTGGGGATTTCTGGTGATGACTACAAATAAATGGATTATGCTGCACATGGACAGCTAAATATATCTTTAAACCTAGTTAGAACTCACACATTACTGAACCAAAATTTGCATCTGTTCCACAATTATAACGAACATGAGATGAGCTTTCACATTCTATCCTCCCTCTTCCTTGGGGCACAGGTGATGATCTCGTCAACTCTGAGGATCATCTCAGCAGCCTCGGTCGCAGAAAGCAGCACTGCTTGCTTCACCTTGAATGCCTCTGATATCCCAAGCTTCTGCATATCTCCAACCTGTTACAACAATGAAGAATTAGACCAACATAACAAGTCCAGCGCAGGTGCCGGTGATAACAACATAAGAATTAGACCAACATTTCTGTAAAACATTATATCAAAAAAAGTTTCACTTACGGTGCCAGTGATGACGTCGATTCCAGCACAGGTTCCTTCTTTGTGGTGCTCCACACGAAGCTGGGAAATTAGTTCGGCGCTGTCCAATCCTGCATTGTCTGCTATGATGGTGGGAATGGCCTGAAGTGCTCGTGAGAAAGCCTCGATAGCGTGAGACTTCTTCCCGGGGGTCTTTCGGGCGAGTTCGTCAACTTCCTTTGCCATCACCATTTCAGGCCATCCGCCTCCGAACAACACACGGGTGTCATTCACTGTCTGAGACAGGACACACAGTGCATCATGCAGAGACCTCTCTGCTTCATCAAGGACATGAAAACTGCAATGGAAGTCGAACATCAGCCCGTTAAACCGAAACCAAAACTTTGGAAATGAGAAATGAATATTATGTCCCCTCCTCAACTACACATTTAGATAATGAATCTTTTGATTCCTTGTATTACAACTTAACACAGGCAAACCAAGTGAATCAAATATTTAGATACTTTATAACTTGTTCCAGCAACTAACCATCATGTCCCACTCAACTAAATATTTAGACACACAGAACTGGAGTTCCATGTCGGTCCATATATCATTTTGTATGACCTATGACTTTGCAGATGCTCTGCTGTTTGATCTTTAAGTGGAAAAGTTATAAAAAAAAAAAAATAGTGTTATTGCCGATCAATTAGATATGGATATTACAATAAATCAAATGCTTATTGTGATTCTTATCAACCAAACATGGACATGTAAATTAGCAAACTGCAAAAATGAACCTACAATGTTCATATCATGAAAAGTGAATTAATTGTAGACAAATTACATGCCCCACATAATTAGATGCTAGGCCTGCATGCAAATGCAATCAGTACATGACCAAGGTACGAACCCATTGGCATACAAAAGAATGGACCTATATCTTTTTAATCACCGAGTGTAAGGATATCTGTAGCCTTTTATGCATTGATATGTGGAGACAATATATTATTGGGAAAGGTACACTGATACAAAATGGTAACTACATGTTAAATGGGAAGTAAACACAAGTATGAATATGTAAAGAAAAAATATTATTCACGCAATATGGAAATATGAAAAGCTCTAACATATCTATAGTAGAAGAACATCCCTGGCACCTCTCAACACTATCGTGCATGCCTGACCCATTTCAACTCCAGAAAAGTGAATCAACTTATCCTCCCCAATCATAATTTCTTCAATGAGTTTGCAGTGGCCGAGCTTCACAGATTCTGGGTTGTCAAAGGTGGAAGCAATTTCACCACCAGTTACCAAAGCCAGACGCTCAATTCCATCAAAATCCGCATGCTCAATGGCAAGTATTCCTGACTCAGCAAAGAGTTCCTCAGGGAAGTTGTAAATAAGTTGTCGGTTAACAAAGCAATTAATTCCATGGCCAATGATTTTTTGCACCTTTTCTCTCATCTTTTCTTTCTCCGCGGCCTCAATTTGTGAAACTTTAGTCATCGAATCAACACGAACACGTGCCCCGTATATCTTGACTTTGTCAGTATCCATAGCAGTGTTTGCCACCAAAATTTTTGCATTTTCAATGCGCTTTGGCTGGCCAAGGCCTATTTTCTTATCAAGAATGAATCTGAAAAACCAGTAACATTAATTTGATGAACATACGATTTGAGGATGGAAAGTATTCCATAGAAACAACATATCATGCCACTGTTTTATATAGCATCCATGTCAATGGTAACTTAAAGCAACAAAACAGAACCCAATTTTGGAGAAGGAATGCATTCTGCCAAACCTAAATCACTTAATGCATACTATTGATGAAGACAAACATGGTCAGACCTGGACAAAGTTGAGTTACATCATGAAACACTTTCAAGTACAAAGAAGAAATCACAATATATTAAGAGTAAAATGGCTTCCATATCGGTTTACATATACCACTTATATCTTTAGTCGAGATTGAGATATATCAAATGTAAAATTTTATTATTGCATGGAGGGAAAGAAACCCAACTGTGCTTATGTTTATAGATGATCAGCAAACAGGACACATAGAATGGTAGAGATGTGCTATTTTACTCTGGGAAAGTGTTCTCCAAGTACTAGTGCATTATTTAATCCAACAAGATGACCACTACAAGATAAATACAATATATTTTTTTTCTGCTTCAATTTAGAATTTTGCATGCAAATTCATCCAACCACTTCCTTTTTAGTTAGTCATCAGTTAGGGGGCAAGGTCACCATGTGAATTAATTTTTATAATTGTTGAGAAAGAGATTTGTTGACATGTCATTTAGACTGTGACTCCAGCTGTTTAGTATATGCTTGACACAATTCAAGGAAATTTTCCCTGTTTCCCTAATATTACTTTTTTCAATGGGTTAATAATTTCCCAACCAAAACATAAAACTTTTGAAAATGATAATCATGAATCATCGACATTTATAAGTCAATGAGCACCATCCAACAAATATTAGTAAACAAAAGGAACATGGTGCGATGAGAGAAGGGTCAAAAGTGATCAAAATAGTTTACCAGCACAAGGATGACCATAAGCCATGAAATAAACAGTATACAAGCAGTGGGGTAAACTATAAACCAACTAAAACAATATGAAAAATAGAACAACCATACTATGCATTGTTCAATCATACATTTGAAATTTATAAATCAGAAGCATACCCCTCATCTAAGAATGAGTCCTTCAATGATCCCCCTGCCTTCTTTATGATTTGAATACTCTCTAAATTTGTACTACCCTGCCAGTGAAATGCATCCCATAAATTGAAAAATGAACAAAGATTTAACATTGTAAAAGCTTCACAAAAAATCATTTACGCAAACTTTAGAAAGGATGGAATTTTTTTACTGATAACTGTCAAACACTATTAGGCTCATTTGAACCCACATTTAGAGGGCATACTAATTAACCAGACATTCTAAGCACAAACCAAAACTTTGTTTGTCCACGAGCCAGATCTCTTTTAAGGATTAAAAAAGTTCCACCTAAATACAAATTTTATAACTCAAGGAAACAAAAACAATAGCTTGAATTTACCAACAACAAGTGCAAGATCATCCTATACCTTAAGCCTCAAGGGTCAAGACAGCATCCACAGCGAGTTTAGCAAAGTGCTCCTTGTCCTGGGAGAGAATTTTTGAACTCAAAGTCGTTCTTGCGATGTTCATCAAGTCAGATTTAAACTTATCTGCAACACCACAAAGGATAACACACAGAAAAAGGAATGACTATCATTATTACCATGAAGAAACAGAGTACATCATTCACATGAATGTTGATACCACTATTGCACCTACAAGTACTCACACGAGGACGATTACAACAAAACAGATGGAGAAAAATAATCATGCAATAACCACAAAATATACTAGTAGTGGAACCCTTAGATTTGAGCATATCAAACATATTTATCACTTAACAGAAACACAGAGCCAAAGATATAGTAAATGATCATTACCTGAATCCTCCTTGTTATCCATGATCCTCTGCAGCAAAGCATTTCGTGCACATTCCACAGCCATCCTATAACCTATCAGGTTGAATGCCAGATATTAAGAAAGGAAAGGTAAAGGAAAATTTTGATGCAATGCAAATTTGGAGCACAAACGAATAGCCATTTAGAAGTAATCAATAGCCAAATAAACATCCATCAACATTCTCACAAGAAAATTATTAGCATCCACCGTCAAAATGAAATAGTTAATGGTATAAAATGCCAAAGATCAAACAGAAGTCTTCACATTAAAATTGAAAAAAAAAAATTGAAATTTTTTTTTTATGAAGGCCATAGTACATTCATAATGACCATGTTTAAAAGTATCCCTAGAATTTTTCTTTCATTATGAATGCGCTAACAATTCTCCTTTTAAGTTCTTAATTTCATCCTCCATACAATTTGGTTCCACTTTTCATTTTGCTTATTCAAGAACCAGCAGAGGCTCCAACATAATTAGAATAGTTTTTTTTTGGGGGGGGGAAATTAATATACCATAACAAGAATAGTCAAAATAGACACAACTCAAAAAACTTATTTATCGTATACTAAACATGATGCAAATAAAAAGACATAATGAGGAAAATACAGATTTTGAGGATAAACTCACAAACAAGAGATGCAATCATCTCTGCAAAACCACATAAAGCAGCCAACTAGAACTACCAAGAAAACACACCACCTGCTATGATTGTCATAGGATGAATGTTTGCCATGACCAACTTCTCAGCCTCTCTCAGAAGCTCCCCGGCAAAAACCACAACGGAAGTCGTCCCATCACCGACCTCATCATCTTGAACCTTAGAGATGTCTGTAATAGTTTCACTAAGGAGGAACACAGATGTTTCTCAAAACTAATAGAACCAAACGGTGACATCTCAAAAACCATGTGTGAGAACAATTGAGCAAACATTTTCTTCCAAGAATTAGTGTTTTTTTATAATTTTATTTTTTTACAAAGCATCAGATAGTACTATTGCCAATAAAAATAGGATACCAACAAGGACTTTCGCAGCCGGATTGTCAATGTGGAGTGATTTCAAAATGGTGGCGCCATCATTCGTAACTGTGACACTGCGACCTCTCCCTGTTGATTGCAATATTTTATCCTACATAAATGAAACAAAAATCAACCAAACATGCATTAAAAGAACTAATACCCATTTATGGAAAAAAAAAATCAAAATGAAGATACAAATGCTTGAATAGAGGAAAAGTGATTACCATTCCTTTGGGCCCTAACGTGGTCTTCACCAAATCGGCAATGGCCATTGCACCCAATGAACGATGCCTAAGACGATAAAAAAAAAAAATGATCAAAATATAAGGATTACAATAAAATGAAAAATCAGAACTTGATCACTTCAAAATCTAAAAAAATTACCATTCTCGCACGCTCGCCTTTTTCCTCGGTGGCGTCATCTTTAAGCAACCTCTCGATCTGGCCAAACCATTCAGAATTGTTTTTCACAGTAAAAATAACAAACAAAAGAAAAACAATGGAAGACAGTGAAAAGAAACAAAAGCGACTATCATAATCAAACTAACCGCCATGAATTTCTGAAAATGTGCGGAAGATCGAAGTGGATCGCGAGACTGCAAATAGACTGATTTTTTTTTAATTAAACCCGACTGCAATAAACCCGAATAAGGTTTCCCAAAGACAGTAATTAGAGAAGGAGGAATGAGAGAGAGATGAGAAGAGGACCCGTTTTAATGGAGATTTGTTTAGGGTCCGGAAAGAACTTCCTCTTGAAGTCGGCCTGCGAGGGTGTCTGAGTGCGGGAAGAAGGGGTTGGAGAAGGTTTGGGCTTTTAACGGGTCGATCCTGTAAGACTGATATTACGGGTCCAGCCCAAATAAAGATGTTCAAAACCAGAGGGTCCGGGTTAGGTCTAAAAGTATTGGACAATGTGATACGCGTTCGTGATTGTCTCGTACTCTAACTATGAGATATGTCAAATGATAAAATCGAACGGTTAGAGAGCATGTTTTAGAAAATGAAAATAGATAATGTTTAAGACTGCTCTGCTCTGAATGTCTAAGATAATGTCAAAATGATAAAATTGAACAATCATTTTTTTTTTTAAACACAGTAGATAGCTTCTTATAATAGATAAATGGACCCAAACTAGAAATACATAATGATTGGTCGCACATGTGTTAATAGTCCATTTGTTGTCCATGTTTATTTTGATTTTTTTTCTTTAGTGATAAGCAATAGATTTTTTTTTGTTTTTTTATGTTAATTTGTAATTAACTGATGAAGTATATTATTTTATATAAAATCAAGTAATATTAATGAATTGAATTCATATATTTTTATATTTTTAAATAGAATATGCGTATTTAATACTTTAAACAATTTCATGTTATTAAGCTTGTAGTGAACAATAAAACAACAACAATTAATTTTTTTTTATCTTTGATAATACACAATCATTTCTATCATTATTCTGGTCCGACCTACAATCTCCAAATTTTTTGAACTAGTGTATACCTGATTAGAGGGAATAAGAGAGCAAATGCATAAAATTAAATAGCATGTATCTGATTAATTAGCGTATATTTAATTGTTTTATAATCATTAAATAAGCATATAACTGATTAAAAATTCGATCATTTTATTCTCAAAAAGAACATTTAGCATCTCTAAAAATTTTCCAATGTCATTTTAGTTTACATTTGCTGCATATTCTGATTTTTTAAATGATAATTTATATATATAAAAATTGAATATATAATAAATTGCACATAAACGTTTACACTCTTCAATATCATGCTTGGTTTCTTTTGGAAAAAAGAATAGGAAAATAAATTCATGTTTTTTTTTAATCTGAGGGGAAGATAGACATGACCTTCAATTGTATTAAAGGGTAACATGCCCAAACCATGGAAAAATAAAACAGATGACGGTTCTACCTGCTACAAAATACAAATAAACAAACTACTCCCCGGTTATAAAGGATCCCCCTGAATAAAGACACGGCTTGCCCTGCACAAGTAAGACCCTAATCAGAGAAAGAAATTCATGTTTTGTTATGGTGATCCAATGGTACACCATCCTACACACATCAATCAACAATTTTTAAAACTATTGAGAAAATTATAAATTAACATCAACTAAAAAGAAGAAGAGGAAGAAGAAGAAGAAGAAGAAGAAATAACATCATTCAAGCATCCAACAAACAATTATTTTACATAACATTATATATTGCTATATAGCAATCCTGTTACAAGATGTAACGCTGCTAGAAGAACTGACCATTTAAAATCATTCAAATCAAATTCACATTGTTCTCAAATTCCACTCTCTCTCCTGCAAGAATCCAGCCTCTTAAGCCTCCACTTCAAAACACCACCAAATTCAAGATGATCAGAGAGGACGGGTGCGTCGACCGGCGGCCCTGCCACAGAGAAGGGCGTTACGGGGTATCGGATACTCGTCCCTTAAGGACTCTACCGGAGAGTACACCCGGAGGTAGAATTGCTGTCCAAGGTACCGACGGGCCCAGAACTCGGACCTGATGTTCCACATCCCCACATTGTCCAGCGCCATGTACACGGCCGTCCAAGACTTCGGGTACACCTACAACCCACAATATTGGTCTCATTAAGCCAACGCATTAAAAATGTGTCCTAGAATTTTATGTAAGTTTTTGTCACGTGACAGTTTCTTATCTTGGATTTTACCAGCTTTCGCATGATCGGAAGGGTGTAATAAACCATTATCACTTTTTGCCTTTCCGTCTTGTAAGTTTTTAATTTAGAATTATGTGAATGTCTGTTAAAATAGATTCTTCAAGAGAATTTCAAAAACATTTATTGAGGCAGCACGAAAGATATTTAGATGACTCCATTTTACATGAATTAAACTTATTCATTTCAAAACACCTCAAATGATCTTGGTTTAACCGTTAAAAAGACCGTCGCAGAATCCAGCACATATAGTCAAAATTAACTTTTTGTGAAAAGCTTTTTGAAGGAAAAGGATAATTATTATAGCGTAAAACTGGTCCCGAGTCAGAGAGGCGTGAGTGACATGGTAGATGTCCCGTTTATTTGTGTCACTAGCGCTTTTCGTCTTTTGATTTTGATTTATGTATGTGTCCATGTC
This sequence comes from Acorus gramineus, assembly GCA_030737835.1. NCBI lineage: Eukaryota > Viridiplantae > Streptophyta > Magnoliopsida > Acorales > Acoraceae > Acorus > Acorus gramineus. Next base: position 13,751,613 of record CM060856.1, on the reverse strand, counting down.
AATCGGTATCCTCTCATCTTCAATTCAAAGTTGTAACCACCCTTTTAACAATAGAAGAAATGGTAACAATTTCTATCTCGTTTGCAAAAAAACTTTTTGTGAAAAGTTTATTTTCAAACCAATTTAATGCTTCACTAAATAGAAGAAAAGGAGTGGCTTGAAGCTTTTTTTAAAAAAACAACTTTAATATTTAGGATGGATACATTTGATTGATTCTTAAAAATCTCTTTTTTATAATTAAAAGATGCTTTTCAAAAACCATATTGTTGGGTATGTTTGAAAACAATCTTTTGTGAATCTCTAAATGAAGGGGGAAAAAAACTCACTTGGGTGGTGCAGCGGGAGACTCCGTCCCTTAGATTGTATGTATTCCTACTGGCCGGGGTCCATTGTCCTCCATCCATCCTGAAATGTAGAATCGTAAACGAACCCTATTAATCTAAAGCTGTGTTTAAATGTAATATTAAAATGTTAGAATTCTTAAAATTTTACATTTTAAACTTCACTTTTAAAAAACGGTATTCTGTTAGCTTTTTAATCACTAGTTTTTAGTTAGAAAAAGCAAAATAAAGATTGAAACGCTGATAGTTGAAAATGTGTTTAGATCCGTAATTGAGAATCTTTTGCATTTCAAACACTGATTCTATTCAAATGACGATCTAAACGAAACCTAAGAAAAATCGTACATACCCGACAATGAAGAAATTGTAGCCATCGATGTGCCAGCTCTGGACGATGTTCTCCTTGTTCTCGAACACGATCTCGACGAAGGCCCGGAAGTCGGCTGCCATGACGGACGTGTCGAGGTACTTCTGCGACCCCGTTGGCGCGCTCGGGATGCTCCCGAGGCGGAAGACTCCCCCGAGCTTGTAGAAGTCGGCGACCTTCAGAGGAGTGTCTGCGGGGACGAATGAGACGCTGTTGACGGCGTACCTTTGCTTTCCGTTGATCTGGGCCGCCGAGTTGGCGAGCCGGATGGTGCGCGTGGTGTTGACCAGGCCGTAGTGGTACGACCCTTGCGGGTTGGGCCTCGGTCCACTGGCCGTGAGGTTTGTCCTGCACCGGGTAAACAACGAACCATATGAACCTTTTCTTTTTTTTTTTTTTTGAATCCAATACAATTTTTTTAAAAATATTGAAAAAAACCCCATATGCATAGAATTTCTCACAAATCTGTTGCATCAGTAAACCCTATATATAAGAATTACATGGACCCACGTATCAAAGAAAGTGAAAAATCACATTTTTTTTAACAAGGCATATAGCATGTTGGACATGTGTGGGATTGTATAGAGGGGGTGTAAATGTGAATGTATATAATAAACCTCTATTTAATAACTTATTTTTCTTTTTCTTTTAGGAGGATCGTCCACTTTATTCATCTAGAGTATCAATCAAGTCATCAAGTTCACTGATAATCCAATAAGAAAAAATTCCTATATTATTATAAAAACCCAGCCAATTCACTGATTGACATTAGTTAATAGTTAGCACTTGATTATTTAAAATTGAAAACATAAAAAACTCGTAGTCCTCTTTAGAAATTAGTAATGTACTATGAGATTTATGATTCATTATATATATATTTTTAGATTAATTTATGTTCTAATTTAGTAATACATTTTGTATTAGAGTTCAAAAATGCACATTCTAATTTGATAGGCATCATTTTAATTTGTTTATAATTGTTATAATAACTTTCCTATTTATTATGTATTTTTCTCATAAATATTTATATTCGTTTTATATTTTTACATATTATTTAATTTTAAAATATTTTATAATTATCAACGATAAGATATGTTTAACCCAATTCCAAGTTACCAAGTTTTTTGAGTTTATACCTTATGGTACGGGCCTGGGTGAGTGACCAATCGATCTGTGTGGTGGGGCCACCGGGGACCGGAATTGGGGCGGGGCCAGAGGAACCGATGTAACGTAGTACGGCTGCGGTGGTGAGCACCGGATGTGTGAACCGGGAGGAGACGATGATGTAGTAGTTATATGTGGGCTGATCCACGGTGACGAGCACCGACACCGACTGGCCAACGTGGATGTCCAACGACGAGTAGGTCGATTGGAGCGTGTGCGTGCCCTCAACCTCCACCAGCTTCATCTTGTGTCCTTGAATTCTAATGTTCAACGAGTTTTGTAATCCCACATTAGATATTCTTAACCTGTATGTTTTTCCTGTAACACATAACAAATCATTTTATTTATTCCAAGAATGCATTCAGAAAATTTTGTTCCTATAATAGCCTTGGTAAAAAAAAATTGTACCTTGGTCCACATTGAATGATGTGCCATTGGGTCCACGGCCGTTGATGAGGATGCCGTCAGGGAAAGGAAGCTTCTTTCCTCTGTCGAGGGTGGCTTTAAGTTTCTGCATGAGCAATTCAATCAACTTATTCATTCTATTTGTTGTTCAAGATTGTAGTAACTCATCACCAAGTCAATTGATCCTACCATTTAAAAAATATATTTCTAATGCTAAATTAAAAATAAACATATATGAGAAAATTATACATGTAATAAATAAATAATTCATTATAACAAGAGTTTATATTTTAGGTCGGTAATATATTAACAAGAAGCTATCATGTTATGATGTGCATTTGTTATCACATGAAAAAAACTTTAATGCAAGAATATATTAAGGTAAAATATAAATCAATATAAATGGGGAAAATCCATATAACCCTTTGGAAATTGTCCGAAATCCATATAGCCTCTTTGACTTTTTCAAAAGTTTATATAATCCTCTGAAAACACTTATGTAACTAAATAATCCTTGAATTAAATTTTTGTTGATAGATGAAAAATATTATGTTTGTTTAACCCTGAATGAAAACACATTATACCAAAAACCCTCTACAATATATTAAAAATGTAGAAATTCTTTTGTTTATGATAATTTTACCTCTCCAGATAGTGTTTTACAATCTGTACGGAGGGATAAAATCATCATTTATAGAAGTTTTTTTTGCATTTTTAACACATTGTATATTGTGTTTTCAAACAAGATTAATCAAACAGAATATTCGTAGAATATTCCCCACTGTCAACAAAAGTTTAACTGAGGGGGCTATTTGAATTTACATAGGTGCTTTCAGAAAGTTAGATGGACTTCAGAAAAAGTCAGGTGTTATATGAATTTCATATGTTTTACAGGAAGTCATTTGAATTTTTTTTCTATAAAATAATATATGAACCATTATCATATTTCACATAGTTTTAAATCACGTTACTAAAAAAATATTAGATATTTTTAATCACAACATGAACTGCATATTTTATTTTTTTTCTCATTGACTTGCGTAATAAGTTAGATTGACACCTAAGTTGAAATATCAACCGATCCACTCAATCTAATTGGGCGAAGTCTCGAATAGTGTTTTTTTTGTTTTACCCACATTGATTGGAGGGTCTAGATCAATTCTTTGCTTTTACTACTGTGTGAAACCATCGCTGTCGGCTGCCGACAAAACAGAAAGCCCATATAATTACAATTCGGATCGATTTGAATAGGTCCCATCTCTAACTTCTCCAATCTTCTACTCTACTCCTAATCATGTGAACCGGGTACTATATAATTATGTAATAGTGGTCCCTACTCCGTCGTCGAAATGAGAACCACAAAAATTAAACCTTTTTTTTTTTTTTATAGTAACACATGATTGGATTAACAAATATAAGAGGTAATGGAAAGGGAATTACAGTGTGGTTGGCCTTGTACCAGTCTCCAATTAGGAGTGTGTAGTCCCCGGCGGGGTCCGGGAAGGGGACGGGTATGCGGGGGCGGCTGAGGATGCGGATGCCGCCAAAGCCTCCGGCCGCCTTGTGGAATTCGAGGGATGGGAAATAGAAGAAGCTTCCGATCTGGTCCTTCACTTGGAGAGTGTAAGTGAAGTTCTTCCCTGGCGGGATCGGGCAGTTCGTCCCGTAGACTCCGTCCTGCCATGAATTCCTCCGCTGTTGGATTCCATTCCTGATATTAGCCAACAAAAATGAAGGACACAATTTGAGATTCAATTGTTGGTGTGTTTTCCATGGACAAATTAACCATAAACTATGTGTATCATGTAAGTGGAGGGAATTCAAACTCAAAATCTATGGATCATATCAAAAGAGAGATGAGATTTAATCGATGTTAGTTTTATTGATTCAAGTTAGTTCCTATTAAGATATTCATATATGTGTCATCTCATTTATGATTTATATGACAATTTCAATAATGTGTCAATCCGTGTCACTGTGATTTATATAGTTAAGTGATAGTTTTAGATGTCATTTTTTCATCCTTTTAAATGACAATTTTCAATAACCAAAGTTGACCCATGTAGCGTTGCCAGGACCAATTAACGTGCATTTTGACTTGGTTTATTAATGTTTGAAAGTCGGAGAGATTTGAATTAATACAACTATACAAGTCATTCCATCATCATCTAGTTACAACCTTTTATAATTAAGGGAGGCTTTTAATGGCACATAAACCTAGACATGAACATCAATGTCATTCGTTATCCCCGTGGAGCGAGGTCTACAACAAGAACTTTAAGGATGACGATTGGGTTATCAATTTGAAACAGAAACCATTAATGAAAGGTTTATAATATAATATATATGTGGCATCTCACATGGTACACATGGGTGGAACGCATCACGATTAGACAAGATTTGTTGGCTAAATATGGGTTTTTTTCCTTGGCTTTTCTAAAGAAAGGGAAAACGACATCATAGGCTATGAAAGGGAACAAGAATCTCTATCAAGTGTCACGTTCACGCATCAGATGATGATAATTAGATAATACATACAATTTAAAACAACTCTGACTGTCACCATAGGATATGTTGTCTATCCTCCTATTCAATTCCTCCTTAACCGTATTTGGGGTTCATCACTTTCACTGAAAATGACCCACCAAAAGAAAGAATTAGAAGATCAACTCACCATGAGAGGAGGAAGGGCTCAGTCAAGCTGTTGTGTACGTTTATGATGAGGTTGTCGTTTGTTACGGAGTAGATATCAGGGCCCGGGAATTGGCCATTGATTAGTATCCCCTTCAAACATAAAACAAATACAGAGCATTAGAGAAAGAAAGATTAAGTAATGAAAAACTAATGGTGGTACTCACCTGCTGTCGAACGCCGAGTGGATAAATGTCACCGAACGTTACATTCCAGTCGAAGAACCTATATGGGTCCTCTGCATTCACAGAGACAGAGAACGCCAGAGATAGTAGACAAAGAAAACTTAAACGAGGAGCCATTTTTAAGGCTCTCTCTAAATGCATGTCTCTCTCTCACTCAAAAGCTCTCTTAGAAGTTGAGGAGAAAAATATATACATGTATATATACAAGTGTATGAGTGGAAGAAATGATGGTAATGTGAAAGTGCGGTACAGAAGGGGAAAATATTGGGAAACCGCGAGTGTGTATAAACAATGAAAGATAAAAGGATGATGAGCGTCGGTGAGGTGTATGAGAGATGGAGAGGTGGAGCCCACCCACCGTCTTGTCCCGTGAAGCGAAGGCACCTCTCTCTCTCTCAAAAAAAAAAAAAACCTTCTTGTTTTCTGTGGGGCATGTGCTCTTCTTCGTCTTTTCTATTGTTGGGTTGGATGGGGGTGTTTTTATTGAGGGTCTGTGGGTTGTGATTTTGCATCTGATGGTATTGCATGCGTGTTGTGGAGAAATTAGAAGAGCTTGACCGGTAGATCACTGTCCATCACGGACGGAGAGTGAGTGAATGAGCTTGGTTGGGTTCACGGTTAGAAGTTTAAAAGCGTGGGCTCGTGGGACTTGTGTTGACTAGCTTTTTTTTTTTTTTCTGTGTTGGTGCATTGACCCATATTAGAGTTTTGAAAATGTACACATCAGGAAGATCCTGTAACATAGTTAGATGAATGAACTTATAAACTACATCTCATAATCTCATCTTTTAATCAACGGAAATATCCCAATAACCCCATGTGAACCGCCTAAAATCCACGGAACTCTTCTGAAAACACCTATGTAAATCCAAATAGCCGTCTGAATTAAATTTTAGTTAAAATATTAGAATTATTATGTGAATATTTTATGTAATTAACTCTGGTTAGAAAATAATATACCACAAATTTTATACAATGTGTTAAAAATGTAAAAAATTCTTTATAAATGATTATTTTATCATTCTGAATAAGATTTTAGAGCATCTTCAACCATGACTCATTTTGAAGCCCTGTTTGGCTCCATTTTAGAGAAATAGAGAGGGGGAACTCCACCCCCTCCATTTTTACCTCCGATTTTTTTTAATATTAACTTAAATAATAAGATAATAATATAATAATAAATATAAAATTGATTAAATTAATATTATTTTTTTTTCAAATTTTAATATATAAATAATTAATCTAATATAATATTATTAAATTTAGCAAATTTTATTTTAAATTCGATATATCAATGCAAGCTTAATGTATCTTAATTTCAATGTGCATACAGTTAATGTAAGAAAATTGTTATGTGAATTATTTTAATTTATGAAGTTTTTAAATTTTTAATTGCATGACTTATTATAATGTCAAGTAATACATATAAAATTAATTAATATAAAATAATTAATTAAAATGACTGCGTAATAACTTAATCAATATTAGACTCATTTTGAAGGTCTAGACGAGAACTTTCTAATGATATAATATTTATAAATAAATCAGGGGTATATTTAAACCTAACTTACAAATAGTTAATAATTGAATTTATGGTGAAGGATACGAGTGGAATTAAAAAAGATTGTATGCATTGGGGGAAGGTATTTAGGGGTTTTAAATAAAATGAACAGCTCTCCATTTCTAAATTGGAGCTACAAATGCAGCTCAGTTGGAGCCTCTCTGGGATGCATTATGGAGATATGCATCCTGGTTGGAGACGCTATCCAGAGGGATAAAATCGTCATGTGGAAAAGGTTTTTTCATTCCTAATAATTTGTTAGGATTTTTTTTGATATATTGTGTTTTCAGTCAAAGTTAACAAAATAAAATATTCACATAATATTTCTCATGTGTCAACAAAAGTTTAACTCATGAGTTTATTTGGATTTAATAGATGTTTTTAGGGGCCTATATGGATTTTAGAAAACGTCAGGGGTTATATGGATTTAAGACAGTTTACTGGGGGGTTTATTTGAATTTTTCCCTTTAATCTAATGGTATGACGACTTTCTCGCCTTCATCTAGCTAACTGAGATAAAAGCTCCGCTGGAAACACAGCTTCGCGATGCTCTTTGCGAACCAGGATTTGAGAACACCATTATTTCTCAGAGCTTCCACATGATCTCAATACTTCTGCAAGAAGGGAGGGCAAATACTTTGCCCATTTAAAACCCGGACTACCGCAGCTGAGTTCGTACACACCTGAAAACCACTGCATCCCAACTGAATGCCCCTAGTGATTCCTGCATAAATGGCTTCAAACTCAGCCATTAGCAGGGATAGCCAGGGCCAATCCTCATAACCAGCCCCCAACACCGTGTCACCTGTTATATCCAACATCAAATACCATGTTCCAGCTGCTCGTGTTGCTGAATCTACACTACCATCTCTGATAAGATATGCCGTGAATGCTGGCAATACACCATCTTGGACAATGTCCAAATCTCAATTCTGCACACCACACCGCAACCGTGTTTATTACAAGGGCATCGATGTGTGCTTGCTTTACATCTTCAGTTGTCTTATTTTTTAATAATTTTTTTTTTCATTTTCAATTAACTAGATCATTGGAATATATATCATTTTTATAACTCCAATAACATTATACAATATTGCGAAAACAAATTGCAAATCATCCCCACTTCTCTCTCTCTCTCTCTCTCGATCAATTTGTGCTGCCTTTAAAATACGCTTTTAAAGTTAGATATATATAAGGTAAATATGATTGGGGTTTGGACTCAGCTCAAGAAAAATTGCAACCATTTAAAGAGAAATTTGTACCAAATAAAATGGCCAACTCAAAAAACAAAAAAAAACAAAAAACAAAAAAAAGAAGAGGAGGAGGAGGAGGAAAATAAGGGAATTTCAAGAGATGGATCTTTTTTTTGGGTCCACCGTGATTAATCAGACGGATGGAGATGACTACGAGCATGAAAATTGGGCGGATACATGCATCCGAAGTCCGACCCGAGTCTCATGAAGCGGACGTTCGTGTCGACGGTGTTCACGTCGCTCGCGCGCTGGGTGAAGCTCGTGCTTCATGGCCGTCATCACATCAAATCAAATGAAATCGCTGTCGATGATCCTGATATCTACCGTACAAAAAAACAACCGAATTCCTCTTTCATCACATCCATTCAAAACTGAATGATCGCTGGACCCCGACGAAGACTCCCCCCACAAAGTTTAGTTTTGCTGTCTTGTGAATGGAGTCTCTCCCGGGATCCACGGATTTCCACCAAATGGGTACGACTTCCACAACATCCTAACAATGCTGACAGCGAGAACAAAAAAAAAAAAAGAAAAAAACAGAGAGAGAGAGAGAGAGGGCGACGAGACAGGGTTTGGCGGCGGAGGATGGCATGCAATGAAGGTGGCAACATAATGAAAGACATGAGCGGGTTCATCCACATCATACTCCAGATGGCCCTCCTCCTCACCATCTCCAAAATCCTCCACTTCTTCCTCCGCCGCATCGGCCAACCCAGCGCCATCTCCCAAATGCTCGCCGGCCTCCTCATGGGCCCCTCCTGCCTCATCCGCCTCCCCCTCTACAGGCACTACATCATGCCCAACATCAACGAGGACTACCTCCTCAGCCTCGCCACCCTTGGCCGCATGTGCTTCATGTTCCTCATCGGCCTCGAGATCGACCTCCCCTACATGTTGCGCAGCTCCCGCCGCGCCGCCATCATCGCCTACGGCGGCACCCTCCCCTGCTCCCTCCTCGCCGCCTGCTTCTCCCCCGTCATCTACTACCTCACCAACGCCCACGGCTCCCGCCTCACCTTCGCACTAACCCTCATGCTCATCTTCTCCAACACCGCCTCCCCGATCCTCGTCCGCATGTCCACGGAGCTCAAGCTCACCACCTCCGAGATCGGTCGCATTGCCATCTCCGCCGCCCTCATCAACGACATGTCCTGCCTCACCATCATCGCCATCACCTCAACCGGCGCCACCGCCACCAACTCCACCTCCATGGGCTTTTCCGACCGCGCCACCCTCGGCTTCACCGCGCTAGCCCTCATGGCCTTCGTCACCCTCGTCACCCGCCCCTTCGTCCGCTGGATCAACCACCGAAACCGCCACCGCCACTCCATACGCAACACTGAGGTCGTCGTCATCCTCATCTTCGTCTTCGGCGTCTCCGTCATCACCGAGATGCTCAGCTACAACAGCATGATGTCGTGCTTCATCTTGGGCCTCATGTTCCCGCGAGAGGGCGGCACGCAGAGGACGCTCGTGCGCAAGCTCTCCTACCCCGTAAACCACGTCATCCTCCCCGTCTACTTCGGCTTCATCGGCATGTCCACCGATCTCTTCGTCGTCTTCCACGCCCGCTTGTTCTGGACGGTCGTCATCATCGTGTGTCTCAACACCTTCGGGAAGGTCTTGGGGACCATCCTCGCCACGCAGTACCTCCAATTCCCGCTACATGAGGGACTCGTTCTTGGGTTCCTGTTGAACGTGAAAGGCCACATCGACATGATCATCATCACCATGGCTAGGAAGAACAACATCTGGGGGCAGGAGGCCTTCATGGTGTTCCTCACCACCATCATGGTCAACACCTTCATCGCCGGACCCTCGTCGGCCTTCATCGTCCGCCGCGAGCGACGCGCGCTCAAGTACATGTCGATGGGGCTAGAGTTCCAGAAACCCGAGAGCGAGGTGCGGATCCTCGCCTGCGTGCACGGGCCGAGGGAGCTCCCGACCATGGTCGGGCTCATCGAGGCTTCGCGGGGGACGGACCCGACCAAGACCCCGCTCGCGGCGTACGTGATGCATTTGGTACGGCTCACGCAGAAGATGGCGACGACGATGCTGTACCACCAGCAGGAGGACCACAGGATGGACGACAACGATGAGGACGAGCTGGGTGGGGACGATGCGCGGCAGATCAACACGGCCATCGACGCGTTCACGATGGAGAACGGGATCACTGTCCGCCAGGTCACCGCGGTCTCGGCGTTCTCGAACATGCATGAGGACGTGTGCAACGGTGCGGAGGACGTGCGGGCGTCCATCATTATCCTCCCCTTCCACAAGCACCAGCGCGTCGACGGGAAGATGGTGAGCGGGAGGGACGGGGTCCGCCTCGTCAACGGGAAGGTGCTCCGACACGCACCGTGCACCGTCGGGATACTCGTGGACCGTGGGCTCGGGACGGGCCCCACGGCCGTGGCGTCCAGCAGCCAAGCAGGGGCCGCGCACCACAACCTTGTGGCCACGCTCTTCTTCGGCGGGCCGGACGACAGGGAGGCACTTGCGTTCGCATCGAGGATCGCAATGCATCCCAACATCAGCCTGACGGTGGTGAGGTTCCTCCCGATGCGGAGGGGGGAGTATGAGGCAGGGATTGAGATGGAGGCGTCAAAGGACAATGAGGTGCTGATCGCGATCAACAACCATGAGAAGGAGGCGCAGGCAGATGAGGAGTTCCTCTCCCGGTTCTACGACAGGCACGTGGCAACGGGGATGGTGTCGTATGTGGAGAAGTTTGTGGAGAACGGGGCTGACACGGTCACCGCGCTGAGCGCAATGGAGGGGATGTACACGCTGTACCTGGTGGGGAAGGGTGGGAGGGGGATATCACCATTGACGATGGGAATGAGCGAGTGGGAAGATTGTCCGGAGCTCGGATCGATAGGGGACCTCCTCGCATCATCGGACTTCACTACCACGGGTTCTGTTCTCGTCATCCAACAGCACAACAAGACGAACGAGGGAGATCTTGACGAGGATTTCTTAATGTTGTGAGGCTTAGTTGAACAACCTTCACTTTCTGCAAGGTTTCAAAAGAAGAGCCACCCTCCCTCCCTTCCTATCTGTACCTGGTGGGTTTGATGTTGTAAAGATCAAAACTCACACAAATTTCTACTCAAGCATTCAAGCAGTCAACCATCTCACTGGGCACTTCATATGTTAATAACAACTAGGCGCCATAACCTGCTCCTTTACTTCTCTTTTTGGTTTCTAATGGGTGAGATGGTAAAAATATAAATATCAATATTACTTTTCCTTTCAATGATAATACATGAAGAGCGTCCTGAAAAAAATTTAATGGTGAATGGGGTATTATCACCCTTCAATGGAAAAACTGTTGTGGGAGTGATGATCAGAAATCAAGGGAACCGCAATGTTTGCTTTCGAGACTAGATCTCTGTGTTTCTGGACGAGTGAGCCCTCGTACTACATCTTTCTTTGGACCGTTGACAGCTCTGGCTCGACCAATTCCGAGCTTTGGCAAGCCTCGATTTAGACCGTCCAGGAGAACACAAGCTTTACACCATTTCTACATCTCCAAACAAAGGTTAGTGACTCAATTTAGAGGTACACCTTGTCATAGCACAGTTGAACAGGGAGACAACAATGATTCAGTAGATAATAAGCAAACGATCTTAGGAGCACCGAGGAAAAGAAATAGTTAGAATATTTATGCATATAAAACCCACCAACACATTATTTTAACTTATTTTTTGACAGATATATACAAATATTTGCAATGATAGTTACTTTGATTATATATGGGTTTGTAGGTGTCTATGGATCCTAAAAAAAGCTTGGTACTTTGGATATGAGCATCACTTGGAAAGTATAAGAAATGGCACTAAGTATTTAGAATGCTGCAACTGAATAGTTGACAAATAATCAGAAAGCTATATATTTTTTTAGTGAACATCAGGCTTAAAATATAATCAATCTGAAAACGCAAAGCTGGACTTTTTAGCTATAACAAGGTTCTTTTTTTGCATGTATTCTTCCATGCCAGATACTCCTAGTCAAAGGACGAGAGCAAGCATTACAAATGCAATAACAAATTACCTGGCTAGAAATATAACCACATCGTTCACATGTTCCTTGCTCTGGCATTTTAGTCAAAGTGGATATCCTAAAGTTTTCGCCTGATCTGATGATATCTAGTATTGCTCTGGGTCTGCAATGTTGAAGTTCACAGTTAATCAAAAGCAATTGAGAGATCTTAAAACAGTAGAAGTAAAGAAAAACATGTCATGTAGGACATTCAGTATTCAAGGACTGGCTAATCTCAAAATTGTGAAGGCTCATAACCTGATCCTTTCCAGATCTTTTATAAATTCACGAGCAAACCCACGGTATGCATTAGGAGAATAAATACCTGAATTTCCAAGAAATAGTACAAATATAAGATTATGGAATGTACTATAGCAAAAGCAAAACAAGGGTATATTACTTCTATGGAAAGCAGTAATCCAATCTGAACCTCAATCATTCAAATGACAAAAAGGACCCATCTTTTTCCCCTTCACTAAACAAGCATATCATTAAAACAGACAAAAGTGGGGTTGTAAAAGGAGCTAAGCAAAAAAAAAAAAAAAAAGGCACATGAAGAAATTATTTTTGGTTAAAGAGCTTTTATAATAAACTATCATAATGCTCCTCAACATTTTTCAATTTTTTGATGTTAAATTTCCTTAATTTCTGCCCACCATGGACAATAGCTAAAAAGAATCTTCCAGTCAAATTTAACAGCTTCATTCTTAAAAGCTGCATATCATTACAAAAAAACAGGTAACAATAACTAAGAGAAAGGCCATAATAACACTCTGTATCTCAAATTGCTTGTCACAGTTCTTAGTACCCGAATTTCATAGCTGAGGCAAATATTTTGAAATGAATGGTTCTTATAGATGGTGTGCATCACGACCAGCTAAGAACACAATCCATATTCAAGACTACAGAATAAAGTAAAGAACACTAACAGCAGAGGTAGGTTATATGAAATATTACACTCAGTGGAGAAGTAGTCCAGCCTCTTGAAATATGCATACGTGTCATTTGTCAAGGTCATGCAATGTCCAGCTAAGAAAATTTCTAAAAACTCAAATTATACAAGACATTTAGAATAAAAATTTCAACTGCAAGGATATATGACAATCTCCTTCTCGTAGGTGTACTTGAATGGCTTGCATCTTGGAATAGGTCCATCTTCACCAGTAGTTATAAGAGTGCACCTACTCAATCTGAACTTACAGGATAGTATCAGTATGGCAAAAAGATAAGATCGATATGCCAAAAAGATGGTGACAACAATAACATTAAGTGTATATAATGACAAACCATGCCTTGCAATGTCTCCCCGTAATATGTTTAAAAGGACTGTTTCTGCAATGTCATCTGCATTATGCCCAGTAACAAGTTTTTCTGCTCTCAACAATGCAGCGCCTCGGTCTAGGGCCTAGGAGGAGGAAAATCAAGAATGAAAAACAGCAAGTGAACGAGAAAAACTCGAATACAGAAAATTATGCATTGCCCCATAAATGTGTGGCAAACAGTAAGGCATATCGTGAAAATCAAGAAAGTCTAGAATTGGGTTCTACAAAGATCTAGGACCACCTATCAACTACCTTCAACTTATGCTAAAGAATTCAACATGAGAAAGCAGTAGGAATAGATAAAATGCTAGCAATGAATATGGGCATGGTCCATAGTTCATCAAAGAATAATCCTCCACAGGATTGACCATTAAAGAGGAATTGCATCTACAAGGCCCAACTAAGAAACTATTTCTGAAACATTTCATGACTCACATGGCTCTAGATGGTCCTTAATTTTTTATTGATGCTGTAAAGGATTTCAGCTTCACCATGTGTTCCAATTTTCCCCTCTTTCATACCAACTCTTCTGACCATGTGGACTTAAGCAACCACTAGTATGTTTTTTGTGGAAATCCAAAGGCCATATAAAATATTTTGAATATAGCAATTATGTAATACATCCAAGTACAAAAAACTTAACCATACCTAATCCACAATGACAACAAGAACAACACTTTAAATAAATGCTGTCATGTAATGGAGAAAACAATGAGGACAGATGAAACTTGACCTCATTATATCACATCTTGAAGTTATTCAGAAAATGAAGTGGAAGATTATGCATTGATCCAACAAGAGGGTTCCACTAAGAAACATCATGGAATAGGAAACAGGACACAGACCACCAAAAAAAAAGATTATATAAGTTCACATACCTGGCGCCGGAAAACACCACAAAAAGTGCAGTTGTTTTTCAGTCCTATAGCCTTCACAATTTCATCCATTGTCCAGCCATAAAGATCCTTGTACGATACAATCTTCAAAGGCAACCCATACTGGGGGCAAAAAAAAAAAACTAATAAACTGAGTCATTTGGTATAAAATTCGTTTAGCAAATTCAACAGTGTGAATAACAAGAAGCTCAATATCTTGGTGAAAAAGATCATTTTCATACGAATAAAGATAAATATATGTTCCTTCACCATCCTGCAAGGCAAATGTCCAGCTATATCATCTTTTCATCTCATGCAACTCATATTCAGATGTAGCCCCATAATAAAGTGAAAGAGATTAAGGTCAAAGTTGATATTAAATGAATTAGAAAATTAATAGAAAGCTTCTGCCATGGAAAAAATACTGTTATTGATCACTGTTGAGGCCTGTTGCATTAACCTTGCTATGGGCATTCACAAACTATTGTTCTTCTGTATAAATCTATTATACGATTATGCTTATAAGCTTGATTCAATCCAATTTATACTATCATGGAGAAAAGTGAGATCACACAACACATTATATGAGCGTGCAATTAATATTTTCCGATAAAAATTCAAGGTCAAGCTCAACAAAACAAAAAATGAGACATATATAAGCAATAAATAATTCAGATACAACAACAGACAACAGAGCATGCCAAAGAAATGTAAGGTTTGCCTACAAGTCATGCAATCAATTCATTCATTTTAGTAGACGCATACATGTATAGTTCTGAATCTTCTGATACATGACACAGTTGTGGACTTTCAAGCACTTTATATACAAAAACTCATATTCAAGGAACACAAATACAAAGATAATGGAACAGTTGATCAACAAATCACCTGAATTTCATTTCTTTTGACAGTTTCAAGGGAGTCGTCCCTGTACCCCGTTATCCCCTCATCAACAGACAATAAAAATAGGTCCAAACCATAATTATGTCGTCGATTCAGCTCCGAAAGCACGTAAGCAAGCACAGTCGAATCTGACCCCCCCAAAAATATAAAAAAAACAATGATCCATTAAAAACAAAAACCTGATCTCTGAATGTACAAAAGAACCAGAATTTCATGAGTCTCACCTTTGCCACCAGAAGCTCCGATGGCGACGCGTTCGCCGGGCTTGAAGAGGTTGTTATCGACGATGGCGCGGTGTATCTCTTCCTCGAACACGGAGTAAAAACACTCCCGACAGATCTTTCATCGGAAATTCAATTAAAATAAAAATAAACGCGAACAAGGGGTAGAGAAGGAGAGTGAAGAAGAACCTGTTGAAGGGTTTTGGGTCTCTTGATGGAGGCCTTCCTAAGGTTGCAGACGGAGCACTGACGAGGCCCTGCTCTCCTCGCCCTTCCCTCGCTCTCTCTCTCTTCCATTCTCTCTCTCTTCCCCCAAATCCGTCTCACCCTCGTTGTTTAGGTTAGGGCCGCGGGTCGCCCTTATTTTTGTTATCTGAATCGGGTG
This sequence comes from Acorus gramineus, assembly GCA_030737835.1. Taxonomy (NCBI): domain Eukaryota; kingdom Viridiplantae; phylum Streptophyta; class Magnoliopsida; order Acorales; family Acoraceae; genus Acorus; species Acorus gramineus. The sequence goes on along the minus strand of CM060856.1, from coordinate 13,735,896 downwards.
CATCTTTAGTCTCTACCCGGCCCATTGACATTGCAAATTGGGACACGTTGATCTCCCACGTGCAAATGTGCAATTCTTTAATATCGGGGGCATTTATTTCCACCCCTTCAAGTATTCATCTTACCCTAAAAAAATAATAAATTTTAATTTTTTATTAATATAGATCAACCTACCGCGCCCTTCTCCCTTAGCCCCGTTTGAAACGAGAATAAATCCCTGAATAATCTGGTATTGATTAGAATAAGGGTTTTAACCTGTTTATTTGCATGATATATCCTGGAGTATTTTATGCAAAATAAACTGGTATAAAGTGGTATATGGATTCCAATCAACCACTGGAATTAAAGTTATCCTAAGTCATTCCACCCAAAGAATATGTGGGCTTACTGTCAAATCAAGTGTCATCACCTATTATAAATCACCTATCAAATCAACTATCATTGTTTTTTCACTTTTTATAAATCTTTATCCATACTTTATTCACATTTTACCAAAACAATAAAATGTTTATTCTTATGTTTACCAACGAGAATAATTCAAAACACAACCAAACACAAAATCATTTTATCCTTATTTATACTCACTTATGCCAGAATAAATGTATACCCAATAATAAATCATATTCCCGTTCCAAACGGGGGCTTAGGTCTTCCGCCAGAAGCTCCTTGACGCCATAAACTATGGTGCCTCCCGCTACCCGCTAGTGGAGGATAGACCGTATTGTTTTTGGGATGAGTATTTCTTCCTTAGGTGGTTCCCATTCGTGGACGACGATTTCGTGGCGTTTCGAGACCAGGCGGAGTCGGTTTAGGACGATGACGATATGTGGTAGATAAAGAGCATTCAACACATCCCTAATTAGTAGATTTTTTTTTATATTTTTGGGTTTTGTTTTTGGGATCTTCTTTTGTTTTATCATGTGTAGATTTTGATAGTGGTTGACGATGAAGGAAGATTGGGGTTTGTAAATGTGAGGAAGGTATAGGTTATGCATTGATTAATAGGGTCGAATACTCGAATGACCTCTCAGAGCCTTCGCTGCCATCTCCGACGTGGGGAAGGAGCCAAGCCAAATGCGTGACCTCCTTCTCCCTTTCACGATTGACCTATCAGGGCTCACTTATCTCGGAGACGACCACCTCCCCACCGACGGGAGGTGCCGCAGCTCACGGCGTTAGTGAGCTTCCGACGGTGGACCTAAGAGAGAAGGGCTGGGTGGGCTTGTCTCGGTAAAAAAAAAAATTGAATTTTTTTATTTTCCAGGGTGGGTTGAATATTTGAAGGGGTGGAAATAAATGTCCCCTTTAATATTCAGGCAGTGTTTGATAGTATAGTTGTAAAATTAGTCTGTTGCAAGTGCTAGGTTATTCTGCCTAGTTTTTAAAAATTACAGTTTTTAAACACTATTTTTCTCAAATATGTTTGCAAGAAACTGTCATAGTTTTTCTATTTGATTGCACGAATACATAAATAACTTTTTTTAAATGCAAAACGTACCTTAGATACGACCCGTTTGGATGGATAAACAAAGGAGAATAGGAGGTGGGATAAAGGGGAATAAGGAGTTTTGTTATTTATTTGAGTAGAATAAGCATTTGCAATATTATTTTGTTAGATAAATTTGGAATAAGATAGTATACCTATCTAGGGACTCTCTGAAATTGGATTAAATAATCCAGCTAATATATAATTTGGGGTAAGGTGATTTTTATTAGTTAATAATTATTTCTCTTATTTATTCTTTGGATATATATTTACATTATTCATAATGATATAAATATCTTACAAGATATTATGTAGCATATTTTTATAAATGTTTACCAAAACTGTTACAACAAAGTTTTATTAATAACAGATATGATATGAACTTAAAATCAAATCTTAACAATGTTATGGTATCTCACACAACTTCAACAATTAATATCTCTTAACATGTCATGATAATCTCCTTGATTGAAGTCATAATCCTAACTGTAACAACTTTTTATCAATTACTAGAAATCCCAATATTTAATGAAAACAAAAACCAATGCGCACAGTCATCTATAAATGACAGTTTGTATTATTGTTTACGTGGCACAAAATATTTGAATCCGAGATCTACGGTGACTAAACGTGTTAGAAAAAGTCGGCAAATAAAATCTTACCTGTCATACTGAATTAGTTTATCACTTTTAAATTTTAAATAAATACATAAAAACCGACTTTTAATATTTTATGATGTTCATGGCGGTGCACATATAACCGATATCCCACAAAATATATTATAATCAAAATAAAAAATATACCATTGATTTTTTTAAAGTGAAAGGTAATATATTTTATTTTCAATTCGAGTAACCAAAAGTATATCAACTACACTATTTAAACTCAATCATAATGAGATATGTTTCCAATTCTAATAACAAAAATCTATCAATTTTAACTAATTCAACAAGATTATAATTAATGGGGTTGGGAAATCGATTAACAGGTATCGACAATCATTAATTTGAAATTGTTAGAATAAAGAAAAGGGAATTATTGTTGTTATTATATTAGAGGAGCCAAAGGGCTCTATTTATAGATACATAGAGGAAACCCTAAAATACAAGATAAGGAATCTAGGAGAACTAGGAAACTAATAATAACTAATAATATCACAATAATGATAATAAAGATATAATATTATCCTAATAATGATTCTTTAACACAATATAATTTTAAGAAACAACATTAATATATTTAATTAAGGGCAAGTACACATCAACAATAGCACCATAACATGTTCAAACAATACATGTGAAAAGAAACTGGGATTCATATAAATATAAAATTTTATCATTTTTAGTAACAAATTATTTGATTAGATTTTTATAAAAAAAAAAATAACTACACGTAGCACTGAATATATGTTAAATCTAATGTATACATATAAATTATCGATTTTAATAATAACCGATTACCAAAGTCTAGCAACTAGTTCTGTTAACTGAACAAACTCAGTATAATTAAATATATTTCCAATTCTTATGAATTAACAAAAATAATATTAGTTTGTTACAGTTACAATCAAATGAAATATATTTTTTTATCCTAACAACTAACAAAAATCATAACAGATATGCCGACCCTCTCAACTTTATATATATATATGGCCAAGGCCACAAACCTCCATATTAATTCTAATAACTCTTTCTCCTCTCATTCTATCTCTAGATCCCTCTCTCTCTCACACAGTCTTTAATTTGTTTGTTTTTCTTACATTCTTATAATGGATAAATATAGTGATGAAAATCAAGATGGCCATAAGCATGAGGACGGCGAAAAGGAAATATTTTTTGTGGAGTCATATGAAGAAGAAGCAGAGGAAGGAGATGATTACTACGGAGAATATTATTACAATGACGAATGCGAAGAAGGATCTGAAGAAGATGAAGATAATGTAGAAGAAAAACACCAAGAAGAACAATACTATGATAATGGAACCTTCTTATTCAAGGCGACCTATCGTTGTTATGGAGCACCTGCAGTGCACAAGGTTTGAATGATACATGAAATTCAATTTTTTTTTAATTTCTTTAAAGTCCACACTGAAAGAACCATTGCTCGTTTTTACATAAAATAAGATAAAATTCGTATATGCTATATACACGCACCAATATTTGTGCAAGTTATTTTAAAATAATAAATACAAGTTTTAAGAAAAAAAAAATCCTGATATATTGGCGTTTCTTTGTTTCTGTTATTTCAATTTTTGTCATACACTAACTTGCGTCTCTTTATTTATTTACAGACTCTTGATGAAGGCAACAGAAGTATGTTATTTATCTTCTCTACTCAAATAACATTGTGTTCATTTTTATTTATTTATGTTGTTTGTTTTAATAATGAGTATGATGTGCAATTGCATGTGCCTATTTCAATTCATTGATTTTTATTTTTTTTGTTTCAGTAATAATGCCTCCTTCAGCATTGGATTGGCTAGGTGAGAAAATAATTCCCTCTATCATCATATGGTCTTTTGATGATAATTTTGCATGCACAAATTCTGTCTATTATCTTTTCATGTATGGATTTTTTTAAAAATAAAAATTCACCATATACAGAGGCATTGGAGGTCGAATATCCTTTGTTCTTCAAAATTCGAAATCGCGATACAGATGTAACATCGCACGTTGGTGTGCTTGAGTTCAGTGCCGACGATGGCCATGTATATCTACCAAGATGGGTCAGTGATTTTGAGCCTAACAAAGTAGAATCTAATAAAAAAATTATTTTTTTTATGCTTTTAATGTATTTTCTCACTTTTTTTTTTTTTGGGACATGAAGTTGTTGGAAGAATTAAAATTGAAAGATGGAGATATGGTGGAGCTGTTGAGTGCCAGCCTTCCTAAGGCTCAATATATGAAACTCCAACCACAGTCCAGAGAATTCCTTAACTTGCCAGATCCAAAAGCCATGTGAGTATATCTTACTCTTTCTTCAATACCATCCAAATCAATATATAAGACTGGATTCCATAAGTCTCCAATTAAAGATTAATTTATGAAAAATATTGTCACAATCTCACATCTTAATTTAGTTTATCATTGGAGACATGATGATGTATGTATGTATAGAACAATATGAAGATGAATACTTGGAGAAAAATGGATTCCAAATTAGTTTTAAAATATCTTTTTTTGAAAATATGTCAAAATGGTATTTTCTATTTTTGCCAAATCTCTATTTAGAGTTACAAAAATCACATTTTATTGATAAATTTTGAATTTAGAATTTTTAGGATCTTATTTCGGATTTTTAGGATTTGCATTAAGTGGTTTTCGTTTTTAATAGTTGTAATAATTGTGCCTTTTACCATTTTAGCAGAGTGTATTTAATTAGTAGCATAAAACATGCTTCAATTATTTGAATAAACTTGTTTTCTTTTTTTAAAAAAAATAGTTTTAATAATTTCTTTTTACCATTTTAGCAAAATCTATACTTAATGACATAAAAATGTTTTCTTAATAATTATATCATTAATAGCATGTCTTGGAGAATAATTCTTGATAATTGTGAAACTTTTTATATGGAGAATCTTTATATATCAATAAAATTTATTTTCCTTTAATTTGTGAGTTTTTTTTTTCTCTTGTGGATTTTAGAATATCTTGTGTATTTAAGGTTTATCATACAATTTTGACATATAGTTCAGATTTTTCTATCATATTATACTATTATGTTGCCTTACATGATCAAACTTTAGTGCGTTTAACTATGTTTTGATGTTGGTTCTGTGCAGCTTAGAAAAACAGCTAAGGAGTTTCTGTTGCCTCACAGAGGGTGATAGTTTCCTCATAACATTCGGGTGCAGGAAATTATATTTCAATGTTATTGAGGTGACGCCAGGTTCTGCTGTCTCAATATTAGAGACTGACTGTGAAGTGGAGTTTGCCCCTCCCTTGGAGTTGAATACAGTTCCTTCACAGCCACCACCAACATTGGCTACTGATGATAAAGGTTTAATTGTTTTCTTCTTCTTCTTCTTCTTGTTTTTTTTTTTTTTTTTCATTTATGTTGTCATTCATTAGTAACCAAATTTAGTTCCACTGATTACATATTTTATTACCTCTGCTAACATCCAAAGGATAATAATTTATATTAACTTAAACTTGTGTGAATAGTTTATGCTGACAATCTCTGTAAAAAAAAAAAAAAAAAGTCACACAGAAATACAATGATTTTTAAATGTTCAGAACATGCATGTGTTATCTTACTTCTTATCTTTAATTTAATCATGTAGAGTTTGGAAATTCGTTAAGCATGATCATTCTCAATGGTTTTTTTAAAAATTTTGTAGTTATATATTTGTCTAATGAAGTATATCATATTATAAAAAAATGAATTTACAAGTTTTTTTAACTTCACATTTAATTGTTTATTTTTATGTAATATGGAATGTTGTAAAAAAAAACATGCATAAAACTAGTTATATGCTAGTCTAGAAGAAAGATGAGAGTTGCAGGAAGGAATAAGTATGTCTACATTTTTAAATTTTTATATATTTCTGTCATACCCGATTTTCTATTTATATATGTTTTTTGCATTTATTATGTTGTTTACAAATATATTCACAAATTATAAACTTATCCATTTTTTGGTTTTTAATATTAACAGTGAGAGAATCCATCCGGGCATTCGAGAAGTTTAAACCATTCGCTGCGGAGGAATCTGAGAAGGAATTTGAGAATAAGAAGTTTGAACCATTCACTGGAAAGAGTTATTTTCTGAGAGACCACGGGCAGATGTCTGATAAATACAATAATTAAGAACAATGCTCTTTATTGTTGTTTTCTTTCCTTTTTTTCGCTGTTCTCATATTTTGAATTTGGTTCTGAACTGTGATGATGTAACATCTATTTTTGGTTTAATTTGATCTAATGATCTTTTTGTGGATTCACTTTGCAATGTCTTCATATAATATGTTTTTTTGAGGAAAGTATTTTTCAATTATATAATCTTCATAGTTTCATCCATCTATTGCCCAGGCCTAAAAATTATTGTATGATATTACCTTCAAAGGCAATTCATAGCTAAAGAATCATTTAGAGTTGATTTAACAAGGGGATAAGTGGTTAGGTAAGGGGATAACTGTGGGGATTATAAGTGAAGGATGACAATTTATCTCGTTTGATACATATAAAAAATAATCAAGATAAAAAATACAGATAGTTATTGCCCTGATTTTGAAAGAAATAAAAAATTTATTCCAACTAAATGCTGGAATAACATTTATTCTCATTTTTTGTCTCAATTTTGACAAATATGAATAATAATAAAACTGATGAAATTTTTATCATTCTGACAACTTATCATTAAAATTTTAATCCCTAATGAATTAGTTATCATGGAAGAAAAGTATATATAAAAGATTTTCTCAGAAAAAAATGTTTTTGTTCATTGTCAAGGCATGTTGCAACAACAACCTTGTTCAAAAGTACATCCCCTCGCTGGTGGGGTGGATGAGTTGCACCCGTCCCATCTGGATGACCTGGGTTCGATCCGGACTAACTCCCTTTGTGGAGTAGTTTATGTTGGTTTATGGGCTTTGTGTCCAATTGTTGTATAGTACTTGCCCCCTCCTGGGTCTTGCTACAAAAAACAAAAAAAAAACTTTGTTTAGAGACTTGTTTATAATTCTAGAGAGGTGGTATGGTGCATATGGTGCGGGCACCATACCTCCTCTTGGTTACCTTATAATCACCATACAATTAGGTTGCATCGGATGGTAAGAAAATGGTTCATAAAAAAACCACAAGAGAAAAAAGAGGAGATCATGTGGAGAAAAAAGAGGGATGACTGGTTCATGTGATATGTAATTTTTATGGGTTGATTATTTTAACCATCTAATTAAAATTTTATCTCATCTGATGGTAATGAAAGGGTGACCGCATCTAAAGAAAGGGGTATAGTGACTGCATCTTATTATTTCACTGTAATTATATTTAATACACTATATTTTAATGTTTGGAACATTTATGATTCTTTTAATAAATATGTACGGTGAAAACTAATATGCTTTTTTCATACAAATTCTCTTTTTCAAATATTTTATATCTAATTAATATTAAAATTGTTACAAGCTTTCCTAGTGAGATGCATTCTTCTTTAGCTAAAGTAGAATATACTCAATTCATTGAAATGTATCACTAAAATAATTTTTTGTGGACATATTCCATCTGAAGAGTACCCAAAGCAAATTGTTTGCAGCAATATGCATAAAAAAGTTGGTAGTTGTAGGTAATTCTAATAAACGATAGAGACAATATTTTTTAATAAAATAAAAAAATAAATAGGGGATCTATTGATTTTATATGACTTTTTTTAATTTTCAAAAGATTTAAAAGAGATATACAGGTAACCTTTTAATGAAGCTCGATATATAATTATAGAACCGATTGGAAGAGTTCGTGCACAGGTTCTATGCATTCCAATTTATCACTCTCGAAAATGCAACCAAATTCAAAAAAATAAAAAAATCCACGGTTTATGGAATATTATCAGAACAAACTGGCATAACATATTCTAAAAACCAACGGCAGTCATTTGTTTTTGTCAAAACAAAAATAAAAATGCCATCATTTATCGGAAATCAGAACCAACTAGCACAACATATATTCTAAAAACCAACGGCAGTCATTTGTTTTCGTTAATCAAGGGGATATATTTGATTGTCACTCCTTAGTTGTAACTTTTTTATTTTATTTGTTATTCCTTAATTGTGAGTTGAAGTCACCTTGACGTTTCTCAAATTCTTCACAGAGCCTGATTAGTTTTTTTATTTTAACTCTTAAGAGTGTGTTTCTACGCAATTTTGAAGAGAAAAAATAGTAAAATGAGAAAAATTGTGTGAAAGGAAAATTGATAAAAAGAAATCATTTTTCTGTTACCCAGTTTATATGTTCATTATGCTTATAATGGAATGTGAGGGAAAATAATTTCTCTAAGTTTCCATCTTTTATTGTATCCCTTTTGCAGTGCTGGAGTTAGGAATTTGTTTTAGTGGGAACAAAATTGAATCATAATTTTAAATTTTTTTTCTTAGCTAACAATAATCATATGATAAATTTTTCTACCAAATATAAATTTTCATTAAACACAAACGTGGTCAAACAACACAAACAACAAAAAAAAAGTTTAATTATATCTTTTAAAACTATTAAAGAAATAAAAAACAGATAATATAAGAGTTTCATTTGCAGTTTCAATGAGGGGGGAGAGATTGATAGTACAAATAGATAAGACAAAAAATAGTATACATTATGTGATGAGATATATATTCTCATAAAAAATTTAAATACGTACATCATCGAATTGTATTGATTCATTTAAAAAAAAAAAAATATGTGAAAATTTTTTAGTGAGATAGAGGCATATATCTCATTGAACAACTATCGAACTATATGTGACTGCGGATATGATAATATTGTAATGATGACTGTTGTAATAGCGCTAATAACTATTTCACAACCGAGTAAACTATCCACGATTAAGTGACAACTAAAAAAAATAAAATAAAACTATGTGCACCACATTCATAAATATCAATGCTACACAATACATTCAACAATTAAAAATAACCATCAACCTATCTTAACTTAATTAAACTTCTATCATTTTATCACAATTAACCTAAAGTATATGAACTAGTCCTAAAATATGAGTGGCGGTGAGCCCCATGTGGCTCCGCCGCCTTTATCCTCTTGTCAACCACTAAACTGTGGATGTAATGGAGTCTTTACTCACAATATACAAGTCTTCGTTAAGTTTTTTTTCTAATTTATTTGAAGAAGCTACCCCATATAATAATTTATTCCAAAATAATCCGGGGTTAACCTCGTTTTAAACCCAGTGACCATTTGGGTATTTCCCCTCTAATCCACCTCGAATATATCATATTATGTTATATAGCATCATACGTAGTCTATGCATAGGGGTGATAAGCGAGCCGAATGAGTTGAGCTTTGATATATTCAAGCTCGACTCGTTTATGTCAAAGCTCGGCTCATTTATAAACGAGCGAGCCGAGCTGAGCCGAGCTCATGAGCTTCAACGAGCTTCGCATTCTTCTTTATTTTAGTGTTTTTAGGGGGTTGTAAACAAAATTTTAGTCTAAATGAGCTAAGTTCATGAACTTAAACGAGCATAACTTTATATTGATTTAATGTTCTAATTTTACAAGGTTTTTATAACACAAACGAGTTTGAACACAAAATGAAGCTCGATCCAGGTCTCGAGCCTAACCGAGCTTTAAAAATTGTTTAAGCTCGCTCATTTGTCTAATTGAACGAGTCTAAACGAACTCAAACCAAACCGAGCCTGAGCGGCTTGATTCATTTACTAGCCCTATCTATGCAATCCCAAGTTCATTAATTTCTAATTTCACAGTATATATTAATTAATTAACTTAATTATATCTAATTTAATACCTGCGTATTTCATAACATTAAAAATTTCATTTAAAACCATCGTCAAAATGAGTTAATGAGGCGGTCAAGAAACGGAAACCGCGCTTTTTCAGCACGAATCACGATAAAAACCATCAATCCCGGAAGTGAAACCCAAAATACCAAATCTGATCCGAGTCATCACTCGTTGTCACTCACTTTCTCCGAACACCAAATCCCTCCAAATCAGGCAAACCCTCACAAACTTCCCCACTGTAAACCCAAACCCCCCCAAAACAAGCAAACCCAAAATTAAATTCCCAAAACCCTTCAAAATTTCAAACCAAACTCTCTCCAATCGAAAACGATGCACACCAAATCAGAATCGGAGGTGACGAGCCTGGCCGCCTCGTCACCTCCCTGTCCGCTCTACTACGTCGACAGCCCCTCCCCCTTCGACTCGGCGGAGAGGATCTTCTCGTACCTGTCAAGCCCCGCCGGATCTCCGCCGCCTTACTTCCACCACCACCACTCCAGGGACTCATCATCCGCCTCGCGGTTCTCTGCCTCCATCAAGTACCCCATCGGCCGTGGCGGGTGGAGGAAGATGCGCCTGGGAATGGATGACGAAGAGGAGAGGGACGACGACGACGACGACGATAATGATGAAGGTGGCAGCGGGATGTCGAAGCGCGCCTTCTACGGCTGGTGCTTCGTGATTATGTTCTTTGTGCTTTTAATGCTCTTCTCTCTCATTCTTTTCGGGGCTGGCCGTGCTTTCAAACCCAATATCCGCGTGAAGGTCTTCTTCTTTTGATTTTTTTTGAAATGTTTTATTCGGCATTTTTAAATAAATATAATAATTATCACAAATTTTATTTTCATAAAAATATATATTTTTATAAATTGTACTCATATTAAATAAATATAAAAAAATTAATAAGATATATAATCCAATAATATCAACAAATATATGCGATTATGTTTGAAGAGTAAAAAAAAAAATTAGGCGTAACAATGCTTGTTTTTTTTTTAATGGAACATAAACACCCTCTGTTTTTTTTTTTTTATGTGTCTGCGCAGAGCGTGGTATTCGAGAACTACAACATCCAACCCGGGACGGACAGGACAGGGGTACCATCGCTGATGATATCCATCAATTCGACGGTCAAGATGACGTTCCGAAACCCCGCCACCTTCTTCGGCGTCCACGTCACCTCCACTCCTCTCTCCCTCTGCTTCTACGACCTCCCGATCGCCTCCGGTTACGTAAGCACAACAAACCTTTCACCCGGACCGGGTCAAAACTGGGCCGGCCCATCTCACTCAAAAATGGTTAAAAATTAACGAAAACATCCTCGGTTAGTGTAGATGGAGAAGTTCTACCAGTCGCGGAAGAGCGAGAGACTTGTGACGGTCAAGATTGGCGCGAAAGAGATGCCCGTGTACGGAGGGGGTGCTAGTCTGACGCGGAAGGGAGAGGAGCCGAACAGTGTTCCATTCAATCTGACGTTCGTGGTGAGGTCCAGGGCTTACGTGCTCGGAATGCTTGTTAAGCCCAAGTTCTATCGCAGGGTTCAGTGTTTGGTCGTCCTCAAAAAGAACCGACTCGGTGAGTCTTCTGATCTGAAGGAGGACTCTTGCACTTACCATGACTGAATAGTAAGGGTGGTTTTTAATTTGGATGAGTTTTGTGAATAATAATAAAAAAAAAGGTGATTTTTTCATTGAAAGTAGACTGACTATACGAGCATGATTGACTTGTGAGGAGATTGTTTGTAAGGATTGTGGGTGGGGTCGTCGTGCACATGGGTTTCATAGGAAGGGACCATGTAGTTTCGAGGTTTTGATTGGCCCCGAACAAGCTTTATACAGGTTTTGATTCAGGCTATTCAGAGAAGTGTGTCAGTTATGATAATGTCCTTGACCTCTAGAAGTCATTCTCACTCGGAACCCGTGACGACATAAAGAGATGATCGGCTCCCCGCGGATTAGGTGTAACTTGTAATGTATGCAATGTCACATACGTACAGTCTATTTCACTGTTTAAAATGTAGATAACAATTTTTTTTAAAAAAAAAAACTCATATATATTTTTATAAAAACTAAAATATATATTAAAATGAATTGATTAATTTATTTATAAAAAACATAAAAAAAATTTCAAGAAGATATGTAAATCAATTAAGTGAGTAAATGATATATACAAAATTGTATTTGAAACTGGAAAAAAATTACTTGAGTGTCACAAAAGGAAAAATTAAAAAGCCAACTTTTTCTAATGTTTGCAGTGGAAAATGATTGGGCAATTTGATTGAAACAGCTACAAATGTAATATAATTGAAACAGCTATGACTATTCAAAGTGGCAAAATCACTATTCGCGAAAATTTGTTCAACTGGGGGAAGCTTGTGTAATCGCGGGGAATACATAATATGACTATATGACCGGGTCAATGCTAATGTCGTCTCAGTTCAGGAACTTTTTTTCTAATAAAAAAGGGGAAAAAAAATTAAAAATGAAAATTGTCTTGGGGATGATATTAAGATGGAAAAAAGTTCCTTTTTATTTTTTATTTTTCTTGTTTATCTCAAACAATTTTATTTTAGTGATCAAAGAATTTTTTATATATTTATATTTTTTATCATTACTCCTGACTTTTGACTGTCTGGGTTGGTTTTATAATTTAATATGAACCAAACCGATTTGCTCCTGACCCTGTTTGGACATCCGTCGAGAGCTAGATTAATCATAATCTATGACTTTCGTTTTCAATATTATTTTCACTGCCACATACGTAACATTCAGTTGTTCTTTACTGAGAGACCTCGAATCCGCCAGAAGTCCCAGTGAAATATTTAACAACATTCGTAGACCGCGGTATCATCCACGCCCCAAAATGCCTCAGCCTGTACACACCAGGCACGGCCTCCTCCGGTATCTCCCACTCGATCCTGGCATAACTGCTCAAGCTAGCATTCAAAGCCGTCCATTTGAAAAACAGACACAAATCATCATCGTCATAGACCGGCATCCAACGGTCCTCCATGAGCATCTCCACTGACGCGAACGTTCCCTCCGTCAACAGGTCGTTCCGCGGGGCGGCGCTCCAAAACGTGGCGCTCGCTTTCTCTCCTCCGCGGAACCAGCCTCTGCTGGGGACCGCCACGTCCGTCTTGACGTCACCGAATTTGACGCCGGGCGGTGTCGTATCGCCCGAAGGGGGTGATAAGAGGCTGATGAGATGCGATGAGAGATCGGGCGGTGACAGGCCGTTGTTTATTGGTTTCTCTCCCTTGGCCATGGATGTCGCTAGTTTCTTGAATTCTTGGATGTAGGCCGATAGTGTGTGTGGTCCATACAATGTAGATGCGGCCTGTAACATAATCTCTTCATGAATTTCATCTAAACAAGATCAAATGCACCCGGTTAAGGAATTTGGGATTGTAATTAACCTCGTATCGTTGTTGTTGGTACTCTTCGAAAGTGGTGATATATTGGGAGTAGGTGTTCGAGAGCCCTGCAATCACGACGTGGGTGTCGTCGTCGAATTCTCTGTTCCCATTGGCTATCAGCGTCTCCTTCACTGCCTCTCTTAGCCTCCTCCCTGCCATTGTCGTGAACTCTGCATTGATCAAAGGATCAGTTAAACTATCACAATCCTGTTAATTAACAGTCTAGGGGTCGTTCGGGTGGTGGACTTACCTTTGTAGCGATCCAAAAAGTTAATCGCCTTTTCTAATGGTTTTTAAAATGGATCAAAGACATCTAAGTCCTACAGACAATAGAAAATCCATATAAATCCCTATTAAAATTGGGACAGACATACAAGTTCCTGAAAATTCAGAAAAACCCAATTATCATCCCTCTGTTAAATTTTCATCCAAACTTAAGAGAATACTCCATCACATATAGTAGTGTAGACATTGAAGTCCTTATAAACAGTCATAAAGACAAATTAGTCCCTGCAAAAGACAAATTGCCCCTGAAAGACTTTTACATTAAATTGTGTACACATTGCAGTCCTTATAAATAATCATAAAGACAAATTAATCCCCGCAAAAGATAAAATTGCACCTGAAAGATTTTTACATTTAATTAGATAGATATTGCAGTCGTTATAAACAATCGTAAAGACAAATTGGTCCATGTAAAAGACAAAAATGCTCCTGAAGGATTTTTACATTTAATTGTGTAGATATTGCAGTCCTTATAAACAATTATAAAGACAAATAATATAATTTTTTTTTCATCTTTTATCCTATCGCTCACACTTCACCTGAACAAATAATGAATAATGCTCTTTTCTTTAAAGTTTTTTCTTGCTTTGTAATACCTATACATGATTTTTCACAAAATTTGTTTATTTACATTCCTAATACCTATACATGATTTTTCACAAAATTTGTTTATTTACACTCCTAACAGAGAGAATTTTAATAAACCCATGTCACTTTTTTTACATCCCTGAAAACAAAATGGTCAAAAGAATGCATTCTACTGGTTAAAATATTTTTTTACATCCAAATTGAGATTTTCAAGTGGAGTGTGAGTGATAGATAGAAGATGAACAAATAAATAAAAAATTATATTATTTGTCTTTATGGTTGTTTATAAGAACTGTAATGTCTATTCAATTAAATGTAAAAGTCTTTCATGGGTAATTTTATCTTTTACAGGGACTAATTTATCTTTATGGTTGTTTATAAGAACTGTAATGTCTATTCAATTAAATGTAAAAGTCTTTCATGGGTAATTTTATCTTTTGCAATGACTAATTTGTCTTTATGGTTGTTTATAAGGACTACAATGTGTATACAATTTAATGAAAAAATCTTTTTGGGGCAATTTTGTCTTTTGTAGGGATTAATTTATTTTTATGACTGTTTATAAGGACTTTAATGTCTACACAATTATACGTGATAAAATATTATTGGAATATTCCATTAAGTTTTGGATGGAAATTTAACTCAGGGATGATAATTGGGTTTTTTTGAGTTTTCAGGGACTTATACGTCGTCCCAATTTTAATAGGGACTTATATGGGTTTTTTCATGTTTGTATGGACTTAGATGTTTTTAACCCTTTTAAAATACATGCTTGCTTAAAAAGTTTATTTCAATTTTAAGGTCCGTTTAAAAACACATGTGAAAAATAAGTTTTTGAATAAAGTGACCTAAATAAAATTGATTCCTGAAAAACGGATTTTTTCGCTTTTTAAAAATCAACCTTTTTGCACTTATAGAGATAAAAATCATTATCACGACACGTGTCATATTAGGGGTGATGTGTCACACCAGGACGGAAGTGGGCCTATCGTGGGACCCGCAAATCCGAGTTCCAATCCTTGGCCATGATGACTCTCCTAAATGTACTTACACGACTAGATCCAGTGTCTAGTTGGGCACTAGGAGAGCGAGTAGTCTAAGGTACGACCAGAAGTGAGGTGTGGTCGGGTGTGGTCGGTCGACCTTACTCTTCGAAGGTGAGTAGTATAAGGTACGACCAGACATGAGGTCTGGTCGGTCGACCTTACTCCTCGAAGGCGAGTAATTTAAGGCACGACCAGACATCAGATCTGGTCGGTCGACCTTACTCCTCGAAGGCGAGTAATTTAAGGCACGACCAGACATCAGATCTGGTCGGTCGACCTTACTCTTCGAAGGTGAGTATTCTAAGGCATGACCAGACATGAGGTCTGGTCGGTCGACCTTACTTTTCGAAGGCATGATGTGAAGCGTACCGGCGAGACATCAAGAGACCCCGAGCAAGATGAAGAAATAATTAGAAGACCACTAACGCTAATAACTGCCAATGTAGTATTTAAGACCTATTACCAGCAGAACGTGGGTAGTCAAGGATCAACGTAGAGCATAAATACCGGGGATGATTCCCTGGAAAAAGGCCCACTAAACACTTAGTGGCAAGGTGGTTACAAGGGTAATTAAAGGAACTACGTGTGACTTGATCTCCAAGGGACACGTAGGCAGCCTATAAAGAGGTCGCGCGTTCAGCACTCTTGGGGCACCGTCAAGCAAGGTCAAAAAAGTTATCCATTGAGTCGAGCACAATCATTATGCGACATTTGTATTATTTCCTAGACAATCATTGAGAGAATTGAAGTATAGCTACAAGAATTCATACTGCTTGAGTTCTTTTTTTCTAAGAAATTTATAAATTTAACTGAAGGGGAAAAATATCCACCTCAATTTGACGCCGTCTGTGGGATAAAATTTAATTATTAAAAATCTAACTTTTCATGCTTTTTTAAAAATATATCTTTTGTTCTGATCAGGGTGTGTTTGATAACACAGTTTGAAAAATAGATTTTAGTTTTTCATACTTTATGCAGACCTTTTGAGGGTGTAATAATGATGACTGCTTTATGAAACATAGATTTCGTTATACAGTTCAGAAATAAAATCTAATAATGATGATGTATTTAAGTTAATATATTTGATAACAACTTTTAGTTTTAATTTATGAAAAGCTAGGGTGTTGACAAATGAGACTAAAAGTTAAAACAAACTTTTTAATTTAATTTTTTTTTTTTTTTAGATATTGAGAGACACATTTGTATTCTTCACTTTTTTTTAAAAAAAACAAAAACATGCATCAACGTGTGCACTTTTAATAAATTGAATTTTACCAAAATATTTTATATAGAATCACTTTTTTCAAACGGGCAGCCCTTAAGTTGAGAAGGGCTTACCACCAGGCACTGAGAGAAGGACCAGCTTTCCTATCCTCAGTATTTGAATGGGTAAAATGGCGGGCTACAAGAGACACAATTATCATCACCGGAAGTTACCATAAAACCAAAAGGTATTCTACGGAAAAATAAGGTTACCGCCCATGCGTAAGGCTCGAACATCTCCCCCGTATCGAGCAGGACCGGCTTCGGCAACTGGCACGCCTCCTGCGATTTGCTCGGCTTCTTCAGTAGGTCTCTCACTCTCTTCCAAAACTCGTTTATCTGAAAAAAAAAAAAAAACTCCGCGTCATAACTTACACAAACGCAATCACTTTGTATAGTTACACCGACCTTTGTGTCACCCTGTTGGAACCCGAACGCGCCCGGCCCGTCCGTCGTGCCGGCGGCGAACCCCGGCCCGAGCGCCGCCGGACACGTCTTCACAGTTTGATCTCCCCCTCCGAGATCCACCTCGATGTTCGTAAAGTTGATGTACACGTGGCGGTAATCTATCCTTCCGTTTATTTCATCGCGGGCGGTGTTGAAGAGATCGACGGCTCTGATGTACTGTCTCTCACCGATAATCTTGGTACTCAGTATCTCATCCGGATATCTAAAACGAAACACATACGTTAATAAACGATATTTCGGAGGGGCAATATGGGAAATAAAAAAAGCGGGTACCCGGGTCCACGGCCCACGCAGAGCCGGTCATCGCCGTGACAGGAAGAGCGGTTGAAGTTGCAAGGCTTCCCGCTGTCGATACAGAACGCACCGAGCACGTTAGGGCTTACGTCACCCACATTGGACTGGCAGAAGGCGCCGACGAAGTGGGTCGCACTCGTGCTCCTCACCTTGAATTGCCGGCTCGTCGATTTATCGCACGTTTGACCCCCCGTCGCTTTGATGCGCCCCGCTTTGGCCACCATTGATGGTGTGGTGGGAGACCGTGAGTGGGTCTTGGTGTTGGCGGTGCCGTTTGATGAGCGGAACCAGTCCTCGAAGAGTCTGGCGGCCGCGCCCTTGTTGTCGCCGCTGATGAGCTTGTTGTTTTTGCTCATGGAGGTCCCGTGCGTCGCGAACCAGTTGAACGAGCCGACGCTCTTCCCCGTGTCCCTGTCGACGAATTTGAGGAGCGTCATCTCCTTGTCGACGTTGTTGGCGTAACGGGATCTCTCTTGGGGTGGGTTTAGCAAGTACGCGCTCGGGCTCCTGTTTATGCCCGCGTTCGCCACTTCTCCTGTTTGTACACACGGCTTAGGCCCCGTTTGTAGTTGATTTTAAAAAATACATTGTTTTTTTTTTTAAAAAAAAGCTATCGAGTAGATATTTTTATATATTTTATATGAAACAAAATATCGAAGTTTGAAAAAAACATCAGATTTTGTCATCTGAATAATGATTTTATAACGTAGAATCAATTTAACAATTAGTTATTAAAATAAACATCGTGTGGGGATGGGATCCAGTAATCCCATTTTTTTTTTTAGTCCCCAGACACCCAATGGTGAATTAAACATGTGTCACTTCACATATTTAAGATGTAAAGCTCTATAAATTCAATTATGAACGGATTCCTGTAGCGCTGAAAAAAATTGAGTGATCTAACACAGTGGTATTGTGAATTGAATGGAATCTGTTCATCGTGTTACAGTGTTAGTCACCTTTATTGATGAAAATTGAGCCTGGCTTGAGATTGTTGTGGGCTTGTACTATGCATTGCTCGATGGCGTCCACAATGGCATCGAAGGATTGGTGGACGAAACCAAGCGAAGTTATGGAGTACACAACGTACTGAAGGTACCCACCAGGCCCAGCGTGCGTGTGAGTCCCACTGATCGCTAGGTTGTTCTCTCTGTACAAGTCTCCATATCTAAATCACACCCACAATTATATAATTCATTTGTGAGACTCGTTAATCAAACATTTATCATGCCAGGAAATTCGTGTAAATTATTATTGCCTCGATTTAAGCCTCTCGAGGACTTTGATCGTGACCAACTGAGACGCCATGCCCGCGTCGAGGTTAACGAAAGCAAGCCTCGGCCCTTGGACTCCTTCGGCAACGATGAACGCGCGCGCACGTAGGCGGAAGTGGACGCCGGAGGTGTCCTGACCCATGTTGGCATAGCCCATCATGTTCACGTTGGAGGCTGGGCCGGTCATGTCGTAGCTTCCAAGCCCGATCAAGTAGTCCTCCCCATCAACAACGTTTGAGAGTGCCCAAACAGAGCAAACGATGAGCCAATAATAATGCTTGGATTTCATCTTTTTAATTCTGTTTAGATTTACTTGAGGTTCAGTGTCATTGGTTTAAATAGTATTATATGTTCCCACGGCCCAGCTGTATAACTTTGAGTGTATCTGTTTCTTAGTATGAGCATGACTTTCGAGTGACAAAACTGAAGCGAATGGTTTGTTTGCTTGCATATGAGATGAGGTTTTGGCATAACATTTTGTCTATTTCTTCGGTTGGTCCGATGGTGAGGGTGAAGGATTTGCCTTATTATGAGATTCTCATTGAAATGGTCCCAGGAATTCATCTATGCCAGATTATCTATTTGTCAGAATTATCATTATGCGGCTAATATAACCAACGCTAAGTATATATTGGGTGTTTAATGCCCTTTCTATGTTTATAGACCATGTATCCTGACATATTAGGGCTCTAATTATGATTATATATTATCTTTATATATTAATGAAATGAAGTGGATTAATTATGAGATGGTGTCAAGCTAGATCTCACATCGTTGAATTAGAAAATGACATGTTGTCTAAGGCCCCGTTTGGTTGCGCGTTTGGGCGTGTTTTTGCTTTTTGAAAAGCTGAAAAGCTAAAATCGTGTAGCCAAACGGGACAGCTTTTTGTAGAATCGGAAGCTGGATTCCTTTTAATTTTTCCCTCGAAATCTGTGTTTTAAAAAGCTCAAAAACAACGCTTTTTGGTCGGAATCGATTTTTTGAATTGAAAAACAACTTTCTCTGTCAAACATTAAACTCATTTCAAATATTGATTCCTGAATTAAAAAAAAAACATCCTAAAAAAGTCAAGGTCTAAAATCATCTTAAAAAATAACTTTATTCTAAAAGCTACTTTTCAATCTGTGTTTCAAACAGACCCTAAGTCTACCTCACTTTTAATTTTATTATTAATTTATTAATACTATATTAATCATAGTCAATTATTTTTAAATTGTAGTACAATAAAGGCAGTTCAATAAAGATAAACGAGAAGATACAATTTTGTGTTTAATTTCACATATTTATTTTTTCAAAATGAATATTTATGTAAAAATACATATTTCAATAAATTATACATACATATGCTAGAAAAATATCCCATTAATTACCATTAATTAAACGACACGGATAAATGCAAGAATTACATGAAACCGTTTCTAATAAAATCCAAGGAGAGTGAGATACTATCCAACAAACATTGTACTAGCTAGACAATCTTCAAATCAAAACAAATAACATGCATAGATAGGCACCAGTACAACAAACAATACATGCAAATCACAACCCATCAACTCTTCCCCATATACAAAAAGAAAAAGCATAAAACACAACCAAGCAACCACATCATTACATCAAAATACTCAAATCAAAGCAACCCCCCCAAACTTTAAACAGCTAGCAAATGACACCCCACTTAAAGCAAAAGCCAAAGCCAAAGCCCAAAAGCAGCTAGCTCGCTTTAAAATTAAGGGCACCCCTAATTATTATCATTATGATCATGATCCCCACCATTCTTATGATACCCCGGAAACTTCTCTTTGATCTTCTCCAAGAATCCCTTCTTGTCCTGCCCGACCCCCTCGCCGTCCTCTATGGGCACCTCCTCCACCTTCTTATGCCCGCCGGGGAGCTTCTCTTTGATCTTCTCCAGGAATCCCTTCTTCTCCTCCCCCGGCGAGATGACGATCGTTGACGTCTCGACGAGTGACTCTTCGGATTTCAACACCTCAACAGTGGTGCTGTCGTGGCTGGCTGTGACGGCCGCGGACGATGTGAAGTCCACGTGGACCACCTCGACTTCCTTGTCGTCGTCGTCGTCCTCCTCCTCCTCCTCCTTCTCCTTGTCTTTGCCGCTGGAGATTTTCTCTTTGATCTTCTCCTTCAGTCCCTTCTTCTTTTTCTTCTTCTCCTTGGCTTCTCCTTGATCTCCTTCTTCTTCGTCGCTAGACTGTGATGATCAGATACGCAAATCTTGTCTTAGCTTAATTTTGTAAATTTTATTTGTTGTGAGAGAAGTTACTGAAGATCTCTTAAATTTAAAACCACTTCGTTTTTCTTTTCTTTTTATAAAAGCATGCAAAACAATCTAACCAAATTGTGTTTGTCATTTAAATTTTTGGCAAGTGCACCAAATATGATGAATAATATTAGGAGAAAAATATATTTTCAAAGTACTCAAACATAATTATCCGATAGAACAAAGGACCAAATATTATTAAATGAACATCGATACATCCAGCTTTAAAAATCTTTGTAAAATCACATCTAGATCATTATAATTTTATTTGGAGGTCATATACATTTTAAAAATAAATTCTTTTATCAAAATACACGTGAACTCAAATAAATAGTCTATGATATTTTTTAGATGATTTTTAAGTTGATGCATATCATTTTCTATTACTATATATTCTGAACTAGCGATTCATCGAAAAAAAAATATATATTTCAACATATTAGAAAAAAAAGATACACAAAATGAAGCAACGGTTGCCATCAACTTGTGTTGTTAGTATACATGGAAAAAGCGCAAGTATAAACCAAAGTTACTCAAGAAAACCAAATGAAGTACACAATTAAAAAATACAAATAAATAAATATAAACATAACATACCGAGCTAGAGCTGCTGTCCGAGCGATGGAGCTTCTCAAGCAACCCATGCTTCTTCTTCCTCTCCTCTCCCTCCACCTCCTCAACTTTCACCTCCTCGAACTCAGACACCAACACCTCCTCCTCGAATTTCTTCTTCTCCTCCTCTTTTTTCTTCTTCCCCATGAAATCAAACATTCCCCTATCTTTCACCTCCCCACTCAAAGCCTCACTCTCACGGTGGTGGTGTTGGTTTTCTTCGGCCATGACTTTGTTGCACTCAACGTATCCACACAAATCAGCTTATACAAAAACAAATGAAAGAAAGGTTTGTGGTATGTTGATATCGAATGGGATGAAAGGCTTTGTTTTTATAGGGGAGGAGGTATTACTTGGCATACACTTAACCCACGCAAAGAAGTATTCGATGTTCGAATATAGAAGGCTTGGGTGGGTGGGGACTCGTTTGGCCGACACTCAATGGATGGAAGACACGTGGGTTTCGGCCTCGGGTGGATAAATCCTGCTGGTCGGTGCGGACACGATGTTGCCTTAACGAGGTCACATCATGACTTCATTGTTTGGTTTTATTATTTATTTATATATTAATTATAGAGAGCACTCTCGAAAATGATGAAGCAAGACAGTGAAGAGTCGGTGATAATATAATGTTGCGAAGTCATTGATTGGATGGTTCGGATTTTCTCTGACGTGAAATGATCGGTATTTATGAAGTGGCTAGTTGGATCCACTTAAGTGATTTTTTTTTTTTTTGTTAAAAGTTATTTTTTATTCTTATTTACAATTTAAAAAAGAAAAAAATCCATATAACCCCGTATCATCTTTTTGATATCCATATAATCCCTTTGTAATATCAATATATCCATATAACCCATATAAACACACCATAAATGTAAATAATTTCTCACGGTTAAATTTTTTTAACAGAATTAAAATATTTTGAACATATTGCATTATCTAAATCATGATTAACAAATATGTATTCTTTTAACCATCTAAAAGCAGCCAATACTAAAAAAAAAAAACCATAAAAAGTGTAAAGTTAGAAATATGAAGATTTTTTTTGAAGTATTGACTGTTTTTTCAGAGATTAAAAGAATACACATTTGTTAGCCATGGTTTAGATAACGGAATATGCTCGGAATATTCCAACTCTGTTAAAAAAAATTAATTACAAGGGGTTATTTACATTCATGGTGTGTTTACAGGAGGTTATATGGATATCAGGAAGATTACAGGGGGTTATATGAATTTTTTCCTTTAAAAAAATACAAGTAAAACACAAGGAGACACTATATAAATAAAGTTTTTATTCATTTTTTAAAAAGCTGGATTTTAAAAAGAATGTAGCCTTATTATGTAGTGCAACAAACAACAATGATTTAGAACAAACCACGAAGATTGATGGATTCCGGGCTTGTTTCTCCTCATCAAAAATACTCTTGGAAGAGCAGAAAAGTATTTTGAGCATGCGTATATGCTTGCCTTGCCAATCCAAAAGATCCTTTTCTTTACCATTAATTTTGTCTACGTACCTAAATCATTGGATTTTAAATTTTTGCATAAATCTGCATTTATGCTATTTACCGGTGCATGATGAAGCGTAAACACAATAAATTTGTGGATCAACAGTTTAAGTGACATTTACAAAAATAGATTATAATATACGTTGCTAAACAATAACTACACTGTCTACGCGTGGCGGCTTTCAATTGGATCCCACAAAAGATCTATGTATTAAAATCGCAGAGGATCGGAACCCCTGTTTTGTATTTCTATGGGCGTTAAAGCCAGGGAAGTGGTCGGTTTTTGTGTTGGTTTGTACCCAATTCACTCGAAAACATGGTTCATCTCTCGAGTTTCCAATTTAATAAAGTTTTCATGTAGTTTTTGGATTTCTTGGTTGATAAACTAAAGTAACATTCGACAACAACGGTACATTTGAGTTCGTGTTTAATAAGCCTGCCGGACCATGTGAGCTAATTGTAATGATGTAATTTTTTTTAACATATTTCATGTACGTGTTATCAGGTAAATTACCTGACGTAGAGAATGTGCCTTGTGGCCTTGCTTTGACCAGTTGGAGTAAGCCTGTTAATTGAAGGGACATGCTAATATTTATATTCTAATTTTCGGATTCGAATACAGATATTAATTTTTGGATTCGGATCCCTTCGGATACGGATCAGATATAGATATTTTTTGGATAACTGACATGTTTAAATATTGACATTAATTTAGATAATCAAGTGATATTTTAAAGAGATATCAAAATTAAAATTTAGATTTTTGAGGCTTATTCTCTTTTTCAGATATTATACATTGAAAATTTAATAATATTATAATATATTATCATTGTGTTTAATCATACAAAATAACAATATGGGTAACATATAATTCAAATATACATATTTTTATAATATATGTCGGATACGAATATTTTTCGGATCGGATAGACTGATATCTATATCCGCGCTCTGGATTTTCGAATATTGAATATTTTTTATTTTTCATATACGGATTCAGATTTTTTTCGAATAATTGACAGGCTTAAATTGGACCCTTTAATCTACCAATTTGACACAACTGATCGTCAAACCCAAATAAAAAACAATGATTTAAAAATGAACCGTTCAATGACTTGTATTGCTTTAGTGCAGTGGTTGGACACCCCACCCCTTCCACTGGGTGTAAGATCGAATATGAGTCCTCATGAGAAAAACAAGCCAGTTGAGATTTGGGTCCATCGGGCCATGCCATGGGCCAATGTTGTCTGTGAGATATGAGCTCAGGGGTGCTCGCTCACTTCTTGTAAATAGCTTTTTGGGCTGGGTCTTTAATCGCACTACAGGGCTTTTAGTTTGTAAGGGCTTTTAGTTTGTAATTGCTCCACGGGATCTTTGTATAAAAAACAAAATAAAAAAAGATGGAACCGTTTAATGAATTAGAAAAATCACTTAGTCAAGGATCATTGGTTTAACCATCAAATTAATCAAATTTGAATCGTGACATAATTACAATATCATAAATATATTAATTATTAACACTAAATAAAAAAATATTCATCAAAAAATAAAAATAAAATATTTTAAAAAAACTTGCATAATTCTTTTATTTAACAGTATAACATGATTTAGTTATATTAAATTCAAAATTTTTATTAGATTTTGTATTTTATTAAATAATTAATCACTATTTATATGAATACAAAACCGATCAGTTTAATAAACCTATGTCGATTCACAAAAATTATAGGTACAACTGATAGGATGATTGAATTTAAAAAAAAAATTGAAGCGGAATTCAAAGTATGTGAAAGTTTAACCGGTTCAATTGGCCGGGTCAGATCCATCGAGTTTTAAAACACTTAAAAAGTGAAAAATAAAATAATGGTTTGTCGGACATGGTTCTGCGGAGAAGTAACAACATCATTTTCCATCATTTACGCAAGGAACGTTAAATAAATGAGTCTTCTCCATGTGTTGTTTATTTTTCAATCTTTTATACTATTTTATTGCGTGCACTCTCATATATATATATATATATATATATATATATATATGAGAGTGCACACACACGCGTGTCACACTCGTGCTCATTATCACATACATAAAATATAAATTTAAAATTAGAATATTATGAGAACAGTATGAGGGATTGTAACTAAAGTTCTATGTAACTTGAAATCTTATTTAATTAGTTTTATTCTAGTAAAAATCTCTTCAAATTATTAATTAAGGTATTGTCCGATCACAAAGAAAGGGAGTCGCTTATGCACTACCCGTATAAAAAAAGGGGTGCCAAATACGGGTGGAGTGAAACTAATAAATCAATGATCTGTTTAGTCTGTTGAAAAAAGACAGGACAAAATAGGTCTTTTAATTTGAAACACCTGAACCTTTTTTAGACCTATTATTGACTTCTGGATCATATTTGGAGTTCACATTAAAAAAAAAAAAAAAAGAATAAAAAATTATATGACATTGAATAAAAAATCAATGTTAAAAATGAGGCTGTATGTAATGTTTTTCAATAAAACATTCAGTCCTCAGGAGTGCATGTACGTGGAGACTGGATGGTATATATTCAGGGAGTGTAACAACCTTCTTTAATTCACAGGCTCACATACATATGGGTTATGGAACTTTGTCCATTCATTGTTCCAACAATTTTCTCACTTTGCAATGACACTCGATATAGGCCGGTCACATGGGCTGCCTCCCCTGATTCCGTGAAGATAAAATTGGATTTATTTTCGTTAATGTGTAGCTCGCTCGATCTGTGGTCTATATGGTTGGGGCAAAATAATGCCATTTTTGGGGGGTCGTACGTTGCGGCTGAGGGGTTTGGGAAAGCATCAAGGCCTCAAGGGGTTTATCACCGCATGGGGATGTTTTTGCGTCCGGGCATCTTCTGTTAGGGTGCAGTGGAATGCTCTCATTATCAATGGGTAAGGGATGATGAGTGTTTTTGTGGGATGGTTGGGGGACCGAGCTAGTAAGCCTTTTAGTCCATCGCCATTCCCTCTTATTTTTTATTTTCCTTTTTGTCTTTGGTTTTTATTTTTTTGGGCTTGTATTTCTTTTAATACAAAAAAAATAGCTAGCCTACCATCTCATTTTTCAAAAAAATAAATAATAAAAAAAAAGCAAGTAGCACTTTTTTAAACAAAAAATTAACCATTTCTAAAGCATGAAATTTTTATATAATTGTTACGGGATGAAACAAAAATATAATAAGAAATATAAAAATTTAACAAAATAAAATATTTATATGACACGTCACACGTGTCAGTCCATAACAGGAAACTGACTTACACACCAGCCTCAAAACTAGGGATTTTCAACGGTAATATATAGTCACCTAGGATCTCTCCAAGACTCCAATCAAAATCTTCTCTAAATAATACATTTTTATATTTTATTTTTTTACTTCAAACGATATATACACACATGATAATCTTTAATGGATTTTGTTCCGTATTACCTGGGATACACACTGCGCGCGCAAAAGATTATCTATACGTCTTCACGGATCTCTAGAGCGTACAAATCGTCGTCCATTCATTCTCTCAGCGATGCCTCGATTTGGGCGACAGCCTTGGTCGATATCCGCCACCCGGTCCCGTCACTCCCCGGGCCTCTTCAATTCAGGTCTTCCCCAAAAGAAATTAAAATAAAATCAATTCAAATAGATTTCTTTGATCCATTAATTAGGTTTTTTTCTTTTTAATTGTTTTTTTAAGGTCGGACGACTTCATTGATTCTGAAAATATCATTGTTGCTCATCCACGTCGTCATCGTGGGGTTCTTGTTCCTATTCGACGAACAGTTGATACGGAAGACACGCAGCGAGCCATGGTATTTCACTCTTTTATTTCATCATATCATTTTTTAAGATTTCTGGTTTTGATTCGTGATTTTGTGAATGGGAGTGGACTTTGATTGAGTCACGGGGATGTGTTTTGAGTTGTAAAGCTTTCTTCATGTTCAACATTTGGGTCCCACATTTGATCGAAGTAGAGGATTTGATTAGAGCTAAAAAGATGTGGGAACTTTCTATTATAGTTCGATATTTCAATACATATTTTGTAGTTTGAGAATTTGCAGACTCTCTAGCCATCTTGTTGTGTTGGGAAATTTTATTTCTTAGATTAATTAATTTTAGGAAGTTTAGCCAAATTTTTAGCACATGTACATGGTGTGGATATTTTTTGGTGGTATGAAAAACTTTGGCATGGTTTAAAGTTGTTCACGTACACATGCATTCAACTTAAATTGTGCTTCTGTGAGTGATGATGGATTACTTTTTGATTTTTCTTTTTGTTGACACCAGTTGGTTATTGTTGACTTTTAACTCATTTGAATTGCCTGATACATGGGTGGAGAACTCAGTTTTGATTATTTGATGAGAAACACTTCACAGTGGTCACTAATAGCTTTATTCTTGTATCTTCAATTGAACTTCATTCTATGATGATTACACACCCGATGTACATAGCCAGAAAGCTATTATAAGCGTTTTTGGTTTCACTAAATGTTTTTATAATTATCGGGTAGCAGGGTACACATACAATTATAGGCACTTTGTTGGAATACAATGCCATGGCATGCTGGAGTTTCTCATGTCTCTTTTGCATGTGAATCTTCTTGTGATGGTAAACCAAGCTATCTTGACTCCAAGTTTTCCCTGTACTTGGTAAGGTGGCAGATTCTTGTTACTATGCATTTGGATTTTGGGATGAACCAAATCAAACACTTGTTGGATTGTTTGCCTGTTCTGCAGGACATGCTATATTAATGTGCATGTTGTGCAATGTCTTCAATGCTGTCACATAATATGATATGCCATAAATTGATTGTTTGTTACTCATTCTCTGATTCTCTACCTGTATGTGTGTGAGTCTAAGGTAGGGGCTTGGCATGGATGGTGTGGAAGAGGTCTGTGTGTTTGTTCATCTCTTTTTGATTTTTTATTGCTAAAATCTCATGTGACCAAAAACTTTTCTTTTACTTGTAGTCCCCTAGATCCCTAATCCACTTTTTTTTGTTGCTAACCTCAGCTGTCCGTTTATTTTCATTATTTTCCTCTGTTCTTTGTCAATTGTTACATCAATGGCACATCCACTTGTTTATGAATGCCTTTGCACTCTTTGTTCCCTTGTTTAACACTCTTTTCCTTTTCATCTCTCAGGTACACTGCAATTTATCTGGCACTGTTTGCTGCAACACTAGTTCAGTATTTTTATACATCTTGCTCAACCCCAGGGTAGTTCTAATTGATGTGTGACAAATTTTACCTGTAAGTCTCCAAGATCTGCTAACATTGTGAACAGTGCACTGAATGTTTCATCTTTTCCTATATCAGGTATGTCCTTGATGCAATGACGGCTTATAATGATACACACCATGCATTTCTGAGTATATCAAAAAGTTCAGAGTAAGTATCAAATTTTCTAATTCACCAGAGTACTGAAAAACATCATTCAGTTCAGGTTTTTTATATGAAACAACCAAGTTCAAGTTTGTGACGTGAAGTTAATTTTTTTGCCCCAACTTATTTACTTTGTTTTGCCGATGATTAAGCAAAGAAAATCTGCTCCAAGCTTAGTGCAAAGTTCAATATCTTCCATGGATGGGCGGCCATCATGGAAAAACAAATCTGGAACATTGACTACTGCATGGGTGAAACAATTAATGGACCTTTACCCATCAGGAACATCCACCAGGTAAACAAAATTGCCAAGGCTGCTTATTCTTCCAAAACTTTTGAAACTTGAATTTTTTTCTTCTCTATTTTCCCTTATTTAAAATATTTCGCCCACACAAACATACTCTTTGATTTTGCATGTCTGTTTCAATATAACTCATGCATGTAATCTTTCCGGTAACTGTGTTTGTGAAATGATTGAGCAATGCAAGGGGGTCTATAAGTATCTTGTATGCTTGTGTGGAAATCCTGTCATCCATTGGGTTAAAAAAGGACATTTTACGTCTGATAAATTCATCTTCCCAAGGTCATTAATTTGCATGATGCAGGTCTTTCTAACATATCGAGACTCTCATGGTGGATCAATTTCTAAATTTTTATCGAATAAAATATGTTTTCTGCTTCAAACTGTCCAAAAGTTGCCAACATGGGTTCTGATTTGTGCAATCATATTTTATTAGCGTATTTGTTTGGTTGATATGTTTCTTCAGTTAAAATAGGCACGTAGAGTGGATGTATGCCACTATACCATGCTATCACTTTTCTTTCATCAGTTTCCAGAATCTATTTGTATTTCTCAAATACTTTTGCTCTCCTTTTTTTTTTCTGCAATGTCAACAGAATTTAGAAATACTCAATTTCTTGTTCTTATATTTGTCCACCTCATAAGTGCTTCTACTCATTCAAATAAGTTATTAGCATACAGGATGTTCAATTAACGTATTATTTCTGATTGCAGGAGTTGGATATGCGCTTATTGTCAAACATTGCGGGTATAGTTGGATTTTATTCTTCTAATGCACAGTGAATGATGCAGCGGATATTTTAGATGTTCTGATATGTATAGCTTCAGTGGCAGTCATAGAAAATATAGTTAAACTCCATTTGATCTGGTATTGTGGAGCTGATTTGGATATAAAATCAGTTAAAGCCTTTAATCATGGGCATTCCTGGCCAACTACTTTCTAAATCCTATTAATCTTACAAACCTGTTCATAGAGCCTTCGACCTTAGGTCCTGTATAAAAAACTTTGCCAGCCTGGATTCATAATTTTGTAGTTTGTTTTTATTTACAGAGGGTTTATCTTAAAGTTTACAAATGGAGTCACCTGAATTATCTATGGACTTTAATGCTTTAAATGAACCACTGGTGACAGTCCATAGATATTTGATGTTATCTTTCATTTTTACGAGTACTTGCTAAGTTGTTGAATCCGCCATCTCCTCTAAAATTTCAAAGACTCCAACAATACTTGCTAAATTGTTGAATCTATAATATGTTAATCCATATCTTTGGAACTATTTATGTCTGTTGTAAGCGTCATTGAAATGCACTGAAACATAGTCAATTTAGTAAAATATCTGCCATATATGTTATATTAATTTTTTGTTCAAGAACTTTGCTTGGTCACCAATTAAGCATTGTAATTTGGCCATCTAGGTTGGAATGAAAATATCTAGCATTATTTCATTTGTCAATCTAATGTAAATCTTATTGTATGAGATTAAGAAGTACAATAATGGAAAGAACATGCAGTGATAATTGCTGAGTCTTAGATGACTTAAATATGTTTTCGATATCTTAGTTTTGTAGGATTTAATGTAGACTAAATGAATCAATGAAGCCACCATATATGCTTTACATAAAAATGGAACTTTTAATAGGAAATACTTTCAAGCAACTCATATACTTGTAAATAATGATATTATCATGCCAAACTTCATCCTTTGTTTTAATGATGTTGATGTGATTTCTGTGCAGCCCCCACGAGCACATCATTGTGCTGATTGTGACAAATGTATTCTGAAGTTTGATCATCACTGCATTTGGCTGGGAACCTGCATTGGACAAGGGAACCATTGCCGATTTTGGTGTGTTCTTATCTTGGACGTGCAATTGTTATCCATTTCTAGTCATTCAGTTGAGAGCAGCATAGAGTTAGGAGTTTGTTTTTAATACAATTTACCTAAACATAGGACAGGCATACTTGTGTCAGAAAATCTTCCTTTTCTTTGTGCATGTTTGCATCTCAGAAGTTAACTCTGCCCATAGAGACTTTGAGATATAATGTGGTTAACTTTACAATGAGCAGTATTTTTGTCACCCCATTTAATTTTATAAACATCATCTTCCGATCATGTGATTTTTTTTTCATAAAACATTGATTAATCCCATCTTATAGGGTCAGCATTTTCAAATTTCCTTTTTAATCTATTATTGAAATAATAACTCTACAAACATGCCATGAAAAATATGAGCTTTTGGAGTTGCAGTGTCAGACACTACACTGGAAAGGACAAGGAACTCATGCTTGCTGACAGTTTGGGTAGTCACACAAGTTTTTTTTTTATCTTCTTATATTTCAAAGTCGTTTGCTCTTTTATATTATTTCCTTCTTCCAAATCCTACTTTAGTTTCCAATTATAATTATTAGTCTACTTTAGAAAGTTAATTGCACTAGAAGCCATTAACATGTAAGATCCTATGCCTTTATATCGTTTTCCTTTCTTGGGATCTTATCCTACTTTCAAAATAGATATTCACCTTTTTTAGATGATTAATTGCACGAGAAGCCATGAAGTTATGATTTATGTCTTTTATGGTTTTTCCATTTAAATCCAGTTATTATGTCTAGATTGTTGATTACTAGCTAAGAAATTATGTTGGTTTCGTAGATATATTGCTGAGAATGAATTTGAGTATGTATTTTATTATTGTTATTATTATACATACACTATGTACTTTCATTCTGCAAAAAAGCAAATAAATGAATCTCAAATGCTTGAGACGAAGCAAAATGTTGAAGACTGTTGTATATCTGACACCAAATTGACTTTCATTTGAATTACTCAGTTGATGAAATAGAGCATGCAATCATGTGTTCTGCTTCTTTGATGTTTTCATTTTATGGGGCAGCAACCTCACATCTTTCCACTAATATTTTATGTTGTAGGTGGTACATTTTTGAAGAAACTGTACTGTGTATATGGACAGCCATCTTGTACATATGTTTCTTCAGAGCAATAGTGGAAAGGGAATGGTATATCCTCATTGATTGGTTTCCATTTTATATTGAATTTGATGGTGATGTTTGAAACAGTTCTATACTGTTGAAAAAATTTTGGTATTTAAAAAAAAATTCAGAAGTTCATGAACTTTATATCATCAGTTACTGTATATTGTGCAAAATATATCACTTCTGAAGCATTGATTATACAAAGTTACAAATAACTAAGTGTTACTGTACATTAGCACTACTTTCCCAAATCAGACCCATCGATGAATACCATTCAAAGCTCCTCATCAAATAATCTAATGTTATGTTTGATCCTAATTGCTGATTTTGACAAATCTGAAGTAGTCAACTCTGTCTAGATTCTCCAAGGCAAACAAACAAAAAAAATGATATTCTTACCTTTGCATCTGAGAGTCCCATTCATTAAAGGCAGTGCACAGAGAAAGTGAGGTTGTCCTATGCATATGTAGGAGTACCTAATCAATGGTGCTCTCTAATTTCAAGGTATACTATAAGGAGGAACACAAAACAGTCCTCCAATCTCATGATGATCAGTTTCTTATACTGATTTATGACATGAATTTTTTTTATCTGATAGATGCATATCATTTTCCAGTTGTTGTTTCTTTTCCTCAATTTTTTTTTTCCGTTTGTTCCAATTTTTGGGACCTCCTTAATGCTATTATAGTAGTGAGAAGGAGGTGCTCCAAGGATTACTACAATCTTATGATGATTAGTGTCTCATGTTGATAACACAAATTGTGGAATTTGACACATTCTCATCAAGTTAGTTTTTTTGTTTCATTTACTTCAGTTCTGTCTGTTTATTCTACTTTTGAAACCTTATTGATGCTAGTTTTTACCTTGGTAAATTGTACAACATTCTGGCTCTGTTGAGTAGGAAAGACAATTTCTCATTAAAATGCATGTTTATGTCTTTTGCTGATGGTTTTCTTGTCGAATGTTCGATCAGGTGGCAGAATGGAATTGCGATAATATTATCAGCGATTTTGCTTCTCTGTCTTATATTTTTGCTTTCGATTCTCATTTTCCATTGGTAAGATTACATGGCTTGCATGCTATCTGTAAGGCACTGTTGGGGTCATCATCACACTTGTACTACCATGTTTAATAGACTTATTGGTCTCTTTGTTGTCCTCACTATTGTTGCTATCATGCCTATTTCTCACAATTTTCTTTTCTGATAATTTTCTGAGTTTATTCGTCATATTGCCTGATGAGTTTTCTGTTGTGCACTATAAACTTCTGATATTATGGCCTTATATATGAACATGGTTGTGACTTGCAACTTCCACTGCAAGAGGACATCATGTTGGCCTATTATTGTTTTCTGCCTCTAAATTGCAGCATAG
Organism: Acorus gramineus; assembly: GCA_030737835.1. Classification (NCBI taxonomy): domain Eukaryota; kingdom Viridiplantae; phylum Streptophyta; class Magnoliopsida; order Acorales; family Acoraceae; genus Acorus; species Acorus gramineus. The sequence continues at coordinate 13,702,838 of CM060856.1, read as the reverse complement.
CTTAAATGAAAATGTGAAATTTGTTTTCTAAGTTTTTTTTCCACTTTGCAGTACAATGTACATTCTACATAAAAAAATGGTATATGGACCTAGAGATCTTCTAGACTCATTTTTTGTTTGGAATTTGGATTTTATTTATTTTCATCACAAAGAATCCATACACCTGATAATTTTTTTGGAATTTGGACATTAAGTATGATTCATGCAAAAGCAAAATCTCCAAAAATTGCCAAAACTCATTTCAAACGCTGTCTTAGGTTGGATATTGATGAGCTGATTGAGTCCATGTGATTACTCTGCATTTTTGAGGGTGTTGATATTGCTGTATTATTGTGCATGCTTTAATCAGAGGCGCATCATATAGTTAATAGTGCAAGGATTCTTGTTATTCTGGAATTTGGTAGTGAACCTTAGTTATGCTATACTTATATGACTGAAGATTCTTCCTCAATCTTGGAGGATCATGAAATTCTAGTGTTTTGAGATAAGAGGGTAGTTTGTTACAAGGAAAATAGATGTATATCCGCCACCTTAACCTTTGTATAGGAAGGATCTGATGCTAATAGAGGGCAAAATCACATAAGCATTATTGGGAGGCATGATTGGACAGATTATTATCTATGTGCATTGCAAGTAGCCTTCTGTTGATGGATGTCATTTTTTTTTAATGTAATTTTGTTTCTTATGTGACTGCCATATAACTTGTTCTTGAAATAATCAAATAATGACTAACACTTGATACCTCATCCATTTGCAGTTATCTTATACTGACTAATCAAACCAGCTATGAACTTATCAGAAGGCATCGAATTCCATACCTCCGGTATGCATAAGTATATTTCTTTTTCCTTCTTTTTTCCTTCATTCAGTTGAATATAAATGTTGTAATGTCGTGCAAAATCTTTGAATTTTCAGTGAAATACCAGAGTGGGAACATCCTTTCAGCAAAGGCATCTGCAGAAACCTGTATGATTTCTGCTGCTCTCGCAACAGCCTCTGTGCCATGGAACCAGTTCCTACGAGGGATGATCAGGAAGAAAGATCGCACATCACATACGTGAATTGACATTGTCGCCTGTGGATGTTGTTGATTCTTTGTAGACAATAGGCATTCTTGATCATGTGTGGTTGTATATAGCTTATTAATTTTTGTTACTTTTTAGAATTAGTTTTTCTCATTTAAGTAGAAAATGGTTCTTTTCCTGTTCCAAATTAACTTCTCTGCCCTCCAAAATTTGCATTCTTGTAATCTACAAGTCATTGTTTTCAGGGCTGGAATTCAAGTGTGTTGAATAGGAACCGGAGTTTAACTTCAAAGTGGATGAGGTTAACCCAAGTCTACACTAAAGTAATCTTCAAACATGAGGAAGCTAATTTGAACCCATTTGTTTGGGCAAAAATTCAAATATCACCTAAATGAAACCTGAATTAAATTTTTAGATTTATGCAGCCTTAATATCTCTTCATTATTTTTAAAAAATATAATTGTCTAATGAATATGCCTATCATTTCTTTTTAGCCTTAATTTATTTGACAAATGTTTTAATTTTTTTTAAATAACATATATAATTTATTAGGGTATTTTTTTTAAAAAAAACTAAAATATATATATGTAGATTTATTAAAAATATAATTTTTTTTAATCAGATATATATTTTATTAACAAGAAGATACATATAAATTTTTTTGAGCGTTACACAGTCAGAAAATATGTATTTGTACTTCTCTGGTCGATTATATTCAATTCAACAGTCGCAACGTTCGCCGGCCTAACACGTCGTAAAAGATTCTGATCCCACTCTGTTCCGTCACACTCACCTCTCTCCGCCTTCCCCGACCCGCATCTGTAGCTCTACTTTATATCACAACCGTCCAAACATCTGTTGCAATACCCACTCGTTCTCTAACGGAGGTAACTATAACCTCACCACCCCACACGAAATACGCAAGTCCGAATAACATCGAAGATTCGAAAACCCTACCCTCTCTCTCTCTCTCTCTCTCTCCCCCCCCCCCCCCCCGTGCGTTGAAATGCATACATTCATTCATTCTTTTTTACAGATCATCGTTATTGTTTTTAATAATTAATAACAATAACAAACCCCTAAAAGACGACTGTACGATGAAATCAAAAGAAATTCAGATTTGAAAAAGGGGGAGCGGAGGAGAGAGAGAGAGACGCGGAGGATGGAATTTTGGAAAAGCAAGCGAAAAGAAGAAAAGATGATAACTCGATCGAAACTGGCGGAGCAGCTGAGGGAGTACCAGACGAGGTCGAAGCACGAGTGGGCTTCCGTCTCCTTCTTCTCTTCCACATCCAACCTCTCTTCCTCTTCTTCTTCCGGGTGAGATTCCTAAGATTCCCCCAACGATTTCGTGTAATCATATCTGATTTGGGTTTACCTCTTGTTATGCGTGTTGAATTTGCGTTTCAAGGGATTTGATTCTGTTTTGGTAGAAGATTTGAGAATGAATTTTGTTTTTTGAAATTGATTTGGCTTCCTTTAAACGGATGCCGAGAACAAACGCAAGGGAGGCGTCACATTGTTTTGGATTAGGTTATTGGATTGCTCTACAGTTTGATTTGTGGGATTAAATGAAGATTTTTATTTTTTATTTTTTGGATGATTGGGAGGAGAGTTATCAAGGTAGGCAAGATTTGATTCGATCACGGTGGTGCTTGAGGCTATCAGATCTTGTAGGCTGTAGTATAATTTGGACTTGGTGGTTTTTGGGGATGTTTTTTTTTTTTTTTTGAAAAAAAGGGTAGGAACTTTTATTAATTTAAAACTCTCGAATAAATGGGGTCGAGGGATCTCCAAACAAAAGTAAAAGAAAAAAATATATTTGAAAAGGAACAAACGCCCAATCGAATAAAATACAATTATTTGAATAAAAGTGTTTTTGGGATCATTAACTTTCATTATCAGTGAAATTGTAGTACTTACTGAACCTTTCATATTTTGTTATAATGGTCCAGCCGTCCGGGACATAAAATTTATCTATATTTTATTCTGGTGGGCTTTTACCCATTTTTATTTTAGGATTAAGTGGGGGAGGAGAAACATGGGATGGGGAATTCACTTTTTGATATTAATTGCATTTTAACGTGAAAGTATTATTATACAAGTCTTTGCTGCAGTGTGCCCAAACTGTGTGCATTCTAAGTGGTCTAAAATTGAAACTCTTGGCAGATTGATTATGTCATTTGCTCTCTGTAGGAGAAAGGAAGTTGATTGAGAATCAAGGCAGAGGACCTGCAACGACTGAAGAACTTATGTGCCCAATACATAAATTTAGGTGTGTTAACTTTTATATGAAGGCAGAATAGTCCTTTTTAGATGCAACGCTTGTAGATGCCATAGCTTTAAACTAATCATCAGCTGCGTATTAGCTGCCTTGATGTTAGCCCACTGTGTGGTTGTTGTGGTCACTGCTCAATCTTAAGGCATCATTTGGCTGAGATATAGAATTGAGGTTACTCTTATGCATCTTAGATGTGGAATGATATGACATAGATTGCAAAATTATGGGTTTTTTTTTATCATTAGGGCAAATTCTGACAAGGATACTAAATGACACGATATGGATGTCTTGAGTGATCATAAATTGCTACGTCATATGTTGGCCTCAATGTAGCACACATAAATAATTTCTGAATACTTGGAATAACATCTATATATATGAAGTGACTATCTTGTTGGTCAGCAAATAGCATCTGCTATAACATGAAATATGATTGCTAGTCCCCTACATGATCCTCATGCTTGGGTTGACTACTCGACTGATCATCTGATAATCAGATTTTAAGATAAACCTCATTTTTTTTTTCTCTGACTGGCAACCTAAATTTTTTTTGTTACATGTTTTCCCCATCATATATTTTCAGTAGGTAATGAATATGTAATGTAACTGAACCCAGCAATGCAAAACGCATCTGAGTTTAAATGCTGAATAACCTTGCAAATTATAGGCTAAGGAGTCTGGTGTGAGGGTTAGCATTTGCTAATTGGTTGGATGGAAACTATTCCTTAAACCTTTCAATAGATTTCCTTTCTGAAAATATTGAGTGCCCTTTTGTGCAGTAGTTGTATAATTGTGATGTTCTAAATTTTTCTTTTTCTTAGGTACTACCAGATGTTGTCCCTAACCCCATAGTGTTGTGTTTATGCTCCGTCATTATCACTCGAAGAAAATAAATGTTTGCATGACTACAAAACTAGTCAGGATTTTGGACTCCCCATGTTACCTGTTCACTGGACTTATGCATCTGTTTCCTTGTTCCGGTACAATTTTATTATTTATATTGATAAAGAGTCCTTATGATTTACAAAATTCAAAGGGTTAAATATCAGAATATTTAATAGATGTTGATTTGTAATTTATAAGAAGGATTATCCACGGAAGTATAATTATTTTGATCGCCTCTTTGGTTTTATGAATGCAGGATCGATGTTATGATCTCCGTGATTTGGGATCTCTTCATTCTTGCGTTCCTTGTCTTCTCTGCAGTTTCTTTTTATTTTAGGTACATGAGGCTAGCACTTTGCTTGCTATTCATCACAACCCTTTTGCTTGTATCCATGAAAATAGTGAGGCAAATAAGACTGGCCAGGAGAAGAAAGCGAAGAATGCTATTGCCGTTGTCAATGTGAATTTTTAGGAAAATTTAGCTTTCTAATATTGGCCCTTCTTTGTCATGGCAAAGAGGGTTGACGAGTGTTCTATTTCCAAATTTTCTTTTGGGGTGTATGTTTATGTTTAAACACTGAAAAAGAGGGAAGTGAATTTGGTGATCTTGTTATCTAAAGCAATATTGAATTCACTGGTAGCTGAATGTGGTGTCATGGCATCAGAGGCTTTTTCCCCACACAACTATTGTATTAATTAATATGATTGATCTTATTGAGTGAGATGATTGCGGTATTGTGGTTGAATTATTAATGTTAACTCTTATGTCTTGTGGGGTAAGGTCGATGTGTGGCATCCTTGCTGAATGTCTTAACCCTTGTTAAAAACCAAGTTTTTAACAACAAATCAGGCACAAAAAAAAAAAAGCCCTTACTTTTTTTATGTGATGCTCAGTTACCATCCATGTAGTTTTATTTGTATTGTGTATTGAATTGATATTGCCTTTCATACGTAGCATGCATATCACATTGAGAGACTCTTGTAGCACCATGCAACTTCCCAATATATTATCAAATAGTTTCAATCACCTACAATATTGTCTCAACCTTTTCTTCTCACAACACACTAAGGGTGATTGACAAACTGCCAAACATCCCAGAATAATTAATTATTCTCACCCTACATCACTATATACACGAAATGGAATGGATGATCCCAATCCAATTTGAAAGAGATTACACCCAAGAAAGCTTGAACAAAAACATAGGCCCCGTTATTCTTAATTGGGCTTGAAGAAATGCAGCTTGAGACCTGTGTCAATCAGACTCCATATGCCTCCGGTGACCAACAGTATACTCAAAAGCACGCCCAGACATCCGAGCCCCCAGTTGATGTACCACATCGCGCTGTACCGCTCTGGCTTCTTGATCAGCGCCCACATGAAGCAGGGGTAAACCAAGGTAACAGGCAACGCGATCCCCCCTATCAACCCCGCCAGGCTCGACAGGAACGGGAAAGCCACGGCTATGAGGAATGCGACGCCCCCGAAGAAGGCGCGGAACCCTGACCGGAGCCACCTTGGGCAGGGCTTGTTGTGCTTGCTGGTGTAACCTGACTCCATGTTGTCGAACACGGGCATCGCGTATATCTGGAAACAGCTCAAGCAGTTGATCACGACCAGCAGGGTCGTCAACCCCAGCAGGGATCTTGCGGTGTCTTTGGTGTGGAATGCGTACAGGGCGGTCAAGACACCATTCGGCGGAATCTGCCATTGTCAACAGAGGGTATCATATTTCATTCTTCATTGAAAATTTTTCAGTAATTTAAGATAGATAAAATGACATATGAACAGGGCCTTACCATGTTGCCATAAGCCCAATAGCCTCCAATAGCGATTGGGTACAAGCACAATGCGATTATCAGGTAAGCCACCTTCACACCCCTCCACATTGGCACGTGCGAAGGGTGTTTCAGAGTTGATGGCATGGTTGCCTGCACATGTGAAACTTAATTACATTTGGTGTCTCTACTTCAATATGATAGACATGTTTACTTGGGTTTTTCAAGAAAGACAGCAGTGGTGTCAATTTTTGGAGTCAAATCTCTCCACCTAGGCACCTACCCTCATTTGAAAATTCTCACTGCGGAATTCCAAGTTTTGAATTCACACAGGACTTCAAAACACTATCTTTTAAAGTATCATTCGAAAAAAAACAAAGCGTTTGAAAAAAGATTTTTGCGAGATCCTTTTTTTTATAATTTATAATTAAAAACTGTTTTCATGTTTCCTTCCAAAGCTTGCAAGAATTTTACTTGTTTGAAAGGAGTCTATGGATTTTTTAATCCTGCAAAAGTAAAAAAAACTGTCCAATCTGTTTCTATATGCTACCTAAATAAATGATATTTCAACAGCAATCAGAAGAACAAAATTGCTTACCTGGATCTCGAGCACTAGATTGTGTCCTCGGAAGGCGAAAGCGATGATACCGAGGGCGTTGAGGACCCCCAACACCCTAGCAATATCCGACTTGGCCTTGACGGGCTCATACGAGACCCCCGGGAGGCGGCCCTTCGCAACGGAGATGGTCCATATCATGGTACAGTAGATGACGGCAGTGACCGCACCGATCAAGGAGATCCCAGCTATAGAGTTGAGGTTGGGGAGCTGTGCCAAGACCACAGCTAGGCACACAAATACCAAGTACCACTCTATGGCCGTTAACGGTTTGGATCCACAATTTGGGCCGCAGACGATCTCGAAAAACAGCTTCAAGCTCCCTCCGCCAACAATTATGAGGGCTGTGCACGTCCCCGCCGATAGGTACATTGTTGGGAACAAGGCTACAACCTTCCCAAGTTTCTCACCTGGAGGTGATCATATGAACAATGAGTCTAAGCGGTGTAACATGGGGTGGGTTGAAGTGAACATGACTCAACTCAACATTTGAACATGTTCGGTTTGAAATTTTAACATCTGGGTACAGTTTGAACCTGAATTGATCAACATGAATTGATTCGGGTTGGGTTTAAGTTAAGGGCTATAGTAACCTGTGACCGACTAATTGGTAATTTTTTTTTAATTTTTAGGCAAATTTGAAATGCTCAAACTTTAACATAAAAATTAAATTGTCTAATTTTTTTTTTATCAAAGATTTATTATTTTTATGGTTTTATTTCACTATTCTCTCTTCATTAACGTCTTTTACTTTTTACATTTGTTATCTTTTACATATGGGATATCATTTGTTACAAAGTTCAAAGTCATCATTTAAGTTAAATCTGAATCCAAATGAAACACCCAATCTAAATCAATTCAATCCAACCCGAACGAGAACCACAACGAAATCTGATGGGTTGGTTTGGGATTGGCCTCTTGGGGGGTTTGAGGATTGAGTTAGGTTAGATTTAAATTGGCCTCCTCCAACTTCGGTTGGATAAGGCTTAAACTCCAATCCGACCCAACAAGTTACAGCTTTAGATGAATCTATCCTCCACTCAACATTTCAAAAACACGTACATGACCACACAAATAAAAAAAAAGGAGAAAGGGACAGTCAAATGTTTGTGTGGTATGAGTGTGTACCAAAAGTGGCCATGGTGAGTTGGAGGTATCTGCAATAACGTGTCCCGGGCACCGATTCATGCAACTGGATCAGTATCCAAAGCGTGTATAGTTGCCAGATGAAGGCAATGGTCAAGCAAATAATCCCCCAAGTCCTACAAAATTAATTCACAAACAAACATATATACAAGTCATATTAAATTAATTAACAACAACCTATCTTCAAATAAATAAAACATATTCCCCTACCATCCAAGGAAGGTGAAGGCGACAGGGAGGACAAGAGCCTGGAATCCGACGCCAGAGCTGAGGGTGTGGAAGGCAGAGTAATACGCGTTGCCGTTGCGGGACTCGGTGATGGGCAGCCACTGGTCCTGTGGGTCGAGCTTCGTGAGGTGTCCCACGTCTTCCAGGTATCCGCGCATGCTCACCACGGCCCGCCTCATCGGGCTCGCCAGGGGCGTCATGAACCGCGGAGTCCGAAGTGGGGTGCGCGTGCCCGAGGTCCGGGCTGGGGTCTTGATCCCTCCTCCCCCTGTTGGGGTCAGGAGGGGCGACCGTGTCAGGGAGGGTGAGTGGAGCTGGGACGGTGGGGCGGAGATCGCCGGGGTCAGTCCACGTGGCGTCACCGGGATTGATCGGAGCTCTCTGAGCTCTGGAATCTCCTCGTCCATCTCTCTGTCTGTGTCTGTTTCTATGGACCTCTCTTTTGTTTGGCTTGTTTGGGTATTGGGTGTTTGTTGATTGATCGAGTCTTATATGGGCTTCAGCAGACATGCATGGGACGGTATGGAATGCAAAAAAGGGGTTGTTGAGTGGGCGGTGGCGGCTATAATTTAATAATAATAAAAACTGTTATACATTGACCAATTTGACTGATCACATTCATAAACACGTGTAATTATCAATCTCTCGTTTATCAATGGAGACTTTTAAATGTGAAAACAAAATAGGAGGCCGCTAGTGATGCAACGTGCCCTGACCAAACCTGATTTTTTTGAGTGGATTTAAGTTGAGTTTTAACGGTGAGGTTTAACTCGAATAGGAATTGGGTGCACAGTGAAAAACTAAAACAAAAATCCAACCGATGTTGAGATATTTAAGCAAATTCAAAATTTAAAATTATTATATTAATACAAAAACTGAAAACCCTATATTATAAATTTCTCTTTTTATACTAATAACATAAATTCAAAATCATTAAAAATAGTAAAAATGAAAATTCGCTAAAACTAAATCTACAGGATCATATGAGATCTTCAGAATTGATATAGATCAAATCCGAGTTGTTATGATAAAGATATTTCAAATTTAAGAAATTATTAAAAATAGTAAATATGCTATTTTGAGAGCCTAAAATAAGACAAATAGAAAAATAAGCTCATACAGCACAGCGGCATATCAACTATTCTTAGAGAAGATATCTAGCTTCAATAAAAAATTCATGCAATTTTGAGTTTCGGAGCGCCTTTGATTCCTACTAGTCAGTTTATCTGTAATTACTTGAAAATATAAAAAATATATCTTTTTAGATTCATCGCTTTGAGAATGCGTTGGCTACATCACTGGGTTTGCTAGGTTGGATTATTGGGTTGGTGGGGGTGATATAAATATACATATTCAGGTTAGATCTTATTTAATTTGTGAAATAAATTTTAAATTGTTTAATTTGTTTTTATTATGAACTCTATCACATGTGCATGTTTTCAACCATGTATTGTTTATTTAATCATCATCTTTTTTTTTTGTTTCTCCCAATGGGGCATTTATTAATTTTTTTTTCAGGAACTTTTTGCAAAGTTAAAATTAGTTTAAATAAAAAATAATTAAAAAATCCTATCTAAGCTCAACCCAATGTACAGAAAGATTGATATCTGATTGGTTGATTAGGATTACCCTCCACTAATTTGAGGGTTGGGTTATATATTGATTAATCTACTCCAACTCTAAAGGATCTTTTGGAATCGAGACAGGGATGTCCGCATTAGGTAAAACAACCTGCGATAGAGAAATTATGTTTTTTTGGAGTTTCTGAAACGATGGAGTTTTTGAAACGTTTGATAAAACAACCCGCGGTAACTAAAAAATGATGTAATGGCTGTCTCAATGCGATTATTAAATAAGTGTTTGGATCCACATTCTCCATCATGGAATCTGTTTCATCATGGATCTAAACAAGAATAAGCTCCAACTTGATGAAACTTTAACATCATGTTATAGCAACCCTGTCCCTCCCTCTCTCATATTTTTAATTTAGACCGTTGATTCTTTCATCATTGGCTAATCGGATGAAATTAATTCTTATTTTCACCGGCGGTATGAGAGATTCCAGCAGCCTATGCCTTTGATTACTGATAAATTGATAAATTAGTGCAGATAGTGTTTCTTTTGATGCTTTATTAAAGGGTGATGACAAATTATTGGTCATGGATCTTATAATCGAGTACTGGACCCAGATGGGATTTCTTTGATTAAGAAGAAAAAGAAAAAAAAAAGAAAAGAAAAATAAAGAAAAGCCTTCTTTTGTTGAGTGGTGTCTCCTCAATCAATAAAAGGGGAACCTTCATGAAGGGTTCATTTACCTACCACTAGTGTTTGAATATTCCCAGCTGTGATTCATGTAGGTTATTTCCAGATCAAGCCATGATTGGATCGACGTCACTTTAAATGTACGTATACATCAAATTTTTTTTAATGCTGTGGCTTGCGAAGGGCTGCCAAGACAGTTGTGAGAAGCCACACTTCCCACATAGGAGTTTTTAATAATTGAATCGTTGTATTAGTTTGAATGGTAAAAGATGCACCCTACGTAAACTTGTAAATCGATCACAATCATTGCACGTATGGGAGCCAACCATCTGTCGTTTCGATACGACGGAAAAAAGAAACATTTACCCTTGTTTGCTTATAACATTTTGTTCGAATTATTTCATTTTAGGTACATTATGGTTAATTTTTATGAAAAAAAATTTACACGAGTGAGAGACCCAAAGTTTTGACTTTTATTATTATAAGAAAAATGATACTCCAGTCCCATTAATTCTAGCCTTAATTATAATTCACACGGGTGTTTTTTTTTTTAAATCATGCATTTGTCAATTAAATTACATGCTGTTATATAAAATAAAATATATTCTGATATATATTAGTGTATTTTTCTTTCTGTTTAAAAAGTAAATTTTTTTTTACGTCATACATTATGATAGAGCCACATACATTATGATAACATAGTATATACTATATTATCATAGTATATGGGACTGCAAAACGGATTGCAAATTGGATTGAGTGTATCATCACTCTTATTATAAACTTGAAGAGCGTAGATACACTAAGTCCATTTTCCAACATCGTCTTCAATCCTATACAATATGATAATGCAGTATATATTACGCTTATTATAGTGAATGAAGATATTTTTTATTTTTTTTATTTTTTTAAAATAAAAAATATATTAATGTATTTCAATATATATTTCATTTAACAAAACATCATGTACTTTAATGAATGAGTGTATGATTTTTTAAAAAGCCAAAAACAGTGTTGATGGTACTCGGGGCTCAACATATCATTTTCCACCCTTTGAAAGACACGATGCTTACCCATTTAAGAGGCCTAGGGTCATGAGTTTCAACTAGGCAGCCAGTGAAAATCCAAGCCCATGGATCCGGGGGGCTGGGCCTCGAGTGCGCACGCATTGGGGCGGCTCAACAAGCCTTAACAAGAAAACGGTGTGGCTCAGATGTACAAAACGAGTTCTAAGTGGATTTAATCCACGGGGGACTGAAGTGTTAGAAGCCAAAAAAAAAAAAAAAAAAAAAAAAAAGAAGAAAAATGTTGGACTCAACTATTTTTACGGTCTAAAACTCCAGCCGTGTATGTTTAATTTTTTAAAAAATAATAAATATCATTTACATGTTTTAATAAAATATATATATCGTTCATTTTCGAATTAAATGAATATATTTTTAATGGTATAAGAAAAAATTTAATGATGCATATACGTCATTTAATGATATATATGTTTCATTAAATTTTTAACGAAGTATATAGGATTATATTTTGACTGTAAAAAAAAAAAAAAGTAACAATTTATTATTTATATGTGGCTTTATCAAGCATCTCATCAGTCCCTTATAGAACCGTCTAACTAAACGCCCCATCAATGTAGGCTCTAATAAATGTGTGTTTTATGTTCTATAGGTTGAGTCCATGTCAACCTATACATGCATGCTTGTTTGTATGTTTGAAATTACTAATTTCATGTTAATTAATATCATCTTTGTGTTGTGTATAATACATATGTACGCTTGGAGTTGAATGTCAATTTTTTTTTGTTTAATTCTTCACATACTCCTATCACTTGAGGTAATGCTTGTAGGATTAGGAAAGTATGCTTGTGATTGTTTTTTATTTGGTTAAATTGGAGAGCTCTAAATTCATTAAGTGAATAAGACCATGTGTGATGAATGAACTTATATATATCATTTGATGAATTTAGAATTGTTTGATGAATCCAAACAAAGACAAGCATGACAGTTGATTATGATTATGCATGAATCATATAATTGTGCAGTGGGACCTTGTTGAGATTTTTGTGATAAGAAAAGCCAAAAAGAGTCTTTTGTTGAGAGGAGCCACCTTAATCGATAAAATAGAAAACTTCATAAGGGGTACATATACCCGTCACCTTATTTTTGAATATTCAGTTCGTGTTGGTTAATTACGAATCAAACCATGATTGATTGACATCACTTTCCAATATTATATGTTTACATATCAATCATTGATCATTTTGTTGTGCATATTCATTTACTCTGGTTTGCTAACGGTTGCCATGCAAGACAGTTGTTGTGAGAAACCATTTTTACATAGGAGTTTAAATGAAAAACATTTGAACACAAATAAATGGATCATAAAATGGCAATAATGCAAATATATTTAAAACTTCTCGAACCAATTAAAAAAAAATCTAAGGACTCTATCGAGGAAAACACGTGCATAAAGGCCAAATGCATGTGATGAAGAGATAATATTGTATAACATGGGCATATATAAAATGCCAAATACAGGTGATGAGAGACTATTAATTAAGTGTATTATTCAGTTGATAAATTGATCTTTGAATAAATCAGCCAGCACCTCTCTCCTTTCGGAGATGGTTGAACAAATTTTTTCTATAGCTAGAGCTCAATCCTCACTATAAGTAGGACTTCATTTGCACCACCCCTACTCATGATCATCCTCTAAAGCTCTCACTTTTCTGTCCCTAGCTCTCTCTTCCCCCAAAGTATAAAGAATCAATGGCAAACTTCCAAGTCTTTCATTGTGCTGGGTCTACTTTTGGCTGGTCTTCTAGGGGTGTCAACTGCCAGGGAACTGTCTGAGTAACCCAAACAAGAGCCCATCTGTCAGTTTTCATGAACAAACATGCATATATATATATTCAATTAAGTGGGAGCAATTTGTGAGTATATACAATGTAAATCTCAATTAATGTCGCATCTTTTGTGTGTTTGTGTTTACTGTGATCACCACCCTGCCTTTTAAGAAATTTGAGCGCGGAGTTGGACCATATGTCAGAAAATTCGACATTCCTAAAGGCTGCACGAAATATTGCTGCCTTGTAGCGACAGACTACTGCTAGGTGCTGCTATGTATGTATGTATATATATTGCTTCATCTGCATCTCATCAGTTCCCCCCAGTGGAACTGCCTAGATAAAAGCCACACTAGAGGCTCTCAAATGAATGTGTGCTTTATGTTCTATAGGTTGTGTAGCTAGACACGCGTCAACCCATGCATATGATGCATGCATGCCCATATATCAATGTCCGGAATTACTACTGTCATATATGTGTGGTGTTCTGTTTAATGCTTATGTTTTGCTATTAATTCATTTTAATATACGCGTCATTTTATTGTAAAATTATATATTTGAAGCAAGTATATTCTCTTATAAATGTTCCAAACATGTATGTTTACGACTAGCTAGCTCCAAAGTGATCAGTACCATATAAAGAGTTTATTATCAAATTATAATACTCTTTCCAGCACCCAAACGATATGATGATGGTAGTCCATCATAATATAAATTAATAATTATTTATTTATTTTGGTAGGTAATTGGTGGATTCAAATCAATCCATAGAATTCCGAACTTAGCACATTAATTCTCATGTAAATTGGATCAATCATATGGTTATTAATGTATGAATGCTCCATTAATACCTAATGAAAATTCACCTGTATATTTTTACGAGTGTCATTGCATGATCCAAAGGCACAAGCTTTCCTATTTAATTAGTATCTGCTTACGTATCACACTCTCAGCAAATATTGCAAATAACCTAGGCATTTTCATTCACCATACAAAAAATGTGCATATATCAGAGAGAACCCCGTCTAATTGTAACGTATTTTTACAGTCTATTTGTATTATTCGACCATGATATTTTACCAGTGTTACGTTGGTTTTTGCAAAGGATAATGTTATATGTAGCCCTGTTTTCAGCCCCAATTCTAGTCTACACATTTTTTAATTAAAAAAAAAAGCATACCCTATTTAATGAGATAAATGCTTTTATAAAAAGTGAAGCTTATACTCCAATAAATTGCATGGATGTATTTTTAAAAAATGTTAAAAATTTCTATCAGTTCATATACCTCGTTAATATAAGTATATGTTTTATTAATTTTCTACCGACACGCATATGATTGAAATTGGGGATAAAAAAAAAAGAGCGTAACATCACTCTTTTACAAAATCAAAACATTTGCAATGCAATTGAATTTAACATTTCCCATTCCTATGAGATACTGAGTCCACATTATATTTGGCTCTCCATAATATAAAAAAATTGAGGGTATTATTTGTGGGTGGCTTTTTTAAAATATTTTTTTTATGTACACACACATCGTGTGTGGAGAAAGACTAGTATATACTATGTGTATATCTCACACTCAATGTCGCCCTACTATTTATCGTGTTGCCCTACTATTTAAATGAAGCGATATATAATTAGGGTGCGTGTGGATGTGATGTTGAAACATTAAGATTTTAAAAATCTTAATGTTTTAAACTCAGCTTTTGAAAAGCTATAGTGCGTTTGGATGTGAGGTTGAAACGCTGAGATTCTTAAAATCTTATGTTTCAAACTTAACTTTTGAAAAGCTATGTTTTATTAGATTTTCAACAGCAAGATTTTTTGGCCAAAAAAGGAAAATTATGGTTTGAAAAGCTAAACGATGAAAATATATTTGGATCTGAGTTTCAGAATTTTTAGCTTTTCAAATGCAGAATCTATCTAAACTCATATCCAAACGGATCCATATATGTTTTATTAGATTTTCAACCGTAAGTTTTTTGGCCTAAAAATAGAAGATTGTAGTTTGAAAAGCTAAACGCTAAAATGTGTTTGGATTTGAATTTGAGAATTTTTCTCAAAAGAGACTTTGATACCATGTTAGAATCAGAAAAAAAAAAAAGAGAATATGAGACTTAATTATATTAGGAAGATATTTTTTTGAGCACAAGGTAGTCAAGTTCTATTCCAGATAAAAGAAAGGAAATGAATGAGGGAGATGAGAAGATTGGCAGAACGTAGAATTCAACAAAGATAAAAAAATATAAAGAGAAAACAAGACGCACTCGCGTCCACAGTGCCAAGCAACCCTCATTCCGAACCACTTCGATGGCCGCCCCTGAGAGGTCAAGTAGAAAAGACTTCTACCCTCCGCTCCTAGAAGAGACCGCTACTCGATGATCTGGAAACTGAAATCTCCGATCAAAATTCTACGTCTAACACAATAATGCAGTACATATGTAATCTAATAAACACAAATAAGAAGATATTAAAACCCTTGATATAATAGTACAAGACAACCCTACATCTAACACAATAATGCAGTACATATGTAATCTAACAAACATAAATACACGGAGCATAATCAATAAATAATGCAAATAATATAAAAAGATTTCACATTTCATTCCTTAAACAAAGAATGTGCATTAATATGGAGAGGACAGCCGAAGAAGAGACAATAATAGAATTTTAATAGAATTCAACTAATCTGTAGATTTTATACCATCCCCTCTTGACATTATAGATTTTTATTACTCTATTATTGATATGTTAATCATTTTTTTTGTTTTGAAATAGTCTTTTAACTTCAGTTCGGATCTATTTAGTTTGGTTTATACAAATTACTTCGGTTCAGTTTACGGTTTTTTCACTTCGGTTTCAAATTTGGTTTAGATCGATTTTGGTACGGATATGATAGTAGTTTTATTCAATATGATTTTACTATACACCCAATTGAACTGACCGATTTACACCTTTAGTATACATGCCCCAACTTAGATATGACTTATATGAGATTATTATGCTTGTGAGGATGTAAATGTGGTTAACCTTATAAAAAATGCTAATAGGTATCGACTATCAGATCCGAAATTTTGATTTCCAAACTAATTTTAAGAGAGTGTTCGTGAATACTTTCACAGCCTCTGTTCTTTGCCAGAATTGTAATGCAGTGCACCGCATAGGCCACGACAACGGAACCCTTTTCATCTCTGATTGCACCTCCAAAACCTGGTCTCTCACCAAACCTGGACCCCTCAGAATTAAGCTTTAGCTATTCCATTGGATTGGATTGGATATCCAGCAATATGAGAAGTTTCGACTAACCTTGAAGAGGACTCACTTGCCATTCAAACTCCTGAAGAATTGCTCCTGCTTCTCAACCGGGCAATCTTTAGCAGAACAAAATCTGATCAGACTATTCTTTCTGCTTGAGTAAATAAAATGAATTGATACGAGGATATAAAATTGTGCACCGATCAAATACATCACATAATACCGACCATAAGAAAAAAAAAATTTAGATAAGAAATCATGGGCATTGTTTTTTGGCTAGAAAGCTAATCACAATACAAGCTCGATCGAATTATATAACCTCAGTTGGAAATAATGACTTGATTGATATGGAGATTTCCAATATGGCAAGTTGTCGATGGGAATACGTGGAGAATAGACAATTTGAAAGGGGTCCATGTGAAGCGATAAGATTGAGCTGTATCTCACAGGTACGGTGGTACGACATGCTGTACACTACATATCTGTATATACTATCTCCCAATCCCCAAAACCACACTATAAATAGGGCTACATTTTGCACCACCTCGACTCATCCTCCACTCATATATCTTCTCGACCCCTAAGAGTGTTAATTAAGAATGGCTTCCAAGTCTTTCATTGTGTTAGGTCTCCTTTTGGCTGCCCTTCTGGTGGTGTCTGCCAGGGAGATGACTGAGCAACCCATAATAAAATACGCGGAAGCCCATAATAAAATACGAGATCGAATATAAGAACGGAACACCATCACACGAAGAAGACAAAAAACGTGGTTCAGCCTAGGCCTACATCCACGGGGCGAAAACTAAGAATCCACTATAATAGTTGAGATACAAAAAAATCTTATAGACTCTCTTTGCATGGAGTTAATTACCCTCTTTTGAACCTTCTCAACCTCTCTTATAGATCTCTACATTTTATCTGTATGTGTCAAGCCATGCTAATTTTTACCCTGAAACCCTAAAAAGATATTTATATGAATAAATAACTTCCTCTCTAAGTAATCTACTAATAAACAAATCTGTTTCCCTTATTTTAGGAGATTCACTTTATATCTTAATTAAGATCAAATCTTAACTAATTAGCGATTAGGTGCCCACCCTAATATGGTTTCATCATGGTCATCCGATATTGATACACCAAATCGAGACATAATCCCAACAGTTGTATATGAAAATACACGGAGAATAGGCATTTAATGACCATATAAAATGCCAAAAACAAATGCAAAAGGCTCCATATGAAGCGATAAGATTGAGCTGTATCTCACCGGTACCACATGCTGTATACTACATCTATGTACTCATCCGCCATCTGCTATCTCCCAACCCCCAAAACCACACTATAAATAGGGCTACATTTTGCACCACCTCTACTCATCCTCCACTCATATATCTTCTCGACCCCTAAAAGTGTTAATTAAGAATGGCTTCCAAGTCTTTCATTGTGTTAGGTCTCCTTTTGGCTGCTCTTCTGGTGGTGTCTGCCAGGGAGATGACTGAGCAACCCAAGGAAGAGCCAACAAGTGAGTGCTTGTTAAACAAATGTTCCTTTTTCATTGATTGAGTTCTACTCGATTCCATTTATTTTTATTGGGATTCTATCCCAATCTATGAGGTCAAGAGATTAAATCCTAACTACACTGATTAATACCCTCCACATGTAACTTATGTATACAAACTGAACAAAAATTATGGATAAACGAGACTTGGACGTAGAATTATGGATCCAAACATACTACGTGAACTTATTATTTCCAAATAAATGATACTATAACACTACCCATATATTAATATGGGTTAATTTAGTTCTCTCTCTCTCATGGATGGATTCTTAATTTCTTCGTCTGCATGTGTAAGCAGAGACCACTCCAGTGGAGGAATCCCAGGAAGTTGGAACCGACGCATACGGAAGCGGATACGGCGGAGACCACTGCAAGCACTGCCCTCACTTTTGCTGCCGCTACCATTGCTGCACCAAGGCTGAGTATGAGGCCGAGGCCCAGACTCAGAACTGAGAACTCCATGCTCTATCAGGGTTTACTAGTCCTCAGAGTGAAGGACTTTCTCCCTCTCTAATAAATAAACGCCCCACTGAAGGCTCTGTAGTGGAAACCGTACTAGTTTGCATGTGTTTTAATTTTATGTTCCCAACGTGGGTTGATGATCCGATGTCAACCAGTGTTGTAATCTCCACTTCATGTTCATAAATAAAAATGTACTGTATATCTCGTGCTGTGTTTGCATTCTCCTAATTAATGAACGTTTTTTTTTCTCTTTTTTTTTTTTATGTTTGGGGGTACTTGAGTTCGCTTTTAGTTATGAAATTCGAGATCTTTTGTGTTTGTAAGAAATTGATTCTACAACATATAGTGCAACCAAACAATTTTTAAAACCAGCGTTTACACAAAATTAGTTTTACAATATCGTAACTAGCCGCTACTTTAATTGAGCGCAAGAAAAATGGATATGAACATGCCTAATCAACTAATTAATTATTGAGTTGTTTATGATAGATGAATTAGTTGTCTGTGCTACAAAATAAGATGATTTGATTATATTAATCAACAGTACCACTGATAAAGAAAAACGTAAATTTATTAATGTATACCAAAGAAGAGCTCATACTATATAAATTCTAGAATCTAATTTTTAGTGATAAAAGAGAAAAATTTTTTTTTGATGTATTTGATCTTGGATGAATAATCTTTTTTAAACCTTAAGAAAATAAATTAAAATAATGAAAAAAAAACTATTTGCAGATGTTTATTGAATTTTTTATTATTATTTTATTTTATTGTGTTGTTATTGTGACTTGTGAGGGTCACAGTCCACTTGAAACCGACGATCAAGAGGCTGGCCTGAATTTTTTATTTTTCTTAGATTTTGGATAAGGATATATAGTAGATTAATTATATAAGTATTGTTTCCATAAAATCACTCTTTTACCATACAAAAATAGCACTTTTCAGCTAATAAAAAGTCAGATATTAATTAAATACCTTTAATTTTAAAGGTAAAACATGCTTAAAATAATCTGATGGTGACAAATTGTCAATATATTAATTATGCTTCAATATAAGCCCATAATGCTGGCAAAATATTATTTAGGATTTTCAATATGATAATATTAAAAAGATAATTAATGATTTACAATAGATACATGTTCTGTGATTGTTATCACACACACATCTCTTTCTCTCTCTCTCTCTCTCTATATATATATATATATATATATAGGGTTAAAGACATTTAAGTCCCTACAAACATGGGAAAACCCATATAAGTCCCTACTAAAATTGGGACAGACGTACGAGTCCCTGAAAACTCAGAAAAACCCAATTATCATCCCTGAGTTAAATTTCCATCCAAATTTAACGGAATATTCATAGAATATTCCATCACATATAATTGTGTAGACATTGAAGTCCTTATAAACAGTCATAAAGATAAATCAGTCCCTGCAAAAGACAAAATTGCCCCTTAAAGACTTTTATATTAAATTGTGTACACATTGTAGTCCCTATAAACAATTATAAAGACAAATTAGTCCTTGCAAAAGATAAAATTGCCCCTGAAAGATTTTTACATTTAATTGGATAGACATTACAGTCCTTATAAATAATCATAAAGACAAATTTGTTCCTCTAAAAGACAAAAATACCCTTGAAGTATTTTTACATTTAATTGTGCAGACATTGCAATTTAAAAATTAAATACCCTCTAAAAAAATGCAATTTCTACACAATTAAATGTAAAAATTCTTCAGGGACATTTTTGTCTTTTACATGTACCAATTTGTCTTTACGATTATTTATAAGGACTGTAATGTCTATCCAATTAAATGTAAAAATCTTTCAGGGGCAATTTTGTCTTTTGCAAGGACTAATTTGTCTTTATAATTGTTTCTAGGAACTACAATGTGGTACACAATTTAATGTAAAAGTCTTTGAGGGGCAATTTTGTCTTTTGTAGGGACTGATTTGTCTTTATGACTGTTTATAAGGACTTCAATGTCTACACAATTATATGTGACAGAATATTCTGGGAATATTCCATTAAGTTTGGATGGAAATTTAATTCAGGGATGATAATTGGGTTTTTCTGAATTTTCAGGGACTCGTACGTCTGTTCCAATTTTAGTAGGGATTTATATGGGTTTTTCATGTTTATAGGGACTTAGATGTCTTTAACCCATATATATATTGGATTTTTGGTTGACCAACAAACAAATCACATTCACTATCTGTCACACAAAAAATCCGGACTTTTTTCTGGCTCCAAATATCAGAGCTCATTGGTAATTTGGTATGGTTAAGCTACATGCACTCCAACCATCCAACCAAATTGTTGAGAATTACAAAATTCTTGAACGTCTACTTTCAGTTAAAAAAAAATTGTCCAACCAAATTCTTGAATGTCTTATAAATTATAATAATATATAAGGAAATGATTCAAAAAAAAAAAAAACTTTGATCAATTTGGCCAACTGATACGAATATGATTTATCACTTTGATCAAGATTGTTATCGACGTCCCGCTGCCTCGCGCCACCGCTGCGCCGTCGTCGTGCCGCCGCTGTGCCGCCCCATGCCGCCACTGCGCCGTTGTCGCACCGTCGCTGCGCCGCCCTCTCGCGCCACCTCGCGCAGCCCTGCCGCTGCTGTGCCACCCTGCTGCGTCGCCCTGCACCGCCTTGCCACCCTGTTGCGCCGCCCTGCACCGCCCTGCCGCACCGCCCTGCACCGCCCTGCCGCACCGCCTCGCACTGCTGCGCCACCCTGCCGCGCCGTCCAACGCCACCTGCCCTGCCCGCGCCCCGTCTGCGCCGTGCCCGCACACCGTCCGCGTCTGCCTGCGCGTCGTCTCGGAATCGCGTGATCAGCGCGGATCCGCGCCGATCAGCCCGGATTTCCTGGGATCCTGTCCCGGATTCGGTCCCGGACAGCATCCCGGATCTCCCGGGAATTTGTCCCGAGATCCCGTGCCTCGCGCCCGCGCGCGCCCGGCCCAGCACCCGCTCGCGCCCGGCCCAGCTGCCCGACCCGGCTCCAGCTGCCCGACCCGACCCGGCTCCAGCGCCCGACCCGACCCGGATCCGCGACCCGTTTACCGCCCCGTCATCGCCTTTTTCGGTATTTTCTTTATTCGGCCGCTACGGGTTCATTCGGACTCCAAATATAGTCATATTGGTACTCATTTTGCTCCATTTTTCGTTCTGCACGCATCTGTGACTATATTTTCATCATCCGAGGCATATATTTTTTCTCTGTTATTCTCTTTTTGCCTATTATGGCTACGGATAACACTCAGATCATCGATGTTAAGTTTGATGGTAACAATTATGATGTCTGGTCTATTAGTCTTGAACTTCAGCTTGATTATCGTCGCCTATTGGGTCATGTTACTGGCACTAATCTAGCTCCTGTACTTGAACCATCTCCACCGGGTTCTGATGAGACAACCATCAAGGCCAGAGCTGAGGCGTATACTAAGGCTTTGTTGACATGGAAGGAGGCCGATTCTCGGGTGAAAGCTTATATTGCTTCTTCGGTTATTCCAAATATCCGTAAACATTTGAAGCCGTTCATTACAGCCAAGGAATATTGGGACTTTCTGAAGAATTTCTATACGCAGACCGATGGTGCTCAGGAATTCTATCTACATCAGGCCATTTCTACTTCTTATCAAGGGGAGCTTCCTATTCGTGATTTTTATTCTCTTTTGTCTGATTACTGGGATCAACTCGCACCTATGGATCCTCAGATGGAGGGTATTTTTCTGACACGCTATCGTGAGTACCGTAATCGTCAACGATTGTACCAATTCTTGATGCGTCTTCGTCCTGAGTTCGAGGCTATTCGTGCACAGATTCTTCATCGTTCTCCCAAACCGTCTCTTGATACGGTTCTTTTTGAGTTAGTTGCTGAGGAGACGCGTCTTCGCACTGTTGTCACTCCGCCTATCGTTGATCACAGTTCTGTCAATGTTGCACATCGTCAAGACAATCGCTACACTCGGGTCACTTGCTATTATTGCCATAAATTTGGACACGTGCAATCTGAATGTCGTAAGCGTGCTCGTGATGGTGCTCCTCTTGTTTATGTACCTCGCACTTCAGCTCCTGGAGCACTTCCTCCAGCACCTCGTCCACTAGATCCTGCAGCATCACGTGCACTAGCGCCTCGGGCGCAAGCACCTCGGGCACCTTCTACAGTTCCTCCACGTCGCTCTCAGCCTCGACCTGCAGCTGCTGTTGCATCTGATTTTTCTACTGATCCGCCGGCATATTCTTCCTCTCAGATCACTGAGAGTCTTGCGCAGCTCCACCTTCAACAACAACAGCTTCAAGATATGCTTCGCTCAGTGACTGGTAGTGATTCATCTGCTCCCTTTTCTGCTTCTACTGCGGCGACAGGTAACCTTACCTCCTCATGGATTCTTGACTCTGGGGCTTCCCATCATATGACTTCTCAGGCATCCTTTATTAGTTTTCTTACTCACATGTTTCCCACTCCTGTTATTCGTACGGCAGATGAGACTCCTCTGTCTGTGTCGAGTTCTGGTTCTCTTGCTGATCCTTCTCATCGATTTCAACTTCCTGATGTTTTTCATGTTCCTGGTCTATCACTAAATTTGCTTTCTGTTGGTCAAATTGCGGATCATGATTGTCTCATTACTTTTGATTCTTCTACTTGTTCTGTACAGGATCGTCGTACGGGGAAGCAGATTGGGACAGGCTCTAGACGCGGTGGGCTCTACTACATGGATCATCTTCATATTCCTTCGTCTTCTGCAGCTTCTGCTCGCTTGATTTCTTCTTCTCCTTCCTCCTTTGATGTATGGCACCGCCGTCTTGGCCATCTCTCTCCTCCAAGACTTCGTTATCTAATAAGTACCGGTGTTTTAGGTTCCTTTTCAAAAACTGAGCTTCAACCATGTGTGGGCTGCAAGTTGGCAAAACACTTGGCTCTTCCATTTCCTACTAGTAAACACATTTCTGCTTCTCCTTTTGATCTAGTTCACTCTGATGTTTGGGGTCCCTCCCCTATTCCTTCTAAAGGGGGTAACCGTTATTATGTTATTTTTATTGATGATTTTTCTCGCTTTACCTGGATATATTTGATGCATAGTCGTTCTGAGTTGTTACCCATCTATAAATCTTTTGCTACAATGGTTGAAACTCAGTTTTCCAAACGCATCAAGGTGTTTCGCTCTGATTGTGGGGGGAATATTGTTCTCGTGCTTTTCGTGATTTTTTATCCTCCCAAGGCACTCTACCGCAGCTTTCCACTCCTTATGCTCATCAGCAGAACGGGGTTGCTGAGCGCAAACACCGTCATATCCTCGAAACGACCCGGTCCTTACTCCTCTCTGCTTCTGTTCCTGTTCAGTTTTGGGGTGAGGCTGTTCTTACAAGTGTGTATCTCATCAATCGCACTCCTTCGTCTATCACTGCTGGCATCTCCCCCTTTCAGCGTCTTTATCATAGTCCTCCTGATTATTCTCGTCTTCGTGTTTTTGGATGCACGTGTTTTGTCCTACTTCCTCCTCTTGAGCGTACCAAATTGTCTCCTCGTTCCACTATGTGTTTTTCTTGGGTATAGTAATGAGATCAAAGGATATCGATGCTATGATCCTGTTGCTCGTCGTCTTCGGACATCTTGTCATGTCACATTCTTTGAGAGTCATCCATACTACGCTCTTCGCTCGCCTCCTGTTCCTCTTCCCCCATCCACGGTTGAGGAAGTCACATTTTTGGACTTTTCCATTCCTGATTTCTCATCTTCATCTTTTGCTCCTCAGTCATCTACTCCGTCTGTACCTGACCACTCTTCCTCGTCAGTCCCATCTTCACCCTTGCCGTCTTCGTCAACTTCTTTCGGATGATTCACGTGGGACGGTTCTGTCTACTCCTACACCTGTTCCTGATGCTGCTTCGCCAGAAGACGATTCTGCTTCCGCACCAGTTGCTCCTCGTCGCAATCCGCCTCGCGCTCGTCGACCTCCTCAACGACTCAGCTTGGTTGCCTCTGATTCTTTTTCTCCTAGTTTTCAGTGTTTTCTTTCAGCTGTTTCCACTCATTGGGAGCCCCAATCATATCGTGAGGCTGTCGGCATTCCAGAATGGGAAGGTGCTATGGCAGAGGAGCTTAGTGCATTACAACGCACTCATACGTGGAAAATTGTACCACTTCCTCCAGGGAAGACTCCTATCAGCTGTAAGTGGGTTTATAAGATCAAGACCAACTCTGATGGTTCGATTGAGCGTCACAAGGCTCGGTTGGTTGCCCGTGGTTTCACTCAGCAGCATGGTATTGATTATGATGAGACATTTGCTCCTGTAGCAAAGATGACAACTGTTCGTACTTTGATTTCTGTTGCTTCTGTTCGTCAATGGCCCATTTATCAGCTTGATGTCAAGAACGCTTTTCTTCATGGTGATTTATCAGAGGAGGTTTACATGACTCCTCCTCCGGGTCTTCCTCATTCATCTGGTCATGTATGCCATCTTCACCGCGCTCTCTATGGTCTCAAGCAGGCTCCTCGTGCTTGGTTCGCTCGATTCACTGATGCTATTTGTGCTGCTGGGTTTGTTTCGAGTTCCTCTGATCCAGCTTTATTTGTTCACACCTCTGGTCCTCATCGTACTATCCTGCTGCTTTATGTTGATGACATGATCATCACCGGCGATGATTCGTCTCATATACAGTCGGTCAAGCAACATCTTCAACGTCAATTTGAGATGAAAGATCTTGGCAAACTTTGCTATTTTCTAGGCTTGGAAGTTGCTTCTGCTCCACGTGGTTATCTTCTCTCCCAACGCAAGTATACTGCTGACTTGATCGACCGTGCATGTCTAACTGATGATCGCATTTCTCCCACTCCTATTGAGCTTCATGCTAAGCTCCGACCCGACGATGGAGAACCACTTTCTGATGTTACTCGTTATAGACAGCTTGTTGGAAGCCTCGTCTATCTCACTGTCACTCGTCCTGACATTGCCTATGCTGTGCATATTGTCAGTCAGTTTGTCGCTGCCCCTCGTACTGTTCATTATGCAGCAATTCTTCGAATTATACGCTATCTACGTGGCACTATATCTCGTGCTCTGCTGTTACCGTCTTCTTCTACTCTTGAACTTCGTGCTTATATTGATGCTGATTGGGCAGGAGATGTCACAGATCGAAAATCCACAACTGGTATATGTGTCTTTCTTGGGGACTCTCTTATATCTTGGAAGGCCAAGAAACAAGACATTGTTTCTCGTTCGAGTGCTGAGGCCGAATATCGTGCTATGGCATCTGCTACTGCTGAGGTTGTTTGGCTTCGACGCCTCCTCTCTGACATGGGCGTCATTCTATCTGCGTCTACTCCCCTATATTGTGACAACAAGAGCGCCATTCAGATTGCTAGCAATCCAGTATTTCATGAACGTACGAAGCACATCGAGATCGATTGTCACTTCGTCCGTCATCATTTTATTGCGGGCACTATATCACTCCCATATATTTCCTCTTCTCTTCAGTTATCAGACTTTTTTCACAAAGTCTCATACACTTCAGCGGTATGATTTCTTGTTGAGCAAACTCTCGGTGTATGATCCACCATGAGTTTGAGGGGGGTGTTAAATGTATATATATGCTAGGGTTAAGGGTAGATTAGTCTTTTCCTTATTTTTTTTTTGTACTATAAATATTGAATACAAATCCTAATAATATGATTGATTCATTCTTTTCATATACTAACAAAGATTAATATATAATATATTCAAATACAAATCAGATGAGGCGATACATGAATGCTGTTCACCCATGCAATGACGTCTACGCAAAATTTGTCAAATTTTTTACTTTTCAGTCGAGTTTCGTTTACAGAGAAAAAAAAAAGTACATCCGAAAGCCTGATAGAAGAAAAAAGTACACCCGGAAGTCCAAAAAGGCGTCTATGCATGAAGTTAAGGTGTACGAGGAAACTGGGACCTTTCAATCAGGAGTCCTTCATTGTTTTATTAATATTTTATTATATATTTATTTATTCACAGATGCATGATCTAGAAATATCCGGTGCTGTATAGTCCATGTGGTCCAATTATAAGCTCTGTCTTGAAGTATGGTCCATGCATGCATGTGGAACACTCGAACGTCCTGTGGTGCTGTTTCTTATTACACGGGCCTGCCGCACCACTAGCTAGACTTTCTTCCCCATTGTTGTCGGATGATCTTCATTAAAAACAGTGTGTAAACCCATTCTCATCAATTTCAGACACCTATGATAAGTCATTAAAAAACAGTGTGTAATCCCAATCGATTTCAGAAACATTTTTTTTTTAATTCAATAGATGTTATGACGTATATGCCTTCAACAAAATGTAAACATGTGAGTACACCTGATTATTTTAATGCTCGAGACGGTGGGGATCCTATAAAATTTGTAAATCTCTTCAAGTTTCTATTTTTTAAAAAAATATTTATTTTATTTTCTATTGTAACCGAAAACTAGTAGATCTTGTACATTGACTCTAATCGTACATAAAAAATTATTGTAATATTTTTTAAAAATTTATTTGATAAACTATTGTAATACAATAACCAAATTTATAGTTAACTTTAAGGAGATTTGTAGATTTTATAAAGATTTTTTTTTAATTTTTATAAGTTTTCAAAGAGTTATATCGATTTTTCGTATTTTGTAGAGATTTATTTAAATATCATTTATTGAAGCTCTGTTTAGTAAATGAAATATTCTTGAAAAATTTCATGTAAACTGACTTATTTCATATAAACGTGACTGCCACGTAGAATTATGAATCCAATAATCCAAACAACCTACGTAAACTTTTTATTTCCATTTTCTGAAACCTATATGAAACTAAAAAAACCCATATATTAACATCGATTATTTTATAGTTCTCTCTCTCTCTCTCTCTCTCTCTCTCTCATGGATTAACCTATTTTTCTTTGTGTGTGTGATAATTACAGAGACCACTCCTGCGGAGGAATCCAAGGATATTGGAACCGACGGATACAAATATCCTTAATAATTAAATTAAAAATTGCTTTAAATTAATTCGATGGGTCTCCATCGTCCCATCATCTGGGGCTGCCATGTTTCATGAACTTCCATCCCATCTTGTATGAGCTAATGCACATCCTGTGAAGTTATAAATGAATGACAAACTTCATTTACCAAGCCAAAAAAGATTGACAATATACACATAAGTGTTGGTGATGTGTTGTGATTATATATTTTGAAAAGATACTGGTGAATTCTTTAGTGAAGATGCATCACATAGTCGACATAAAACTCTTCATAGCAAATATACACTTTTTTCACATAAAAATATATACAAATTGAATTTTTCTCAAAGATAATTATTTTGAAATATATGCATAGGTCACACAATTATGAGACCACACACACACACACATATATAATCAGGATATTTTTTTGGTCTCCAAATTTGGGAGTTCACCGAGGATAATATATTTGTATATATAGTTGAACTATACTGTCAACCACAATCTTTGATTAATTTGATAAGGAAAATTAACGTGGATCAATCATTTAATTAAATACATTTGTATCAACATACTTTGGTTTGGATAAAAAAAAATAAAAAACTATTCAAAATTTTATTAGATTATACTATATGCACGTAGATTATAATATACGGATTAGATTATATTCAACGCATGTTAAATAATTTAATTATTTAAGTCCGATCTTATCTTTTTAATTTTAAAATTTAATTGATCTTAAATTTTAATTTTAAAATTTAACAAAATATCACAGTTATATTAATTCAATAAAATTAAAAGACCACCGATAGCGTCGATTAATAAATGATCCAACACCTATTGCACGTAATCCGATCATATCTTTATCATATATGCGTATCAGAAATAGACGAGGCCACACGAAATTTCGACCTTTTCGATTCAAAGTTTAAAATGGCGTCTAACATGCAGTGAGGTTGGACCATTTGATTCAGGACAAACTTTCTTCGCTGTTTTATTATTATTATATTTTTTTGGTGGATTGTTTTATTAATTCATTGGTTGTTGTTACATAAGAGTATTTTCACTTAATATACTTGTTAGTGATTGAGTGAGATATATATCTTGTTAGACCATCTTCACTCCTTACTAAAATCTATATTCAAATTTCACTTAAAATTTGAGTAAAAGCTTGATTTGATATGATGTGTCTCTAACCATCACTTTGTGTTTTACTTAAATCTTTTAAAAAATTCACATCTTCTTCTAATTATTTCCTATAAACATTTTCAAAGTCCTTTTCCCCAACATTTTTACTATTCAATTTTTCTTCCCTTATAGATATTTAAATTTAAAAATTATAGTCATCCATTTTTTGGAAAAAAAAAGTAAAAATAATATTTTTTATTGGAGTAAAAATAAGAAGTTAAAAAACAAATATGAAGACTTAAGAAATAAGACCACTTTTTTTTTTTGTTTCAAGAGATGGTGAAAATTTTGGGAGGTGGGAATGTATCTAATATAATTCAACTAAAAGTAGAGTTGAAGGAAAAAAAATGTCATATTGGAAGAAAATGTGGAGATTAAAGAAAAAAAAAGATATTGAAAATTTGAGTAAAGATTTAAGTCTCCCTTGATTTTGGTAAAGTTTTGAGTAAAAACTTGATTTTGTATGAGTATAAATAAATGGTTGAAGAAGATTTTAGGTAACTTTTACTTAAATTTAAATTTGAGTTAATGTTTGGGTATAAGATTGGAGATGCTCTAATATAAGATATATATCTCATTTTTTTATATTTATTAAAAGAAAAAAATTCAAATAACCTCCTATAAACAATCTGAAATCTATATAACATCTTGACTTTTTTTAAAATTCATATAATCATTTGAAAATACTTATGTAAATTCAAATAGCTTATTGGGCTAAATTTTCATTGATAGATTTGTATTATTATATGCGAATATTCTGTTTAATTAATCCTAGTTGAAAACATAGAATACCAAATTAAAACAATCTACAATGTATTGAAAATGTGACAGATTCTTTATAAATGACGATTTTGCCCCCTCTCCTTGAATACAGATTTAAAATCTATCTAGAGAGGTAAAATCGTCATGTACAGAAGGCTTTCTACATTTTAGATAAATTGTAGGGAGTTTTAGTGTACTTTATTTTTAAAGGGGTTATATAAAATTTAAAAAAAGCTAAGAGATAATATGAATTTAAGATAGTTTACAAGGTTATTTAGATTTTTTCTAAAGAAATGAATCAATTCAATCAATTTTTTTTTTTTTTTTTCAAAACACAAATCTTATTGGACAAGATTTAAAAAAATTAAAAACTGTCATCAAACTTTATTTGAGGCTATCATGTCTCCCTGTCCCCCTGATATTATCCTAATTTCGAATATATATATATATTGTTCACATATATATGCATGACTTATTTGTCATTTGTGTCGCACTCTAGAATTCCCCAATAATGTAGTCCATCTGTCCATGTGGTCCAATAATGCCATCTCTGTCTGGAAGCGGGGTCCATGCATGTGGAACTTTCAGTCCAACTTTCTATAATTTGTTAAAAATATAAAAATTTCTTTGTGAATGACGATTTTACTCTCCTCCTCCCGATTACAAGTTTAAAATCTATCTAGAATGGTAAAATTATCATGTATAGAAAGCTTTCTGAATTTTTAACAAATTATAGGGAGTTCTAGTGTACCTTGTTATCAAGGTTAACAAAACATAATATTAATGTTCCTCATCTGTTAACAGAAACTTAATTGAGGAGATTATTTGAATTTGCATATATATTTTCAGGGGGTTATATAGACTTTAAAAAAAGCTAGGAGATTATATAGATTTCAGAGTGTTATTTAGATTTTTCTCGATTAAAAAAGAATCAATTCAATCAAAATTAAAATATATATATATTTTTTCCCTCAAAACACAAATCTTATTAGACAAGATTCACTCATTAAATCAGGATATTTTTTTGAGATTATAATATAGGGATTAGATTAATTAGGTCCAACGGGTGACCTGTTGAACAATTTGATTGATTAATATAACTGATCTTATCTTTTTAATTTTAAAATTTAATTAATTTTAAATTTTAATTTTAAAATCTAACAAAATATCTTAATCATAATAACAAAATCAAATTAAAAATTCATGATTGTGTTAAATAATTAAATTGTTCTGACACGCGTTACACGTAATCCGATCTTTTTCATACATTGGCATCAGAAAGAGACGAGGCGACAAGAAATTTTTTAACGTTTTCAATCCTTGGTAGAGATGAAAAAAGTACATTCACAAGTCTAAGAAGGCGTCTGGGAGTGACAAACTGTCTACCCGGTTTTATTATTATTATTATCATTGTTGGACTGTTTTATTAATTTATTGGTTGTTGTTACATGGTGTCTTTTTCATTGCTCTAAATACACTTTAATATACTTGACAGCGATTGACTGAGATATATATCTTCTTATATCTCTTATATCTCATTTTTTTATATATATTAAAAAAAATTCAAATAATCACTTATAAACAGTTTAAAATCTATATAATCTCTTCACTTTTTTCAAAAATTTATATAATTTTTAAAAATACTTATGTAAATCCAAATAGTCTTTTGAGCTAAATTTTTATTGAAAGATTTATATTATTATGCAAATATTTTGTTTGATTAATCTTAGTTTAATACATAGTATACAAAAAAAATTTCTATAATTAGTTAAAAATGTGAAAAGCTTTTTGTGAGTGACGATTTTACCCCCCTCCCCCGGATTACAAGTTTAAAATCTATCTAAAATGGTAAAATCGTTATGTACAGAAAGTTTTCTGCATGTTTGACAAATTGTAGGGAGTTCTAGTGTACCTTATTGTCAAGGTTAACAAAACATAATATTAATGTTCCTCATCTGTTAACAGAAATTTAACTGAGGAGATTATTTGAATTTGCATATATATTTTCAAGGAGTTATATAGACTTTAAAAAAAGTTAAAAGATTATATAGATTTCATAGTGTTATTTAGATTTTTCTCTATTAAAAAAGAATCAATTCAATCAAAATTAAAATATATATATATTTTTTCCCTCAAAACACAAATCTTATTGGACAAGATTCACTCATTAAAAAAAAATGAGAACTTTCTTCAAACTTCATTTGAGGCTGTCCCTGGTCTCCCTGGCATTATCCTAATTTACATATGCATGACTTTTTTGTCATTTGTGTCGGACCCAAGAATTCTCCAATAATGTAGTCAATGTGGTTTAATTATGAAACTTTCATTGTTACTGTTTTTTTTTTAACTTTTTAATTCAATAGAGTATACACCAACAATTTTATAAAGTATATACAAAAATAATATAAATATGTGAAAACTGCATACAGGCCGGATTATCCTAATGTTATCTAAAAGTATACCTAAGCACCGATACATAATCCTTGCAACAACCCCCACTGTTTTTTAATCTATTATCTAAATATTTATTTTGTCAAAAGATATGTAATCATTCAATCGAGTTTATATTTTTTAGTTAATCAAAGAAGTATATACTTTAAAATATATTAATGCTATAAATCTGGTTATGAAAGACCGGGTTGTCACTTGTCTCTAACATTTTTTTGTAGGGCTTGTTGGTAATGGGATAAGTAAAAGATGACAACTTATCTCGTTTGATATAAAAAAAAAATGAGGATAAAGTGGAAACAATTGTCACGATTTTGAAATGAAAATAAAGATTTTTTATTTCATCTAAATGTTAGAATAACATTTATCCATATTTTTAATTTGTTCCAATTTTGACAAACGTGAATAAGAACAAAATCAATAGACTTTTTATCTTCTAAAATTAAGATAACTTATCCTCAAACTTTAACCCCTTGTAAAATTAGTTCATAAAGTACAAGTTATTGAGGATTTATTGTGAATTTTTATTTTATTTTTAATGTTTTTTTTATTTTGTAATGAAGTGTTATTTTTATCATATTTTTTATTTTGTTATTTATTTTTCAATAGAAATTTGTTTGTCTTAAATGTAGGGTTATATATGTTAGTTATGTTATGATGCAGCATGTTACTTTAGGCCTGACCCGTCAGGGTTAATTCAGCAAAAGTGCAATGTTAGCATCGGTTGTGTACTCGGTAGCACGACCTTCGTCATGTCTAAATAAATCATTAAATCTAGTATATATATTTCATTAAAATAAGCTCAGCGTGGATTGTAAAATCACCACGTAAATCACCACGTCTTATGTATCATGCTGGTAAAAAACAGTAATATATAAAGCTGTCCCAGTGTCACTTATGCATCATTTGGTTCTGCCATTGAACAACTTTTACATTTATAGAAAGCTGATTATGTAATTGTGCAACTAAATAGTTTTATCATTGCAGCTTCCTACAGACAGATTCCAGACAAATAATTCTTAAAAGTTGCGATTAAAGAAAGCTGGGAGTAGTAGCTTTCTGCAGAATCAGTTTTAAACGCAACATTTATAGAAAATCAGTTTTATAATCCCACTACCAAACGTTATCTCATCCACGCAATTAAGGGACAAACTCATACAAACTTTCACATTCATGATAACAGTAATATTAAAATTCTAAATAAAGCTTATATATCATGCCAAACTTTCACATTCAAGATAATAAATGCTCTCTCTTTCAAGTCCCTGTGGGCCTGATTCATATTTTTCAGAGACAGAAAATTAGGACAGCTGATACATGCAGTCCGTTTTATAGCCTATTCTACAGTCCCATATACTATGATAACGTAGTATATACTACGTTATTATAGTGCTTAAGGTTTTATTATAGTATATGACAAAATTTTTTTTAATTTTTTTTTTATAAAAAATATACTAATGTATCTCAGTATATACTTTATTTCATATAACAGCATTCACTTCATTTGGAGAGTGTATGATTTAAAAAAAAACAGAAAACCGATATGAATTGTAATTGAAGCTGCAATAAAGGCTCGATGTATCATTTTCCAATATTATATTCTCTATATTTGGTATTTTTTGTTCACATGCTCATACAGATGGGCTTTTAAAAAAGTCTCTCTATAATACATGGATATTTAATTATATTTAATTCGGTAATTAAAAAAAACTTGTTTCCACAGGCGTTTTGGGTTCTCCTACCAGTGACCTATCTTACACCATCTAGAGTAGAAATTTTTTTTTTTTTTTTTTAAATGACAGTGTTTCCTTTAATTACATAAATAAAAAAAAATCATAGACGATGTCTTTACATAAAAAAAAAAGAAAAGAAAAGACAATGTAATATCCATTCAATCCTATTTTATCCAACGAAGGCATATATATATGTTTACCAGTTGGATAAAACACATGTAAATCTGTTGATATTATATATTTGAATCGATAATTACATGGATCTGTTGCATGTTCTATGCGCATCTTTAAAAGATCATCTGAACTCTACCTTGAATAAGCAACACCACGCGCTCGCAAGCTTCAAATACATAGACTCGCTTTTTATCTGAATCACCTGGGACATTCTTGTCCGAACTGGGTCTAAAACGTCATTTCTGTGTTGCATTGTCCCATCTTATTCTTTTGCATGTAGTATGATAATCAGTGGCGCACCGACCATAAAACGGGGGGGGGGGGGGGGGGCATGGGACCCCCCTAGATTTTTATTTATTTATTTCTAGAACCTTTTAATTTGTTTTAGGTCATTTGAATTTTTTTATAGTAGATTGATTTTAATTAGGGCTCAAAGATCATGAGCCCTACTTACATATGAAATTCCCTTAACAGCAACAGCTTGGAACTAAACAAAATAAAAAATAAAACAACCATCTATTATCCATCTGAATCATCTACGTGTATGGTGTGCCCAAACCCTTTTTTTTTAATTAACCCTCCACACTCCACATAAAGCAAAAGCCATTTTTTATTTTTTTTTCATCTACCTCCAAGCCTCTTTCTATCTATATCCCACAAACAGCCATGAAGGCACAGATCCCACTCCTCAACGTCCACCTAGATGCTCATCTTGAAAAAAACTTATTTTTGAATCTCTTTTTTTCTTTTTTTAATTTTTTTTGTATCTCAACCTTTCTTAATATCTGTTAAAATAAAGAAAAGGGAATTCTTGTTATTGTATTAGAAGAGTCAAATGCTCTATTTGTAGATACATGAAGGAAAACCTAAAATATCAGAAAAGGAAACTACGAAAACCAGAAAACTAATAATATCATGATAACAATAATAAAGAGTCAATATTCTCATAATAATGACTCTTTAACATCCCTTTCCAAACTCTGAATGGTAGAACTCTTAGAGTTTGCACAAAAATAACAAACAAATCCAATAATCAAATAATTCAATTTTGTGAATTGATAGTCGTCATCTGTCTTTTGGGATCCATTACTTCACTCATGTTCTTCTTGAGTCAGTGAGAGTCTCTCTCGCTCGTTGAATCAGTCAGAGTCACTCTTGCTCTTTGAGTCAGTCGGAGTCGCTCCTGCTCTTCTTGAGTCTGTCGGAGTCGCTCCCGCTCTTCCTGAGTCTGTCGGAGTCGATGGTCCACAAGATCAGATAGCACGCATAGGGCTCGCGGAGGCGCTCGGAGAGGATGTGAACATGGAGGCGCTCGGAGGTGCACACAGAGGACATGACAGACTAGTGCAGACAGGCAGCGTAGACGACGATGACAAGGAGACGCTGGAGGCTACGACGACAACAGCAAACGATCTCTCCGTAGAGGGCAACGTCATTGAAAAGGATCGGGTTGACTTCACGCCTATGTACATGATCCTCTGCAAGAAGTCCATGAATTGAATCGGACATGTCGATGCCTGCGGAGGAGGAGTTCGCAGTTCTACGCGTGCGGCGGACGATGCTCGTGTGTCGAGTCGTGGAATATATTGATAGATGGTGGAAAATATTGCCGGGATCCACGACTCACCGCACCATGATGGATGATTCTATTGTTTTGATATTTTAAATAATCAATAGATTACCTATTGTTATTGATATTTGGTTGGTGGATCTTGGTTGACGATCTCATGCGTATGCCCGTGAATGCATCCGGAAAAACGAGCGGACGATTCACGGGCTCACGGGCGGACGACTGGCTACGAAGGGCGAGAAGGGCGTGACTACTACGAAGGCCGAGACAGGCGACGGCGCAACAGGGGAGGACTTTTTGGTACCCCGTTGCGATAGGGTGATCAGGCAATGTGCGGACGACGGTTAAAAGATCTCCCCCGCTCCTAATGAACACTCTCTAATTAGAGTCGGAAAGAAGAAGAGAAACTTATGTAGATATGGATGTCAAAGATATGGATACCAAGAGTCCTCCCCCGCTCCGATTGAAGATTCCTCAATCGGAGAGGGCAAGAAGAAGAAAAATATTTGTGGATCTAAGGTTTTTTGGGTGGCTCTGATACCATGTTAGAATAAAAAAAAAAGAATTCTTGTTATTGTATTAGAGGAGCCAAATGCACTATTTATAGATACATGAAAGAAAACCTAAAATATCAGAAAAGGAAACTAAGAAAACTAGGAAACTAATAATATCATGATAATGATAATAAAGAGTCAATATTATCATAATAATTACTCTTTAACAATATCAATCATCATCTCTAAAAAAATCCATAATTTTTACATTTTGTTCCATTAATTGTCCCAATCAGAATCTACAATATGCAATCCTCTCCTCTCCTTCATTAACACTTTGAAGGTATAAATTTTTTTTCCTTTACCTTATTATCATTGTTACTAATTTATTTAAAGTTTAAAATATTTGTGTAAATATCTAAAATAATAAAATGATTCAACATTTTCAGAATATGAAACCTCTTCGATCTCAAATTTAAAGGTATGTATTGCTTATTAGATTTATGTTTTGACATCTTCTTTTATGAATTATCAATATGAAATATGGCATATTATTTTAAAACATTATAATTACTTTTTATAATTATTCAATAATATATTTCATATGAGATGTGTTTATTTTATTTTATATATATATATTTTTTATGAATTATCAATATGAAGTCAATGGTCCCACATATAGCTTGTCATGCTGGTAGATGACACCCTCGTGTCCTTGGGAGACAGAGGATTGACTCTCGTTGGGGTAGAAAAATGTAGTATTTAGCCCCTTTAAGTTCTGTAATGGGATTCTACCCTGTTTTGGGGCCCATGTAACCAACCTAGTAGTTGTAATGTACTATTAGTTGTAAATTGATAAATTAGTGCAGATAGTGTTTCTTTTGATGCTTTATTAAAGGGTGATGACAAATTATTGGTCATGGATCTTATAATCGAGTACTGGACCCAGATGGGATTTCTTTGATTAAGAAGAAAAAGAAAAAAAAAAGAAAAGAAAAATAAAGAAAAGCCTTCTTTTGTTGAGTGGTGTCTCCTCAATCAATAAAAGGGGAACCTTCATGAAGGGTTCATTTACCTACCGCTAGTGTTTGAATATTCCCAGCTGTGATTCATGTAGGTTATTTCCAGATCAAACCATGATTGGATCGACGTCACTTTAAATGTACGTATACATCAAATTTTTTTTAATGCTGTGGCTTGCGAAGGGCTGTCAAGACAGTTGTGAGAAGCCACACTTCCCACATAGGAGTTTTTAATAATTGAATCGTTGTATTAGTTTGAATGGTAAAAGATGCACCCTACGTAAACTTGTAAATCGATCACAATCATTGCACGTATGGGAGCCAACCATCTGTCGTTTCGATACGACGGAAAAAAGAAACATTTACCCTTGTTTGCTTATATCATTTTGTTCGAATTATTTCATTTTAGGTACATTATGGTTAATTTTTATAAAAAAAGTTTACACGAGTGAGAGACCCAAAGTTTTGACTTTTATTATTATAAGAAAAATGATACTCCAGTCCCATTAATTCTAGCCTTAATTATAATTCACACGGGTGTTTTTTTTTTAAATCATGCACTCTCCAATTGAATTACATGCTGTTATATAAAATAAAATATATTCTGATATATATTAGTGTATTTTTCTTTCTGTTTAAAAAGTAAATTTTTTTTTACGTCATACATTATGATAGAGCCACATACATTATGATAACATAGTATATACTATATTATCATAGTATATGGGACTGCAAAACGGATTGCAAATTGGATTGAGTGTATCATCACTCTTATTATAAACTTGAAGAGCGTAGATACACTAAGTCCATTTTCCAACATCGTCTTCAATCCTATACAATATGATAATGCAGTATATATTACGCTTATTATAGTGAATGAAGATATTTTTTATTTTTTTTATTTTTTTAAAATAAAAAATATATTAATGTATTTCAATATATATTTCATTTAACAAAACATCACGTACTTTAATGAATGAGTGTATGATTTTTTAAAAAGCCAAAAACAGTGTTGATGGTACTCGGGGCTCAACATATCATTTTCCACCCTTTGAAAGACACGATGCTTACCCATTTAAGAGGCCTAGGGTCATGAGTTTCAACTAGGCAGCCAGTGAAAATCCAAGCCCATGGATCCGGGGGGCTGGGCCTCGAGTGCGCACGCATTGGGGCGGCTCAACAAGCCTTAACAAGAAAACGGTGTGGCTCAGATGTACAAAACGAGTTCTAAGTGGATTTAATCCATGTGGGACTGAAGTGTCACAAGCCAAAAAAAAAAAAAAAAAAAAAAAAAAAAAGAAGAAAAATGTTGGACTCAACTATTTTTACGGTCTAAAACTCCAGCCGTGTATGTTTAATTTTTTAAAAAATAGTAAATATTATCTAATGATGTACATGCTTTAATAAAAAATATATATCGTTCATTTTTGAATTAAATGAATCTATTTTTAATGGTATAAGAAAAAATTTAATGAGACATATACGTCTTTTAATGATATATATGTTTCATTAAATTTTTAATAAAGTATATAAGATTGTATTTTTTGCTGTAAAAAAAAAATGTAACAATTTATTATTTATATGTGGCTTTATCAAGCATCTCATCAGTCCCTTATAGAACCGTCTAACTAAACGCCCCATCAATGTAGGCTCTAATAAATGTGTGTTTTATGTTCTATAGGTTGAGTCCATGTCAACCTATACATGCATGCTTGTTTGTATGTTTGAAATTACTAATTTCATGTTAATTAATATCATCTTGTGTTGTGTATAATACATATGTACGCTTGGAGTTGAATGTCAATTTTTTTTTGTTTAATTCTTCACATACTCCTATCACTTGAGGTAATGCTTGTAGGATTAGGAAAGTATGCTTGTGATTGTTTTTTATTTGGTTAAATTGGAGAGCTCTAAATTCATTAAGTGAATAAGACCATGTGTGATGAATGAACTTATATATATCATTTGATGAATTTAGAACTGTTTGATGAACCCAAACAAAGACAAGCATGACAGTTGATTATGATTATGCATGAATCATATAATTGTGCAGTGGGACCTTGTTGAGATTTTTGTGATAAGAAAAGCCAAAAAGAGTCTTTTGTTGAGAGGAGCCACCTTAATCGATAAAATAGAAAACTTCATAAGGGGTACATATACCCGTCACCTTATTTATGAATATTCAGTTCGTGTTGGTTAATTACGAATCAAACCATGATTGATTGACATCACTTTCCAATATTATATGTTTACATATTAATCATTGATCATTTTGTTGTGCATATTCATTTACTCTGGTTTGCTAACGGTTGCCATGCAAGACAGTTGTTGTGAGAAACCATTTTTACATAGGAGTTTAAATGAAAAACATTTGAACACAAATAAATGGATCATAAAATGGCAATAATGCAAACATATTTAAAACTTCTCGAACCAATTAAAAAAAAAATCTAAGGACTCTATCGAGGAAAACACGTGCATAAAGGCCAAATGCATATGATGAAGAGATAATATTGTATAACATGGGCATACATAAAATGCCAAATACAGGTGATGAGAGACTATTAATTAAGTGTATTATTCAGTTGATAAATTGATCTTTGAATAAATCAGCCAGCACCTCTCTCCTTTCGGAGATGGTTGAACAAATTTTTTCTATAGCTAGAGCTCAATCCTCACTATAAGTAGGACTTCATTTGCACCACCCCTACTCATGATCATCCTCTAAAGCTCTCACTTTTCTGTCCCTAGCTCTCTCTTCCCCCAAAGTATAAAGAATCAATGGCAAACTTCCAAGTCTTTCATTGTGCTGGGTCTACTTTTGGCTGGTCTTCTAGGGGTGTCAACTGCCAGGGAACTGTCTGAGTAACCCAAACAAGAGCCCATCTGTCAGTTTTCATGAACAAACATGCATATATATATATTCAATTAAGTGGGAGCAATTTGTGAGTATATACAATGTAAATCTCAATTAATGTCGCATCTTTTGTGTGTTTGTGTTTACTGTGATCACCACCCTGCCTGTTAAGAAATTTGAGCGCGGAGTTGGACCATATGTCAGAAAATTCGACATTCCTAAAGGCTGCACGAAATATTGCTGCTATGTATGTATGTATATATATTGCTTCATCTGCATCTCATCAGTTCCCCCGAGTGGAACTGCCTAGATAAAAGCCACACTAGAGGCTCTCAAATGAATGTGTGCTTTATGTTCTATAGGTTGTGTAGCTAGACACGCGTCAACCCATGCATATGATGCATGCATGCCCATATATCAATGTCCGGAATTACTACTATCATATATGTGTGGTGTTCTGTTTAATGCTTATGTTTTGCTATTAATTCATTTTAATATACGCGTCATTTTATTGTAAAATTATATATTTGAAGCAAGTATATTCTCTTATAAATGTTCCAAACATGTATGTTTACGACTAGCTAGCTCCAAAGTGATCAGTACCATATAAAGAGTTTATTATCAAATTATAATACTCTTTCCAGCACCCAAACGATATGATGATGGTAGTCCATCATAATATAAATTAATAATAATTTATTTATTTTGGTAGGTAATTGGTGGATTCAAATCCATAGAATTCCGAACTTAGCACATTAATTCTCATGTAAATTGGATCAATCATATGGTTATTAATGTATGAATGCTCCATTAATACCTAATGAAAATTCACCTCTATATTTTTACAAGTGTCATTGCATGATCCAAAGACACAAGCTTTCCTATTTATTAGTATCTGCTTACGTATCACACCCTCAGCAAATATTGCAAATAACCTAGGCATTTTCATTCACCATACAAAAAATGTGCATAAATCAGACAGAACCCCGTCTAATTATTGTAATGTATTTTTACAGTCTATTTGTATTATTCGACCATGGTATTTTACCAGTGTTACGTTGGTTTTTGCAAAGGATAATGTTATATGTAGCTCTGCTTTGAGCCTCAATTCCAGTCTACACATTTTTTAATTAAAAAAAAACATACCCTATTTAATGAGATAAATGCTTTTATAAAAAGTGAAGCTTATACTCCAATGAATTGCATTGATGTATTTTTAAAAAATGTTAAAAATTTCTATTAGTTCATATATCTCGTTAATATAAGTATATGTTTTATTAATTTTCTACCGACACGCATATGATTGAAATTGGGGATAAAAAAAAAAGAGCGTAACATCACTCTTTTACAAAATCAAAACATTTGCAATGCAATTGAATTTAACATTTCCCATTCCTATGAGATGCGAGTCCACATTATATTTGGCTCTCCATAATATAAAAAAATTGAGGGTAGTTTCAAATTTTGGTACGGATATGATAGTTGTTTTGTTCAATATGATTTTACTATACACCGAATGGAACTGACCAATTTACACCTTTAGTATACATGCCCCAACTTACACTACAACAAATTTAATTATTAGCTACGAACTTTTAGCTAAAGATGACTTTTAACTGGGAAAACTTTTTTCGTAGCAAATGGTTTTAACTTTCTCTATGGCCTATAATTCCGTTGCAAATAGTATAACATTTGCAGCAAAAGAGTCGACCTTTAGCTGCGAAATGCTGGACTTTTAGCTACGAAAATAAATTTCGTTGCAAATATTTAAGAATTTTCAAAAGATTTAATTTGTTATGAAATCATAATACACTACATGACTATCAAATTAAAATTCTTGAGTATAAATTCTTTCTATAATTTAATTTTAAATATAAATAATAAAATTAAAACATTATTTATTATAATAGACAAAGAGCATGGTCATTTTTTCATATTTTTTTATTTACAAATGTATAAACAGAAAAATAGATAAAAATTAGTATATTTGATTTAGATATATACCTTATTTTTCACACTAATCCATCATCGAATTAGACAATTTATTATATTAATTATGTTTATTGTAATTAAATATTTGGAAGAACATTCTAATTTGAATAAAATTGTAAAATAAAGTAAACTTTTAGTAAGTAAGCAAATTAAACGACCTCAAAATTAAAAAAATTTCATCAAAAGATTAAGCAAAACATAAAAATTCATGAAATCAATTGCTGGATTTAGAATTGTTAATTTTAATTTTTTTGTTTATTATAAAATATTGTTTAAACGGGGTTGATGTATTTGTTTTTGTGGTTTAGGTTTTGTAAATGCAGATCTAACAAGCCTCACTTACCTCAGATAAACAAGAGCTACTTAAGAATCAAGTATACCTTTTGTTTTTGAACTCTAATTAGATATGACTTATATGAGATTATTATGCTTGTGAGGATGTAAATGTGGTTAACCTTATAAAAAATGCTAATAGGTATCGACTATCAGATCCGAAATTTTGATTTCCAAACTAATTTTAAGAGAGTGTTCGTGAATACTTTCACAGCCTCTGTTCTTTGCCAGAATTGTAATGCAGTGCACTGCATAGGCCACGACAATGGAACCCTTTTCATTTCTGATTGCACCTCCAAAACCTGGTCTCTCACCAAACCTGGACCCCTCAGAATTAAGCTTTAGCTATTCCATTGGATTGGATTGGATATCCAGCAATATGAGAAGTTTCGACTAACCTTGAAGAGGACTCACTTGCCATTCAAACTCCTGAAGAATTGCTCCTGCTTCTCAACCGGGCAATCTTTAGCAGAACAAAATCTGATCAGACTATTCTTTCTGCTTGAGTAAATAAAATGAATTGATACGAGGATATAAAATTGTGCACCGATCAAATACATCACATAATTAAGCATGTCAATCGGACAGATACGAAATGGATATGTCCGTGTACATATCCGTATTCGAACTAGATATCTGAAAAAACATTTGTCTCCATATCCGACAAATATTCAAAAATATGTATCATATCCTATCCTAACATCTGCATACGGATTCAGATAATATCCTAAATATCAGAAACAGAGTAAAAAAGCTCCAAAAGATTTTGGGTCATGAGCTGCCGAGGAACAGTCGTAGATAAGATGAGGGAATCTTCGGTGTTGCCTGCAGCAGAGGAGGTGCAGAGAGAAGATGAGGAGCTTCGGAGGAGTCACAGAGAAGAGGAGGATCTTAGGAGGAGGAGTCGTAGCCCCCAGGGACGCAGAGAAGATGAGGAGGAGCTTCGGAGGAGGAGTCGCAGCCCACAGAGAAGATGAGGAGTCATCTAGATCTTAGACACAAAGTTGGGAAGGAGACCGAATTCAGTCAGTACTGTATCCGGTCAGTTTCGGTCAGTACTGAACTGGACAACACTTTAATCGAACTGCACCACCTATAAATCCAATTGCATAACCAATTATTGGGTATATATTTCACTCTTTTATTGAATACTGATGATACTTAGAAATTTATATTTTCTCCAATAACAAATTGGATCCAATAAGAGAGTGAAATATATATTCAACAATTAGTTGTGCAGTTTGATTTATACGTGGTGCAGTTCGATTAAAGCGTTGTTCAGTTCGGTACTGACCGAACTAACCGGATCCAATCTTGACTGGATCCGGCCTCGTTGGGAAGATGAGATGAGATGA
This sequence comes from Acorus gramineus, assembly GCA_030737835.1. Lineage (NCBI taxonomy): Eukaryota > Viridiplantae > Streptophyta > Magnoliopsida > Acorales > Acoraceae > Acorus > Acorus gramineus. The sequence continues at coordinate 13,659,558 of CM060856.1, read as the reverse complement.
GATTTTTTTTTTTTTTTTTGGTTGAGGGCGACCCTAGGCTTAACATGAAGCCTAATGTTACCCTAGAACCTAATCCCTTGGACTTGGATTATGAAATTCAATCATGATATATAAATTAATAAATAACTCATTATATACATATATTTTTCGGATCGGATACAAGTATATTTATATCCGATCCAAAAAATTTCAAATACGATAATTTTCTCAAATATGGATACGGATTTATCAGATATCGGATATTTTCTACAATTTTGGATACGGATTCGGATTGAATACAATATTTTTTTGATAATCAACATGCTTCATTACATGTTCATCTATACATTTAGGTAAAAGGAAAAACAGAGAATAAAATTCCAATAAAATAGTGAAAATAAAATAATAAATGAAGATAACGAAACAAAAAAATGAGAATAACAAAAGAATTAAAAAATAAAATAAAAATAAAGTGTGTATTAATTTTATTCTTTATAATCAAACGTTCTATTAAATGAAATCTCAATAAAATATTAACAGATAAAACTAAAACAAAAAATAGATAAAATTTGGATAAGCTTTGAAGAATAAAATAAAATTATTCAAAAAAGTAAATTAATCTTGATAAATAAGAAATTAAAAAAATTAATTTGAGACTTTGGGTCCTTCGGAATAAGGGGCCCCTATGCGGACCACCTTCATCGCCTATGGTCAGTTCCATCCTTAGTTAAATCTTTTTTTTTTTCTTCATATTTTATAAATTTTTTTTCAACAACTTATTTATCATAAGTTACACGAGGACAATTTTATTATTATATATATATTTTTAATGAGAATGCATTAATATATTCTCCTAGAATATATATATATATATATACACACAGTATGTGAATTAGTTTAATAGTTCATTTTTATAAAGAGTGCATTTCATTTGTTAAATATATGCTTATAAAAACATGCGCCTCATTAGATGGGATATACTATTTTTTAAAAATTCAAAACATATATAAACTGAAATTGAAACTAAAAATATAGCTGAACATAACATTATCCAAATAAATATATATTCAAAACACGTGGTGTGGAGGTTGCAAACAAAACTCAACTTCATATTTTCCAAATATGAATACCACCATACCCAACCCCAAAAGCGAAGCTGAATATAAACCCAACCCAAACTTCACCATGTTGGCTCATGGTGGACGTTCAATTTCACCTCATGGGCTCCAGTCTCAATTTCAGTTTACATGTATTTTAATTTTTTTTAAAACTAATATATTGCTTCTAATCTAATGAGATAACACATGTTTTTATAAAAATTAAAGCATATATTCTAATAAATTGTATGTATGCATTTATAGAAAATGTAAAAAATTCTTATCGAAGTATTTACCTGTTAATATGAATATATGCACCGATGATTTTTTTTACGCATTAGACGAGGAATTGGGGCTGAAAAAAAAAAACAAAAAACACTGTATAACTCCACACGTTGTTGATTCACCCATATGAAAGTCCTCTTATTCTAGGGCATGTTACGCATGTATCTAATTTGCATACCACACACTCCCAAATTTTAATAGAGGTATATATTTTATTAAAAAAAATATTATTTTTACTTTTTACTTAAAGGAAATAATACAATCCAATAGAATATACATTTTATGGGCATTTAAGAAAATGTAAGCATGTGAAAACTGTACACAAGACTATCTCTGTCATATCATTTCAGTGATGCTGAAAAGGCACAAGAGTACTAGTACACTGCCCTTGCAGGAACCCCGATTATTTTCTAATCTATTATTTGATTTTTTTATATTAAAAGACATGTATTCAATTCATTTGAGTTTATATAATAATTTATTTTTAAAAATTTATGGGTCGGGCCTGAACTTTAAAAGCCCAAGCCCTGCCTGTCACCTGCACGGGCCGGGTTTAGGCCCTCTGGGCCCAGACTAGGCCTTTGAGCTTCGGGTTGACCCTCAGGTTGGTGGTAGGTTTCCTATGGTGGATTTTGTTGACAATCTAGATTAAAAGAAAACCTTGAATATCCAAATATAATTTCAATGGCCATTATAATCCTACAGTAATGCATACATAATAAAAAAATTGTTTTGTAATAAATATTTAATTATAATATTTTATCTATTTTCTTCTGGAAAGAAGCTAGCTGTATTTTGGATATTATCGTTATGCACTCATGCCATCAGCGTTGATATATTTTACTACTGTGTATAACCTGCAACTTGTTTATGTTTATGATACTATTTGATTTCGAGTTTAATTATATATCTGGTTATTTTATTTTATTTTAAATATTTTATTGTGTTTGTTCTAGTTCATCTTTTATAATTATGATATAAATAAATAGTACATTTTTTTTTTCAATATATATACCATTATGCTAATAAGGGTATTTTTGGTGTATAAACAATTCTTTTTTAATGCGTGAACCAAATATTAGAAAATGAATTTGGATAAGAGTAACAATCTAGTTATGAATTTTGAATCCTTGATAAAATGGTTATTAATTGACATAATAAATCTCGTTAAAAAATCCATTTGAAATAATGTTGTATATCAACCGAGCCTCAATTCATTAAATTAAATAATTACTAGAAAATTTTAAATAATTATATCATTAAAACTATGTTATTAAAATCCGGGCTGATCGGCACGGATCTACGCTGATCACGCAACACCGAGAAGACGCGCAGGCAGACGCGGATGGTGCGCGGACAGGGCGTGGACGGTGTGCGGGCACGGCGCGGACGGGGCGCGGGCAGGGCAGGGTGGCACTGGACGGCGCGGCAGGGTGGCACAGCAGCGCGAGGCGGTGCGGCAGGGCGGCGCAGCAGGGTGGCCCCGCATCTGTGGCGCAGCAGCGCGAGGCGGTGCGGCAGGGCGGCGGAGCAGCAACGGTGCGATGGCGGCACAGCGGCAAAGCGGCGCGGGGGCGACGGGACGTCGACGATCAAAGAAAAAAAATTGGATTCAAGCTCTGATACCATGTTAGAATATGAAAAGAATGAATCAATCATATTATTAGGGTTTGTATCTAATATTTATAGTACAAAAAGATAAACAAGAAAAAGACTAATCTACCCTTAACTCTAACATATATATACATTTAACAAAATTTAGATAAGAAATCATGGGGATTATTTTTTTGGCTAGAAAGCTAATCACAATACAAGCTCGATCGAATTATATAACCTCAGTTGGAAATAATGACTTGATTGATATGAAGATTGCCAATATGGCAAGTTGTCGATTGGAATACGTGGAGAATAGAAAATTTGTATTTTGTTAACCATATTATATAAAGTTATGCCAAAAACAAATCCAAAAGGGGTCCATGTGAAGCGATAAGATTGAGCTGTATCTCACTGGTACCACATGCTGTACACTACATATCTGTATATACTATCTCCCAACCCCCAAAACCACACTATAAATAGGGCTACATTTTGCACCACCTCTACTCATCCTCCACTCATATATCTTCTCGACCCCTAAAAGTGTTAATTAAGAATGGCTTCCAAGTCTTTCATTGTGTTAGGTCTCCTTTTGGCTGCTCTTCTGGTGGTGTCTGCCAGGGAGATGACTGAGCAACCCAAGGAAGAGCCAACAAGTGAGTGCTTGTATAGCAGTTAAACAAATGTTCCTTTTTCATTGATTGAGTTCTACTCGATTCCATTTATTTTTATTGGGATTCTATCCCAATCTAGGAGGTCAAGAGATTAAATCCTAACTACACTGATTAATACCCTCCACATGTAACTTATGTATACAAACTGAACAAAAATTATGGATAAACGAGACTTGGACGTAGAATTATGGATCCAAACATACTACGTGAACTTATTATTTCCAAATAAATGATACTATAACACTACCCATATATTAATATGGGTTAATTTAGTTCTCTCTCTCTCTCTCTCTCTCTCTCTCTCTCATGGATGGATTCTTAATTTCTTCGTCTGCATGTGTAAGCAGAGACCACTCCAGTGGAGGGATCCCAGGAAGTTGGAACCGACGCATACGGGTGCCGTCACCGTTGCTGCCGCTACCATCGTTGCTATTGCTGCACCAAGGCTGAGTATGAGGCCGAGGCCCAGACTCAGAACTGATAACTATATGCTCTATCAGTGTTTACTAGTCCTCAGAGTGGAGGACTTCCTCCCTCTCTAATAAATAAACGCCTCACTGAAGGCTCTGTAGTGGAAACCGTACTCGTTTGCATGTGTTTTAATTTTATGTTCCCAACGTGGGTTGATGACCCGATGTCAACCAGTGTTGTAATCTCCACTTCATGTTCATAAATAAAAACGTACTATATATCTCGTGCTGTGTTTGCATTCTCCTAAATAATGAACGTTTTTTTTCTCTTTTCTTTTATATTTGAAGTACTTGAGTTCGCTTTTAGTTATGAGGTTGGATATCTTTTATGTTTATAAGAAATTAGTTCTACAACATATCGTGCAATCAAATAATTTTTAAAATCAGTATATACACAAAATCAGTTTTACAATATCGTAACTATCCACTACTTTAATTGAGCGCAGGAAACTGAGATATGAACATACCTAATCGATCAACTAATTAATTATTGAGTTGTTTAAGATAGATGAATTAATTGTCTGTGCTACAAAATAAGATGATTCTATTATATTAAGCAACAGTACCACTGATAAAGAAAAACGTAAATTTATTAATATGTATACCAAAGAAGAGCTCATACTATATAAATTCTAGAATCTAATTTTTAGTGATAAAAGAGAAATTTTTTTTTTTATATGTATTTGATCTTGGATGAATAATCTTTTTTAAACCTTAAGAAAATAAGCAAATATTTTCAAAAAAATAAATTAAAATAATGAAAAAACACTATTTGCAGATATTTATTGAATTTTTTATTATTATGTTATTTTATTGTGTTGTTGTGACTTGTGAGGGTCACAGTCCACTTGAAACCGACGATCAAGAGGCTGGCCTGAATTTTTTATTTTTCTTAGATTTTGGATAAGGATATATAGCAGATTAAATATATAAGTATTGTTTCCATAAAATCACTCTTTTACCATACAAAAATAGCACTTTTCAGCTAATAAAAAAATCAGATATTAATTAAATACCTTTAATTTTAAAGGTAAAACATGCTTAAAATAATCTGATGGTGACAAATTGTCAATATATTAATTATGCTTCAATAAAAACCCATAATGCTGGCAAAATATTATTCAGGATTTTCAATATGATAATATTAAAAAGATAATTAATGATTTACAATAGATACATGTTCAGTGATTGTTATCACACTCATCTCTCTCTCTCTCTCTCTCTCTCTCTCTATATATATATATATATATATATATATATATATATATATTGAATTTTTGGTTGACCAATGAACAAATCACATTCACTATCTGTCACACAAAAAATCCGGACTTTTTTCTGGCTCCAAATATCAGAGCTCATTGGTAATTTGGTATGGTTAAGCTACATGCACTCCAACCATCCAACCAAATTGTTGAGAATTACAAAATTCTTGAATGTCTACTTTCAGTTAAAAAAAAAAAATCGTCCAACCAAATTCTTGAATGTCTTATAAATTATAATAATATATAAGGAAATGATTCAACAAAAAAAAAAAAAAAACTTTGATTAATTTGGCCAACTGATATGAATATGATTTATCACTTTGATCAAGATTAATATATAATATATTCAAATACAAATTATATAGCTGCTTGAAGTTCATGAAGACGTACTATATATAGCTCGTACGTGCTGTGTTTTGATTTTGCAGATTAATGAACGTCTTTTTATCATTAATTGTTTGGCACTGTATTTTATTTTTTTTAGTATATGTTGCATTGGAAGCGCTTAATTGTGGACAGGAAACTGAGATGTTAACCCAAGTGGGAAAGTAACCAATGACAGATCAAATAGTTTTTTTTTTTTTTGCTTGGTAAGTAAAAAATATATACTGATATGGAAAGTTCAAATGTACAAGAATGATAAAACGGAAAATTCGCCATATGTACACCGAAGAAGAGATCATGTTATATATATAAATACTAAAATCTAATTATTAGTGAAGAAAGAGAAAAAAAAAACAAAAATAATTTGATGTAATTGATCTTGGATGACTAATATATGAACCTTTCCAGATATTTAGGGAAGCAAATATTTCAAATAAAAAAATAAAAGGAAAGACGATAAAACATTATTTCAAGTTTTTTTTTTTTTTGTCGTCGTTGTACTTGTGAGGGCAACTTGCAAACGACTGAAGAGGTTGGTATTGTTTTTAGCAATGTTCTAAAAATCTCGTCTAGGTCCCGATTAATCCCCTGTCTAGGCCTAGGCGGTCTCAGCCTACAACGTTTAGCGCTTAGCCGCTTTTTCAATTAATCTCCAGTTGACTAATAAGTTATTAAGTCAACTTATATATTATAAATATATTAATTAATTTTTTGTATTATGCTTATATTATTAATTTTATTTTGATGTTATTTTGTTATTATTTTGTAGTATAAAATTATTACATATATATCATATATATATGCATATGTATTATATTTATTATTACAAAAAGTGATTGATTAATCTCCGATTAATCAGCTACGAGATTAATCTTAGCGTAGCTGATTAATCCCTAGTTCCTCTTTAATCGTCCGACTAGCTCCTAGCGCTTTTTAAAACATTGGTTTTTAGGATAAGATTATATAGCAGATTTAATACGTATTATTGTTTCCTTAAAATACATCTGTTTCCATACATGCAGAAATAGCTCTTTTTAGCTAATTATAAAATCAGATATTAAACATCCTTAACATTAAAGGAAAAAATTGCTTTAAATTAATTCGATGGAGACCCATCATCTTGGGCTGCTATGTTTCATGACCTTCCATCCCATCTTGTATGAGCTAATGCACATCCTGTGAAGTTATAAACGAATGACAAACTTCATTTACCAAGCCAAAAAAGATTGACAATATACAGATGAGTGTTGGTGATGTGTTGTGATTATATATTTTGAAAAGATAATGGTGAATTCTTTAGTGAAGATGCATCACATAGTCGACATAAAATTTTTCATAGCAAATATATACTTTTTTCACATAAAAATATATACAAATTGAATTTTTCTCAAAGATAATTATTTTGAAATATATGCATAGGTCACACAATTATGAGACCACACACACACACACACACACACGTATATATAATCAGGATATTTTTTTGGTCTCCAAATTTGGGAGTTCACCGAGGATAATATATTTGTATAAAGCTTTGCTACACAGCCCCTCCCACATGCCTCTTGATGTGTCAAAATCTAATTGGTTGTGTATACCATTTTTGTAAAATGACAAAATAGCTAAATACCTTATTACCCTTAATTAAAACCTACCCCTCTTTTCACATTTTACCTCTTTTTCCGTTTTTTTCCACTCCCAACCTTCTTTCTCGCCCATTCAAATACATTCCATCTAAATTAGGGTTTTGAAAAAATAATTTGAATCGAAATTCAGAGCCCAAAAAAAAAACCTCTTTTGTTTAAAACGACGAACAAATCCTGATATTTTCTTCAAGAAACGATCTAAAAACAAAAGATTTCTTCTGCAGGTTTCAACTACAACAAAAAATGGGTATGCTACCTTTTTATTGGTATTTCTGAAAACGACTATGTTGTTTTTGAAAATCCTGTGATTAATTTTTTTTTTCTATGGTTTTTTTGGTTTTTAATTTGAATAGATACAAAATGTACTTGATTTTTTTATGCAACCCTTTTTTGGTATTTTTGAAATCGACTCTGTTGTTTTTGAAGATCTTGTGATTAAATTTTTTTTTCTAGGGTTTTTTTTTGTTTTTAATTCGAATAGATACAAAATGTAACTAATTTTTTTATACAGAAAACTATAATGTATGATTAACTTCTGTTTATATTTGTTATTAAAATGTAGCTGAGAAAAAGGATTATTGTAATCAGATTTCAGTTACATGTATTTCCATTTTTACTTAGTAGTTGATATGGGCAATGTAAACATGTAACCAACGTAACTCACATTAAGTAGTTGGTGGTGTATATAAGTGGTCAGCAAATGTAACTAACTATGATAATGTATTGGTCATGTAAATTTTTTATCAGTTTATTTAATTCATCAGATTGTACAATATCGAGGAAGACCAAACATATTTATTCATTCAGATATATGTAACTCAGTTCAAGCAATAAATGTAATCAACATTCAGAAAATATATAACTCAGTACAAGGACAATGTAACTAAAAAAAATAAATGTAACTAAATATCACATTGCAAAGAAGTTCACGATTCAAATAGACAAGCTTACAAGATCATGTCTAGGGGAACGATAAACATAAAAACAGATAAAGGATAAAACAAGAAATCAAGAGGTAGCATATCCAACATCTTCACCATCATTTTGTATGTTACAACATCGAGAATTCTTCACTTGCTTCCTCCTTGGCTTGAAAACCTTATGTGCCTTCCTTTTCGATTGATAACGTCCTTGACTTCGAATCTTGATAGGAGAGTGAACATTTAAATATGACAGTGGTTCTTCGCCAATAATATCACAGCTAGGATTTTCATTGGGCAAATTGATGAGAGAAACATGTAAGGAATCAAGATACTTTTTACAAAACTCGAGTTTTTCATGAAAAACAACAGCAGCATCGACAACATTCAGATAAACATAAGATATGACTCGTCTATCAACTCAAGTCATATGACTCGTATATCAACATTCATATAAATCATTCCAACACTTAAAACAATTGCTTCTGAACATTGCTGCTCAACATCAAACAATTAAATCCTTCTTCGAACTGCCTTCCAAGGAACATGTAACTGAATCTTCTATATTTCTTACAAATTCAAAAAAATAGCAATGATAATTAATTGAAGTTACAAAGGTAGTTACATTGTAAATGTAACTTGGATTGTAATACAAAATCCATATAATAAGTTAGTTGCATTCACGAATTGATGAAGCTAGTTACGAAAAAATACAAAACATCAATATAATAGTTAGTTACATTCCCTGTAACATGGTACACATATGTCACTGAGATTCACTTGTCAAACAACAAATATGCCGTATTAAAAATCACATTTGACAACATAAACAACCAAATTAAATTAACATTAAAAAAACAAAAGAATAAATGAAACAATTGAAAAACATACAACATACAATGTAAACAAACACCACACCTGAACCGGCAGACATTTCAATTATAGCCAAAATGTTCAATTTTTTTTTTCCAATAAGATTAGACGCTTAAAAAATCCTCCAAACAATCAAATCATGCTGCAGTCCTAAGAAAAAAAAATTTATGCAAATTCAACATGAAAAATTATTAAGAACAATTCAAATGTGAGGAATTCAAAAGTGAGAAGTCAAAAAAGGAAATAAAAAACGCTATTTGATGCTCCACACGCGTGGTTCCAATGAAGGAAATAATAACTGACTGCATTAATTTCATTTAAAATATTAGAAATCACAATTAAGGGTATAACTGAAAATTCAACCCATGCCATGTTATAGGGCTTATTTGGGGCATACGAATTGAAGCTTGTCAATCATTTCTCATTTGTATATATAGTTGAACTACACTGTCAACCACAATCTTTAATTAATTTGATAAGGAAAATTAACGTGGATCAATCATTTAATTAAATACATTTGTATCAACATACTTTGGTTTGGATAAAAAAAAGTAAAAAAGTATTCAAAATTTTATTAGATTATACTATATGCGTGTAGATTATAATATAAGGATTAGATTAGATTCAATGCGTGTTTAATAATTTAATTATTTAAATCCGATCTTATCTTTTTAATTTTAAAATTTAATAAAATGTCTCAGTCGTATTAATTCAATAAAATTAAGAGAACACCTATAGGTCGATTAATAAATGATCCAACACGTATTGCACGTAATCCGATCTTATCTTTATCATATATGCGTATCAGAAATAGACGAGGCCACACCAAATTTTGACTTTTTCGATTTTTTTTTATTTATTATTGGTAGAGAATAAAAAAAAGTACATCCAAAGTCTAAAATGGCGTCTAACATGCAGTGAGGTTGGACCATTTGATTCAGGACAAACTTTCTTCGCTGTTTTATTATTATTATTTTTTTTTGGTGGATTGTTTTATTACTTCATTGGATGTTGTTACATAGAGTTTTTTCACTGCTCTAAATACACTTTAATATATTTGTTAGTGATTGAAGTGAGATATATATCTTGTTAGGCCATTTTTTACTCTTATTCAAATTTATATTCAAATTTTACTTAAAATTTAAGTAAAAGCTTGATTTGATATGATGTGTCTCTAACCATCGCTTTGTGTTTTATTTAAATCTTTTTAAAAATTTACATCTTCTTCTAATTATTTCCTATAAACATTTTCAAAGTCTTTTTTCCTAACATTTTTACTACTCAATTTTTCTTCCCTTATAGATATTTAAATTTAAAAACTATGGTCATCCAATTTTTTGAAAAAAAAGGTAAAAATAATATTTTTATTGGAGTAAAAATAAGAAGTTAAAAAACAAAGATGAAGACTTAAGAAATAAGACCACTTCTTTTTTTTTTAGTTTCAAGAGATGATAAAAATTTTGGGAGGTGAGAATGCATCTAATATAATTGAACTAAGGATAGAGTTGAAGGAAAAAAAATGTCATATTGAAAGAAAATGTAGAGATAAAAGAAAATGTGGAGATGAAAGAAAAAAGAGATGTCAAAAATTTGGGTAAAATTTTAGTCTCCCTTGATTTGGATAAAGTTTTGAGTAAAAGCTTGATTTGGTATGAGTAGGAGTAAATGATTGAAGAAGGTTTTGGGTAACTTTTACTCAAATTTAAATTTGAGTAAAAGTTTGGGTATAGGATTGGAGATGCTCTCATATAAGATATATATATCTCATTTTTTTATATTTATTAAAAGAAAAAAATTCAAATAACCTCCTCTAAACTGTCTGAAATCTATATAACCTCTTGACTTTTTTAAAAATTGATATAATTCTTTGAAAATACTTATGTAAATTCAAATAGCTTATTGAGCTAAATTTTCATTAACAGAGATCTATTATTATATGCGAGTATTCTGTTTGATTAATCCTAGTTGAAAATATAGAATACCAAATTAAAACAATCTACAATGCATTAAAAATGTGACAAATTCTTTGTAAATGACGATTTTGTCCCCCTCTCCTTAATTAGAGGTTTAAAGTCTATCTAGAAGGGTAAAATTGTTATGTATAGAAGGCTTTCTGTATTTTCGACAAATTATAGTGAGTTTTGGTATACCGTGTTTTTAAAGGGGTTATATGGAATTTAAAAAAAGCTAAGGGGTAATATGGATTTGAGATAGTTTACAGGTTATTTAGATTTTTCCAAAGAAATGAATCAATTCAATCAATTTTTTTTTTTTTTCGCAAAACACAAATCATATTGGATAAAATTTACTAATTTTAAAAAAATTAAAAACTTTCGTTATTTGAGGCTATCATATCTCCCTGTCCCCCTGATATTATCCTAATTTCGAATATATATATTTTGTTCACATATATATGCATGACTTATTTGTCATTTGTGTCGGACTCTAGAATTCTCCAATAATGTAGTCCATGTCCAATTATGCCATCTCTGTCTGGAAGCATGGTCCATGCATGTCGAACTTTCGGTGTTACTGTTTCTTCTGCATGTACAGCCCCAGCTGCAGCGTACGTGCACCCACCAGCCTTTCTTTCCGGTGTTGTCGGATGATCTCATAAAATAATATCTCACAAATCATTCTAAAATGGTATATATTCTCTGTTTGAGGTTTATGTATTTTGATAAAAAAAAAATTATATTTTAAAAATACAAATAATTAACATCCGCAGAAGCGTATATGAGTATGATCCGAAGATAACTTTTAAAATAATTTTTTAAATTGGTTTTATCAAAGTTCACAAAAAAAAAAAAAAAACAATTCAGAACACTGCACCTAGCTATAGCCTATATATGATAACATTATCCTCGCCTCTTAGATTTTTAATCCACGGGGCTTGTGAGAGTCACGATTCAAGTGACCTCGATTTTCCACCCAAAGTTATTCTAAAGACCTAATTTACCACCTAACATGTTTTTTTTTTTTAACTTTTTAATTCAATAGTGTATACACCAACAATTTTATGAAATATATACAAAAACATTATAAACATGTGAAAACTGCATACCGACCGGATTATCCTAATGTTATCTAAAAGTATACCAAAGCACCCATACATAATCCTTGCAACAACCCCCACTGTTTTTTAATCTAGCTATTACCTAAATATTTATTTTGTCATGTAATCAATTCAATCGACTTTATATTTTTTAGTTAATAAAAAAAGCATATACTTTAAAATATATTAATGCTATAAATCGGGTTATGAAAGGCCGGGTTGTCAGTTGTCTCTAACATTTTTTTGTAGGGCTTGTTGGCAATGGGATACGTGGGGGATGACAATTTATCTCGTTTGATATAAAAAAAAAAGGATAAAATGGAAACAATTATCACAATTTTGAAATGAAAATAAATTTTTTTTATTTTATCTAAAGGTTATAATAACATTTATCTATATTTTTAATTTATTCCAATTTTGACAAATGTGAATAAAAACAAAATCAATAGACTTTTTATCTTTTAAAATTAAGATAATTTATCCTCAAACTTTAACCCCTTGCCAAATCAGCCCATAAAGTACAAGTTATTGAGGATTTATTGCGATTTTTTATTTTTATGTTTTTTATTTTGTAATGAAGTGTTATTTTTATCATATTTTTTATTTTGTTATTTATTTTTCAACAGAAATTTTTTTGTCTTAAATGTAGGGTACGAGCTTCGGAGGAGTCACAGAGAAGAGGAGGAGGATCTTAGGAGGAGGAGTCGTAGCCCCCAGAGACGCAGAGATGATGAGGAGGAGCTTCGGAGGAGGAGTCGCAGCCCACAGAGAAGATGAGGAGTCATCTAGTTCTTAGACACAAGGTTGGGAAGGAGACCGAATTCAGTCAGTACTGTATCCGGTCAGTTTCGGTCAGTACTGAACTGGACAACACTTTAATCGAACTGCACCACCTATAAATCCAATTGCATAACCAATTATTGGGTATATATTTCACTCTTTTATTGGATACTGATGATACTTAGAAATTCATATTTTCTCCAATAGCAAATTGGATCCAATAAGAGAGTGAAATATATATTCAACAATTAGTTGTGCAGCTTGATTTATAGGTGGTGCAGTTCAATTAAAGCGTTGTTCAGTTCGGTACTGACCGAACTAACCGGATCCAATCTTGACTGGATCCGGCCTCGTTGGGAAGATGAGATGTGATGAGATTTTTTTTTTTTGGTTGAAGGCGACCCTAGGCTTAATATGAAGCCTAATGTTACCCTAGAACCTAATCCCGTGGACTTGGATTATGAAATTCATTCATGATATATAAATTAATAAATAACTCATTAGATACAGATATTTTTTGGATCGGATACAAGTATATTTATATCCGATCCAAAAAATTTCAAATACGATAATTTTCTCAAATATGGATACGGATTTATCGGATATCGGATATTTTCTACAATTTTGGATACGGATTCGGATTGAATACAATATTTTTTTGGATAATCAACATGCTTCATTACATGTTCATCTATACATTTAGGTAAAAGGAAAAACAGAGAATAAAATTCCAATAAAATAGTGAAAATAAAATAATAAATGAAGATAACGAAACAAAAAAAATGAGAATAACAAAAGAATTAAAAAATAAAATAAAAATAAAGTGTGTATTAATTTTATTCTTTATAATCAAACGTTCTATTAAATGAAATCTCAATAAAATATTAACAGATAAAACTAAAACAAAAAATAGATAAAATTTGGATAAGCTTTGAAGAATAAAATAAAATTATTCAAAAAAGTAAATTAATCTTGATAAATAAGAAATTAAAAAAATTAATTTGAGACTTTGGGTCCTTCGGAATAAGGGGCCCCTATGCGGACCACCTTCATCGCCTATGGTCAGTTCCAGCCTTAGTTAAATCTTTTTTTTTTCTTCATATTTTATAAATTTTTTTATATTTTATTAATTTTTTTTCAACAACTTATTTATCATAAGTTACACAAGAACAATTTTATTATTATATATATTTTTTAATGAGAATGCATTAATATATTCTCCTATCTTAGAATATATATATATATATATATATATATATATATATATATATATATATATATATATATATATAGACACACACACACACAATATGTGAATTAGTTTAATAGTTCATTTTTATAAAGAATGCATTTCATTTGTTAGACATATGCTTATAAAAACATGTGCCTCATTAGATGAGATATACTATTTTTAAAAAATTCAAAACACATGTAAACTGAAATTGAGACTGAAAATAGAGCTGGACATAACATTATCCAAATAAATATATATTCAAAACACGTGGTGTGGAGGTTGCAAACAAAACTCAACGTCATATTTTCCAAATATGAATACCACCGTACCCAACTCCAAAAGCGAAGCTGAATATAAACCCAACCCAAACTTCACCACGTTGGCTCATGGTGGAGGCTCAATTTTACCTCATGGGCTCCAGTCTCAATTTCAGTTTACATATATTTTAATTTTTTTTAAAACTAATATATTGCTTCTAATCTAATGAGATAACACATGTTTTTATAAAAATTGAAGCATATATTCTAATAAATTGTATGTATGCATTTATAGAAAATGTAAAAAATTCTTATCGAAGTATTTACCTGTTAATATGAATATATGCACCGATGATTTTTTTTACGCATTAGACGAGGAATTGGGGCTGAAAAAAAAAAACAAAAAACACTGTATAACACCACACGTTGATCATTCACCCATCTGAAAGTCCTCTTATTCTAGGGCATGTTACACATATATCTAATTTGCATACCACACACTCCCAAATTTTAATAGAGGTATATATTTTATTAGAAAAATATTATTTTTACTTTTTACTTAAAGGAAATAATACAATCCAATAGAATATACATTTTATGGGCATTTAAGAAAATGTAAGCATGTGAAAACTGTACACGGGATTATCTCTATCATTTTTGGTGATGCTGAAAGGGCACAAGAGTACTAGTACACTGCCCTTGCAGGAACCCGATTATTTTTTAATCTATTATTTGATTTTTTTATATTAAAAGACATGTATTCAATTCATTTGAGCTCATATAATAATTTATTTTTAAAAATTTATGGGTCGGGCCCGAACTTTAAAAGCCCAAGCCCTGCCTGTCTCCTGCACGGGCCGGGTTTAGGCCCTATGGGCCCAGACTAGGCCTTTGAGCTTCAAGTTGACCCTCAGGTTGGTGGTAGGTTTCCTATGGTGGATTTTGTTAACATTCTAGATTAAAAGAAAACCTTGAATATCCAAATATAATTTCAATGGCCATTATAATCCTACAGTAATGCATACATAATAAAAAAATTGTTTTGTAATAAATATTTAATTATAATATTTTATCTATTTTCTTCTGGAAAGAAGCTAGCTTTATTTTGGATATTATCGTTATGCACTCATGCCATCAGCGTTGATATATTTTACTACTGTGTATAACCTGCAACTTGTTTATGTTTATGATACTATTTGATTTCGAGTTTAATTATATATCTGGTTATTTTATTTTATTTTAAATATTTAATTGTGTTGGTTCTAGTTCATCTTTTATAATTATGATATAAATAAATAGTACATTTTTTTTTTCAATATATATACCATTATGCTAATAAGGGTATTTTTGGTGTATAAACAATTCTTTTTTAATGCGTGAACCAAATATTAGAAAATGAATTTGGATAAGAGTAACAATCTAGTTATGAATTTTGAATCCTTGATAAAATGGTTATTAATTGACATAATAAATCTCGTTAAAAAATCCATTTGAAATAATGTTGTATATCAACCGAGCCTCAATTCATTAAATTAAATAATTACTAGAAAAATTACTTTTGTTAGAGGGTGAGAGAGATTTTCATTAAGTTAGAGGACATTACTTTTGTTGAGATTGAGAGAGAGAAAAATAAAAATGACTAGTCAAGAGGGCCACATCGACGGAGGGGGAGCAACATCAAAAGGAGAACGTAAAACATGGAATGATGGAAGAGACGAGAAAATGGAATAATGTGGGAGGCACCTGACTTTCTATTCTTAATTTTTTACTATGGTCACTTATAGATACAAAATTGAATTTAAATAAAAGTTGATATCAAAACTGATTTTGTAAAGAACTGTTTTTTCACGGCCTTTAAAAAACTCAGATTTTAGATATTTTTTTAACAGAAATCTCATGATCTTAGTTTTTTCTGTTTGAAAATGGATTTGAAAAAAACAGTTTTCTAAATATTCAAAAGTTATTTAAACTTATTTTCATATTTTAAACCTGTTTGTGTTAAATATCAGGAATTACAAACAATGATCTCACACAGCGTGTTATGGTGGTAGATGACACCCTCGTGTCATATGGGAGACAGATGATCGACTCTCTCTGGGGTAGAAAAATGTACTATTTAGCCCCTTTGGGCTCTGTTTGGGGGCAATGTAACCAACCTAGTAGTTGTAATGTACTATTAGTTGTACTGTACTATGGGACTTTGTAGCCCCTTGATGGATTTTCTACAAAAAATAAAAATAAAAAAATTACAAATAGTGAAAACTGGTTCAAAGTTCCCTTTTTAAAGAATTTGTGGATATATTTATTTCAATCAACATAATCAAAACATATAATGTCTGAATGTGATTACATAGGATGAGAGAAAGAGAGTTAAGGAAAAAAAAACACCAAAATATTTTTTTAAAGGCAAATAGTAATATGATTTTTTTTTTAGTTGACGGTAGATAATTTCTATCCTTTTCATTTATTAATTGAAACTTCAAGAGTCTTAAATATAAGAAACAAAGAGACATTAAAAAAAGCAAATATTAAAGACTAATATTAATATTAAGGGAAAAATTCATATAACCCTCTGATTTTTCTTAAAATCCATATAACCCCCTGAAAACACCTAGTAAATCCAAATAACCCCCAAAATAAAATTTACGTTTACACATGATGAATATTTTGTGAATATTATATTTGGTTAACCCTGGTAGAAAACACAGTATACCAAAAAATCCTACAATGTGTTAAAAATATGAAAAATCTTCTATAAATGACGATTTTATCCATCCGGATATAGTTTTATAATATATCCAGAGATGATAAAATTATCATTTCTATATGATTTTTCGCATTTTTAACCCATTATAGTTTTTTCATATATCATGGTTTCAATCAGGGTTACTAAATGAAATATGTACAAAATATTCATCATCTATTAACAAAAATTTTATTCAGAGATTTATTTGAATTTATTAAGTGTTTTCATGAAGTTATATAAATTTTTCCTTAATATTAAATACACAATTCAGCTTGCCCTATATTCGGGATGTGAAAAGAATCAAAAGTCAAAACGGTCCCCCACGAATTAAAGGTGCATGGATGGGCCAGACTCATCTCTCTCAATCATTTGTCCCACAAAATATTAAAAAATGATGTATCATGAATATAGTGGATAACCACCACTCCTCTAAGTTATAACCTCCCCCACTCTTTAATTTCATAACCATCACTATTAATCATCCCACTATCTCTCCTCTCACCTCTATAGACTTGTAACTCCCCACCTTTGGGATTCCTCCATGCACCCTATAAATAGAGGGGTTTCTCATATATTCAACAACCAACAATTGAAGAATAAATACCTCTCTCTACTTCTCTATTTGCTTGTGTATTTTGTTTATGTAGTTATATTTTACTTAGTTTATAACACGTTGTCAACACGACGAAACTCTTGTCTAATTCGCTAAAGAAGTTTGTATTTTGGTGAGTTCATGATGCTCAAATCATCATGATCTTATCTTATATTTTGTGTACAACATGGTAGAAAATTTTATAATTTTCTTTTTGATAAAGAAAAATGGTTCTTGTTTTTTTTACTCTATGCTTCATAATTAAATATACCCACGCGTTATATTCTTTTATAGATTTGTTTTAAGAACGCATTTCTTTATGCATTTTCTATAGCATAGTATTAAAAAAAAAAACTGTTTGTAAACCTATTAAATTTAGATTAGAGTTTCTGTTTCTTCATGTGCTTATTTCATTGTCTAATAGCTGTACGATAGCATTTGTGATTTTAATAAATCATGCCTTCATGCATTTTGAACAAAGTTCATCACCTCTTCTACCATTATTCCTTCATAGCAGAATCTATCCATCTTTTCTTGAAAAAAAAAAATGCATTAGATGCCCTCAATAATGTCATACAGATTCTCCTTTTAAATTCATCTATAGACCAAATATGTTTTTTTTCTTTTTATTATATTTTTAAAAACGTACATACTGGTCGATCAAAATTTTGTCCATCACCTACTCATTTTGACATGGTACACAAACTTGAAAGACATGATATCATATTGATTTGATGTTAAATGACTATAAACATATTCAATTCTATTTGTGTCTTTAAATGTAGAAATATTTTAGTGAATAGTGCACATTTTTTTTAATAAAGGTAGTCCCTTTTGTATGAATTTTTTCGTAAATCCATGATTTTCAAAATTATTAAATATGTTAGTATTGCAAATACTTATTGCCGAACCTATATTATTTAAGGTAAACAATTAATTCTTCAAGTTTTATTTTTTATATTTTTATTTATATTCTTGATACATGTGGTGACATTATTTTATTTTTCTTATAGAGATATCTACCATGTCGAATCTTATAAAACTCGAATTCACCGCACTTGATATTTCGGGCAACAACTATCTCTCGTGGATACTTGATGCTGAAATTCATCTTGATGCCATGAACCTTGGCAACACAATAAAGCAAGGAAATCAAGAGTCCCTGCAGGACCGCGCAAAAGCAATGATTTTCCTTCGCCACCACGTTCATGAGGATCTCAAAAGCGAGTACCTCACGGTGAAAGATCCTCTTACCCTTTGGGAGAGCTAGAAAGATCGATATGATCACCAAAAGACTGTCATCCTCCCCAAAGCTCGGTATGATTGGATGCACCTGCGATTGCAAGATTTCAAATCTGTTGCTGATTATAATTCTGCCATTTTTAAAATTAGTTCACAACTTAAGTTGTGTGGTGAAAAGGTGACAGAAGAGGATATGTTAGAAAAAACATATTCTACTTTTCATGCCTCGAATGTGCTCCTGCAGTATCGAGAGTGAAGATTTGAAAAATACTCGGCATTAATTTCGTGCCTCCTTGTTGCCGAGCAAAACAAACTTTTATTGAAAAATCATGCATCCCGTCCAACTGGTTCTGCATCACTGCCTGAAGCAAATGCATTAATGCCTGAAGCAAATGCATCCACGATGTCTACCCGTGGACGTGGACGTGGACGAGGATGAGGACGAGGTCGTGGTCGAAACGACAATCGGAATTACAAGGTTCATAAAGATAGCAACTCTAACCACCAGATGTGGAATGAAGGGCAGCACAACAGAGGAAAAGGTTTGATGAACAGACCTTCAAAAAATAATGAGACTGCATGCTATCGATGCGGTGGTAAAGGACACTGGTCACGTACCTGTCATACGCCAAGACATTTAGTTGACCTTTATCAGGCATCAATCACAGACAAAGGAAATAATGTCGAACTAAATTTTGTTGACCCTGTAAACCATGTTGGCCCATCAGATATTACTCATTTGAATATATCAGATTTCTTTGCTAATTCTGATGGCAACATCGGTCATATGATTGATGAGGGAAATGTCCACATCCACTAATATTTCTCATTTTAGCATTTACTTCATGTAATTTTCCTTCTTTTTTTATGAACTTTTCTTTATTTCAATAAAATGCAATTTTATGTCTTCTATATTTATCTTATTTATTTTGTTTTTCTTTTTACAAGAATGGCTATGGTTGGTGACATCTATCTGACAGACAGCGCTACAACTCATACGATCCTACGAAGAAAAAAAATATTTTTCAACGTTGACATTAATCAATGCAAATGTTAATACCATCTCTGATACTACAAAATTAATTGAAGGCTCTGGAAGAGCAAATATAATATTACCAGGAGGTACAAAATTTTGTATTAATGATACATTATATTCAGCAAGATCCAGAAGAAATCTGCTAAGTTTTAAGGATATCCGTCTTAATGGATATCATATTGAGACTATAAGTGAAAACAATATGGAGTATTTATGTATTACTTCAATTGTTTAAGGCCAAAAACATATATTAGAGAAACTTCATGCTCTCTCATCCGGGTTGTATTATACAACCATAAAAACAATCGAATCATATGCTGTAACGAACCAGAAGTTCTATGATTCAGATATTTTTACACTTTGGCATGATCGTCTCGGGCATCCAGGGTCTACAATGATGCGTCGAATAATTGATAATTCATTTGGGCATTCGTTAAAGAACCAGAAGATTCTTTTACCTAATCACTATCAATGCACTTCGTGCTCACAAGGAAAATTGATAGTTAGACCATCCCCTACAAAAGTCAATGTTGAGTCACCAACATTTTTGCAAAGAATCCAAGGGGATATATGTGGCCCAATCCACCCCACATGTGGACCATTCAAGTATTTCATGGTATTGATAGTTGCATCTGCTAGATGGTCGCATGTTTGTCTATTATCCACTCGGAATGCTGCATTTGCAAGACTACTTGCTCAGATAATCCGATTACAGTCTCATTTTTTTGGATTATCCTATAAAGTCAATACGCCTTGATGGAGCTGGTGAATTCACATCGAAAACTTTTAACGACTATTGTATGTTGCATGGCATCGATGTTGAACACCCTGTTGCTCATGTGCACACCCAAAATAGATTAGCTGAATCATTTATTAAGCATCTTCAGCTAATTGCACGTCCTATGCTTTTGAGGACAAAATTATCCATTTTAGCTTGGGTTCACGCTTTATTGCATGCAGCAGTATTACTTCACCTTCGGCCAACTGCTTATCATCAATATTCCCCTTTACAGCTCGTACTAGGTCATCAACCAAATATTTCACATCTTTGAATTTTTTGTTGTGCTGTACAAGTTCCTATTGCCCCTACACAACGAACTAAAATGGGCTCTCAACGTCGATTGAGAATTTATGTAGGCTTTGATTCTCCTTCTATTATAATATATCTTGAACCATTAACATGGAATGTTTTTACCGCTCGATTTATGGATTGTCATTTTGATGAGACAATATTCCTGTCGTTAGGTGGAGAAAATCCGTCGTCAGAAGAACAACGTGAACTTACTTGGCAAACTCCATCTTTGTCTCATCTTGATCCTCGCACTAACCAATGTGAAACTGAAGTGCAAAGAATCACTCATCTTCAAAGAATTGCGCATGGGTTGCCAGATACATTCCACATATTCCAGATGCTAATACTCCAACTCGGATTAATGTTCCAATAGGAAAAACTGTTGAGATGCCGGCTAATGAATCAACAAAAACACGCCTTAAGCATGGAAGACCTATAGGCTCAAAAGATTCAGCTCCTCAAAGGAGAAAAACAATGAAGAATAATTCTGTAGAAGAGCATGAAACACTTGAAAGACCCACAATAATAACTCTTATAGAGGAAGAAGCCCCTGAAGTGACACAAGTCACCGAAGAGACTGATGTTCCTGAAGTGATGCCCGTGCATAAAGAACAAGTACATGGAAATGAAGAAATTTCCATAAATTATGCAAATTCACAAATATTGTGGGATCGAAAAAAAGTACTTGTTGATAATATATTCTCATTTGCAGTAGCTACAAAAATCATTTCAGATAATGATTTAGAACTACGTTTAATGGATGAATGCAGAAGAAAAAAAATGTTGGCTACAATGGAAAGCTACTATTCAAACAAAATTGGATTCACTTGCAAAACACAAAGTATTTGGACCAGTAGTCCTAACCCCTGAAGGTGTTAAATCAATAGGATGTAAATGGGTGTTTGCAAGAAAAGGAAATGAAAGAAACGAGATTGTTAGATACAATGCTCGTCTTGTGGCACAGGGTTTCCTGTAGAGACCTGGGATAGATTTTGAAGAGACATATTCTCCTGTGATGGACATAATCACATTTCGGTATTTAATCAGTCTTGTAGTCTCCGAAGGACTTAACATGCATCTAATGGATGTGGTTACTACATATTTATATGAAAAATTAGATACCGACATTTATATGAAAGTTCCTGAAGGACTAAAATTGCCTGAAGCAAAACCACGAAACATGTATTCAATCAAGCTAAGGTGATCCTTGTATGGATTAAAGCAATCTTGATGAATGTGGTATAACCGTCTTAGTGAGTATTTAATAAAAGAAGGATATGTCAATGATCCAATATGCCCCTGTGTATTTATTAAGAAAACGGAACTCCGATTTGCTATTATTGCAGTGTATGTTGATGATATTAATCTAATTGGGACTCTTGAAGAGCTCGAAAAGGCTTCCGAATATCTGAAAAAGTAGTTTGAAAAGAAAGATCTTGGAAAAACAAGATACTTTCTCGGCTTATAGATTGAGCAAAGTTCAAAAGTGATACTTGTTCATCAAACAACATATGTTGAAAAAATCCTAAAGCGTTTTAATATTGACAAATGCCATCCATTAAGTACTCCTATGGTGGTCAGGTTACTTAGCCCAAAGAAAGATCCTTTTTGTCCAAAAGAAGACACAGAAAATCTTCTTGGTGCTGAAGTACCATATCTTAGTGCAATTAGTGCCTTATTATATTTGGCCCAACGCACTAGACCTGACATTGAATTTTCAGTTAATTTATTGGCCAAATTTAGATCTGCACCAACTCGAAGGCATTGGAATGGTGTGAAGCACATTTTTCGTTATCTTCGTGGAACGTCAGAAATGGGTCTATTCTATGCAAAAGGATTCCAATAATAGTGCACAACTGAAGGGTTATGCAGATTCAGGATATATTTTAGATCCTCACAAGGGTCGCTCACAAACAGGCTATGTATTCACTTGCGGTGGCACAACAATCTCTTGGCGATCTACGAAACAGACTTTTGTTGCCATGTCTTCTAACCACTATGAGATTCTTACACTCCACGAAGCAAGTCGGGAATGCGTGTGGATATGGTCTTTGGTTCATCATATTCATACTGTATGCGGACTATCTCTCATTACACATGTTCCAACAACTATATATGAAAACAATGCAACATGCATTGCTCAAATCAAAGGGGGATATATCAAGGGTGATAGAACGAAGCATATTTCTTCAAAATTCTTTTACACTCATGAGCTCCAGCAGAGACATGAAATTGATGTTCAACAAATTCAGTCAAAGGACAATCTTCCAGATTTGTTCACTAAAGCTTTGTCGACGTCAACATTCAAGAAGCTGGTGTATGAAATCGGGATGCGACGAGTTTGCGACCAAAATTCTTGAAATCTTGTACTTATGAGGGGGAGTAATTTTTTATGACATTTTGCGAACTGTACTATTTTTCCTTCGCCTAGATTTTGTCCCATTGGGTTTTTCTGGCAAGGTTTTAATGAGGCAGTGTCAAACGCATACACCATTATACGATTAAGTTACATTGTACTCTTTTTCCTTAGCTTTAGTTTTTTTCCATTGGGTTTTCTAAGCAAGGTTTTAATGAGGTAATTATCTTAGCGTGGTGGTCATCCAAGGGGAGAGTGTTGTGAATATAGTGGATAACCACTACTCATCTAAGCCATAACCTCCCCCACTCTTCAATTCCATAACCCTCATTATTAATCACTCCATTATCTCCCCCCTCATCTCTATAGACTTGTAACTCCCCACCTTTGGGATTCCTCCATGCATTGTATAAACAGAGGGGTTTCTCATGTATTCAATAACCAATAATTGAAGAATAAATACCTCTCTCTACTTTTCTATTTATTTGTGTATTTTGTTTATGTAGTTATATTTTACTTAGTTTATAACAGTTTTGTCATAATCAAAGTGGACGGCCGACACGGTGCCTTAAGTTGTCTAAAAATAAATTATTTGTTATGATAATGTTAGAGATGTACGTTGCTTGCTTTCGTTTTTTGAGGGAAATATTAATTCGCTATTTCATTTTCAACCTCTTTTGACTTTTTTTTGTTCTAATTAAGAATTATTTTCACGTGCTTAAAATGTCTAATGAAAACACTTTTAAGTTTAGCTAGACATGTTGTTTCTCTTATTTGGATTTTAAAATTATCATTTATATTATTGTGCACTCTGTTGTTAAACAAGTGCCTTTCAAGCTATTTGTACACTGTTATCAATATCTGTGTATTGGTACGTAATTTGTATATTGTTATGCATAGGCCTATCAACGGGTCGGGTCGACCCGATCCGGACATGATTACACGTATAATATATCCGACCCGATTTGGACCCGACCCGAGTTGGACCCGACTCGGCAGACCCAAACAAACAAACGGGTCGGGTCCACCACGCCCCGACCCGTTGGACCCGAGACCCGATTGTTTTATTAAAATATGCTCATATATTATAAGACCATTAGTATTAGTTGATACATAATTTTATTTCTTACTTAACTTATTTTTGTATCTACAAGTTCATAAATCATAATCATAACAAGCCTATAAATCGGTTTGTTTTGGACAATTAACTTATTAGCTTTTGAATTTGTATGATTAATTAGTTTGTTGCATGATTTATGTTTATTATTTAGGTTAATATGTTAGTATTTATTGTTTTGAATGTTGTTTAGGTTAGTTATGTTTATTATTTAAGTTAATATGTTTTTTTATGTTAGTGATTATTGTTTTGGATGTTGTTTAATAATTCATTTACTTCTTTTGAATTGCATAAAATTATATTCAAACATAATCTCATTAACAATAATGTTTTATTACAAAAAATTTCAAATAGAATGATAAGGCAAATAAATACATGAGCTATTCTCTCTGTTTTTTTTTTTACCCAACCATCCGGGTCGGGTCGGACCCGGACCCGACCCGGGTCCGACGGGTCCGGGTCCGGGTCCACATTTTCCCGGACCCGCCGGGTCCTAGGTTGGACCCGGACCCGCCGGGTCCTGTCACGGGTCGGGTCCGGGTCCGCCCCGACTCGACCCGGACCCGACCCGTTGACAGGCCTAGTTATGCATATGTATGTACACTGTTAACTAGATGCCATATTGAGAAAAACAAAAACATATCGATGAAATTTGGATTGGAAGTTGTGTGTGTTTTCATAAGTTAATTTAAGGGACCAAAAACATAAGTGGTCAACAGAATATTCTTGAAATTAATTTTCTTTTTTTAGAATTTATATTTTATGGAAGGAATATTTAATTTTATAAATTTATGAAATATTATACTCTAATGATAAAATATATATTTTTAAGTAAAAATATCAAAAAATCACGTGTATTATCCTGGTAAACATATGCCTTCGTTAGATAAAATCGGATTGCATGGACATGACATCGTCTATATATGTTTTTTTTATTTTTATTTATAAGTGTAGGATACAATGTCATTTTGTTATTTCTTCTAAAATTAATGCCATTCAAAATGGAGTTAGATAGGACTGGGGGATCTGAGGCGACCCTAATCTCAAATGCCTGAGGAAACAGTTATTTTTTAATTAGGTACACTTATCTATTATGGAAAGATTATCTTTTGAGTGTTAGCACGATTTTTATTTTTTCAACTCTAAATCCAGTCTCATTTAAGTTATTAGTATCATACACTCATAATAGATACTTTTTTAATTTTTTTTTACTTATTCTGTAAATGAACCTATAGAATACATTAAATTATATATTATTTTTTTATAATATATATATATATATATTAAACAATGTATACTATTTTTAAATATCAACATGTATGGGTTCAGGATTGAGACTTGCATTATCCTTTTCTTTTTCATGTCTCCCTGGTACAAGCATGTGAACCAAAGACAGTGAATATATATATATTGTCTCTCTAGAGATATGAATCAGGCCCGCATGAAAATTAAGTCAAGTGGATAAGATTTGAAAGGGAGAGCATTTATTATCTTGAATGTGAAGTTTATAAATTTGGCATGATATACTAATTTGATTTTTAATGTTACTGTATCAACATGTTTTTAATTATGTTGGTAAATGACAGCATTTCACTGTCTTTGGACAGTATGTTTGATATAAGACGTGGAGATTTTATTTTCCAATTAAGCTGAACTTATTATGAAGAAATATATACTAGGCTAATTCGGACAAGAACAAGGTCATTATCTCGTGCTATTAATTTGTGAACAAGGTTAATATATTTTAGAATAACCAGAATACTAGCCGGTGTCTTAGGCTAATTTTTGAAATGGAGCTCCATGTTCACATACAATTATTTGTGACAATGAATAGTTAATCTCTTGATAAATTTTTTACAAAAAAATTCTCAAATTGCATTTTTGCTTAACCCTAAGTCCTTAACTAGGGTCAAGTCTGAAGTGGCATGCTGCATTATAACCCTACCTCTAAGACTAAAAGATTTGTTGCTAAAATAAATAACAGACAAAACTAGAAGATGATAAAAATAAAATTTTTCACTGAACATATGTTCCCATAACCATGGCGTAGCGATTTAAGATTTAATTGTGTTAATGGCAAGTCTTGAGTTCGAGTTTTGGCTCTAACTTACTCACCTGTTTATTGACGATTATTTGAAAGAATTTTTCGTGAGACCAAAACAAACAGCAGAGGTAGCCTTAATTTCACTGAGAATTAAGGAAATAAAAAAATAAAAAAATGGAAATAAAGAAAAAATGTGAAAAGAACAACCTAACCCAATAGGGGACAACAATTGTCAAGCTTTTTTCATCAGCGGAAAAAAAACATTGGTGTTAGTTTTTAAAATCAAACAAAATAGAAATTCCAAAAAATAGCAAAAAATAGAAATATATAAATAATTAAATTAAAAAACTAAAAAGAGACAAAAAAAAAAGAAGCAATTTTTCCGGTATAATTTAGACGTCGTCTTTGGGAGGAGGTTTTAGGCGGCGGCTAGCTGTCTTATTTGTTTATATCCAGAGCCAGCTCTGGTTTTCTCTCCATAATTTCATTTAGTGTAATTTGTACCTAATTATGGTATGATAATCTACAATAGGTTTATGTGTTTTGAAAATTAATGCTTTACGTTTCATTATAAAATTTTTATTTCATCTTTCGCGCTCCGAGTACTGAAGTACACATTACAGTATCAACATCAATAGAGCATCTCCTAATAAGATCCCAATGAATATCCTAGTAGTCTCTCTGTTCACCACTCAGCTTTACCGACATTAACTATTCCTCTCGGCATAGTTTATCTTCATGCCTCTCAAACTCATCTACATAAATAAAAAATTCTTTTAATTAACCGTAAGAAAATATAATTATGTGTGTGCAGTGTGATAAATCAGTATTAATACCGACCATGCGAAAAAAAAATTTAGATAAGAAATAATGGGCATTGTTTTTTGGCTAGAAAGCTAATCACAATACAAGCTCGATTGAATTATATAACCTCAGTTGGAAATAATGACTTGATTGATATGGAGATTGCCAATATGGCAAGTTGTCGATGGGAATACGTGGAGAATAGACAATTTGTATTTTGTTGATCATATTATATAAAGTTATGCCAAAAACAAATCCAAAAGGGGTCCATGTGAAGCGATAAGATTGAGCTGCATCTCACTGGTACGACATGCCGTACACTACATATCTGTATCTACGATCTCCCAATCCCCAAAACCACACTATAAATAGGGCTACATGTTGCACCACCTCTACTCATCCTCCACTCATATATCTTCTCGACCCCTAAAAGTGTTAATTAAGAATGGCTTCCAAGTCTTTCATTGTGTTAGGTCTCCTTTTGGCTGCTCTTCTGGTGGTGTCTGCCAGGGAGATGACTGAGCAACCCAAGGAAGAGCCAACAAGTGAGTGCTTGTATAGCAGTTAAACAAATGTTCCTTTTTCATTGATTGAGTTCTACTCGATTCCATTTATTTTTATTGGGATTCTATTCCAATCTAGGAGGTCAAAAGATTAAATCCTAACTACACTGATTAATACCCTCCACATGTAACTTATGTATACAAACTGAACAAAAATTATGGATAAACGAGACTTGGACGTAGAATTATGGATCCAAACATACTACGTGAACTTATTATTTCCAAACAAATGATACTATAACACTACCAATATATTAATATGGGTTAATTTAGTTCTCTCTCTCTCTCTCTCTCATGGATGGATTCTTAATTTCTTCGTCTGCATGTGTAAGCAGAGACCACTCCAGTGGAGAAATCCCAGGAAGTTGGAACCGACGCATACGGGTGCCGTCACCGTTGCTGCCGCTACCATCGTTGCTATTGCTGCACCAAGGCTGAGTATGAGGCCGAGGCCCAGACTCAGAACTGAGAACTCTATGCTCTATCAGGGTTTACTAGTCCTCAGAGTGGAGGACTTTCTCCCTCTCTAATAAATAAACGCCTCACTGAAGGCTCTGTAGTGGAAACCGTACTCGTTTGCATGTGTTTTAATTTTATGTTCCCAACGTGGGTTGATGACCCGATGTCAACCAGTGTTGTAATCTCCGCTTCTTGTTCATAAATAAAAACGTACTATATATCTCGTGCTGTGTTTGCATTCTCCTAATTAATGAACGTTTTTTTTTCTCTTTTCTTTTATTTTTGGGGGTACTTGAGTTCGCCTTTAGTTATGAGATTGAATATCTTTTATGTTTATAAGAAACTGGTTCTACAACATATCGTGCAATCAAACAATTTTTAAAATCAGCATTTACACAAAATCAGTTTTACAGTATCATAACTATCCGCTACTTTAATTGAGCGCAAGAAACTGAGATATGAACATACCTAATCAACTAATTAATTATTGAGTTGTTTAAGATAGATGAATTAGTTGTCTGTGCTACAAAATAAGATGATTCTATTATATTAAGCAACAGTACCACTGATAAAGAAAAACGTAAATTTATTAATATGTATACCAAAGAAGAGCTCATACTATATAAATTCTAGAATTTAATTTTTAGTGATAAAAGACAAAAAAAAAATTTTGATGTATTTGATCTTGGATGAATAATCTTTTTTAAACCTTAAGAAAATAAGCAAATATTTTCAAAAAAATAAATTAAAATAATGAAAAAACCCTATTTGCAGATATTTATTGAATTTTTTATTATTATTTTATTTTATTGTGTTGTTGTTGTGACTTGTGAGGGTCACAGTCCACTTGAAACCGACGATCAAGAGGCTGGCCTGAATTTTTTATTTTTCTTAGATTTTGGATAAGGATATATAGCAGATTAAATATATAAGTATTGTTTCCATAAAATCACTCTTTTACCATACAAAAATAGCACTTTTCAGTTAATAAAAAAATCAGATATTAATTAAATACCTTTAATTTTAAAGGTAAAACATGCTTAAAATAATCTGATGGTGACAAATTGTCAATATATTAATTATGCTTCAATAAAAACCCATAATGCTGGCAAAATATTATTCAGGATTTTCAATATGATAATATTAAAAAGATAATTAATGATTTCTAATAGATACATGTTCAGTGATTGTTATCACACACATCTCTCTCTCTCTATATATATATATAGAATTTTTGGTTGACCAACGAACAAATCACATTCACTATCTGTCATATAAAAAATTCGGACTTTTTTCTGGCTCCAAATATCAGAGCTCATTGGTAATTTGGTATAGTTAAGCTACATGCACTCCAACCATCCAACCAAATTGTTGAGAATTACAAAATTCTTGAATGTCTACTTTCAGTTAAAAAAAAAATCGTCCAACCAAATTCTTGAATGTCTTATAAATTATAATAATATATAAGGAAATGATTCAACAAAAAAAAAAAAACTTCGATTAATTTGGCCAACTGATATGAATATGATTTATCACTTTGATCAAGATTAAAATATAATATATTCAAATACAAATTATATAGCTGCTTGAAGTTCATGAAGACGTACTATATATAGCTCGTACGTGCTGTGTTTTGATTTTGCAGATTAATGAACGTCTTTTTATCATTAATTGTTTGGCACTGTATTTTATTTTTTTTAGTATATGTTGCATTGGAAGCGCTTAATTGTGGACAGGAAACTGAGATGTTAACCCAAGTGGGGAAGTAACCAATGACAGATCAAATAGTTTTTTTTTTTTTTTTGCTTGGTAAGTGAAAAATATATACTGATATGGAACGTTCAAATGCACAAGAATGATAAAACGGAAAATTCGCCATATGTACACCGAAGAAGAGATCATGTTATATATATAAATACTAAAATCTAATTATTAGTGAAGAAAGAGAAAAAAATAATAAAAATAATTTGATGTAATTGATCTTGGATGACTAATATATGAACCTTTCCAGATATTTAGGGAAGCAAATATTTCAAATAAAAAAATAAAAGAAAAGACGATAAAACATTATTTCAAGATTTTTTTTTTTTTGTCATCGTTGTACTTGTGAGGGCAACTTGCAAATGACGGAAGAGGTTGGTATTGTTTTTAGCAATGTTCTAAAAATCTCGTCTAGGTCCCGATTAATCCCCTGTCTAGGCCTAGGCGGTCTCAGCCTACAACGTTTAGCGCTTAGCCGCTTTTTCAATTAATCTCCAGTTGACTGATAAGTTATTAAGTCAACTTATATATTATAAATACATTAATTAATTTTTTGTATTATGCTTATATTATTAATTTTATTTTGATGTTATTTTGTTATTATTTTGTAGTATAAAATTATTACATATATATCATATATATATGCATATGTATTATATTTATTATTACAAAAAGTGATTGATTAATCTCCGATTAATCAGCTACGAGATTAATCTTAGCGTAGCTGATTAATCCCTAGTTCCTCTTTAATCGCCCGACTAGCTCCTAGCGCTTTTTAAAACATTGGTTTTTAGGATAAGATTATATAGCAGATTTAATACGTATTATTGTTTCCTTAAAATACATCTGTTTCCATACATGCAGAAATAGCTCTTTTTAGCTAATTATAAAATCAGATATTAAACATCCTTAACATTAAAGGAAAAAATTGCTTTAAATTAATTCGATGGAGACCCATCATCTTGGGCTGCTATGTTTCATGACCTTCCATCCCATCTTGTATGAGCTAATGCACATCCTGTGAAGTTATAAACGAATGACAAACTTCATTTACCAAGCCAAAAAAGATTGACAATATACAGATGAGTGTTGGTGATGTGTTGTGATTATATATTTTGAAAAGATAATGGTGAATTCTTTAGTGAAGATGCATCACATAGTCGACATAAAATTTTTCATAGCAAATATATACTTTTTTCACATAAAAATATATACAAATTGAATTTTTCTCAAAGATAATTATTTTGAAATATATGCATAGGTCACACAATTATGAGACCACACACACACACACACACACACGTATATATAATCAGGATATTTTTTTGGTCTCCAAATTTGGGAGTTCACCGAGGATAATATATTTGTATAAAGCTTTGCTACACAGCCCCTCCCACATGCCTCTTGATGTGTCAAAATCTAATTGGTTGTATATACCATTTTTGTAATAGGACAAAATAGCTAAATACGTTATTACCCTTAATTAAAACCTACCCCTCTTTTCACATTTTACCTCTTTTTCCATTTTTTTCCACTCCCAACCTTCTTTCTCGCCCATTCAAATACATTCCATCTAAATTAGGGTTTTGAAAAAATAATTTGAATCGAAATTCAGAGCCCAAAAAAAAAACCTCTTTTGTTTAAAACGACGAACAAATCCTGATATTTTCTTCAAGAAACGATCTAAAAACAAAAGATTTCTTCTGTAAGTTTCAACTACAACAAAAAATGGGTATGCTACCCTTTTATTGGTATTTCTGAAAACGACTATGTTGTTTTTGAAAATCCTGTGATTAATTTTTTTTTCTATGGTTTTTTTGGTTTTTAATTTGAATAGATACAAAATGTACTTGATTTTTTTATGCAACCCTTTTTTGGTATTTTTGAAATCGACTCTGTTGTTTTTGAAGATCTTGTGATTAAATTTTTTTTTCTAGGGTTTTTTTTGTTTTTAATTCGAATAGATACAAAATGTAACTAATTTTTTTATACAGAAAACTATAATGTATGATTAACTTCTGTTTATATTTGTTATTAAAATGTAGCTGACAAAAAGGATTACTGTAATCAGATTTCAGTTACAGGTATTTCCATTTTTACTTAGTAGTTGATATGGGCAATGTAAACATGTAACCAACGTAACTCACATTAAGTAGTTGGTGGTGTATATAAGTGGTCAGCAAATGTAACTAACTATGACAATGTATTGGTCATGTAAATTTTTTATCAGTTTATTTAATTCATCAGATTGTACAATATCGAGGAAGACCAAACATATTTATTCATTCAGATATATGTAACTCAGTTCAAGCAATAAATGTAATCAACATTCAGAAAATATATAACTCAGTACAAGGACAATGTAACTAAAAAAAATAAATGTAACTAAATATCACATTGCAAAGAAGTTCACGATTCAAATAGACAAGCTTACAAGATCATGTCTAGGGGAACGATAAACATAAAAACAGATAAAGGATAAAACAAGAAATCAAGAGGTAGCATATCCAACATCTTCACCATCATTTTGTATGTTACAACATCGAGAATTCTTCACTTGCTTCCTCCTTGGCTTGAAAACCTTATGTGCATTCCTTTTTGATGGATAACGCCCTTGACTTCGAATCTTGATAGGAGAGTGAACATTTAAATATTACAGTGGTTCTTCGCCAATAATATCACAGCTAGGATTTTCATTGGACAAATTGATGAGAGAAGCATGCAACGAATCAAGATACTTTTTACAAAACTCGAGTTTTTCATGAAAAACAACAGCAGCATCGACAACATTCAGATAAACATAAGATATGACTCGTCTATCAACTCAAGTCATATGACTCGTATATCAACATTCATATAAATCATTCCAACACTTAAAACAATTGCTTCTGAACATTGCTGCTCAACATCAAACAATTAAATCCTTCTTCGAACTGCCTTCCAAGGAACATGTAACTGAGTCCTCTATATTTCTTACAAATTCAAAAAAATAGCAATGATAATTAATTGAAGTTACAAAGGTAGTTACATTGTAAATGTAACTTGGATTGTAATACAAAATCCATATAATAAGTTAGTTTCATTCACGAATCGATGAAGCTAGTTACGAAAAAATACAAAACATCAATATAATAGTTAGTTATATTCCCTGTAACATGGTACGCATATGTCGTTGAGATTCACTTGTCAAATAACAAATATGCCGTATTAAAAATCACATTTGACAACATAAACAACCAAATTAAATTAGCATTAAAAAAACAAAAGAATAAATGAAACAATTGAAAAACATACAACATACAATGTAAACAAACATCACACTTGAACCGGCAGACATTTCAATGATAGCCAAAATGTTCAATTTTTTTTTTCCAATAAGATTAGACGCTTAAAAATCCTCCAAACAATTAAATCACACTGCAGTCCTAAGAAAAAAAAATTTATGCAAATTCAACATGAAAAATTATTAAGAACAATTCAAATGTGAGGAATTCAAAAGTGAGAAGTCAAAAAAAGAAATAAAAAACGCTATTTAATGCTCCACACGCGTGGTTCCAATGAAGGAAATAATAACTGACTGCATTAATTTCATTTAAAAGGTTAGAAATCACAATTAAGGGTATAACTGAAAATTCAACCCATGCCATGTTATAGGGCTTATTTGGGGCATACGAATTGAAGCTTGTCAATCATTTCTCATTTGTATAGATAGTTGAACTACACTATCAACCACAATCTTTGATTAATTTGATAAGGAAAATTAACGTGGATCAATCATTTAATTAAATACATTTGTATCAACATACTTTGGTTTGGATAAAAAAAAGTAAAAAAGTATTCAAAATTTTATTAGATTATACTATATGCGTGTAGATTATAATATAAGGATTAGATTAGATTCAATGCGTGTTTAATAATTTAATTATTTAAATCCGATCTTATCTTTTTAATTTTAAAATTTAATAAAATGTCTCAGTCATATTAATTTAATAAAATTAAGAGACCACCGATAGGGTCGATTAATAAATGATGCAACAGTATTGCACGTAATCCGATCTTATCTTTATCATACATGCACATCAGAAATAGACGAGGCCACACCAAATTTTGACTTTTTCGATTTTTTATTTATTTATTATTGGTAGAGAATAAAAAAAAGTACATCCAAAGTCTAAAATGGCGTCTAACATGCAGTGAGGTTGGACCATTTGATTCAGGACAAAGTTTCTTCGCTGTTTTATTATTATTATAATTTTTTGGTGGATTGTTTTATTACTTCATTGGTTGTTGTTCCATAGAGTTTTTTCACTGCTTTAAATACACTTTAATATATTTATTAGTGATTGAGTGAGATATATATTTTGTTAGCCCATTTTTGACCCTTATTCAAACTTATATTTAAATTTTATTTAAAATTTAAATAAAAATTTGATTTGATATGATGTATCTCTAACCATCGCTTTGTGTTTTACTTAAATCTTTTTAAAAATTCACATCTTCTTCTAATTATTTTCTATAAACATTTTCAAAGTCTTTTTCCCTGACATTTTTACTACTCAATTTTTCTTCCCTTATAGATATTTAAATTTAAAAACTATGGTCATCCAATTTTTTGAAAAAAAAAGTAAAAATAATATTTTTTATTGGAGTAAAAATAAGAAGTTAAAAAACAAAGATGAAGACTTAAGAAATAAGACCACTTTTTTTTTTAGTTTCAAGAGATGGTAAAAATTTTGGGAGGTGAGAATGCATCTAATATAATTGAACTAAAGGTAGAGTTGAAGGGAAAAAAATGTCATATTGGAAGAAAATGTAGAGATAAAAGAAAATGTGGAGATGAAAGAAAAAAGAGATGTCGAAAATTTGGGTAAAAATTTTAGTCTCCCTTGATTTGGATAAAGTTTTGAGTAAAAGCTTGATTTGGTATGAGTATGAGTAAATGATTGAAGAAGGTTTTGGGTAACTTTTACTCAAATTTAAATTTGAGTAAAAGTTTGGGTATAGGATTGGAGATGCTCTCATATAAGATATATATATCTCATTTTTTTTATATTTATTAAAAGAAAAAAATTCAAATAACCTCCTATAAACTGTCTGAAATCTATATAACCTCTTGACTTTTTTAAAAATTCATATAATTCTTTGAAAATACTTATGTAAATTCAAATAGCTTATTGAGCTAAATTTTCATTGACAGATTTGTATTATTATATGCGAGTATTCTGTTTGATTAATGCTAGTTGAAAACATAGAATATCAAATTAAAACAATCTACAATGCATTAAAAATGTGACAAATTCTTTGTAAATGACGATTTTGTCCCCCTCTCCTTGATTAGAGGTTTAAAAGTCTATTTAGAGAGATAAAATCGTTATGTACAGAAGGCTTTCTGCATTTTCGACATATTGTAGTGAGTTTTGGTGTACCGTGTTTTTAAAGGGGTTATATGAAATTTAAAAAAAGCTAAGGGGTAACATGGATTTGAGATAGTTTACAAGTTATTTAGATTTTTCCTAAGAAATGAATCAATTCAATCAATTTTTTTTTTTTTCGCAAAACACAAATCTTATTGGATAAGATTTACTCATT
The DNA here is from genome assembly GCA_030737835.1 of Acorus gramineus. NCBI lineage: Eukaryota > Viridiplantae > Streptophyta > Magnoliopsida > Acorales > Acoraceae > Acorus > Acorus gramineus. The sequence goes on along the minus strand of CM060856.1, from coordinate 13,623,665 downwards.
TTAAAAAAATTAAAAACTTTCGTCAAACCTTATTTGAGGCTATCATGTCTCCCTGTCCCCCTGATATTATCCTAATTTCGAATATATATATATTTTGTTCACATATATATGCATGACTTATTTGTCATTTGTGTCGGACTCTAGAATTCTCCAATAATGTAGTCCATGTGGTCCAATTATGCCATCTCTGTCTGGAAATCATTCTCACAAAATAATATCTCATAAAATAATATCTCACAAATCATTCTAAAATGGTATATATTCTCTGTTTGAGGTTTATGTATTTTGATAAAAAAAAATTATATTTTAAAAATACAAATAATTAACATCCGCAGAAGCGTATATGAGTATGATCCGAAGATAACTTTTAAAATAATTTTTTAAATTCACAAAAAGATTTTTAAAGCTCACACAAAAAAAAAAAAAAAACAATTCAGAACACTGCACCTAGCTATAGCCTATATATGATAACATTATCCTCGCCTCTTAGATTTTTAATCCACGGGGCTTGTGAGAGTCACGATTCAAGTGACCTCGATTTTCCACCCAAAGTTATTCTAAAGACCTAATTTACCACCTAACATGTTTTTTTTTTTTAACTTTTTAATTCAATAGTGTATACACCAACAATTTTATGAAGTATATACAAAAACAATATAAACATGTGAAAACTGCATACAGACCGGATTATCCTAATGTTATCTAAAAGTATACCAAAGCACCCATACATAATCCTTGCAACAACCCCCACTGTTTTTTAATCTAGCTATTACCTAAATATTTATTTTGTCAAAAGATATGTAATCAATTCAATCGAGTTTACATTTTTTAGTTAATAAAAAAAGTATATACTTTAAAATATATTAATGCTATAAATCGGGTTATGAAAGGCCGGGTTGTCACTTGTCTCTAACATTTTTTTGTAGGGCTTGTTGGCAATGGGATAAGTGGGGGATGACAATTTATCTCGTTTGATATAAAAAAAAGAAATGATAAAATGGGAACAATTGTCACGATTTTGAAATGAAAATAAATTTTTTTATTTTATCTAAAGGTTATAATAACATTTATCTATATTTTTAATTTATTCTAATTTTGACAAATGTGAATAAGAACAAAATCAATAGACTTTTTATCTTTTAAAATTAAGATAATTTATCCTCAAACTTTAACCCCTTGCCAAATCAGTCCATAAAATACAAGTTATTGAGGATTTATTGTGAATTTTTATTTTATTTTTTTATGTTTTTTATTTTGTAATGAAGTGTTATTTTTATCATATTTTTTATTTTGTTATTTAGTTTTCAACAGAAATTTTTTTGTCTTAAATGTAGGGTTATATATGTTAGTTATGTTATGATACAGCATGTTACTTTAGGCCTATTTCAAAATTTGAATTTTGAAATTCTTATTAATTTTCTATTTCAATTATACTTAAACTTACCTAACTTACACAAAAATTACCTAAATTATTTTTCATCAAAATTACACCAAAACTTATCTAATTACACCAAAATTACCTAAATAACAAAAAAAAAAAAAAAACGTTCCTGTTTTTTTTATTGCAAGGAATGTAATAGTGTTGCATAAATGTAGCAGAAACATGAGTATAGAAATATGAGTGTTGACATTCATGTTTAAATTTTTTTCAGAACCCAAAACAGTTATAACCAAATGTAGCTTATAGTTGTGAATGTAGCAGTCTTGGGATTGTGTCACGGTGCTGTATCAATGTAACATGTTAACAAAATAAATGTAACAAAACATTATATCTAACAGATTGTAATAGTTTTGCATAGCATTATATCTAACATATTGTAACAGTTTTGCATAAATGTAGCAGAAATATGTGTGGCTTTGTGTAACAAAATATTATATCTGTACAGAATAGAACAATGTTGTATATATGTAGCAGAAATATGTGTTCTGTAGCAGAAATATGTAACAAATTGTAACAGTTTTACACCAACAATGTAACATTACAACAACAATGTAACAACAATACACCTGTAATTGATAAATGTAACAAATATAAATCATTACATGTATCGATTGACTGTTACATTTACAACAGCAGCACATACAAATCCTTATGACTATGCGAATGACTGTTACATTTATAAATGTAACAAAAAAAAAAAAAAGATTTTAAAAATGACAATTTAATGTTACATTTACAATATAACGACAGCATCTAATATTATGTAATGCTACATTTAGATATTGAGAATGACGCTCAATGTAACAGCATATACAATGACAATGCCTATGCGACGTCATCTATCTGATAAGGCGGTTGAGTCCCATCATAAACGTTAGCATCGCGTCTTCTTATTTGCGACCAATGTGGGGCAAAACGCGACAGTAATTTACAACTGTGCTTACAAACCCAGCCAGTGAGATTATACAGTTAATGTAATGCAGTCAATGAAACAACAGTAAAAAAAACCGATTAAACATTTAGAAGCAACAACAAAAACATAATTCAATTATGAATCATTAAAATGTCAAACCTGGTAGAAGAGACATTTATGTGGTATCCAAATAAAAAAAAAACTTATGAGCCTTCCCGTTCCTCGGTTCGGATCTCCCACAAAGGCTCCATCTTTGCCGGGATCGCTTCGAACCCTCCTCCTCCACCTCCTTAAGCCTAGGCTCTCCGTCGACGTCTTTTTCTCAGAAACCGTGACCGTGGACGACGATCCTGTCATTCCAGCGATGGACACCATCTCTTCTTCGTGCGTGGAGATCTTGGCTGTCAGTGGGTCGGGGTCGTGGACGAGTCCACCGTCGATTCCTTGCTCTCCGGATTCATTGAAAAACAATCAAATCTTCTTTAAAAAAACAGCTCAAATCGAACGTCACGATATTTATGGTTCAGATTTCTTATCAAGATCTCAAACTATAAATTACGATCTGCTCCGTGTTCTTCATAAAAGGGTAAATCAAAATCGTAAACCACATTATAAGAAAATAATCAATAAAATGATATAATGGGTAATGTCTTGTTACCTACTCATGGGACCTATTTGGGGCATGTGAAATTGAGGCCTAAAAATCATTATTCTTTTAAAAATTAGCCAAGACTCTCGGTACTCCGGTCATTCTCAGGACCTCCATGGAAAAAACTTGAGTTTCATGGAAGAAACTTAAGTTTTTGTTTGGATTGAATATCTGCATAAATTAATCTTGTTCATGTTTGGTACTTGGTAGCACGACCTTCGTCATGTCTGAATAAATCATTAAATCTAGTATATATTTCATCAAAATAAGCTCAGCTTGGATTGTAAAATCATCATGGAAATCATCACGTCTCATGCTGGTCCAAAAACAGTAATATATAATGCTGTCATAGTGTTACTTAGACAGCATTTAGTTATGCGATTGGACAGCTTTTATGTTTATAGAAACCTGGTTCTGCAATCGTGTAACCAAAGAATTTTATCATTGTAGTTTCATGCAGACAGATTTTAGACAAATAATTTTAAAAAATTACGATCGGAGAAAACTGAGAGTGATAGCTTCTAATAAAATTAGTTTTAAATCCAATATTTACATAAAATTAATTTTATAATCCCGTTATCAATCGTTATCTTATCCACACAATTAAGGGACAGACTCGTCAACCTTTCACATTCATGATAACAGTAATATTAAAATTCTAAATAAAGCTTATATATCATGCCAAACTTTCACATTCAAGATAATAAATGCTCTCTCTTTCGAGTCCCTGTGGGCCTGATTCATATTTTGCAGAGAGAGGAAATTGGGAGCGATGATACACACAGTCCGTTTTATAGTTTATTTGATAGCTTGATATATTATAATAACATAATATATACTGCGTTATTATAGTATACAGGATTCTATCATAGTATGTGATAATTTTTTTTATTTTTTTTATTTTAAAAAATACACTAATGTATCTCAGTATATACTTTATTTCATATAACAACATGCACTTTATTTGGAGAGTGTATAATTTAAAAAAAAAATCGATGTGAACTGTAATTGAGACTACAATGAGTACCAGATGTTTCATTTTCCAATATTATATTCTCTCTATTTGATCATTTTTGTTCACGTGCTCATGCACATGGGCTTTAAAAAAAAGTCTCCTCATAATATATGGATATTTAATTGTACTTAATTCGGTAATTAAAAAACAAACTGTTTCCACAGGCGTTTAGGGTTCTCGTCCCAGTGACCTATCTTACACCATCTCGAGTAGAATTTTTTTTTTTCAAATGACAGTGTTTCCTTTAATTACATAAATAAAAGAATCATAGACGATGTCTTTACATGAGAAAAAAAGACGATGTAATATCCATTCAATCCTATTCAATCCTATTTTATCCAACGAAGGCATATATATATATATATATATATATATATATATATATATATATATATATATATATATATATATATATATATATATGTTTACCAGTTGGATAAAACACATGTAAATATGTCGATATTATATATTTGAATCGATAATTACATGGATCTGTCGCACGTTCTATGCGCATCTCCAAAGGATCGTCTAAATTCTATCTTGAATAAGCTACACTACGCGCTCACAAGCTCTGAATACATAGACTCGCTTTTTACTTGAATCACCTGGGACATCCTTGTTCAAACTGGGTTCAGAACGTCATTTCTGGGTTGCATTGTCCCATCTTATTCTTCTGCATGTAGAATGATAATCAGTGGCGCAACCACCATAGGACGGGGGGGGGGGGGGTGCGGGCATGGGACTCCCCTAGATTTTTAGGTGCTTTGAATTTTTTATAGTAGATTGATTTTAATTAGTGCCCATAGATCATGAGCCCCACCTACATAAGAAATTCCTTTAACAGCAACAACTTGGAACTAAAAAAAAAAAAACATTCATTATCCATCTGGATCATCCACGTGTATGGTGTGCCCTCACTCTTTTTTTTTTAATTAACCCTCCCTCCTCCACATAAAACAAAAGCCATTTTTTATTCCTTTTTTTCGTCAACCTCAAATCCTCTTTCTATCAATATCCCACAAATAGGGCTAGTAAACAAACCAAGCCGCTCGGGCTCAATTTGTTCAGGCTCGTTCAATTAGACAAATGAGCGAGCTTGAACAACTATTAAAACTCGGTTAGGCTTGGGACCTGGATCAAGTTTCATTTTGTGTTCAAACTCGACTCATTTATGTTATAAAAAACTTAGTTGAAGCTTGACTCAACTTTTTTATAAAATCAGAACATTAAATTAATACAAAGTTATGCTCGTTTAGGCTCATGTACTTGACTCATTTATGTTAAAATTTTGTTTTCAAACCCCTAAAAACCCTAAAATGAAAAAGAATGCTAGGCTCATTGAGGCTCGTGAGCTCGACTCGGCTCGACTCGTTTATAAACGAGCCGAGCTTGAACATGTCAAAGCTCAGCTCGTTCGGCTCGTTTATCACCCTTACCCACAAACAGCCATGGAGGCACAGATCCCACTCATCGACATCCACCTAGATGCCCATCATGAAAAAAAATATTTTTGAATCTCTTTTTTTTTTTTTTAATTTTTTTTGTATCTCAACTTTTCTTAATATCAATCTCCATCTCCAAAAAAATCCATAATTTTTACATTTTGTTCCATTAATTGTTCAAATAGGAAATCTATAATATGTAATCCTCTCCTCCATTAACACTTTGAAGTTATAATGTTTTTTTCCTTTTACCTTATTATGATTGTTACTAATTTATTTAATGTTTAAAATATTTGTGTAAATATCTAAAATTATCAAATTATTTAACATTTTCAAAATATGAAATCTGGTCGAGTTCAAATTTAAAAGTATGTATTGCTTATTATATTTATGTTTTGACATTTTTTGTGAATTATCAATATAAAATATGACATATTATTTTAAAATATGCTAATTATTTTTTATAATTATTCAATAATATATTTTATATGAGACTTGTTTATTTTATTTTATATATATGTTTTGTGAATTATCTATACGAAATCAATGGTCCCACATATAGCTTGTCATGCTGGTAGATGACACCCTCGTGTCCATGCGAGACAGAGGATTGACTCTCGCTGGGGTAGAAAAATGTAGTATTTAGCCCCTTTGGGTTCTTTAAGGAGATTCTACCCTGTTTTGGGGCCCATGTAACCAACCTAGTAGTTGTAATGTACTATTAGTTGTAATGTACTGTGGGACTTTAAAGCCTCTTGATAGATTTTCTAAAAAAAAAAAAAAAATACAAATAGTGAAAACCGGTTCAATTCCCTTTTTGATAAATTTGTGGACATTTATATTTCAATCAACAAAATTAAAATATATGATATGGAATATGATTACACGGGATGAGAGATAGAGTCACAGATAAGGAAGAAAACACATAAATATTTTTTTGAGGCAAATAATAATTTTTTTCTTTTTTCTTCAGTTGACAACCTCATCGTTTATTAATTCAAGAATCACAAATGCAAGGAGCAAAGAGGCATACAACCAAAAAAAAAAAAAAGCAAATATTAAAGACACAATTCAGCTTGCCTTATATTTGGGATGTGAAAAAAATAAAAAGTTAAAACGGTCCCTACAAATTGAAGGTGCATGGATGAGCTGGTCTCATCTCTCTCATCATTTGTTCCACAAAATATTTAAAAAATGACGTTTAGTCATAATCAAAGTGGACGGCCGACACGGTGCTCCGAATTTTCTAAAAATAAATTATTTATTATGATAATGTTAAAGATGAGATAAATAAAACTTCACTAAACATTAGTCGTCCCATGACCACAGTGTTACGAATTCAGAGCTTAATTATGTTAATAATAGATTTTGAATTCGAATTTTGACACTAACTTACTCATATGTTTGTTAATAATTATTTAAAAGAATTTTATGTTAAACCAAAGCAAACAGCAGAGATAGCGTTAACTTCACTGGAAAAATTAGAAAATAAAAAAAATAAAAAATGGAAATAAAGTAAAAATGTGAAAAGAACAACACGACCCAATAGGCAGTGGCCGAGCTAGTATTTCTATAAAGGGAAGGCTTAATATAACTTATGTAAATGTTTTTTAAAGTTATATATATATATTTTTTAATTTCAATAGCATAGATTAAAAAATGAATATGCATAACATAAACTAAAGACATTAACATAAAACATATCACTGAATAATTCTATAAGATAATTATCATATTTTAAAATAATATGTCAAATTTCATAAAAATGATTTACAAAACAAAATGTCAAAACAACAATCTAATAAGTAGTATATACATTTAAATTTGACCTCGACGAGTTTTCTTATTCTGAAAAAATTGAATGATTTTATCATTATTAATCCAATAATCTCAGTGAATAAATTGGATACTTGGTGATTTGTATTTAATATGTTGATTTATATCTTGAATTTTCCTTATATGTTAGTGTATCAACAAATCATTTATTTATTTTATTCACTGTTGAACCGTTGGGTTTTGATGATATTTGGAAGGGTCTCACTCTCTTACTATCTTCTTCATGAGTTCATCATCTGTTTATTTGTACAGTAGTTGAGAAAATAAATATTTTATTGATACAGAGAGCTTGTATGTATTTTTATTGTGATTATTTAAGAGATTTCATCTGGGAGGGGGGGGGGGGTGTTCCCTGATTTTTTAATCTTCTGTATACATAAAAAGTAGGCTGTTGTTGTTGCTGTTGAGTTGTGAAGCTCATGACTAGCCCATAGGCTTATGGGCCATATTAAAAAAATATTTTAAAAATAAAAAAAAGAGCGCTAATAGACTCAGTTCGTTTTACAGCCTCATACACTATGATAACGTAATATATATTACGCTATCAGAATGTATAAGTTTTATCACTATGTATATAACACAAAAAATTCTGTCATTTTTTCAATGCGAAAAAAATATCCTAGTGTATCTCAATATATACTCTATTTCATATAATTATATATATATCAATTAAAAAGTGTATGATTTAAAAAAAAATTTAATGTGAATAAATCACAATAAAGACTACCCATATCATTTTTAAATAAAAAAAAAATCCAAGGGGGGCATGGACCCCCAGGGACTAAGGTGGCTTCGCCACTGCCAATAGGGGACAACAATTGTCAGACTTTTTTCATCAGCGGAAAAATAAACATTGAAATTCTAAAAAATGGAAACAAATAAATATATAAATAATTAAATTAAAAAACTAAAAAGACACACATAAAAAAAAAAGCAATTGATAAATTTTATCAAAAAAAATTTCCAAGTATAATTTAGACGTTGTCTTTGGGAGGGGTTTTAGGCGGCGACCGTCTTATTTAATTTGTCCATATCCAGAGCTGGCTCTGATTTTCTCTCTATAATGTCAATGAGTGTAATTTTTACCTAATTATAGTATGATAATCTACAATAGGTTTATGTGTTTTTAAAATTAATGTTTTCCGTTTCATTATAAAATTTTATTTCATCTTTCGCGCTCCAAGTACTGAAGTACAAATTATAGTATCAACATCAATGGAGCATCTCCTAATAAGATCTCAATGGATATCCTAGTAGTCTCTGTGTTTACTACTCAGCTCTACCGACATTAACTGTTCCTCTCTGCACAGTTTATCTTCATGCCTCTCAACCTCATCTACAGAAATAAAAAATTATTTTAATTAACCATAAGAAAATATAATTATGTGTGTGGAGTGTGATAAATCAGTATTAATACCGGCCATAAGAGGAAAAAAAAATTAGATAAGAAATCATGTTGGGCATCGTTTTTTTGGCAAGAAAGATAAGCACAATACAAGCTCAATCAAATTATAGAACCTTAGTAGGAAATAATGACTTGATTGATATGGAGGGGACTGAATTTTCTATTTGTTTTTTTTTCTCCTGGTATCTTATTTAATTTTAATTGTGTGATTGTCACATTATTACAATTAAAATTAAACAGTTATAATACATCAAATCATAAATTAATGAATATATCCATTTTATTTGATAAATTAATAACCGTTTGATTCATCAAAATGCAAAATAAATAAATAAAAAATCAGTAGAGGATCTAAACCGGATCAAGAGATTGTCCAATATGACAAGTTGTCTATGGGAATACGTGGAGAATAGGCATTTAATGACCATATAAAATGCCAAACAAATGCAAAAGGCTCCATATGAAGCGATAAGATTGAGCTGTATCTCACCGGTACCACATGCTGTATACTACATCTATGTACTCATCCGCCATGAATTACGAGAACCATCTGCTATCTCCCAACCCCCAAAACCACACTATAAATAGGGCTACATTTTGCACCACCTCTACTCATCCTCCACTCATATATCTTCTCGACCCCTAAAAGTGTTAATTAAGAATGGCTTCCAAGTCTTTCATCGTGTTAGGTCTCCTTTTGGCTGCTCTTCTGGTGGTGTCTGCCAGGGAGATGACTGAGCAACCCAAGGAAGAGCCAACAAGTGAGTGCTTGTATAGCAGTTAAACAAATGTTCCTTTTTCATTGATTGAGTTCTACTCGATTCCATTTATTTTTATTGGGATTCTAACCCAATCCATGAGGTCAAGAGATTAAATCCTAACTACACTGATTAATACCCTCCACATGTAACTTATGTATACAAACTGAACAAAAATTATGGATAAACGAGACTTGGACGTAGAATTATGGATCCAAACATACTACGTGAACTTAATTATTATTTCCAAATAAATGATACTCTAACACTACCCATATATTAATATGGGTTAATTTAGTTCTCTCTCTCTCTCTCTCTCTCTCTCATGGATGGATTCTATTTTAATTTCTTCGTCGGCATGTGTAAGCAGAGACCACTCCTGTGGAGGAATCCCAGGAAGTTGGAACCAGCGCATACGGATACGGCGGATACGGACACGGCGGAGGTGGATACGGATACGGACACGGCGGAGGTGGATACGGATACGGACACGGCGGATACCACGGCGGAGGTGGATACTGCAGTCACCGTTGCTGCGGCTACCATGGTTGCCATTGCTGCAGCAAGGCTGAGTATGAGGCCATGGCCCAGACTCAGAACTGATAACTATATGCTCTATCAGTGTTTACTAGTCCTCAGAGTGGAGGACTTCCTCCCTCTCTAATAAATAAACGCCTCACTGAAGGCTCTGTAGTGGAAACCGTACTCGTTTGCATGTGTGTTTTAATTTTATGTTCCCAACGTCGGTTGATGATCCGATGTCAACCAGTGTTGTAATCTCCACTTCATGTTCATAAATAAAAACGTACTATATATCTCATGCTGTGTTTGCATTCTCCTAGTTAATGAACGTTTTTTTTCTCTTTTCTTTTCTTTTATGTTGGGGTAGTACTTGAGTTGGCGTTTGGTCATGCAATTTGATAATTTTTGTTTTTATAAGATACTTGTTCTATAATCATGCAATTAAATAATTTTACAATTACAGCTTGTTGCAGACAGATTTTAAACAATTAGTATCTAAAACCTGTGATTGAAAAAAATTAAAGGGAGACAATTTTATGCAAGAATCAATTTTAAATCCATTATTTACAAAAAAATCTATTTTGTAATATCACAACCAACCGCAACCTTAATTGGGCACAGGAAACTGAGATATGAACATGCCTAATCAACTAATTAATTATTGAGTTGTTTACCATAGACGATGAAATAATTGTCTGAGCTAGAAAATAAGATTATTTGATTATATTAAGCTACAGTACCACTGAAAAAACTGAACCCAGTAGTACTATTGGGGGTCACATTTCTCGAGCCCCATCATTTATGGAATGAAATTAGATTGCTAGTTTCAAATGACAAACATGAGATGTCGCACACCAGGATATTCTAGTTGTAAATACTGTGCTCCCCTGTAAACGAGATGCATTAAAAATTGATTTATACCAAGTCAAAAAAAATATATATATATACTACTGCATGCTAAAGAAAAAAGTGAATTTATTATGTATACCAAAGAAGAGCTCATACTATATAAATACTAGAATCTAATTTTTTAGTGATAAAAGAGAAAGAAAAAAAAAACAACTTTGATTTATTTGATCTCGGATGACTAATCTTTTTTAAACCTAAAAAAAAGAAGCAAATATTTAAAAAATCAATTAAAATAATGAAAAAAAACTAGTTGCAGATATTCATTGAATTTTTTATTTATTTATTTCGTTGTTGTTGTGACTTGTGAGGGTGACAGTCCACTTGAAACCGAAGATCAAGTGGTTGGCATGAATTTTTTATTTTTATTATATTTTGGATAAGGATATATAGCAGATTAATTAAAAACGTATTGTTTCTATAAAAACACTCTTTTTCCATACAGAAATAGCTCTTTTCAGCTTATATAAAAATCAGATATTAATTAAATATCTTTAATTTTGAAAGTAAAACATGTTTTAAAATAATCGGATGGTCACAAATCCTCAATATATTAATTATGCTTGAAAAGAAACACATAATGCGGGCAAAATATTTGTTCAGCATTTTCAATACGATAATATTAAAAAGATAACATAATGCTCTCTCTCTCACTATGTGATATATATATATATATATATATATATATATCATTTTTTGATGGACCGGTGAAGATGCACTAAACAAACCACACACAATATTCTAAAGTCAAATATACATTTTATTTTAATCATATATGGATATTTTCTCATGTCACATGCATGGTAATGATTCACTATCTGTCACACAAAAAAATCCGGTCTTTTTTTCTCGCTCCAAATAATAGAGCTCATTTGTATGGTTAAGCTTGAATTATATACTATAAGTGTGAATTGAATTATATAAGCTACCTTGTATTATAACTGAAAGATAAATAAGAATCCTATTATTATAAGCAATTCTTTTAAAACAAAAACAATGTTTGATAACTGAAGTTCTATTATATATATTTTATATTTTTGAAATAAAAAATGTAATATGGTATTTCAGCATATACTTATTTTTTATATAACAGTTTCTTTTACAACTCGAAATACACTTTCATACACCTCTTTAGTAATTTAATAACCATCTAACGATGCATATATATACATCCGTAAGTGAGATATATACCTTGTTAATTTTTTTAACATTTGTTAAAAATGAGTACATTGAATTTGAAATGGTACAATGATTACTATTTTAAAAAATTAAAACATGTGATAACTGTATTTGGGTTGTATTTAGGACTATACATAACATTAAGTGAAGATCCACTCAAAGTTATATTAAAAAAAAAAATCAAAAAAACATTTATTTCTTCTCTTTTCAATCATTTTTATCAACCAAAACTAAGACCACAAAAAAAAAAAATCCACAATTACCTTCGATAAGAGTATGCACATTCAACCACATAATCTAATTTTCGACTAGTGCCTATTAAAAGAAAATCTAATCAATAAAAAAAACACTGCTTTAAAAAAACTAAAACTATAATTATTTTACATCTAAAGAAAAAGTGATATATATATATATCAAAAAATAATTAATCAATAAAAAAGAAACATAACAAATTTTAAATTTAAAGGCAAGATATTTATCAATAATTTTATGAGATCAAATGAGTCCGATTCCATTTATAATTTTTGTATTTATTAATGTGACTAAAATATTTATATTTATAATTTTATAGATATTTTAATGGTCTGAAAAATCATTGAATAAACTTTGAAGTCCATTAGGGACCTGCTTATAAATCTTATAGTTTGAATCAGAGACCTGTTTGTAACACAGATATGATCTAGTTGTGAAACTGGTAGAACCTAGGGGTGGATCTGTAAAAAGCCCAAGAAAAGATAAAATTAACCGATTTTGTCAGGGACCTGGTTATAATACGAGGGACTTGTTTATAACACATAAAGGGGTCGTTTTGTGAAGCTTATTGCACTGGGGAATCTGTTTGTAAAATTCTCCTAGTGAAACTATGAAAATACCCCGGGTACGCCCATTCCACTTGGGGCTTTATAGAAGATTATCGATAACATACAGGGAAATGATTCAACAACAAAAAAAAAAAAAAAACTTTGATTAATTTGGCCAACTGATATGAATATGATCTATTACTTTGATCAAGATTAATATAATATATTCAAATCCAAATCAGATGAGGCGATACATGAATGCTGTTCACCCATGCAACGACGTCTATGCAAAATTTATCAAATTTTTAACTTTTCAGTCGAGTATTCGTTTACAGAAAAAAAAAAAAAAAGTACATCCGAAAGTCTAGAATCATTCATTACAGAAGGTGAGGTAGGAACATTTAATTCAGGAATCCTTCATTGTTTTATTAATATTTTATTATACATTTATTCACGAATATCTCTTATCCATATTAACATGACCTCGCATGTAATATTAAAGAAGATAATTCAAATATTGAGTTTATTATTTATTCTCATTTAAAGTTGATTAAAGAGGATAATTTTATATCGTAACAAACTCTTTAACAGAAGAATTATAAGATTCAAGTGATTGGATTGGAGCCTCTCTTTACTTTATAAATAAAATAAATATTACACCATATTGTATATCATAATTAACAAATACAATCAAATTGTTTTTACACATAGAGAAATAGCCCTTTTCAGCTAATTATAAAATCAAATATTAAATATTATTAACTTTTAAAAGAAAAAATTGCTTTAAATTAATTCCGATGGTGATCTGCCTGTCGTCTTGGGCGGGCGGCCATGCTTCATGACCTTCCATCCCATGTTGTATACCCTATGAAGTTATAAATGAATGAAAAGCTTCATTTACCAAGCCAAAATAGATTGACAATATACACATACGTGTTTGTGACGTGTTATGATTATACAGGTATATGTTGAAATGATACGGGGGAATTCTTTAGTGAAGATGCATCACCGAGCCGACATAAAGTTCTTCATAGCAAATATAGACTTTTTTCACGTAAAAATATATAAAAATTTAATTTTTTTCAAAGACTTTTTTTGTCAAATATATGTATAGCTCACACAATTATGATGAACACACATACACACACACAAATATATAAAATCAGGATATTTTTTTGGTCTCCAAATTTGAGAGTTCACCAAGGATAATATATTTGTATATATGGTTGAACTACACTGTCAACCAAATTCTTTGATTAATTTGATAAGGAAAAGTAACGTGGATCAGTCATTTAATTATATACATTTGTATCAACATATATTGACTCAGGCTAAAAAAAATAAAACACTATTCAAAATTTTATTAGATTATAATATATGCGGTAGAGTATAATCTAGGGATTAGATTAATTTTTTAACGTTTTCGATTCTTGGTAGAGATGAAAAAAGTACATCCACGAGTCTAAGAAGGCGTCTGGGAGTGACAAACTATCAACGCGGTTTTATTATTATTATTATTATTGTTGGACTGTTTTATTAATTTATTGGTTGTTGTTACATGGTGTCTTTTTCATTGCTCTAAATACACTTTAATATACTTGACAGCGATTGAGTGAGATATATATCTTCTTATATCTCTTATATCTCAATTTTTTATATATATTAAAAAATTCAAATAATCTCTTATAAACGGTCTAAAATCTATATAATCTCTTCACTTTTTTAAAAAATTCATATAATTCTTTAAAAATATTTATGTAAATTTAAATAGTCTTTTGAGTTACATTTTTGTTGATAGATTTATATTATTATGCGAATATTTTGTTTGATTAATCCTAGTTTAAAGCATAGTATACAAAAAAAAATTCTACAATTTGTTAAAAATGTAAAAAATTCTTTATGAATGACGATTTTACCCCCCTCCCCCGATTAAAAGTTTAAAATATATCTAGAAGGGTAAAATCGTCATATACAGAAGGCTTTCTGCATTTTTGATAAATTGTAGCGAGTTTTAGTGTATCTTGTTGTCAAGGTTAAACAAACATAATATTAATGTTCCTCATCTGTTAACGGAAATTTAACTCAGAAGATTATTTAAATTTACATATATATTTTTAAGGGGTTATATAGACTTTAAGAAAAGCTAAGGGATTATATAGATTTCAGAGTGTTATTTAGATTTTTCCCCATTAAAAAAGAATCAATTCAATCAAAATTAAAATATATATATTTTTTTTTTCTCAAAACACAAATCTTATCAGACAAGATTCACTCATTTAAAAAAAAATGAGAACTTTCGTCAAACTTCATTTGAGGCTGTCCCTGGTCTCCCTGGCATTATCCTAATTTACATATGCATGACTTATTTGTCATTTGTGTCGGACCCAAGAATTCTCCAATAATGTAGTCAATGTGGTTTAATTATGGAACTTTCAGTGTTACTGTTTCTTCTACATGTACAGCCCCAGCTGCCGCGTGCACCACCAGCCTTTCTTCCAGGTGTCGTCGGACGATCTCACAAATCAATATTCTAAAATGATTTATATTCTCTGTTTGAGGTTTATGTATTTTGATAAAATTATTCTATATTTTAAAAATACAGATAATTAACATCCGAAGAGGTGTATTGTATATGAGTATGATACCAAGATAACTTTTTAAATGATTTTTTAAATTCGTTTTTATCAAAGCTCATAAAAAAAAATCAATTCTCATGAATTCCAAACACTGCATTTAGCTATATATGATAACATTATCCTTCCTTCCTAGATTTTTAATCCACGGGGCTTGTGGGAGTCACGATTCAAGTGACCTCGATTCACCACCCAAAGTTATTCTAAAGACCTAATTTACCACCTAACATGTTTTTTTTTTTACTTTTTAATTCAATAGAGTATACACCAACAATTTTATGAAGTATATACAAAAATAATATAAATATGTGAAAACTGCATACAGACCGGATTATCCTAATGTTATCTAAAAGTATACCAAAGCACCGATACATAATCCTTGCAACAACCCCCTCTGTTTATTAATCTATTATCTAAATATTTATTTTGTCGAAAGATATGTAATCATTCAATCGAGTTTATATTTTTTAGTTAATCAAAGAAGTATATACTTTAAAATATATTAATGCTATAAATCGGGTTAGAAAGACCGGGTTGTCACTTGTTTTTCACATTTTTTTCTAGGGCTTGTTGGCAATGGGATAAGTGGGAGTTGACAACTTATCTCGTTTGATATATAAAAAAAAAAAAAGAGGATAAAATGAAAATAATTGTCATGATTTTGAAATGAAAATAAAGATTTTTTATTTCATCTACATGTTAGAATAACATTTATCCATATTTTTAATTTGTTTCAATTTTGACAAACGTGAATAAAAACAAAATCAATAGACTTTTTATCTTCTAAAATTAAGATAATTTATCCTCAAACTTTAACCCCTTGTCAAATTAGTTCATAAAGTACAAGTTATTGAGGATTTATTGTGAATTTTTTTTTTAATGTTTTTTATTCTATAATGAAGTGTTATTTTTATCATATTTTTTATTTTGTTATTTATTTTTCAATAGAAATGTGTTTGTCTTAAATGTAGGGTAATATATGTTAGTTATGTTATGATGCAGCATGTTACTTTAGGCCTGACCCGTCAGGGTTAATTCAGCAAAAGTGCAATGTTAGCATCGGTTGTGTACTCGGTAGCACGACCTTCGTCATGTCTGAATAAATCATTAAAATATTTCATCAAAATAAGCTCAACTTGGATTGTAAAATCACCACGTAAATCACCACATCTTATATATCATGCTGGTCCAAAAACAGTAATATATAATGCTGTCCCAGTGTCACTTATGCGGCATTTGGTTCTGCTATTGAACAACTTTTACGTTTGTAGAAAACTGATTCTGTAATCGTGCAACCAAACAGTTTTATCATTGCTGCTTTCTACATATAGATTCCAAGCAAATAGTTCTTAAAAACTGCGATTAGAGAAAGCTGGGAGGAGTAGCTTCCTGTAGAATCAATTTTAAATCCAACATTTACAAAAAATTAGTTTTACAATCCCACTACCAAAACGTTATCTCATCAACCACAATCAAGGGACAAACTCATACAACCTTTCACATTCAAGATAACAGTAATATTAAAATTCTAAATAAAGCTTATATATCATGCCAAACTTTCACATTCAAGATAATAAATGCTCTCTCTTTCAAGTCCCTGTGGGCCCGATTCATATTTTCCAGAGATAGGTAATTAGGAGCGCTGATACATGCAGTCTGTTTTATAATCTATTCCGCAGTCTTATACGCTATGATAATAAAGTATATACTACGTTATTATAGTGCATAAGGTTTTATTATAGTATATTATAATTTTTTTTATTTTTTTAATTTTAAAAAAATACGCTAATGTACCTCAGTATATACTTTATTTCATATAACAGCATTCACTTCATTTGGAGAGTGTATGATTTAAAAAAAAACAGAAAACCGATGTGAATTGTAATTGGAGCTGCAATGAGTTCCAGATGTATCATTTTCCAATATTATACTATCTGGATTTGGTATTTTTGTTCACATGCTCATGCAGATAGATTCCATGCAAATTGTTCACGTGCTCATGCAACCAAACAGTTTTATCATTACAGCTTTCTACAGATAGATTCCAGACAAATAGTTCTTAAAAGCTGCGATTAGAGAAAGCTGGGAGGAGTAGCTTCCTGTAGAATCAGTTTTAAATCTAACATTTATAAAAAATTAGTTTTACAATCCCACTACCAAACGTTATCTCATCAACCGCAATCAAGGGACAAACTCATTCAACCTTTCACATTCAAGATAACAGTAATATTAAAATTCTAAATAAAGCTTATATATCATGCCAAACTTTCACATTCAAGATAATAAATGCTCTCTCTTTCAAGTCCCTGTGGGCCCGATTCATATTTTCCAGAGATAGGAAATTAGGAGGGCTAATACACGCAGTCCGTTTTATAGTCCATTTTACAGTCACATACGCTATGATAATAAAGTATATACTACGTTATTATAGTGCATAAGGTTTTATTATAGTATATGATAAAAAAAAATTTTATTTTTTTAATTTTAGAAAAATACGCTAATGTACCTCAGTATATACTTTATTTCATATAACAGCATTCACTTCATCTGGAGAGTGTATGATTTAAAAAAAACAGAAAATCGATGTGAATTGTAATTGGAGCTGCAATGAGGTCTAGATGTATCATTTTCCAATATTATACTCTCTGCATTTGGTATTTTTGTTCACGTGCTCATGCAGATAGATTCCAGGCAAATTGTTCACGTGCTCATACAATCAAACAGTTTTATCATTGCAGCTTTCTACATATAAATTTCAAGCAAATAGTTCTTAAAAACTGCTATTAGAGAAAGCTGAGAGGAGTAGCTTCCTGTAGAATCAATTTTAAATCCAACATTTACAAAAAATTAGTTTTACAATCCCACTACCAAAACGTTATCTCATCAACCACGACCAAGGGACAAACTCATACAACCTTTCACATTCAAGATAACAGTAATATTAAAATTCTAAATAAAGCTTATATATCATGCCAAACTTTCACATTCAAGATAATAAATGCTCTCTCTTTCAAGTCCCTGTTGGCCCGATTCATATTTTCCAGAGATAGGAAATTAGGAGCGCTAATACATGCAGTCCGTTTTATGGTTTATTCTGCAGTCCCATACGCTATGATAATGAAGTATATATTGCGTTATTATAGTGCATAAGGTTTTATTATAGTATATTATAATTTTTTTTTAAATTTTTTTAATTTTAAAAAAATACGCTAATGTACCTCAGTATATACTTTATTTCATATAACAGCATTCACTTCATCTGGAGAGTGTATGATTTAAAAAAAAACAAAAAACCGATGTGAATTGTAATTGGAGCTGCAATGAGTTCCAGATGTATCATTTTCCAATATTATACTATCTGGATTTGGTATTTTTGTTCACATGCTCATGCAGATGGGCTTTTAAAAAAGTCTCTCCATAATACATGGATATTTAATTATACTTAATTCGGTAATTAAAAAAAACTTGTTTCCACAGGCGTTTTGGGTTCTCGTACCAGTGACCTATCTTACACTTAGAGTAGAAATTTTTTTTTTTTTGTTTTTTTTTGTAAATGACAGTGTTTCCTTTAATTACATAAATAAAAAAAAATCATAGACGATGTCTTTACATAAAAAAAAAAAAGACAATGTAATATCCATTTAATCCTATTTTATCCAACGAAGGCATATATATATGTTTACCAGTTGGATAAAACACATGTAAATCTATCCATATTATATATTTGAATCGATAATTACATGAATCCGTCGCATGTTCTATGAGCATTTTTAAAAAATCGTCTGAACTCCACCTTGAATAAGCTACACCACGCGCTCACAAGCTCCGAATACATAGACTCGCTTTTTACCTGAATCACCTGGGACATTCTTGTCCAAACTGGGTTTAGAACGGCATTTCTGTGTTGCATTGTCCCATCTTATTCTTTCGCATGTAGTATGATAATCAGTGGCGCACCGACCAGGGGGGGGGGTTATTTATTTCTAGAACCTTTTAATTTATTTTAGGTCATTTGAATTTTTTATGGTAGATTGATTTTAATAAGGGCCCATAAATCATGAGCCCCACTTACATATGAAATTCCCTTATCAGCAACAACTTGGAACTAAAAAAAATAAAAAATAAAACAACCATCTATTACCATCTAGATCATTCACGTGTATAGTGTGCCCTCACCCTTTTTTTTTTAATTAACCCTTCACACTTCACATAAAACAAAAGCCATTTTTTATTCTTTTTTTCATCTACCTCAAAGCCTCTTTCTATCTATATCCCACAAACAGCCATGAAGGCACAGATCCCACTCCTCGACGTCCACCTAGATGCTCATCTTGAAAAAAACTTATTTTTGAATCTCTTTTTTTCTTTTTTTAATTTTTTTTATATCTCAACTGTTCTTAATATCTGTTAAAATAAAGAAAAAAGAATTCTTGTTATTGTATTAGAGGAGTCAAATGCTCTATTTATATATACATGAAGGAAAACCTAAAATATCAGAAAAGGAAACTACGAAAACTAGAAAACTAATAATATCATGATAACGATAATAAAGAGTCAATATTCTCATAATAATGACTCTTTAACATCCCCTTCCAAATTTTGAATGGTAGAACTCTTAAAGTTTGCACAAAAATAACAAACAAATCCAATAATCGAATAATTCAATTTTGTGAATTGATAGTCGTCATCTGTCTTTTGGGATCCATTATTTCGCTCATGCTCTTCTTGAGTAAGTGAGAGTCGCTCTCGCTCGTTGAATCAGTCAGAGTCGCTCTTGCTCTTTGAGTCAGTCAGAGTCGCTCCCGCTCGTTGAGTCAGTCGGAGTCGCTCCCGCTCTTCTTGAGTCAGTCGGAGTCGCTCCCGCTTTTCTTGAGTCTGTCGGAGTCGGTGGTCCACAAGATCAGATAGCACGCATAAGGCTCGTGGAGGCACGAAGAGAGGATGTGAACATGGATGCGCTCGGAGGTGCACACAGAGGACGCGACAGACTAGTGCAGACAGGCAAGGTAGACAACGATGATGGAGACAAAAGGCTCGCTGACGGAGACGACGATGACAAGGAGACGCTGGAGGCTACAACGACGACAACAGCAAACGATCTCTCCGTAGAGTGCAACGTCGGTGAAAAGGATCGGGTTGACTTCACGCCTATGTACATGATCCTCTGCAAGAAGTCCATGAATTGAATCGGACATGTCGATGCCCGCGGAGGAGGAGTTCGCGGTTCTACGCGTGTGGCGGACGATGCTCGTGTGTCGAGTCGTGGAATATATTGATAGATGGTGGAAAATTTTGCCGGGATCCACGACTCACCGCACCATGATGGATGGTTCTATTGTTTTGATATTTTAAATAATCAATTGATTACCTATTGTTATTGATATTTGGTTGGTGGATCTTGGTTGACGATCTCATGCGTATGCCCGTGAATGCATGCGGAAAAACGAGCGGACGATTCACGGGCTCACGGGTGGACGACTGGCTACGAAGGGCGAGACTGCTATGAAGGCCGAGACGGGCGACCGCGCAACAGGGGAGGACTTTTTGGCACCCCGTTGCGATAGGGTGATCAGGCAATTGCGCGAGATAGACAGCGGTAGCGGTGCGGACGACGATGTGTAACGGCGCGAGGACGACAGTTAAAAGTCCTCCCCCGCTTCTAATGAACACTCTCCAATCAGAGCGGGGAAGAAGAAGAGAAACTTACGTAGATATGGATGCCAAAGATATGGATATCAAGAGTCCTCCCCCGCTCCGATTGAAGATTCCTCAATCGGAGCGGGGAAGAAGAAATTTTTTATTTGTGGATCTAAGGTTTTTTGGGTGGCTCTGATACCATGTTAGAATAAAGAAAAGAGAATTATTGTTATTGTATTAGATGAGCCAAATGCACTATTTATAGATACATTATTTATAGATACATGAAGGAAAACCTAAAATATCAGAAAAGAAAACTAGAAAAACTAGAAAACTAATAATATCATGATAATGATAATAAAGAGTCAATATTATCATAATAATTACTCTTTAACAATATCAATCATCATCTCTAAAAAAATCCATAATTTTTACATTTTGTTCCATTAATTGTCCCAATCAAAATCTACAATATATGCAATCCTCTCCACTCATTCATTAACACTTTGAAGGTATAAAAATTTTTTCCTTTACCTTATTATCATTGTTACTAATTTATTTAAAATTTAAAATATTTGTGTAAATATCTAAAATAATAAAATGATTCAACATTTTCAGAATATGAAACCTCTTCGATCTCAAATTTAAAGGTATGTATTGCTTATTAGATTTATGTTTTGACATCTTCTTTTATGAATTATCAATATGAAATATGACATATTGTTTTAAAATATGATAATTATTTTTTATAATTATTCAGTAATATATTTCATATGAGATGTGTTTATTTTATTTTATATATATATTTTGTGAATTTTCAATATAAAATCAATGTTCCCACGTATAGCTTGTCATGCTGGTAGATGGCACCTTCGTGTCCTTGGGAGACAGAGGATTGACTCTCGCTGGGGTAGAAAAATGTAGTATTTAGCCCCTTTGGGTTCTGTAATGGGATTCTACCCTGTTTTGGGGCCCATGTAACCAACCTAGTAGTTGTAATGTACTATTAGTTGTAATGTACTGTGGGACTTTAAAGCCTCTTGATAGATTTTCTAAAAAAAAAAAAAATACAAATAGTGAAAACCGGTTCAATTCCCTTTTTGATAAATTTGTGGACATTTATATTTCAATCAACAAAATTAAAATATATGATATCGTATATAATTACACGGGATGAGAGATAGAGAGTGAGAGATAAGGAAGAAAACACATAAATATTTTTGAGGCAAATAATAATATAAATTTTTTTTTTTAAGTTGACAACCTCATCGTTTATTAATTATTTAGATTTTAAAATTATCATCATTTTTGTGCACTCTGTTGTTAAATAAGTGTCTTTCAAACTCTTTGTACATTGATTTCAATCTCTGTGTATTGACATGTAATTTATATATTGTTATGCAGATCTGTATGTACACTATTAACTAGATGTCATATCGAGGAGTAGAAAAACCATTTCGATGAAATTTGGATTGGAAGTTATATGTGTGTATTTTCATAAGTTAATTTAAGGGATCAAAAACATAAGTGGTTAAAAAATTATTCTTGAAATTAATTTTTTCTTTTAAAATTTATATTTTATGGACGGAGTATTTAATTTTATAAATTTATGTAATATAATGATAAAATATATATTTTTACATAAAAATATAAAAAAATCACATGTGTATTATCTTGGTAAACATACGTCTTCTTTAGATAAAATAGGATTGCATGGACATGACATCGTCTATATATGTTTTTTTTTTTTAATTTTTATTTATGTGTAGGATGCAATGTCATTTTGTTATTTCCCCTAAAATTAATGCCATTCAAAATGGATTAAAATGGGACTGGGGGATCTGAGGCGACCCGAATCTCAAACGCCTGAGGAAACGGTTTTTTTTTTTTTAATTACTGAATTAGGTACACCTATCTATTATGGAAAGATTATCTTTTGAGTATTAGCACAATCTTTTTTTTTTTAACTTTAATTTCAGTTTCATATAAGTTTTTAGCATCATACACTCATAATGGTACTTATTTAAAAAAAATTTACTTATTTTATAAATGAACCCGTAGAATACATTAAATTATACATTACTTTTATAAAAAATATATATATCGTTGAGCGATATATACTATTTTCAAATATCAAAATGTATAGGGTTCAAAATTGGGACTTAAAAAGAAATTTTCCGCTACATTGCATTATCCTTTTCTTTTACATGTCTCCCTGGTATAAGCATGTGAATCAAAGATAGTGAATATACATATTGTCTCTCTAGAAATATGAATCAGGCTCACATGCAAATTAAGTCAAGTGGATAAGATTTGAAAGAGAGAGCATATATTATCTTGAATGTGAAGTTTAATTTTGCATCATGCACTAATTTGAATTTTAATGTTACTGTATCAACATGTTTATAGTTATGTGGGTAAATGACAGCATTTCACCGTCTTTGGACAGTATGCTTGGTATAAGACGTGGAGATTTTATATTCCAATTAAGCTGAACTTATTGTGAATAAACATATACTTGGTTTATTCGGCCATGAACCAGATCATTATCTCTTGCCACCAAATGTGAACAAGGTTAATATATTTTAGAATAATCAGCGTAGGCCTGTCAATGGGTCGGTCCAGACCCGGATCCGATTACACGTATAATATAATCGACCCGATTTGAACCCGACCTGAGTTGAATCCAACCCGGCGGACCCGAACAAACAAACGGGTCGGGTCCGGGTCCGGGTCCACCCCACCCCGTTGGACCCGAGACCCGATTGTTTTATTAAAATATGCTCATATATTATAAGACCATTAATATTAGTTGATACATAATTTTATTTCTTACTTAACTTATTTTTGTATCTACAAGTTCATAAATCATAATCATAACAAGCCCATAAATCATAAATCATAATCATAATCATAACATTTTTTCGTTGTGTTGATATTGCAACTTGCAAGAACTTGATTGTTTAATATGTAATAAACTTAGTAATGTATTGTCGTGTATTTGTTTTAGACAATTAACTTATTAGCTTTTGAATTTGTATAATTAATTAGTTTGTTGCATGATTTATGTTTATTGTTTAGGTTAATATGTTAATGTTTATTGTTTTGAATGTTGTTTAGGTTAATATTGTTTTGAATGTTTGTATAATTAGTTATGTTTATTATTTAAGTTAATATGTTTTTTATGTTAGTGATTATTGTTTTGGATGTTCTTTAATAATTCATTTACTTCTTTTAAATTGTATAAAATTATTTTCAAACATAATCTCATTAATAATAATGTTTTATTACAAAAAAAAATTCAAATAGAATGATAAGGCAAACAAATACATGAGCTCTTCTTGTTGTTTTTTTTTTTATTATCAACCATCCGGGTCCGGGTCCACCCCCACCCAACCCGGACCCGACCGGTTGACAGGCCTAAACCAGAGTATTAGCCGGTGTCTTAGGCTAATTTTTAAAATGGAGCTCCGTGTTCACATACAATTATTTGTGATAATGAATAGTTAATCTTTCGATAAATTTTTTATACAAAAAATTCTCAAATTGTATTCTTGCTTAATTAACCCTAAGTCTCTAACCAGAGTCTGAAGTGGCATGCCGCATCATAACTAGGGGTGCAACTCGGATGGGTTGGGTCGGGTTCTGCTTTAACCCGCATTGCAAAGAGTTCAACCCGAACCCGAACTCGAGTCCGAACCGGCCTCAACCCGAAGGGTTCAACTCGAACCCGACCTCAACCCGCGAGTTCGAGTCGGGTTTGAGTTGAATTCGGGTCGGTTCCGCTTTAACACTTAAAAGATCATAAAGAAATATTTAATAAACAACATCACAAACTCTAATTAATTATTAATTAAACCTTATATACAAATAATTAACAGTGAATATCTGTTAAGTTCAAAAACCCCAAAAATAAAAGCAAAAAATAAAGTTTTCCCCAATTAATCAGATCGTGAGGATCGACAGCCAACAATCGGGACACCTGATCAGACCATTCTCCTTGCAATTCCGGCGACGTCCGGCGCAACCCCCCCCCCGCCCCCCCAACCACCCTCTTCCGCTCCCCCGTCTCGTGCATCTGCCATATATCCTCCCCTCCCTCACGTACCTCGTGCAATGAAACGACAGGACCATCGATTTGCCCTCTCCGCCGAAGATTGATTGGAGCTCCTTGAGGAATTTGGAGTCCATGGAGACTGGAGAGGTCGCGCTCGTCGATCAAGAGGCGAAAGTCGCGGATGATCGATCGGATGGCGCGGCAGTCCTCGACGGTCGGCGTGTTAATGAACCGTGACTGCGAAGAAGACATTGCTCTGATTTGTGTAATTGTTTATTGTGTTTTAGGAATTTAGAGTTTTAGATATAGGTATGTTGTTCTGGCAGCATAACATTTGTTAACTTGGGGGTCGGGTTCTGGTTGAGCTCCTCTAGCTCTGAATCCGACCCGAATTAGGTTCAGGTTAGCTCAGGTTCGGGTCAGATTGAACCCGACAGAGAAAAATCTCAACCCAAATCCGTCCATTAACCGGGTTAGGTCAGGTTCAACCCGCCTAAGTTGCACCCCTAATCATAACCCTACTATTAAGGCTAAAAGATCTGTTGCAAAAATAAAAAACAGATAAAAATAGAAGATGAGACAAATAAAACTTTACTAAACCTTAGTCCCTATGGCCATAGTACAACGATTCAAGGTTTAACTACATTAAATGTAGATTTTGGGTTCAAATGTTAACGCTGACTTACTCACCTGTTTGATGACAATTATTTGAAAGAATTTTATGTGTGATTAAAGCAAACAACGGAAGTAGGCTTAACTTTACTGAAAAATCAGGAAATAAAAAAATGGAAATAAAGTAAAAATGTGAAAAGAACAACATAACCCAATAGGGGACAACAATTGTCAAGCTTTTTTCATCAGCGGAAAAAAAAACATTGGTGTTAGTTTTCAAAATAAAACAAAATAGAAATTCTAAAAAATAGAAACAAATAAATATATAAATAATTAAATTAAAAAACTAAAAAGACACACATAAAAAAAAAGAAGCAATTGATAAATTTTATCAAAAAAAATTTCCGGTATAATTTAGACGTTGTCTTTGGGAGGGGGTTTTCGGCGGCGACCGTCTTATTTAATTTGTCCATATCCAGAGCCAGCTCTTGGTTTCTCTCCATAATTTCAATGAGTGTAATTTTTATCTAATTATAGTATGATAATCTACAATAGGTTTATGTGTTTTGAAAATTAATGCTTTCCGTTTCATTATAAAAATTTTATTTCATCTTTCGCGCTCCAAGTATTGAAGTACAAATTATAGCATCAACATCAATAGGGCATCTCCTAATAAGATCCCAATGGATATCCTAGTAGTCTCTGTGTTTACTACTCAGCTCTACCGACATTAACTGTTCCTCTCTGCACAGTTTATCTTCATGCCTCTCAACCTCATCTACAAAAATAAAAAATTATTTTAATTAACCATAAGAAAATATAATAATGTGTGTGTAGTGGGATAAATCAGTATTAATACCGGCCATAAGAAGGAAAAAAAATTAGATAAGAAATCAGGTTGGGCATTTTTTTTGGCCAGAAAGATAAGCACAATACAAGCTCGATGAATTATATAACCTCAGTAGGAAATAATGACTTGATTGATATGGAGGGGACTAGAACCTCTACTTATTTTTTTCTGTTCGTATCTTATTAATCAAAACACAACAAATGCAAAAAAAAACTAGTAGCTAGAGGATCCAAACCGGATATGGAGATTGCCAAATATGGCAAGTTGTTGTTGGGAAACGAATACGTGGAAGCCCATAATAAAACACGAGATCGAATATAAGAACGGAACACCATCACACGAAGAAAACAAAAAAACGTGGTTCGACCTAGGCCTACATCCACGGGGCAAAAACTAAGAATCCACTATAATAGTTGAGATACAAAAAAATCTTACAGACTCTCTTTGCATGGAGTTACCCTCTTTTGAACTTTCTCAACCTCTCTTATAGATCTCTACATTTTATCTGTATATGCCAAGCCATGCCAATTTTTACGCTGAAACCCTAAAAGAATATTTATATGAATAAATAACTTCCTCCGTAAATAATCTACTAATAAACAAATCTGTTTTCCTGATTTTAGGAGATTCACTTTATATCTTAATTAAGATCAAATCTTAACTAATTAGTGATTAGGTGCCCACCTTAATATAATTTTATCATGGTCATCCGATATTGATATACCGAATCGAAACATCATCCCAACGTTTTGTATATGGGAATACGTGGAGAATAGGCATCCAATGACCATATAAAATGCCAGAAACAAATGCAAAAGGCTCCATATGAAGCGATAAGATTGAGCTGTATCTCACCGGTACCACATGCTGTATACTGCATCTATGTACTCATCCGCCATCTGCTATCTCCCAACCCCCAAAACCACACTATAAATAGGGCTACATTTTGCACCACCTCTACTCATCCTCCACTCATATATCTTCTCGACCCCTAAAAGTGTTAATTAAGAATGGCTTCCAAGTCTTTCATCGTGTTAGGTCTCCTTTTGGCTGCTCTTCTGGTGGTGTCTGCCAGGGAGATGGCTGAGCAACCCAAGGAAGAGCCAACAAGTGAGTGCTTGTGTAGCAATTAAACAACTGTTCCTTTTTCATTGATTGAGTTCTACTCGATTCCATTTATTTTTATTGGGATTCTAACCCAATCTACGAGGTCAAGAGATTAAATTCTCACTACACTGATTAATACCCTCCACATGTAACTTATGTATACAAACTGAACAAAAATTATGGATAAACGAGACTTGGACGTAGAATTATGGATCCAAACATACTACGTGAACTTAATTATTATTTCCAAATAAATGATACTATAACACTACCCATATATTAATATGGGTTAATTTAGTTCTCTCTCTCTCTCTCTCTCTCTCTCTCTCATGGATGGATTCTATTTTAATTTCTTCGTCTGCATGTGTAAGCAGAGACCACTCCTGTGGAGGAATCCCAGGAAGTTGGAACCAGCGCATACGGATACGGCGGATACGGACACGGCGGAGGTGGATACGGAGGCGGATACGGACACGGACACGGCGGATATGGACACGGCGGAGGTGGATACGGATATGGACACGGCGGAGGCGGATACGGCGGAGGCCGAGGCGGGTACTGCAGTCACCGTTGCTGCGGCTACCATGGTTGCCATTGCTGCAGCAAGGCTGAGTATGAGGCCATGGCCCAGACTCAGAACTGATAACTATATGCTCTATCAGTGTTTACTAGTCCTCAGAGTGGAGGACTTCCTCCCTCTCTAATAAATAAACGCCTCACTGAAGGCTCTGCAGTGGAAACCGTACTCGTTTGCATGTGTGTTTTAATTTTATGTTCCCAACGTGGGTTGATGATCCGATGTCAACCAGTGTTGTAATCTCCACTTCATGTTCATAAATAAAAACGTACTATATATCTCGTGCTGTGTTTGCATTCTCCTAGTTAATGAACGTTTTTTTCTTTTTTTTTGTTTTCTTTTATGTTTGGAATCACTTTAGTCCCCGTGTGGTCATGCAATTTGATAATTTTTGCTTTTGTAAGATACTTGTTCTATAATCATGCAATTAAATAATTTTACAATTACAACTTGTTGCAAACAGATTTTAAACAATTGATGTGGTTTTCACTGAAACCTGTGATTGAAAAGAACTAGAGGAAGACAGCTTTCTGTAAAAATCAATTTTAAATTCAACATTTATAAAAAATTTATTTTGTAATATCACAACCAACCGCAACCTTAATTGGGCACAGGAAACTGAGATATGAACAGGCCTAATCAACTAATTAATTATTGAGTTGTTTACCATAGACGATGAAATAAGATTATTTGATTATATTAAGCTACAGTACTACTGAAAAAACTGAACCCCAACAGTACTATTGGGGGTCACATTTCTCGAGCCCCATATCATTTATGGAATGAAATTAGCTTGCTAGTTTCAAATGACAAACATGAGGTGTCGCAGACCAGGATATCTTGATGAGTTAATTATTGACTATCCTAGTTTTAAATACTGTGCTCCCCTGTATCTCTCTGAATAAGCATCGGTGTATCTCTTGAGGGAACTCTCTGTTACCCGTCACCCCTTCCCCCCCCAAAATTTCTTTTTCTTATTAGATTTTATGTACAATTGTAAGTTTCTCATGCAATAACTGATTGATTTATACCAAGCCAAAAAAAAAAAAAAAAACCTACTGCATGCTAAAGAAAAAAGTGAATTTATTACTATGTATACCAAAGAAGAGCTCATACTATATAAATACTAGAATCTAATTTTTTAGTGATAAAAGAGAAGAAAAAAAACAACTTTGATTTATTTGATCTCGGATGACTAATCTTTTTTAAACCTAAAAAAAAAAGCAAATATTCAAAAAATAGATTAAAATAATGAAAAAAAAAACTATTTGCAGATATTCATTGAATTTTTTTTTTTTATTTTATTTCGTTGTTGTTGTGACTTGTGAGGGTGACAGTCAACTTGAAACCGAAGATCAAGTGGTTGGCATGAATTTTTTATTTTTATTATATTTTGGATAAGGATATATAGCAGATTAATTAAAAACGTATTGTTCAGTATATTGATTATGCTTGAATAGAAACACATAATGCTGGCAAAATATTTGTTCAGTATTTTCAATATGATAATATTAAAAAGATAACATAATGCACTCACTCTTCCTCTCTCAACATGTAAAGATCATAGTGAATTATTTGGTGGACTAACGAAGATGCACCAAACAAATCACACACAATACTCTAAAGTCAAATATACATTTTATTTTAATTATATATGGATATTTTCTCATATCACATGCACTGTAATGATTCACTATCTGTCACACAAAAAAATCCGGTCTTTTTTTCTGGCTCCAAATATTAGAGCTCATTTGTATGGTTAAGCTACATGTACACTCCAAGACCAGCCAAATTCTTGGACGTCTTATAATTTGTTACTGGTTGGATGTACGCACCCGCGCATAACCTATATTCAGTGTGAATTTAATTATATAAGCTACTTTATATTATAATTGAAAGATAAACAATAATCCTATTATTATAAGTAATTTTTTTAAAATAAAAACAATGTTTGATAACTAGAGTTCTATTATATATATTTTATATTTTTGAAACAAAAAATGTATGATTGTATTTTAGCATATACTTATTTTTCATATAACAGTTCTTTTTACAACTCAAAATACACCCTCATACACCTCTTTAGTTATTTAATAGTCATCTAACGATTTATATATATATATACCTCTATAAGTGAAATATATACATTGTTAACTTTTTTTAACATTTATTAAAAATAAGTACATTAAATTCGAAAATGGTACAATGATTTTTATTTTAAAAAATTAAAACATGTGATAACTGCATTTGATATTGTATTTAGGACTATACATAACATTAAGTGAAGATCCACTCAAAGTTATATTAAAAATAAAACTAAAAAAACATTTATTCCTTCTCTTTCAGGGACATTAATTTTTGAAAAGTTTGAGATTCAATCATTTTTATCAACGAAAACTAAGACCACAAAAAAAATCCACAATTACCTTCAATAAAAGTATGCACATTTAATTACATAATCTAATTTTCGACCAGTGTCTATTAAAAGAAAATCTAATCAATAAAAAAACACCACCTTAAAAAACTAAAACTATACTTATTTTTACATCTAAAGAAAAAGTGATACATATAGATCCAAAAATAATTAATCAATAAAAAAGAAACATAAAAAATTTTAAATTTAAAAGCAAGATATTTATCAATAATTTTATGAGATCAAATGAGTCCGATTCCATTTATAATTTTTGTATTTATTAATGTGACTAAAATATTTATATTTATAATTTTATGGATATTTTAATGGTCTGAAAAATCATTTAATAAAATTTGAAGTCCATTAGGGACCTGCTTATAAATCTTATAGTTTGAATAAGAGACTTGTTTGTAACACAAATATGGTCTAGTTGTGAAACTGGTAGAATCTGGGGGTGGATCTATAAAAAGCCCAAGAAAAGATAAAATTAATCGTTTTTATCAGGTACCTGATTATAAATATGAGAGACTTGTTTATAACACATAAAGGGGTCGTATTGTGAAACTTATTGCTTTGGGGAATCTGGCTGTAAAATTCCCCTAGTGAAATTATGAAAATGCCCCCGGTACGCCCATTCCACTCGGGGCTTTATAGAAGAGTATAGATAATATACAAGGAAATGATTCAAAAAAACCAAACAAACAAACTTTGATTAATTTGGCCAACTGATATGAATATGATCTATTACTTTGATCAAGATTAATATAATATATTCAAATCCAAATCAGATGAGGCGATACATGAATGCTGTTCACCCATGCAACGACGTCTATGCAAAATTTATCAAATTTTTAACTTTTCAGTCGAGTATTCGTTTACTGAAAAAAAAAAAAAAAAAAGTACATCCGAAAGTCTAGAATCATTTATTACAGAAGAAAAAAAGTACATCCGGAAGTCTAAAAAGGCGTCTATGTATGAAGGTGAGGTAGGAACATTTAATTCAGGAATCCTTCATTGTTTTATTAATATTTTATTATACATTTATTCACGAATATATCTTATCCATATTAAAATGACCTCGCATGTAATATTAAAGAAGATAATTCAAATATTGAGTTTATTATTTATTCTTATTTAAATTTGGTTAAAGAGGATAATTCTACATCTTAACAAATTTTTTAACAGAAGGATTATAAGATTCAAGTGATTGGATTGGGGTTTTTTTTACTTTATAAATAGAATAAATATCACATCATGTTGTATATCATAATTAATATGCACAATCAAATTGTTTCTACGCGTATAAAAATAGCTCTTTTCAACTAATTATATAATCAAATATTAAATATCGTTAACTTTAAAAAAAAAAAATTGCTTTAAATTAATTCTGATGGTGACCTGCCTGTCGTCTTGGGCGGCCATGTTTCATGACCTTCCATCCCATGTCGTATATAAGCTGATGTACATCCTATGAAGTTATAAATGAATGAAAAGCTTCATTTACCAAGCCAAAATAGATTGACAATATACACATACGTGTTTGTGACGTGTTGTGATTATACAGTAATACAAGTATATGTTGAAATGATACTGATGAATTCTTTAGTGAAGATACATCACATAGCCCATATAAAGTTCTTCATAGCAAATATACACTTTTTTCATGTAAAAATATATAAAAATTTAATTTTTCTCCAAGATATTTTTTTTGAAATACATGCATAGCTCACACACACACATATATATAAAATCAAGATATTTTTTTGAGATTATAATATAGGGATTAGATTAATTAGGTCCAACGGACGCATTGATTATTTCAACACGATTAAAATTTAATTGATTTTAAATTTTAATTTTAAAATCTAACAAAATATCTTAATTATAATAATAAAATCAAATTAAAAATTTATGATTGTGTTAAATAATTAAATTGTTCTAACACGTGCAACACGTAATCCGATCTTTTTCATACATTGGCATCAGAACTAGACGAGGCGACAAGAAATTTTTTAACGTTTTCGATTCTTGGTAGAGATGAAAAAAGTACATCCACAAGTCTAAGAAGGCGTCTGGGAGTGACAAACTATCTACCCAGTTTTATTATTATTATTATCATTGTTGGTATGTTTTATTAATTTATTGGTTGTTGTTACATGGTGTCTTTTTCATTGCTCTAAATACACTTTAATATGCTTGACAGCGATTGAGTGAGATATATATCTTCTTATATCTCTTATGTCTCATTTTTTTTTATATATATTGCAAAAAATTTAAATAATCACTTATAAACGGTTTAAAATCTATATAATCTCTTCACTTTTTTCAAAATTTCATATAATTTTTTAAAAATATTTATGTAAATCTAAATAGTCTTTTGAACTAAATTTTTGTTGACAGATTTGTATTATTATGTAAATATTTTATTTGATTAATCTTATTTTAATACATAGTATACAAAAAAAAAATTTATAATTAGTTAAAAATATGAAATTTTTTTTGTGAATGACGATTTTACCCCCCTCCCCCCATTACAAGTTTAAAATCTATCTAGAATGGTGAAATCGTTATGTACAGAAGGTTTTCTGCATTTTTGATAAATTGTAGGGAGTTCTAGTGTACCTTGTTGTCAAGGTTAAACAAACATAATATTAATGTTCCTCATCTGTTAACGGAAATTTAACTCAGAAGATTATTTAAATTTACATATATATTTTTAAAGGGTTATATAGATTTTAAGAAAAGTCAAGAGATTATATAGATTTCAGAGTGTTATTTAGATTTTTCTCGATTAAAAAAGAATCAATTCAATCAAAATTAATATATATATATATATATATATTCCCTCAAAAGACAAATCTTATCGGACAAGATTCACTCATTTAAAAAAAATGAGAACTTTCGTGAAACTTCATTTGAGGCTGTCCCTGGTCTCCCTGGCATTATCCTAATTTACATATGCATGACTTATTTGTCATTTGTGTCGGACCCAAGAATTCTCCAATAATGTAGTCAATGTGGTTTAATTATGGAACTTTCAGTGTTACTGTTTCTTCTACATGTACAGCCCCAGCTGCCGCGTGCACCACCAGCCTTTCTTCCAGGTGTCGTCGGACGATCTCACAAATCAATATTCTAAAATGATTTATATTCTCTGTTTGAGGTTTATGTATTTTGATAAAATTATTCTATATTTTAAAAATACAGATAATTAACATCCGAAGAGGCGTATATGAGTATGATCCGAAGATAACTTTTTAAATGATTTTTTAAATTCGTTTTTATCAAAGCTCATAAAAAAAATCAATTCTCATGAATTCCAAACACTGCACCTAGCTATATATGATAACATTATCCTTCCCTCCTAGATTTTTAATCCACCTGGCTTGTGAGAGTCACGATTCAAGTGACCTTGATTTACCACCCAAAGTTATTCTAATGACCTGATTTACCACACAATTAAAGTTTAATCTTAGATGTACAAATCGAGGTGTATATATTCGTTAGATCTGGAACATGGTTTTTTTTTTTTAACTTTTTTATTCAACAGAGTATACACTAACAATTTTATAAAGTATATGTTTTAAAAAAAATGTAAATATGTAAGAACTGCATAATAGATTATCTTAATATTATTTGTGATGCTAAAAATATACAAGAGCACCGATCGATATACGACCCTTGCAGCAATCCACACTACTTTTTAATTTATTATCTAAATATTTATTTTGTCAAAAGATATGTAATCATAGGAGAAGTATATATTTTAAAATACATTAATGCTATAAATCTGGTTATGAAAGGCTGGGTTGCCATTTGTCCCTAGTATTTGGCAATGAGATAAGTGAGGAGATGATATCTTATCTTGTTTGATATGAAAAAAATTAGGATAAAGTAAGAACAATTGTCACAATTTTAAGATGAAAATGAGAATTTTTTGAATAACATTTATCCATATTTTTAATTTGTTTCAATTTTGACAAATGTAAATATGAACAAAATCGATGAACTAATATTTTTTACCATCTAAAATTAAGATAAGTTATCCTCAAACTTTAACCCCTTACCAAATCAGTCCATAAAGTACAAATGTAGGATTTATTTTGGATTTTTATTTTATTTTTTATGTTTTTTATTTTTTGATTTAATTAATGAAGTGTTATTTTTATCATATTTTTTTAATTTGTTATTTATTTTTTCATAGAAATTTTTTTGTCTTAAATGTAGGATTATATATGTTAGTTATGTTATGGTGCAGCATGTTAATTTAGACCTGACCCTGTCAGGGTTAGTTCAGCAAAAGTGCAATGTTAGGATCGGTTGTGTACTCGTGTAAATAAATTCTTTTGGTTAATGTTAGGATTTATTCACCCACCAAAAAATGTTAAAATTTATTCAAAATTGTGTTCATAATCACAAATAATTTTATGTGCTCCATTTCAAAAATTAGCCAAGACTCCCAGTACTCCGGTCATTCTTAGGACCTCCATGGAAGAAACTTCTTTAAAGTTTCTGTTTGGATTGAATATTTGCGTAAATTAATCTTGTTCATGTTTGGCACTTGGTAGCACGACCTTGGTCATGTCTGAATAAATCATTAAATCTAGTATATATTTCATCAAAATAAGCTCAGCTTGGATTATAAAATCACCACGCTTTATTATATTGGTCCAGAAACAATAAAATATATGTTGTCATAGCGTTTAGTTCTGTGATCAGATAATTTTTATTTTTACAGGAAGCTGGTTCTACAATGGTGTAACTAAATAGTTTTACAATCGCAACTTCTTACAGGCATATTTTAGATAAATAGTGTACAAAAGTTGCGATTGAAAAAACTGAGAAGAGACAGCTTCCTCTATAATCAATTTTAAATTCAACGTTTAAAAAAAATCAAAATCAGTTTTTCAATCTTTCGTTGCCCAACGCTATTTTAATTTATTCACGCGCGCAATTAATGGCCAGACTCAACAAACTTTCACATTCAAGATAACAGGAATATTAAAATTCTAATTATAGCTTATAATATATCATGCCAAACTTTCACATTCAAGATAATAAATGCTCTCTCTTTCAAGTCCTTGTGGGCCTGATTCATATTTTGGAGAGAGAGGAAATATTATATTCACTATATTTGATATTTTTGTTCACATGCTTGTGCAGATGGGCTTTAAAAAAAGTCTCTCCATAATAAATGGAAATTTATTATGGTGGAGGATCTTTGGGCGCATATGGTGGAGGCTCCGAACCTAGAAAATGAGACCGTGCGAGTCGCAGTAGCGCGCATCATCCTTAATTCGGGTTACTAGAAATGGAGTGCTATTCAGGCAACAACGCTTCTGTATTGAAAACTTATGGGACACGACGATCGGGTTTATCAAAGAATGGGACCATTCGCTGGGTGGGGCAAGCAGAGTTTATTATTGAGTTGTAGGGTGATACCACCCCTTCTTCCTCTCTTTTCTCCCCCCCCCCCCCCTCCCTGATTATTCTGTTTTGTTTTTTCGAATGGGATGACAGTGCCCAAACCTCATGGGTCTCTCACCTCCCCCTCCTTGATTTTCTCTTGCCTTTGTTTTCTTTTCAGACCTATGTAACTCCTTTACAAAATAATATACGGTTTACCAGATTTCAAAAAAACAAAAAATATGGATATTTAATTGTACTTAATTCGGTAATTAAAAAAAAAACTGTTTCCACAGGCGTTTCGGGTTCTCGTACCAGTGACCTATCTTACACCATCTTGAGTTAAAATGACAGTGTTTCCTTTAATTAGTTACATAAATAAAAAAAAAAAATCATAGACGATGCCTTTATATTAACTAGTTCATGCACTTGTGCGTTGCACAAGGATAAATTTGATGAATGATGTGTTGGTTCAATAGTAAATGAAAATATACAATGAACGATGCACAAAAAAATATCATATTAATTTTCATAGTTATCTAAACATTTAGTCATTTTTAAATTAAAAACATGAGTCCATATCATGTTGATAAATAAACAGTAATAAAAAGGTTTGAACAATTATTCTGATTCAATCAAAGTATAAAGGTTTTTCAACAATTAATGAGGATGAAGGTGAAGCGCCGCGTCGGGTTGGGAAAGGATTTTCATCACAATGAATGATTTGATGATTAGATTTAGTCATTTTTAAATTAAAAACATGAGTCCATGTCATGTTGATAAATAAACAGTAATAAAAAGGTTTGAACAATCATTCTGATTCAATCAAAGTATAAATGTTTTTCAACAATTAATGGGGATGAAGGTGAAGCGCCGCGTCGGGTAGGGAAAGGGTTTTCATCACAATGAATGATTTGGTGATTAGATAGATTAATAAAAGCTACTAGATTATATATATATAATGCATTATTATATGTATTACTTACATATAATTTCAAAAACATTATTATATACTTCTAATAGAATTGTGTTGTATATATTAATTTTATACATATAATAATGTGAACAATATATAATTTTATAAATGCATCTTAAAATTATTTTATATAATGTAACATAAAGTCAATAATAGATAATTAAGATATATAAACATATTAAAATTAAGATATATAAAACGTATATATCATATATGTATATTATTAGCTAATTTTTTATAACACTTCTATTATTTTTAATTAGATTCGATATAAATTTTACGTGCAAATTTATTTAGCATATTTTAAGATATACACATATTTGCATATAATTTGAAAGTGTATATATTAATAAATGCATAATTTTTAACACATTATATAATATTAATATAGTGTCATAAGTTTTCAAGAATTTGAGAGAGTAAATATGTCAAACAATGAAATAAAGTGCCATTTGGGATAAGAATGCATTTTCAAGAATTAGGAAGGGCAAACTTGTCAAGTGAATGTTTTTCATGGATTGATACTTTTATAGGTAGTATAGATATAGATATAGATATAGATTAGGAAGGGCAAACTTGTCAAGTGAATGTTTTTCATGGATTGATACTTTTATATGTAGTATAGAATAGATAAAACAAGATGATATAATTTCCTTTCAATCCTATTTTATCCAACGAAGGCATATATATGTTTACCAGTTGGATAAAATACATGTAAATTTGTCGATATTATATATTTGTGTTGATAATTACGTGAATCTATCACACGTTTGATGCGCATCTCTAAAAGATCCTCTGGACTCTATCTTGAATAAACTACACCATGCTCTCGCAAGCTCCGAATACCTAGATTCATTTTTTATCTGAATCACTGTGACATCCTTGTTCAAACTTAGTTTAAAACGTCATTTTTGTGTTGCATTGTCCTTTCTTCTTCTTCCACATGTAGTATGATAATCTAGGGTAGATTTATGGATTTTGAAAACCAATGGCTTATTATTTATCTTCATTGTCCTTGCAAAAACGTTAATTAATTAGTAAATTTTTTTTGTCTCCTTACAATTTATAGTATCAACATCATATCAATAGAGGATCTCCTAAGATCTAAATGGATATCATATCCTAGTAGTCGTCGTGTTCACTCCTCAGCTCTACCGACATTAACTGTTACTCTCCGAAGGCATCTTAACATCATCTACAGAAATAAAATTAAAACTTCTGTAATTGACCATAAGAAAAGTAATATTTTATTTCAACGAGTACCTTTCATATAATTATGTGTGTGATAAATCAGTATACCGACTATGTTGATTTCTTTTTTTATTATTATAAGAATTCATGTTGAGCATCTATTTTTGACCAGAAAAGCATGAGACTCGAATTATATAACCTCATGAGTTGGAATTAATGACTTTATTGATATGGAAGGTCGTTGAAACAGTATAGTAATTAATTATTATGCAATGATATTATATATATCCAGTAAGAAAAAAATTAAGCCTTTTTTTCATCTCTACATCATTTAACGCTGGTTTTAAAATTAGATGCTTAAAAAAAAATCATTGTGTTTTTTAGAAAAAAAACTTTCATTGTTCATAACTAAAATTGTTCTTTTGATCTTCAAAAGCTAAAACCACTTGAGATGTTTGGGAATAGTTTAAGTTAATTATGGTTCGCGCGTGCAAGCATATATAACATATCCCCAAGAACTACCTTTAAAAGTGATGCCATATAATCTATATAATAATATAATTTTCCAATACTAGACTATTTTTTAAGGGAGCATAAGCTTCAAAATTTAATTCATGTATCATGTCCAAGATAGCTTGTGATATAAAATTGGATCGCAATAAGGAACTAGTGAGATTTTTATTTTACTACAATTAAGTCCTGCCATAAATCATGCATGAAAGAAATTAACATAAACGAAACACTTTACGGGCCATATTAAACCGCTACCATATTCTTAAGGATCGAGTTAGGTCCTATGGACATTAATTAGATAATTTGATGGTACAACGTATTGTGATTGGAATGCTTTATAAGATTTTAAAACTAATCTTTTAAACCTTCATTTTTAGGATTCAATTAATTTGTGTATCTTAAAATTATAAGATCGGATGATTATATTCGTCTAATACTCATTCGACCTAACCCGATTCCTATTAATTGGACCTAACATGATTCTATAGTTTCTATGGCCCAAAGTTAGAAGTCATGGTGGAAATATATTTAGAGATTGAGAAATATATTTAGAGATTGCAAAATATATTTCTAAGATTCTGGAGATTGTGAAATCTGTCTCTAAGATTCTTGAGATCACTAAATTTATTTCTAAATTTGTTTGTTTCCTCTTTAGACTGTTTGTTTCCTCTATATATGTTCTTGAGGAAAACAAAATATTGTGAGGCACATAGACAATTCTTCTCAATAAAATCATCACCGCCGCCCGTGGATGTAGGCAATTTGCCGAACCACGTAAATTCCTTGTCTTCTGTGTGATTGCTTGTTTGATTTGTTCGTCTTCTCTCTCAAACCCTCAAACCTAGATCTATTTGGGGAGGTTTTCCGCAACAAATTGGTATCAGAGCCTAGGGTTTCTGAATCCTAGGGTTTCCCTTGGTGAGATCTAGAGGTTCTTTGATTAGATCTGAGGTTCCATTGCTCAGATCTAGGATTTCTTTGAGTGGATCTAGAATTTTTTCAAATTCTAGGGTTTTGTTCATTCAAGAAAAAATCAAAGATGGCGAGGGTTTCGAACGCGAGGTTCGATGTTGAGAAGTTCGACGGAAAGATTAACTTCGGACTCTGGCAAGTCCAAGTTAAGGATGTCTTGATCCAACAAGGTCTTCACAAGGCGTTAGACGGGAAGGAGAAAAAGCCGAGTTCGATAAAGGATGATGATTGGGATGACTTTGACCTTCAAGCGTGCAGTACCATTCGTTTGTGTCTGGCAATGGATGTCTTACCAAACGTATCGACGGAGAAGTCTGCGGCGGCGATCTGGTTGAAGCTGGAGAGTCTGTACATGACGAAGTCCTTGACTGGTCGTCTGTACTTGAAGAGACAACTCTATACACTGCGGATGAAGGAAGGTACGTCTATTGCAGAACATCTTAATTTATTTAGTAGACTAGTTTCTGAACTAGGAAAAATAGATGACAAGATGTCTGATGAAGATCAAGCTCTAATGCTCTTATGTTCTCTTCCTAATTCCCTTGAGCATCTTGTGACGACGTTGCTCTATGGGAAGGACACTATTGAATTGGAGACCGTCACGGCGGCGCTCTTATCGCATGAGATAAGAAAGAAGAATTCTGATAGTGACTCACAGGCGGATGGTCTGTTTGTGAGAGGAAGAACGGATGAGAGGGAATCTGGAAGGAATAAATCCAGATCCAAGTCCAGGAAGCGGGAGATCAGGTGTTATAAGTGTCAGAAGAAAGGGCACATGAGAAAGAATTGTCCTGAATTAAATCGGGACAACAAGGGAAAAGCGATTGAGGAGGCTAGTGTAGCTGAATCTGGTTCTGATGATGCGGAGAACGTCTTGTCAGTTGTTTCTGAAACACAGTCCAAATATGCGTGGATCCTAGACTCGGGGTGCTCCTACCACATGTGTCCCAATCGGGACTGGTTCGTCTCTTACCAGGAGGTCGATGGTGGTTCTGTTTTGATGGGCAACAACATGGCCTGTAAAACAGTCGGCAGGGGTTCGATCAAGGTGAAGATGCATGATGGGGTCGTGAGAACATTGACAGAGGTGCGGCATGTTCCAGAGCTGAAGAAGAACCTTATTTCCCTTGGCACCTTGGACTCTAATGGGTATAAATTCTCAGCCTATGATGGAGTCCTGAAGGTGGTTCGTGGCGCCTTGGTGGTGATGAAAGCCAACCGGGTTGGCAACTTATATATTCTCTCGGGGAGTACTGTGACTGGTGGAGCTGCGGTGTCTACATCAAGCGACAGTGGCCTCTCGCTTACACAGTTGTGGCATATGCGCCTTGGGCATATGAGCGAGAGAGGGATGTCGGAGCTAAGCAAGCAAGGCTTGTTGAAGGGTGTGAAGGCTGGGAAGATTGACTTCTGTGAACATTGCGTCTTCGGCAAGCAATGTAGAGTCAAATTCAGCACATCAATTCACACGGCCAAGGGCACTCTAGATTACATCCATTCGGATGTATGGGGTCCATCGAAGGTTCCATCGAAAGGCGGAGCAAGGTACTTTGTCACTTTTATTGATGATTATTCTCGTTATGTATGGATTTATATGATGAAGGGTAAGGATGAGGTGTTTGAGATCTTCAAGAAGTGGAAGACGTTGTTGGAAAATCAAACAGGAAGGAAGGTCAGGCGGTTGAGAACCGACAATGGTGGAGAATACACATATGGACCTTTCTTGGAGTTTTGTAAGGTCAACGGTATCGCTAGACATTTCACGGTGAAGAACACACCCCAACAGAATGGAGTGGCAGAGCGGATGAATAGGACCCTACTTGAAAGGGCAAGATGCATGTTATCCAACGCAGGTTTGGGTAGAGAGCTTTGGGCTGAAGCGGTCAACACGGCATGCTATCTTGTGAATAGATCTCCATCGACAGCTATAGAGTGCAAGACTCCTATTGAGAAGTGGTCGGGGAAGCCTGCAGATTACAGTGCGTTGAGGGTCTTTGGATGTCCCTCTTACTTTCACATCAGAGAAAGTAAGATTGATCCAAGGGCAAAGAAGTCAATCTTCTTGGGCTACGCAGAGGGCGTTAAGGGATACCGACTATGGTGTCCTGAGGAACGCAAGCTCGTGATCAGCAGAGATGTTACATTCGACGAGTCTGCTTTACAAACTTCTAGTAAGCAGAGTAATTCTCTAGGAGGGATGATGGATGATGCTATTGAGGTTGAGTTGGAAACTCCCACAAGTCCGTCAGCGGAGGTTGACGAAGAGGTTCAGGAACAGCAACAGCAAGTGGAAGGCAGATCCAGAAGGACACACCGGGCACCGGTTCGATATGGGTTCGAGGACATGGTGGCATATGCACTAACCATCGATGGTGATGAACCGTCTTCATTCAGAGAAGCAGCAAAAGATTCCTTTTGCAGGGAATGGAAGACAGCCATGGAAGAGGAGATGGAGT
This sequence comes from Acorus gramineus, assembly GCA_030737835.1. Classification (NCBI taxonomy): domain Eukaryota; kingdom Viridiplantae; phylum Streptophyta; class Magnoliopsida; order Acorales; family Acoraceae; genus Acorus; species Acorus gramineus. The sequence goes on along the minus strand of CM060856.1, from coordinate 13,581,399 downwards.
CTCTTCACAAGAACCAGACTTGGGTACTTGCAGAACTACCCAAGGGGAAGCGAGCCATAGGGTGCAAGTGGGTGTACAAGAAGAAGGAAGGCTCTCCAGAGTGTAGTGGCACAAGGTACAAGGCGCGGTTGGTAGCCAAGGGCTATGCTCAAAAGGAAGGGATAGACTACAATGAGGTATTTTCACCTGTTGTTAAACATACTTCCATCCGTGTTTTGTTAGGTATTGTGGTACAGTTTGACTTGGAGCTTGAGCAACTCGATGTCAAAACGGCGTTTCTACACGGTGATCTGGATGAGGAAATCTTCATGAGTCAGCCCGAGGGGTTTACAGTTGCTGGAAAGGAGAACCTAGTGTGCAAACTGAAGAAGTCATTGTACGGACTGAAGCAATCGCCAAGGCAGTGGTACAAGAGGTTTGACACGTTTATGATGAACCAAGGATACACGAGGAGCGAGTATGACAGCTGCGTCTACTTCAGGAGACTCGAGGTTGGTTCATTCATTTATTTGCTCTTATATGTTGATGATATGCTCATTGCTGCTTCGAGCATGGTAGAGATCAACAAGCTGAAGTCTCAACTCAGTCAGGAGTTTGAGATGAAGGATCTTGGTTCTGCAAGAAAGATCCTAGGGATGGAGATACATAGGGAGAGACAAAAAGGCCAGTTACGCTTAGCACAGAAGAGTTATCTTGATAAAGTTCTTTCAAGATACGGTATGCAAACTTCTAAGGCGGTAAGCACACCACTGGCTGCTCATTTTCATCTTTCAGGTAGTATGTCTCCATCAACAGATGAGGAGCGTGAGTACATGACTCATGTTCCTTATGCGATTGCCGTTGGTAACCTGATGTATGCAATGGTATGCACTCGGCCTGATATTTCACAGGCAGTCAGTGTGGTGAGCAAATACATGGCGAATCTTGGAAAGGAGCATTGGCAGGCAATGAAATGGATCATGAGGTATATTCGGGGTACCTTGGATGTAGGACTGGAGTTCCGCAGGACTAGTGGATTTCAAATTAGTGGATATGTTGATTCCGACTATGCAGGTGACTTGGACAAGTGACAGTCTATGACATGATGTGTTTACACTATCGGGAGGACCGGTGAGCTGGAGATCTATGTTACAGCCTATAGTTGCGCTTTCTACCACGGAGGCAAAGTATATGGCTGTGACAGAGGCGGTGAAGGAGGCTTTGTGGTTACGAGGCCTAGTTGGTGATTTGGGTATCTCTCAGGAGATTGTTGACGTCTACTGTGATAGTCAAAGTGCTATTCATTTAGCGAAAAACCCGGTACACCATGCCCGCACCAAGCACATTGACATACGATATCACTTTGTACGTGGAGTTATCGAAGATGGAGTTATTTCTTTGAAAAAGGTTAATACAAAGGATAATCCAGCTGATATGATGACTAAGGCGGTTCCAGGGGTCAAGTTCGAGCATTGCTTGAACTTGATCAATGTTCTACACAGATGAGCAGGCGGTGGCGGCGGTGATGCGGTGATGAGGAGATGATGTGAAAGAGGAAGCTGAGTATGACTTCGGAACTTAGTGCCAGGTGGAGATTTGTAGTTTCTATGGCCCAAAGTTAGAAGTCATGGTGGAAATATATTTAGATATTGAAAAATATATTTAAAGATTGCAAAATATATTTCTAAGAATCTGGAGATTGTGGAATCTGTCTCTAAGATTCTTGAGATCACTAAATCTGTTTATTTCTAAATTTGTTTGTTTCCTCTTTAGACTGTTTGTTTCCTCTATATATGTTCTTGAGGAAAACAAAATATTGTGAGGCACATAGACAATTCTTCTCAATAAAATCATCACCGCTGCCCGTGGATGTAGGCAATTTATCAAACCACGTAAATTCCTTGTCTTCTGTGTGATTGCTTGTTTGATTTATTCGTCTTCTCTCTCAAATCCTTAAACCTAGATCTATTTTAGGAGGTTTTCTGCAACAGATTCCTATTAATTCTTCTTATTATATTCGTGTGTAAGAGATTGTTGTCACAATTGTGTGTGTTTATGTGTGTGTGCGCGCGCGCGTGGAGAGGTAGTAATTCTTCTGATTATATTCGTGTGTAAGAGATCTTTGTCACAATTGTGTGTGTGTGCGCGTGCATAGAGGTAGTAAGTTTGTAAAAAGAGATTGCTAATTAAATATGGCAAGTTGGGAAACAAATACGACAATAGACAATTTAATGACCCAGTAAACATATGCCAAACCAAATCCACAGGGTCCCATATGAATCGATAAGATGGAGCTCTGTATCTCACTGGTACCACATGCTGTGTAAACTACATTGGCCACATATAAATGACTAGTACCATATATATCACTGTCTCCCAAGTCCCAACCCCCCAAAACCACACTATAAATAGGGCTACATTTGCATCACCTCTACTCATCACTCCACTCAAACTTCTTCTAGCTCAAGTGTTAAGAATGGTTTCCAAGTCTTTCATTGTGTTAGGTCTTCTTTTGGCCGCTCTTCTGGTGGCGTCTACTGCCAGGGAAATGACTGAGCAACCCAAAGAAGAGCTAACAAGTGAGTTCTTCAAGTTAAACAACTGTTCTTTTTCTTTCTTTGATTTAGTTCAAGTCAATTTGATTCCCTTTTATTTGAATTCTAACGTACAAAGCTATGTATGTAGCTAGTCCTCCACCTGTAACTTATGCATACAAACTGAACAAATAATAAACATGAATGACTTGGACGTAGAATTATGGAACCAAACATACTACGTGAACTTATTATTTTCATTTTTTTATTAAACATAAATGGAACTAAAAAACGCCCATATATGAACATGGATTAATTTATAGTTCTTCTCTCTCTCTCTCTCTCTCTCTCTCTCATGCCTGGATTCTATTTTCCTTTGTGTGTATGTGATAACAGAGACCACTCCTGTGGAGGAATCCAAGGACGTTGTTGGAACGGACGGATACAACGGAGGTGGTGGTGGATACGGAGGAGGCGGTGGATACGGAGGTGGCGGTGGATACGGAGGTGGAGGTGGATACGGAGGAGGCGGTGGATACGGAGGAGGCAGAGGCGGTGGATATGGAGGAGGCGGTGGATACGGAGGAGGCAGAGGCGGTGGATATGGAGGAGGCAGAGGCGGATACGGAGGAGGCGGTGGATATGGAGGAGGCCGCGGAGGATACGGAGGCAGAGGCGGGTATGGAGGAGGCCGAGGTGGATATGGAGGAGGTGGCTATGGGTGCCGTTACTATTGCCATGGCTATTGCTGTACCAAAGCTGAGTTTGAGGCCGAGGCCCAGACTCAGAACTGAGAACCATATATCTCCCATGCATGCCCTAGCTCTATTAGGGTTACTGGTACGTCCTCAGAGTGAAGACCTCCCTTATCTGAATAAACGTCTCCAAGTGGAGACCCTGTAATGGAAACAGTCGTTTTTGTTTTTATGTTCCTCCACGTGGGTTGATTATCCGACATGATGTCAACCTATATATGTTGTAATCTCTACTTCATGTTTATAAAGACTACGTTCTATCTCGTTTATCGTATGTTGGGGAGTGACAGATGATACAGTTGTTTGAGAAAGTAATTATATTATATAAGCAACAGTACTATTGGGAAAGAGAAAAAAGTGAATTCACCATTTTGTATACCGAAGAAGAGCTCATATTATATAACACTAGAATCTAATTAATTATTTGTGATGAAGAAAAAGAACTTTGATACATGTACAGTAATTGATCTTGGATGAATAATATATTTTAAACATCAAGAAAAGAAGTAAATCTTTCAAAAGAAAAATACGAGGAAAGATAAAACACTATTTGCAGATATTAGTTGAAAACATTTCATTTGTTAATGTTGTTGTGGATTGTGAGGGAGATTCAGGCACGGTACATATAGACGATTCAATTGGCGGCTGGCACTACCACAAAACTGTTATATAAGGGCACATTTTTTTGTGGCAATAAAAAAAAATACTTTTATATGTTATGGCAATAATTTTAAATGCCACAAAAATATATAAAAAAAATAGTAACAAAATAACTTAATATAGCGGCTAATTAATTAGGAATTGTCACACCTTTTGCCACCAAAATCAACCAATTTAAGATGTAGAGACAATAAATTAGGCTTTAATTTAGTCACTATAGAAAACATAACTCTTTTCCATAGCACATAAATATAGCACATTGAATACTTTGTTTAGGATTGAATACTTATATATATTTTTTGTTTAGGATAAGGATATAGCAGATTGAATACTTATATATATTGTTTCATAAAATAACTCTTTTCCATACTAAAGAAATAGCTCTTTCCAGCTAATAAAAAATTCAGATATTAAATTCCCTTAACTTTAAAATTAACAAAAATTGCTTTAATGTAATTTTGAAGGTGATTCCGCTTCTTTGTGTGTTCACGCATTTGTTTTTCTTTTTCTTTTGTTTCTATATTGTTTGATCATCTACTTCTTCTCACCACTATTTGGACATGATCTATTTTACATTTCAATCATTCTTTGAAATAGATATATCTACAATTTCGCTCAAATTTATTTTTGATAGTGATACATCGTCGCAAGTGCTTAACAAGCCATATGTAATGCTGGTAAAATATTTGGTCACAATTTTCGATATGACAATATAAAAAAGAAAACATAATGTTGCGAATTAAATAATTACACAATTGATAGACGAATGTTACGATTCTCTCTATATATGTTGAAAAGATTATAGTGAATTCTTTAGTGAAAATATAAAATTATTTAAAGCCAATACCATTTTTTTCATGTGTGTGTGTATAGTATTTCTCTTGGATGGGCGTCCACGGATTGAATTTTTGCGGACGATAGATTATTACTGGTATGAGTCTATAGAAAAAATATAACCCATGTTCAGCACATAATGATAATCAATACGTCTGAAGGTGGATTTATAATTTTTTATACTCTTACTCATAAGAGTTTGTCCATCTAAGAGTGTGTGTGTGTGTGTAGTATTTTTTAAAAGATATTTTTTTCGCGTATGTACAGATATTCTTTCAGGTTAGAGGATAATGATGACCACGGGTGTCACACAAAAATCATGGTATTTTTTTGGCCTCCAAATTTAGGAGTTAATGAATAATTAAAAATGTCCAACCAAGTTCTTGAATATTTTATAGTAAAGAAAAATGATTCACAATAATAAAACTGGATGAATTTGGTAAGGTTAAGTAAAGTGAATCAATAAAAAAAAATTTGATACGCATTTATATTTAAAAAATGATATGATAACTTGTTCTTTTATAATTGATTCGGATTAAAAAAAAATAATAAAATTTTATCATTAGAGCACGATTATAATAATTTATGCACTTCCAAATCAGATGAGGCGATATGGGAAGGATAAGTTCACCCGTACAACGGACGTGACCATTTGAATCAGGACTCTATCTTCATTGTTTTATTAATTTTATTATTATTATTATTATTATATATATATTTATTATATATTTGGTCACATATGCATGGTTTATTTGACATTTTTCCTGACTCTATAATTATCCGGGACTGTAGTCCATGTTGTCCAATTAAAACTCTGTCGTGAAGTGCATGTCCATGCACGTAGTGGAACGTTCAATTTTTCTTAGGCGCATGCACGACAATTTCTGTACTGCGGGCCTGTTTTTTATCCACTGGGATGGTCCGCCCCGGGCCGTTGGACAAATAGACCCGTGGACCCTGGGTCCAGGATGCACGGGCTGGCCAGCTCGGCTCATTGCTGATGCCTACTTGGGCTTGGGCTTTTGAGAGGATAAATTTAATCTGAGCATCATTAAGCCTGTCAATCAAACCGATACGAATCGGATATGTCCATATCCGTATCCAATATCCGACAGATATTGAAAGTAAATATCCGTGTCCAATCTCAAAATCTAGATTCGGTTATGGATAATCATTCAAAATAGCCAAAAAAAATCAAAATAAATATGGAATGACTAAAATATCCAATGATCCAATATTCAAAAATAAAAATCATATATTTAATATTTAAAATATGTAAAAAAATATAATAATTACCTTGTATAAAACACAAAAATATAAGTATATACGTAAAATATTACATACTTTAAAGTAAAAATAAAAAATAAAAACTCATACTAATTCTAAAAATATAAACATATAATTAAATAAATATAATATAATAATATTTTTGGATACGGATATTTTTTAGATCGGTTACAGGCATATATGTATCTGATCCAAAAATTTTCATATACGGATAATTTTTTTAAATACGGATATGGATTTTTATTTTTTAGATTTTTGGATACGTATTTGAATTTGATACATATGTTTTTTTGACAGGCATAAACATCATACACAAGTCCATTTTAAGTCATGTCATTAAAATTGTACAATTCTGTCACAGTATTTACTCTGTTATCTCAGTATCTAGTCTATTACAAAAAAAACATAGGTTCTAACCAATTGATCCAGTGAATTAGTTGCCCATATGGAAAACCAGATTTGAGATACATTCCCAACAAGTTTCATGCAGTCCGTAATGCTCTTTGACGTCCATTTTAAGTAATGTTTTACTTTTTGTGGAAAAAGCGCATTCAATTCATTTAACATATATAATTTATTTTTTAATAAGATATATGTTTTGATTTTTATTAGATAAAATGAGTAATTCTAAAATAAAATAAAAGGCGCATAGAATGATAATGGATCTATTTATAACTTCATCCGTGAATGCCGTAATTTGGTTGTTGCACATACATGACAACGCGCGGACTTCTGATTAACCGATGATATAAACAATGTGTGTCCGGTGTATAAGTTCTATAATAATGAGTTTCCAATATTGATTTGCATCTGTAAATCAAAATGAACATTGCTTCTGTATGTATTCAGAATCAAGAATCCAAGATTGCAAATATATAAACCAATTGCTGCCCAAACAATATTTGCCCCTGCGAGGGCAAGCAAGACATGGAACAGCGTCCGGCGGCGATGGAGACCAACAAAGCCCCTGATCCACATCTTGAGACACTAGCTCGTCTCTCAAGCAAAAAGAGGACATATTTCATGACAGCCCCATCGAAAGGCAGCGTAATTGGCCCGTCTATCCCCGGTAACCCAAACTCCTCTTCGGACATCCTCAGGAGCCTCTTAAAGATGGTACTGTCAAGATAGCCCAAGGGAATCACGAAACGCTCACCGTCGCCGCTGTAGACCACAAAGTGGCCTTTGTTAGTGATGGAGGTCTGACCTCTACCAAGGCTGATTCTCCTCCTCCTCCTCCTCCTCGAGGAGGTTGTTCTGTGCCACTTCCTCGCCATCTCGATGAGTTTCTTCGAGTTGATCATAATTTTTTTAGGGTGAGATCACTAAAAGCTCTTGAGTATATTTAATTTTGTAATGGAAAAATGTTGTTAGGGATGAGCAGTGGAGGAGGGTGTGTGAATATATAGACATGCATGGTTAGGGGACCAGGCAATTGAAGGAGATAGAAAACACTTGCAAGTGTTGTGGTGTAGCTGTCGCATGCAATTTGGATTATATTGTGAAGGGTTGGAGGAGGTTGAGATAAGACCATGTGGTTGGATGAGATGGGCATGTCTGGATATAGTTGGGTTATCACCTCGTGAAGGTAGGCCATGCATTGGGACCATGTTTATCTTCTATAGTTCTGTGTGTGTGTTTAATGGTTTTTAATTATTATATATATATGTACTCCTTGGTCATTACAGAGATTAGGAAATTAAACGTGTGGAAATGAATGAAATGAAAAAGTACTTTACGTGGATAGAATTTATTTTAAGTTCCTTGGACATAATTAATAAGAGGAATCATCAATGTTGTGTAGTTAATTAACGAATTTTTATGTAATCTTTTCTATATAAATAGTTTATAACTTAGGCCTGAAATTAGTGGGGGCAAGGGGGGATTGAATAATCCAAAAACAAGGAATCATTTTCAATACAAATGTAAGTAACAAAAACTTTGTAAAACAAAAAAAATCCAAACTAAGAAATGGTTGAAATTGGAGGAGCTGATTCGGATCCTCTGGGAAAATACTTGAGGGTATTCATGTGTCATCCAAAAGAAAAATCACATAAGTAAAAAAAATCACTTTCATTGAAATACTCTAACCTTAAATGATAGGAAAATTTTTCAAATTTACCTTAATTTTATAATTAATGTCAAGAATAACATTTTTAAAAAATTATTTGCATTAATAACCCTCTATCCTTTTATTGACCATTTGGCAGTGATATGTCAGCGCCATCTCACAATCCTATTTTTCTTTTTATTTTTAGTTTTAAGTCCCCACAAACCATCATATTTAGTGATCGATCCCTCCCTTCTTCGTATTTAGGTTTTAGTCCCCAGATTTAAATGATAGTTCCTTTTTAGTCCCTAAGAGGGATCTATCCATAAATTATTTAATTTACTTTTTAGTCCATGTGAGGGACCTATCCATGAATTATCCTTTAAATCGGGGGACTAAAACCTAAATACGAAGAAGGAAGAGATCGATTACTAAATATGATGATTTATGGAGACTTAAAACTAAAAATACCTTTTTCTTTTTATTTAATGATTATCACAATTTAATGAGAGTAACATTATGAGCTTTATATGCATATGGTCCCATGTCATTATTTACTTTAATCTCATTAATTGAATCCTCTTTATCTCTCATACTTAATTTAAAATAGGGTTTTTTTTTTTTTTTGCAGGTATACCATTTAACAATATGTTATTTATTTTTATACCATTACAAAAAACATATTTATTATTATATCATTGCAATCTTTATTAATAAAAAAATGTTCTAATCTGTTACCTTTTATAGCCAAAATCAAATTTTACTAGAGTTAACTTTTAACTAGATAAAGAAAATGACCAAAATGTCCTTATTATAATATTTTCATAATGTAAAGAATATCAAGTTTTTGCATATATATCCTTCAAAAACTTGTTATTTGTGTTTATACAATTAAAAATAATGTATTTATTTTTTGTACCATTAAATTATTTAGTAATTTTACATATTTATCACTCTAATTATGTTTTATCATATTTTTAAATATGTTTATTGATGTCATTAAGACATACAAAATATCACAATAGGTTTACTTTCTACGTACATATACAATCACACAAACATATAAACACAAACTCTCCAACAATATTTATAAATAAAAAAAATATATATTTGTTTTATATCATAAAAAATAGGATTTTGATATTTAAATAAAAATGATAATTAAAGAAAAATATTTTAAAAATACATTTTAAATGTCAAAGATTTATTTACTATTAAAGATATCATAGTCTTTAATATTCAAAACTGGTGCTATTTGATAATCACAAAAAATAATAGTTTTTTTGCATATGTAACATAAATATTTTTTTTAATACCATTAAATTGTTTTTCCATGGTATAAATATAAATTTAACATTTTTTATTTTTTCCATGGTATAAAAATAAATATAATTTTTTGATGATATAAAAATAAGTATTGTATTCTGTAAGGGCAAATATAAAAATAATGTAAGGGTATTTTAGTCATTTCTCTATGACTTTAACGTGGTCAGTTAAAAATTTGATGAACTTAACTAGGATGATAAAAATACATAATTTTTAAATATTTTAATGGTATAAAAGTAAATAGACTATTTATGATGATATAAAAATAAATAACATATTTTTCAATGTTAAAAATGCAAAAAACCCTTTAAAATATTCTATCAAGCAAAAGAAAAAAAATTCTATACCTCATTCTTGTCATTACGAGTGACAAATGATGACGTGGTGGCCTTGTCAAATGGTCAAAAAATAATAATAATAATGAAAAAGGGTCATTTATGTAAATATTTTTTTAAAAATGCTACTTTTAACATTAAGTATAAAATTAAGTTCAATTTGAAAATTTTAATTACATAATACTAAAAAAACAAAAAATGTTATATTCAGTCACATTTACCAACCAAAATTCAGACATCAAATGTTTTCATTTTTTTTTAAATAGTAAACATCATCTAATAAGATATATGCTTTGATAAAAAGTTTATATCGCTCTATTTCGAATTGAATGAACCCATTTTTAATGAGTGTAAGAAAATATTTAATGAAGTATATACAACATCTAATGAGGTATATGCTTCACTGACTTTCTAACATAGTATATAGGACTGTGTTTTTTACTGAAAAAAAAAATCGAGTGTAATAGCACTTAAAAAAAATTCATGCATGCACAATTATATAAATTTTTGTCATGTGACATTTATGATTGAACGACGAACCTATCATCTAGGTCTCTAATGCAACTAAAAATGAGATGGAGACTGTTTATTTATGATTATTTGGGGGTTTGGAAAGGGAGTTGTATGTTACAATTGCCCGAGGTGGATATGTTTGAACTGTATATATCACAAGAAAGGGAATCAAGAAAGTGAAAACAAGTGTGCATGGTGAGCAGTACGAAAGGAAAGCAAAGTATAATCATATATGAGCAGGGGTACATCGACCGTGCCAAGGACGTGAATTAATCACATGCAAGTGAAAGAGACTACCTCGATCTTCTCAAAAAAAAAGTTAAAGAGACAAACAAGAGACTTGTTTAATCGAATATATATGACTGGTGTGAGTCGGTGCCCGTATCTCAATGGACCCACGTAGAGATCTTTTTTTAGGGTTCGGTTGTTTTGACTCTGGTCCCTGGTTTCCAAATGTTCATGAAATTAATAAGTTTCGAATAATTAATGGAGTTTGGTTTTATTACAAATCCCAGGGTTTAACTTGATGTGATCCTAACCATATGCACATATACATGTTTGGTGTGGCCAATGACAAATAGAAAGATCACCAGCGTATGATAAAAGGAGAAAAAAAAATCATAATCTTAAAATGTTTAAAATATGAGAATGTCACAAGCTAATATCTTGTTAGAGAATTAATTATGAGATCTGGGTATCTCATCTCCAAATTTTTTATTATCTCATGCATGTTATAAGTCTTAGGGAACACATTAAAGATCGTACCTTATAGTGAGGCCAGTTATGGGCATGGAGAGGATATGCTTGTTGGGTTGGAGAGGAGATGCAAAAACCATGGGCTGATTGATTACGTATATGTGAATATAAATCGGCTGGTGAATTTATTTATAATGTTTGGATGTTGTTGAGCAATCAACATTGTATGTGTTAAATGTTCTGTTCGTGTTCAAACAACAGATGGGTCCATATGAGATTTTATTCATCTATATCTACATTGATAGCCACCATATGATTTGATTCCTCTAGAAATACATTAAAAGCCAAAAAAAAATATCTATTGCCACCATTGGATAATGGAATAGGATAAGATTTTTTATTCACAGAGATGACAATTCTAACACTTAATTTATATTCTTCACATTATATTTGTTTTTACCCAGGTGGAACAGGGAATATGTAATGTTTGATTTTGACTTTTCTTTTAAATTAAGCTAGGGATAAAAGTGGAATAGTAGTAGATAAAGAAACTTATTTTTCAAACAAATCAAAACTTTCCACATAACTATTCTGCTATGGTATAACTATTCTGCTATCGTCTATTTCAGATAACAATTAATTAATACCATCCGTAGTGCTTCAGTGCCCAAAATATATGTTAGTTTTGTCCAAGACAAATAATAATTCCCTTTCTGGTAGTCACTAACCGGGCGAGAATATTAATTGGAATTGGACTTGAAACCTTCTCCCCATTTAAATGTACATGTGCGTCGATCACCACCTGTAAATAACAACAAAATAATTCCTCTGTAAAAGGTGGATCAAATAATAATAATGCACTGACATCACTAGTCAATCAGGCTAGCTAAAAAGTGGTTCGTGATAGTAGACATGCACATGGAGAAACATCACCACAAAGAAAGATACACATGCATGGCTTTACAACTTAATACATGCAACTTAATTGTATGTTCCCTCACATCACCCTTTCCCATGTTTCTGTTAGAATATAACAATGAAACGAATGAATCAATTGTATTATTAAGGTTTGTAACCAATACTTATAGTACAAAAACGGAAACAAGGAAAAGACTAATCTACCCTTAACCCTAGCATATATATACATTTAACACCCCCCCTCAAACTCATGGTGGATCATACACCGAGAGTTTGCTCAACAAGAAATCATGCCGCTGAAGTGTATGAGACTTTGTGAAAAAATCTGATAACTGAAGAGAAGAAGAAATATATGGGAGTGATATAGTGCCCGCAATAAAATGATGACGGACGAAGTGACAATCGATCTCGATGTGCTTCGTACGTTCATGAAATACTGGATTGCTAGCAATCTGAATGGCGCTCTTGTTGTCACAAAATAGGGGAGTAGACGCAGATAGAATGACGCCCATGTCAGAAATGAGGCGTCGAAGCCAAACAACCTCAGCAGTAGCAGATGCCATAGCACGATATTCGGCCTCAGCACTCGAACGAGAAACAATGTCTTGTTTCTTGGCCTTCCAAGATATAAGAGAGTCCCCAAGAAGAACACATATACCAGTTGTGGATTTTCGATCTGTGACATCTCCTGCCCAATCAGCATCAGTATAAGCGCGAAGTTCAAGAGTAGAAGAAGACGGTAACAGCAGAGTACGAGATATAGTGCCACGTAGATAGCGTATAATCCGAAGAACTGCTGCATAATGAACAGTACGAGGGGCAGCGACAAACTGACTGACAATATGCACAGCATAGGCAATGTCAGGACGAGTGACAGTGAGATAGACGAGGCTTCCAACAAGCTGTCTATAACGAGTAACATCAGAGAGTGGTTCTCCATCGTCAGGCCGGAGCTTAGCATGAAGCTCAATAGGAGTGGGAGAAATGCGATCATCAGTTAGACAGGCACGGTCGATCAAGTCAGCAGTATACTTGCGTTGTGAGAGAAGATAACCACGCGGAGCAGAAGCAACTTCCAAGCCTAGAAAATAGCGAAGTTTGCCAAGATCTTTCATCTCAAATTGACGCTGAAGATGTTGCTTGACCGACTGTATATGAGACGAATCATCGCCGGTGATGATCATGTCATCAACATAAAGCAACAAGATAGTACGATGAGGACCAGATGTGTGAACAAATAAAGCTGGATCAGAGGAACTCGAAGCAAACCCAGCAGCACAGATAGCATCAGTGAATCGAGCGAACCAAGCACGAGGAGCCTGCTTGAGACCATAGAGAGCGCGGTGAAGATGGCATACATGACCAGATGAATGAGGAAGACCCGGAGGAGGAGTCATATAAACCTCCTCTGATAAATCACCATGAAGAAAAGCGTTCTTGACATCAAGCTGATAAATGGGCCATTGACGAACAGAAGCAACAGAAATCAAAGTACGAACAGTTGTCATCTTTGCTACAGGAGCAAATGTCTCATCATAATCAATACCATGCTGCTGAGTGAAACCACGGGCAACCAAACGAGCCTTGTGACGCTCAATCGAACCATCAGAGTTGGTCTTGATCTTATAAACCCACTTACAGCTGATAGGAGTCTTCCCTGGAGGAAGTGGTACAATTTTCCACGTATGAGTGCGTTGTAATGCACTAAGCTCCTCTGCCATAGCACCTTCCCATTCTGGAATGCCGACAGCCTCACGATATGATTGGGGCTCCCAGTGAGTGGAAACAGCTGAAAGAAAACACTGAAAACTAGGAGAAAAAGAATCAGAGGCAACCAAGCTGAGTCGTTGAGGAGGTCGACGAGCGCGAGGCGGATTGCGACGAGGAGCAACTGGTGCGGAAGCAGAATCGTCTTCTGGCGAAGCAGCATCAGGAACAGGTGTAGGAGTAGGCAGAACCGTCCCACGTGAATCATCCGAAGACGGCAAGGGTGAAGATGGGACTGACGAGGAAGAGTGGACAGGTACAGACGGAGTAGATGACTGAGGAGCAAAAGATGAGGATGAGAAATCAGGAATGGAAAAGTCCAAAAATGTGACTTCCTCAACCGTGGATGGGGGAAGAGGAACAGGAGGCGAGCGAAGAGCGTAGTATGGATGACTCTCAAAGAATGTGACATGACAAGATGTCCGAAGACGACGAGCAACAGGATCATAGCATCGATATCCTTTGATCTCATTACTATACCCAAGAAAAACACACATAGTGGAACGAGGAGACAATTTGGTACGCTCAAGAGGAGGAAGTAGGACAAAACACGTGCATCCAAAAACACGAAGACGAGAATAATCAGGAGGACTATGATAAAGACGCTGAAAGGGGGAGATGCCAGCAGTGATAGACGAAGGAGTGCGATTGATGAGATACACGCTTGTAAGAACAGCCTCACCCCAAAACTGAACAGGAACAGAAGCAGAGAGGAGTAAGGACCGGGTCGTTTCGAGGATATGACGGTGTTTGCGCTCAGCAACCCCGTTCTGCTGATGAGCATAAGGAGTGGAAAGCTGCGGTAGAGTGCCTTGGGAGGATAAAAAATCACGAAAAGCACGAGAACAATATTCCCCCCCACAATCAGAGCGAAACACCTTGATGCGTTTGGAAAACTGAGTTTCAACCATTTTAGCAAAAGATTTATAGATGGGTAACAATTCAGAACGACTATGCATCAAATATATCCAGGTAAAGCGAGAGAAATCATCAATAAAAATAACATAATAACGGTTACCCCCTTTAGAAGGAATAGGGGAGGGACCCCAAACATCAGAGTGAACTAGATCAAAAGGAGAAGCAGAAATGTGTTTACTAGTAGGAAATGGAAGAGCCAAGTGTTTTGCCAACTTGCAGCCCACACATGGTTGAAGCTCAGTTTTTGAAAAAGAACCTAAAACACCGGTACTTATTAGATAACGAAGTCGTGGAGGAGAGAGATGACCAAGACGGCGGTGCCATACATCAAAGGAGGAAGGAGAAGAAGAAATCAAGCGAGCAGAAGCTGCGGAAGACGAAGGAATATGAAGATGATCCATGTAGTAGAGCCCACCGCGTCTAGAGCCTGTCCCAATCTGCTTCCCCGTACGACGATCCTGTACAGAACAAGTAGAAGAATCAAAAGTAATGAGACAATCATGATCCGCAATTTTACCAACAGAAAGCAAATTTAGTGATAGACCAGGAACATGAAAAACATCAGGAAGTTGAAATCGATGAGAAGGATCAGCAAGAGAACCAGAACTCGACACAGACAGAGGAGTCCCATCTGCCGTACGAATAACAGGAGTGGGAAACATGCGAGTAGGACAACGAATAAAGGATGCCTGAGAGGTCATATGATGGGAAGCCCCAGAGTCAAGAATCCATGAGGAGGTGAGGTTACCTGTCGCCGCAGTAGAAGCAGAAAAGGGAGCAGATGAGTCACTACCAGTCACTGAGCGAAGCATATCGTGAAGATGTTGTTGTTGAAGGTGGAGCTGCGCAAGACTCTCAGTGATCTGAGAGGAAGAATATGCCGGCGGATCAGTAAGAAACTCAGATGCAACGGCAGCTGCAGGTCGAGGCTGATAGCGACGTGGAGGAACTGTAGGAGGTGCCCGAGGTGCTTGCGCCCGAGGCGCTAGTGCACGTGATGCTGCAGGATCTAGCGGACGAGGTGCTGGAGGAAGCGCTCCAGGAGCTGAAGTGCGAGGTACATAAACAAGAGGAGCACCATCACGAGCACGCTTACGACATTCAGATTGCACGTGTCCAAATTTATGGCAATAATGGCAAGTGACCCGAGTGTAGCGATTGTCTTGACGATGTGCAACATTGACAGAACTGTGATCAACGATAGGCGGAGTGACAACAGTGCGAAGACGCGTCTCCTCAGCAACTAACTCAAAAAGAACCGTATCAAGAGACGGTTTGGGAGAACGATGAAGAATCTGTGCACGAATAGCCTCGAACTCAGGACGAAGACGCATCAGGAATTGGTACAATCGTTGACGATTACGGTACTCACGATAGCGTGTCAGAAAAATACCCTCCATCTGAGGATCCATAGGTGCGAGTTGATCCCAGTAATCAGATAAAAGAGAATAAAAATCACGAATAGACAGCTCCCCTTGATAAGAAGTAGAAATGGCCTGATGTAGATAGAATTCCTGAGCACCATCGGTCTGCGTATAGAAATTCTTCAGAAAGTCCCAATATTCCTTGGCTGTAATAAACGGCTTCAAATGTTTACGGATATTTGGAATAACCGAAGAAGCAATATAAGCTTTCACTCGAGAATCGGCCTCCTTCCATGTCAACAAAGCCGTAGTATATGCCTCAGCTCTGGCCTTGATGGTTGTCTCATCAGAACCCGGTGGAGATAGTTCAAGTACAGGAGCTAGATTAGTGCCAGTAACATGACCCAATAGGCGACGATAATCAAGCTGAAGTTCAAGACTAATAGACCAGACATCATAATTGTTACCATCAAACTTAACATCGATGATCTGAGTGTTATCCGTAGCCATAATAGGCAAAAAGAGAATAACAGAGAAAAATATATGCCTCGGATGATGAAAATATAGTCACAGATGCGTGCAGAACGAAAAATGGAGCAAAATGAGTACCAATATGACTATATTTGGAGTCCGAATGAACCCGTAGCGGCCGAATAAAGAAAATACCGAAAAAGGCGATGACGAGGCGGTAAACGGGTCGCGGAACCGGGTCGGGTCGGGTCGGGTCGGGCAGCTAGTGCCGGGTCGGGTCGGTGCGCTGGAACCGGGTCGGGTCGGGCGCTGAAACCGGGTCGGGTCGGGCGCTGGGGCCGGGTCAGGACGCGCGCGGGCGCTGGAGCTGGGCCGGACGCGCGCGGGCGAGATGCACGGGATCTCGGGACAAATTCCCGGGAGATCCGGGATGTTGTCCGGGACCGAATCCGGGACAGAATCCCAGGAAATCCGGGCTAATCAAAGCGGATCCGCGCTGATCACGCGATTCCGAGACGACGCGCAGGCAGACGCGGACGGTGCGGGCACGGCGCGGACGGGGCGCGGGCACGGCGCGGACGGGGCGGGCACGGCGCGGACGGGGCGCGGACGGGCGCGGGCAGCGCTGGACGGCGCGGCAGGGTGGCGCAGCAGTGCGAGGCGGTGCGGCAGGGTGGCACAGCCGCGGCTGGGCTGCCCGAGGCGGCGCGAGAGGGCGGCGCAGCGGCTGGAGGGGCGGTGCAGCGGCGGCGCGAGGAAGCGCAGCGACGGCACGGGGGCGGCGCAGCGGCGGCTCGGGGCGGCGCGGGGCGGCCTTTTTTTTTTTTTTTTTTTTTTTTTTTAAGAAACGCAGCAGCGGCGCGGGGCGGTGCAGCGGCGGCACGGTGGCGCAACGGCGGCGCGGGGCGACGCAGCGGCTGCGCGGGGCGGTGCAGCGGCGGCACGACGGCGGCGCGGCGGTGGCGCGGGGCGGTGCAGCGGCGGCACGACGGCGGCGCGGAGGCGGCGCGAGGCGGTGCAGCGGCGGCACGGTGGCGCAACGGCGGCGCGGGGCGACGGGACGTCGACGATCAAAGAAAAAAATTGGATTCAAGCTCTGATACCATGTTAGAATATGAAAAGAATGAATCAATTGTATTATTAGGGTTGTATCCAATATTTATAGTACAAAAAGGGAAACAAGGAAAAGACTAATCTACCCTTAACCCTAGCATATATATACATTTAACAGTTTCTTTGGCTATGTTGATGATGTATTGTAACACCGCCCCCCCCCCCCCCCCCCCATGGCCGGCCCTGACTATAGGCCCAGTAGGCAACCGCCTAGGGCCCCTTACTCAAAGAGGGTTCTCAAATCTAAGATTTTTTTTTATATTAAACTTAATAATAATTTTACATCCAATCTATTTTGTAGCCCTAAATTCAATTTAAAAGTGTTTTGAATTTTTTTAAAATAATATACATCATCTAATAAAGTACATATTTTTACAATAAGTGAAACATATACCTCTAATAAATAGCATATATGCATTGCTAAAGTTAGTATACGCTTTGATAATTTTTCATCGACGCATATGAGATTGGAATTGAGGCTGGAATAAAAACTATGTGTAACAACACTCTAAAATTAAATTTTTTTAAAAAAATAACTTGAATATGTCTTCCTATTTATTTTAAATTTAAATTTATAAGTTTTATTTGAAAATGTAATCTTTGTTGGCATCATTATGAAAAGTTTTTTTTTTTTTTGTGATTTTTAAAAAATTTCATCTGTATCTTTATATATTGAATATATTTTTATTATACTCTATTTTATAGGGATTTATTTATTTTCTATAAAATAAATGATCTTATTTTTGTGATTTTTTTTCTTTTTAAAGAAGAACTCGATGAATTTTTTGCTTAGTCTTGATTTTTTTATTACTAACATGATTAAAACATTAACTCAAAAATTTCAATATACATATATAGGCCCCCTTTTATGAGTTGGCCTAGGGCCCCACCTAACCCCCCCACCCTCTCCGGGCCCCCCCCCCCCCCCCCCCCCCCCAACTTGTTTTGTACATTAATTTGTCCATCATAGTGAGGAATACAATTTTCGATTGGTTTACTGACAAAAAAAAAAAAAAAAAATTGTATGTTGTCATTGTTCTTGACCTCTCTTCTCTACTGGTCCAAATGATCACTTCTCCACGGGAGAATCCATGCGTGACCCAATGAGAATGCCATGTACCACATAAAATTATAGAAATTTTTATTTTTAAATTCTTATAAATTATATGATTTAGTAATCGATTCACTACTTCTTCATATTATAGTTTAAGTCTCTAAATTTAAAGAGTATGTTCTTTATTAGTCCTTGAGAGGAACCTATCATTAAATTATTTGATTATTTTATTAGTCCACATGAAAAACTAAAAATAAACATATCCTTTAATTTAAATCTATGGATTTAAATTGAAATACGAAGAAGTGAGAGATCAAATTAATTATATGGTTTATAAAGATTTAAAAGTAAAAATCCTAAAATTATATTGTGTATCGTCACTTTAATTGATATTTATATAAAAAAAATATGCTTGTTTCATCTTAAACAATTTTGTGTGAGGTAGGTGGTGTATTCTCATTGTGACTTGTTCACTGGGATATCATTAAATATTTGATAAAGTGAAACGAGACAGCTAACAGAGTAGACTTTTACTCTACAGTGGGTGACCTGCAATATGTTTTTGGCATTTTATGCATCATTATAGCCTAGGGGGCAGATAAAAACTTCTTGATAAATTAATTAAAAGGGTTTAATTGCTTTACGCAAAATATCTTGTCATTGCTTATTCAAAATCATTGGATTTATAAGATAAAATTTAAGAGCTAGCTTGTTATATCAGCTAGACAATTCAACTATAATGTACATATATATAACTAGAAATAAAACACATTGCTTTAATTAGAAGCCATGGAGAAGAAGCAAAGGTTGACATGTATGGCATTGGGACACAACAGAAGGCCCCGAACATCGACCAGTGGTAATGGACATGAGAAGAGCCTTCTCGACATCTCGCGAGACGCGTCTCCTAAGCAACGACATGACATACTCCATGAACCCAGCATCACAAGGCAGCGTGATATGTCCATCACTGGGAAATCCAAACAAGTCTGCAGACATCCTGAAAAGCTCTCTGAAGACGTTGTTCTTCAGATATGCCAATGGGATCATGAAACGCCTTTCGTCGGTCGTGTACACGATGAAATGACCCTTATCAGCCAAGTCCACGCATCGATCGGTGGTGGCGCTTGTCGACAAGAGGCGTCTCCTCCCCAATGCGGCCAGTCGTTGCCACTTCTTCGCCATGGCAATGAGCCTCTTTGAATTGATCATATTTCTTCTTTAGAAGATAGTGAGAAAGAATTAAAAACAGGTGAGGTTGGTTGTATTGTGTTTGAATGAATATGATTTGGAGGAGAGTTAGTGTATATATAGGGAGGGGAAGGAAAAGGAAAGGCAGTCCCACCATGTGGTGAGTGTTGCTTTCCCTTAGTAGGGTAAGCAAAACCATTTGCGGATTTGTTTGAGTTTGACAGTTTTTGGGGTTGTTTGTGTGGATGTAATGGGGATGCCCAACACTCTCCCACCCCCAATTTAAGAGGATATAGGGGCAAATACACAAAGGGTTAGGTTGTATGTCCTCTGTTTTGTTGTCATGTGCTGAGGAAAACATTGGGTCTTTTCATTTTTGTCTGCAAATGAATTTTGTTATACTAGGGCAATTAGCAAAAATAGCATCGTTTAAACTAATTTTATCAAAAATAGCACCAGATGGAGAATATTTATAAAAACTAGCACTGGTCAGCGTTGACCATTTTTTTTTTTTACACTGGATGCGCCATATATATATATGGCGCCTCCAGTTATTTTGTATTTTAAAGAGAGGCCCATCGCCGGGGAATCCAAACTCATTGGCCGACATTTCGAGGAGTTCTCGAATGATGTCGCTCTTCAGGTACGCTAAGGGAACCACAAATCGACTTCCATCCGATGTGTACACAACGAAATGGCCCTTATTCGTCGTCGTTGCAGTCACTAAGGCCTCAGAGTACTCGTCTGAGCCTCGATATGCGATGATGATCGATGATGGAGTTCTTCTCCTCCGTGAAGCCGCCGCCCTCCACCACTTCCTTGCCATCTCGATGAGTCTATTAGGGTTGAGCATTTCTTTTCCTATGATATGGGACTAATAGTTTATGTGTGCATGGGAAATGGAGGTGATTAATTAGTCTCTTTATATATAGAAGATATAGACAAGCAAGATTGCAAGAAACACCTCTATCATGTGTTAGTGTGATTATGTCTTTTTCTATGGATGAAACCATGAGCTGATTATTTTGAGGTGGACAGTTACTGGCAGTTGTTTTTTTTTTTTTTTTAGGTCATGTGTGTGAAAATTGTAGGGCCAATACCTCATTTAAGTGTTGAGGGTATTTAAGGGTTATGGTTGTTAATTAATTATGTCCGTTGCATTTTTGCCCGGGCTCCTGGCAACATATTGGTTGAATTCTTTGAATTTGGTCCACGTATATTCGAGGGATCTCATTATTGAACAAGAAACAAAATCTAGTAAATTTTTTTTACATTCATATATTTATGTCTTTGAATTAATAAAAATGATGTTCAGCCATGTATGCAACTCCATGTGCAGCTCTCACTATTTAATTTAAAATATATATTTATTTATTAAAATACATATTATTATATAAATTGAATTATATTACTGTATTTTTTTCTTAAAAAGCAAAAAACATTTTACAGCCTCAGCTGATAGGTGATCAGATCCGTTGATTGGATAATTGAAGATATTTCCCACATGGTGGACTCCTAGCTACATAGCCGCATAGAATTAATCAGGCTTTTATGCATGTGCACATGGTGGGACAAGATAATACACGCTTCTCAATTGCATGTAATCCAATTGTTATTTAAATTGGAAAGCCCTATGTATTTATTAAAGATTATGTACTTCCAAAGCTTGCATTTGTCAGATGTTAACAGTCGTTCAAGAATGATCCATATATGTATATTATATTATGCATCACCAAGCCCTAAAAGAGATTTTACTACATCCAATTCCATTTTGTAGGGCTACTTTTAATCCTACAAATGTATAAACACTCGTATAAAAATAAATTCCTTATTTATATGTATTCTTACAAAAGAATAAAATTAAATTAAAAGTGAGATTCAATATATTTCTCCTTGTAAAAGCATTAAAGGAAAAAAAAAAATTCCTTATTTAAGATGCTAGTCTTCCTTCCAAACCACAGAAAAAAAAAATGCTAGAAAATATTATAAAAAACCATTCAGAAGGCGGTATAATCAATCAAATAAAATCATGTTCAAAAATCCAGAAAAGATGCCAGTCTGTCTGAGCAAAATTATAAAGCAAGTGTACTCTATTACACTATGTATTTTTAAATTAATATATCTGCGAAAGTGGTTACAGTAACAATAGGACATTTTTCATACTTTGTGTTTGCAACATTTTTTTTTTTTTTTGGTATATTTTGTGTTGTAACCTTTACTACTAGGCCCCAAGTTGTGATTCAATTGCATCTAAGGACAAGTGTTGGGCTTAGGACTACGCTGCAACTTGTAGGTTGTCTCGCAAATCTAATCATCAATCAAATAAATATTCTCAGCTGTCACACTTTGGGCAATATATAATTCCAACAATGGCATGTGCATGATCATCAACCATGTCTCTTGATTGTATGTCTCAACACCTGCCCTAAATACATTGTCTACACCTCTGTTCGATGGGGACAGGGTTTGAGAACCGGAATTTACAACTTGTTGATGATGTTGTTCAGTGTGTCCAAGTTGGCTAGCTAGCTAGGCTTGTCATGGCTGGTGGCTGGTGCATTAACCTTAGGGTGGTGACATGATTGGAGGAAGTCACGACTCTTTTTTTGAAGGTGACATGTTACTTGCAAACGTTACGGTGGTACACATTTATTCTTGCAATCCTAGTCTAATATATATTTTTTATTTTATTTTTTCGTTAAATGTTTTCTTCATTAGGTGTGTGTGTCTCTGTGTGTATTACAAAAAAATTAAAACATGTTGAAACTGTAAAAATGACCATGAATATTATTGGGTGTAATATTTTTATCCTTGAGTGCTGCTATACTCAGTTTTATTCTCAGTCTAAAACAAAGACCCTATATACCTCGTTACAGATTTAATTAAGCATATATCTCTTTTTTTTTTTTTTTAGAAAGGTAGTAATTTGCTACCCGATTCCATTACTGAATATTGAATTACAAATTCTGAACGGGATGGGGGGAGGGTAAGGAGGGGATACATAAAGGAAAACAGAAAAAGAGAGATGGATTATGTTTCGAAGGCAAGCCCATCACGGGGACACCTCCTAGGTAGAAGAGGGTTCTAGCCCGAGAGATATCGACCACTGCCTGTCACACCCCATGCATCATCAGATAACTGTTACGAATCGATATTTCCCACGCCCGTGCGAGGCCTCGACCCCATTCTAACACGCTAGTGAGAAACAATCCCACATGTTCTCAAGATATGGCCTTGTTCCTCTAAAAATAGCCTCGTTGCGCGTTCTCCATATCGCCCACGCCCCTGCCTATACCTCGTTAGATGATGTATATACCTCATTGAATTTTTTCTTACACTTGTTAAAAATGGGTTCATTCAATTTGAAATACAGTGATGTGCACTTTTTATCAAAGCATATACCTCATTAGATGATATTTAAAAATAAAATAAAAACACGTGAATTCTGAGTTTTTGTTGGTGAGTTTTTGTTGGTAAATGTGACTGAGTGTATCTTTTTTCTTTCATCCCCAGCAACAAATTTTTAGTGTCATGGGCCTATGAAAAATCTCTCGAGGAAATGGGCTCAACCTTAATGGATCAGATTGGACCGTGCTCCATCTAAACCTCACAAGGTGAAGCGAAATTGGGGTGGATTGAATTTCCTTTTCCAGGGTATTGATAATTAAGGTCAGTCCAATAAATATAGAAAAACGTAACATATGAAATCTTAACTCTATTAGACAAATATATATTCTATTATTAAAAAAATTTAAAAAATGCTTATTTGAATGTGTACTTCTCTTTTGTGATTTTGTGAATGTACATCATCCTTTTAAAAAATTACAAAATGTGATGAGATTTATTACAAGAATGATTGAGTGAAAGCCAGCATGTAACATTTTCTTTACTTTTGTGTGTGTAACAATGCTAGCTCATTGTCGAGAGCATGATTAACCCAGGCCTGGCCCTGGGTAGAGGCCACCAAGGCCACTACTAGGGCCCCAGGCCCATCCATGCCCTTAGAGATTTAAGCAAGCCAGCCATGAAATTGTTTTTTTTTTTAACTCAATCAGCGCATGAAAAAAAAACATTTAGTTGTTTGCATGCGTGGTTGACAGATGGACCATTGCATACCATTACACACCCCAAGACCCACAGGCCCAACAGAATATCCCCAAGTATCCAAAACTGAAAACCCAACCTATTAATTCCTATCCCAAACCATTTTTTTTTTCCAACCGTCCCCATTAAAATCTCTAAAACTCCTCCCCCATCAAATCCCTAAAAACCTTCCACACATTCAGCAATGTCTCCAAGTGCTCCCTATGTGCCATTTCACATCTCCAAACCTCTCCAACGTCTTTCTCTCCCACACATATTCTTCAAGCATTCAAGCCACCATCTCTCTTTATATGTATACCATTTCATAAGAAAGATTGAATGGATTAACTCTATTATCCATTGAAAAAAACAAAGTAGAAAAACTTGATTATACAAGTTTAATTAGTATTTTTTCTGCTCAAAATGCAAGAAGAATAATTTTCAAATGATATTTATTTGATTATTTTTTTTTTTTTGCTATTGTATCTTTTTATTTTATTGATCTTAGTACGAATATAATTTTGTATGGATTATTATAAGTGTTTTCTGATATAGTTGTTATAAGAAATTTTTATTTAAGATGTTTCAATTTTAAAATATTGTATTTGTAATTTTATAATATTAATTTTGTTTCGATGTTATTTTGTTATTATTTTGTAATCTAAAATTATTATATATGTATGTGTATATATATTATATTTATTATTCTAAAAAATTATTGATTAATCCCCGCCTAGTCGATTAATTCCTGATCCCTTCTCAACAGTCCCATTAGGACCTCAGCGCTTTTACAACATTGATTTTGATAAGCAAGTGTATAATTTTTTTTAAAAAAATAATGTATACTACAATTGGGGTTGCATACATACCAGTTAGCTAGACACATCATTTTTCATATTTAATTAAAAATACAATTTAAAGTATTAATAAAACATTTTTTGTTAAACGCTTAAAATTATGTTTTGTCCTCTGTTAAAATAGTGATTCCTCGTAAAACAATCAACTATATATTTTGTAAGGATTCTCATTTAGTCTGAAATCCGTACGCTCGGCCCACCCGACCCGCCCAGCCCGGACCCGTTGACGGACTGACAGGTCCACCACCCTCTTACGTTGAGGGGTGGGGGCCACCTGCCCCTCCCACTAATTAATGGGGAGCTCCCTCCATTAATTATTTATACTCTGCATCATAAAGAGACACAATACAAACAAATTGTTTCAACATGCTCATTAAGGACAAAATTCAACTTATTTAGCCTATAAATCTCACCTATGCCTAACCCCAAGCTGGCTGGACAGGCCCATTCAGACCCAGGTCACGGGCAGGGCCTGGGTCTAATTTTTTTAGCTCCAGATCGGTTCGGTCCGTTGTTGATACCTAATTTTTTATTCATGAATTTTGATAGAGATGATGAACGAAACCACCAAAACCGTAATAGGAAACACACGAATACAATCAATGAAAACCAACACCACCACAATTTACAAGGCCAACACGAAAAGTCGGGATATTGCAGTGTAAGTCCTTTCATTAATTTCGAAACTAGAAATGCAAATGTATATGGAGTGACCTGTTTACACTTCCATTCACAAGCACGTACCTATGAACAAGCAGGAAAACCATGTTACAAAAGAATCATATAAAAAAAAAAAATTGAACCCGAAGAAAACTCATGAGAACAAAACCGGCCAAGGCACGAAAGTGATCCAAATCATCCACATCTCATCACAGTTGATGATGAGAAGAACAAACCAATCACAACATTAATGGAAAATGCTTTTACTGATCAAAGAGCAAGCATACTCCATGAAAACTCCATCACAGACCAGCTTGATAGGTCCACTGTCAGGGTATCCGAACACGAACTCAGACAACCTGAAGAGCTCTCTGAAGATGGTGCTCTTTAAGTACACCAAAGGAACCACAAAGCGTCTGCCGTCGGAGGTGTACACCACGAAGTGTCCCCTTTTCGCCACCGATGAACGGTTGATCAAACCAAAAGCCCTCATCAGCTTTTGGAGAAGCCTCAACATGGTTTCTTAATTCTACTTGAAGTGTCTTTGATATGTGTTAATGTTAGGGCTACCTTTGTATATCTATATATAAAGATGTAGTCCAAGGTGCAAGGAATCAATTATTGAATTTGAATATACTTAGGTTGAAGGAAGAAACTAAGAAGCCACGTTAGAAAAGGATGAGAAAATCAACAAGTAATAGTTACCATGCATGTTATTGGTCAACTGAGTTGGGCTATTTATCATACTTTGTTGTTGCTAGGAAACCCAGGTTCTTCTCTTAAGTGACGAATTTTATTTGACTGAAGACTGGTTTTTGTTATGGATGTGACTGTTGCTTGAGTTCTTCTTGGGAGGTGGTAACATTTTAAGGTAAGGGGAAAGGTTGGTAGTGGTCCAAGGCATATGTCATGTATGCATGTGTAGTGAGGTTGATTTCAGTAATGGAATTTGGCCTTTGTCTTGGATTATTGGAGAACTTCGTGGGGTCAGTGAAATGTGACCAAGGTCACGTACGTGGTCCATAATATATTATAACGCAGCGTAAAACGATGAAAAGATTCAACCAGCGTTAAATCTCATAAGCTTCTTAAATCCACAAGGAATCCTTAAATCGACAAGGAAAAAGGCTTCAAAATAGAAGAAATTCAAAATATTATTGATAAAAAACTGTCAGCCCTAGATTACAAGTCTGCTATTTATACTAATAACATAAAATTTAAAAAAATTACTAAAAATAGTAAAATTCAAAAAATAATTTTTCTGATTCTATGAGATCCTAAATGATCATAGAAATTGATAGAAATCAATTCCGATCTGTTATGATTGAAATATCACAAATCTAAAACTTAATAAAAATAATAAAATCGCTAATTTAAAGGCCTAAATGAATTAATTTTAAAAAATAAGAATTATTAGTTGTGTAACAACTATTCCAGAAGATCTCCTCCATATATTTCACCATGTAAATTTTGGTGCGATTCTGAAATCGTGACCCTTGATTTGTAATTTATTTGGTGGCCCTCTTTTGGTGGTCTCATCTGCATATTCTATCCTACATCATCTTATCACAAAATAAAAATTACATCTCATAGTATATTTAATTAGATTGTAATGACCAAGGTCAAACGCAGTTTAGGTACCATAAGTGTCGTCCATTTGTACTAAAATGTTGGCATATCATTGCAATACGCGGCACATTTTCACTTTTTATATGAAATTAATTTACTCTATTTATCCATTATATTATACATATTTGTGTAGATACATTTTACATGAAACATGCAATCCATGTATCGAATACGAAATAGGTAGTTCGTATTCAAATTTTACAGAACATCCATAATTGAAGTATTGAACAATCCATGTCTTACGAATGCATGCATGCTGAACACAAGTGAATCCTAATTATAATAAAATATGCAAGATAAAATTAATAATCACCTGAATTATTCAATTTGAGTTTGTATCTGAATTTTTTCAAATATAATATTTAATATCTGAATGTGCGTCTTGATACAAAATTTCATATGATTTATTTCTATCTTTTTTGGATTCAAATATAGATTGGATGCAGAATTTTCTTGAATTCGCTGTTGGTTGAAGTAAGCTTAAATTCTAGATTTGGACATGCATCACTCTTCAACACGTGACTGCAAATGAATTTATTTTCATACGTGGTATTCAAAATCAACAATTGTGACTTGAGAGATGCGACAGATCAACAATTTCCACTTGCCACCACTAGGGGCCGGGTTCCTTCTCAGCTAACACGTTTGAAATTTTTTTGGGGGCAACTATACCAACCCCATCAGTTATTCTCCCTACCCCACCATTGAAAACTTAAAATCCAGTTTTCTAGAAGAATGCAACCCAACCCCCATCCCCGAGTGTATCAGCGCCTGAGCAACAGAAGGGAAGAGCTGTTGGGATTATGTCTCGATTCGGTGTATCACATCGGATGGCCATTATGAAACCATATTAGGTTGGACACCTAATGAGTTGAATATTATTTAAGATTTAATCTTAATTAATATTTAAAGTGAATCTCCTAAAATAGGAAACAATATTTGTTTGTTAATTAGGAGAGTAAATATCTCCTAATTAATTGGAACAATATTTGTTTGTTAATTGAGAGATTACTTGGAAATGAAATTATTTATCTCTATAAATATCTTCTAGGGTTTCATGGCAAGACTAGGCAATGTATACAATGTAGAGATCCTAAAAGAAGGTTGAGAGGGTTCTAAGAGAAGGTAACTTCATGGGAGAGGTTGAGAGTCTCTTAATATATTTCAACTATCAAAGTGGATTCTCTGTTTTTTGCCCCGTGGATGTAGGCCTAGGCCGAACCACGTATATCTTGTGTTCTTCGTGTGTTGTGATGTTTCGTTCTTATGTTCAATCTCGTGTTTGTTGGTGGCTTCCGCGATAACCTTCCCAACAGTGGTATCAGAGCTCCAGGTTCTGACCTAGGAGGACGAGATTTGAAAAACGAAGATTAATGGCGACACGGGTCGATGAATTCATACCATCGACGAATGTATTGTTGGAAACTCCAACAACGGTGTGTCGTACATGGTTTCATGCGAAGAAGAAGAAAGAAAAAAAAATCATGCAAGGTTGCATGGAGCTTTCGGTGGTGGAAGAGGCATATCTATTCAGGTGTGCAATGATGATACCAATTTGTTGCGGGTCCAAGATCCACCGAGAAGCAGACGTGCAAAGACGCTCGGGGTGCAAAGTTCGCAGTGACACGCGGAGGCACGTGGGCGAATCACGTGAAGCGTGGGTGCGGAGTTTGTACAGAAGAAGATGGAACAGTGCAACACGGTCTAAAGCGTTCTGAACCGGGTATGGGAGGAGCAGCCCCATGTGGTTCAGTTAAAAGAGCGAGTCCAGTCATCTCGCGAGCGCGTGTGTGGCATGTTCAAGGTGGAGGTAAGATCCAGATCTTCTTCGGAGATCCACGAGGAGCGTGGAATAGATGCATGTGAAATCAAGTCATGGCATTGACTTGAGGATGCGTGATTACTGAGTCCGACTCAGGGGTTGATCCATGATAAGGCGAGCGCAGGCTTATGGATCCAACAAAATTGGGCGGTGCAGACGTCTGGAGGAAGAAGTTCCTAAAATCCATTCAAGGTGGAGTTCTGAGGAGCGGGTCTAGCGCACAAAAAGACTCGTGATAGCGACTTGAAGGCTGGTGAGGCTTAAGGAAGTCGAAGACCACTTGATTGCAAGTGGAGGTGCATAGTTGCTCGCGCGGTCGTGCTTCAAAGACGACATGGAGCAAGGTGGAGACATCAACGAAAAATCTTCTAAGGGGTTCGAGGAAGTCCGAGCTTATCGGATACGAGCCAAGGTGGAGATTTGTTGGGATTATGTCTCGATCCGATGTATCACATCGGATGGCCATTATGAAACCATATTAGGTTGGACACCTAATGAGTTGAATATTATTTAAGATTTGATCTTAATTAATATTTAAAGTGAATCTTCTAAAATAGGAAACAATATTTGTTTGTTAATTAGGAGAGTGAATATCTCCTAATTAATGAGAACAATATTTGTTTGTTAATTGAGAGATTACTTGGGGAGGAAGTTATTTATCTCTACAAATATCTTCTAGAGTTTCATGACAAGGCTAGGCAATGTATACAATGTAGAGATCTTAAGGGAAGGTTGAGAGGGTTCTAAGAGAGGGTAACTCCATGAGAGAGTTTGTGAGTCTCTTAATGTATCTCAACTATCAAAGTGGATTCTCTGTTTTTTGCCCCGTGGATATAGGCCTAGGCCGAACCACGTATATCTTGTGTTCTTCGTGTGTTGTGATGTTTCGTTCTTATGTTCAATCTCGTGTTTGTTGGTGGCTTCCGCGATAACCTTCCCAACAAGAGCTAGGAAGAAGGGATCAAAAGGGTCGTTTGCGGCTGAGGATGAGGAGACAAAGTGGGCAGCGTGGATGATGACGAAGGAGTGGATGATGGGCAGTGTACCATTCATCATCGATATAGGCATGAAGTCATGAACTCCGAACCCAAACCCTAGCTCTCTCTCCTCTGCCCCCATTGAAAACCTAAAATTTGTTCCCCATTTGCTGATCTATTTTTAAATTGTCTTTGTTTCAAATGAATGGATTGGAGTTAACTGATTTATATTTTTATCTTTTTGTGGTTTCTGATATGTAAAGATTGGGTATTTTTTGTTATTTCCATTCAAAATATGATTTTTGGTAATAGAAATGAATCCTGGTATTGGATTCATTGAATACATGTTGATTTCAAAATTTGAGAGGGTGAGTTTTGGTGAGTTTTGAGTTTTGACGGTCGTCGGGGGAGCATGGGAGGAGCTCGGACAGGGGCCAGAGGTTGAAGAAGTAGAAGAGAGAGAGAGGGATCTCTAAACTGTTAGGGGTGGGATTGCAAAGTGTTATCTCATCTATGTTATGAAGGGGTGGGTTTATAGTTTTTTTAAAATAGACTGGGTGAGTCAGCTAATGGGGTGGGTTAGATAACTATTGGGATGAAAATAATACCCCCCAAATTTTTCTCCAACAAATATTGCTACATCAATGGAAGGCCGCCTTTTAGTTTTGACATTTAAAAAATCGTGGATGGAACTAATATGTTTTTTATTGTATATATAGTGAAATTGTGGATATTTTTATTTCAAAAAGAATATATGAATTTATAATAGACGAGAGAGCTGATAAAAAAAGAAAAATAAAAAGGTGATGTTTATGTAGAAATCGTTGATAATTTGAAATGCAAAATGTGAGGATAAATAATGGCTAACAGTCTAAGAATGCATGGTTCATTAAGATACTAATGTGGATTAGTGGATATATGTTAATCAATGTCTCACTTCTTTTGGTTTATTCCTCACCATCTGTGAATTAAGTGACTGTATCATTACGTGGCTCATCTCCCACGATGACCCATTAATTAATGAATATCGGTCATGTATAAATTAATTTAATCTACTTCATTACATGGCTGATACATCTCTCATGGTCAATAAATTATAATGATATTTTATTTATATTTTTAATATCCTATATTCCACGTAGGGTTCATATCTTTGGTCAGAAGCCCAACCCGTCCAGCACGGGCCCGCTAATGGGCCACACAGGCCCGGCTCGTTCATAAAAGGGGTCGGGCTTGTGTCTCACTTACGGTTGGGCCCGGTCCAAGGGTCTGCCCGAACTTGGCCGGTTTGGACAGGCCCGCCCAGGGCCCAATCTAAGGGCCCGTGGGTGCCCATGTGGGAGGGGGGCCAGTAGGCCTGTCAACGGGTCGGGTCCAGACCCGGACCTGATTACACGTGTAATATACCCAACCCGATTTGGGTCCGACCTGGTGGACCCGAACAAACAAACGGTCGGGTCCGGGTCCGGGTCCACCCCGCCCCAACCCGTTGGACCCGAGACCCGATTGTTTTATTAAAATATGTTCATATATTACAAGACCATTAGTATTAGTTGATACATAATTTTATTTCTTACTTAACTTATTTTTGTATCTACAAGTTCATAAATCATAATCATAACAAGCCTATAAATCAGTTTGTTTTGGACAATTAACTTATTAGCTTTTAAATTTGTATGATTAATTAGTTTGTTGCATGATTTATGTTTATTATTTAGGTTAATGTGTTAGTGTTTATTGTTTTGAATGTTGTTTAGGTTAATATTGTTTTGAATGTTGTTTAGGTTAGTTATGTTTATTATTTAGGTTAATATGTTTTTTATGTTAGTGATTATTGTTTTGGATGTTATTTAATAATTCATTTACTTCTTTTGAATTGTATAAAATTATATTCAAACATAGTCTCATTAACAAAAATGTTTTATTACAAAAAAATTTCAAATAGAATGATAAGGCAAACAAATACATGAGCTCTTCTCTCTTTTTTTCTTTTTTTTTTTACCCAACCATCCGGGTCGGGTCGGACCCGGACCCGACCCGGGTCCAGGTCCGGGTCCACATTTCCCCGGACCCGCTGGGTCCTGGGTTGGACCCGGACCCGCTGGGTCCTGTCACGGGTCGGGTCCGGGTCCACCCCGACCCGACCCGTTGACAGGCCTCCAGCCACCCCCTCCAAGTTTCGTTTGGGGTGGGGGCAAGCCTGAGTTGGGCCTGGCTCTTATAAAAAATGATAATGTTACATCCAGTCTCATTTCTAGTCTCATATGTTTTGAATTTTTAAAAAAATCGTATATCTCATCTAATGAGGTAGATGCTTTTATAAAAAATGAAGCATGTGTTCCAATGAATTGTATGGATGCATTTATAGAAAATGTAAAAAAATTCTTTCAAAGCATATGCCTTGTTAACATGAGCATATGCGTCGATAACAGATTAAAACCTTAATTGCTTATCTAAATATGTTAAATAGAATTTTAACAGATTTTCTAAATCTGAAAATCACAAAGAAATTCATATCTAATCCTAACTAATAAATCACAAACAAACTTCATATCTATCCTAACTAATATTCAAATTCGAATTCAAATAATTATTTGAAATTCAAATCTAAATATAATAATTAAAACAAATAAAATAAATCCTAACAAACTCTAAAACTGTTAAAAATAATAAAATAATAAAAATTGTAAATCATTTATAATTGTCTATTTGATGGTCTTCAATGCCAATCGAACGGTCCATGATCGTACTGCATCATCAAGCCCAGCCCTAATTCCACGGATATACATTGGTTTTTTTTTTGTATGATGAATATAAAAAGATTTTGCATTTATAAAAGAGGGTACACACATCATCTTCTTTCTACCTCTTGAGTTAACAAAAACATAAAAATTGTTCGTATTTTAAAAGAACAATAACATAAAACAGCGGCAGCACAAAGCCACGATTTGAAACGTTGGAGGAGTTTCGAACAGAGTTTATGTTCGATTAAAAAAAGAGGGCAATGTTGGTCAACGGCGAAGAGGGAGCACCTCGATTCGGATTTGTTGGTCAAAAAAATTGAGGAGCCAATCTAAATAACTGTAAATTTTAAGAGGATTATATTTATTTATTTTTAGGTTATGTGTCGGTGAATTATTGAAAATCTCATGTAAAAAATGAATTTAATATTTAATGTTTAGTTTCTATCTTTTTAAAATAAATAAATTATTTAAAAACTTATTCAAATACACATTATTATTTTAGAACCCTTAAAATACATATTGTCTTCATAAGAATCGCACACATTTAATCTAATGTAGAAACGGTTCATACTAATTTCGTATCAATCATTTTTAATGATTTTTATAACATAAGAGATAACTAAACTTTTTACAAAAATAGATACAATTTGTACTGGTTTTAAAATAATAATGTTTTGGTTGGGGTGCTATTAATAATTAATCTCTTTAGAAGGGGTAGAAAATAAATAATCTAAAATAATTGAGTTTTTAAATAATACGTGATAACTATATAAAATGTTAACAATTAATTTTGATGGAAACTAGATAATTTTTTTTTTTTAATAAAACCTAATTTGTACTTGTGCGCACAATCTGTGCGCACGTGGGTTTTTTTATCAATCTGCTTCGTTTTTCATATTTTTGGTAGTAAAATTAAAAAAGTTCATTCAAACGTTACAACCATTAGATGCCACGTGTGCTGGTGCTAGAAAGCACTAACTTTGCTTTATTCGTCATCACTTGCGTAAAAATAAAAAGGAAAAACAATAATGCTTATCCTTCCCCTCTCCACCACGTAACACCAAAGTCATCCCCATCATTAATGCCCCCCACCCCACTCAAATAATAATTACAATAAATTAGTAACAACTAATATGATTCTTCTTTCATTACCTCTCCCAGAAGCGAAAAATTGCCTCTGTTTAGCCAGCCATACAGACCAATCCTCCAATAAATCAAATAAATGCTCCTCCTCCCCTTCCTAGTCATTTCCAACACACACACACAGAAAAACATTCCCAAAATTAAAAACCGGATAAACTTCTTCCAGATTATCCATTCAAAGATTTGAGGCTATCCACAAGCGCCCATAAAAAGAATAAACAGGGGAAAATTTTTGGAGAGTTTTCACTTGGTAGTCGAGCCACACACAGCTGTTTTCACTTTGACGCGTGGGAGGAGGAGTCGGTGATCGGTTGCGGCCGTTTTCATTAGACCCGCATCGTTTTTTTTTGGTTTTTTGTGTTCAGATTGTCTTCTTCAGTGCGACACGAATAGGTTAATAGTTTTTCGTACACAAAGGGAATCCCTTTTTGTTCTGTTCTGTTCTGTTCTGTAATCCACCACCACCGCTATTAAAAAGGCCTTCGCTTTCCCTTCTATCAACCATGGCTTCTTTTCAGCACTTGTTGTTCTTCTTGTCTCTCTTGCTTTCCACTTCGATTGCTTGTGACCGCTGTGTCCATCAGTCCAAGGCCGCCTACTTCTCTTCCCCTGCTTCTCTGTTGGGTACGTTTTGATTCCTTGAAATCCTTGTTGGGTACATGTTTGGATTCGTTTGTTTGTGCTGAATTTGCATTGGGTTTTCATTTTCATCAGGTGGGTCATGTGGATATGGTAGCATGGCTTTGAGCTTCAATGCGGGATACGTTGCGGCTGCGAGTCCTGATCTCTACAGGGATGGCATGGGCTGTGGAGCTTGTTTTCAGGTACTCAAAAAAAAAATCCAATCTTTTCTTGACCAACATTTAACATAGGTATATGTGTTTTTTCTGATTCGGTTTCGATGAACAGATAAGGTGCAAGAACCCGAGTCTTTGCAGCTCCGGTGGAGTCAAAGTGATCGTGACGGACATCAACAAGAGCACCCAAACCGATTTCGTTCTCAGCACATCAGCTTTCACGGCACTGGCGAAAGCAGGGATGGCCCAAGACATAAAGCGTTTGGGCATCGTTGACATCGAGTACAAGAGGTAATATTTGAATTTTTCATCTTGAGCGTGACATTCCAACAAAAACCCCACTTGCATCATCGACTGTTTGGGTGAACCCCACTTCATACATCAATGATTTTTTATACATTACGATCGTCACTGTTAAGTTTTAACTCCTTGTAACAACAGAATACCTTGTGAGTACAAGGACCACAATCTGTCGGTGAGAATAGAAGAGATCAGCAAGAAACCAAACTATTTAGCCATCAAGGTCCTTTATCAGGGTGGTCAGACCGACATTCACAGCATAGATGTGGCTGAGGTACTAAAAAAAACATTTGATTAAATTGCAATGTAGGTTGAACCACCCAAGTCATCAAAATTGATTATAGTCTAACTTGGTCTATTTCATTAGGCCGGGGGTTGGAACTGGCGTTTCATGACTAGGAACTACGGTGCGGTGTGGAACACGAGCCGTGCCCCGGCCGGGCCGTTGCAGTTCAGGATGGTCGTGACGGGCGGCTACGACGGGATGATGGTGTGGCCGAAGAAGGCGATCCCGGCGGACTGGAAGGCCGGGGCGGTCTACGATTTGGGGTTGCAGGTCACGGCGATGGCACAGGAGGGATGTTCTCCTTGTGACACTAGTGACTGGCGATGATATATTGAGATAGGGAGCCAGAACTTTATATGGCTCAGGCTTATGTAATCTGTTCATACGTTATATATGCAATTTGTAGTTCAAAGTGTGGCATCCGAGTTTTTGTTTCGGATATTAAAGAATGAATTGTATACATGATAATTCAAGGTCCGATTTTGATAATATATGCGTGGGGTTAGTAGAATACATTAGAATTAATCATTTTTTCACAGTTACACCAACTAAATTTTTTATTGTAACAGATTTTTGTTAATTATGTTACATCACTTTAACTTCAGTGTGTGTTTCAAATTAAACTATCAGGTCAATAACTTGTTGTTTAAACTACACCTATTAACATGAATACATAATAAACTAATATAATTTATCGTTATCGTTTCACATCAATGCCTTTTAATTTAATTTGATTTTTGGGGTGTCACAGTTAAAAATCTCATGGGACTGTGGACCAGTTTTTTTTTAATAATAAATAAATAGATGGATATAATTTATCAACCCAAAAGATTATCAGGAAAATGAGCTAAATATTAATCCGCGGAAGGAAAATGTTAGGTGGAGTCATTTTTGCATAGTGTCGTGCATTGATTTTTTAATCTTTTTAAATGTTAGTATTTTTTATAGTTCTAATTTTATATATCTCATTAATTTTTTCATTCATTGTATCAAAGTATATATATCTTGTTAGGAAATATATTTTACATTTCTGTAAATTATATCATTTAATTAAGTATAACATATATTTCATCTTTTATAAAAATATATAATGATAAAATATATGATTTTTTTTAAATGATAATTGGGACTCCAACCATAGCATCTGAATGCAAATCTATTGCTAAACATAAGTTACAAGTTTAAATCCCATAAATATAAATATTTGATTAATACATTATTTTTTTTTATAAATTTTTCATATTAATGGAATATAGATTTTTAACATATTGCCGTTTAAAAACTGGTTTCGAGGATTTTTGAATACGTAGGAATCTTTTCCAAATCCGTCTCTAAACAAAATCAAAAAATTACAACTTAATTAAAATTATAGATATATTTTTATAAATAAATCTTTAAAAACTATAATTTTTTTTTTTTTATAATTTGTGAAGGAACAGTATTTTACAAATTCAATTTTAAAGCCAACCTTTGAAAAACTAAAAACAAACTCACTGCTTGTAAACCGGGTTAAAATCTCACTGCGTGTTAAAATCCACCCATTTACAAAGGGAATCCTTTATTTTCACCGCCTCATCTATTCAACCCACCCGTAAAAAATTAAAATTTTCGTTTTTTTTTACTAAGAAACCCACCCCTGAAAATTAAAATTTTCGTTTTTTTACTAAGCAACCCACCCCTGAAAATTAAAATTTTCGTTTTTTTTTACTAAGAAACCCACCCCGAAACCTTTCTCCTCCAAATCACACCCTTTCTCAAAAGTGCTTCCATGGCGTCGTCGAGGATGTGGATGCGCCTCCGACTCCGACTACACGTTCTCGACGTTGACGGCCGCCTGATCCGGATCCCCCACCCACAGACACCCTGTCTTGGCGACGATGATGTCGACGTAGCCGTAGCCGAGGCGCTTCATCGCCTTGTAATTTAGGGTTTTGGGGGCGAATCCGAATTAGGATGAGGAAGGGCGTCTTCGTCTTCTGGTGGTAGTCGAGGATCGGACCGATGATCGCCCGGTCATAGCCGCGGCTGAATCGGCCGGAGGAGGGGGGTTTGGAGACGGAGAGGATGCCGAGGGAGTGGGGAGTGGAGACCTGGATGCGGAGGCCGGTGGCGGAGATCGCGGCGGAGAGGGACCGCATCGAGCGGAGGAGGAGGGAGATCAGGATCCGGTCGATGTAGGTGAGCGCGGCCTCCTCCGCCGTGTCGAATTTGTTCAACTGCAACATCGCTGTCTCCCTGTTGCCGCCGCGTGCTTCCACAACCTTGTCGGGTGGTGGTGGTATCCCCGCCTCGCAGACCGCAATTTCAATCGTCACGTATCTTCTCCCTGTTGCATATTTAGGGTAGCTTTTATTTTTTGAAAAGTTAAAAAGTTAAAATCATGCAGTTAAATGGGACACCTTTATTTAGAATTGAAAGCTTAATTTCTTTTAATTTTTTTTTCAAAATTCGTGTTTTGAAATGCTCAAAAACAACCTTTTTTTATCAAAATCGATTTTTTGAATTGAAAAATAACTTTCTCTATCAAACATTAATTGCTTTTAAATATTGATTCCTAAATTAAAAAAAAATATCTCAATAAAAGTCAACGTCTAAAATCATCTTAAAAAACAGCTTTATTCCAAAAACTAATTTTCAATCCATGTTTTTAAACGGATCCTAAATTGATAGGTTTGGGTGTTCTAAGAGCCAAGAAGGACGCACATGTAGTCTTGGTATGAAAAAAAATCAATTGTTCTTTATTGATTTTTTTTTTTATGTTTGATTATGTGAATTTTGGTGGTATAAAATTTTGATGAGAAATGGAAATTTGAATTTAGGGGTGGGGGCATCCATGGGATGGTCATGAGGGCCAAGACCATAATCACGAGGTATCATCTTCTCAACTTATGTTTTTAATTCAATTTTTTTTTCTTTTTTACATGTTATGATTGACTTGATTGAAGTCATTAGGGATATTTCTTACTTATATACTTGTTTTATGCCGTGTGGCGTTGATACACACAATCATTTTTGCATTCCCATTCGATTAAGCTAGTATATGCTAGGTTTAGATATCGTAAAAAAATAAGCAATCAATTCAATTGAGTGTGTACTTTATTTTATTTTTTAAAGATTATATTTCATTATATATGTATATATTTTTAAAATAATTTCAAAATATGTTGGGGGTTACAAATGGGACTGTAATTTTTTGATGTATGATGGATTGCATCCAACAATAACCCGTGATTAGTTGGGGTTGAAAATTGGATTTTGAGGATGTTTTTTTTTTAAGGATTATTTTAGATTTTTATAATATTTAGTTAGGTTGTTATCTGTTTGAGATTTGTATAAGTTTACTCAGATCTTTTTGAATTTTTAGGATTTTTTTTTTGTTAATATCTCAGAATTAATAAAGATTTTTTTTTTTTCATTGTGGTTTTAAGGAGTTTTACGAGAAGAAGCTCCTTATGCGCTGCCACCACTTCGTTTCCCCTAACAATTTCCATGCACCATGTTGCTTTTGTGTGAAAACCCATATCTGGATATATTGAGACCTGGACAGTCTTTAAATCATCTGATACTTGAATGTCAAACTACTTAATCACTTATTTACAGTGTCATATTTTCACCTCTTTTTCTTGTTAAATTGTCTCATTTAGATAAATAGAGAGAATGCCTTGATTCTTAAGGTCTGGTTTGGCATTGGAATAAGAGGTTGAGATAATGAAATAATTTGGTTAAATCACATATTATTTAATATGACATAAGAAGAAAAAAAAAGATGAAGCATTGACAATTGTCCATATTTTGAAAGAAAAAAGTGAAGTTATTTTATTTTGGGTAAAAGATGGAACTGACTTTATCTAAAAATTTTAACCACTTTTTGTAAAACAAAAACAAAAAATTTCATGAAACCAAAACCAACAATATTAATGCTCCAATAGAAATAGTAGACTTGTTATTTTTAAAAAAATATTTGAAGTCATCTCATATTTTAGATTATGTGATCCAATCATCCAAATGCAAAGTTAAGGATAATAACACAAAAAAATAGAGATAACAAAATGCATTATCAAATGTAAATCTGAATAAAAATAATGGTCTTTTTACCTCCATAAATTAGATTAATTTATGCTATATATTTATCTATTTATCAAACTAGACCTAAGAGTAATGTAATTCTTTTGCATCCTGATCATTTGTATATATTTATCTATTTACCAAACTAGACCTAAGAGTCATGTAATTCTTTTGCATCCTGATCATTTGAAAATTTAAAAGAACAGCAGGAATGAGTGATGCCCTCTATGATGGTTAGTTTAGATCAAACAAATTTTTAGCTTACACGGGAATTTAACATGTAAGATTTTATTTTAGGGTTTTTTAGTTTTTAGTCCCTGTAAATATATCTATTTAGGTATCGATCCATCACTTCTTCATATTTTGGTTTTAGTCCCTAGATTTAAAGGATATGTTCATTTTTAGTCCTTCCGATGGACTAAAAATAAAATCAAATAATTTAGGGATAAGTCCCTCCCAAAGACTAAAAAGAAACATATCCTTTAAATCTGGAGTCTAAAACCAAAATATGAAGAATTGAAGGATCGATCACTAAATCCTATGATTTATGGGGACTTAAAAATAAAAATTTTATATTTTTTG
This sequence comes from Acorus gramineus, assembly GCA_030737835.1. Classification (NCBI taxonomy): domain Eukaryota; kingdom Viridiplantae; phylum Streptophyta; class Magnoliopsida; order Acorales; family Acoraceae; genus Acorus; species Acorus gramineus. The sequence continues at coordinate 13,541,689 of CM060856.1, read as the reverse complement.
TGATAAATGTCAGACACTTTCTACCTCGATTCATTGAACAAAACCAACGTACAAAAGTCTGAATGCCACCAAATAGTCGCAATGAGACACAGGAGGAAGAAAAAACAAAACAACAAAACATTTACTGTGCAATCAAGCGGGATCGCGCAAGAACAGCGCCCTAAACGCACGGCCCATTGGCTGAGTCTGCCATGCCTGGGCCGAGGAGTTCTCCGCCCAGACTGAGGCACCGTGGCATGGCGCAATGCAGCGTCCCTCAGATCAGCCACCCACCCATAGAATTTTGACCATCAGTAATTTTCGACACACATAAGTGGTCATGTTACTTTACTCTCATATAATGTGATGTTTTCCTTTTGCAATATACAATCATTAGTTTCTTGGGATTGTTGGGCAAAGTTACATAAATTGGCTAGCATGAGGTTTTTCAAGTTAGGATTGAACTTGGTTTGAGAAAGGGCTCCCATGGCTTCTCTTATCATATTGCTGCTCTCTTTGTTTCTCAAATTCTTTCATTTTCTTCCTTCACTTTCTCTTCTCCTGTCTTGCCTACTTGTTGCACATTATTCTTGCTTTGTCAGGAACAAGTGGACTAGGAATTACAAAGGTCTAGGTTCTTCCATAAGCATGCAATGAGGCAAGTTAAAGTGAACCAAAGCTCCGTTTGGAAACGGGTGGAAAGCTTTTGAGTTTGCAGGGAGTTGTTTTTTCCAAACTCGTTTCCAAACATAAAAAAGATCAGCTTCTTGCAAACTCAATTGCATGCACATTTTTGCAAATAAATGCCTAGAAACTAGCTTCTCCATAATATATGGAGAGACAGCTTCTTGCAAACTCAATTTTAAACTCAATTTTTGAGAAAAACTAAATCTCAAACCCGTTTCCAAACGGGACCTAAGCCAAACTCTACTGGTATGAGTTGACAAAAGATTTCTTAGGAGTATGAGAGGAGTTGAGTTTGGAATATAAACCTGAGATAAAGTTTGATAATGGTTTGGCTTTATCTTCCAATTCTAACTCCTAATACCGACTTTGGATGACTAATGATCGCCCTCAAACTTTTTCTCCTTAGCCTACGAATGTGGAGATCTTTCGCCTGATAGATAAAGCTCTCTTAATTTAAATCATTCAGATGGTGAACTTGGTTTGCTCTGTATGCATTTTTTGGTGCTCAAAATAAGGCTTCTGACAGAGAGATTTTATTTCCTTTTTACCTCTCTTTTGGAGATATTGACTACTGTCACCTAATTATAGGACTCTACCAACTATTTTTTTTTTATAAAAATAAACATATAAAATAAAATAATTATAAATGATAAACCTACACTTTTTTAAAAAACAATGATGGACACAAATTGTAAGCCATGCATAGAACAATTAGTTCACTCTTGCTTAGGAGGAATTTATGCTTGTCATTATGGTAAGTTCAGGGTAATCCAATTGGTATAAATTCATTTTGTGCTCTATTTACGAAACCTGGTTCTGGTTGATAAAAATTGACATATTTGGTTGAAATGGACGTGGAAAAGGAAAAACCCAAGTGGAACAGATTTGGAGTCAAATTAATAGGATCAAGAACAGAGTTGCAGTAGAACTGGTCCATTGTAGGATTAATAGGTTTGATGATCAAGAAGTGGAGCAGGTGTTGAATTTTCTCAATTATGAACTGATTCCAATCTGTTCCCGTCCCAGCCTTTGATGCATTGTCAACATATCGCACAAGGAGTTCTTGTGGATTTTGAATTTCAAGCAGGGATCAAGAAATTCAAAGTAAATACCTAAACTCAACAATGGTCGATGCATTAAAGCCAACTGGACGTCTAGAACCTTACTGAGGTTTCCCCTTTTTGTTTACTATCTTCTGTGACCATCAAGTGTCCATTGAAGCCAACAAGATGACTTCAAATGTCAATTTTTTATGACTATCAAGTGTGGCTTGGCTTCCTGGTACATAAACTGGTATATCTATTTGATTGGATCCTGGTGGCAAAACTCCCCATTTTATTGTGAGCATCTGGAGGAGTTGGTTTTTCGCGGCATGGATATCAGCTGAGAACCACCTCAAAGGGCTAAAAAAATCTAACTACTTTATGTGCCTATCAGGAGATTGTGGTGGGCTCATTTGCTTAGTTTCTTTTGTATTATGCATTGGACTCTCAAGGGTGATAAGGATGGAGTAAAACTCCCCATGTTGTGTTTTTTTTTATTGCTTGCTATGTGATTTCTTTCTATATGAAACAAGGATTAAAAATACATGTAATTGGCTGATGTTGTTTTGGTTATCTGTTCTTTTCTTTCCAGGTTCTCACTGAAGAACTGAAATGGGAAGAGCAAGAAAATCTCTCCTATTTATTTGTGTTTGTAGCAATGGTGCTTTATCTGCATGGACCAGCATGATATGGTAAAAAAACCTGTGCTGTTCCCTTTGATGTAGCTATTTCATGTGTAGAGTCAAAGAAATGATAACAGCGTTGTTGGTTCGACAACCTTATGTTTAGTAATTATATCATGTGCTATTCCCTTGAAATTATTCCTCAATAAAAGCTGCTGAGACCTGTCATCTCCTATATGAATGGATCCATTTTTTCTGTGGCCTACTGATAGCAGGGACTAGGGAGATGAGAATAAATCATGCTTGCCAGTGGGACAAGTTGTTAGTAAAATATGATAAACGATTGTCTCCCACATCATGTTCAAGTGAGGGGGCAGGATTACAATGGAGTTCATTGGTAAACCCGACCCGTAATAAGTTTAGATCTCATGTTTTTAAAACCTGTCCCAATCTTTTATAATGTCTGGTCGGGTTCTTTTGTTTTGAGCTTGGAACCTGACCCAAACCTGGGTGCATTTCTTTCGTGAATAATTTTCTTGAATATCAAAAATAATATAATTTGTAAGGTAAATTTATGCGAGGCAGGTAATAATATAGTTTGTGTTTTACACCAAACCTGTTTCGAACACGACTCTTATCATTCTTAGAAAGATTTAGGCTAAATTGTCATTTGAGCAAATCCGTTTGGTGCCTATCCCAACCAAAATTGTTACAGATATTAGATATGATGGACTGAATTTTTAGAAATTCATATATCTAAGATTGAATTAGCTCAAACACTCAAACAGGATCTAGCCAGCTGATATCTCCTCAGCCTAATTATGTTTAAGTTGAGATAACAAGTCTGACAGTTTGATAAACAGGTATTAAACCAGCTGTAAATTAATTACCTGATACCAAACTAGCGTTCTGAAACCAGTATAGCTATACCACTAACGAATCTCTTTAATTCATTGACTTGTAATTTAAGAGTCGGTCTCCTTAGTCTCTCCTGTAACCGTCATTTTTATTTGGGGAACTCCTGATCTAGTATCACCACCCACGTATTGGCATCTGTTGAGAAGACAAAACGAATCCCAATCCATTTAGATAATAGATCGCACGAGGGTTTTTAGGATCCCATACAGACAACTCTAACAAAACCCAACCTAACATGTCCGGTGGGAGAGAGAAACACAACACGAAAACTTAAACATGGTCGCCCGCGCATGTTTTCTTTAATTTTCCATTCATTGATCAATATTGAAGATGATGATGATGATGCGTGAGCATCTCATCTTGAGATCTCCAGCTGACACGCTTGTCACTGATCAGAAATTAATCAAGTGTTTTTGATCAGCAATCTCTGGTAACTCCAGCTCGTCTTCGCTGTTCTTCAAATCTTCAGATCTGTTTCCACATTTTTAAAAGCACCAAAAACAACGCACGATTGCATGTCCTGATTTATTGGTGTCACATTTTGTTTAATTAGGTTGAGCAGCACGTGCAGCTCGCACGTGGTGTCCCACCCTCGTCGCTCCTTCCGAGGCAAAAATAATAAAAATAAAAACCCACAGAAGTGACAGCTCGATATATTCGCGGATCGAGTCTCCTCTCCCTCACCCACTCGTGCGTCTCAAATAAACAATTAAAAACCCTAACTCCAACTCTATATATAAACCCACCACCCCCTGTCACCCTCTCCAATCCAAAACACAGAAGTGAAAGCCAAAACAACGAAGAGAAGCCAAAGATGGTGGCCTTTCCACGCTCTGTTTCACTCCCAAACACAAACCCAAAACATGAAAAGTCCTACCACGTACGCTCCACAAGTCTCCCATGCAGATCTCACCCAACAATCTCCCACGTCGAACACCATCTCACCTCCCTTCGAAGCTGGTCCTCCAAACCAGAAGACACCTCTGCATGGCTCTTAGAGGGTCTCACCTCTCTCGAGACCCTGCATGCCTCGGTCGACGATCTGTTACAGCTCCCACAGTCACAGGAGCTCCTGAGGAGGAAGTCTGGGTGGGTCGATGAGCTTCTTGAGGACTTCCTCCTCTTTGTCGACACCTACGGGACCTTCAAAGAGGCTCTTATGTCTCTGAAGGAGCTCCACTCGTCGGCCCAGGCCGCGATAAGGAGGCGAGACGGGGCAAAGATTGATTCGTACGTGAAGGCTAGGAAGAAGACGGAGAGGGAGGTGTTGAAGCTCTTGCCGGAGTTGCGTAGCATCCGGAGACGAGTTTTGGCGATGGTCTTCACGTCTGACGTCGGGGAGATGGAGTTGGCCGCAGTTCTTAGAGAGGTTGTCATGACGACCGTTGAAGTGTCGGTTTCCATCTTTGGAGGGGTCTCTCCTTCTTCATCGACTTCAGCGGGGGCACTGAAAGCAAGGTTTGGGTTTGGGTTGTCTCATAAGAGGGGGGAGGGGATCCGAGAAGTACGAGAGGTGGCGGCGGAGGATCTTTGTCGGGCGGTGAAGGCGGCGGATGACGATGTGAGGAGGGTTTTGGATCGGTTGGTGGCCTTGGAGGATTGTGTTGGGGAGTTGGAGAGACGGAGTGAGCACGTATTCAGGGGCTTTATCAGTACCAGAGTCTCCCTATTGAACATCCTCACCCCATGATTGAATAGGAAGAAGAACAGTGAGGGATACGTGTACATGTTGAGATGTGTATATGAAAATATTTTTTTTGATAAAGTGAAAGGAAAAACATTTTGTTCTTTTGATATTATACAAATTATTTCTTGGATGAACGTAACATGTGGTACATCAGATGATTTTGAATCCATACAAATTTTTATTTCATAGTGTTATTCATTAATTAATTTGTTTTATGATCGAGTCATTAAATTGTTGAAATAAAAATAAACACATAGATCATCTTTTGCAAGAAGCATCAATAACGGAAATCCAAAACGTGGACAGAGTGCATTTTGTCTTTGAAATCAATCAAACCTTCTAGCTAGTGTGGCTTAAACAATATCAACTTTAGCTAATCATGGTCCATATGGACTACATTATGCAAGTTAGTACTCGAATAGGTTAAGATAGTCTAGGGTTTATGTAACCCACATGAGGTTTTGGTTTAAACGTAGATTAGATCATTATGAGGTCCATTATTAGCGTTATTAGTGGAGCTGCACATGGATGGTCGGGGGGAGTTGGGATAATATAGTTCAAAACTAAAACAAGTTATATATGGAGCGTTTGGTTGCCATATGGACAGAACTAATTAAAGATTCTCATCTATCTATCCCTTACACTGAAAACGTTTGACCAAAAGCTGTATATACAATCTGGCCCTCTCAAACAAACAGCACCTTTTGAGTGGGTTTCCAACAACAACACCACTTGTTTAATCCACTCGTTTTTGGGCTGTTCTACATATTAATATAATTAATTATATTTGTTTGTCACTAACTCACATGAATGTTATTGCTTTTAGTTATCTTCATTAATATCACTGATTATTATCTTTCTGTCGTTCGTTGTATGACTTTAATTATTAATTAGTTTAGTCTACGATCCCATGGTTCTATAATTGGTGAACGGTATTCATTATAAAAATCAGTTTGTTGGGAAGGAAACGCAGTGGAAATCTGGAAGATACTAAACTTGGGGGAAGAGAAATCTTGTCTAACCTTGTGAACTTAGGCAGAAGTGAAACATATACTGTTGCACAACTAAGTTTACAAGATGTTTGGGTGTATTTGTAATTTTAGAACATTTTTTGAGATGTTTCGGTTACTTTTACTTATAGAAGACTTTATATATATAATAATATTTTGGGTGAATTGTCTAAATACCCCTTGATCGCCCTTTATTTTTTCTATATCTGTGGACTTTTTTTATTTTTTATTTACTTCTGCGAAGCTGTATTATTTTTTTTTTACCTTTCACTTCTACCACATCACATTTCATTGCCTAAACTATCCTCAAAGAGAAAATGTGATATTCTGTAATTGGTTATTTACATTTCTGTAAATTGATATTACATTTCTGTAATTGATATTCATTTATGTAATTAAGCATTATATTGTAGTTTTTTAACTTATTCTAACATTCTCTATATCTCAAGTTGCCAATTAATAAAAAACACTTAATACATGATTATTGTAGTATTGTTAAAGCTCAAATTAACCATCATTAAATAGTCATAGTTAGTTATGTTGTAGTTGTTACATTGAATATGATTATCGTGTTGTGGTTATTGTAGTTTATGTTCTATATATGGTAACTTATACTGTCTATTCATAATATGTCACTTGTCTAAAATTATGTAAATGATGAATTCTATCATGTAATTCTTTAAATGATGGATTCCATTATGTAATTTTGTAAATGATTGATTCCATTCTGTAAATTTTCTGTAAATAATGACAAATGTGTCTCTGAAATATTTTATGTAACTCTTGTGATGGACATCCTCTTCATAAGATATATACATATCAAATTAGTACAAAACTGTAATGTCAATCACAAAAATATAATTATAACTTACATAAACTACCATTTACAAAATATAAACTATCATTTACAGAAAAAGAAACAATCTAATTACAAAGATTACTAAAAATAGAAACTATCAATTACAAAAACTATTAATATTATATATCCAATGTAACAACTACAACACAACAACTACCAATGTAATACTCAATTACAAGAGAAATTGTCATTCACATGATGTAATGCCGCAACTACAACACAATTACATAAATAAACTAACCATTTACAGATATAAATTGTAAAATTACAAAAACTTAATAAACACTTATAGAATATAATTGTTGGTTATTTATACCAATTCTGAACCTTTTAAATCTAAGGAGATCAATTATTTAAGTAAATAAAAGCCCACAACCTCCCATCCTCTATCCAGACCAAAACACCCAAATCAACCACATGGAAAACCTAAGATCCCAAATATAATCAAATCAACAAAAAAATTCAAATTCAAGAACATCCTATCAAATAAATCAAACAAAAGACAGAACACACCACTAAAACAATATATTTAGCTAATTTCAACCTAAAATAACATCCAACATCCCATCACATAAAAACCAAACAGAAAAAGCACAAACTAACTCATGAATATCAAATCTTTGACTCAATTTTTCATCCAAAAACACATCCAACCAACCAATGAACCAATCGAGAGAGCTACGTGTGTGTCAGAGAGAGAGAGAGAGAGAGAGAGAGAGGACTAGGCCTTATCGTTCACCGGCGTTGAAGACGAGCATCTGCTGATTCATCGCCTGTGTATAGAGATGAGAGGGAGTTGGAGGCGCTGCAAAAAGAGATGTACATCGTCCAGTCCGCCTCGTCTAGCTTCGGACCTCCACTTCTTCAACATCTCCCTCTCTCTCGTTTGATCAGCCGATCAAAACTTGAATTGATCCCCTCTCACAAACCCTAACAAAAGGGGACACGAAAAGAAAGAGGAAGAGAGCGAAGAAGAAGAAAAAGAAAGGGAACGTGATCTGTGTTTGTCTTATATGAGGGGGTAATTCTGGTATTAAGAAAAGGAAAGGGTAAAAAAAAAGTTAGACAAAGCTGCAAAGGTAAATAAAAAAAATAAAAATAAATCCAGGGTTATAGAAAAAATAGAGAGGCCAGTCAAAGGGTATTTGGGCAATTTACCCTAATATTTTCCCAATGTTTAATTAAAGGATAAGTTTGTGAAAATTTTTAAAAACTTAGGAATTATATTTTTGTCAACGTTTGCTTCTTATTCTTAGTATTGAGAAATACAAAAAGTAATAATTTAAATTTTATTATGAAATAAAAAAACTATTTTTTTTGCTTTGTTAAAGTTATGTGAAAACGGGAAACATGTTAAAATTAATGGTGAAGAGTTTAAATATTATATAAAGATAAGGAAAATTAAATCATTTTAAATATGTAAGATTGATATAAAGAAGATTTTTTAATGCCCCTGTTTGAATGGAAGAATAAGGGGTGGAATACGGGGAATAGAGGAGAATATACAAAAAAAAAAAAAAAAAAGTATTTGGGTAGAGAGAATAAGTGAGTATATCTATGCAGAATTATGTGAGAATAAGCTGGTATTTGTATTCCAGCTCCCCAATTGAAATTGTGTTATTCTTCCACTGGTATAAGAGGACCCACCCACCTGTCAAATCACATATCATCATTTTAAATCACCCGTCATCACATCTTATACATCAATGGGGTCACATGTCAAATCAATTTTTTACACCTTATTCACATTTTATTCTTCATAAACCAAACAACTCAACATTTATTATTATATTTTCTAATAAAAAAAATAACAAACACAATCAAACATAAAATCACATATTTCATTGATAAAATTATTTATTTCTTGAATAGATATATACAATCAAATCATTCATGTAAGTTATATTTCTACCCAAACAGACAGTTGGGGTACAATGCTCGACAATGATTGATCTGGGTATGTGAAAACTTTAAAGGATTATTTTAGTATTTTGTCTAATAAAAACTTTAAAATACTCAAAAATGATTGATCTTGTTATTTATGTGTTCTGTTATTGTTGGTTGTGCTATTGGTAGTGAGTTTTTATTCCATTCATTAATAAAATATACTCTCCCATCTTATTTATTTGCTTTTACGGTATTTGCTTTTACGGTATGATTTATAATATTTTGAAACGAGTAACCAAAATTTTTAGAGCGTGTAATAACTCAGTTTACAAATTCATATATTTCATTTGTCATAATGTTATATCTCATCACAAATTTTCTTAAACATTTTAATAAATCAGTCAATACAATACATTGAAATATATATTTTATCTATAGATATATTATTTAGGGTAAAATACATTTTGACCCGTTGAAGTTTTCTAAACCTACAGAAACACCCCTCAAGTTTAAAAGCATGCACTTACACCCCTGCCATTATATTTTTTCATTAAGATATTACAGAAGTAATTAAAAATTACTGTCTTACCCATAACTATCTAAATATTCATAGAAAAAATCAATCAATTAATTCTAGATAGCTTTTTGAATATTAACTCGTACAATAATTAATTCTTCAAATACATCTAAATGCATTTTTGTGAGAATTAAGTCACATAATAATTAATTAAAAGGTGAAAATAACCCACCATTAAAAGTGAAAACATGATAAAGATTTAATTTAAAGGGTAAAATTGTATTTTTATCTCATCTTAATAGAAAATCAAATTGCAGGGGGTGTGATTGCATATATTTGTACTATAGGGGTGTTTTTGCTGGTTTAGAAAACTTCAGGGGATCCAAACGCATTTTACCCTATTTTTTAATAAAAAAATAAAGGGTGTAGACTACATTGTGGTTAGAAATGGGGTGAGTCTAATCTTTTTCAAATTTCTAAGGTGATCTACATATAATATATGTGTAGCTTCAGAACGAGTATTGTAACATTCAATCTTTTTTATAGTCTTAAATGCAGTCGCATATATCTTATTTTTCAAATGTAGTTCCATATATCTCGCTGGCTTCCTCCACTCACTATAACAATATCATTCAATTCATTGGAGTATGTAATCTACTGTTCATAAAAATACATGTTTTATTAGGTGAGATACATAAATTTTTTTTTTTAATAAAATATGGAGTAGAAACTGGACTGAGAGTAACATTTGTCCTTCAAAAATGATTCCTTGCACGAGGGTATGGGCCTGTCCATGGCAACTACTGTGGGGCAATTAATTTGGGCCGTATATTGGACTCCGTTTGGCTGGTCAAGATGGAAGACAAATCCGGTAAAGATCCATAAAAGCCCAATGTGAGAATCCACATTAAATTTAGAAAAATATTAGAGTCGGTCTCCTTTCTCACCAAAAAATGCAGTCCACTCTTTTTCTAATTTTTTTTAAAATATACATCATTTAATGATATATATATTTTTATAAAATATAAAATGTATTTCAAAATATATTTTATGGACGCATTTGTCCCTCATGTAAAAAAAAAATTATAATAAGATATATACCTCTGAATATATGTGGCTAACAAGATATATGAAATTGTAAAATGGGTTAAATGTAATAACAACCAATAAATGAGCGTATATCTTAATATCTGTAACCTATATCCTAAATCATTTGGATACGAGTATCATTATAGATTTTTTTTTGGATAATTGACTTGTCTATATATAGACAATTATTTGGGCGATGAAGTGATATATTAGAGAAATGGAAGAATTAAAATTAAAATTTCATAGTTTATCTTCTTCTCTAGAGATCATATATTGAAATTATAATCGTTATTTAAATTTTCATAATTGTCATTAACAATGCCGGATGATGAACATGAATAGAAATTAATATAAACATAAGTAATGTTGTAATATATGTTGAATCCAAATATTGTTTTTAGAATGGATACATTGATACCCATAATCTAGATATTCGAATATCAAATAATTTTTGAAAATATTTATATGGATTGTGAGCGGATACAGATATTCATATTTTTAGGATAATTGGCAGGTTTAATTAAGAGCCTGATAAAGTTATATTAGGTCATTCAGTCTTTATCAAGTGTGTGTGTACACACACATAATAAAATCTTCAATCGAGTATTAGTGTATTACTAAGTTAGACAAGTATATACTAGATTATGAAAAATACAAAAAGATGTGATTTCAATAAATTTAAATATTTTTTGTAAAAATATGTAATTTTGTTGAATAAATAAATGCTTTTGAAAAAAAAAATTAAAACATTTGAAACTGCAAAAGTGATGGAAAGAATGTCCCACATGTGTGGGCATGTATAATGGGCCTGGAATGCTAACAGTAGTTAGCTAACCGAGCCCTCTCAAAAGCAGCCGGAGCCCACTCTTTAAAGACCATACGAGCTAGCGCTGATACATTCAGTCTATTTTACAATTTGTTTTGTAATTCTATATTCTATGATAACGTAATATATCATAGTATATAGGGTTTATCATATAATATAGCATAAAAATTGTATCATTTTTTTTATCTTGAATAAAAAATACACTAATGCATCTTAATATTAGCATGCATTTTATTTGAAAAAAAATCAGTGTGGACTGCAATTAGAGTTGCATGTATCATTTTCCAAGGCCGTATTGACATAAAAGTTGGGCTTTGGTATTGAGTGATTAAAGGCTGAAGGCCGATGAAAAGAATGAAAAGTTCCATGCACAAATTCGCTAGCTTCATGAGTTTGTATATAATGTTTGGATTATCTGATGTGTAATGTATCACCACACACCACGGATCGTTGATACCTCAAAAATTTGTCAAACAACAGGGTTGTATGTAGATGGTTGGGGACCTATTCTGAATTGTAAATAGGATTACAAAAATGAATTGAGTATATCATTTGATATAAGATTTGTATTCAATTTAGAAAAATATTATCTTTGCAGTCTCTTTTACAATGGCGATAGTGAATCTCAGAGGAAGAAGGAGACCCAAGGAATAGAAGAACGATGACGGCGTGCGAAGATGACGGCACGCGAAAACGACCACGACTGTGGATCTCTAATGAAGGAGACTCAAGGAAGAGAAGAATGACGACAGCGTGATAGGAGACGCGCAAATTGCTCTCGTGGAGAGCTCACAGATGACGAGGATAGCTCATCAACTTAATGGCAAGGACAAGCGCGGTGGCGTGAAGAACAGGGCTTGATAGTGATGACGACGGAGACAACGATGACGATGGAGGTTGCTCGGCGGATCTGATAGGACGGGCCGGGACGACTTCACACATTTGATTTCACGCACTGGCCGTCTAATTTCACGGGGACAACAATACATGCAACCAAATCACGTTTTGTTTTTTTTTTGTGGTAAAATCACGTTTGGTTTGACACGTGATCCGATTATGCATGCCACGGCAAAATATTTGACGGGATCTGATTAATGATCTCACGCGTACACGCGAGAATGAAAATAATAATGAAATCATAAAACTCTTGTTCTATTAGAGAGGGACTAAAGTCTTTTATATAATAGTACAAGATAGTATTACACGTGTAACACACTAACAAACTAATATCATAACAAACTGATATATAATCTAACATATTTAACAGTAACAATGTTATTAGAAATGAATCTACAAAAAAGAATGAGTGTATCAGTGTGGGCCTTTCATTCCATGACATGATTATCCAGCCAGAGACTGAAAGAAACTACCTTCTTTGAGTTATCAGCTTTACTTGAAACAAACAAAAGTGAGCAAATAAATGTGGTGAGTCCAGGTTTCTTTGGGGGGTAAAGGGGCTCACAATGAGTGCTCGCTTTGCCAGATAATATGCTTTCCTTTTGAATATGCATGGTACAGCTAAATGCTGGTGAATGATTCATCACGGTTGAAGGGGAACACAAGAAAAGAAAGAAAGCAAAACTGACCTTATATGGAGCATCCCCTCTCCCTGTGGAGACATCTTTCCACAAATAATTCCATATGTGATTAATATTTGGTACCCATCTCCTTCATTGGGTAGGTCCCTTTCATTTCTCCATTTCATTGAAAGTAGCTTTAACACATTGGTTATATATAACTTTTTAAGGACACCAAGATCGATCTAAATAATGACATCAAGTGTTCATGTTATAACAACCATGGATAAAGCAAGATAACTGGGATCGACATGGGTGTCCATAATAATTCAGATGTAAGGACATCTACAACAAACACACCACTTCATATGTAGTGTTTATTGGAAGCTCATGATGCTCTCCATGAAAAATCACGCAATTATTGTTCCACTTCATCCACCTAAAGCTGAAAAGTAATCCCTTAGGAAAATAAACTTTTCTTTGAAAATTATGTGAGATGTCTTGCTTTTTAATATGATAGAGTCTATTTTTTTAAGTTTATATGATAATATTAAAAGTCCGACTACCGTACAACTTGACTTGTCAAAGGTTAAGTTTGAAGCGATATCTTCAATTTTTATAGATAGATTTATTATTTTTGTATTCTTTATCGTTGGACTTGGATAGAATCCACTATCCAATAGCGGCATACATGTATATGTGAAGCGATTGTGATATATCAGTGGGAGACAATCACGTGAGTGGATGGTTACAAAAGTTATAATCATCCACCATGACCCCCTCACTTTAAAAGGATAAGATTATTTATTTTTTTAAGTTTATACTCTTGGGTTATAAAAATATTAGATATTTAATTATCATCTCTTTTCTACAACATGGAAAAGAAAGATACCAATTCTTCTTCATTTAATTCTTGGTTAACTTTTTATTTGACACACCTTAAAGCTCCGTTTGGATATGAAATAACTCAGGGAATAAGTGAGAATAAAACAGAGTATGTGTTTTTGTTGTTTGGATGTAAGGAATACTCAGAGATAAACTATGTCAGAATAAACTAGTATAAAGTGGTGCATGAATTCCAATCAACCCCTAGAATTAAAGTTATTACATGTTATTCCACTCAAAGAATATGTGCGTTCACTGTTAAATCAACTGTTATCACCTCTAATAAATCACTTGTCAAATCAAAACTATCATTATTTTTTCACCTTTTATAAATCTTTATTCACATTTTATCCAAACAACAAAAATTTTATTATTACGTTTTCCAACGAGAATAATTCAAAACACAATCAAACATAAAATCACTTTATTCTTATTTATACTCATCACTTTTACCGGAATAATTGTATACCCAAGAATAAGTCATATTCTGTATCCAAACGGGGCCACGGGGGCTATGAGATAATACAGAAATCTCACCTTCCACCTGGTATGTTCCAACACTTAGGGCCCGTTTTGATAGAGACATAAGCTATTCTGGGGTTTATACCTATTACAGGAATTGTTAACTTTATCAATGGAATAAGAGATTTTGTGTTTAGTTGTGTTTTCAGTTATTTTCATTAAGGTTGGAGTGTTTGGTTGATGAAGAATAAGATGTGAATAAGGTGTAAAAAGTTTATTTGACATGTGGGTCCCATTGATGTATAAGAGGTGATAACAAGTAATTTGATGTGATGACATATGATTTAATAGATGGGTCCCCTTATTCCATTGGAGGAATAACACAATTCCATGGGTGAACTTGGAATACAAATACCAGCTTATTCTCTCCTAATTCTGCATAGCTATACCCCTTTATTCCCTCTACCCAAACGTCTTTTTTACCTTATTCCCCCCTAATCCACCCTTATTCCACCCCTATTCCTCTAGCCAAACAGCCCCTTACATAATAAGGCATTTTTCCTTATTTAAGTTGGAGAGATTTATTTTCAGAAGTAATGTATATATCGACCGAATGGCAAGATTGTTGTGAGAGAATTCATGCGGCGGCAAGTGATTGGGATATTTTATTTTTGAATCCCAATTACCTATTATATAAATTGATTTCTGTAATACTCCTTCATAATTGTATAAAAGTTGACACACCACGTAAAATCTATGTTTTATTGCATACATAAATTGCTTGGATTGATGATTTCCATCATTGTTTGACATTTGTTAAAGTTGACCCCTGTCGGCCCTTGACTCCTTGCACATAAACTTGTATCAGCTATGACAAAAATTAACCAAAACACTCAAACGATATTGATTCCTACAGTTCACTTACTGCTCACCATTCTCTCTTTATTTCTGAATTACTTTAATGGGTGAGCGCGCATAGCCCTGAAATTTCCATAAGAGTGCCACGCCATTTGTTTCACCAAGAAAAAAATAATAATGCTGTCCTCAAAAGATGCAAGAAAGTGAAAGTTTCTGAGAGTCTAATTGACCTGGAATGGAAAACTGAGCAATCAAAAAAAAAAAAAAAAAGTGTACCATGCATGAATATGTGTGTGCGCACATGGTGATGGACACACATGCAGGAGCTTGTAGAATTAGAGTAGGCCATGTTCCCAGAACCCTATGATGCATTCGATTAATCTACATTAATTTTATTGGTGTTACTGTGTGACAATATGTTATATATATAATGCATGCAATTCCAAGGTCACATGGCACTAGAGTTCGGAGGACATGGAGACAAACCGTACAGACTTAATTGAGCGAACCGTACAACTTTAGATTGTTTCGATGTTTTATCGTCTCGGATTTGTAGAAGTTTCACTGTATTTGTCTCTGTTGAGAGCTTGGTAGTGTAGTTTTTCGAGGAGAATATATAAGAAAATTTCATATTTGATGAGCACGTGCATGCATGACTCTTTCGTGTGCAAGAACTGATGAGAGAACAGCATGCAATGCATGTCACTTACTGTCTGGGTGCATGCCATGTTGTGCCATCATAATCAAGGTGTATTAAATTACTGCATGCAAATGTGTTTTCAGATGTCAAAAAATTTAAATAGTTAATTAAAAATGTGAATCAATTTTTTAGTTGTAAATATCATTTTAAAACAGTATTTTTATAAAAAGAAGAAAAAAAAATATTTTTGGAAATCATTTTTCAAACGCCAATTTCTAAGAATCATATTGTGTTATTAAATGAATCCTAATAAGAGCTGGTTTGATAAGGAGATAAATGGTGAGATAAGGGATAATTTTGAGAATAAGTGAGAGAGATGACAATTTATCCCGTTTAATTTGGTATAAAAAATAATTGAACGTATAAACAGCTGTTCAAATTTTAAAATTAAAATAAGAATTTTTTGTTTCGTATGAAGGCTGGAATAATATTTATCCTTACTTTTTTGTTATGATTTTGATAAATGTAAATAAGTTTAAATTAATGGATTTTTTATCATCTAAAATTTAAATAACTTATCTTTTAAATCTTAATCCCTTGTCAAAACAGCCCATAAAGCACCTCTTCAAATCAGACCATCGTGAATTTTTTAATTAAGTTAGGTTTTTGAAATTTACATATGATGGATGAATATATTCATTGGAAGTGTCACGCGTGTGTACACACACACACAGTGTACATTTTTACAAAGCATATTGATTTAATTACCGATGTCAATAACAATAAAAATTTTATAATTAACCATCTCTTAATTAGTTAATTTTTAAAAAAATATGATAATACTATATGTTATATGATATATGCAGTAGTATATTTTTATAAATTTTGTGATTTTTTTCAATGTTATATTTATACTATTATAATAAAAAATAAAACTTGTAATATTCCAATACCTTGTATATTTCCTATATTGATACAAAAACAAAAAATCACGTGTTTTACATGACAAAATATATATCCGACATAAGTTGTACGTATAAATCATATGTGATGATACATTTTAAAAATTTGATACATGCAATCATTCACATAATCATTTCTGAAACCCTAACTTACATGTATAAATATACACTTTATTAGATAAGTATATATTTTCATAAAATTAAACAATAGCAACTAACTATTCCTGGCATTTTTTTTATTTTTCCGAAACTATCCAACCATTCCTAAGCCCATTTCAGTTGCAAACCCTTCTGAACAATTCGTTTCTCAATTTCATCTCTGTCAATATTTTAATGAGATCTGTCACAACGTTCAACCCCACATCCATGAATACATTATAATTTCTGATATTTGACAAAATATCATAATATTGTAGACATACATGGTAGGCCAGATAACGTAAAGTGAATCTCTCCCATCCAACGACAAACTGTTAAGAAAAGGTGACAATTATACTCATAATCAAATACGTCTTCAACTTTTTTTTTTTTCATGAAGTGTGACCATCAAAAGGTGCTCATCAACAAGTTGACAAAGTTTTGTGAATGGGGTGAATGTACTGTTTGTTCAGACATCCTGATGACTTTGTTTAGTTAGGTTCGCCCCACAATTATAGATGCATAGACCCTATATCTACATAGCTATCCAATCTTTCTATGTTGATGAGCCAATAATACAATAAATGCATTGAATGATATTAAATTCGAGTAAAAGTAAGTGGGCGCCATTGATAATGTTATATAGGGTCCCATAAATTAATTTGGAGGTGGGGGGGATGTTGCTTTAGAAGTTAACAATTGCTTTCAGTTAGGTCCATCATGATATGGCCTGTTATATTCTTTTTTGATGTTACCAAACAAATAGACAAAATTAGAATGACCATTGCTTTAAAAAAAAAATTGATCTAATAAAAATGAGTCTGATATCATTATTTACCATGCTCCACCATATAACACAAGTATTATGTATGATTCACGTGCCTTTGTACAATATGTCTGGAAATGACATGTTCGGACGTAGATTATTGATTTTTTTTTTGTAGTACATTTTTTTTAATTAACATTTAATTAATCTGCATCAAACATTCACCTAATAAAACATGTCAAACTGAATAGTCAAGATGAACGCAGATCCTAAACGGACTAAGGGGGCCACCTAAGACCCCACCCATTAAAGACTACTGCTCGTGCGTGAATCAAATGTTTCATATTGTATAGACAAATTTTTATATAAATCAATTTATGTTGATGGAATTTGTATACTCGTCTAGATAAACGACATATGTCATTTAAAATGTATTAATATGATTTATATCAATAATTTTTTAATTAATAAAAAAAAATTATGTTAATGATTTTTTAATTAATGAAATATTTTTAACTCTTTAATGGACACACGTAGTAGGAATGAAAATCTCATTAATATATACTAACATTATATTAAATACCTGAATTTTAATAGGTCAAAGAGGCAATAGTGGCAGACATGGCAAATTGATTCACTGGATAACGCACATACATGTGTAACATACCATCTTTGCAGTCAGTGTGCCACTTGAACTAATCATTGAGTTACTAAGAGGAGTGTCCCTTGATCAAAGTAAGGCTTTCAGAACGAACATAGCCCCATCTTAACCCCTATTTTCACTTATTCCCCCTTCTTCTTGAATTATTCCAGACCCTCCTGTTCGGGCTACAAAAAGAGAATAATGCACGTGAGACCACTATGTACCATCCACATGGGAGTGAGTGAGCAATTCGGAGAATACAAGGACAAACTGGATGGGCCAGGGTCCATCCATGCATGAATATGGGGTGGCCACATAATCAAAACGTCATATGGAAGCCATGTGACCGTTTTCAAAACCACGAGCAACGGATGGAGGCGGCATGTGCCTTCATATCCCATTGTTTCATTTATTTTATTTATATAGTTCTTCATTATGCATATATAATTGATAACCGGACGAGATCTTCTCATTCAGCTTTTCACATGGTGTATCAATTAAAACTTTGATTTTTTTTGGTTTGCAGAAAGACTGTCGGATTTGTGTATGTGTTAAATATTAGAAAGTACGTGGTGGTGCTCACATGCAGATACAAGTGATTTTCGTGTGGAATTAATGATGGAGATGGACAACAAGAAACATTCGCATTAAACGGGCATTAGTTAAACATTTTCGTATGTTCTGATCGATGATGGCATTTTTTTTTTCCCAAAAATCTCTTAGCCTTTATAGTTTCGGATCCCAAGTCACCTTGAAGGGTCGGCGTTGGGGATCGCAAAACAAGCAAGACATGAGAAGAAACACTGATCGAATTGGTGTATGACATCAAATTAACAATTTGAAGACAATTGATTTCCAAATGTATTGGCGCGAGATAAGAGTGACAATGACATTTTTTTCTCATTAATGGATAGATAATAGACCTACTCATCACAAATAAGCCCAAAGCAAAAAAAAAACATTAAGACAGATATTTGGGGAAGCCAAAGATCAATATTTTTTTTTGGGTGTGTTTGAAAACACAATTTGAAAAATAGCTTTAAGTTTTATATTACACAGCTATTTTAGAATGTAATCGAGAGGGTTGTTTTAATTAAGGAATCACATTTATTGATGATAACAAAAATTACTTTTGTTGGAATAAATAGAATTTTCGATGCACTTTTTTTTGTTGTAATTAATCATTAAAATAACTTTTTAATTAAGTGAGTTTGTTTGATAACATGTTTGGGGCTTTTAACTTTTAAAGAAACTAAAAGCATCTCAAAATGAATTGTCAAACGGGGATTTAGTGAACCATTGCAATTCGCTCTCATCGACTCAAAGGAGATTGGTTTCTGATCAGTGTTGGATTCCTTAATGGGCGCTAGCAAGTGTTCACTCATATGCATGTTTAACACATAAGTTTTTTGGTCAACATTTATCAGTTTCTCATTGACAATTGATGTACATGTACTAACTAAATCTCATTGCACTCGAAGCAACTCCACGCGCTAATGAATTAATGTGAATGTTCAATTCCATTCATTCTATAGATAAGGCCTCTCCACCCCGAGATGACATAATGAATACCGGAATATCTAATAAAGGGAAGGGTTAAATACTTAAATTCCATATGTATTCTCTCCAAGTAGGCCTATCTCAGCAACCAGCCATTGTATGTATTTTCCTCTCTCCCAACCATTATATACATTGTTATACAAAGTATCCAATATGTTACAAAGTTTGAAGATTATTAATCAACCAGGAAGCAATAGTTCTACTCCCTTGAAATCACAACTGAAACGAGTGTGGTGAAGGCACAGTGATTTAGTACTTGCATTCTGAAAACGCGTCCTACATTACATTCATGTCCTATATATTACAGCTATGTGAAATTTTACAGTAACCATATTGGATAGAGAGCCCTCCACGGTGTATATACAATTAATGTCACGCGCTTTGTATTTGTTGTTATTTGTTGCATACTTGCATGTAGTCCTGTTGTGGTAATGAAAGATTAAAGATTTCTAGTTTGACAAGGGCCTGCCAGAATTAATATTTATCATCATAAGTACGAAGGAGGGACACCCAACAAATGCAACCAATGAATGCAAGGGCTGTAATGAATAGATTGGAAAATCATGTTTTTCGAGCCAATCTTATCATTTGGGCTTGCAGTATATAATCTATATTAATTCCATCCACTTCTATAACCATTGACCCTAAAATAGAAGTTAGATAGAAATATTAACCGATAGAAATCAAGGGTCACAATATCATAATTGCACAAAGATAGATATCGTGGAGATCTTTCGGATAAGTGGTTACACCACTAAAAAAATTTAGTTTTAAAAAATTCCTTTATTTAGATCTTCAAATTAGCGATTTTGTTATTTTTAATAAATTTTAGATTTGTGATTTCTCTTTCATAATAAATCTATCAATTCTTATGATCATCTAAGAGGAACAAATTTTGATCTTTGATTTTTTTAGTAATTTTTTAATTTTCAATTATCAGCATAAAAGAGAACTTGTAACATAAGGCAAAACAGTTTTTATGAATAATATTTCAAGTTTCCTTTCTTTTGAGACTTATGAGTTAAATATATGTTTAAGGATCTCAGCGTTGGTTGGAATCTTTTCTATCGTTAAGAACTTAAAATTCATGTAGAACATAATTTCATCAAGTCTAGCCAATCAATCTCGAAATTTTATATATATATATATATATATATATATATAAATAGATGAATGATAATGAGCGACATATGCGGATTGCATATGAATTGTATGATTGCATAAATCTCACGATTGAACAGTCCTATTTTCATTCAACTTTTACTGGTGAGAGAGTTCGCACAGTGCTCATATGTTCGTGTGATGCATCCCAATCCGTACCTAATTGCTCTTCTTTTTGTGTGTGTTTCAAAAGTTTTAACACATGAAATTTATAATATTTTTTTTATCACATGTTAACTCTTGAGATTTACGAAGTCCTGACAAGATGTCATCTTGAGTAACAGGTACAACGCTTGGTGGCCTTACCTAGCCTTGGTTTTTATTGTCGAATTATGTAACACACACACACACATATAGAGAGAGATAAGACTATTGATAACAAGATGGTCCAGACTTGAGTTGAAGTAAAACTTAGCTGGTAGTCTTCCCTCGGGGTTAATTTTTTCAAAACAAAAAAGTGACAGAGGTCTTTTTTTTTTCTTTTTTTTGAAAAAACATTTCTTTCAAAAAATTAATTGCAATTAATTCGGTCCATGAGTGCCAATAAAATATTAATGCACTATTAATATGACTAGTGATTTTAATGTGCTAGATATGAACAATCTTTTATTGAGTATGAATGTATGATGTCTCACCCATTTAATCCCCTGTTTCGATCCTTCATGGTATAAGATGGTTTTATGTCTACTTCAAACAAATACAAAATTGAGTTATTTCCTATTCTCCATTCGCCTAGCGGGGTGGTCGAGATACACCCTCCCCAAAAGGGAGGTCACGGGTTCGAACCCACCTTTACCTACCAAAAAAAAAAACAAATGCAAAATTGAGTTAGTTCTTATTCTCTATTCGCTAGCTAATTTGAAGCGAAATGAACCAGTAACACACAAAAAATTATCCTTTGATATAAATGTTGCCAAAAGTTGAAGCATTAATAATAAGAGATAAAATGAAGATAGAAATCTTTCTCTTTTTTGGTTAATTTTTTTAATTGAACCTTAGGAACTATGTTATTTATTTTAAATTTTCTTATTGCAGGATTTAGTAAAATAATCTTGTAATTTTGTGCGGGACAATTTTTTGACATTTAATTTGTTGCATATGTGTGACACGTATAAGAATCATTATCCATTCATTTCATCGCACTCACCACTCAACCACCGACTTATTTCAATATTATCTTAAACATTTACTTCTCATACCAGCTACAATTTTCCATATCTTAGTAAAATAAATTTGACAATTATTTTTCCATTAATTTTACCCACCCATGCATTAGTAAAAAATTATTGGTATACCAAGTTTCATAATCCATGTCTCATGTCATTTGAGGCATCCTATATATCAAACAATTTCATTATCCCAATCAAATCTGACTCTATCCCGAACATAATCATGCGAGCATCTTTAACCATTTTTTAATTGAGCTTGTAACTTGAAGTTGATTGAAAATTGACAGTATCTTTCTCATTTGTTAATTCTTTTTTCTTCATGATTGTTAATTATTCATGAACTAGTGTGACTTAAGTTATACTATCTGAGAGTTTAAATTTGTCTCTCTCCTTTACTATGTCAATCAAAATCTTCAACAAATGTAGATAGTGTTTTTTTTTAAAAAAAAAAAAAATTGACATTATTATTAAATAATTTGTAGGAACAATGACTGAATGGAATGTGAGAAGAATAGAACATACAAAAGAAGCTTAAATTAACCAAAGAAACAAAATATAATTGTGGATCGCATTATGTGATAGGATCTAGCGAAAATTGATTAGCTAACACTTAAATCGACATAGAATCAGGCACACTGAGATCTGAGTCGAGACTGACCCGCCTTTAAATTTCATCATATAAAATTATCCACTTGGGAAGGCCAACAGTGAAATGTGTATGAAATATATAGTAACTAGTGTTAGATCACATTAATATTCATTGGTCCTCAATCAAGATCAAATAAGCATGCATTCACATATAAAACATTGTAAGTGTGTTTCTGAAGAAAACCAAAATCTGTAAGGCCTAGTTTGATAAATGGATAAGTTTTTAAGATAAGTTAAACTAATTTATGAGGATAAAAAATCCACTATTTTTATTCAGATTTACATTTGTTAATGCTTTTTATTATCCTAATTTTTTGTGTTCTTATCATCAATCTTGCATTTGGATTGGAATAACTTTAATTTTTTTTAAAAAATACCAAATCTATCATTCTTATTAATAGGGGTATTAATGTTGTTTAGTGGAACACATTCTTTAATTTTTTTTGTTTTGGTTTTTTTTGTTTTTGGAAAATGTAGTCATCAATGTTATTCCAATTTTACAAAATAGGGATAAAAAATTGGTACAAAATATGTTCTACCTTTTACTGAGAACAAACTATCCCAATTTTTTATATCAAAATGTGGACAATTGTCCATACTTTATCTCATTTTTTTAATGTCATATGGGATAACAAGTGATTTTTTACTTTTCATCATTCTTCCTTCAACCCAAATTCTTTCACAAATTAAGATGATTTCAATAACAAACCAAGTTTTTGTTAAATTGACAAACACATTCCCTTTCTTTAAAAGCAAGCAATGAAGGGATCAAATTCCACGTACTGTGTTCTTTAAATAAATAAATAAAATAAAATAAAATAAAGAAGATGATGATTTAAGTAGATACTGACCGTCTCTCAAATCTAAGCGCGAAAGATAGAGCGCGCGCGCCAGAGAACGGATGGGTGGGGCCCAATCAGAGAACGTGAGTTAATGTTTTTGGAGATAAGCGAGATCCGAATCGTACGGCCCCGTGATTCGGGGCCCCGGTTGCAGCGACGATCCGGATTTCCTTGTCCCCATTTTTTGTCATGGTCAACCTGGTCAAACCTAACCTGAGTTTTCTTTTCCCCGTACGTTGTGTTTTCTCAACGAGGTTACACATATTTCACGTGTAATGGCATGGAAAATAATGCATATTGGACTCGTCGCTTGTCCGGCCCGTTGAATAATTGCTTCCCATGAACGCTGATGAATTCTGTGCATTAGGGAAACAACAATGTTCCATGCAAGTCTATTTTTTATTTTTTATTTTCATCCATACATGTTTAATTTTTTTAAAAAATAATATCCATAAAATACATATTTTTATACAAAATAAATCAAATATTTTAATAAATTACATGAACATATTTATAGAATTAAATTTTTCTATTAATAGTGAGTAAGATGAGATTTGTTTCATAAGTAAAGGTTGTGAATTCTGATACAATCCTTCAAATAGGTGAAGGCATTGTTAGTATATATTCATGCTCTTGATGAAGTAATGACAAGTGAATTATTAATCAATTTTAAAAAGAATACAATAGGTACTGCTCTTAATTTGAAATCTAATAATGTTGACGCATGAATATGTCTCGTCAATATGATTATATTCTCTGTTAATTTTCTATCGATCCATACGAGACTACAATTGAGATTGAATTTTTTTTTTGTACCCTTACGGAAATCCTTCATACCGTCGTCTGTGCAGTTTCATGTATGCAATCCGCTTTTATATTTTTTAAAGTGTGTATTTCATCTAACTAATCAAATGATTTTCTAAAAATACAATATATATGTGTAGTTTGTTTAATCCCAAAGGAATATGGACGGATAAGCGAGAATAGCAAAAACAAGAAAAACGTTTTTTTATGCATGTTGAAAGTTGAAGTTTTTTCTCTTTTAAGTCTTTATAATGCGTGTTTTGCATCTTAATTTTTTTCATTAATATTGAATATTTAAATAAAAATAATGGTGAATAATTGCATCTATCACTTATTCTCAACTTATAAACCAAACAATTATCCATCTTTCTTATCTATCACTTATCTTTAGTTTATTCAGTGTAAACTAAATAATAAAAATATCACTTTTACGTTTCCATAATAAAAAAATTATAATCTAATAAAAAAATTGTTTATTCTATATAGATAATAATATATTACGGTATAACTATCAAGACAAATAACTCTTATTATCCCTCTGCTCCTCGTCGCACCTTCTGGCAGCCACCCACCTCCACCCTGCTCGGTCTTCTCTTTTCCTTCCATCTCCTCTCTCATCTTTCCAAACATACCACCCAAATTTTTCTTTGGATGGTGGGTTTCCAAGTAAAGGGTGATTGGAATATCCCCTCCTTTTTATTTAACATTATATTCAAATTTAATTTTTTTTTTGACAAACTAATCATGTCCTGCCATATATTTTAATTTTTTTTCTTTTATAAATAATTTTGTTTCATTGAAAACACAGTACTAATTTATAATCTCAATTAATGTTTAAAAATCAATTTTACTTTTTTTTATTTTTCATTTTTTTTAAAAATCATTTCTTTTTTTCTCTCTCTCCCTCTTTTTATTTTTATTATATTTTTATTTATTTATAGGGATTTAATTTGTTTTTGTTTGATTTTATAACGAAGATAATAATCTTTTTAACAAATCAATAAATGAAGATAAATTCTAAGTTTTAAGGTTTTTGTGTTTCTTATTCCCTTTTAAAAGAGAAAAAAATTGATTAGAATTCTGCTTTTTTTAAATTACAATGTACTTTTAAAATTTTTGCTTCATTATCTCTTTTTTTTCTTTGATTTTTTTATTTTTTATTTATGATTAATTTTAAAAATTATATAAATTTTACTCACCATTTTTTTCTTTGCACCGCATTTCTCGAGTTTGTTTAGAGCCTCGTTTAACCCCAATAATTTCAAGGCCAACCTTAATCCATTTTTCTTGGTGTTCTTTTGATCCCCTTCTACCTTTCCCAGTTAAGGAAGGGATGCAACTACTAAAGTGATTAAATAGTTTAATACTTGATTGGAAGTGTTAACCAACATTAATGTGAAAGTACAGGATGAATTGCTTCTGGTGTTTTTAAACGTAGGAGATAGGGTTAGGATTTGATCTTATCAAATTTTATTAGTAAACCTGAGATGTGACAAAAATGTCACAAAACTCACTTATTAAGGGTCCGTTTGGAAACACAGATTGAAAAGTAGCTTTTGGAATAAAACTATTTTTTAAAATGATTTTAGACCTTTACGTTTTTAGGATATTTTTTTTTTAAATCAGGAATCAATATTTGAAAGGAGTTTAATGTTTGGTAGAAAAAAGTTGTTTTTCAATTCAAAAAATCGATTCCGACCAAAAAACATTGTTTCTGAGCTTTTTAAAACACAGATTTCGAGAGAAAAATTAAAAGGAATCTAGCTTCTGATTCTGCAAAAAGCTGTCCCGTTTGACTGCACGATTTTAGCTTTTCAGTTTTTCAAAAAGCAAAAGCGCGTCCAAACACGCAACCAAACGGGGCCTAAGTGTCCCATATCATTTTTAGGACTGACAGATAATTCTCTTTTTAATGTTATCTCACATACATGACATCCAAACAAGCATTGTTTTTAATAACTACGAATAGCATGTGCAATATTGCTAGATGAGCCAACCCATCTCCCCCCCCCCATGAGGTCAAGGTGTGATGAACCATGAAAACATCTCATTTGGTCCAAATACAACCTAAATGGAGTCATCACCTCTGTCCAGATGGTTGTTCTCTCTGGGAAAGAACACATATGATGGTTGCAGTATTTCTTTTTTAATACATGGACAGGCAATTCAATTCCCAACACTGCCATCACTGTGTCATGTAAAGAATAAAAATAAAATCCGAAATACTCTAATGGGTATTTTTCTTTTGGTATATATGGAAAGATGATAAAAAAAAAGGCCACACGTATACTGTGCCAGATGATAGTGTGACGTATGAAAAAGGTTTAAAAAACCCAACATCATTGTCACAAGTTACAACAAGTAATTCTTCTGATTTTTACTTTTCATATGGATAAAATGTCCTCTTTTTTACTATAATGTCTTGGTTCCCATTGTACAGTCCTGGATGACAATATATGGCAAAAAAAACAAATGACATGTACCGACCCCCATGAGACCTTCTGACAATATAGATTGATGTGCATCTGCTCGTAAAGCTTGGCTTTCTATTTACAGTGACCATGAAATTTTTTTATTTATTTTTCAAGTAAGAGAATAATATGTTCATGCACATTTGATGAGGTGCACCACCAAATTAATTATTCTCTGTCTTGTAGTATTAATTAGTGGATATTACTTTGAATATTATCATGCATTCTTTAAACCATACTATTAGATCACGAGAAGGCATGACCAGTTATGTCACACAAAACTATATTAGATTCTCTCAAAAGACAGCCCATGTGTGCTTAAATGTTTTTTTTTTATCTTATAAAATATGATTATCATACATGCCCTTGCAGTCTTTTACACCAACCATATATGTACTTATATTGTGCATTTCATTTCATGATGGGGAAATGTTTATACGAATTAATTAGATTTTTATCCGAAAATGAAACATTGTGATTAGATTAATAAGAAATATATATTGGTTTCTTAAGCAGCTATTGAAGCAGCTGAACCACCAGAATAAAGGAGCTTCCCTTCATTGAAAGCATAAAGAAGGATTTGTAAAGGAACATCAGTTTTAATTTGGGTACAGAAGAAATCTGTGTCTTCAACCAAATCTTGCTATAATTTGCACATTTTTTGTGTTTTTATGACTTGTCTGCCTTGTTTGAAAAACCATTCACCCACCCCAACAAAACTCAGGTCAGCATGAAAATATTAGCTTCCTTTATATTGTATGCCCAGGATATGATTCTTCTGATGAAGGATGAAGTTTCAACCTGATCCACCATTAATTATAAATAAAAAAACTTTGATGCATCACACATCATAACAACAGTGAAAACAACTTTCTCAAAAGGTGGAGTAATGAAAAGAAAGATGACTGTTCTGCATATATAAGTGGGCTCTGCACTTCATATGAGATTCAGAAAAGATCATGCTAATATTGAAACATTTGACATAAATGGTTATGATACAATGAAAGGAAAATATATTTGTTGCCCTGTATAGCATTGGGAAAAAAAAAGATATCTGGTTCATCAACTCTCACTGTTTTTATGCAAGGGCTTTTTCTAGATAATAAGCTTGTCTGTTGTCATGCATGTTAAAGATAGAAGTCTTCAAGGGAGATTAACTTGTAGTTTTGTAAAACATTCTTAACAGGAATATAGACTATTTTAATCAGCTGACTGATGACATGTTTGGATACACGTTTACTAGGATTTTATAGTAAAAAAATCACAGAAATGTAAACTCGGATTCAAACATGCTTTCAGTTGTCGTGTCTCCAACCGCTTAAATCCTAAAAAAAATTCTCCCAAAAGAATGCTTTTCAAACGGATGTTTGAACTTCTACTATTTCTAGAACATGCCCTAAAAAACACTCACATATCCAAAATTTTCAACATCATCCCATTAATAAAATATCATCTTATTAATTTTAGAATTTTGGGACAACTGGATTAAATGTATATTTTCATGGACATTTATTTGTCTAAACTCATATTTCATGTATCAATTTTTACATATAAAAAAATAATAAAAATTATTCAATAAAATATACACATTACTAAATAATAAGAATATACATGAAATTGCGTACAAGAACACCGTGTAACATCATTTTCTTGCACCACAAAGTCAAAGACCCAGTATAATTTTCTCTGGATATAACAAAAAATGAAATACTTTTCCATGTGAAGAAGGTAATCCGCGCATGCAAATGTCATTTTTCATAATGACAATTGACGAAGCAATTTTTTTTTGGTTCAACAATGCTGTCTCTTTTTTATTCAATAACATTCCAGAAATGCTTTAGTAATTCCACCATTCATAAATGACCACTTCAATACATATACATATACCAAGTTGACATTCTTATTTCTTGACATTATTTCAACATGTACTATAATTCCCGCCCACCACTACGTGGTCGTGACCACCAATTTGGACTTCCCAATCCGAATTATATTTCACATCCACCAATTGCGAACAATATATATAGTGTTGAAAATGCCAGAATAGATAGCCAATTTTGACACTACACTTCTTTTAAGACCATTGATTAGAATGTGATACACAGAGAATCTAATCTAACCGCCTTTCAACCTACAACTTGTTAATTTTAATACGGCGTATCACATGTTAATGAAATCCATGAAAGACTTATATGGTTTCTTAATTTTATAATAATAAATTATTGGGATACGAAGGATACTGTGCAAAAAATGTTCTCTTATGACATGGGACCCTATAAAAAATCGGTTTTTTTTACCTCTGACTAGGCACATGACCTATGTCCACAAAAATATGTGAAAGAATTCTCATTAAATAAAGAACAAAAATGTTTTAGGTAAGCAAATTCAAAATGAAATAAAAATCAACGGAGAAATACAGTTGAACATGATTTTCATAGCCCGCTTTTTCATATATACACTTGTCGATGGACCATCCTCTTCTTGTTACGTAATTATATATGGGAAAAATTCAAATAAACCCCCCCCCCCCTCCCCCCCTATAATGCTCGTTATCCTTATAACTCCTTGATTTTCCCTAAAATCTATATAACCCCCTAAAAAATCTATGTAAATCCAAATTTTCCCTTGAGTTAAATTTTCGCTGATAGATGAGAAATATTATGTGAATATTTCATCTGATTAATCCTGACTGAAAACACAGCATATCAAAAATCTCATTCATTGTGTTAAAAATACGAAAAAAAACTCTCTATAAATGACGATTTCATCAATTTAAAAAAATTATAGAACCATATCTGGAGGGATAAAATAGTCATTTATAGAAATTTTTCTGCACTTTTAACACATTATAATAGCTTTTTTTGTATACTGTGTTTTTCATCAGGGTTTAACCAAACAAAATATTCTCCATCTATCAACAAAAATTTAATTCAAAGGATAATTTAAAATTTACATTTGTGTTTTCAGGGGGTTATATGAACTTTAGGAAAAGTTAGGGGGTTATATAGATTTAGGATAGTTTACAGGGGGTTATATGGAATTTGTCTAATTTATATTTATTTACATTACACGGTCGTAATATATGAATAAATAAGTCAGCGAAACAGGTGTGACGCACAAGAGATAGGTTATTCTGGAATTGTAAAACCTCAGGCCGTCGTCATAGTTTATGACCTGCGAACTTTTCCAAGATTGAGACATATACATTGCATGTAAATGGCCATTATATAAAAAAATCATACAACAATTGCATTTAGACCCTCCGTTAGACGACTAACAGTAGTTCAGATAGTTAATCTTCATGAAAAAATAGCTGTTCAAGTCCTTAAAAAGTTATGAAAGTATACCTAATTAAATAAATAGACGTAACATCAAGTGCGTAATATTTATTATATACAGTAGCACAAGGAGCATAAGCCATCACGTCGAATCCCTCGTGTATTGGTTCTTGTCATCAGTGATTTTTTATTTTTTTGTGAATTCTGTTTTTGGCGTATGTCCCGTAACGTTTGATCATGATTTGTGAGTTTTTTTTTTTTTTTTTTTTTCTGATGTTGTCATACTTCTTTTATGTTTTTTAGATTAGAAACGGTATTTAAAGTTAGATTCTCACATGATCATGGTGTAACCTTTCCTTTAAATTAACATCCTCAGTATTAATTAGCAAAGGAAAAGGACATCTGAAAAGTTCAATAAAAAAAAAATCATAGTCTTAAATCTTAACAATCAATTTTATAATCTTTTTAGTCTAGAACATGATTTTGATTTTTTTTAAATGTATACTTATCAAAGTTATATATTTATATAAATAAAGATACTCAAATAAATTAAATACGTATATTTTGTAACTTTATATATATAGTCCTAATTTAATATATATCAGACTAAGCTCGTGTTTAAATAGCAAAATAAGTTATTATGGTATAGATAACAATTCTAATAGAGATAGTTATACAAGTTGAATAAGTGATTTTTTATTTAGTTATGTTTTCAACAATTCTTGTTAAAAAACGTAATAATAATTTTTTGTTATTTAATTGACCAAGAATATGACATGAATAAAATAAAAATAACATGTGATTAATGATTCATAAGAACGTGACAAAATGATTTTACATGAACCCTTTTATTTAGAAGAGGTAATGACACATGAATCACCTTATAATTGAGAATTAAATTAGGTGAAATGCTTTGATCCAAGAAGAGAATAAATATCAATATAATCATATTCTTATACTCTCTACCACCAACAATTAAAGTAATATTCCTCTACCCTTACCCAAGCAAAATGTGAAAAAAAGCCATGGCTACAAAATAAGACTACATGGAATAAGGAACATTGGAACGTATAACGCCATAAAAGGTGCATGTACAAATGTACATTAGTACATTTACCAGGGGCAAAAAACTAAAAAAATAAGGAAAAAATCCATATAACCCTCAGTATACTACCCAAAATTCATATAACCCCTCGACTTTTTTCAAAGTCAATGTAATCCAATGAAAACATATATGTAAATCCAAATAGTCCCCTGAGTTAAATTTTTATTGTATGATGAGGAATATTTTGTATAAATTATTTTTAATTAACTCTGATTGAAAACACATTATACTAAAAACCATCTACAATGTGTTAAAAATGTAAAATATTATTTGTAAATGACGATTTTACCTTTCTAGATAGAGTTTTATAATTTATTCAGAGAGGTAAAATCGTCATTTACAGATGAATTTTAACATTTAAACAAATTGTAGTAGGGCTGCAAATTGAGTCTGGTTGAACCCGATTTTTACATGGGTTGGGTTGACCACATCGAGTTCGGGTTGGCCAATTCAAGTTGACTCACAAATCAGGTTGGGTTCGGGTTGGCCTCACTCACAACCCGACCCAACCCAAACCCATAAACTAATAGTTAAAAAAAGATCATGGCCGTTCATTCTGTAGCTTATAATATGGGTAGTCCAAATTTTAGGTAAACCTAGCTAATCTTACGAGTTGGGTCAGATTGATTTATTTAATTTGCACGTCATGTTAGAAATTCGGGTTGGGTCGAGTTGGTCTAATTCGGGTTGAAAATCGGGTCAGGGTCGGGTTAGTCCAATTCCGGTTAAGTCGGGTTGGTTTAATTAATTACGGGTCGGGTTCGGGTTGGTCCAATTCGGGTTGAAAATCGGGTTGGGTCGGGTTAGGGTTGAGTAGTTTGAAATTCGGGTTGGGCCTGAATCCAACCCGCCCGAGTTGCAGCCCTAAATTGTATAAGGTTTTGAAATACTGTGTTTTCAGTCAGAGTTAATCAAACAAAAGATTTGCATAATATTCCTCCTCTATCAACAGAAATTTAACTCATGAGGTTATTTGAATTTACATATATGTTTTTAAGGGGTTATATAGACTTTAGGAAATGTCAGGGGCTTGTATGGATTTAGGGCAGTTCACAGGGGGGTTTATTTGGATTTTTCCTAAAAAATAAAAATACAGGGACCTCCTCATAAAACCAATTGACCCATCTTTGTCTCATCATTCCAAAAGTAAACCCCCAACCAAACAGGGTCCGAGTTCACCATGCCAACCTCTCTACCTCCTCCTTCTCTCTCTCTCAAAACCGAAATAACTTTCGAAGGCACCAAATTTATTCCCCCCCCCCCCAAAAAAAAAAAAAAAAAAAAATACAGGCTCAACGAAAACAACACCACAACACATGCTCACACTGTTCTCTCTCTCTCTCTCTCTCTGCAACAACCCGACGATTTCATCCCCGCTGTCACCCCTCACAAAGCTAAAGATTCCCTTCTCCCCCCCTATCGTTTCACCCAACCCCAAAAAAACCCACCCAAACCCAAACCCAAACCCTAGATCTCCTCCTTCTCTCATGATCTCTCCCTAAAAAAAAAAAATACAGAAAAAGATCCCATGGGTTGTGCGGGATCCAAGCTGGACGACCTTGAGGCGGTGGCCCTCTGCAAGGCCCGCTACGAACTCCTCCACGATGCCATCGACCACCGCTTCGCCCTCGCCGACGCCCACCTCGCCTACCTCCACTCCCTCCGCTCCCTCTCCCACTCCTTCGACCTCTTCTTCTCCTCCTCCTCCGATGCCCCCCCTTCCCCACTCCTCCACCTCCCCCCTTTCCGCAAGGGTGACCCCCCCGCAGATCTCCCCTCCTCCGCCGCCCCCGCCGCCGCCCCTCCCCCGGCCGTCGCCTACGCCGCAGACGCCGGACACTCCCACTCCAACTCCGGGTCCCACCTGCATTTCGGGTCCGACTCGGATTCCGACGAGGACGGCTCGATCCACATGTCCCCCCTCCATGGAGGGGAGCAGGAGCACCAGCACCAGAACCATTTCAATATGAATTTCATGAAAAACCGCGCCGCCGTCCCTTCCGTTTCTTACGAAGTCCAGCCGCTGAAGAGCCCCGAAAATGTCAGATTTGGGGAGCCCTCTTCAGGTTTTTATGGTTATGGTGAACAAAACCCTAGCTTTTACCCCCCTTACCCCTACCCTTACCCGAGCTATGCCTCCGGAATCAATGGCTTCTTTGGGTCGCCGCCGCCCATGTATGGTGGCGGCTCTTCGTACCCCCCTGCTCCGCCGCCGATGATGGTGGGCGGAGGTGGTGGGTCGCCGGTGAAGGAAGCGCCTCCGCCACCACCTTCACCGCCCAGGGCGAACACCTGGGATTTCCTGAACCCGTTCGAGGCGTTTGACAGCTATTACCGGACTTACACGCCAAGCCGGGACTCGAAGGATTTGAGAGAGGAAGAGGGGATACCTGATTTGGAGGAGGAAGAGGAGGTCGTGAAGGAAGCTTATGGAGATAAGAAGCCGATCCCTGATGAGGCGGCGGCTGTTCACATGAAATCGAAGGGTTTGGATGAGAGTGAGAACGGGAAGGATGCAGAAGAGGCGAAGCCGAGCACGTCGGGGGAGGGTGTGAGCGAGGTTCCCGAAGCAGAAGTGACGATGGACAAGGATGTGGTCATGGGCGAGGAGAGGAGGTCGGGAGGCGGCAATGTGGCGGCTTTTGTCGCCCGTCCCGGGTCCCGAGACCCTCTTGAGGCCGTTGCGGAGGTCAGGGTCCACTTTGAGAGGGCGTCTGATACGGTCAATGAGGTTTCAAAGATGCTCGAGGTGGGGAAGCATCCATACCACCATCGAAAATATGAAGGTAACGCAAAAAATCCAATTTTTTTTTTACCATTCAAATGGTGTCTTGATGAAGTCAAAGGTGGATCTTTTTGTGATTTATTTTTTTGGTTGAACGAGCAGTGGTATCTTCCAAGATGTTGAATGTAATTGTTCCTCCTGTCATGCTGGTCTCGCCCCAATCATCTGCTTCTAAAAACGCTGAATTGTCAACGTTGGACTTGGATGAAGATAAGGCGATGAGGTCTGGAAATCTGTCATCGACACTGCAGAAGTTGTACATCTGGGAGAAAAAGCTTTATGAGGAAGTGAAGGTATGCCTTTGCATAGTAGTGACAGATTTTACTCTTTTTTTTTTCCTGTCCTTATTACCTGGGTATTGAAGAGGGATCATTGCTTGGAGTAGTGGTTAACTGCTTAGGCTAATATAACGATGTCCTGTGTTCGAGTCCTGACTCCTAAAGCAGTCACTTTGTGCAACAAATTGCCAAAGCTTAGGTCAATCTCCCAGCATCATACTATATGAGGGTCCACTCTAAGTGATTGCCTATTACCTCAACATTGAGTTTTCTGGCGAATGAGAAATGGGTTTGTTGTTGACTTGTCCGGAGAGTTTGTTCTAAAATAGAGGGAAAAAAGGTTACTAGTTGTGCGCATGAGCTATAATACTTGGGAAGCCATCAGTCTGGCTTGTGAAGTTATGATCATTTATTCATTTGTGATAGATCAATATGAGAAAAGATCATCGGTGACGTAACACTATGGACTTACACAATGTTGTTATGGTTCAACTTTGAATAGTTTTTGTTTCCCAAAACAGAAACCAAACTTGATATGTCCATCATCTTCACTGTTATTGTTATCGAAATTTTTAATTACAGGGGATTTGAGTCAAATATATGAAATATGGTGGCCTAGATTGAACTTGTATCGTTTGATATCTGTTACTGCATTATGTGTTATATCCTTTTTATCTGCAGATATCTATTTAGTTCAGATCGTGGTTTTCTTAAATCTTCTGATGCTTCATCATTCCTACTGCTTATAAGGATTGTGCCAAATTTTCACTGAGCATGCGCAATTGTCTCAGTTGAAAATTGTGGGTGATTTTTACTCACTAAATTCAAATAAGCCGTGCTGTTCTGCTTTTCTCCAGATATTAGTACAGGGACAAAAATCTGTATAACCCTTGAATTACCTGAGTTATTCATCCTAAAGCCCGCCCTCCTTTTCTGCACTTTATTCCTCTTCTTTACTCTATTGTCTATTGACATGGAGGCTTCTATGCTTTCTTAAATATGACTCTACTCAAATCTTTTATAAGGTCTCATTGTAGGCATGTTTGAATGCAATTTGATCTTATAATCACGCCACTCAATTTACTCCTGAAAACATCATGCTACTCATTTGCGGCATTCTCATGCTGTTGTCCAGGAATTGTTCCGGATGTTGCTTCCTAACTGTATGCACTCTTAGATAATGCTACATTGTTGATGCTATTGGTCATACATTAAAAATGGAAGCTGAATGCTGCTGTTGTCTTTTAAAATATCATTCTGATTTACTTTGTCACTCTTCTCTATGTTTCTTTCTCTCTCTGTTTTTGGGGGTAAGTATTCATCCATGTTTCTTGACAGTTTTTTTTAACTTGTCTTTGTAATCTTTCTTTCTGTATCCAGAAGGGTAATATCATTGGCATAACTCAAAAAGGCGTGTTTCTTTATACGTCTTCCTAATCAACATGAGGTGTGCTGATTTTAATGGGTTTCCTTTTGCAGGCTGAGGAAAAGATGCGGATAATACATGATAGAAAGCGCAGGAGACTGAAACGCTTGGATGAAAGGGGCGCAGAACCTGAGAAAGTTGATGCTGCACAAACTTTTGTCAGAAATCTATCTACTAAAATAAGAATTGCTATTCAGGTTGTTGACTCCATATCGAGTAAGATAAGCAAGTCGCGGGATGAGGAATTGTGGCCACAGACTTATGAATTGATCCAAGGGTATGGAAATCTTTTATTTTCATTGACTATGAAACTTGAACACCTTCTTAATGCATGGACTAAGTAGTAAAACAAGAAGTCCTTGGAAGGAAAAGTTTGTGTGTGCATATGGTCATAAGGGAAGTGGAAATGTGAACATAAGATATCTATACATATCTCATGGTATCTTAAATATCTGAATGTAAATATTACCTTCTGAAATTGCCACTAATACTTTAACAAATTTAGGAGTGGAGAAATTTTTCCCTTATTGGCTCAACATATATTCAGCGGCATGACTTTTTGTGGTTTTTAAGCAGCATTAGTTTTACCATTCACTAATTGATTATATATCTTTGTCATTTGGTCAAATTTACTTTTATGTATTAGAGCAAGTTCATGCACCCCCCCTAATTATCTGCAAATGTCAGATTTTATTCAATGCTGCAATAAACTCACTCAAAGCAGCCTTGCATGTGAATCATGTGAATGTTAACATTTTAGTGAAGGTGTGACAATTTACCACATAAACTGTGTTGTAACTGTTCATTCAATTTGATGCTTTCAACTCTATCTGAAAATTTTTGGATCTGAGTTCTCTGTTATAATTTATTTCATTGTCAGCATTTCCATGTGTGGACTAGGTTTCTTGAAATTGATTGTTTCTTACAATCTGATACAATACTTAATGATTGTTGTTGATAATCTGATCCAATGTTTAATGTGAAACATAATTATTCATCTGCAATCTCACATTATTAGAAAGTGCTACCGTGGGCACTCATGTCAAATTGATTGCTTGAACATTAAATGGATGATGATTAAGAAAGTAGATCGTTTTACAGAATTGTTTGCATATTTATACCTATATATTTTCTGCAAAAACTGAGTCATATTTTATCATCTTGACCGTTTGGATTCCTGTTTTCATAGACATTTGAATTTGTTTTGATGCTTGTATTTTCCATCAGATCAGCCATGTTAACCTTGACCTTTTGTCTTACAGGTTGCTAAAAATGTATAGATTCATGCTTGAATGCCACCGAAGTCAATGCCATGCAATCACTGAAGCTAGAAATCTTGATGCCATTGCATCCGGTGGAAGGCTTAGTGATGAACACATGAAAAATACAATGCAGCTTTTTAAGGAGCTTCTGGATTGGATTTTGAACTTCTCTGCTTGGTATAATGCCCAGAAGGGCTTTGTTAAGGCATTGAATGGTTGGCTCTTGAAATGCATTTATTATGAACCCGAAGAAACAGCTGATGGGGTTGCTCCTTTTTCTCCTGGTAGGATTGGTGCTCCTCCTGTGTTTGTTATTTTCAATTACTGGTCCCAATCAATAGATAGGATATCTGAGAAAGAAGTTGTGGAAGCTATGGAAGCTTTTGCCGCTACAGTTCACAGACTCTGGGAACAGCATCACACCGACCAGCGCATGGGGATGCTCGCTAATAAAGATATGGAAAGAAGGCTTAAATCCTCAGAGAGAGATGAGCAAAAAATGCAAAAATTAATTGATACATACAACAAGAAGACAGTTCAGGTTTCTGGAGAGGGGAGGAATTCAACAACTGGACTAATTTTGCATCGGGGCCACACAGCTGATGTGGGTAGCCTGCAATCTGGTTTGCAGAAGATATTTGAAGCCATGGAACAGTTCTCAGCCAGTTCGTTCCAAATGTATGAGGAACTCCATGCACGTAGTGAAGAGGAAAGGCTGGCAAGAGCGAATGCAAAAGTTCCTTAGGTTCAATAAGGAAGTTCGCTTCCCGCTTTTATTATCAATCTGGGAACTATTTAATGGTCCCACATTGCTTTGCATACATGGACTCGTTTCTAAATGTTCACGGGAGATCTCCAATTGTCGCCATCAATGTAATGTTGGATTGACTAGAGAAAAAGAGGGCAAGTTATAGCGCTGCATATTAGATGGTATGACTGCCCTGCTTGATAATTGTACAGGTGCCTGTGAAACAGGGTGAGCCGGGATTGTTCATTCAAGAGCAAGGAATATATTCAGCCACAATGACTGATCAATTATTGGTTGCATCCTTTCGGTATTCTTAAGGTCGCATTTCTGATAAAAATCCAATCCGGATACGGGCGGTTACGCACCAAATGCCTTTCGGGGTTGTCAAATTCCAACAATGCTTTCCGTGTTGTGGAGGAGAAAGAATCAATCAGCAGAGAAAAGTTTGTCTCATAGTGATACACACCGTCTGAAATTCAAAGTTCAGAAGATGACAGGTTATATGTCATTTCATCAGTTAGGCGGAAAAGGGCAACAGAGTCCGACTCAGCAGCACATGACAGGATTGAAGTTCTGGCATTTATGAAGGCTTGCCTTATTGGTATGGAGCCACTGTCCAGTTTTACATTCTCCTATCAAAATGGAGGAGTCATGTGCCCATCTTCTGAGGATTGGAGGATTCTGCGCGTCGGATTCTGCACGTCTTCTTAGTGGTTAATCTAGATGGCAGCAAAGGAGAAGGGGTCAAAGAATTGAACATACATGCTGTGGGCTCCTCTGCCATGCCATTACTGATTGTACACCTGTTTATTGACCAAGACAGTATTCTTTTATTTCTTATGTACAATCCAATCGATAATCTGATGAAACTGCTAATTTATTCAATATGGGTTTTATTCATGTAGCATTTCTTGGTATCACCTTGTGAAGTTTCTGATATTTTGCCATTGTCAAACTTCCTTTTTTTTTTTCCCTTCAAGTTGGTGACTGGTGAGAGCTTGTACAGTAATGCTGCTGAGCAGCCCTCTCTCCCTTGAATTGATAGGTGGAGAGATTGTGTGGTGAATATGAATCCGATACCATACAATGCATCCCAAGTAGAGAATACTTGGAAGATCAACCACTCTGTGAAAACGACTGTCCTTTGATAGACATGGAGATAAATAGTTCCACTTAATGCAAATCTACAAATTAGTGTTTTTTGTACGCCTTTAACATCCAGGTTTTCCGAAATTGATTTCACATTATAACCTGTTAAGTTGATTAAGATGTATTGAAACCGAAACTTGTTCTAACAGGAACTTTGATGTAGCCGTTTTAACTGATTCACATGGCTGATGATCCGATGTGGATGAGCTCAACATCTACGTCTGTCGTGATCAAGTGTCGTGATTCCTTTCTTTTAATCATTAACAAATCTCCCTTTATTCGGAATAAAGAAAATCATGCCTACTTTTCAATCCAAATATCCAATCATGGATACCATTGCTATTTAGGATATGATTTGGGGGCTGATACACTCCGTCCATTGCGCAGCTTGGTTTATTGTCATCAAGTCGCTTACGCAATGTTTGAAATCACCTGATACAAAAAAATAATATGCATTCAGTTTGTACGTACATTATTTTTTTTATTTATAAAAGAGTGTATTTCATTAGGTATATATTTTAGAAAAAGATAAAATGTATACAGGTTGGGCTACAAACCGGCTAAAAGTATCTTTCTTATTTGGAAAAATATATCTAGTTCCGCGAGTAATTTTGTCTATAGTCCACACTGCTTTTCATTTTTACAAATTATACACACTTCGATTGAAATACACATTATAATATGAAATGAAATGTACATTAAAATATAATAATATATATTTTTTGTTTGAAAAAATAAAAAAATTTAACCTTCACATATTATATTAGAGTCTTACGTATGGGGGCAGATCTTGTGATTTATTTGCTTTCACCATGCGTTCTTAATCCGACAAGGAATTGGGTAGAACTAAAGAGCCCATTTGAGTTAGTGGGCCGGACCAATTCTTATTGGATTATTGTTGAGCAAGCCCAAGGCTTGTTGATACAGTGAAAGGCATAAAGACTGCAAGAAGAATGAATACTCTTAGCATTTCACTACTGAGAAATATAGTCATATATTTATATGAATATTATCAAGGACTATGTTTTTATATTATTATTCAAATAAATTATGTACTATATGCATTTGTCCATGCTTTTTTATAAAACTAATCCACATTTTTTAGTTTTTCTATTTAGAGGTTTTAATACTCATCCTTTGATTTCTTTCCTTTCCCAAAACATTCTCCTACTTGTGTTCTGCTGCATATACGGAGATAGTCATCTAGGTATGCTTTTTTTTTTGTTGGATAGATAATCAATGATATTTTAGGGGTTCTTTGAATGACTAAAAATTTAATCAATTTTGTTACTTTAATTGATTTTATACAAGTGATAATATCACAAAGGAATTATTTATCATTTTATTTATTGATCCACATTAATTTAGGTCACCAAATTAATTATTTTATTTTAGAACTTATTGGATAAAATAAATCTATTTCTTTCATTATCATGGAATTGAGAAAGAAGGCATATGTGAACAATTTATTTATTTTTATTAAACTTGATTATTGTCCAAATTTATACATGCCACGAATCTATTCAACCTCTTTTTCCGGTCACCGGCACACACCAAATCATTATGTTAGTATATATTTTATTACAACTACTTTAAAATATATGCATGCAATTTATATAAGTTATACACGTGTACTTTTTTTTATATATATAAAAAACGTATTTCACCATCTGTTCAACTTCATTCTCTCTCGGACCTTTCCCGCATTTTAGGATAAAAGTAAGAGTCAGACAAGCTTAATCATATATTTAAAAAAAAAATCAAAATGCTGTCGACCCTAATTAAGAATGAGAGTTAAAAAAAAAAAACCCACTGAGCGTAACATTTTATTATTGTGTTATATATATATATATATATCAACTTGTTCCAAGGTACCACGCACCCAACTTGGTTGACAAGATTTTAGCCACAAATACAATTGACAAAATTTAATAGAGCTTTGCAACACAGGCCTCATCATATAAGCTCCTCCCACGGGCCCCGTGAGTTGTTAAAATATCATTGATTATCTTGTTGACTTTTACAAAAGGGCAAAAAAGTTAAATATCAAAGTACCCCTCATTAAATCCCACTTTCCTTGGTCGTGATTTCCCTCTTTTTTCGTTTTTTTCTCACTCGTCTTTATGTCCCTCTCCGCGATTCAAACAATTTCAAATTTTTTTTAGGGTTTTCAAAAGTAGAAATCTGAATCGAAATCAAACCAACAAAGAATCTCCCTTAGGTCTAAAACGACGAAGATAACCTAAGATTTCTCTGCAGAATCGATTTCAAAAAAAAAATGTTCTTCACGAGGATTCAACACCAGCCAAAAAAGGGTATGCAACCATTTTTTGGTATTCGAAAAAACATCTTTGTTATATTTCAAGATCTTATAATTACATTAATATGATGTTTTTTTTTTCCAATGTATTTTTTTTTCAAATAGATACAAAAAGTAACTAACTTTTTTTTTAAGAAAAAACTGAAATGTATGTCCAACTTCTGTTATTGTTTATAATAAAATGTCACTGACAATCAGATGAATGTAACCAGATTTAAGTTACATGTATTTTTTGTTTTTTAATGTTACTGCAATGTGCAATGTAATTATATTTAAATGTAAAACTAATTGTAAATATAAGTGCTCAGCAAATGTAACTAACTATTAGTATGTTTTGTTGAATGTAAATTTTTTTAGAATGTAACCACTTTTCTTCAATGATTCTAATAGTTTGTTAGTTTTTTAAGTATGCATGTCATGATTTATGTTTTTCTATCATTATATTATTTTTATTGTTACTAATATGCACAATGTACCTAACATCCCTCTATAGTAATTATATTATGTTAATGTAAATTTCTTTGAATTCATTTTTTAAATTAATATATATTTTCAGTTTGTTTTATGTTACTAACTGTGTATAACTGCACAGCAAATATAAATAACTATTAGAGGAATGTAAACAACATAAAGAAATTTGTGTATCCAGTTTGTTTAATGATAATGTCATTCTGAATGTAACTTTAGTGGCAATGTCACTTTATCCTGGAAAGTTATTTAGTTTTGTGTTTATGTATGTTGTGATTTATATTTCTTTTATCATTATATGTTTTTTGTTGTTACTATTATGCAAAATGTACCTAACATTTGTACAATTTAACTATATTATGTTAATGTAAATTTTTTTG
Source organism: Acorus gramineus (assembly GCA_030737835.1). Lineage (NCBI taxonomy): Eukaryota > Viridiplantae > Streptophyta > Magnoliopsida > Acorales > Acoraceae > Acorus > Acorus gramineus. The sequence continues at coordinate 13,499,839 of CM060856.1, read as the reverse complement.
TATTCATTTATATCTAACTATTCAAAATATAACAAACTATTATTCATCATTTTTCCTGTGGATCTTTGCAATGCCAAAACATTCACTACGAGCAAAATTGTTATAAAATAATCACACATCTTCTGTATCAAATGTCATTCCAACACATGACGTAATTGCTTCTACACATTGTTGTTCAACTTCAACAATGAAATCTTTCTGCAGACTACCTTCTACAGAAAATGTGATTGAGTCCATTGTATTTCCTACAATCAAATGCCAAAAAGTTTTAATAAAACTAATGTACTGTTATAAAAATCAGATAAACATAAAAAACTAAAAATGGAATAATATGACTCATAGTTCCACTAAGATCATATTAAGAATCATTAATATTTTGAAATGAAATTTTGTTTCACAAATATATTGCTGTAAAGTTATTTATATTTGTTAATGTAACTACTATTGTTAACAAAAACATTTAATAAGTCAGTTACATTTACAAAAATGTAGCCAGATCACAAAAAAACGCAAAAAGAAGACCAAAAAGGGAATAAATATGTAATTCACATTCAAATATTGAACAACTGATGTACAATGCTCAAAACCACGTTTCACATAAAAAAAAAAACCATAATTTAACATATAAAATTGAAATAATTGAAAAAACATACAATAAACATGCACCACACCTGAAACGGCAGACATTTCAAATGGTACCCAAAAGAATTCAATGGCTATTTTTCGATCAGATAAAAAGACTTAGATAATCGTCTAAAGAATAAATGCGATTCTGAACGGCTTCAACAAAAAAAATCTCAAAATTTTATCACATAAATGAATGCACGATTCAAATACTGAAATTAAAAAAGGAAAAAAAATAGAAAATGAATGCCTAAATGCATGATTCCAGGAATTAATTACGGTCCCATTAACAAACCATCCCATTAATTGCATTGAAAATCAACAAGCATACTCAAGGATTATATTGGATAATCCAAACTATGTCATGTCATGAGACTTATCAGGGACCAATTAACGGGGCTTGTCAATCATTTTTTAATTTATTAATATTATCTTTGCATCCCACCCACTATATTCTTTTGGTGGGTATTCCTTTCCCCGTAACCATGACCTCCATATAAACCTCCCCCCTCCCTCTTTCTGAGCCAGCCTTGCAATTGGGGTTGGTCCATCACTAACATGACAGAGAGATCACACTAATCAATCATAACTTTATTAGTCATCACCTCCATGTGCCTATCTTCCAATGATCAAAGATTCTGATTATTCACCGTGTCTCTACTTAGGGCAAAAAAATGACATTTCAGTACATCCAAATAGGCCTCTTCCTATTATATATAGGCACCAAACTCAATATTCTATGTGATCCTATTATCCTAATCTGCATGTTTAGTTTAGTATCACATGTTAGTGATAGGTTATTATAAGTGCATTGTATAAAGTGTACGTTGTAAGAGCCAATCTATGGAATTTGGGTTCTCCACAACCCACCAGAAATCCCCCCCCTAATATTCGATTTGTCGAGCGCCTCTCCTCGTATAGAGCTCAAACTAGTAAACAAAGATGACATTAGAAAAATAAAATAAAATGAGGATCTAATTCTAACCTGTTAATCTCCCATGCTCGTCCAGTTTATATAAATCCAAGTTTATATGGTTAGGATACAAACATTTTAGATAGATAGATTGGCCTTTGTCTTTTATAGTTTTATTTTATTTTATTTTTTTGGTGGGATGTCAAGAGAGGTTGTGGGCAGTGGCGGAGCCACATGTGGTGGGGGGGGTCATGCGTGATGAAGAAGATGTGTGTGAATTGGGTTCTCACTTAATTCATCTAATAAATTGATACCATGTGTGCCCTCACAAATCACTCCTTTAACTTCTCCGGATCCCTTTAAAGAAAAAGAAAAACCTTCTTTAACTTCTCCATAACCCATTATCCATTTGAAAAATAAATTTTGGATTTTTTTATATACATCTCAACTGTTCCTAATATCAATCATCATATCTAAAAAAAATTTTAATTTTTACTTTTTATTCCATTGACCGTCCCACAATCGGGAAACGAAAATACTCTCCTCTTCTCTCCTCCATCAACACTTCGAAGTATAGAATTTTTCCCTTTTATCTCATTATCATTTTTATTCATTTATTTAAAGTTTACAATATTTGTGTAAATATATAAAATAATCAAATATAATTTTTTTTTATTTCTAGGGATTACTTACCTTAAGCATTGGATTTTGAGAAGGAAGAAGCAGTCAAATTAAGTTTGGGGACAATCGGTAAACTATTTATCAATTTAAAGTTGAATGAAAAGTATTATTCAGTTTCTTATTCTTAATGATGCTAATCTATGTATCATAATTTAAGAGATTATGTTTTTATGGATTCTAAGAAAAAATGTATAAAAAAGTAACAATATATTGTTTATTAGATTTATGTTTTGATATGTTTTTTGTGAATCATCACTGTGAAATTTGACATATTATTTTAAAATATGATAAATATCTTTTAGAATTATCCAGTGATATATTTATTTCATTTTATACATATTCATTTTTTAATCTATCATATTGATATTAAAAAAATATAATGATATAACTTATAAAAATATTTACATAAGTTGCATTAGATCCTTTTTATAAAAATCTTGGCTCCGCCACTTGTTGCTGTGAGGGTTACATTTATGTGATCTTTTTTGTATTTCTGTATTGGATGATGATGACCATTCAGTTTGTTCTCTAACATCTGTTTTGTGGCCCACTCGTGACAGATCATCTAGGTTAGCCATGCATTTTTGTAAGTGATATGATGTGTTAGGCTCAGCTGTGAAGCAATTGTTTAAGATAAAGAAAATAAAATGAGTTAGGTGTCGAACAACCTGGGCAGTATACATATTGCGTGTAGTTAATTAAATGATATGGTATTTTAGTTTTTTTATTTTTTAGGTTATTATCATATTGTTAATATTTATGTCACACGGCGTCTTATCTACCATTTCATAAAAAAATATAATAATTATGTCATAATGGTACAATGAATGATAAAATAAAAGTATAAAACTGAAAATTATAATACTATAATACCATATGTATAATAAAATTGTTATAAAAAAGAAAAAGTTAGATTCTTGACTGGTCATTATTTAAGTAGTCAATCTTGGATATATGAATTAGATGTTATCTCATTTTTTTATGCTACTGAAGAACCTTAAATAAAATATTAATAAAAAATCATCAACCATCCTCTCTTCCTTTTTTATATTACTACACAATTGACTTTAGTTAAAATTGTTATTTAAAATCAAATACCAGCTAATAAAAAAATTTATGTAACTATATTAACTTATTAAGTTTCTCAAGATAATAGTAGATTAAGTTTATGGGTATGATACAATACTTATTTAGCTAAAAAAATCTTAATCAATTATCAAACAGAGAACACTATCTAAAATTAAGCCCCCATTTGGGGTAAGGAATAAGGGTTGATAAGCTGATAAAAAAAAAAACATGTTTAGTTAAACAGATATTAATTATAATTACTATTCTAAAATAAATTGTCATAAGTCTAATAAAAATTATGAGGAGAGTTGAAATAACATATCCATACCTTATATGACAAAAAAATCACAAAATAAAATAATGATGTTAAAAATACAACCAAACCGAAACTGCACTAATTGCTATATATCCCAGAACCGAATAAAGCTACGTCGCCTAATAAAAGTCCTAATTCAGCATAACTATTCCACATTATAGAATTATTATATATAGTAGGAGAGTGGACTCTGACAAAGGTAGACTTAAATTACCTTGAACTGTCCCCCTGTTTTCCAGAATAAAGTAATTCCACTCCATGCATGACCTGTTTCCTTGGAGTCAAAAATGGGCCGCCTAACATCATCAATACATGGTAATGACACTAATTAGGAGTCTTTTGAAACAAGTCCAAAAGGTAGGATTTGTTGATAAGTTAAACAAGGAAACGTATCATCTATTAATAAAAGTATTAGAGGGGAATGGATAGGTCATTTGTCAATTCACGCATACTCTGAAAAATCCAGACAACTAATTCTTTAATCATCTGCAACCACATATGATTATCACCATCACAAAACAGTGTTTTTTTTTTTTTTTGTGCCCAACTGTTGCGTCATTCAGTTAGAGGCAGGTCCCCTCAGATATTGTAACAGCCTTGTTTAATTAATGATCAGCCACATCAACCACAAAAAACAAAAAATGATGACAATCAACCTGGAGGTGTAAATGATTTTTTGCCCCCTGTTTTTGTTTGGTTTTAACTTCGATTTTGTAAAATTGATGGTGGTTAATTGAGGATTCAAAATGTTCAATAATTCGATACCGAGGTTGGTGACCCGGTATTTTATACTGTGGATATAGAACTTTTGTGGAAAAAAAAATATATATATTCACAGTTGTACATATAAAATTAGGAGGTCTGGCTTGTAACTTTACATGAGTTTTTTTTTATTTTTTTTAATACCTACATTTCTTATAATGTATTTTTATAAATATAAAATAATACTTTATTCAATTCCATAGATATGCACCTAAGAAAAAAAAAAAAAAACATGTTTACCTGAAGAAATATATGCTTAACTAGAGATGGGACATTTTATTAAACCATAATAACTTTGTTTTTGTTATTACTCACTGCTTTATAAATGATGGGTATAATTACAAAGACACGTCTCTCGAAAATCAATGGAACATGTTATTCATTTGTATAAAAAAAAAAAACGGTTGTGAAGATTCACACGTGTGAATAAAAACCTCAGGCGCGAAAGAACGGCCGACACAACCCCCCCGGACACGTCAATGTTACGCGTAGTCCGTACTTCTCGTCTCCTGATATCTCGCGAAACGACATAAAGCCCCCGAGAAAAAAGCGAGGCCACTCCGTGCGATCGACCCCTCGCTGACGGCCCCCACCTCTGATCCCCGCACGTGTCGCCTCCGTCGCGGATCCCGAGGTGCAGCCCCGCCTCGCCGTCGCCTCGAGATCCACGTCCACGGCTCGACTGAAAGACTGATGTGTCGGATTCTTGCCAGGTCATCGACTTGTCGGGGGGGCTCTAAAATGACGGAACTGCCCCTCCTGCGAAAAAGCGGCCGAGAAATCGCAATATTTCCTGGCCGAAAAGACAGCGAGAAACGCAACTCCGAAGCAACCGAGAAACCAAAAAAAAGCAGAGAAAAATAAAACACACACACACACACACACACAAGTGAGACTTTTATAGATCTCTTTTTATTTTCCATTGAAGAGAGCTTCTGAAGCTCTGCCAAAGGAGAAGCTTTTGTTTGAATATCCAAATGGGTTGCTGTGAGTCGTGTTTCTTAACGGAGACCGACCACCAGAAGCGCCACCGGAAGCACCTACAGCAGGTGCAGCAGCCGCCGCAGCAGCATCTCCTCCAGCAGAGGCAGTCGTTTTCCCAGAATGCCCCCGAGGGAGAGGCCGGCGGGGTCCCGGCCTTCTCCGAGTACTCGCTCGCGGATTTGAAGGCGGCGACGAGCAACTTCAGCGCCGAATTCATCGTCTCCGAGAGCGGAGAGAAGGCGCCGAATTTGGTTTATAAAGGGCGGCTCCAGAACCGACGGTGGATCGCCGTCAAGAAGTTCACTAAGATGGCCTGGCCCGATCCGAAGCAGTTCGCGGTACGTACGTCCCCGTTTTTTTATTCTGGGTATGTTTTGTTTTGCTTAATTTGATTGAAAAAATGGTGGGTTTTGAAGGAGGAGGCGTGGGGAGTGGGGAAATTGAGGCACCGGAGGCTCGCGAACTTGATCGGGTATTGCTGCGACGGGGACGAGAGGCTGCTCGTCGCGGAGTACATGCCCAATGATACGCTTGCCAAGCACCTCTTCCACTGTATGTGTGATTCTTTTTTCCTTTTCAAGTGTTGGGTTGCGCTTGATTTGGAAGAGTTTATTATAGGTTTTGTTCTGTGAATATTCTTCTTTGGGATGTAATTGAAATTAAACAAATTTAGTATGCAACTTTGTGTTATGCCATTTTGTGGTTAAATGGGCTATATGCACAATTTATTGCTCTGCCAAAATTGTTATTGATTGGGTGAATGTGTTGAATTGTGAACATGTTAAATAAATGACAATTTATCCTTCTGCACCTAAATTACACATGTTTTGTGTAAGCCCTTTTACATGATAAGTTTGGCTGACGATACAATTAACTGAAAGATGGGTGCAATGGGTCGCAATCCCCAATGGGCATTTTTGAATTAATTAATAATGAATATGTGCAATCCCCAATGTCTCTCAATTCTTTAATATATAGCATGGCTGATGCAGACTTTTGTGTGACAACACCAATAGATTATTATACATCACACATAATCTAAAATGTTAAATGGTGTTTAGGTATGCCAATGATTTATTTGTGCTATACTATACATTCTTCAGCCTTTTTAATTTATGGATTTAATTATATTTTAATGTGTTAGATTTCACGATGCAATGGATTTCATGTCAAAGCTCTCACTTAGTTGTGACCATTTTAGTTTTTCAAAACATTGCATCATAATATGTATTGATTATGTCATTTAGTACATAAAGTATGCTCAGTAGATGATTGAGATGGTCCAGTTCATATTATGTGTCTGGCCCCTTTGATATGGATGAAGTATTATGATTAAGTTCTGTATTGGTTCTTATAATATTTTTAATCTACTCTATGGATGTTTTATTTAGAGTTATATCTTATTCAGTTTTCTATGCATGTAACATCTCACCAGTGAATGTAATTCCATTGTATTTGTGGTTTGTGATACACAGGGGAAAATCAAACACTTGAATGGGCAATGCGATTAAGAGTTGCTTGCTATATAGCTGAAGCCTTAGAATACTGCAGCAGCGAGAGTCGACCATTATATCATGACCTTAACGCTTATCGAGTTCTCTTTGATGAGGTGACGTGATATATCTAAAATGTATCATGATCTTCTATTCAGTGCCTTTGGTTTAGGATAATCAGTGCTTACATTTAATGAGGTGAATGTGTGGAAAACTAAATGTAATCATTTCACGCATGTTGATCGCCAACAGCCATCCTTGGAATATGTACCATTATTTAATTTCACACATGTTGATCACCAGCAACCATCTTTGGAGTATTGGATTTAAAATTTGAGCCTAGAGCCCCTTGGTTACAAACCGAGTTCTAAATGATTGAGCCGTGGATGCAAACTCTTTTGCCTCTTTTTAGCATAATGAAAATGTTTTGTCCCAAGCCAATAAGAGTTCCAGTAATTTCTACATTAACTTTTCCTTTTCGAGAATTTAGTTCACAAAAACTTTAGTCCAGATCAAGTGGTGTGGTTCGTGTTGAATATCTAAAAAGAGAGAAAAAAAAAAGGATAGTGTAGTGCCTATACCGTTGAATTTTTATACAATGATATTTTCTGTGCTCTGATGCAAAGTTAGATTGTTGATTTCTATCTGTCTGTGTAGGATGGTGATCCGCGTCTCTCTTGTTTTGGGCTTATGAAAAACAGCAGAGATGGGAAAAGTTATAGCACAAATTTGGCATACACCCCTCCGGAGTATCTGAGGAACGGTATGTGCTCTACCTTTGATCTGAATACTATATGATTTATTTTGTTTTTGGTTTCCTCTTTTGTACTTTTGATATATAATTCTTATTTTTGTCTTTTTGGAGATGTGCTTTCTTTTTTAAACACTAATTGTATCGTTGGAGCGTGTTAATAGATTTTCAAATGTATTAACTATTATGATTAGGAATAATATTTAAAAAGAAATTAATGGTACATGGTAACCATCATAGAAATTTAATGTGTGTGTATATATATATTTGAGTGTGGGTGTGAGTGCATCCATGTTTTTTGTCCATTTGTTCCTACAGGTCCACTAGTAATCAGAAATAGTTGAGGAAACAAAGCCATAGCCTTGTTGTAAACTATACAAGCCTTTTATGAAGTCACTCTTCAGTAGTAACCATATAATAATATTTCATGAAATTTTAACTCTCAGCCTGTATTATAGAGAACAGCGAATTTTTATTTATTTTTTATTTTTTCTCAAGAAACCCAAATGTTAATCTGAGAAAGAGGTTCTTTGGCTTTTCTAAGACGCTCCTTTTAAAAGAAATGTTTTATTGATGAGGTTTCGAATTGCAGGAGAAATGCAATTTGGCTACATAACTAAACATGTCATACTGAGCCTGGCAAAAGTAGGGAGCATATGGAAATGATCTTATTCAAAGAACATAAGGATTTGATAGAATAGATATAAAGAAGTCCTGATGCTTTCCCTAAAATAAAATAAAAGAGAGAAAGAAGAAAAGAAAAGAGAAAAAAGAAAGGAGATGCTTGCTGCTTTCTGAACTGCAAGGAACTTTGGAGTTGACACCTATATAGAGATGTGAACTGGTGGTATTTGAAAATAGGTGGGGAGCACATACTGGCCAAATTTTAAAAATATTAACCTCGAAGTGTGATGACAGCACACAGCAAACTTTTGGGGTAATAGAACCAACGAAACCTTGAAAAAAGGACATGTTGATACTGTTTCCTTTGTGAGCTGAAGAATAAAGGCCATCACCCAAATCGGTCCTGTATATTTATTTTATTTTTATTTCTTTTGGTGTGATTGGGCCGCGCACGCGGGGGGGGGGGGGGGGTGTGGAATGGCCACGATCCGAACCGTTGGCATTTTTTGCATAAATTTTAGTTGAAGAGTGTTGGTTTGAAACACTCTACAGTGGGATTTTGTTGACCTACTGATGACATCTTGGCAGAGCTTTTTTTTCCGATTGATTACCTATAAAAAAAAAATCAAATTTTCAGTTCAAAGAGAATTCAGCAAACATGATATTTAATGAAAAAAAATTCTTGGTGAGTTCCAAAAAGTGTAGTTTTTAAACTAATAAGAAATGAACAAAGATAACAAACAGGAAAATAAATGGAAGGAACTAGGAAAGATAGTCTTTTAATATGGATTTGCTGCATTCCAATATTTTAAAAAATGAGGTCAAGGGTGTAGCTTTCAGCCCTTGGGACATTTGAATTGTACAAAATCATCCAGCTAATTGTGTATCACCCATTTATATCCATGCATTATGTTCCATATAAGGACATGTTTCTAATATGGTTGGAATGTCATAACATCTTTTCCACAGGAAGGGTTACTCCTGAAAGTGTAATATTCAGCTTTGGCACTGTTCTCTTGGATCTTCTCAGTGGAAAGCACATTCCTCCAAGTCATGTAAGTTCCTTATTTGTGTTCAGTTAGAGTACCATAAAGCATGGATAAGGTGAAAGACTTATGTCACCTGCATCCTGAATTTTATGGCATTTATCATGTGTTTGCATTTGGATATATACTTCTTGTACACTAAGAAAGATTTGTGATGTATATTCTTTTATCTACAGAACTCCATCTATTTTCACCTAAAAGGCAATATATGTACTTTTCTCTTAGGATAGTTATTTATAGGTTATTCCCTTAGTTTTTTTGGGCTTTCTGCAGTGCAAATTGAGAATATGCCTTGTCCCCTTTATTGGATGTTTGTCAATTAATTATACTGGTGAACCTCTCCTCAGAAGTAAAAAAAAAAAAATTGCTAAATTATATATGCACTTGATTATCTATCTCTGTTGTAGTCATATGACAATGGTATTCTATACAATCAGCTAAGTCTGTGGAGCAGCTTCTCATCATTCATGTACTTTACATTATTAATTTCTTTGATTTAATTCTGATGCAGGAAATGGGTATAGTGTTTTTGGGTCTTTGGTTTTAATGAGCTGTTTCTGAAGTAGATATTTGGGGCCTTATGGGGATATTTAACTTAAATCATTTATCTTTTTTTTCCATAATTTTCTTTAAATTTTTGGAATTATCAAAATTGAATATTTGTAGAATGAATTTGGAATGTATTATTTGGAGAGAAAGATGAGCCTAAAGTCAATTTAGAAGTCTTATTTGAGTGAGATTGGTCATAGCCTTGTTATAGGTTGCAGAATAGGTTTTGAAGGATAAAATTATTAGACTAGGACTTTAAAGCTGATACCAGGCCACCTTTATAGACATCTGAATTAATGGAATTAATTTTTTCCCCTTTCTGAATGAAAAACTGGTTTTTATCAATTCATTTGATCCATCTTTTCTCTTTTCTTCATCCTTAGATCTTACTTCCCCCAACACAGTTCATCTCCCTAGCCCTCTTCATGATTCCCCACCATGCTAAATTAAAATTTTCAGGATAATCCCAGTCAGGAACACAATTTTAAGGGGAAAATTGTAAGACATACTCTTCCTTGAAATGTGATCAATTTTGAATTTTTGAAAAATTTAACCATGTTGCTCTTGCAAGTGAGATCTCGTTCAAAGGTATATATTAATGATGAATTTGTTCTGCGATTACAGGCTCTCGATATGATAAGGGGCAAAAACATATTATTACTAATGGATTCACATCTAGAGGGAAACTTTTCAATGGAAGAGGCAACTGCTCTTGTCGACCTTGCTTCACGTTGTTTGCAATATGAACCTCGGGAGCGGCCAAATACAAAGAACCTTGTTGATACTCTTGCTCCTCTGCAAACTAAATCAGAGGTAAGAACCCATCTTGAGGTATCTCATTGATCATGCTATCTTTACAAGTGTTTACATGAGAATTTAAAAGTATAATTATGCACTTAAGAAGTTTATTTTCAACCAGTTGTTCGGATTTCCTTGTGGTGTGACGTGTGGATATCCTGGACTTGATCATTGACCATCCAGGAAGAATTCTCTTTGCCTATTTATTTGTTATTTATCATTTGCAAACTAGACCTGTTGTTACCCTTCAACAAAACATAGATCCAGTGGAAGGCTATGTCAGGTTGACATTTGGTTGGGACTTGGGATATACTTGATCTTTATTTTGTTCTTTAATCTAGTAACATAAAGATCACTTATCATACCTATTGAGAGAAGTGAAACAGAAAAGTTCACATGAGCACAAGCATTTATTGTTATATTTATTTCTTCATGAAGGCATCGTCAAAGTTCTGACCAATCTTAAAGAATGTGAATATGTTTGTAATATCACAATGAAGTGTGAATCACTTCTGGACTTGGCATTGAATGGTAATGTATGGTGTACAGGTACCATCTCATGTGATGATGAATATACCAAAGCGTGAGGAAGCTCCTTCTACCCCACAGCACCCCCTCTCCCCAATGGGTGAAGCCTGTTCTAGAATGGACCTCACAGCCATCCATCAGATATTGGTCAGGACGCACTATAGGGATGATGAAGGAACCAATGAGGTATATTCATTTGTTTTAATTCGCTCAACCGTGGATTGGTCTGCATAACATCATACGTGAAGCATTGTGGAAGCATCATCTGTGTCATTTGAGGAAATCCTTGAATGTTAAATGAGAGATTCCTCGAGTGATAATACATAATTATGCAAGATATCTTATAAAGATCAGTTTTATGTGGATTCAGTTATCTTTCCAAGAGTGGACACAGCAGATGAGAGAGATGCTAGAGGCAAGGAAGCGTGGAGACTTTGCATTCCGTGATAAAGACTTTAAAACAGCAATTGATTGTTACACTCAGGTAAATATCAATCTTACATCACCAAGATAAAACAGGATTAATAAACTTGGAATTTGCTATACCACTCTTGCTCTTCAAATGCAGTTCATAGATGTTGGAACCATGGTCTCACCAACAGTTTATGCGAGACGAAGCCTATGTCACCTTCTCTGTGATCAAGCCGATGCTGCACTCCGAGACGCAATGCAAGCGCAGTGTGTCTACCCAGACTGGCCCACTGCATTCTACATGCAGGCCGTTGCATTGGCCAAGCTAGATATGCACAAAGATGCTGCGGACATGTTGAATGAGGCCGCGGGACTAGAAGAGAAGAAGCAGAAGAATGGTGGAAGAGCATCTTAAAAAGCACAAAATAATTCTTAAGTATTGGCATTTTTTCTCTCTTGTTGACACAATGAACAAGGCGGTTAAAAGAGCTTGTCAATGGATTAGGCCACTCAAAAAAGGGAAAGGAAAAAAAAATTGTAATATAGAGTTAGACCCTTTGATTTAAATTAATATGTATGTGTTGGTCCCCTTCACTGATGATCTATTCTGTCAATAATGCATGTGAAATACAAATAAAGGATATTCTTTTTTTATTATTACTTATCAAGCAACATTAAATGAAACAACTTTACTTTAATCCATTCCATTGTACTCCTTGTTGAATGTAATAACTGTGAAAAAAATAAAAAAAACTCATGAAGCAACAGAGTGAAATGCATTTCGTGATAAATTAGTGACAGGTCATGAGTCAACTCTTATGTAAAAACTTTAAGTATCGAGTGTATGGGAGTATATAATCAATTAAAGAAGAAAAAAAAAATGTAAATTCAATATAGAGTGTTGTTACACAGTTTTTTTTTTCAGCCTCAATTACAGTCTCATATATGTCGACAGAAAATCACTAGAACAGATATTCATATTAACGAAGTATATGCTTCGATATAAATTTTTCACATGTATTTTTTATAAATGCATTCATGTAATTTATTGTAGTGCATACTTTATTTTTTATAAAAGCATGTACATCATTAGATTAGGTATATTATTTTTAAAAATTTTAAAATACATATAAACTAGAATCAAGGCTGAAAAATGAGTTGTACATTAACATTATCCTTCAGTATATCCAAATATATAATTTATTCTTGAGCACTGATACACGCAGCCCCGTTTGCAACCCGATGTTGCGCTATCATAGTGTAAGTGTATGACTAAATTTTTTTTTAACTCAGAACTTGCAATGTATCTTATTCCTTTTTAGATCATGTAATGCCTCAAAATGCAATGGGGCCTCTTACTGAGGAATATCTATTTTCGAAATTGGCCAAAAGCCCATATAGGCATTGGGCCAAGTCGGCCAACCCGATAATAAAACTCCCCTCCCTCTCTCCATGTCTAGTTTGATAAATGTATAAATATTTAGATTAAGTTAGTTTAATTTATGGGAATAAAAAATTAATATTTTTATTTAAATTTATATTTGATAATACTTTTTATTATCCTCATTTTTTTATGTTTTTATCATGAATCTTGCATTTCGATCAAATATGGGATCACTTCAATTTCTTTAAAAAAATATCAAATCTACCTTTCTTCTATTAATGGGGCATTAATATTGTTTGGTGGAACACATTCTTTTTTCTTTTTTTTTTCATGTGACTGTTGGGCTCTTCAAGTTACTGGTTTTTAACTCTTGCATCATTTGCTTAACCCCTTTCAAGTGGAGCTTCTTCTTTTCAAATCACATTTACCTCAATTGATAAGAATATTTTCATGTTATTTAGACTATATTTTTTAGAATGCTGTATTGATCTAATTTTTAGGAATATCAGTGATTAGATTTTTTTTTTTTTTGTGTTGAACAAACATATTTATGTTGTTAAAAATTTATGAATTTTAATGAAATCAAAACTTACAGATCTTTTAATGAAATCATTTTTTGGATATACATAATGAATTATAACATATATATACACATTAACCCCAAATTAGACGCATGGATCCATGTAAATATTGAGGTTCCTTCTATTAATGCAAGTGAGAACCAGATAAATAATTTAATCAAGAATTCAAAAGGAGATATTTTCCAAGTAAATCTTAGCCCACTTATAAAATTTGTAAACATCAGTAAGAATACTTATAATTTACAATTGTAAGTGAAAAGATTAACAAAAGAAGAAAACCATACAAAATAAACTAAAATTAACATAAAGTACTCAGAAAAATATCAACTACTCTCGTAAGCATTCAATCAAACATAAGAAATGCATGTAATCCAATGACAAACAATGACCCCGCCGCCCCCCCAACAGATCTAATTTATAACAACAAATCGACACACATACACATGTATACAAATTCAAATTATGTTCCTTTCAACCGTCAAAATTAATTCAATTGATTATAGAAAATGAAAACCTATTTCTGTTCTACATGAAGTCTAGATTTAGATTCAATGGGATAAGAAGTCCTGAAAAGGGTTTTGTATTAAAAATATTAAGTGAAATGTAAAGATGGAAGAGAAGATGAAAGAAATGGCAATGAAATTGAAAATAAGAGAGAGAGAGAGAGAGAGAGAGAGACTATTTCCGTATAGGAGTTGCTGCCAATCTACTTCGAGTTGATGGGGAAGACCGTTACCATTGTGGCGTGGAGACCTCTGACGATCGACAGCAACTGGACAATAACACGAATGGTAAGTTCTCCACGGATGGTGGTGAGTTCCCTAATGAGAGAGGAAAGATTAGGGAAAAAAAAAAGGAGTGAAGGGGAGGAGGTGAGGTTCTGGGTTTTTTTTTTTTTTTTTTAAATGGTAGCCATAAATGTTGTCTTAATTTTATAAAATATGGATAAAAAAACAAAGACAGGGTCTGTTTTACCTTTTACTCATAACAAATTATCCTTATTTTTTGTCTCAAAATATGAGCAATTGTCTATGCTTTATCAATATTTACGTATATTACATGGGACAACAAGGGATTTAATCTAATAATTTCATTATCTCAAACTCTTATCCCCATATCAAACTAAACTTTAAGATTTTATATTTTTAAATAAATAGGGGTTGACGCACATAGTCCTGCTGTCATTCTTGAATCTTAAAGTTATCCGATATAACATACATTATATTATGTCAATAAATAGAATATATAAAAATGCATATATTCAATTCATTCAAATATCAACTTTTTATTTTGATTTTTATCGTATAACTATGTATTTTATTTTAAAAACATATATTTAAAAAAAAAAACACGTTAGAACTGCATAGTAACTGCAAGAATTACTATTTCTAACTAACCTTTTGCTTCCATATTAATAATGAGGGTGGATACTAGCATGTTATTAACCTTCACTTCCATTATGCAATATTCAAATAATGCCAGTAATGATCGTATAAGTGCATGATCCATGAGGGGTTTCCGCTATTCTGCATTTAATAGTGATCTAGTACGATTAGTCAACTTTGACTTGGTACATTACATTACATCTACCCCCCGTTGACCAAAACATAAATTTTTTTTATTGGTTGGTGCACATGGAATAGATTTTTTTTATCCCTTATTTTTTAATATGACTTTTTCTTACAAAGGCATAAATCCATAATCCATAATCTGTGAACTCAAGAATGAGTATTTTCTTCTGTTTTTCTTTATATCACTAAAGCTACAAATGAACGAGTCTGGAGTAAACCACTGAGAAAGAAAACGGATTGACTTAATTAATTCTCAATTTCGTATAATTAATCAAGCATGTTTGTTAAAATAAAATTTTCTCGTATTCAAAAAGAAAAATGATATGTTCAGCCATTTGTACAGCCCTAATTACATTTCACATCGATTTTTTTTTAAAATTATACACTCTTCCATTGAAATATATGATATTATATGAAATAAAGTATATATTAAAATGCATTAATATATTTTTTTCGTATTAAAAAAATGGTGATTTTTTTTATTCCATACATTATGATAGAACCATATACACTACGATAGTTCAGTATATACTGTGTTATCATAGTGTATAAGATTGCAAAATGAGATGCAAAATAAACTGAGTGTATCTGCTCTCATCAAGAAAAAATCTATTTTTGATAGTTTATTTGTGCTCAAATGAATATGTTGCTACATAAATGACCTCTCTTTTTACTTCTACAGTCAAATGAAAATGTTGCAACTAGAGTTTTATTATTATTATTTTTCAGGTCTAGTTTGATAAAGGGAAAAATATTTTTGATAAGTTAGACTAATTTATGGAAAAAAATATATTATTTTTATTTATATTTACATTTGGTACTGTATTTTGTTATCCCTTATTTTTTAGTGTTCTTATCCTTAACTTTGTATTTGGATCACATAATCTAAAATATGGGATAACTTAAAAAAAATTAAAAAAACTTAAATTCTACCATTTCTATTAATGAGGCATTAATATTATTGGTTTTTGGTTTTATGAAGTTCTTTGTTTTTCTTATTTTGAGAAGTGTACTCATAAAAGTTATTTATGTTTTATAAAATGCATTAAAAAATGAGGATAAAATTTGTTCAGCTTTTAACTTAGAACAAAATATCCTTACTTTTTCTTTCAAAATACGGATAATTATCCATGCTTTATCTTCTTTTTTTCTTATGCCATATAGCATAACATGTAATTTAACTCAATTATCACAATGTCAAATCAAACCTTAATAGACATTAGATCAATCTCTAGCAGTGGGCATTAAGAATAGCTACATAGCTCAAACAGAACAATTCACCTTTTATAGGATCCCATTTTAAAAAATCTTCGCCTCACTCAAGTTTTCAAATCTCAGGGTCGCTCTGCCCGACCATATAGTTCAAAATCGCCGTACGGTTCTGGATGACCCCTCAATCCCCCAAGCCGTCAAGCCACGACGTCATCACAGGGCAATGGCAACCGTCCTCCGCCGATCGGGCGACAGGGCGTCTCCCGGGTTTCGGCGTCACCAACAACATCATAAACAGAGGGCTCGAGTGCGGCAGGGGATCCGATCCCCGGGTGCGGACCGTATAGGATTCTGCAAGAGATACTGTGATATTCTCAGGGTGGGATATGGAATGGACCCAACCTTCACTGTTATGACCGGAGGCCTTACACTCAGGGGGTTAGGCCCGTTGTTTGATTTGGTAGTGGAAAAATAAAGCTGTCTTGGCTTTCCATGTGTGCATGGAATGAATAAATTAAATAAAACCTGCGTTTTTCATATTTGGTGGTATTGGTTGTGATTTGCCCGAGTGAAGAAGACAGCCAGCAAGTCCAAAGCTGTGTAGTCCACAGCCCAACTAAAATCCCGACCGACAACATGAAAGCCCATTAACAAACCGAAACCCAGGAAAAAAGCGTCCAAGGCCCACGTTTCTCACGTTCCAACCGACCAAGCCCACAAAATCCCTCCCCGAAAGCGCACCCAAGACAGGCTGAAACACTTGTAACATATTTCCCGCCAAGTGAGTGACACACGGACAATTAAAACCCCCCTCCGAAATTCCTAACAAGTTACAATGCTTCGCAAACCCAACTAAAGAAAGACAATCAATATGTTCAGGCATCTTTTTTACTCTCTCTCTCTCTCTCTATCCACTTCTTTTCTTAATATGCCAAAACGGATGAGGAGATGATCCTATTAAGTGCATTCAATACCAAAATCTTGAATACCATTTTTATAAACACAAAAAAGATATTATTATTATTATTATTATTTTGGTTATAAATGGTGATGCATTGACCCCGTTCTATTCCAGAGGATATGACGGGATTGTGAATCCGTAAAAGATTCTAATCCCCTTTTTGTTCGCCGATTTCCCCAAGGAACGGCTTTGGCTTTTCCATTCTCTTCCATCCCATCCCTTATTTTAATCCCCCTTTCTCTCTCTCTCTCTCAAACCATCTCTCCCAATTTCACTATCCACCTCTCAATATCTTTCAATGGCAACAACAACAATGCCACCAACCAAAGATGACCAACTCATCTTCGACGCATCCCTCCTGAACTCCAAACCCAACATCCCCACCCAATTCATCTGGCCGGAGGAAGAGAAGGCCACGCCGGACGCCCTCCAAGAGCTCCACGTCCCCCTCATCGACATCTCCGGCTTCCTCTCCGGCGACCCACACTCCACCCTCGAAGCCACCCGTCTCATCTCCCAAGCCTGCGAGAAGCATGGTTTCTTCCAGGTCGTCAACCATGGCGTCGACCCGGGCCTCATCGAGGAGGCTCACAAGCTCATCGACGCCTTCTTTTCTCTCCCGCTCCAGGAGAAACAGAGGGCGCAGAGGCTGACAGGGGAGAGCTGCGGCTACGCCAGCAGCTTCACTGGGAGGTTCACTTCGCGCCTTCCATGGAAGGAGACCCTCTCCTTCCGCTTCTGCTCTCCCACCAGCGTCCAAGACTACTTCGTCCGCACATTGGGTCCTGACTATCTCCGCTACGGGTACGAACCCAACCCGAAAACACTGAAAAAAAAAAAATACAACCCAATCATTCGTTTTAATGTAAATCTTTCTTGGAATGCAGAGAAGCGTATCAGAAGTACTGCGAGGCGATGAGCGAACTGTCGCTGAAGATAATGGAGTTGTTGGGGATGAGTTTGGGTGTCGGGCGCGCGCAATTCAGGGAATTCTTTGAATCGAATGATTCGATCATGAGACTCAACTACTACCCGCCGTGCCAGGACCCGTCTCTGGCGCTCGGGACCGGCCCGCACTGTGACCCGACCTCCCTCACCATCCTCCACCAGGACGACGTCGGCGGCCTCCAGGTCTTCTCCGACGGAAACTGGCGTACCATCACCCCCATCTCCAACGCCTTCGTCGTCAACATCGGCGACACCTTCATGGTAATCAACAGCTTCAAGTTGACAACATCCTGCATTGCTTAATTGGTCATGGTGGTCTCAATCTGATTGTTGTTTCTGTTGATCAGGCTCTGTCCAATGGGAGGTTCAAGAGCTGCCTTCACAGGGCGGTGGTGAACAGCACCTGCGCGAGGCGGTCCCTCGCTTTCTTCCTCTGCCCGGAAACAGAGAGGGTGGTGACGCCGCCGGAGCGGCTGGTGGACTCGGAGCACCCAAGAGCGTACCCTGACTTCACCTGGCCTGCGCTGCTCGAGTTCACTCAGAAGCATTACCGCGCCGACATGAACACCCTCGACGCCTTCTCCGAGTGGATCGTCCGCCAGACCGCCACCACCGCCGCAGCCAATTAGACCTGCTGTGGTGGTTCTTGCTTAATGTTTTGGTTACTTAATAATACAATCATATACTCTGGTGGGTCAGTCAATCTAACTTTAGTTGTGGCATGGAGGGGTTAATGAACATAAAAAAACAAAGAAGAAATAAAGTTCTTAATCTCTCTCTCTCTCTCTCTCTCTCTCTCTGATTTTCGTTATTGGGTTTTGAATGAAATGAATGAATAGGACGCGAGCGAGCGAGCGAGCGAATACAATGAAAGAAAACAACCTTAAGAGAGCAGTGTGAGAAGAGAAAGAGAGAGAGGAGACGGGGAAGTACTAGTGTACCGCAACTTCACAAGAGGATCTTTAAAAGATAATAAGAGGCGCGCGCGTGCGTGCGCGTGCGCGTGCGCGCGCACATACACACACACAACCCACTCTCCCGTATCTCATTCTCCACTTCTCACTTTGATTTGTTTTCTCATGTTTCACTCTGTCGCATTCATGAACATATCAACCACATACATGATGAGTGAAAAATTGGATCCCTCTTCGTGATCTTTGATGTCCCCTTTGTTACCCATTAAAACATGGAAAATAAAAAGGTGTTTTGTCGTGATGTCGGCCTACAAAAAAAAATAAAATAGAGTAGAGTGGTTTTTGTCTTGGTGTTTGTCTTCGAATGATGCAACATTCTCTAGACGTAAGACATGCATGTATCAGTAGAGATGCAAAGAATTTAAAATTTTAAAAATTAAAAGTGAAAAAAAAAATTTAAAAAAATTAGAGGAGGCCTCCATGGCTAAGGACAAGGAAGTGGCTCTTCCTGCATAGAGAATGTCCAAAATGGTCACATCACATGGCGAATTGTACTCTTCTTTTGTTTTTGGGTTTCCTTCATCTTACCTCTTCTTCATCTGCCCTTCACAATAATTATCCTTCTATTCTCTTTTCTTTTTCGATTTGGACTAATGACGTACTTTCATAAAACTAAAATAAAATATATATTTAAAAATAGTGGATGTATTCGTTTATATTCAATTAGTTGCTTGTATGATTTTGATATGAGTTGGGGTCTTGGGGATGGAAAATGATAGAATCCTAGTGCAGCCACGTCTGAGTCACGGGTTGACGTGGTGTTATTATTATTTTTATTTTTTTATAATGCAGTTTTATTTTCAATTTATATTTATTTTAAATTTTTTGAAAATAGTATAAGATACATGTTTTTATAAAAAACGAAACATATATTTTAATAAAGTATATGGATGCATTTATAAAAAATATAAAAAAATTATTTCAGAGCATATGCTTTGCTAACGTGAACATATACGTCATATAGAGCTAGAATCGGACTGGAAATGGATTTGTGTGTAATAGCAACCTATTTTTTTTTTTTGTTGGATGACATGCCACGTTAACAGGGCCCATCAGTTAGTTTGGGTTTGTTATGAGCCAAGATAGGTCGGCCCAACTTAGTACCTGACTTTTTGTTTGGATACCTCTCCTTAGCCACTTATATTCATTGTATTGAGGTAATTTTTTTTTATACATTCTATAAATAAATATGTACATACAATTTATTAGCATGTATATTTTATTCATTTTACGTTAAATGCATTAAAAAAAAAAAAGTAGTCTGAAAACGGAGTTGAGAGTCTAGCATTTTCTTTTTGTTTTTGGGTAATTGTTACACAGTTTTATTACTTAATATATTGCATACTTAATATCAATTTATTACTTAATATATTACATACGTCATAGGATTCATATTATGAAAATGAATAACTCATTACATGAAATAGTAGTAGTATGAAAACATATGAAAACTACGTATAACATTTCTTTTATAGTTTTTTAAGATGGAGTTGTCATTAGAAAATCATTCAAATAATTTCAAATAAGCTTGTCAGTATCTTTTATATTATCCTAGTACCCCTTTCGCTGGCCAATCCTCAAGTAGAACTTCAATAATAGTCCCACTAGCCTGTCAACTAATCAAATAAATACAAATGCAAGTATGGTTTAATAATCCTGCATGTCAATCCTAACAACACAAAATACACTCACAAGGCAACTTGGTTATAAATGATCAAATACATAATTAGTTGGTTGAGTGTGAAGTATACCGAGCTATTCCATTCCATTTCATCGTTATAGTAACGTTTGGGAGTGTGACATGTTACATAATTCTCCAAGTTGGGTGTGTCATTTCAGGGGCTAGTCACTTTTTATTCCATAAATATAAATTATGTGGTTTCACAAGCCCGGGAATATACACATTTCTTTTTTTGTCAGTAGGCCTGAGGTCCAGAAAAATGCACTGTGGTACCTTTTGCTAGCAACTTGAGAGAGAGAATTTGTCACTAGGCCAAAGAGTGACTGCCGCTTCATTTTATAGTTTGGCATTAGACGACATTATTTTAATTTAAATTATCTTTAAAAAGTGGGTTTGTCGGTCTGCTTCCTTACGATTCAATGGAGGTGACACTGCTTCATTGTGATTTGATTTTGGTGATGCACTAATTCCTGCTTTATATCATGGATTTTTCACATAAGGTGTTAGACCAAGTCAATATATTGACTATTCAAAAAGAGATTCAAAACAATCACGTATATCTATATCATGATAAAAGTTGTTGAATAAGATAAGATTTATTGATATTCATTATAATCCAGAATCTTTTACATCAGTCACGGTGAACAGGACCGGTCCTGAGATTAACTAAAATAAATGGGGCGTGGGCTAAATCTTGAAATGAGGCCAATAGTAAATATTTTTATTTTTACTATTATAAAAAATTTGAATTTTTTTTATTTTTATTTTTTTAACTATTAAGACTAATAAAAAGGGACAAACAAGACTAAATGAAATACAAAAAGAAAATATTGAATTTTTTTAAATAAAAGATAAATTATAACCACATCAGAAATTTTGAATAAAATATAAAAAAATAAACATAAAAAATAAAAATTGAAATATATGTAAATATGATATGAAAAATAACTATGTAAAAGGCCAATATGATTTTTTTTTGTAAATCACATAAATAAAATCTCAATAAAATGGGAACAAAATAAATATTAACCAATAATAAAACACAAAACCCCAATAAAATAGGGAATGTAAAACAAAAAAAAAATTAAAACAAACAAGAAAGAGAATAACAAAAAAGTACCAAAGATAAATAAAAAAGAAAAAACTAAAGTTTCATTTTTATAAATCAAACCAAATAATAGATAAAAACAAATCACAATTAAATACAAACAAAACAACTAAACTAGAAATATGGATAAGTTTTTAAATATAAGATAAATATTCAAAAAAAATCCCAATAAATTAAGGATAAATATTTTTTTCTAGGATTCAGGAGCCCTCCAAATGTGAGGGTCCTAGGCAACTGTCTTGGTTGCCTATATTCAGGGCCGACCCAGAAGGTGGAATTAGGAATTAGAATAAAGGGCCAAAGGGCCATGAAATAGAAAGTGAAAAAACTTTAAATCTTATTATTCTCATCACAGAAAATAAAGTTTTAAAAATTGAAAAAATTAATATGAATAAACTAACTAATGAGAAAAACATACAAAAATATCATTTAAACTTATATTTTAGGAAGAGAATTTAAAATCTAACTTTTAAAAAATTTGAGACTCAATGTAGCAATTATAAAAAATCAAAATAAATTGCAAAAAACATCTAAATCAGTTATTTTTCAACCCTTCAAAACTAGATACCACCAATATTTCCTTGAAAACAAAATTTTTCATTTTACAACTTTATTTGTATTTGTCCCTTCTAACGGATTGTATAAAATTAGTTAACTCAATATATATTTCACTATCTCCGTATAAACTATTATAGAAAATATAAATTAAATATATGCATTTATTTCATATGAGCATATATTTTATTTTCTATTAAAAAAATTAATATATACTTCATTATATAGATATGTACTTCAAAAAAATCAAATATATGCATACTAACTCGGATGCAAACAAGACTGAATAAAATATTTTACAATTTCCAAACTCATTCATGGCTGTAGACATTGGTCTGAATTAGATGGCTACGATTAACTTGGGGCATGCTATGATGACAGGTGGGTTATTCAAGGCCACCCATAAATAATTTCGTACAAATTATACGTCTGATACATTTGTGATAAAATATAGAAGATTAGGAAATGAAAGTGAGTGGCCACTGTGATTAAATAGAAATGAAAGTGGGCACATGGCACATTCACCCATGGCACCTTGGGAGGGCCCGGGCCCTAGCCCGCTGCCCTTTGGGTCTGCCCCTGACATCAATAATTTTATTGAGAGAGATCGTGATAGATCTGATTTTAGCGACTCCGACGGACGATTATCAATTTACACAATCGAGTTTATTATTTTTTAATACATGTCATAATCACATTATTCTATTATTAAAATCTCTTATTGCAAGGATATTATGAATAAGAGTTTGACTGAATTGCATTGGATAAGATCAAATGATTTAATTAACAAACTCTATTAAGATTTGACTCTATCCAAACTTAAGTAATTGAGTCTAAAATACATGTAATCTCTTTTAATTATTTAAAATATTCAAGATGAAGATGTAGGTCTTTCCATATATTTATGTTTCTTTTCCTTCTCTCTTCTTCTCCGATTATCTTTTATATTTATCTTATATTTAGATTTTTGAAATAAGGAATTCAACCATGACAAATGCAGGATAAACTATTTTCTTTTTATAGTCCCCCCCTGTGAGTTCACAATTATATATTGTACTTTTATACAGAAAATGAAAAATATATGAAGATTTTAGAAAAGTATAATGTGTATATATATGGGATGATACATTAAGTATGCCAATAACTCGATCTTATAATTTTAAAAAATAAATTAATTTGATGATCTAAATTTAAATAAATCATAATTAAAAATGTTATCATATCACTTTTGACATAAATAATATCTCTTTTGATAAAAAAAATACTCTTATTAAATCTTTACAATAATAAGATGGGTATATGTGGGATGATACGAAAAGTATGCCAATAACTCTTGATATTTATGTAAAATTAATTAATTTGATTATATAAATTTAAATAAATTAGAATAAAAAATGTCCTCATATCATTTTTGACATAAATACTATCTCTTTTGATAATTTTTTTCTTATTAAATCCTTCCGATATTTATCAAATGTTAGGTCTTGGCTTGCTGCTAGAGCCATTTGAATCCCAAAAATAAAATGTATGTTTGTTGGCTGTCTGTAAATCGTGAGAATTTTTTTTAAGATGGTCAATTTTTTAGTCCTCTACTTGTTTAGATTTTTTTAAAAAAATATATAGTTATCTAATAAAGTATATATATATGTTTTGAAAATAAAGATAAAGTACATGTATACAATGAATTGAATGAATTAAACTAAGAAAGTTGGGTATATAAGCAACTCTTGATTGTGAATAATTTGGAGGCCCATGGGTAATTAAAGAAAGAGCGTTAAAACATACAGTCTATTTTATAATCTTATACACTATGATAACATGGTATATACCGCATTATCATAGTGTATGAGATTTTATCATAATATATTATTCAAAAAAATTTATCATTTTTTTTATTTGAAAAAAAATACACTAATACATCTCAGTTTATACTTCAATTCATAAAATTAGACTGTAATTAGGACTGCAATGAGAGCTGGACGTCATTTTTCTTAGAGAAATGAGTTGACACAATCCAGTATGTTCTTTAATGAATTAAGGCAACCCCATAAGGATGGTTGATGCATAGGAATTCTAGTTTTTTGAGGGAACAGATAAACAGTAAACCATTCTTACCCTAGTTTTATAGCACCAAGATATCTAGCATAAGAAGTCTATTAAATCTTCATTTGGTTCATGTTAGATTTTTTTTTTTTATGTTGGATGGATTTTTCGTGGTTGACCTTATAGCCAAGCTGGAAAAGTTACATTCGTGTTAGATATTGAATGGATATTTTCTAATAATAATTACTATGAATCTTTTTATTAACAATTTAGATTTGATATTTTGTTCATGCTTGAAAAATGATAAATTTTTTTTTTTTTTTTTTTTTTTTTGAAAAAAAGGAATTTCATTTAACTCTTACAAGAAAATTTGTGCACAAACTTAAAAATTTAATTCTCAATTTATATCACAACGGTGGTGGTCATATATACTTGATTTTAAATCATAATAATTTTATTCATCATAAATTGTTTAGTGCTCACATCACATCTAATTATCAAGAGCATGATATAACTGGGAAAAATTATCCCAGACAATGATAAAGCCGCCAACTTCGGATTTTAGTTAATGGAAGTCTATCCCAAACCAACTACTGCATCTGGTTAATAAGCCATGTCATACCAAAGTGTATATATGATTTCATTAATGTAAATTTTGTACATTATGAAAATTATTCAAGTTCACATTTCAATGTCCATTGTCCCTCACGTCCTAGGCGACTTCCAATGACTATCTACATGTATTTTTAGAATTGCTGATTCTTTAACAAAATCTTTTTTTTGGTCGCTTTTGACTCTGATTTAAAATTATTAGTTTGATTCATTTCTACAGATATAACAGATACAATAAATTATACAAAATAATTTTTTTTAGGATACAATTACATTAATCTTTTTATTATTATTATAGATGCTTAGTCTGGTGGAGAGTAAACTTTTGTATAAATCACATCACATTTATTTGTTTAAATTATCAAGAACACAATCATAAGGGGACAAAATCTTCCCATAATATAGAGAAAGCCAAAAACTTCGAAGTTCAGATCATGGAAGTCCATCCAAAACCAACTACTGCAACTGGTAAGCAAGCATGCCACACTAATTAAGTCACCAAAATTAAGTGCATGATTTCATTATTATAGAAAAAATTTCATATCAGTATGAACTGATGAGAATCTCATTAGTATATGTTTTGATGGATGACACATGTTCACCAAAGAGTTAAAAAAAATTCACTAATTAAAAAATTATTAATAAGAATTCTCATTAATACAAAGCTTGTACAACGTTTAATTATAAAAATTATCCAAGTTCAACTCTAATCATAGATGACTCTAGGAATTTTTATAGATAGGGTCATTTGAAAAAATAAATTCTATAAATTTTTTAAAAAATTTACTCTTATTATATATATTTATAAAAAGCATAAATTTTTCTTTTAAACATAAAACAACTTATATTAATAAAATAAATAAATCATTAAAGAAAAGAGATAGAAAGATTTTAAATATATAAATTTTTATCATTGTCCTCAACAAGATTTTATATTTTGAAATCACTGTATAATAATTTCATTATCAACATTTTTTAATATGTCTTTTTCAATGTATGTGACTAAACAATCATTTATCCACTAGGTCGGGTCAACTATAGTGGACTGGGTTGCCGTGGTTTAAAAGAGTGATAGGAATAGTTTAATTTTTTTCTTTTAATGTGATGGGGTCAATTGACCCCACCACATATAATGTGGCGCTGTCCATAACTAATTATATTCTACGGAACATTGTCTGATGAAAGCCTGCTTGTGTGTCACGTTTATAATTTAAACCAAGATCTCAATGAACTAGTTTATTTATTGTGGAAGAATTGTTATTCTTTTATTGCAACTTCAGTCCATCACACTGAGCAAAGTTTTATGAGCGCTCAGACACACAGTCCATTACACATAGCAAAGTTTTATGAGCGCTGATATAAGCAGTTCATTTTGCAGCTTGTTTTACAGTCTCATACACTATAATAACGTAATATATATTGCATTATTAATCTATTATAGTATATGAAATTCTATCATAGTATATGAGTCAAAAAAATTTTAAATTTTTTCACTGTGAAAAAATATATACTAATGTATCTCAGTATATACTTAATTTCATATAACAGCATGCACTTTAGAAAATGAGTGCATGGGATGGACTGTAATTGAGGCTACAATGTGCGTTGTGTATCTGTTTTCAAGTTTTATATATGGGATATATTTATGAAAGACTACTTAAGCGTGTCCAAGTTTCACGCATTGTTCAACCACTCCCGGTATACATTTGGAAGAAATAAAATGCTTAAATCAGGCCACCAAGATCATATCATTATCTACAAGCAAAACATACATTTTACTTAAAGAGGAGGACTTGGATGTAAGATATAGGTAAGAGGACTAGAAACTATACGTGAATATCATTAATCACTCGGACATGCAAGGATTCGGACCCGGTTGTTGGACATCCCTTGTGGACCTTTCTATTAAAAATAAGGGTTGTTGGACATCCCTTGTGAACTTTTTTATTAAAAAAAATAAAATAGTTCAAAGAGATCCCAAACTAAATACTTTGGGAAACATCCATACTACTCCCCTCAAATCTGATTGAAATTCATATAATCCTCTGTTTTTTTTAAAATCCATATAATTTTTTTAAAACACCTGGTAAATCCAAATAATCCATTAAATAAAAATTTTATTAATAGATGATGAATATTTTTTGTATATTTCGTTTCATTAACCCTGATTGAAAACACGATATATTAAAAAACCATTACAATAGGTTAAAATGCGAAAAATCCTATAAAAATGACGATTTTACCATCTCTTGATATATTCTAAAATTCCATCTGGAATGATAAAATTATTATTTATAGAAAAAATTTCACATTTTTAGCATATTGTAGGTTTTTTTTGTTATATTGTGTTTTCTACCAGGGTTAGTTAAACATAATATTCACAAAATATTAATCATCGGTAAATATAAATTTTTTTCAGGGGGTTATTTGAATTTACTAAATATTTTTAGAAGATTACATAGATTTAAAAAAAATTAAAGGGTTATATAAATTTTATTTAATTTACAGGGGTTATATGGATTTTGCCCAAATATTTAATAACACTATAACATGTCAGAGATCCCCGTAAGATCTCCCCGTGAGTATTATATCACCACATGTTTATTTTTTTTATTGAGTGCTAATACAAGCACTATGTTTTTACAACCCGTTCTGCAGTCGGTATATTATGATAACGTAGTGTATACTGTACTATTATAATATATATTACAGTTCATTTTTTTTATCATGAAAAAAATACACTAATGTATCTCAATATATACTTCATTTCATGTGATAGCATCTACTTCAAATGGTGAGTGTATAATTTTATAAAAAAGAGAAAACGGGATGAACTGTAATTGGGACTGTAAGGGAAATACATGTATCTTTTTCCTTATTTATGGTCAATAGATCATAATATTTATTTTTTAAAGGATAATGTTACGTCTAGCCCTATTTCCAGTCTCAATTCTAAACTACGTGTGTTTTGAATTTTTAAAAAATAGTATACCTCATTTAATGAGGTACATGTTTTTATAAAAAAAATGAAACATATACTTCAATGAATTGTATGGATGCATTTATAGAAAATATAAAAAAATTCTTTCAAAACATATGCCTTGTTAACGTAAGCATATGTGTCGTTAATTATCTATCAACGTATATAAGATTAGAATTGAGACTGAAAATTGATAAGTGTAACAGCGCCCTTTTTTTAATTCTAGTATCTTTAACTTGGGCGGGCCAGATGGGCCATAGGAGTGGACTTACCGGGCTTAAGTGGTGGCCGACCCGACCGTTTGCAGACCGCATTGCCGCATTGGGTTTTGAAAGAAGCAAATATGGAAAGGAGGAAAATGTAGAAACTACTAATGAATGAGGCAAAGATGAAAAACAGGAACATAAATCCCCCATAATTTGGGTGTTAATTGATTTGTACTTACAATGAACTTTAAAAAAGTAATACATGAAAAATATTCTACGAATCTTTTTTATAATAATTTTTTGATAGATGATTTCTTTTTGGGTATTTTTGCATGTATACCACCCAAAAACATCCAATTTATTTTAGGGAAAAATTCAAATAAGCCCCTGTAAACTATCTAAAATTCATATAACTTTCTGACTTTCCTTGCCCCCGTTTAGAACGGGGATATGATCAATGACAGAGTATATATTTATCCAAGCATAAGTGAGTATAAATAAAGATAAAGTGATTTTGTGTTTGGTTATGTTTTGAATTATTCTCGTTGGTAAACGTAAGAATAAATGTTTTGTTGTTTGAGTAAAATGTGAATAAAATAAGCATAAGTGAGTATAAATAAGGATAAAGTGATTTTGTGTTTGATTATGTTTTGAATTATTCTCGTTGGTAAATGTAAGAATAAATGTTTTGTTGTTTGAGTAAAATGTGAATAAAATATGGATAAAGATTTAAAAAAGTAAATAAATAATGATAGTTGATTTGACATGTAATTTATAAGAGGTGATGACAATTGATTTGACAGTACGCCCACGTATTCTTTTGGTGGAATAACTTAGGGGTAACTTTAATTTCAGGGGTTGATTGGAATCCATATACCACTTTATACTAATTTATTCTGGCATACTTTATTAGGGATTATCCGGAGCAAACAAACACACCAAAAATCTTATCTAGGATGATCCGAGGTTATCCAGGGACTTATACCAAAAACAAACGGGGGCTTAAAGTATATATAATCCTCTGTCCCCAGTGACCATAGCACAACGGTTCAGGGTTTACCTGTGTTAAGGGTAGGTCTTAGGTTCGAGTCTTGGCGCTGTGTCATACCTCCTGTTTGTTAGGCAAAATTCAAAAGAATTTTCTGTGGGACCAGGAACAAGCAGGCGAAGGTAGCTTTCCCAGCTTGGCCGTAAGGTCAGCCACGGGGAGTCCCTCCAACATAAAAAAAAAAAAAGTATATATAATCCTCTGAAAACATATATACAAATCCAAATAACCTTTAAGTTAAATTTTCGTTGATAGATTAGAATTATTCTACGAATATTCTGTCTAGCTAACCCTAGTTGAAAATATAGTATATCAAAAAACCCCTAGAATGTGAAAAATCATCAGTAAATGGTGATTTTAACCCTTTGGATATGTTTTATAATCTATTTGAGGGGGTAAAATCATTATTTACAAAGGATTTTTCATATTTTTAACAGATTGTAGAGTTTTTTTTTTGTATATTGTGTTTTTAGTCATGATTAACCAAATAGAATATCAAACAATATTTCTCATTTGTCAATGAATTTTGATTCAGTGGGTTATTTGGATTTACATATGCATTTACAAGAGGTTATATGAACTTTAAGAAAAATCAGGGGATTATATTGATTTCATGTAGTTTACCGGAGGTTATTTGGATATTTCTCTTTACTTTAATACCATTTCAAATGACATATTTATTTTTATACTATTAAAATATATAAAAATTACGCATATTTACCATTTTAGTTCATTTTCATCCAATTTTTTTATTAAAACTGTTATTGTCTTAGAGAAATGACCAAAAATGCTCTTAATTTTTTATTTTTCATATTTACCTTACCAAATACAATATTTATAATAATAAAATTATTCATTTTAACATGAAAATAATAAATTTCATCTAAAATCTACAAACATAAAAATTAAATATAAAAATTATTTATTAGTAAAGACATAGTAATTATTAATACCTACATGAGTAGAAATAAAATAAAATTATTTTAGAAAAACTAATCATAAATATGTATCACAAAATAAAAGATTTTAAAAAAAACATAGATCTTGATTGGAAAAAAGAAAAGAAAAAAGGGACAAGGTCAAATGACTTATGATTAATTTGGAAAGAACAAGTGATTAATTAAGTTATTATATTTAATTATTTCCATTATACAAATGTAATATTAAAATTATTTTTGTCATTTTTATCTAATACAATATTAATTTTTTTAAAAAAAATTATGTCATATTGTAAAACGGACTGTGAATCATCGCTCTTTTATCTAGTATTTTTCATTATTAAAAGGGCAATGGACATGACTGCCGATGTCAATGGGCCCACCCCTTACAGTCCTGTGATTGCTAAGGGCTGATGGCCCAATATCATTAATTATACCTCTGCAGCTCAGAAGAACTTCTCTGCTCGCTTGTACAACACTGCACTGTCACGTTTATTATAATACATTAAAAAATCTTCTTAGCCCTTAAAATCTTTTTAAAATTACAAAAAAAATCTTTTAAAATAAAAAAAATACTCTAGATTTTCAAAAAGTATATATAGTTAACGAATTTAATACTCCGATCAAAAGTATATTGAAATAAGTCTTCAGAAACTTATTAAAATTGGATTCAGTCCTTACAAACTTTATAAAATCAGATTTAGTTCTTTTGTAACACAAATATACCTCCGTCATTTTTCAACATCCTCATGTTCTGAAATGTCATCCTCATCTGAAGAAAAAAAAAATCTGTCGAACCTTAATTGATCTACAAAATTGAATGATTTTTCAATATTTTTCCCCTCTCAATCTCATTACAGATACTGAACAAAAAAAATTACAGTTTCATTAACTGCATTAAAAAATCAGTAAAAAAAACAATTTAAAAATCAAATCAAAATTCTATAATACATTCTTAACTCAAAATTACTAGCAATAAAAAAACATAATACCTTGACTATAAAACTATAATTTGTTTAATAAAATTTAAATAAATCAGTATATATTTTTAGATAATCACATGGATTTTTTATGATTTTTAGAAGATTTCAAGAAGTTAAGACGATTTTTAAATTTCACATGAACTTTTTTCGATTTTTATAAGTTTTCAGGGAGTTATATCGATTTTTTCTAACAAAGAAAATAAATTTTAAAATGGTATAATAGTAATTTACCATGCATGGTTAGGGTTAACCACACATCTGGTTGGTTATAGGGACTAAAATAAATATTATCTAATAAGATAGAGACTTGAGAGGATTTATCAATTTTACAGAGACTTTTTTTTTATTTTCACCAATTTTCAGGGAGCTAGATTGATTTTTCCCTAATATATATTATTACATTATCGTATTGAATGAAAACTAAAAAGGATAAATATATATATATATATAACCCCTTCAAAATCTGTCTATATTCAGATCAACTCTTCATTTTTATGAAAATTCATATAACCCCCTGATATTAAACCCCCTACTATTAACACTTTGAAACCAATGTGTAGCTAAGTTAACCCATATGATTAAATTACCATACTACTTGTGTCTCTTTGACTTTCACCTTCACCCAAACAAGAAAACCTTCACCCTCTCTTTCATAAAACCCTAAAAATCTGATCTACCATTCCTTGACGGTCCTTCATCTCTCCCTCTCCGACTGCCAATTTGTCGATCATCATCCCTCTGTCTCTATGGGATCTGTTGATCAAGTCACGAAATGTCACCCGACACCATCGATCACGCCGCCGCAGCAGCAGCAAAAACCTGAAAAACTTGATTTTCCGGCTCTGGATTCCTCCATCAATAGGTACTCTACGTTAAGTCAGGGAATATTCTCTAAAAATAAACGAAAAATTGTTACGATTTTGAATCTTGGGATACGATCAATCAAAAATCAAAAGAAATAAACAAACAAATCGGAGCAAGAACACAAAAATTTTAAGTGGTTCGGTAAATCTTGCCTACTCCACGGAGCACACCAGAGATCAATCCACTATCAATGACAAGTTTTTACAATGGTCACACTGAAGATAAAAACCCTAGAGCCTAATGAAAAATATGAGATGCCCTTTTATATTGACATCCCCGCGAGCTCTGCGGGGAGCTCGACCCCCGTCCGACCCTGCGTAACGCCAACAATCCTCTGCGCACATCATCAGGCTCCACAATATATAACAAAAATTAACTCAGGGAGTTATATGCTTAACCGTGACAAAAATTAATAGGTTGTATGGATTTTTAGAAAAATAAGAAGTTGATATGAATATTGACAAACTTTGACAAGTATATATTAAAAAAAAAAAAAATTCAGTGAGGGCTATGGATGGGCACATGGTTGAACATCATTTTATGAAAATAACCTTAGAGAATATACATATGTTAAAACATGTATCTCTAAAAAATGTACATATTCTATAATAAATTACATGTACATTCTTACACAATTTTTTGTTATACGCATCATTTAATAAAACATATTTCTCACACAAAAGAAGACTGCTTGTAACAGGGCTCGTTACAAGGAATAAAAATTTCTGTTTTGTTGGATTACAAAATCTCTGTTTTAATTTGCTGGATTCGGGATATATGAAAATTGCAACTTGACCTTTTAAATTTTGATATATATCATAATATCAAGCAAGCATTGTTAGATTGCACTTTTTTACTTTTACTAAGAATCGATCGAGGCTCAATGTACTGAAGGAACTACAAATTAATTCAGAGTACATCTTATACGAGTCAATCATATAATGGACTCTGCCATATATATTTCTCAACCTTAGACACAATTTCTCTAGTGGAAACTCACATAGCATTATTAGAAACCTCAAACTGCAAGTCCATTTCTTGTTCTTCCATGAACCACCGTAAGAAACTAATTAAAGCAAAAGCTTCAAATTACAATTTCAAACGTTGGGGAGCTGTTATGACAAAACACTATATACAAAATTCACAAGACCATAACACGAAATTCATTCATCTCTTTCAACACATCTGATCAGAAGTTCAGCACATTGGCAAAGTTAGCAGGCTGAAGGAAAGGGTCTGGAAACCAAGGACTTCTCAACTGAGTGAGGAAAGGATCCTGCATCCACTCCAACTGGTTGAATTTAGGCACCTGAAGCTCTGTGGGTCTACTTTCAATCTTCTCCTCTTGGACATCGTAATCGTCCACCGATATCATTGGCTTCTGATGGACCTCCACATCCGAAGGCGATGAAGCCCTGGCATCCTCTTCCATGGCCGCTCTCTGTTCAAGTTCCTTCAAGGAAGTTGCCTTCCTGTATATCTTGCACAACACTATGTCCTCCTGTACAAAGCATAGAGAGTTAAAAAAGTGATCAAGGAGACTCATTTAGTGGTTTAGATTAGTACATGTGACAAACATTTCACTAGTGGACTAATATGTTACTGTTTGGATTAGTACATGTGACAAACATTTCAGTAGACAAACATTTCATTGGTGGGGTGGTCACATAGTTGACCTGACATTCAAAGTAAACAAAGACTTGTGAAGACCTACAATTGGGTAACATTGGAATTCCACAATTTTTCTTCCATGGGAACTGGTTGGTGAAGACGCATAGGTATGACTTGGAAATTAAGAACCGTCGTTAACAATTTCTTCACTAATTCATTCTCATTAATCCTTAATTAGAGATGCACATAAGAATTAACAAGAATTGGTGAGGTTCAATACTGATTGGATCTCATCTGAAAATTTAATTCAATATATGTACCTTATCGATAGAGGTGAAAGTGTCACCGGGGAGGCGATACTCGTTCATGACCCAATCAGTCTTGCAACCGCGCGGCGCCCTCCCCTCGTAAAACACTAGTGTCTTCCTCAGTCCAATGATCCGCTTCGGATCCTTCGTGCTCCTTATCGTCCGGTCCGAACCGGTGGCCTTCCAGAACCCCTTCTCCGTTGTCCGATTAGGCCTCCCTCCGCTCGAGCTCTTTCGCCCCCTCGGCACGAAGAAGTACCACTCCCTCTCCCCAATCCTCGACAAACCTTTACAAATGAACCAAATCAATAAGAAAATTATCAATACATTAGTGACTAAAAACTTTATAACTAGCTATCTTGATATGATCACATATATATGATTGTGAAGTGTATAATCAAGTGAATGCTTTTTTTTTTTTTCCAACAAGATTCGAAACCAACTCCTCTCGTTAAAAAGGAAAAACCTCTATCATTCTATCAAGAGTAGATTGAGTAATTGAATGTTGTTTACCTGGTAATTCCCAAGGCTCGTGGCGGTAGAGATTGACGACTCCGATAATGTCGAAATTCAGTTTCTTGCCGAGGACGGCCCTGGTGAGGTAGAAGTCCAGGAGCTCCTCCTCCGTCGGATGGAAGCGAAATCCTGGGAGATTGGATTCTGAGACAGTCTTCTCCATTGTAAGATATGTTAGATAGCAGTTTTTTTATTTAAAAATTCTTTTTTTATTACAATGCAAAAGACTCAGATGATGAGCTGCATTTTGGGCCGTGAATATTTATACATGGTTTTGGGCCGTACATATCAGTGGTCCAGACAAATAAAATGAAATGGACGTTTGTCGGGCCCACGCGGTTTAACGAATTTTCCGTGGAAAATCACAGACTTTGGTGATGACTTTTACTTGGCCAAACCTATATCGATAACATTTCTTGGACAGTGGCGTTAGCCTCTCCATGGGTCGCGGATCACTCAGATCTGATTCGAATCTGACTCGATAAAATACGTAAATACTTAACTTAAAGGATCTGATAATCAAAACGTATCAGGTCTAGGTCCACTCTGATCCGATCCTATGAACCCGATTGACTTAACCCATATACCATGTGATTTTTTTTTTTT
Source organism: Acorus gramineus (assembly GCA_030737835.1). Lineage (NCBI taxonomy): Eukaryota > Viridiplantae > Streptophyta > Magnoliopsida > Acorales > Acoraceae > Acorus > Acorus gramineus. The sequence goes on along the minus strand of CM060856.1, from coordinate 13,464,601 downwards.
ATTGATAATCCAATCCAACACCCTTGATCCTACCCAATATTTATAACTAAATATTGAATAATTATATAAAATTTTATGCACTTGAAATATTTTTACAACTTTTTTATTTCACGTAAAAACATAATAATTTAAACCGTATTCTAAATATTCATTCATTAAACATTAAGAAATCAAAATAGTGAATAACTATTTATGATATAACTAGACTCTATTAAAAGAAAAGCCATTGTAGACCCTTAAGAAGTTTATCGACCTAGGCTTGTTAATGGATTTACCCGACCCAACTTGAGACCCAATAATCAAACGAGTCGAGTTCGGGTCCATTCTGACTTAAAACATTGATAGGCCTAGATGGCATGCACAGTCGCAATCAAACAATTCATTTTTTTCCAAAATATCTATTTTTTTTAATAAAATATATTTATTTATTATATATATATGAATTAAATGTATTTTTTTATATTTTTCTAAACAAAGTATATGTTAAAAAAAATATATATTAATGTAAGATGGTAGAATGATTGAGTGTATCAATGACCATATAAAAAAATCTCCAATGAAAAAAATAATAACAGAATACCCGAAATAAATGTGTATGCCTCAATTTTTATATCCAGATAGTCTTTATACATCATTCGAATGCCATATACCTTTGATAACGTAACTTTATATATATCTTTACAATGTTAAAATAAGAATGCACGTGAATCCTCACAGTGTATATTGCTTAGTAGAAAATGTTGATGACCCCAACATATTTTTAAATATTTTTGAATGTATATGCGATGCAGCACGATCATAGACCGTTCAATCAATATTGAAGACCACCATATGGAGGATTCTGAATGATTTATACTTATTAGTATTTTAGTTTTATTTGTTAGATTTATCATATCTTTTCTGAATAATTAGGATTAGTTAATATTCAGATATGATTTTTTTTTTATTTTTAGTTAGGATTTGAATTTTGAATTTAAATTCAAATTTGAATATTAGTTAGGATTAAATAAAGATATGTTTGTTATTTTACAGATTTAGTTAATCTGTTAGAATAATTGATTATTCATATTGTTGATTATTAAAATTTGTTTATGTTCTCTATTGTATTTTGTTATCTTAGGAGGATCAACAATTACATAGAATTTTCAATTATCTGGTATTTCAGAAGAAATCAACATATCTTTGAAGCTCAAGAACCCTGATATTCTGCTTGTAGAATCAACAGGGTCGCTGAAGACTGCGAATTCGTATCTTCGATCGAATTAACAGAAGAGCATATTCATATGCTGCATCAGTTGGTATTAGAGCATCATTAATTCATCGAATTAATCCGTGACCCTTCCCATCCGTACAACCCCAAACACACACCAAAAAAAAAAAAAAATTCAATCAGCCAACTATACAACCTCCTCCCCCAACCGATTACATCACTTTTTCAAATTAAAAAATAAGGAAAAAATTTCATTTAAAACCTCACACGCAAGTTTTCATTCTATAATACCCAACCCCACATATCATTCTTTTCATTCCAGTCCACCAAAAAAAAAAAGAAGAGGGAGAGAGAGAAAAAATGTCATCAAGAACACGTTCGGTTCTACGCAAGGTTTCCATTGGAGAGTTGTACATCCATGACATAGAACAACAAGTCATTCATCGAATGGACGCGGGACTTATGCGTTAACCAATCAAATGAAAAAGATAATGGCGTTTATCCCACATCAAGAACAACCAACAACTCCACAATTTGTGGAGGAGGAGCCTATTGATGGTGATTTCGACAATCTATTGGAAGAGGCAAACCTTCCACCTATCTTCGATGAAAAGATTGAAGAGGTGAACCTTCCACCCATCTTCGATGAAAATATTAAAATGCCGAACCTTCCACCTATATTAGATGAAGAGATTGAAGTGTCGAACCTTCCACGTATATTCGATGAGGAGATTGAAGAGACGAACCTTCCACCAATTTTTGATGAAGAAATTGAATAAACATATATTCCACCGATCTTCGATGAAGAGATGGAGGAGTCCGAACTCAAGAAATCTGCTCAAATATTTGACCCCGTTCAATTCACACAAGAAGCATTTCACACGTGAGAATCCATTCTCTTCCGAAATCATGGTTACAACTCCTCAATTACCTACAGAAAAATCGAACAAGGAGTGTTGGCCACGTACATTCAAGGTGGGCCCTAGTTGCATAAAAGTTGGTGAATCGCGTCATCAATTGCTTGGACTTCATCACCAACTTCTTCAACCAAACTCGATGACGAGTTTTTCTGAAGAGGGAGAGAATGATGTAACACGATCATGGACCATTCAATCAATGTTGAGGACCACCATATGGAGGATTCTGGATGATTTATATTTATTATTATTTTAGTTTTATTTGCTAGATTTGTAATATCTTTTCTGGATAATTAGAATTAGTTAATATTCAGATATCATTCAGATATGATTTTTTTATTTTTAGTTAGAATTTGAATTTTGAATTTAAATTCAAATTTGAATATTAGTTAGGATTAAATAAAGATGTGTTTGTTATATTGCAGATTTAGTTAATTTGTTAGGATCATAGTTTATAGATTTAGATAATTAGTTGAGATCCTAATTTGTTAAGGATTCTCAGTCTATAAATAGGCCTGTAAACCAATTGATTATTCAGATTATTGATTATTAAAATTTGTTTATTTTCTCTATTGTATTTTGTTATCCTAGGAGGATCAACAACTACATAGAATTTTCAATTATATGGTATTTCAGAAAAAATCAACAAATCTTTGAAACCAAACGTCCCTGGTATTCTGCTTGAAGAATCAATAGCGTCGCTAGAGCCTGCGAATTCATATCTTCGATCGAATTAACAGAAGAGCGTATTCGTACGCTGCATCAATATGTTTATCAAAAATGAAATATATACTTAAATAATTTAATACATATATTTTTGTAAAATGTTGATGACCTCCAACATGTTTTTAAATATTTTTGAATGTATATGTTTATCAAAAATGAAATATATACTTAAATAGTTTAATACATATATTTTTGTGAAAACATTAAAATTTAATAATATAATAAATTAATATATACTAGATCAAGAAAAGTTATTGTAATAATGACTTTGTACCATGCCTACTTTATCTCTGGATAAAGTGATTGTTATTAAAACTATCAACAGATCAAACACGGGAGCAATATGTCTACATTTGAATTTGAATTACAAATTTTAAAATGAGGGATAATTCGAATTACAAATCCTGAAATCAGGTAACAAACATCTACCTTTCTTTAAAAAAATATGCATGTGTCATCCAGATCTGAATGAAATATTCAAATTGGATAACTATTCTAAATATTTTGCATTATATATTTATAATTTGGCATTTTAATATATTTTAAAAAAACATATATTCATAATGTATTTTTATAGATATAAAATTAAGTTATTTATTAAAATATACATAATATAATAAATGTTTATCGAATAAAGATATTTTCAGAGTATATATTCAAATACCCAAATCTGAATCTATACAGTGTAATAATATATGATATCGATCTCATACTTAACTGCAGGCCTTATGTACTCTAAGTACACATGACACAATGATACAAAAATTCATTGCAAGTTGTAAGGGGCGATTAGCTATTTTATCTAACATCATGTCACGCCAGACTCATCTCTCCTATTAATTATATGCCCTCCACAGTCGCTTGAGAGAATATCATCATATATAAAAAAGAAAGAAAAAGGAAATAAAAAGAATAGTCTAAACCGAATGAAAGAGTCAAGGTCTCCTGTTCAAGTATTTTTAGTGCATTTGATTGGATTAAAACATGGTAGAATTGACTGAAGTGGTGGGGAGACTGTGTGTGTGGAGACTTTTGGTATTTCTACTTCTAGACTAGACTAATTCACGCGTTAAAAAAATTCCATTCCATGATCTGTTGTCACTTAGTGGAGGACTAGGCAGTCTTGGGCTCGGGGCAATGAATAATTTTTTAATATCAAGTTTTCCTGCTTGTCTTAGTTTCTTCATTAGATATATGGTAATACCCATATTAGAAAATTAGAGACTTTAAGGTATAGAAATACTCCTCGTTGAAGTCAAGTCATCCCAACTGAGATGATGAAGATTAAAGAATTTATTTGGCAGCGCCGTCTTTATCTTGATTCAAATGGAAAAATGTATCATCTTACGTATGGCCAGCTTCATGAGCCTTAATTACTGTTACAAGACATATAATTTATCGAGGAAACTATGGAGATGTAAAAGGGGAATTTCACGCCCTTCCTAATAGCTCCACGTGTTTAGATTAACCGGATAAACGGTTAGCGTGATCTGATCCAGGTTAAAATCGATTAGCCTTAGGTCAGAGAGAATGAAGTAGGATGACTCAACAAGAGAGTCCTGCTCGTGAAGGTTTGTTGGGGGACCACCTAATTCGAGCAAGATACTTTGAGTTGAGTCTCATTTGCCATGAGCATTATAGCGAGAGGTCCCAGCTACGGCCAGACCAACATTTTCCCCAGGATGACTGAGGCCGATCAACCAGGCTAGCCACTCAAACCCAACATGATAGTTAGGACACACCACCCTGAGCTGGGTTTGGACCCTGCCTTAACTAAAGGAAGAAAGTGGCTGTTGACACCATAAGGCGTGGCTAGGGCTGCTCTGCTCTGTCCAATTGACAGAGACATGCCATGACCCCTACAAGCCGTGTGGCACTGTTTGTTGCAATTGCGGTTAGGGCCTATGAGAAGGCTCCATGTGACAACAACATCATAACAAATCCCTAGTCTCGAATACCATACAATCTTCCATGTCTGAAGATTTTAATCAGGGCAGAGGAACGTCTGAGCGGGAAAGGACGCGGCCACTCACTCGGTGACAAAGGCAAGGAAAGGAAGAGAGAGAGGACATTCACAAGTAAACAATTCTAATTATTAGACTTTTCACCTTCTTCACCACTCATTTACTCCATTGATTTGAGCGTCAAAATCCCTTTAGCCGATACCACACCGCTGTCCACTAGACTCTTTTGGTGCAAGATCTCCTGCTCGACAACCCGGACCTTCACCTGGAGGCGAATCTCTAACTCGACAACTCTTATTGAAAGAAAACACCACTATCAAGAAACTTCAAAGGTATAACATCTAAAAGAAGGGCAAGTAGAGAGCAGAAAATAAAGAGCTGAAAAAGATATACAGTTTATTGATTTTTTGTTTTTCTATAAATAAATTCTATTCTTCATTACAGAGTGTGTGTGTGTGTGTGTGTGTTTTATGAGATGAATTAAACTATTGAGGCTATAAAAAAAATCGCGCTTAACAATTTTCAAGCATTCGAAAACCCCACTAGATGAGCAGCACTGCTTTTATTGGGGCTTCGGGCACAATGTGGCTAGTACTCACTTCGTTAAGTTATTTTCTCAATACTCACTTCGTTGTATTAGACTAGTATTAATAGTTAGATTGGAAAATACAAAAAATAATTTAATCATCTCATTCAAATTTATACTTTATTTTTGTAAAGATATTTAACTCATTAGGTAATTTTACACGTTTAGAAAAATTCAAACTTGTAGAGGATTGTCAGAATGACTAAAGAATAATTGTTGCTAATGTTTTCGTTTATCATCATATCTTTTTTTTTTGTTGAAATCTTGGACATATTAATCATTTCAAAAGAGATTCAAAATAAACTATGCCCAAAGTGATAATGAAAGGAAACATAGAAAACATAATGATAATAAAAAAGAGAGACATTAAAAAAAAAAAGTGCCCCGTTATGCCCCGCCCCCCAATCTATATGATAGATTGTCTAGTCATCATAACCCCGTCGCATTTCTCATTTATCATATCTATGGTATGACTCTGCATGGGTACATATTCCAGGTTGTTGCATATGGGTTGTATATATTTTCTATGTTCATAGAAATTATTATAATAAATGGTCATACATTTTTAATGTGTACAACTCCGTGTATCTTCATAAATTTTTTAATTAATAACATTATATCACTCCTTCTTTATAATTTTCGTATGTATTAATTTTTTTCTTTCATGTATTTAGGCATGTGTTTTTAATTAAAAAAATAAAATAATATTCCAATTAATTGTACACAACCTCAGCCTTTATGTCAAAAAATTATAGGGTGCCGTTATTACCATCTCATTAGTTACTCACCCCACCACTTAAAATATTTGTTTTTGATGTTTAAAATGAAACCAACACCACCCCATCCCATCAACAATAGGGGTGTCGACAACATATATTTTTGTCAACAGACGTGGTGTCGTTGGTCACCAAAGACCTGCTGTAAGGGTGTTCGATAATAAGAGTGTCGACAAATATTTGTTCCACCGACATATTAGGTGTCGAAGGGAATCATGGATTTTCTGTAAGGATTTTTGTCTAATTCGACAAGGATAGTGTCGACCAATTTTATTTCTATTGACAAGTTGTGTGCCGATTCATGCATGGCGGGGCACGCCTCGACTTTGTCGATATTTCTCACAAGCGTCGTGTACTCCACAACGGAGGAGCCCATGCAAGTGACCCTCACCAACTCAACGATAACCGGGGGGGGGGGGTCTGGATGCGAGGATGTGGAAGAGACAGGAGTGGAGTGTGTGCACTAAGTAGGTGTAGATGTACTCGATGGAGGAGAGACAGTCCATGGTAACGGACCCGTGCACTGGAGGAAAAGGTTGAGGAGATGGAGGGCATTGGATTCGGTGGGGGTCATGGAGGGGGATAGGTTGGTGGTGGTGGTGGGTTGTCACTTGTTGGGGTGGGTGTTCTTGTTGTCGTCGGTGGAGGAGGAGGGGGGAGGAGGAGGAGGTCATGTGGTGCTTGGGGTTAATGGAGGAAGAGGTGATGAGAAAATGATCTCGGTGGGGGAGGAGGAAGAGCAGAAGGGGTGATGGGAGGAAGAGGTGGTGCCATGGTGGGAGGAGAAGCTCGGTGGGGGAGGAGGGGAAAGAAGAAGAAGAAAAAGAAGAGAGAAAGAAAAAGAAGTCGGTGGAACCAATATCTGTCGACTTCACGTCTGTCAACAGAAATACACTTTGTCGACACCCCTATTGTCGATATAATAGGGTGGTGTTGGTTTACTTTTAAACATTAAAAATAAATACTTTAAGGGGTGGGATGAGTATCTAATAGACTGGTAATAATCACACCCAAAATTATATGTTGCGTCAAACAAAATGTATCCCCTCACTGTCAAACAAAATTACCTAGCACTTTAGTGAGTGTATGTGTGTGTGTATATGACTAACAGTGCCCAATAATTTTTTTTATGGACACAATATTAGAGAGGGTTATATTTGTATAAGAACTAGGAAGAGTGCGTACCTTATTGGAGTGATTTTTTCATGGATAAACTCAGTTTTTTTTTATGGTCTCGATTATAGTTATCATATCTGTCACGTAGTATAATAAATCGTTTAACTCAACATAATAAATCGTCTAACACAGTATATACGCTACTATCTCAGTATATATTTTACTTTGAAAAATAAAAATATACATTTAATTAATATGAATATACACTTTATTTTTTTTTATAAAAATATGTATTTCAACAGTCAAATATATACAAGAAAAATTTGTGGAGACCGTAAAAAAAAAAAGGATTTTTAGTTTCAAGTCCCTATAAACATGTCTATTTATGAATCGATCCCTCCCTTCTTCATATTTCTTTTTAAATCCTCATATTCAACCACCTATTTAGTTTTTAGTCCCTCCATCAAACGTCCGTTCATACACCATTAATTTGTGAAATGTGATTTTATTTTTAAGTCCTTGTAAACGATGTTATTTAGTGATCATCCCTCCCTTCTTCATATTTCATTTTAAGTCCCTAATTTCAAACATATTTTTTTATTAGTCCATGGACAAAAATAAAAAATGTGTAGTCTGAGTTTTGAACTATACAAATGATCGAATCTAACATTTTCCTAAGGAAAATGATATGTCCAGCTTCTCGTGCAGCCCCAATTGCAGTGCATACCATTTCGTCTTTTTTAAAAAAAAATCATGCACTCTTCCATTAAAGTTCACATTGGGTCATTTTTACAGTTCAAAACTCAAACTACAAATGTTTTTATTTTTGTCAATAGACTAATAAGAAAATAACGTTTAAAATTAGGGACTTAAAATGAAATATGAAGAATGGAGGGACTAATCACTAAATAACATAGTTTACATAGACTTAAAAATAAAATCACATTTCACAAATTAACGGTGTATGGACGGACGTTTGACGGAGGGACTAAAAACCAAATAGTTGGTTGAATATGAGGATTTAAAAAGAAATATAAAAAAGGGAGAGATCGATCTCTAAATATACATGTTTATAGAGACTTAAAATTAAAAATCCCACAAAAAAACGTCTTCCAAGTGGTAGGTACCCAACCCAAACGGAGGAAAAAAATAATTAAAAAACATTATTTTTCCTTAGATGAAATTTCCATTTCCACTTTAGTTAGCGTTTGGAAACACAATTTGAAAAACAGCTTTAAGCTTTTGCAACTTTATATATACCTATTGAGGGTGTAATGATGATAGCTGCTTTATAAATCATAAATTTCGATACGATTTAAAGATAAAATCTAGTAATGATGATGTATTTGAATTGATGTGTCTTCAAAAATTAAAAGCTATTTTTAAAATTTGTTGTCAAACATGCCTATGGTATCACATCAAATTTGATAACTTTTATAATTAAAAGGCCACATTATTGACGGCACATTATGCGCAAATTAAATGCAACTCATAGCATGACCACCTCACTTTCAAACATAGAAACTTTGGTCAATGAATTTTATGGAATATTGGAATAGCTAGATTCAAAGAATACTATATATATATCAATTTTCCAGTTTGTTCATTTTGGATGATATCAACATTCAGCATAAATCAATATGAAGTTTTAATTTAATTGAAACCTGAACTTCTTTGAGAATTGATCATTCGTTCCCACCCTATAAATGAATTGGGCATGTACCCAAGAAGGTGATGTCGGGTCTTCGTCAAGTCAAAGCTAAATTCAAAGAACCAACCTACATGTAATAATGTCTATGAATTAAAACAGTTGATTTTTATTTAGTGACTCATTTCAAAGAACCAAGTTAAATTCAACAAAATAATTCAAAAAACCCATTACATTAAAAACATAAAAAAAAAATCAATTTTTTGTTTGCGGACTCTCATTCAACCAGAAAAACAATGACGATAAGGAATAATCAACGTTTTTTTTAAACACTGTTGTTAATTTATAATTTTTAGATTTCAACCATCAAACAAAGTATTTGTGATTGATGCATTTTTTTTTCAGTAAATTCAAAAATGAAACAAAAATCACAGTATAAAATTAGAGTTCAGAAAAAAAATTCATTTACATTTATAAAATGTAACGTAATTTTAACAATAAATTGTATTAAAAGTCAGTTATATTTAGACTTCGTTTATATAAAGCAATTAAAAATTAGTTACATTCCACAATGTAACTGATTTCTAGATATAATTGTTAAATAATTTAAAGATCAAACGCCCCAGATTTAAGGCTGTCAGATTTAACATCTAGTACCAAATTCAATTAAAACATTGTAACAAATGCAAAACAAACAAAAAATAAAAGGCCGCACCTGAATCGACAAACATTGGAAACGACATCCCATCGTTCAATTATGATTTCTGATATGATCAGAGGCTGAAAAGTCATCCAAAAACAAATCAATTCCTGAAAAACCTCCAGTTCTCAAAAAAAACAAATCAATACTTGAAAAACCTCCAAAACAACCTTCTGGTTTTATGTGTTCTTAAAAAAATGTTGTAGAAGAGTTATCAAATTTAACATTTAGTATCAAATTCACCAATAAAAAATTGTGTTGTAGATGGACAAACAGACATATCATGCATTTTCTTTTATCTTATAAAGCAAAAGAGGAAAGACTGTTAATTACAAAAAATCATGGGATTTGAACTTCCAAACACATTCAGAAAATCATGACACATCAATTAAAAAAGACAAAAATGACAAAATAGATATTAACGTTTGTGCCACCTCATGGGGTCTATATGAAGGATATAAAATGCGGTATGTGAATCATTATTGTTAAAATATATATTGTTATAAAAAATAATATATATATAATTGTAAACCGAACTACTACACGGATCGGGTGTGTCAATGCCCTCTTGTTTCTACACTTCCTATGCTATTAATTAATGCACTTAATTGCTTGGGTCCTCCTCACGCTCGCACACATTGTTTTGATGCAACATGTGCCATGCAGACCTGGAAATTAAGATGCAATGTCACTATAATTTGTTTTGGATGAATCACGATTTCATTCACTTAAAAAAAAAAAAAAACTTGGGAGTCAAATGTAGAACAGAAACCTCCGGTAACCCACCGCAGCAGTTGCTATCCATTGCATTATTATGGAAGAAATTAAGGACTCTGTTATGCTTGACTTGGGAGTCAACTAATTAAAAGGATGAGTCCACTCAGAAATTCCTGCCTATTTTTGAGGTTCAAACAATCCAATTGACTAGGTCTTTATATCAGATTCTCTTACAAGCGATTATGTATTCTTCTTTTATTTTTGACACAAAGGTGTGGACAGGATGATATATTCCCAACCATATTAATAGAAATAAAATATAAGACTAGTACTTAAGCATATGTGAAATTACATGGGATCGATAAGAGACAGCGGACCAAATTAAGCTCACTAAAACTCCAACGCCTATAATAAGATTACAAAGCATTTTTTAATTGAACATGGTGGGGGCACTAGGGGTTATATTTGTTACGAATTAAAAGACACAAAGAATTAACATAGTTCGACAAACCTTGTCAACTTCTACATAACAACACAGTAGAGATCAATCTACTATCTTCAATAGATTTTTACAATAGCCAGTAAAAATAAAAATATTAGAGTCTAATAAAAAACATGAGATACCCTTTCATAATGACATTCAATCAAAGATAAAATTCTCAATATAAAAAAAATACTCCATCCGATGTTAAAAAATACTTACAAAAAACACTCTATGCGCATGAGTGAGTCTCCATAATATAACAATATTTTTGTGTTAATGCTAATGTTCAAATGTTAATAATAATTAGACTATTTCAAATAATGTTTTTTTTTTTATTGTAAGTAAAAGTACCATCTCTTCAATGAATGATTACGTACCATTGGAATCTTAGAATGAAATATGGGTCAAGAGTCTGCGGACATCCGCGTGGAAAATCTAAAAAAAAGGAGAAAAGGGGAGGGGAATGAATGAACAGAGACGTGACCAAATTTTCAGAATTTTGATTCACATCCTTTCATAGAATATTATCACTTACTTTATAAAAAAATAATCTCACAGACCCACTTATCTGTCATTCCAGAGTCAATAAAAAATAGTTGATGATAAATTTTACTTTGATTTCAAATGGCATCTAAACAGGATTTGCCTGTCAACATTGGATAATTTGTGAACATCGATTATTTGAACTAAAAAAATGGAATGCTTTTAGTTGGCCTCTTGTTCTTATATCCACGTAATTAATGTTCCCACTTGCCCCATTTTCTTGATTTATATATGACCCAGTGACTCAAAATGTCAAAATTTAGGCTAGTCCTCATTGAAATATAACCAATCTATCATTTGCTTCCCCACGGGGAGGAGGCAACAAAAACCTCAAACAGCAGACTCGTTCAAACTCTATACGTATTACAGGGGCTGAGCTATACAAGAAAAATAGGATGTAGATGAATTGTTTGTTAGGGATAATTTTGTATTACTTACTACATTACAGGGGCTGAGTTTTTTTTTTTTCCCCCACCAGTTTCCACTGCAGGACTTTGCTCGTCTTCTTTAAAAACTTAGCTCTTAGTTCTAATTATAAGTCAACATAAAAAATAAAAAAAAATCATTGAATGATATTTATAAGCATCTCTTTAATTAATATATAGTTGTAGAAAAATTTGTTTTCATGTTCCAATTATTTTCATGCTTTGCACCACACCTTGCTTGGCGGGGTGGTTGGATTGCTCTCGCCTTTTGCGAACGTCTCGGGTTCAAACCCGGCTGCACACCTATGTGGAGGAGTTGTTCTCTTGATCTGTAGCTTTGAGTCTTTGAACCCTTTTCAATATACCCGCCCTTTGTGGGTCTGTCTACCAAAAAAAAAAAAATCTTTAGTGGACCTAATCACTGAGTGAATTCAAAATTCATTTATTTAAAACCTAGATGTTTGTTATTTCTTTAATTTTGAAGTTGCTAATGCACTTAATTCATTTTACAATCTTTTTGTTATTGTAGTATATGAAATCATTTAACATGATATATACTTCACTAAGTATGCAATCTAACATGATATATTTTTGTGAAAAATATAAAAATACATGTATTTAATTTTACGATAATAAAAAATATATATATTTAATTAGCCGATTGTATTCTTAAAAAACATTAAAAACGGATGTGCACTACAACAAATCTTAAACAAAAGGAGTTGTTACACTCAGTCCTTTTTATAGGCCTAACTACAGTCTTATATATTTTATCGGCCCTCTATACTCCTTGTAACGAGGTATATATACCTTATTAATAATTTTTATATTTCTTTTATAATTGATAACACTCCATATTAGAGTATATACTTAACATTTTTAAAAAATTAGTGTCTACCTTTTCTAAAAACATTAATTAAAATACAAACTGCATTAGATGATATATATAATTATAAAAAAATTAAAATATGGATGGACAATGTTTGGGATTAAAAAATGAGACAGAATGTAACATTTTTTTAAAAAAAAAGTAAAGTGGTTAATTAGTGGGGTGGGGGATGGGGTGTGGGTGGGTTGTGATGGGGGTGAAGCCAGTGAATATAGAGGCTGGGCTTGTAAAAAGGTTTGAAAATGATATGGCCGGCCCATAATGGAGGCCCAATTTTAGTTCGCACTAGTTGTTTTTTTTTTTTTTTTTTTTTTTTTTAAATTATGCACTTTTTCATTTAAGTACATAAAGTCATTTGAAATGAGGTATATACTAAGATATATTAGTGTATTTTTTTCATATAGAAAAAATGATAAAAAAAATCTACGTCATACATTATGATAAAACCCCGTAAATTACGTAAATTATGATATTGCGATATATATTACATTATCATAGTGTATAGAAGTATAAAACAGATTGTAAAATGGACTGAGTGTATCAACACTCTTCAAGGATATTCATGTTGGGCTTGCCTTGCTGACAAGATTAGGAATCCCTGGGGATTGAAAAACCGCATCAAATGTTCAAAGTGCACCTTTGGATTCAAACAGTCAAATTAAGCTAGAACAATGAACCTTGAATCGAAACAATGAAACTACATTGTAGTTGGTTTAAAACAATGAACCTTGAATAGTAGCATATATTATTCGTGAGCGCATACATGAATTTTGATCTATGTCAGCTTTTTTTTACTTTAGGTAATTAAATTTGGAAAGAAAATTCTTAGGATCTAAAGACTATGAATTTACTAATCAAAATATGGGGCAATTACTTTTATACATTTATAGTCATTTAATAAAATATATATTTTCTTATGTGAGATATATGTTTCGTTATATTTTTTTATATTTACTAAAATTTAATCAATTTATAATTGGATGATACATGTTTTTTTTTATTAAAACATATACTTTATTAAATTAATACCACATTACAAGGCTGAATTATTTTTTTCATCAACAGTTTATTTATTTATTATTTATATGATACCCTCCACCAGTTTCCATGTACGGGAGGACTCAGCCCATCTTCTTTAAAACTTAGCTCTTATAAGTCAACATAAAAAATAAAAAAAAATCGTTGAATGATATTTATAAACAACTCTTTAATTAATATATATATATATATATATATATAGTTGCATAAATTTGTTTTCATATTCCAATTATTTTGAAATAAATATAATATGATAGCATTAAAGAAAAAAAAAAGACAATCGCACATTCTTCATTTACATTAGAGTTTCAGAAAAAGTAAGGGTGCGTTTGGTTGTACAATTACATTGCGATTGCAGGAAGCTGCGTTTATAATCGTACAACTAAACAGTTTTATTATAGCAGCTTCCTGCACACATATTTTAGACAAATAGTGCCCTAAAAGTTGCGATTTCAGAAAGCTGAGAAAGTGAGCTTCTTGCAGAATCATTTTTGCAATCGCACAACCAAATTTACCCTAAGAATCTTTCTGAAGTGGACCTAATAACTGAGTAGCCCTCCTTTTCCAATTTGAAAATTCAAAATTCATTTATTTAAAACCTAGATGTTTGTTATCTCTTTAATTTTGAAGGCGCTAATGCATTTAATCCATTTCGCAATCTTATTGCTAATGTAATATATGAAATCATCTAATATGATATATACTTCACTCAATATGTAATCTATTATCATGAAAAATATAAAAATACATGTATTTAATTTTATGAGTATATAAAAATATATATATTTAATTAGCCAATTGTATTCTTAAAAAAATTAAAAAATAGATGTGTACCGCAACAAGTCTTAAAAGGCGTATTTATACTCAATCCATTTTATAATCCTAGATATAATCCTACATATTTTGTCAGCCCTTTTTACTCCTTGTAACAAAATATATATAGCTCGTTAATAATTTTTATATTTCTTTTATAATTGATATAATTCAATATTGAAATATATACTTAACATTTTATAAAAATTAGTGTCCACATTTTATTAAAATATAAATCTCATTAAATCATATATATAATTATAAAAAAAGTAAAATATGGATCGACTTTGTTTGGGATTAAAAATTAGACAAAGTGTGTAACATCTAAAAAAAAATCAGAAGTGGTTAATATTTTCCCTAATTTAATGGGTCAAAATAACGACATATAAGAGGGGGGGGGGGGGGGGGTGGTACATGGTGCGATGGTTTTCAATGAATTTGGGGGCCAACACAAATAAAAGTGAAGCCAATGAATATAGAGGCTGGGCTTGTAAAAATTTTTAGGACCCACAATACAGTCTCAATTGCAGTTCACATAGTACAATATATATTACGTTATCATAATGTATAAGATTGTAAACATGCTATAAAATAGGTTGAGTGTATCAACGCTCTTCAAGAATATCCATGTTTAGGCTTGTCTTGCCGACAAGATTAATCAAATGTTCAAAATGAAGCTTTGGATTCAACAATCAAATTAAGTTAGGACAATGATAGTTTTGATTAGTAACAATGAAACTACATCGTACTTGGTTCAAAACAATGAACCTTGCATATAATATTAGTGAGCACATACATAAATTCTGATCGTGTCGGTCTTTCTTAACTTTGGGTAATCAGCTTGAGACGAAAATTCTTCGCATCCAAAGAAGACGAACTTTCCAATCAGAATATCAGACAATCAATTTTATACATTCATAGTTATTCTACGAAATACATATTTCTTTATGTGAGACATATGTCTCATTATATTATTTAGATTTATTAAAATTACATCAATTCAATTCGTAATTTTTTTATTAGAATATATATTTTATTAAATTAATTTTTTTACTGTTTAAAAAAAAAAAAAAAACATACGCAGACTATACATGAGGGCTACCTCACATCATTCATGTTTTATATAAGTTTGTCACGTCTTTCATTCCAAGTTCCATTTAAACGGTCCATGACCCGTTTGTGAGTTAGGATCCACGACGGCCGTTGGTTCGGTGGACTCCCCTTCAAGCGGTGGATTCAACACACGTGCGAGTGGAGCGAGAGAGAGAGTGTGTGAAAAGGGAGAACGGGACCCGATGCGGAGTCAGCAGCAGTGCATTTTTTCTCTCACATTCCAAACCAGTCCGCATCGGAAATCGTGTAAAAACAAAAACTCTTATTGTCATTATATTTTCTCCATCTCTCTCACCAGGCTTCATTGAATGGGTGACATAACTAGACCTCCCGATTGAATGAACAGGGACAGGGAGGGCCTCCTCTTTCCCCAGAACCTCTCCCCTCCATTTATTAAACAAACACAACATTCAATTCAACTGTGGAGGATGGGAATGAATGAATTGCGGTTTGGACGTCTCCCCTGTGTGATGTGATATGATAGAGATAGATAGGCATACTCAGGACAAGTGATCAAAAAAATATTTATAATTTTATAATAATAATAATAATAATATATAAAAGGGAGTAACGTCACGAGGTAGAGCACAACACTGGAGGTTACTCGATATATATCCTGTGACTGGCGCTACCCTACTCTTAATCATTGCGCCGCTCTGTCGAGTCCCAGTCCTCTCCCCTCTTCCTTTCTCGGTTTCGGATCCCTCCTCATCCGACCCGACTTAATCCACCACCAACGTGGGCTGCCTGTCAATAATGTTGAGGAGGGTTAAGATAAGGACTTCCACGTACAAACCAACCCCGTAGCCCCTGTTTATACGTGGAATAGGGTCAGAATAGTCATGGAATAAATGGAGTAGATTTTAGTTGTGGGAGAGAGTCATGAACATTTGAGGATAAACTATATCGGAATAAACTAGTATAATATGTTATATGGATTACAGTCAATTTTTTATATTAAAGTTATTCTAGGTTATTAAGTTATTGTCATCGATTTTTATAAATCACATGTTAAAACAATTATTATCATTTTTTTCACCTTTTATAAATTTTTGTCCATATTTTTTCACATTTTTTATTCACACAACAAAAAATTTATTATTACATTTCCTAACGAAAATACTTTAAAACACAACCAATTACAAAATCACTTATTCTATTGTTATACTCACTTATATTGAAATAACTGTATACTCAAGAATAATTCATATTCTGTATCAAAATGGAGGCATGTGTCTATTATTGAGAGAGGATTTGCATCTAGGAGAGAGAGAGAGAGAGAAGTGGTGTCAGGGGTGACTGAAGCGGGTAGAGCGTGGCGAATGCGATCGAAAGAGGTGACGGTGACGGGGGAGGATGTGATTGACGGGGAAGGGAGAATGTTGCAGGTGATCACGGTGGTGGTGGGGATAGTGCTAGTGAGTACCTGTAGCAGAGGGGGCAATTGTAGTAGGGCTACAACTCGGGTGGGTTGGGTTTGGGTTGACTCCAACCCGTACCTAATCCGAATTTCAAACTACTCAATCTTAATCTGACTTAACCTGATTTTTAACCCGAATTGGAATAACCCAAACCCAACCCGTAATTAAATAAATCAACATGACCCAACCAAACCCAATCCGATTTTCTACCATGATATGCAAATTAAATAAATCAACATGACCCAACCAAACCCAATCCGATTTTCTACCATGATATGCAAATTAAATAAACCAACCCGACCCAACCTATAAGATTAGTTTGATTTACCTAAAATTTAGACCGCTCGGATTAGACATTACATAATGAACGGTCATGATATTTGTTCTTAACTATTAATTAATTTACAGGTTCGGATTGAGTCGGATTGTGAGTGAGTCAACCCGAATCCGATCCGATTTGTGAGTTAACTCAAATTGGTGAACCTGAACCTGAATTGATCAATCCAACTCATGTAAAAATCCGATTCGATCAATCGGATTCAAATTCAACCTGACCTAAATTGCAATCCTAGATAGTAGAATTAAAGGAGAGAGAGAGAGATGGCTGACCATCGTCGCTACCACCCTTTGCCTCCCACCCAACCCCTCCTCCTTTTCTTTCTTTCTCTTTCTTTCTTTTTTTTTTTTTTTTAAAAAATCCCATTCTTTTATTTTTTCTAGTTTTTTTTTCTGGGGGTGGAGTTCTTATTTAATGGAGGCGACTTTAGTTGCCCCTGGACCTGGTAATGGAAATTATAAAATAAATATATACATTTCTGATGTACTGATGTACATCTTAATATATATATATATATATATATATATATATATATATATGAGAACCACCTGTTAAACTACACATAAAACTACTCGTAACATTTCCAATTTACATATGTGGAAAGAAATGGACCAACATGGCATGTTATTTAATTGCAGTTGCAGACCCACGAGTCAAACTTGACAAAAGTGTGAGATATTGAACAGGAATTACCTGCCAAGTTATTAATTTGTTATGCGTTGAAAGTTTGAAAAAATTAACGGCTTAGCAAAATGATGAAAATTTCATTAAAAGATTGTCCAAAGTATGAGAAACCTAATTTATTTATAAAATAAATATAACAAATCTTTTAATAATAACAATAACACATAAATTAAGATATGTACATAAAAATCACAGTATAAATTGAATTAATTAACACAACAAAATATTATGCTTAACATAAAAGTTCATGTTTCACATTGAGATATAAAAAATGTCTCTGAGTGTGTTTGGGTACATGGTTTGAAAGTGATTCTATTTTTTTAATTAAATAAAAAATTCACACGTATTAATAAACGCGTTTTAGAAAAGAATTTAATTAAGTTATTTTTTAGAAAAGGATTTAATTAAGTTATTTTTAATTTTTAATGTAAAATAATTATTTTTTAAAAAATATAAAAAATATGTTTTTTAATAATTAAAATCTATATAAATTTTTTTATTTTTTAAACGTTTTTTCAAACTCTACATTGTTATGTGGATGTATAAATAGGTAATCATTTATATATTATATATATAATTTATTTAAGCTAACCTAGTTTTGTACCCTTGTTATCGTCCACAGTGACTAAATTAAACAAAATATCACCGGGAACACAACAAACCAAACAAAAAACCAGCGATCGGACGGTCGATGATTCATGATTGCTCTAAAAAAACAAAAACTCGCTCAATCAGGACCGTACGCAAAAACGTACGGATGCACGCGCAATCAATGCAAGACCCGGAGTTTAGAGGGCCTGTCAAACGCAAATACGGGACCCACAAAATGCTGACGTGTCAACTCGACGTGGACGTGACCTCCCTCTGAGGGGCCCACGTTTCCCTCTCTCCCCCGAAGAGAATGATTGTCGGCTCCGTCATTCCAAGTTACGTTCCTTCGCGGGTCAGAATAACCATAAAGAGGACCGCTTATTAGTTATTAATTAATTAAATTTTATAAAACACCTCTACTATTTATTTTATTTTTTTTAATTAATAATAAATGTTTGGTTCAGTTGAAGCTGGACTTCAATCAATCCAACGCGGATTCGGTAGTTTGGGATCTTTAATGGCTGAAGATTGTTTGCATTTAATATGTGTCTACTCTTTTTTTTTTTCTTTTTTTTCTTAAAAAGTATCCAAATGATTTCACATCCTGTGATTCTGATTCGGTTCTTTTTCAAAAACTCTAATAAAACACAAATTTCTTGTTCTTCCAGGGATTACTTGCTTTCTGGCTATTCAATGTTTTTGAAATACCGATCAAATCACACGTAGATCAAGATAGAGGAGTTGTCCCTTAATGGGTCCTTGGATTTCCGAGAGAAATGGACGGTCTACACGTGTGGATGCAAATTTTTTTTTTTTCTTTTGGATTTCTTTTCTTTTTTATTAATGTATGATGATATGATTGCGTGTATGTGTGGAAGCTCATGGAAAAACAATGTTGTCCTCAACTTTTTCCATTTAAAAGTGTAGCAGATCTTTTTATTTGGGTGTTATTTTTATTAAAAATCTTTCTCGAACAATTAAAATAATAAATCAAGCAATCGAGAAAAAACAAAGTACTCGCATTTACGTATGAGAGGGGGGGGGGGGGGCGCTCCTCATCTCTTCTGTTTCTTTTTTATTTTTTTAGATATAAATAAAAAAAAAAGTTTCCGTCTCGTCTCTCCTTTCTGTCCCTCTGCAGTCACAATGACTCCCCCTCCAAAGCCCCCCATGTTTCAAAGCCTATAAATACCCACTTTTTTTTTAACCTTTCCAAAGTTTTTTTTTCTTTTCACATTCACTTTTGAAGAAGCTTTGGTTATTGAGAGAGAGTGTGAAGGAGAGTGAGAGAGAGATGGTTGTGGTGGGAGAGACAGAGGGGAAAACCATGGCGGTGAAATCGAGGTTCAAGAGGGTCTGCGTCTTCTGTGGGAGCAGCTCCGGGAAGAGGGGCTGCTATCAGGACGCGGCGATCGAGCTCGGCAAGGAACTCGTATTGTCTCTATCCATCTACAAATGGGGTTATTGGGTTTTTCTTTTTATTGATTGGGATGTTTTTGTAATCTCTGATTGTTCTTGTTTTTTGGGTAGGTTGCGAGGAAGGTCGATTTGGTCTATGGAGGTGGGAGCATTGGATTGATGGGTTTGGTCTCCCAATCTGTCCATGAAGGGGGAGGACATGTTTTGGGGTCTGTTTTTAGTTTCATTGTTTGTTTTTTTAATCACTTAGAAATGGATTTGTTTTCCTTTGTGGGCTATTATTGAATGGGATTTTTTTGTTTTGAAGGATCATCCCTGTGACGCTAATGTCCAAAGAGGTTTGTGTTATTTAAATTTTTATTTTTATTTTTTGGGTTCGATAGTAATCTTTTCGTCTCTTTTGTTTGAATCGGTGGACCTTAAAATAGTCATCCATTGTTGAAGTCTTAATTATTGGCCTGTTTTTAACAGATCACCGGAGTGACTATTGGGGAGGTCAGAGCGGTGGCTGACATGCACCAAAGGAAGAGGGAGATGGGTCTCCTTTCTGATGCTTTCATTGCATTGCCAGGTTCAGTATTGCCTCTTCTTCGCAACAGTTTTTTGTGTGAAAGATGTAGTCTTTGGGTTTCGAGTAAACCAGCAATAGAAACCCATTATAGGTTTTCAGCAACATAAAAAAAAAATGTTTGGTTTCTCCAGAACAACTTTGCTTTCTGGGGAGGGACCCCCTTCATTGCACCAACTTTTGGGGTAGTGGGATTGAAATGACTAGATTCTTCGACCCATATTGTTTCGGATGGTCTTTCTCAGGTGGGTACGGGACATTGGAAGAACTCTTGGAAGTGATCACCTGGTCTCAGCTTGGCATTCACAACAAACCCGTATGTAATCTTCATTGATTTGTACAATAAAAAAAAACTAGATATCTTCAATAACCCCCCAAAAAACAAATTTTTTTTTTTATATGAAATGCAATTTAAAACAGGTGGGTCTCCTTAATGTGGATGGCTACTACAATTTCCTCCTTGCCTTCATTGACAAAGCTGTCGAAGACGGATTCATCAAGCCCTACCAGCGCGAGATCTTCGTTTCTGCCCCTAATGCCAAGGATCTTGTTCAGAAACTTGAGGTGGGTCTTCCCCCAAAAACCATCTTTTCCTTCAAAATAGTGACTTAACAAATGTTATTAAAATCATTATCTGTTGCATGGAACAGGAGTATGTGCCCGTACAGGACGCTGTGGTCTCATCTCTCAAGTGGGAAATGGAGCAGGTCGGCTTCAACGCTTCCTTGCCAGCTGAGATAGCTCGATTTTGAGGACTCTCCCCTGTTGGTAGCTTTTGCTCTTCATTTTAGGACAAGTTTTGGGTGCCGAAGACGGTGGAGACCAGGCAGAAGTTTAGAATGAAAGAAATACACGAATACTGTATAAATTTAACAGTATTTCTTTCACTCTCCACCGACTTCCACTTCTTTTTTTGTTTGGAGGGGCTTACTTTATTTTGATTGTCTTTTGTTGGGCTCCCTCTTATTATTATATATATATATTTAAAAAATGTGTATAAAATGAAGGAAGGTAAAACAGAAACTGCTACTGCTACCATTACTAGTACTAGAAGTTTGTGGAGCCTCTAACAAGTAACCACAGTGAAATTGCAGCTTTTACTTCGCATGCCCACTTCTTCAGTTCTTTCTTTGCTTTGCTGTGCTGTGGTTTTGTTTGTTATATGTGCTTTTGTGTGGTCTCTTTTTGCTGGTTTGTCTTTGTAATGATGAACTGTTCGAGGTCTCTGCCATAATCGCAGACCTTAACGAATCCCCCTCTCATTGAACCACCCCTCCCTCCCCTTCCATGGTGTTCTATGAGTGTCTCTCCGCGCATGCCAACTTTACACAAATCAGTACCGTCTATGCAGAATCTTCACGGTTCAAGATGGCCGATTTGATGTTCTTTCGTTAATGGAAGAAATAAATGTTTGGGTTCTGAACAAATCTTTCTATAGTCGTCCATATATGGGAGACGTTAATTGTTGGAGATTTGAAGCATTTAATTGGGTGAAAGTATAAATGCCTCCGTAGGCCTTAAATTGGACGGTTTAGATTAACACATGTTAGGTTTAAACGCATGTTGGATAACTTAATATAATCATGATTGTGAGTCCTTATAATTGAAGTATTTATCGTATTTTAGTATTAAAATTAAGATTAATTAATTTTAATATTTTTTTTAAGAAAAATTTAATTAAATTTTGTATTTTAAAGTAAAAAGATTAAACTATTACAATCGCGTTAGATAATTTAATTGATTTAGATCTAACTTGATCCCTAATTAAGATTTATGGTTCCTTCATTCTTGAATGAACTTTTCAATAGAAATGAATAAAAATTGAAAGCTGCTGATAATTATTCACGCGTAGTTCATTATATAGGTCTCTATTAAATGGAAGTATATAGGTTTTCATATGCTATGTTATACCATGATTATTGTTATGTTATTGAATTGAGATGTTCTGCTTTTTATCTTGTCTATAGGTCTGGGCATATAAGGGAAAGGTTATCCATCGATTCTATTGCCAGTATTCCCCCGAATTCTTAAGAAGTATATTCATAATTTTTTCTTATTGACTTAATTTCTTATTTATTTAGTCTTTTTGAGATTATTTTTTTGTGAGACATGATTGATGATGTAGATTTTTTTGTTAAAGATGTAGAAAGGAGAATTTATGTAATCGTAAATCGTGTCTCCGTGGATAAAGATAATTTTTTTGTGTGTGTAAATGGTAGATTGAATCTCTTAAGTGGAGGTTAAAGGAATATTATAAAATACAATAAAATTTAACAAAGTGAAATTTCAAACCTCCATGGTCCCCTGAACCGAGGAGAAGATGTTTCTCCTGCGGTCAAGATCCACAATCACCCGGGGACCCCTGTTACTCCCTCATCAGCAAACTTGTGACCCGAAATTCCAGTGCCTTCAAACCCACCTAGTGTGATGCCCACTCACGGTGTGTTTGGTTACGCGATTGTAAAACTGATTTTGTAGGAAGTTCAGTTTTTTAACTTTTTGAAATAGCAGTTTTTAGACACTATTTACTTGAAATATGTGTACAGGAAACGCTGCGCAATTGCGCATTTAAACACACTCTCAGTCTCTTATGCATGCTTTTGTCATCTGTTCCTATGGATAAAAGTAAATTTTGTTAAATCATGTAAATCCGCGTGTTATCTTATGTGGTCTATTCTTTTCCTTCTTTTACATGAGTTAAGATTTAATATTCCTAAAAATGTCGGCTGCATCAACCATTATCACGCAGTTGAAATTCAATATCAGTAGGGCGGGGGAGGTGGAAGAGAGACGCCCTGCCCATGTTGACTGTGCAGATAACAAAATTAAAGGCTTTGAAAGGATTTCTTTTGTGGAGGGGACCCCCCTCCTATGTAGCTCTCTCTCCAAACAGGGAGAGACAGACACGTAAATCTCCTCAAGGACTCCATGGCCTACTTAATTTTTTTTTCTTTTCATCTTCCACGCTATTCTTTTTTGAGTGGTTGGGGTGGTGCCTTCAGTACGTGCCAACTTACACTCCACTGTATCACCAAAAAAAAAAAAAACACTCTACTGGTTCTTGCTTTTCGCCACTGTTTGTTGTGCATGGATGTGTCATGCAACAGTAACTCTTCTGTAAATCATGTTTTTGGACCAGCCATGTTTTGGTGGTGTTTGTGAAATGTGTTCTTCATCTGTTACTGGAATTTGGACATGTGTATTCGGTTGAAAGAAACAGATGCTACTTTGTTGCATATTTTCGATGAGATGAAAATAACAAGGACATGGTGATAAAAAAGGTTAATAATTATTGGTACGCGCAAGCATTCTTTTGGCCGTCAAATGAGAATCTGACAATACAAAAGCATTCCATATTCCATCATTCCACTGCAATACGGCACTAAAATATTCAATGCATGTAACCAAATATTTTCCAGTGTTAATAGACAGACTGACTTATTAAGGACACTCAAAACCAAATCAGAGGCAGATCATCCTCACTTATCACATGTCCACATCAGCCTCAGTGAGCTCACAAGGGCATGCATGCATGCGTACTACATAAGCATGAATCAACTGAGAGTGGGAAAATTGTGAATCACACAATAAATGGATTATGTATTTTAATTTGAAGATAGGCCTTCATTTTGAATAACCTTTTAAATCCTATAGAGTAGATGCATGCATAAATCTCATATTTTTCTGATGCACAAAGAAGAAAGCATCCAAAGTAAAAAGTTTAAAATATTATTAATAAAAATTGATTTCTTAAGTTATAAGTCTCGTATTTATATTAATAACATAAATTTTAAAATTATTAAAAATAGTAAAATTTAAAAACAATTCTTTTGATTCTATGAGATACTAAGTGATCATAGGAATCGATAGAAAATAATTCCAATATGTTATAATAGAGATATTATAAATCTCAAATTTAATAAAAATAGTAAAATCGTTATTTTAAATACCTAAATAATGAATTTTTGAAAACTAAGAATTGTTAGTTGTATATAACAACTAATCCAAAAGATCTCTTCGATATTTTTCTTTATGTAAAATTCGTGCGATTTCGAAGTTGTGACTCTTGATTTGTAATTTATTGATGGACATCTTCTAGTGGTTTCATCTGTATAATATGTTCTATATCAACATTGGTGGACACTAGCTCTGAAATAAACATGAAAAATAGCTTCTGCGTTTTGACGATTGGCCCATGCGTTTTATGTGTATTTTTTATTATTATTCTATGTTTGACGACTAGCCTGTGTGTTTTATGTGCACTTTTTGCTATTACTCTAACTTCCACAAAGCACTTTCACTTAGACGTGTGTCCCCCAACGTTTAGCCAAACGGACATTAAATTAATCGCCCCACGAAATATGAATTTGAGTTGTATTGAAATGTAATGTTCGAATTACATATGTAGATGCCTTCCAAGGTTGCTAACTTCTAATGTTTACTTTCTACATGAAAGCCACCCACTATTTCATTTAAGATAGGTCAGTTATTGAAAGGAAAAGGTAAAGTGATTGTTCAGATCCTTTTGTAGTTCCACCGTATATTTTATTTTTAGTTTTTTGAATTATATACTTAGTTATTAAATTAATTACATTCATTTAACAAAAAAATATAATTATTTATACAAATTGAATGTATGTTTAGGGTTTCTACACTGTTGATCGTGACTACTGCAAATGAAGATACAAAATAAATTGATTGTAATGCCCTTTTACAGGAAATACCAAAAAGCTAAAGTCAACTTTCTTTCTTCCATTTGGAATTACTTCAATTTAACAAAATTACCATCCATCAACATTCATATGAAAAACCTCTATTAAATATAAAGAATGACAAAAGGAGGAAAATTTTTCAATTTTAATTCGTACTCTATATAAGAATTTTTTTTTCCAAATAAAAAATAATTTAGTAATACTAAATGAAAAATGCATAACAGAGAGGTAATAGGATTGTGGAGGACTGGAGCAGTACCATAATGATATAATACCAACATCCCAAACCAACTTTACATAACGTTCGCATGGTTTATAAATGGGCCGCAATGTTACAATATTGAGATAGCTTAGAATATTACATTTTTGAGTTGATATTCAGTTTTGTTTGCAATCTGTAGTTTGAAGACAGTCTTTCAATTAATTATACATTCAACAAGTGAAGCATATATTATTATAATGCATAATATATTTCAATAGTATTATATAATGCATGCTTGATTACATTTTTTAAGTTCTTTTACAAAATAAAAATATGCAATGTTTAATCTAGATATATATTCTTCACCTTTTATGATAATATGTATTCTATCATGCGAGTATATATAAACTTAAAAAACTTAAAACGGTTGGTGATTGCATATCAGATTACAAACAAAGTTGAGTATATCATTTTCATATATTATTTTTAAAAAAGGAATATATATATATATATATATATATATATATATATATATATATATATATATATATATATATATATATATATATAGGGTGACGATGGAGTGCGACTGTGCGCACGGTGCACCCCATCATACGCCCCGTACGTCGATCGTGCGATCGACGTTCTCGCGATCGCACGGTCGACGTTTTTTTTAAAAAAAAAAACAAAAAAAAACTAGAAAAAAAAAACGCGGTCGTCGTTGACGGGGGTGACGGGGGTCGACGGGGGCAACGGGGGTCGACGGGGGCGACGGGGGCGCGATCGTCGTCGATGGGGTCGGTCCATGCAGTCGGGGTCGCGGTCGTCGTCGTCGTCGACGGGGTCGCGGTTGTCGTCGATGGGGGTCGCGGTCGTCGTCGATGGGGGGGCGCGGTCGTCGGTCGACGGGGGCGACGGGGGTCGTCGTTGACGGGGGTGACGTTTTTTTTTTCATTTTTTTTGTTTTTTTTTTTTTAAAACGTCGACCGTGCGATTGCGAGAACGTCGATCGCACGGTCGACGTAAGGGGTGCACGAGAGGTGCACTGTGCACACGGTCGCACCCCATCGTCGCTATATATATATATATATATATATATGATGATGATGATGATGTATGTAAAAATAAACAGTAAGTTTTTTTGTACCACATATTTCGTGCCATTGATCAGGACTGAATGAGAAAGGAATGATCACAGAGATTCCTGGCCAACACATCAGATATATTTTTGGCAATGTTGATGTTCTATGTATACTTTACTCGAATTGAATTGTTTCGTTTATGGCAACTTCAATATTTCTAGTTTTCCATTGAATTTTCCATTTTAACAGTCATAATTTTGGTTTGTTGATTGCACTTCCACTGATTACGAAATCCTGATATTTTAATTTTGTGTGCTAATTAAACACAAGAATTGATCTTAATCGATCCAAGTTTGGTGCATCTTTTCTTTCTACCTCGCATATGTAATTTGTTGTTCTACGAATTGACTAATGCCAATCTCACACGCTCTACTCTTGTGTGCATTGTGTCATTCAACCTCGCATATATTTTGTCATTCTCTATTAGTTATTCACATGATAATTTCTGGTTAAATAAATTCTTATGCAAATGTTTCTCTCTTATAGTTTAAGAAAAAACAATAATTTACTCTTTATTAAATAATAGTTTTGCATTTGCAACTTTTTCTTAAAGTTATATAGTTTATTTAAAAAAAAAACAAATAATAAATATTATTTTTAAATAAGATGATTAAGGTTGCGTGTGGTTGCGCGATTACAAAACTGATTATACAGGAATCTGGGTTTTAAAACTGATTCTGTAGGAAGCTCACTTTCTCAGTTTTTTGAAATCGCAGCTTTTGGACACTATTTACTTGAAATCTGCGTGCAGGAAGCTGCTACAGTAAAACTGTTTTATTGTATGATTGCAAACACAGCTTCTTACAATAACAAACGCTGTACAATCACGCAATCAAACGCACGCTAAGTAACATACATCATTTGTATACGTATCCCAATGAATGACAATATCAAATGCAAAACAGAATTTAAGTACCCCTGTTTGCCTTTATAAAATAAAATAAAAAAAAAGTATTTTTACTGTATTCATTGTTGTCATGCATTCATCATTGAAAGATAAATGAAAAGCAAGCGTAAAAGTACATTTTGTTTTCACGCAATGATAATTCCCCTTACAATAAGAAGCTCCACTGATTCATGCACACCCAACATGTGAGCTGTGCATGGATGTACACGAGTACATATATACCCAATCATACACTAGACTTTTCATTGCACGGGTTGCACACGTACAAAAAGTTTCTACGCACGTCCTTTTGCCGTAACCTAGGAACAAAACTCTTTTGAGAGAAGACCCACAAATAAAAATCCATCCATGTATTTAAAATAAAAAAAATTAAATTGTATTCCTTTTGTTATACGGAGTCAGTTTTGAGTGATCCGTGGATGACGCCTCAACAGGGAATTGCTAGTACAAATAATTATGATAAGGTTGGAGCTGAATTCAGCTGCGGCGTCCCTAGCTTAAAGCATATATTAAAATACAACTATATATATATTTTTATATATCGCGTTATGAACTATAGATAATAGTACAAATCGAACTGAGTGGATCAACACTCACAAAGTTTTGACATGTAATAAGGAAAAAATACTACTGATATATATTAAAGATACAAGACATTTAACAAAATTTATAAATAATGTTAGTGATATATACCAAACAAATAGTAATGGAGCTGAATTCAACCCTGAATAAATTCGAGTACATGTAAGGAGTGGCTTTTTTATAGGCGCTTAACACACTTTTATTAAACAAAGCATATGATTTTTAAATTTATTTCTTTTATAAATGTGTCTGTATATATATAATTTTGTGATGTATATTTTATTTTTGTGAAAGTATATGATTTTGTTATAAGAAATATGTATATTTAAAAAAAATCAAAGCACATGAAGTTTGTTTTTAACATCATAGAATATATATATTACTATAGTATAATATATATGACGTTATGAACTATAGACAATAGTGCAAACTGAACCGAGTGGATCAACACTCACAAAGTTTTGACATGTAATAAGAAAAAAAAACTACTGATATATATTAAAGATACAAGACATTTAACAAAATTTATAAATAATGTTAGTGATATATACCAAACAAATAGTAATGGAGCTGAATTCAACCCTGAATAAATTCGAGTACATGTAAGGAGTGGCTTTTTTATAGGCGCTTAACACACTTTTATTAAACAAAGCATATGATTTTTAAATTTATTTCTTTTATAAATGTGTCTGTATATATATAATTTTGTGGTGTATATTTCATTTTTGTGAAAGTATATGATTTTGTTATAAGAAATATGTATCTTTAAAAAAAATCAAAGCACATGAAGTTTGCATATACGTGGAGGTTGTGAATTGGGATATTGTTCCAAACATATCCCTTTTTGTTTTGTGGTGGATAAATCCAAAATTAAAATTTGGGTTAAACCATAGGTTAAACCATGCATGAAATAACATTTGGAGTGGTAAAATTGGATAAAAGTAGGGCTGAGTGAACATTATTCTTCCTTTTTTAAAAGTTAATACCTATTGTTATTATTTGTGTAAGATTACTTATTTTGATTATTATATGAAGAGAGTTGATAAGCAATAGGTGTTCCAAACCATGTGACATGGGCAGCATATATATATGTCAGCTTCCTGAGCAGGCTACGCTGCAAAATGGGATCTATTAAAATTAATTGGACGCTATTCATTTTTATCAGTCACCAATTAATAACTATACTGTATCTCAGCTCTTACATGTTTAATATATAAGGTTCTGTGTATTTTTTTTTTAACGCGTGTTCATCATCAAAAACTGATCAAACTGATCGATTGATATATATTGGATTCCATTTTCCATGCATTGCCAACGAACAGGCACATGGACAAGGCATCTTTCTGCTTTTTCCTTGTAAATCTTTGCTTCGAATGGTCGTTTCAAAGAACAAAAAAAAAAAAAAGTTTTAAGAACACATGTATCATGTGTATTTGAGTGCATGCATGTTGTTTTTAAAGCTTGATCAGTTCGAGGCAAATAAAGTTTATATTTTATTATTTGGTTATGTAAATCCTACGAGGGATGTGAATACACGTGTATCAGTGTTTTTACATTGTGCATCTAATTGGTTTTTTTTTTTTTTTTTTTTTTTTGGGGGGGGGGGGGGGGGGGACTAGAAATATGTGCATATTCTTGACGCCTTTTTTTTTTTTTTTGGGCAAGTTCTCGGTGCCTTTTGCTTTACACATAAATCTAAGTTTAAGTTTTCATTGATTAATTGTGTATGAAAGCAATACGATTTAGATTAGATAATACAATTATGTGCATATATTGTAGGAGGTCAAATTTATCAAAAGGCTGAATAAGGGATAGAGTTCTATAAGTATAGGAATTAAACGAGAATTAATGCATGATGATAATAGAGGAATTCGGGAAAATAAAGCCCGGGAACCAAAATTTCCCCTCGGCCTCATCAGGCCCACTTTCTCTGTTAGATCGGGCAAACGATTATATCCGACTAGGTCAAATCGGACATGAGACTATGCCCGACCAGGTCAAGTTGGACATGCATCGAAAAATGGTTGATTAAAGTTTGACCAGCTAAGAGCGGACACTAAGCAATGCTCGACTTAAAGACAAACCATCCGGGATTCAATACCCCAATTGAAATGTAGGTCGGCCATATGACCAACCTTGCGTAGTAACAGCTAACAAGGGGAATATTCTCTAATACTGAAAAATGACAGGGTGTCAGAAAAACAGTTATAGGGTGACGATCCCTAGGCGACACATGTTCACGGATCCGGAGGTCAAGTGGAGATTCCATATTATGATACAGTCACTCTGTAAGGTCAAACTTGGCACGCTCCTATTGGGTATAAAAGAGGAATTTCATCTTCCTCTCGAGGTATGCGAAGACTCTCTCTCACTTATTAGTCCTCAAGAATTCTAAGTTCTTTTTCTTCTGCCCGAGGAAGATGACTGACTTGAGCGTCGGAGGGACGTTAGCCGGCACCACACTGGTGTGAGTTTCAGGTACCTGAAAGACAAAAAAGGAGGACGGCGACTGACGCTGAAGTTTTGCTACTGGACATCGTAAAGGAGATTCATCATCAACATTCTCTCGGATCCACAACAAAAGCCTGAATCAGAGAGATCCAGCCCAGGAGGGTGAATGCCTAATTTT
Organism: Acorus gramineus; assembly: GCA_030737835.1. Classification (NCBI taxonomy): domain Eukaryota; kingdom Viridiplantae; phylum Streptophyta; class Magnoliopsida; order Acorales; family Acoraceae; genus Acorus; species Acorus gramineus. The sequence continues at coordinate 13,433,742 of CM060856.1, read as the reverse complement.
ACCCACCACATATATAATTCAATTTTTCAAAACAATTTAATTACATTCAAACTACATATCAAAATCATAATAATAATAAAATTTATGGGTTATATAAATAATATATTCAAATTCAGTAGAAATACATACTCCACACAACAAGATGCAAATGCTTTTAACACGCATATCCTTTCACGTCTTTTCACATTTATAAAATTAAATGAAAATTAAAAATTGCTCACAATGCATCAACATCAATGTCTAGTTTGCTGAGAGCTAATCTTTCTTAAAATTATGATATTTTGAACCCAATACACCAGCTGTTTTGATACAATGCTCATATAACATGCAAATCTCATCGGCCATTCATTTGACATGATATTTTTTTTGACATATTAATAACTATTAAAAATAAAAGAAAAAATAATAATAAAAATTTAAAACCCTTATTTTATTAAAGAGGGATTAAAACCCTTTATATAATTTGTAAGACAGTTAAATTTTTTGAGTACAGTGTGTAAATAAATTGTTGATGACTTGCATGAGACATACCTTTTATTTTTCTTTGTTCTCTTTTTTTTTTTTTTTTTTTTGTGATCATATGGTTCTATGAATTTGGGTGGATGAGTTAAGGTGAATTGGATTTGTCGGTGGAGTGGACAACGGGTACGAGAAATCTGAAACCATATGACAAATGTGCGTGGTCTGTTATTCTCTGTGTATGCATGTATAAAAAAAAAATTTATGTGCTATATATGTCTCAGTGAGAGGCCCCCGTTTATAACCTACTAAAAATTAATTAACCTGTGAGATTCGGTCAAACACTTTTGCTTGCTCGGAGAGTTAACAATTTATTTTGGGGGAAAAAAATAAGAAAAATGATATGTTCCCTCATTTGTATCCCTCATAAGATTTGATTTTTTTCCCCTAAAACCCAAATGGGTGGAATTTGTTTTCTAGAAATAAAAAATCAAAATATTTCTTTTCCAAACGATTAAAAAAAAACATATTTAATTAAAAAATCTCTAGCATAATTTTTTTAATAAAAAAAGTAAGAAATAAAATTTATTTAAACTACTTTATGTAAAATTATACTTAGGCGTTTGGTTCAGTGGATTGTTGATTTTAAGTGTAGATAATATAAATGCTGATATATATTTTAAGTGAAAAACTATCTGGCTCGACAAGAAAAATAAATTATTATTTGTGGTGTTTATAGAAGGGCATTTATGTCCATTTTATGAAATAATTTTTTTATTGATATTTAGTTCACTATTTTTTATAAAATGAAAAATTTAGAAGTAAAATGATATTTTAAAAATAAATAAATAAAATGCTTTTTAAATAAACGTTAAAATATTTACTTATTAAAAAAAATACTTATTCGTCAATGAGTGCATATTAATAAACATTTCAAGAAACACTTAAATAAAAAATAAATACTTATTTTAAATGATAAATCAAATAAATATTTATTTTTCATCCAACCAAACACTCAGTTCACAAACAGCCTCTCTGTGAAAAGAAGCGCGGCCCAATGAACTCCATCTGAGCCGGACATCACTTCCATTATAGGCCTTGATATCTTACTGGGCCAATTACCATGGGCCTCCATTGGAAAAAAAAAACACGAATCAAAGCCCCGCTCCAAACTCACCTTCTCCTACCTTCCCAAAACCCCTCCCAAGAAACCCTAAAAATTCTCTTCACAGTTCATCACAAAATCAAACACTAAACAACTCAAAAAAAAAAAAACGAAACCCTAACTTCTCCCCCAAAAACAACATGGGAAAGATCCCTGCTTCACTAAGACAATCCAAACTCCCCCTCTCCCTCGTCAAACCCTCCCCTTCTTCTTCCCCCAAACCTTCCAAGAATGCCCCCAATCCCCGACTCCACAGAACCCCAAATCGGAAAAATCTTCCCAAAGCGCCCCCCCTCCCCAACAAATCTTTCTTCCACTCCCCCGACCTCCCCCAAGCCATCCGCACCTTCGACTCCCTCGTCTCCTCCAAATCCTTCCCCCTCAATCAAATTTCCCAAAATGCCCTCCTCCAGAGCTTCTGCTCCATCTCCGGCTCCACCCCCTCCGACTCCCTCTCCCTCCTCCGCCACATGTCCTCCTCCTTCCCCTCCTTCCGCCCCGACCACTCCTCCTTTCACATCCTCCTCACCCACGCCTGCTCTCAGCCCTTCGATCCCTCGCCGACCCACATCGCACCCGTCCATCAAGTCCTCGACTTGATGTCCTCTTCGACCTACCGCCCCAACAAGGCCTCCATTGACCTCGCCGTGCGCGCCCTCTGCGCCGCCGGCCGGGAGGACGATGCGTGCCGCCTGTTCGAGCGATGGCCCGCGAAGTACTCCCACTCGCCCGACCGCTTCACCTACAACTTCCTCGTCCGCCGCCTCTGCAGGACGCGCGAAGTCAGCACCGTCTACAGGTTCATCGACTCGGTCCGGAACTCTGGCGGCCCTGTGCCCGACATCGTCACGTACACCATCTTGATCGACTGCGTGACCCAGAGCAAGAACCTTCGGGAGGCGACGAGGCTCCTCGCGATGCTCAACGAGTCGGGGTTCAAGCCTGACACGTATCTCTACAACACCATCATGAAGGGGCATTGTATTTTGAACCAGGGAGGGGAGGTGATCGAGGTTTATAGGCAGATGAGGGAGAACAACGTCGAGCCTGATTTGGTGACCTTCAACACGCTGGTTTTCGGGCTGTCGAAGGCGGGAAGAGTGTCCGAAGCGCGGAACTTCTTGGATAAAATGGCACAGATGGGGCATTTCCCCGATACGGTGACATACACGTCGCTGATGAATGGGATGTGTAAGAAAGGTGAGGCCTTGAAGGCTGTGGAGCTCTTGAAGGAGATGGAATTGAAGGGTTGTGAGCCGAATGAGTGCACCTACAATACTCTACTTCATGGGTTGTGTAAGTCAAGGGATATGGAGAAAAGCTTGGAGCTTTATGGGGTGATGAAGGAGGGAGAGATGAAGTTGGAGTCTGCGTCGTGCGCTGTTCTGATGCGAGCTTTGTGTCGGGAGGAGAAGGTTGCGGAGGCTTATGAGGTGTTTGATTATGCGGTGGAGAGCAAGAGCTTGACTGATGTTGTGGCTTATTCGGCATTGGATAGGTCGCTTAAGTGGTTGAAGAAGATGAAGGGGTCATCGTGAGGTAATTCTTTCACAGGATTGCTGAATTTGTTTATTGTTTGTAATGGATAGTATGTTGTTTTGTACTGCTATATTATGTATTTGCTCTTTATAGATATAGCTATAATGAAATGGAAAGTGGTTTTCATGGAATACTTTTATGGTGACACATCCTACTTCATCACTGGTTTCTATGCTAATATGTCACGATTTGATCATATGAATCAATGTATGGAATACATGGTTGTCAAAATCTGAAGCATGTTGTATATTGAAAGGGGAAGTAAATTGGATTGGTTTGTGAATTGTTCTATGGCTCATAAGATTTCTTATGCAGCCATATGTTTGCCAAATTTAGTTTGCGAAAAGGAATGGAGAATTTTTTCAATGTCAATTCATTGTGGATTGCTTAGTACTACCAAAAAAGGATACAAGTTGGATCAGGAATTGTTCAACCCTCTTAGTCCCAACTGTGAACTGTGTGATTCGGAAAAAAAAGGTGGGACTCAGATATATATTTACAGCATCAACAAAAGATGCACCATTTGAATTGAGATGGCATTCACCCTCCTCTTTAGTCTACATTTTAAGTGGTTGTGTAATTTTCTCTGCTTGTATCATATATTCATATCTTTTGTGATTCCTTGTTTTGTTCCCATTTTCTTCTTTTCTTATGGTCTCTTTGATGTCTTATCTGCTGTGAATAGGGTATTCAAAAGTTTTCATGTTGATTCTTTGGCATACTATTTTGCGTGAATATAAATACACAACAGATGTTTTGTAACATGGAATTATTTAGCTATCCACACTCTTGGGTTGCTTTTGTTCTGGTTTTGCAATGTTCAATAAGGAAAAATGTTCTGAAATTTCAGTATCCCTCTCCTTCATCGTAGGAGTTTCTGAAATTTCAATTTTTTTATTCTGAGCCATCAATATATACTATAATGTGTTCTAATTACTAGTCTGAAGTGGAGGATATTTTTGAGGAGCTCGGGCTGGGGAGGACCATGTCTAATGTGACTGGGAACGTCCCAGGGATTTCAGTTGTTTTCCATCTCCCACTCAGGGAACTTCCAGCCGATATTGTTAGCCTTTATGCATTGAACACGATTCAACTTTGAGTACTATAATGACATATTGACATGTCAATTGATCAGGTACTGCTGATGATAATCTTTTGTACATAAATAGTCATGTAATCTTCTGGTGGCTTTATAATATACTTATATGGTATTCTTGTTCCATGGCTTTGCAGCATCTAAATTACAGGTTACTAGGGTTCAAACTCTCTGAAAGCCAACCACCTGTAGATTCTTCCAATTCTATAATAAATAGAGTTCTCCAAGTATGCTTGTCTATCTTCTGACTTCTGCTCTTGCATTTGGGATTTATTTTTTTATTCGTGGCAGAACCCTTTGATATTTATTATCATAAACTGATTTCATATATTTAAGTGTTGTGCATGTACTCTGATTGCTGATGTCCTTGTTGGAGTCACTAGAATTTTGAAAAATAGAATCCAAATGCACACAACCTGTCATCTTGTGCAATGTTGTGACCTATGTAAATGACTGGATGGGAATTTCAGTGGCACATCTAGATGACTTCTCTGCTGCTTTTTCTCCCTGCACAATAATTATTGTTCTGCGATTACCCGTACATTAACTGTTGAATTGTGGAGGAAAATCAGCTCTTTTTCATGCCTCCCTGTTCAGAATGAATTCCGAAAAGCAAGCACCCTTCCCTTTCTAAATTGTCTCTTGTTCCCTCTAATAAAGTTGAAGCACCTTGCTTATAACAAGTGATTTTTCATATTGTATTCTTATTTACCTATGATGCCTTGTGGCAGGGAGCATTTTTGTACCAGTTTTCTATGTAATATTAGCACTCAACTTCTCCCATATCAAAATCACTACTCGCTAATAATTACATCATAGAAACTTCTTATATCCACCCAATGAAGAGATTACATGGAGCCACATAACTAATGCTATTTTTCAGCTAAATATTTATGTGGAACATCATTGCCATCAAATCACGTTTTGTCTTGATTACTCGAGCATATAGTGTCTTGCTATTCCCTGTGGAATTCAGTCATGTTTATTACAAAAAGTAGAAATTTTTTTTAATACTTTCAATAAATGCAAAGGGTTGGTCTATTACTGACAGATGTGTTCAATGTGACATAGAACTCGAAGATCTGGTGGACCTTTGTTTATATTGTGAATTCACCAGGACGGTGAGTTTTTCTCTCAAGTGGGATGGATTATTTTGGATGATGTGTAAGAGCATTTCGGATTTTCAAAAACCTGGGAATTGTGCTTCATCATAAAGATTGGTAGGTTAATATGGATGTTCACATTTGTGACATATAGAGTACAGGGAGGAGAAGAAATTACAAAATTATGGAGTAAGAATTATAATCAAGTGGCATGTGCAGTTAAATTTCATAGAGGATAGTGTTGTGTCATATTAAAACACATACCAAGTTTCTTCCTAAAGGATTTGACTGAGCGGTCAGAGGAATTTTTTTTGTGATAGAAAGGAAGAAAACAACAAAGTCTTGCTAATCAAAAGATATTGTTCCTTAAGGATTATGCCATGTTATGGTAAGGTGAGAATTCTGGTCCTTAAGGCTCTTCTAAAATTTCATCTCACCCTGTATATAAGATGCTAACGTAGAGGGGCAAATCGACTCCTATATCGGGTGGGGAACCTTTGGTGTTTATTTTTTTAATTCAAATAGTAGAAAGAAAAGAATGAAGATGACAACATGATATCACAGAGCTTGGGAGCGTAGAATGAAATACTCAGAAGGGTTTCATAATAAATCTAAAACCCTTCCCTTCCTGAGCCTCTATCTCCATGTAGTTGTTCCAATTTGTATTACCCCTGACTTATGTGAATTATTTTTTACGATATAAACCTTTTAATGGAAAAGTTTTGAAATACTGATAAACAAAGGGCTGAGGAAAATGAAGTTAAATATAAATGCCCCACGGTAAAAAGATGATATGGATTTTCTTGTTCTCTATAAAAGTTTGTGGAAAAGATAGATTAGAAACAGCTATTATTTAGTTCCAATAATTAATAAGGATTTATCCATATCATTAGAACTACTAAATTAAGTGGTGAAAATACATTTAATTTAGTGGTGAAAATACATTCTAAAGGCTATTAAACTTTTTGGTATATTCTTGAGCAAATGCTTTTGATGGACATGTATATACATGTTTCTATTGTAACTCTTTTTATTTGCTATTGGTATTATCTTAAGAATGCAAGATATTTATTTTCTTTTTGACGACTGATAATTTAAGAAATTGATCCAAGTGTGGGATTCTTGCATTTCTGGTGAAATCATGGCTGCATGCTTAGTTGCATTAAATCTTGTCACTACACTATGAGTATAAATTACTTGGTAAACTTCTTCAGAGCTGGTTATAATTTGGCATATTGCATCACAAGATTTATATGTTGGACCTTGAGTTTCTTCCTCTTCACACTGATACAAATATCTTCCTTTTTGTATTCAATCACAGGTGATTTCTCGCTATGAAACCCTCAATGAACATTTAGTTATTGTCGAAGCTTACCTAGACTTTATCCTTCAATATCAGATGGTAAGCACAAGAAACAAGTTTAAAAAAAGAGTGATATTCTTTGTTTGTATTATTCATTGTGCATAGTGTTCTTGAGGAGACAAAGATCATCAGACTGTTAGACCCATTTGATCCACATATATATCCATTTTATATTTGGGACTCTATTTTAATATTCTTAAAGCACCTTATCCTTATAAGAAGTTAAGATAATGTGACCTAGTCTTTGATGCCAATGATTTAGATTGCAATTTTTATGAGCTAAGTTGCTGAGACAATTTAAGGAAACTTATCTAATATGTAACAATTGTCTTTTGTTCTCACACCACTTTTTAGACACTTTCCCTCTTAATTCATCATAACACAAATATCTTTAGTTATTTGACAGTTGCAACCATTATTACACATTTGACTAGTAATATTTAAATTAGCATGACAGTCCAGAAATGAAAATTCCTTTGAAGGGAAAATATTTTACTGTGAAAACACTTTTGTCCGTGTTGGTTTGCCTTCTTATGTACTGGAGCAAATACGTTTTAAGGGATGACAGTGATGGAGAGCTTTCTTGTGGAGTAAAGAAGGCTTGCAAGTGTTTTGGGGCAGCAACCCTGTGGGTTGTGACATTCCTCATGCCTTGACTGCTGCTGTACCTGTTTTCTCTTTCTGCCTATATGTACTCTTCAAACCATCCATCACCATTATGAATAAGTGCATGTAATTATGGGAGGAACCATCGAATGGTCCTTAAATACAACTAGAAAAGTATTAAGAGTAGAAAAATAAAGATGCCTTGATAAATGGCCTTGGCCTTCAACAATCTAGATGGTCCAGCAATGCAGTCCAGAGGTGAAATACCCATTGGAACTGTTTTCAAGGATAATTCTGGAATGAAACATGTTGTCATTGATGTACATTGATGAAATCAGCCAGTCGGAGATTTGTGGGCCATTATATTTGTATTAATGTCTCTAGAGGATGCCCTCTGTTTTATTTTAAGGATTTACGTACTGGAAATATGAAAATAGGAGTGGCAATCCTTGGTAGGGTATTCTTTCGCAAAGCCTTACAGTGTCTTGTATCATACTGGGCTTGCTTGGATTCCAAGTTCATATAATAATCACAGAATTTAAGTTGTTGAAGTCTCGGTCCAACCTCAAAATTCACCCCAATCAGAAGCACCATTTGTACCAAAAATCTATCAGTCTTATGATTTAACACAAAGCCAATAAATTAAAACATAACAAAGTTCTTTATCATGCTTATCCCTTGAGTACGTGATATAGAAGGAACCATTAAAGACAACATCCTTCAATTCCCTCCACATTTTGAAGACAATGGTCAGCTACCCAATGCAATATAACAAAACATCACCAAAACTATATTAATAGCATAATAATGTCCAATCAAACGATGCAACTTCTTCCCTCAAATGCAAAACTCATATATAAGAAATAACAGAAACTTGATAGAGGAGAAACTCTATTTCCCCAACTGAAGATCCGACTAAGAATGTGATGGCAGATCATCATCATTATCCGAAGGTGGTGGCAAGTTCAGGTCCAAGTCGCTACACTTTGTAGCGGAAGAACCTGAACCATCTTCACTGACCTTTTCGCAGCGGTGCAGAACGAAACCACTTGGAAAAGTTTTTTGACAGGAGTTGCACCGATTTTTTGTGTCATCGGTCGCGCGATTGTTAGCAGACTCTTCCTCACTTTGCGTGGAAGAGCCAAGGGCATCTGTTTGTCCTTCCCTTCCCTCTGCCGCCAGTTCTTCAACCATTGCCGGTTCTTCAATTGCCATTCGCTTGTCAGATGCCACCGCTTGTTCGTCGGGGTACAAGAGCATAAACTTGCAAATGCCATCCGGGTATGGGTTGTCGGGTCTGATAACAACGCGTCTCGCATTGGCTCCGCATGTGCCCAAAGAGGGCCTTCCATGACAGGAATGTCTTCCTGCATTCGGTGCACGGTGGGACCGGTTCCCCGAACAATGGCGACGAAGACCCAGGCACCCGTGTAGAGGAGCCGGGCTTCACATCCCCTTTTGGCTTCGGCGTCGATGGTGCTTCCACGCTGGGCTTGCTTCTTCTTCTGTTTGGGTGTGGCGGAAGCTCCCTGCTTCACTGGAGAAGACCGCCACAGGAGGGGTAGGCATCTCAGGGTCTCCTTTGTCGTCTGAGTGGTCGTCCTCCGTTGGATTGCTGTATCCGGCTTCATTTGATACTGATTTGTCCTCAACGCCTTCTTCCGGTGGTGGGTTCATGTCCTCGCCGTCTCTCTCATGGGGCTTGTCGTCACTGTTGCTCTTCGGGCGACGATCGCCGCCGTCGTCGTCTTGGTCCATTTGTTTTTGTGGATTTTGTTCAACAAAACACACTGTTTTGAAAGTGATGAAAGGAAGGGACTGTTGGTGGGACAGATTTAAACCGCTTCGGGAAGCAGTTTTGAGCGGTTGCATGGCACTGATTTGTGTAGACGTCGCGTTTCACTATTTGATTTTTGAACCTGATGATCAATCTCATCTTTTATGGTGAATAATGAAATGTTCATTTGACTAATATGAAGTCAAATTGGTAAATATAAAAAAACAATAATTTTGGTTGAATACTTGAACATGCAGTATATTGTTCAGATAGGCCGTGTGAAAATATTGCTATATGCTTATGCACATTTAAATGTTTTGAAGTATACTTATACACGTTGGTCCAGTCAGACATTTATTGGTTTTCTTCGCCGTTTATTATGGCCCGTTTAGGACTTATGGTTTACGGTCCAAAATACAGTTATGCCTAGTTAAAAATCAGGTGAAACATATTTTGTGAAATATTTTTTTACACTTATTAAACTTGAAATGAGATAAACTTTTTATCAAAAAATATACCTTCATTAGATGTTTACTATTTAAAGAAAATGAAAAAATATATATAATTTAAGTTTTGGTTAATAAAATAAACCGAGTCTAATATTTTCATAAGGAAAATAATATGTTCAGACTTGTTCGTAGCTCTTACCGTTTTTTTTAAATGTACTATATACTATTATAAAATATAAAGTATACACTGAGATATATTGATTTTTTTTTTTAAATTGTATCTTTTTCTTATTTTCATGTATTGCCAAAACGAAATATGTTATATATCCCAATATATAGGCGGCTGGAGGCCTGCTTTAGGACCGCAAATAGGATAGTATAACGAACCGAATCATACGGTTGGAGGACTGCTTTTGCACTGCAAACGGAACAGCATAACTAACTGAATCATAGTAGAAATACATTGGCTTTCTATATAAAGTAATATAAGACTAAGCAAGCTCAAGTCTTACTTCAAGCTCAAGTCTTCAATAAGGCTGCACATCGAAAAGAAAATTAAACCATATTCGTTCACTAAACTTGATTATTAAGAGTACATGATCAAGAGGTAATCAATCTCATATCACACTATATTACACATTTACACTATAGAATACATATATATATAACTATAATAAAACAAAGGCACTGTAAAATTTGAAGTGCCACAACAAAAGATATCAAACACACCCCAAACCCAAATATAGAATAACTATTTCCCTAACTTAAGATCCAACAAAGAATTCACAGAAGAATCTTCATCATCGCAGTCATCATCAGGAGGCGGCACCAAATTTAAATCGAATTCCCCAAACTTCCTAGCAGAAGAACCGGACCCACGTTCATGACCCATCAAACACGACTGCTTCATCAAGCACCCACTCGAACAGGTCTCGTTATCACAACCACATAAACCACTCTCATGGTTGTCACTATCATTGTTGCCAACACTGCTTGCAATGGCGAAACACCCCTTCACGCTCTTGTGGCTCGCCCGGTGCCCGCCGAGCGCCTGTGGCGTGCTGAACTGCTTGTGACAACTCGAGCACTCAAACCGCGCGGACAACGTAGTTTCCTCCGTCTCCATCGCCGCCGCCGTCGGCCCCCTCTGCAACATGAGCAAGTACTCCGCGATGTCGACCTCCGTGTCGTCCGCCTCGGGGAACGCGCTCTCCTTGGCCTGATCCGGGTCGGCCCACCCGATCACGAGGCGCCTCGCGTAGGGTGGCGGCACGATCCCGCGCCAGCCCCGCTCGGGGTGGCACCGCATGTGCCCGAACAGGGCCTTCCATGAGCGGAAGGTCTTCCCGCACTCGGTGCACGGAGGGACCGGGTCCGTGTCCAATGGTGGGTTGTATGGGCCCGCAGCGGCGCGGTTGAGGTATGCGAGGATCGGGCTGCGCCGGTGGATGGGCTTCTTTAGCTTCTGCTTGCGCGGGCCGGAGTGGGTTGTTGGTTCAAGCGCGGCAGGGCATGGGGGGCTTTGTATCGGTGGACTGTTGGGGTTGTTGTTTTTCATCTTCTGAAATTGATTAGAGAGAGCGAAAAAAAAAGGGAGATAATGTGGGATTGAACAGTAATTTAAACTGGTCGTGGCCATGGGAGCAGTTTTAGTATGAGCGCCAGCGGTTACTTTTGGATAAGCTTCTTGTAATTGATGATTCGTGTTTTTTTTTTTTTTATTCGATCAAAACGGTTATGAAAGACGGTTATTATGGACGCGCCTTTTCAATAGGGTTGACGATCCGAACCGAATGTTGACGTGGGTGATGAATTGTGTTTTCAAGTACAGATCGTGTCGAATGATCTCGTACGGCGCGATGAAACACTGAATATATGGCATTCACTTGGAGAAGCTCCCTTGATATGGGCGGTTAGAAGAGGTTAAGCCTTTTTAATATCTGGAACATGAGGCCTTGAAGAGAGAGAGAGAGAGAGAGAGAGAGTCATGTTTTGAAATTTTTGAATAATAGGTTTGGTACTTGAGTACTTGGAGCTAGCAACAGATGAAAAGAGCCTACCTGAATGACATGGTTGTTGTAAGAGTTATATTTGTCAAATGTTTTGATTAGGTTATGGTAATGATCACCTTTGTTTTTTGGGAAATTACTCTGGCTAATTAAAAGCATCGTCAACGATTTTCTTCAACAGCTGAATATGAGGAACCCATTCATTATTGCAGTTCTGATCTGGTGTTGGGCAGATATGGAGCATATAACATCTTAAAATTAAGGTGTTATTAAGCGACAACTTTGGTTTTGAAGATTAAAACAGTCCAACAAATGATTGATTGGGTGTTGGTAAAACCTCTTGGCTTCTTCACTGAATTGTATGGTTGGTGGAAGACAAACAAATGAAAGGCTCTTGAGCAATGTGTGTGCGTTTTGACAGCCTGTGCTTAACCAGGAACTACATTATGTTGTAAGCATTTCTGGCTAAGATAATAAGCAGCTTTGAGTGTCAACATACACAGTGCAATATCAAATATATCTTCTCTCTTAAAAGCTTCAAGGGGACACAATATTAATCTTTTGGAGTAAACAATTATAATTTTGGATGGACTAGATCATAAATGCATGCCTTGTAGCACTTGTTTTTTGGTGTAATCAATGATAGAGCAGTTGGTGTTTGTCTGAGAAAAACATAACATGATCCATATATGAATTGGACACCACATGCTCAATTATAGGAAGTTGAGTTGGCTATTATTCGACATGTCTCCTTCACCATCTCCCTGGGTGGTATATAAAAACAGAGAAACCATTGTTGATCAACAAACAAATCAAATTCAATTGTCATTGCTCATATCCACCACAATCAAAGAAAATTAAGATGGCTCACATTCGCTCCAATAGCCTTCCATCAAGCATTCATCCTACCATCCTCCGGATCAAAGAAGAGCTCGTCAAACTAAAGGGCTTGGAGGCATCTCAGACAGCTGAGGCAATCCTCATAGCCTTGGAAAGTCTCAAAGATTTATATACATGTGTGGATGACCTCCTCCACTTATCGTTCACTCAACAAGTCCTTGTCCTCCACCGACAAGAGAAGTGGGTGGATGAAATGTTGAACGGGTCGGTTCAGTTGATGGACTTGTGTTCCTCAGCGAGAGACGCATTGTCATCAATGAAGGAACACATGCAAGCTCTTCAATCCACTCTTCGAAGGAGAAGAGCCGGTGATCCTTCTATCCAGTGTGAGATCCGGTCCTACTTCCTTCACAGGAAGAAGACCGAGAAGGATCTCAACAAGTCCCTGTCAAAATTGAAAAAGATCGGCAATGGGTGTCCTCTTCTAAACAAAAACAATGATGCTTCAATGGTGTTCGAGGTGTTGCAAGAAGTGACTGCAGTCACTATCTCCATCTTTCAATCCGTGTTGTGCTTCATGGCTTCAACAAGTCCTGTAACAAGACCAAGTAAGTGGTCTCTTGTATCCAAGGTGATGCGAAAAGGGACCGTTGCCTGTGAAGGCAAAGATGGAGATGTAAATTTGGTGCAGAGAGTTGATGCTTCGCTTTCAACACTTTGTGGTCATGATTCAAGCAAAGATGATGATGTGAAGGTTTCACAGGCGCAGAAACGGATGGTGGAGTTAGAGGGAAGCATTGAAAGAATCGATGGTGGACTCGAGTGCCTGTTTAGGCAATTGATCCAAACCAGAGTTGCTCTTCTTAACAACATCAGTTTGTAGAAGACTGTTTTGTTGTTTTTTTGTACCATATGAACACCAACATCATCAACATCCATTTTTTGAAGGATTCGCTGATGTATTCATGATATTGAATATATTGAAATGTACATGTTTGCAATTGAAAATGATTTATTTGACTATCCAAGGCTTTTTTTCCCATTTTTTATTGTGTTCTTATATTTAATTTTTGGTGGTTTTGCAAACTCTGCAATTTCCCAATCCAAGTTCATCAAAGAGTTAAAACATCTTTTGTGTAATGTTGTTATAACTAAAATATGAATTGCCCTGCAACAATATAAATGTTAGTGCATTTGAGTAACCAAAATCAACAGTGCATCTGAATTATGACTGTTTTTCCTTTACATTTTGTTATGATCATTTTATTTCTATATTCTATTTGATTGAAGTTAAATAATGGTGAAGAACTGAATTTTCATTGAAACAATGAATTTAATATTCAAACTATGCCTGCTTAACAATTCACAAAGAAAATCTATGTAAGACATTGAGGTTTCATGAACGGATGAGGTTTTATTGCTTAAAGTATTGCCGACGGATTGAATTTTCTGATAAAATTAACCAGTTGTAAAACTAGGTTGGTTGTATACGATACAATGTAATCTGTGTGAAGTCCATTTCATTCCTTTGCACTTTTGGTTTCATAATCAGATAGAAAAAAAAAAATCTCAAGACCGAAATTATTTTGTTATCGATGATGGCTATGTTTTTCTGAGTGTGGTAACTTTAGATAAATTAGTCATTTTTTTGGCAATCCCAAAAACAATTCCTGCTTTGTTGTTGTTAATATTTTAGAAATATTTTTCACAAACCATATCTCAATAAGCTTTCACCAATGAATAGTTATAAGCATTGACCTCCACGTGCAAATTAGATACTCTGTGTTCCCACATGATTTAAACATGAACACATACAACAATATATTACATTTTCTTCATTTGGTGCCTACTGTCTAGCCAGCTTGGTTTGGCGATTACAATAATCAGGAATCATAATTCATGCCAAATATTGACTCCTAAATAATGCACAGATGATAAAGCCATAGCAGACCAGATCTCATCCCATGGAGCTAGAAAGAAACACGTCCCTTCCTGTTGGCATCAAATCATCACATGATATATTTTATTGGCTATGATTCTCTGTCTCATCTTCCATTATATGCTTTTTTATAAGAAGTTGGATGAACAGAACGTATGTATAGTATCACTTTTGAAACTGTTAATAAAAACAACATGTTGGCCTGCTTGAATGGCGTAGTTTTTTTTTTTTTAGGGGAATTTTGGGACATATATCTATTTAAATCAATACCAAAAGAGATGATGTTTGAATGTGAATACAACATGTGTGGGGGGAGAGAGAAAACAATTTGTTAGAAAGATAAATACGTGTAGGCCAAATGACAGGACAAGTTGTTGTTAGAAGATAAATACGTTTTTTTACCATTGTGTGGGTTGGAGATAAAACTGGACAGACAAACAATTTAGTTGTTATGATTAATTTTTTTGGCTAAGGTAATTTGGGATATCATGACACGTGCGATGACATAAACATAAGCTTTAAAAGGTACATGTTGATATTTTATTTGGCTGGCTAGTTGGCTTCGGTTGAATATATAAAATTCATAATTGCTATTATGATCTGGTGTTGATAATGAGTCAAACGATGCTACTGCATTAATTGACTTATTTTTAGATAGTCTGGTTGCCTGAGAAAAGCATAACATGATCTGCTCACAGTGGACAGTGGACACCACATATTCAGTTATGGTCAAATTGCATTGTGTAAAGTTTAGTTTTTTTTTTTTTTTTTTGAATATATAAGCGTCCATCGTTGTTAGTATTGCATAACACAAAGTCATCTGCCAAGGTTGAGATTCCACTGGCAAAAGATAGTTCACATCTCGCGCGAGAGCTGTTCGATGAAATGCCGGACCGAAACACTGACCCGAAACACCGACCAGAGACGTCGTTTCTTGAAACGCTGTCATGAATGGATACGCTCGCGTCCGAAGATTTGATGAGGCGTTCAGTCTCTTCAGAGAAATTCTGGCTTTGGTTGTCGTGCCGGACGACCACACGTTCAAGTCCGTGGAGGAGGCGGAGTGAGTCCACGCTTACATGCCGTCCGATCAAATGTTGACGTGGTCACGTGGATGATGAATTTATGTTTTCAAGCGAACACCGGATCGTGTCGACTAATCTAATCGAACACAAAACTGGGGTTCGATGCGGACGTCTTCGTTGCCAACACGTTGATCGGCGCCTACAGGTTGGGATCCACTGCTTGTTTTTATTTATTTATATTTTGTTTGACTTTTAAAAATTAGACGGTTGTAAATGTATGTGAAATCTAAAAAAAAAAAGGAAAAAATCTGAATCTCAACGCCTACTCGGATCTTGGGTGAGAGTTGTTCGACGAAATGCCGGACTGAAACATTGAGTCTGAGGAGCTTGTGAATCTTTGGCATTCACTTGGAGAAGCTCCCTTGATATGGGCGGTTAGAAGAGGTTAAGCTTGTTAATCTGGAACATGAGACCTTGAAGAGAGAGAGTCATGCTTTGAAATTTTAGAATCATAGGCTCGGTACTTCAGTACTTGGAGCCAGCAACAGATGAAAAGAGATCTGGATGACATGGTTGTTGCTAGACAAATATTAGTCAAATGTTTTGAAGAGGTTATGGTAATGATCACCTTTGTTTTTGGGAAAAATTAGTCTGGCTACTTAGAATCCGCATCGTTAAGATTTTCTTCAACAGTTGAATATTGCAACTCTGATCTGATGTTGGGCAGACAACAACACAAATGATGCTCCACTCGTTGCAGCGACATCAATAATTGAAGCATATAACATCTTAAAAAATTAAGGCTCTTGAGCAGTGTGTGTGCTTTGACAGCCTGTGCTTAAATCAGAAACTACATAATGTTGCAATAACAATATATCTTCTCTCTTAAAAGCTTCAAGGGGACACAATATTGATATTTTAGTTACAATTATATTTTTGGATGGATCAGATCATAAATGCATGCCTTGTAGTACTTTTTTTTTTTTGGAGTAAACAATGATAGAGCAGTTGGTGTTTGTCTGAGAAAAACATAACAAGATCCATATATGAATTGGACACCACATGCTCAATTATAGGAAGTTGAGTTGGCTATTATTCGACATGTCTCCTTCACCATCTCTCTAGGTGGTATATATAAACAGAGACACCATTGTTGATCAGCAAACAAATCAAATTCAATTGTCATTGCTCATATCCACCACAATCAAAGAAAATTAAGATGGCTCACATTCGCTCCAATAGCCTTCCATCAAGCGTTCATCCTATCATCCTCCGGATCAAAGAAGAGCTCGTGAAACTAAAGGGCTTGGAGGCATCTCAGACAGCTGAGGCAATCCTCATAGCCTTGGAAAGTCTCAAAGATTTATATACATGTGTGGATGACCTACTCCACTTATTGTTCGCTCAACAAGTCCTTGTCCTCCACCGACGAGAGAAGTGGGTGGACGAAATGTTGAACGGGTCAATTCAGTTGATGGACTTGTGTTCCTCAGTGAGAGACGCATTGTCATCAATGAAGGAACACATGCAAGCTCTTCAATCCACTCTTCGTAGGAGAAGAGCCGGTGATCCTTCTATCAAGTGTGAGATCCGGTCCTACTTCCTTTACAGGAAGAAGGCCGAGAAGGATCTCAACAAGTCCCTGTCAAAATTGAAAAAGATTGGCAATGGCTGTCCTCTTCTAAACGAAAACAATGATACTTCGATGGTGTTCAAGGTGTTGCAAGAAGTGACTGTGGTCACTATCTCCATCTTTCAATCCGTGTTGTGCTTCATGGCTTCAACAAGTCCTGTAACAAGACCAAATAAGTGGTCTCTTGTATCCAAGGTGATGCGAAAAGGGACCGTTGCTTGTGAAGGCGAAGATGGAGATGTAAATCTGGTGCAGAGAGTTGATGCTTCGCTTTCAACACTTTGTCGTCATGATTCAAGCAAAGATGATGATGTGAAGGTTTCACAGGTGCAGAAACGGATGGTGGAGTTAGAGGGAAGCATTGAAAGAATCGATGGTGGACTCGAGTGCCTGTTTAGGCAATTGATCCAAACCAGAGTTGCTCTTCTTAACAACATCAGTTTGTAGAAGACTGTTTTGTTGTTTTTTTGTACCATATGAACACCAACATCATCGGCATCCATTTTTTGAAGGATTCGCTGATGTATTCATGATATTGAATATATTGAAATGTACATGTTTGCAATTGAAAATGATTTATTTGACTATCCAAGGCTTTTTTCCCATTTTTTATTGTGTTCTTATAATTAATTTTTGGTGGTTTTGCAAACTCTGCAATTTGTAGCCAAATTTCCCAATCCAAGTTCATCAAGAGTTAAAACATCTTTTGTATAATGTTGTTATTACTGAAATATGAATTGCCCTGTAACAATATAAATGTTAGTGCATTTGAGTAACCAGAATATCAAGTGCATCTGAATTATGGATGTTTTTCCTTTACATATGAATTGGGTTGGAGATAAAACTGGACAGACAAACAATTTAGTTGTCATGATTAATTTTTTGGGCTAAGGTAGGCAATTTGGGATATCATGACGCGTGCAATGACATAAACATAAGCTTTAAAGGTACATTAAATTCATTTTTTGGCTGGCTAGTTGGCATCGGTTGAATATATAAAAATTCAGAATTGCTATTATGGTCTGGTGCTGGGGAACCAATAATGAGGCAAACGATGCTACTGCATTAATTGACTTATTTTTAGATAGTCTGGTTGTCTGAGAAAAGCATAACATGATCCGCCCATGAAGTGGACACTACATATTCAGTTATGGCCGAATTGAGTTGTCTTTTGGCATATATAAGCGTCCACCATTGTTGGTATTTCACAACACTTCATCTGCCATTGCTAGTATGATAGTATCCCTTTCAAGGTTCCACATACAAAACATAGCCAAAGATGGTTCACATTTGCCCCAGCAGCTCACCATTCTCTGCATCAAAAAAAAAAAAGAGCAAACTCAAGTGCTTTGAGTCGATCACCTCCTACACTTGACGCTTACATGAGCCTTCAACCACAGTAACCAAAAATGGTTCACGTAAAGATGTTAGTACTCAGACCACGATGATTTTGGGCTTGGTTAGTCAAGGATCATCTGAGCAGGAGAGAAAGCTCTCTATCAAGATATTGAGGAACAAAGTGGAACCAAATGGGATTACTTTCATAAGAATGCTCTCTGCTTGTAGTTGTACAGGTTTGTAGTTTTTTTGGCAGTGATTGATTAATTATGAGTTCTGTTTTCGCAAGATCGATGTTGTTGTCATGTTTTTCGATTGATGAGACTGGTAGAAAAAAATGTGGGACACACACTAAGCCTGAATAACATCTGGAACTTGGGACCTTGAAGAGAGCAATTGATTGGTACTTGTGAGCCAGCGACAGATGGATTCAGCCTGCTTAGATGACATGGTTGTTGGAAGTCATTTTGACAGCTTGTGAACATAGAAGAAAAAAATGCTATTAAGGTATCCTGTCAGATTTCAATTAGATTATGGTGTTGATCAGATGTAACTATCAACACACGCATGCGCTTAACCTCACATCAGCTGATGATGGGCGTGTCTCTATATCATATATAACCACTGGCATCACCTTTGTTTTTGGGAAAATTTGTCTGGCTATTTAGCATTCAATGATTGTCTTCCCCATTCATTATTATTATATATATGGGTAGGTCTTCCCCGGTTGGATATGGGAAACCAATTCATTATTGCAATTCTGATCTGGTGTTGGGATGACAACAGCACAAATGAAGCTCTGGTAATTGCATCGAAATCAATAATTGAAGCCTAAAACATCTTAAATTAAGGTGACACTACGCGACAACTCTGTTTTATAAGATAACAGTCCGAAAAGTGATATATTGGGAGTCAATAAAACCTCTTGGCCTCTTCATTGAATGGTATGGTTGTTGGAAGGCAGACATGTATAAACCAATGAAAGGTTCTTGACTAATGTGTGTGCTTTGACAGCCTGTGCTCAAACCAAGAACCACATAATGTTGTAATGAATTCAAAAGGTAATAAGCAACTTTCAATACTGACATACACGTGAAATAACAAATTTATCTTCTCTCTTTAAAGCTTCAAGGGGACACATGATTGATATTTTAGTCCAAATTTTATTTTGGATGGTTAATTGGAGAGGCATGCATTGACGCTCTCATCTCAGGAAACCAGTGAGACAAACTTCTTTTTGTTTTTAAGTAAACAATGAAGCAGTTGAATTTTGTCTAAGAAAAAAATAACAAGATCCATATTTGAACTGGACACCACATGTTCAATTATATGAAGTCTGAGTTGGCTACTATTGGTTTTGTCTCTTTCACCATCTCTGTAGGTGGTGTGTATATATATAAACAGAGACACCATTGTTGATCAACAAAAAAAATCAAATTCATTTGTCATTGCTCGTATCCACAACAATCAAGGCACATTAAGATGGCTCACATTCGCTCCAATAGCCTTCCATCAAGCGTTCATCCTACCATCCTCCATATCAAAGAAGAGCTCGTGAAACTAAAGGGCGTGGAGGCATCTCAGACAGCTGAGGCGATCCTCATAGCCTTGGAAAGTCTCAAAGATTTATATACATGTGTGGATGACCTCCTCCGCATGTCGTTCACTCAACAAGCCCTCATCAACCACCGAAGAGAGAAATGGGTGGACGAGATGTTGAACGGGTCGGTTCAGTTGATGAACTTGTGTTCCTCAACGAGTGAAGTATTGTCATCAATGAAGGAACACATGCAAGCTCTTCAATCAACTCTCCGTAGGAGAGGAACCTGTGGAACTTCGATCAACTGCGAAATTCGATCCTACTTCCTTTACAGGAAGAAGGCTGAGAAGGATCTCAACAAGTCTCTGTCAACATTGAAAAGGATCAGCAATTGGTGCTCATCATACCCTCTTCTCAATGAAAAAAACGATGCTTCGATGATGTTCGAGGTGTTGCGAGAAGTGACTGCAGTCACTGTCCATCTTTCAATCCATGTTGTGCTTCATAACTTCAACAAGTCCTGTATCAAGACCAAGTAAGTGGTCTCTTGTATCCAAGGTGATGCGAAAAGGGACCGTGGCTTGTGAAGGCGAAGATGAAGATGTAAATCTGGTGCAGAGAGTTGATGCTTCACTTTCTGCACTTTGTGGTCACAATTCAAGCAAAGATGATGATGCGAAGGTTTTGCAGGCGCACAAACGGATGGTGGATTTAGAGGGAAGCATTGAAAGGATCGATGGTGGCCTGTTTAGGCAATTGATTCAAACCCGAGTTGCTCTTCTTAACAACATCAGTTTGTAGAAGACTGTTTTGTTGTTTTTTTGTACCATATGAACACCAACATCATCAGCATCCATATTTTTGAAGGATTTGCTGATGTATTCATGATATTGAATATATTGAAATGTACATGTTTGCAATTGAAAGCAATGATTGATTTGACCCTCTTTTATCTATTTTTTAATGTGTTGTCATATTTATTTATTTGTGGGTTTTGTAAACTTTGCGATTTGTACCCAAATTGCCTAATCCAAGTTCATGAAGAGTGAAACATCCTTTGTATAATCTTGTTTTTACTGAAATATGAAATATAAATATTAGTGCATTCAACCGTGTAATCTGAATTATGACCGTTATTCTTTTGGGTTAAATTCATATAATCCATGGGGGTTATTTTCTAACCTAATAATAGTGCACCACGCATTAACAGTGTATGACTCGATTAATGGAAGGCTCACAACTCGAATAACTCACGATTCACGAGTCTGATCCGTCCGCCCATTCCAAATTAATATTGGGATAAAATCCCAATAAGATATGATTTGGGGTCAGATCTCTCAAATCACACACAGATCTATAAATCCTGGGAACGGAGGGATCTCTCTCCACCTGTGGGTCGAACCATGTTTGTGGTCTTAGATCACCAACAATCAGCACCAACTAGTCAGATGAGAGCGGAGCAATCCGGATCCAATTAATTGATTTTTGTCCCCTCCATAACCCTTTATAATCTCGTTAAAATCCATATATCTTCTTGTGTTTTTTTAAAATCCATATAAATCTTAAATTCAAATATGTATATCTTTCTGTCCGTGGTTAATTGAATTTTAACTTTTTTTTTATTTATGCTTTTACCCCCACGTTAAACCAGAGAGTCAAACCTAACCCTAACCAAAAATTCTCTTCCCAAAGTTACTCTCTTTGAAAGCACCTCCTCCAAATGCTCTCCTCATCCGAAGGCTTCTCCTCCTCAAAATTTCCAGGTTCCATCACAAACCCACGTCTCCTTTGTCGTTCTTATTATTTTAAAAAAATATTTTTACAAACCATATCTCAATAAGGTTTCACCAATGAATAGTTATAAGCATTGACCTCCACGTGTATTTTGTCTTCCCACATGATTTAAACATGAACACATACGGCCATGTGTTACATTTTATTTGCAATTACAATAATTAAGGCATCATAATTCATGCCAATTATGAAGCCATAGCGGACCAGATCTCATCACATGGATCTAGAAAGAAACACGACATTTTGTTGGCTAAGATTCTCTGTCCCATCTTCCATTATAGGCTTTTTTTTTTATAAGAAGTTGGATGAACAGAACACATTTATAATATCACTTTTGAAACCGTTAATCAAATAGTAAAAGATTAATGGCGTAGTTGTTGGAAGACAAATACATGTAGGCCAAATGATAGGATATATGCAACTTTTTTTTACCTTTGTGTGGGTTGGAGATAAAACTGGACAGACAAACAATTTAGTTGTAATGAATTAATTTTTTGGCAAAGATAGGCAATGACATAGACATGAGCTATATTATTTTTGGCTGGCTAGTTGGCCTCGATTGAATTTAAGAAATTCATAATTGCTATTATGGTCTGGTGTTGGGGGACCAATTATGAGGCAAACGATGCCACTGCATTAACTTATTTATTTTTAGATAATCTGGTTGTCTAAGAAAAGCATAACATGATCCGTTTATGAAGTGGACACCACATATTCAGTTATGGCCGAATTGAGTTGTCAAATGTTCAGTGTTTCTTTGGCATATATAAGTCGGTCACCTCCTACACTAGACGCTCACACATTGATCCCTCAACCACATCAGCCAAGAATGATTCACGTAAAGATGTTAGTACTCAGAACTTGATGATTTTGGGCTTAGTTACTCATGGATTGTCTGAGCAGGAGATAAAGCTCTTTATCAAGATATTGAGGAACAAAGTGGAAATGAATGGGATTACTTTCATAGGGATGTTCTCTGTTTGTAGTTGCATAGGTTGCTGGATGAGACGTGTTGGTTCTTTCTATCAGATGGTCAGTGTTTTGGTTTGTTTGGGGGGTGTGCTTTATGAGGTTTTCTGGAAGTGATTGATTAACTATGAGTTTTGTTATCACAAGATCAATGTTGCTGTCTTGTTATTCGATTGATGAGACTGGTTAGACAAAAATGTGGGACACGCACTAAACTTGAATAGCATCTGGAACTTGAGACCTTGAAGAGAGTCAATGAGTGGTACTTGTGAGCCACCGATAGATGAACAAAGCCTGTGTGGAAGTCATTTTGACACCTTGTGAACATAGAAGAAGAAATGCTATCAAGGTTTTCCTGTCAGTTTTCTATTAGATTATGGTAATGATCAGCTGTAACTGTCAACACACGCGTGAGCTTCACCTCACGTCAGCTGATGATGGGGCGTCTGTATGTCATATATAAACACCGGCACCACCTTTGTTTATGGGAAAATTTGTCTGGCTATTTAGCATCGTCAACGATTGCCGTCCCCAATTATTATTGTTATATTTATGTATATGGGTAGGTTTTCCCCTGTTGGATATGAGAAACCAACTCATTATTGCAATTCTGATATGGTGTTGGGGTGACAGCAACACAAATGATGCTCTGGTCATTGCATCGACATCAATAATTGAAGCCTAAAACATCTTAAAATTAAGGTGATACTACGTGACAACTCTGTTTTAAGAGACCTCTAAAAAGTGATATGTTGGGAGTCAATAAGACCTCTTGGCCTCTTCATTGAATGGTATGGTTGTTGGAAGACAGACATGTATAAACCAATGAAAGGTTCTTGACCAATATGTGTCCTTTGACAGCCTGTGCTCAAACCAAGAACCATATAATGTTGCAATGAATTCGTAAGGTAATAAGCAGCTTTGAATATTGACATACACGTGCAATAACAAATTTATTTTAAAGCTTCAAGGGGACACAGGATTGATATTTGAGTCCCATTTTTATTTTGGATGATTAGTTGGAGATGCATGCATTGCTATTATGGTCTGGTGTTGGGGAACCAATAATGAAGCAAACTATGCCACTGCATAAATTGGATGACTATAGCACCACATGAAAATTATGGATGTATTAACAAAGATTAAACAATGATACAACAATAGTTGGTTGTCTGAGAAAAGCAAAACATGATCCGTGTATGAAGTGGACACCACATGATCAACTATGGCTGAATTGTGTTGTCTAATATTCTGTGCCTCTTTCACCATCTCTGCATGTCCCATATATAAGCAAGCCACCACTAATTGTTGATCATCCATTGCTAGTAACTATTTTTCAGGTTTTACACACAAACATTAGCAAAAGATGGTTCACATCATCCGCTCCAACAGCTTGCCACCAAGCATTCACCCAACCATTCTCCGCATCAGAGAAGAGCTAAGCAAACTCAAGTCCTTTGAGTCATCATCATCATCTCTGGAAGCCGAGGCAATCCTCATCGCCTTGGGAAGTCTTACCAATGTGTGTGCATGTGTCGATGATCTCCTACGCTTGTCGCTCGCCCAACAAGCCCTCTATCAGTGCCGCCAAGACAAGTGGGTGGACGAGATGTTGATTGGGTCAGTTCAGTTGATGGACCTGTGTTACTTGGCGAGAGACGCATTGTCATCGATGAAGGAACACATGCAGGTTCTTCAATCTACCCTTCGTAGGAGAAGAGTTGGTGATCCTTCCATGAAGTGTGAAATTCGACCCTACTTCCTTTACAGGAAGAAGGCTGAGAAAGATATCAACAAGTCCCTCTCAACACTGAAAAAGATCGGCAATGGGTGCGCATCGTATCCTGTTCTCGATGAAAACAATGATTCTTCGATGGTGTTCAGGGTGTTGAGAGAAGTGAATGTTGCCACTGTTTCCATCTTTAAATCTGTGTTGTTCTTCATGTCTTCAACTAGTACTTCATCAAGGCCAAGCAAGTGGTCTCTTGTAGCGAAGGTGATGCGAAAAGGGACCGTGTCTTGTGAAGGCGAAGATGGTGGTGTAAATGCGGTGGAAAGAGTTGATGCACTGCTCTCTGCACTTTGTGGGCATAATTCAAGCAAAGATGGTGATGGTGATGTGAAGGTGCAGCAGGCGCAGAAACAGATGGGGGTGTTGGAGGGTAGAGTCGAGCAGATCGATGGTGGCTTAGGGTGCCTCTTTAGACACTTGATCCAAATCAGAGTTGCACTTCTAAACAATATCAGTCTGTAAAATATGTTCTTTTTCAAATTTTGTACTATAAGAACATGCGCACCATCAGTGTCCATGTTTTTGAAGGATTCACTGATGGATTCAATATATTGTATTTAATGAATTTATATGTTTGCAATTGAAAGCAATAATTTGCTATCCAACTCTGTTTCCATCTTATAAGATGTGTTAAAATGTTTGAAAACCATTGCAATTCATAGACAAGTTTCCAGTTCTAGCTACAATCAAGCTCACAAACTTAGTTAAAATTGGGAGGAGATTCTTCTACATGAGGTTTGTTGTGGCAAAATTTGAATTAACACATGCAATAAACCTATAAGATATTACTCATCGACGCGATGAACAGCAGGCAAACATTGTGGTAATGTGGGGGTTTTACCCGTTATAATTTTCGGTGATCAATTTCTATCATTATGCTTGTCAATTGAAAGCTTAACAATTATTAGGCATTGCATACTGCATCAAATAATATTCTGACTCATATGCATCTTATATCAATTTTTCATATTCTTTTGTAGGCCTCGAGGACTAGATGTCTAGCCTAAAAAGCACTTGAAGATGTTCAGAATTGGTTATGTTATGAGAAACACAAAGAACTGAATCAGCCTAATGACATATTTCATTAGTGAACATCTTTCATTCTAGTTCGACAACACATCAAAGTCGGTCATGTGTTCGAACCAAGTTTTCCCAACTCCCTAGTAATAAAAAATTCTTAATGTTGCCGAATCAGAATTCTTGATCTGATCCTGCTCACGGATGCCTCTTGGGATCAGAACAGGTACTAATTTTATAAACTGGGTGCAGAGATTGCTCTGATCACCAACATTGAGCCTAACCATCACATGATATACATTTATAAGTAACTTGTCCTGAAAACATTGAGATGCATGCATGAACATGTGCACAAAAACTAATACAACACCTTTTTCAATACGGGGACATGGTCTGCTGTTGGCATTCATATTATGATGCAATGCAGGAGCCACATTAGGCTTATCAATCTAGGCAATAATAGGGGTGATGAGTGGCTGTTGGGGGAGACAAGGAGGGAACCGCTCGTTCGTGCGTCACACCCCATGCCCATAATTGAATCCTAAAAATATATATATGAAGATGATGATGATGGAGCAGACCACATCTTATCATAGCTATAATCAATCCATAAATATTAAACTATGTCTATGCATCACATGACAAATAAGTGAAATTGAGTTGGCATAGATTCTCTCTGTCTCTCCACATCTTCTCCTTTTGGTTCATATATAAAGAAGCTAATATCATTGACAACCCCATCACAACCAATCTTTCTCCAAAGCTTCAATACATCTAGATTCAAAAGACCCTCACAAGGTCTCTCCAATACTAGCAAAAATGGCTAAGTTTTCAAACAACCGTTCAAATAGCATGCCCACAAGAGCTCATCCTCTCATCCTCGAAATCGAGGAAGAGTTGAGCAAGCTCAAGTCCCCAATCTCCTCTCCCACCTCATCAGCAATTCTCGCTGGCTTGAACGGTCTCAAAGGCGTGTACGACCGTGTCGATGGCCTTCTTCGCCTTCCACATACCCAAAAGGCGCTCCTCCCCCACCGAAAAGACAAGTGGGTGGAAGAGATGCTCGACGGGTTCATAAGATTGCTCGACGCAAGCAATGCTGCAAGAGATGCATTGTTGACAATGAAGGAGCGGGTGCGAGATCTCGAATCAGCTCTTCGAAGGAGAAGAGCCGGTGGAGAGGCCTGCATCGAAAGTAAGATTGGCGCATTCGTCCTCTCGAGGAAGAAAGCGAAGAAGGCAATCAACAAGTGCCTAGTGGCAGTCAAACAGATACGTTCATCGTATCCAGTGCAAGATGGAGAGAACAACTTCTTAAATGTGGTTGTTCGATTGTTAAGCGAAGTGCGCGATGTAACAATCTCCATCTTCCATTCAATTATGTTGTTCGTGGAGAGCGCGAGTTCTAAAACGAAGACGAGCAAGTGGTTGCTTGTTTCAAAGGCGTTGCGCAAAAGCGCAGTCGCTTGCGAGGAGGACCAAGAGATGAAAAGTGAGGTGGAAGTAGTAGATCTTTCACTCTACAACCTCTGCAATCACAAATCATGCAAAGACATCCTCGGCGACGATGAAAGGTTACTAGTTGCTCAAAAGCAGTTGGAGGCATTGGACATGAGCGTTGAAGGACTCGACTCTGGATTGGAGAGCGTGTTCCGGCATTTGATCCAAACTAGAGTCACTCTTCTTAACATTTTCAGCCTCTGAAGAGGATTATTTTGTTTTGGAGGGAAACCTTTTGTAATTCCCAATCACCCTCATCAGCTTCCACATTTTATAGGATCTGATGATGTAATTATTACAAACTTTACTCTCTGTGAATGAAGATGCAAATATGATATTGCAGTTGAATCACATATTTTGAGTCTATTGTGCTTTGGTTAACCTTTTATCATATTGAGTTCTCTCCAACAATCATCATTTCAATCAAAATATTATTCTTTTGAATGCCTAATACATATGAGATCATCTCTACAAAGCATCTAATGTTTGAAAAGATTGGCCAAAGCTTTTAAAAAAAAAGAATATTCTGAATTCAAATTATTTGGGCATAATCATTTTAGTGCATAAATCCTATTGAAACAGAAGCATGAATTATGATTATGGGAAAAAAAACATATTAAATCAATAAAAGATGAAACACATGAAACAGGAACCTCTAAACCTTGGTTCCTCAGGTGATAGAAAAGATTAACAGGTTTAGACCCACCCCTAATTAGTAACGGTTCACTACCCACCACCATTATTGAACTAGGCCACCTTTGACGACCTCTATCATTAATTGAACATCTGTTGCTTCTAATATTAAATCAATCTTTATATGTTGAATTTGTTGACTGACGTTAGAGACTGAATTACAAGTCTTTACTAAGTAATTACATGTAGACGCACGCATGGTTTACAGTGAGGCTATTATTTAGAGGTCACTAGTTTTTTTAAGCAGGATTTCCCAGATATATTGTTCAATTTTTATATTCACTTAATGACTTTATATTTCCTGTTTAGTCTTATTCAGTAACAAAAGATATCTACCCTTTTGAGGCCTTTTTTATCAATGGAAACAAAAGCTCATCTTTTCATTAAAAAAAAAAAAAGTTGGACCAAGATGACTAGGAAGATTCTGAAATGCGTGGTCCTTGTGGTCCATAACATATATCAATATGTGGGTTCTAAATGTTCTTGCCAGATCTATCACATGGTTGCTCAGATTAAACAATGTGGTATTGATGCATCAACTGACAGCAATGCCTCCTCTGCAGCCTAATGCACATGAATAAAATATTTGTGAATCAAAATTTTCATGAACATATAATACATTGCCAGACATTGGAGACATCTCCCCCATATCATAATACAATAAAGTCAACTTTTGTTTTCTGTGATCTCTGCATCTCTCAAAAGTGGAGACATGGCACTCGTGTGCAGTACATCGAAATGTTTATTGATTTGGCCTTTTGTAATAACACGTGGCCACCCTCATCACTTGGAATTTGGAAACAATGAATGGATTCATTTTATAGGTGTGTACATGCAAAACATTAGCACAACATGTCTGGAAAAGGTGTTGCATGATCTCCAAACACTAAGGAGGTGATCCACCTTCTCATCACATGGCACATGCACAATTAAATGATGAACACTAATATACACAGTTCCGATTTGCAATTCCATATGCGATTCAAAATGGTCCACAGCCATCTTTACATTTTGATAGTACAATATGCTATATTATCAAAGTATATAAAATTAATTTTTAAAATTTTTAAATTAAAAAAATAAATATTGATGTATCTTAGTATGCAATTCATTTATTATAACGATATGTGCTTTAATGAGCAAGTGTACATTATTTAAAAAAAAAATAATGAGGATTGTGGATAACTGCACACATGTTAGACATTCCATTTTTTAAAAATGATATTAGCATTAGCATTGATTGCTCTGTTTTCAATCTAACAAGTGTGCTATGAGTAGTAGATCAGATGGAACATACAAATGCATCACTACCTTAATTTATTTTCATATTTCAAAAGAGCGTTGATACACTCAGCCCGTTTTGCAATCCGTTTTACAGTTCTATACTATGATAGCGCAGTATATATATTGGGCTATCATAGACATGATGTTCTATTATAGTCCATGGTACAAAAATTTTTATTATTTTTTTAATGTAAAAAAATTACATTAATACATATAAGTATTTATTTTATTTCATATAAAAACATGTATTTTGATTAAAAAGTGATTTTTTAAAAAAATAAAAAATAAAACTGGTGTGACTGCAATTTGGGCTGCCCGTAAACAAAGTTTAGGAATTCCCACTTTGGGAATTTCACCGATAAAATGGGTTAGTCGGGTGTGCGCTCCTCGATGGCCCTGTGCGCGCGAGACATACTCGGTTGGGCCGTTTTGTGGGTCCGACCACGTGCACTGTCCATTCGCGAGGGGATGGCTCTATTTGAGCCCTTTTAAAATGTAAGAAAGCCTTTCTTGTCAGTAAATCCTTCACATTTTAATCATTTAATGTACAAATCACTCATATATTAACTTTATATGTAAATAATAAATAAGCCTCTCTTACATCAAAACCTCTCCCTCACCCCTGCCCGTCTCTCCTTACAAAACTTTAATTAACATATTCTAATATAAAAAATTAATGTAAATATAAAAAGAATATGAAAATCCATTGTTTTTGCACATATTCACACAAATCCTCAAAATTCTAAACCCTAAAAAAAAAAAAAAAATTAAACCCTATATATATACAGGATGGGGGTATGTTTATTAAAAGAATGTTAATTAAAAAAATTTATTAAATGAACTTATTTATTAGGGGGCGTACTTATGAAAAAAATCTAAATGGATCTTTAACAATAATCCATTTAAAGGGGACTTACTTACAAATCAGAGGGGCTTAAATAGAGCCACCCTTCGCGAGGAACTGCAGTCACGGGTCCATGCGCAAGCCCAAGTCCACATGAATAATTCCGGACATGGCTCTTGCGGGTCTTCTCCTTTTTGTCAAATCTTAGGCTTCGTTTGGATATGTTATGGTGTAAATTCTGTGGTTTGAATCCAAACATTTTTAGCGCTTCCGAGGTGGCACCGCTACTCCCCCCTCACGCAGGCTATTTTAACACGCAATTAGAAAGCACTAGAAAGAATCACCCACAGATTTTTCCAATGAGGGCGTCCTTGCTACAGTCCCATACGGACCCTAAGATACATTGGGATAGTAAAATGATACATTCTATCACATATATAACCTTCCATTGTTTTGATTTTTCATCACAAATTATCTAATTATATACTACATTATGTGAATAACAATAGTACACCTATAAAAAAAAAAATAGGTCAGATATCCAAAGATTCTACCTCGCATGGTTCAAGTGTAGAATAAAAAAACAAACAAACAGACTTGACAAATATTTTAAAGTTTTTAAACAAATAATCTTAATATTAGGGATTAAAACAACCATCAATTCTATTTTATTTTTTTTCACAATTTGTCAGAGTCACAAATGTTATTCTAGCCTTTAATTATGTTAAAAAAAATATCCGTTTTAATTTTAAAATTGGGATACGTGTTCATATTTTATTTTAATTGTTTTTTATAACAAAGTGAGTTCGATAATTAACCTCACACTCTCATGGTAGAGCATTTATCCCAATATTTATTCGTTTCTCATACTCCCGAGAATGACTAATAAGAGGCCTTCTCAGTTGAAAAAAAAAATCAGACTGAAGTCTAGGATCAATGATCAACTGTCACACAATCAGGACAATCACACATGCAGAATCGGATAAAACAAAACCAGAATCCAATTATGAAATGAAAATCAAGAAAGAATTAAAAGAACTGTCTGAATGTATATACGCACCAGAATATATCCAATCACTAATAAAAGAAATCAAGAAAAAGAAAGAACCATCTGAATGTGCACATATCAACATCCCAATATCATAGTATCCCCAAACAATATCGTCCAAGAACAACATCAAAAAGCCTAATTAAAGACGACAACCCTTCAAAAGAAAACAAAAGAAAACCCTAATCAATGTGTAACAACGAGAATGAAAAGATTCAGAAACGAAGAAAACCAACCCAAATCCCCGTTCCACATGATCCCGCACGTAACGAAAATGAAAACCAACGCGAACGCCGCCGTCCTCTCTTCCATCCCACACGACCTCTCCCGACTTTCTTGATCTTGCGATTGCGACAACCCCGCCACCGCCGTCGACGGCCTTGACACGCCTTGGGCAATCCCCGCCGCCTCCGCCTCCTCCTCCGAAGGCCTCCCGTACTTCGCGTAGTCCAAGACGGCCTCGACGACGTGCATGGAGAGACGACCTCCCGAGAGGACGTCGGGGCGGACGAGGCGGCGGCCGTCGATGGAGAAGTTGGAGTCGGAGTCGTCGGTGATGAGGAGGGAGCGGTTGTCGAGGAGGGTGGGGATGCGTTGGCCGAGGCCGATGCGGCGGAGGGAGATGAGGGAGAGGGAGAGGGGGGCGACGTGGTAGGGGAGGAAGGAGTCGTCGAGCTCGGCGAGGCGGGAGAGGTCTTCGAGGGAGTGGTTGGCGGGGATAAAGAGGGTGGCGGAGGGGGGGAGGTGGGTCAGGTTGATGCCGAGGAAGGTTGTTGGGAGGCGCCCGTATTGGCCTACGCCGAAGAGGGCGTCGAGGATGTTTAGGATGAGGAGGAGGGGTGGTGGGGATGGTGGTGGGGTGGTGGCGTTTGTTGGGGGTTGGGGGGTGGTGGTGGGGATGGAGGAGATGAGGAGGAGGAGGAGGAGGAGATGAGGGAGGGTTTGCATGGCTTTGGGTTTGGGTTTGATGTGGAAGAGTGTATGAACAGGGAAGAGGGTCTTGGGTTGGGTATTTATGGGTTGGGTTTAGGCGGTAATTTTGTTTTTCAATTGCCCGTTGCAGCACACATGCTTTTTATTATTTTTTAAATATTTATTTAATTGGTAAAGTTTTTTTTTTATATATAAAAAATGATGTGTACATGGTCATTTGATTATATATATATTATTTCAAACATTACATTAGTAACATAGAGATTATAGACAGAATTGTAAAACAGGCTAAATAATTTATTATGGTTAATCAAATAATAAATATTTTATTATTATAATTGTCAATGAGAATAACTAATAACACTATTAAATAAAAAATGTTTTAATAAAACTTCATTTTATTAAGCAATCAAATTTTTTTTTTTTAAATCATAACGCTGCACATGAGACTGAATACATTATTTTTAAGGGCGCAATTCAAAAAACTCCTTGTAAACAGTCTGAAATCCATATAACCCCGTGAATTTTCCTAAAGTCTATATAATCCTCTAAATTCACCTATGTAAATTCAAATAACCTCTTGAGTTAAACTTCCATTGACATATGAAGAATATTTTATAAATATTTTATTTTGTTAACCTTGATTGAAAACAAAGTATATAAAAAAAAACCTTATGATTTGTTGAAAACGCAGAAAATCTACTATACTTG
Source organism: Acorus gramineus (assembly GCA_030737835.1). NCBI lineage: Eukaryota > Viridiplantae > Streptophyta > Magnoliopsida > Acorales > Acoraceae > Acorus > Acorus gramineus. Next base: position 13,401,276 of record CM060856.1, on the reverse strand, counting down.
ACGATTTTACCCCTCTAGATAGATTATAAAATTCCATCAAAATGGGTAAAATCATCATTTATAGATGATTTTTTACATTTTTAACATATTGCAGGTTTTTTTTTGTATATTATGTTTTCAACTACAATTAATCAAATAAAATATTCACTGAATAATCCTACTCCGTCAATGAAAATTAACTCAATGGGTTATTTTGGATTAACATAGATGTTATCAAGAGGTTATATGGATTTTAAGAAAAATCAGAAAGTTATATGGATTTCAGACACTATAGGTGGTTATTTGGATATTTCCCTAATTTTAAAATTTTGTTTACCACCAAAAGTATACTTTATAAAAGAGATAATATTGTAGGTTGTACTTGTACATATATACCAAACTTTATCCAAGAAAAAGCCTAAAATGCATGAGAAGTGTCCTTTATAGTACACTACACGTGGCTGAGTTATGAATCTCATCTCACGCACAAACAAAGCAATTATATAGACGAAGCACCAGAGGCGTAAATAAAACAGAAATCCGAGGGAGGCCTTCGGTTAAACGTAATCCGCATGTACAGTAGCAGTTAGTTATTCTACACCCCAAAAGGGATATGGAACACCATGAATACATAATGAAGAAAGCTAGAATATAGAAAAACTCATTGATTCTTATACGGTTATGCCAGATAATTATTAGCATTCCTCTTCGACTTCTAGTCTAGGACATAAAATGTAAGAAATATTTCGAATTGTATAATTCTAACATGATATTAAAATAGTATAATTCAGTTACAAATAAGTCAAAAAAAAAAAAGATTGATAAACCCCATTTTGTAGGTCCTTCGTAAGTCCCATGACATGGCATAGTTTGGATTATCAATTTTACCCCTTGAGTTTGTTAATTTTCAATGTAATTAATGGGACTGTTATTATTGCTGTTTCTGGAATCACGCATGGAGGGGGCATTTAATTCTATTTTTTTTCTTTTTTGAATTTCAGTTTTTGAATCATGCATTCATTTACATGGTAAAATTTGAGAGTTTTTTTTTGTTGAGGCCATTCAAAATCAGATTTGTTCTTTAGATGACTATCTAAGGTTTTTATCTGATAAAAAAATAACAATTGATTTCTTTTGGCTACCATTTGAAATATCTGCCGATTTAGGTGTGATGTCTGTTTATTGTATATTTTTTTCAATTATTTCAATTTTTTATATTAATTATGGTTTTTTTTTTTATGTGAAACGTGGTTTTGAACATGGCTTATTAGTTGTTTAACATTTAAATGTCAGTTACATATATATACCCTTTCTGGACTTCTATGCGATTTTTTGTGATTTTGGCTATATTTTTGTGAATATAACTAACTTATTAAATGTTTCTGCAGACAAATGTAACTAACTTTAGAACAATCTAATTGTGAAAGAAAGTTTCATTTTAAAATATGAACGACTCTTAATATGATCTTAGTGGAACTATGAGTCATTATTCTATTTTTAGTTTTTTATGTTCATATGATTTTTAGTGATTACAACAACATATTAGTTTTAATTATACTTTTTTTGCATTTGAATGTATAAAATACATTAGACTCAGTTACATTTTCAGTGGAAGGCAGTTTGCAAAAAGATTTCATTGTTGAAGTTGAACAGCAATGTGTAGAAGCAGTTGCGTCAAGTGTTGGAATGCCATATGATACAGAAGAAGATGTGTAATTATTTTATAGCAATTTTGAGAACGGTTGAAGTAGATAACGAGCGGCTGGTCGAGCTACCCAAATGTGTCATAAGATGTAAGATATGCCGACAACTAGATCAAAAGTTATTACCCTTTAAAATTAAAATATGGATGGGAGACAGGGACCTGGACATGCATGACCGGCCATTCTTACATTAGATGTAAAGTTGCATCTCTTTGTCTATCTGTCTCTCACATGGGTGTTTTCTTTTATATGGATTTTAATGCATTCACTGTAGCAACTATGAAATTCAGGGTTTTGTTTTGATGGGGGGACCATGGAATCCTCCTATCTTATATATCTCTTTCGGATTTTTAAGAGGTGGGGATCATCTGAAATGTTCAATATAGTGCTCTAGGGATCGGATAAGATCCCACCACAGTTAAATTTTAGACGGAGAAAGAATTTAAGTAAACCGTTCGGCTTTGTTTTGATCAGTGTTAATTTAGGGTGGATTTTCGTCACTAAAATTACTAAGATTGAAGGCTTTGCTTGGATCTACGGTGGAGCGGATTCTGTGGCGGGAATCTAGCTTAACGTTACCGTGAATCTAAACATTTTTTAGGCGTTTGCGTTTACACGACCCACACTCAATGTTTTCCGGCCTAATTTTTTTTTTTTTTTTTTTTTTGAGAAGCTCAAAAAACAACGTTTTTTTAACGTCCATTTTTTTTTAAATGCTGAGATATGGGCCACGGTCTCAAACAGACTATAAGAAAATGTCAAAATTCACCCTTGTTTGATTGATAGTATTGTTGGAAAAAAAATTGATCCCATTAGATTTAATATCCACACGTATAGATAATGGAAATGATCAAGTATTAAAATTTGATCAAAATTGTGATCAAAGTTAATGTAGATCAACCACAAAAGTGATACCACATCAAAAAAAAAAAAATTATGCCATGATATATCATCTTGTGATGGTCTAGGTCATCAAATTGATTTTTTTTTATATCACACGATCAATATAGGTGGAAAAAAATCCCACCAATTTAGTAGTATAAAAAAACTCTTCAAGGATTTCATATTTAATGATTACTATGCCCCTCAATTAAAATAATTATCTAAGCAGCTGGTTTTTTTTTTTTTATCTAGCTACTATGCCCCTCTTGCTAACCTTATAGCCACGTTGAGAAGGTTACCTCAACTTGTTTGTTCTGGTCCCACAAAAAATTCTTTCGATTAATCACTAAAAAAAAAATGGGTTTTTTGTGTTTTTATTATAAGTATGATTTTTTTTTTTTTTTTTTACAATTATATAATTTTTTTTTGTTATAGTAGTACTATTTATTTTTTTTATAACTGTGCTACATGTAAAGAGTTAGATTTTCACGTACACCCCAATAAGAATGCTAATAAGATATTTTAGACATATAAATTCAGTTCTCTATCAGTTTTGAACCAAACATTGGGGTCGTTTGGTTCAGCGAAAAGCTGATTTTAAGTCCTGATTCATAAGTATAAATTATATAAGTTCTGATAAGTTTTAATCAGTTCAGAAAAAAATTTGTTTGGTTCAACGGAAATTATAAGCACTTATGAAAATAAGTGTGTTTAGTTCAATAAGTGTTGAATGTAATTTGATGTTTGGTTAAAAACTTGATTATTTGCTTATTTTTTCTATTTATTAAAAAAAGATACTTTGATATATGTCTATTTAATAAATTATCAGATACTTATATTTGATTACTTGTTAGAACCTTATACAAGCCTATACAGATTTTTAAAAAATAACATGGGACATATGTGCTTTTTATGACGGGGTAAATATGCAATCTATATTTACCATATTTGAAAAGTCATAGTAATCACATATTTGTCGAATTTTTTTGATAAGTCTCACCTGATAGTGACAATGCTGCATGTCATGTCATGCTACACAAGATAAATACAAGAGAATATTACAACATTTTATGATTAAAAAAAAAAACCTTGTAGATCATCAAACATAATCCAAGCACACAAACATAGTACTAGAATTGCATATATTTTCATGCTACAATAGATAAATATATGAGAATGTTACAACATCCTCAAATAAAATAAAAAAGTTTCAGAGCAGTGAATATTTACATTACAGTGTTGGTTTCATAATTCAACTTCTACAGTCATTTGATGGCCAAGAGTACAAACAAAAAAAAAATCACAAACACCATCAATATGATACATAAGCATGAACAATATCCAAAGATGAGTATCCCTGTGGGGCGTTGAACTGCGGCGGCCTTCTCCACCTTCTTCTGAACTGGCACCTGGTAATACTCGGGTCCATGCGCCCGACGCAATTCATCAACCCACATGAAGCATTGTGGGTGTTCCTGATTACATGAATGACAACAAATTACATCACACATTAAATGACGCATGTTTAAAGGGACATAAATAATAATTCAAGAGGGTTTACACTGTTTATGACTTACCAATCTCGCTGGGCACCTCAAAAACCATCGGCCATAATTCTTTGAAGTCCTAGCGATCAAAAGGAACTCATGTACACAATGTGCATGTAACAGCTCAAATATTGAAAAAATCCTATAAAATGTAAATTCTATTCAGCAACATAGAATAAAAGTAGATCCAAATTACAAGAAGAACCAGCTCCTCCTTACTTTTTGACAAACAGATTGTATACTTGACTCATCTATTTTTATTACTGGTGATCATCATAGATAAATACTTTTCTTTCAACTTGCTCGATTAATTTTGTTTATGGTTAATAGTTTAGACAACAACAGTGCATTGGAGGCAATATCTCAACAAAATCAGATAAATAATACAAGGCTGCCTAGATTTCTAAAGTATGGACCAGCAGTACATAAAGTACAATCCACGTTTTATCTTAATTATATCGTATCCCATCTATACAAGGCTGCCTACATAAATCACATCCCATCTATTAGTTGTTTATTTAAAGGACAAGTTTATCTTCTAACAATTGTATCATAACAAGTTTTCTCTAATATGCAATCTTCATTCAACTTTGCTAAAACAAACGAGGTGTAAAACTGTTTCACCTCACTTGTATTCTTAGGTGTCCTTCATTCAATTTCTTCAAAGATCAACAACAATATCATATTTATTTAAAGACAAGCAATAGATTCATCCCCATGAGACCTGGAAACATAGATATCCAATCCCCTATATTTCAATTGTTATAACTACTAGAAACAATGTTAATTAAGAAAGTTCTCAACAGTCAACCCCAACCAACAATCAATACCAAACTATCAATTTTTATATTGAATTATCCTAACAGTCATTTTTACACATCCTCTCTTCCTCTCTATCAAAATATTGTGGCCAGTTTGTTGCATCTGAAGGAGTCTTTCATTTCTTATTATGATAGTATCCAATTTGTATTACAACTAAATGGCATTTCAAATGTATATAGTTGCATCCCTTCAGCCCTTCTCAAGACTACTCAAAATATTACCCTGGATTATAGAAGACTTGAGCAAAATAATAAAACAAAACAAAAAAAATATAATAAACAACTATTACCTAAGAGAAATGCACTTCACACACATACAGATCAAAGTGCCACATAAACCCGTTAAAAGGAAATATGTAAGAAACAATTATGTTTACAATTCTTTTTCAAATGTATGAAGTGTGTGTGTATATATATATATTAAAACAAGGATCATTCAACTATAGATGCCATTTTCATCTATTCAATTAAGATCAAATAACAAATGTATCATTCAAAAATTAAAAAAAAAAATCCTTCATACCCTCATTCATACCCTCATTCATTGACCACTTCCACCGCAGTATCACAAATCTTAAGCATCACCAATCAATAAAATCATAATCTACAGACAATCCCACTTCAAAAAATCAGGTTTTACACTAAAAAGCAATCAATCACCTACCATTACATCTTATCTACCCAACAATGAAAAAGAACACACATTTCAGCCGACACTCCCTATAAATTCATCGACATGAAACCCTAAGATCAACCCTAACCCTGTTCATCTACATCAAACCCTAAGATCAACCCTAACCTTGTTCAATTACATCACACCCTAAGATCAACAGATCTGAAGAACATAAACATGAGCAGAGGAGATTTGGTGGGTTTTACCTAGATCGTTGGCCGGGAGGAGATCCAAAGAAGCAGAGTGTGGGACGGCTTGCTGGAGACGGTGAGAGGGAGATCGAAGTGTATCGGGCTATTTCGTGAGGAGGAAGCAGATCGGAGTGTAGGATTAGTCGACGAACATCATGGTCTTCTCGAAGGAGATCTGTGATCTTGGGTTTTAGTCGTCTGTTTTTTGGGTTTTTGACGCAGAATACAAAAGAAGGTCGAACAGGTTCACCGCTTGGGGTTCATGTTGTCCATGTTTTGGTAAAAAAGGGAGGGTTGTCTTCGGTGCAGAAAAAAGGAGGAGAGAAAAGGTTTGGTTCAGTGAAAGAGGGTTTAAATACCTTGTGTAAATGTCAAACTTTTGCAGGGGCATTCTTGTCTTTTCACAGATCAAACGAAACTCTGAATGCGTTTGCCGGATATTTAAGTGGGGTAACCAGAGCTGAAAATTTTTGGGTAAAAATCACTGAATGGGAAACATAATCAGTACTTATTTGAAGTTCAACCAAACGAGCTTAAAGCATATTTTAAGCTTTAAGCCGGAAAAGCACTGATTATAAGTGCAACCAAACAGGGGCTAAGGTTCGTTTGGATTTATAGTGGGAAAGCCACACTAACGTACATCACCATAGATGCAAACTTCTTTAACACTTTGGTGGTGATAATCTGGCTACCCTCACGTATATTCTATTTTGGTTGACGTTTTAAAAGCTTTGAAAATGACATTTTTCTAACACAAAATTGTATTTTTCCAATCAGTTCTGCTACATAAGCCCTATTATATAAGCCCCACTCATAGGTCCCATGAGGTGTCAAATTTTTATTGGCAGCATAGTTGACCTTTACAAAAAGGCAAAAAAGCAAAGTACAAGACTACCCCTATTTAATTCACACGTTTGCATGCCAAATCCCTCCATTTTTTTTTACAGTTTCTCCTCCCAAATATATCCCAAAAATTTCTAACCGTTTTTTTTTTTTAATTCAACAACTTAAAAAAATCATTCCGACCGATTTGCTCATTTTCAGCGAACAGCATCAGCACCCTTGGATTCCTTTCATCGCTCTCTATCATATGAGAGGTGATTCGACTACCATTTCAGTCCTCTTTCGGATTCCACCTTTTTGAACTTTCATATCCACTTTTTTTTTTAATGTAACTGACTTTTAACGAAACATAAGATCAGATAAAAAAATCAATTACATTTTGTGAATGTAATTTAATTTCAAAATAAATTGAGTTAACTGACTGTTATTATTTAAGGCATGTCAATTATATTTTAAAAATGTAAGTAGCTTACAAAATGTAATGCATAAATGTTCATATTAGTTTGAAAATGTAACACAATTATATGCCAATATAACATCAAAACTCTATAAAATCCTCCAAAAAATATATTTAACAACAAACACCAGATTCAAATAAAAAATTGTAAACAAAAGTTAAATAAAATGCTGCCATATTTAATATCAAACAACAAATTCAAAACATTTTTTGTAATAAATGTAAAAACAAACAATAACAAAAGTCATATCTGAATCGACACACATTGAAAATGATAGCCAAATCAATCAATTGCACAAAAATATTAGTTACATTTGTGAATATAACTAACTTTTACAACATATTAATATAACAAATCAGTTACATCCATAAATGTAACTAACTTATAAAAAAGTAACTTGGGTTAAAATACAGAATCCATATAATAAATTACTTACATTCACAAATCCATGAAGCTAGTTACAAAATTCAATATAAACATCCGTATAATAGTTAGTTAGTTAGTTACATTCTCTGTCACATGGATATGCATATGTAACTGACATCCAAATGTCCAACAATAGTATTGAAAAACACATTTGACATCAGAAACAACTAGAATTAACATTAAAAAATAGAAAAAAAATGAAGCAATTGAAAAACATATAATAAAACAAACACCACACTACATAAAACAAGCATATATTTCAATGGTAGCCAAACTGTTCTTTTTTTTCCAATCAGATTAGAAGCTTAAAAAAGTCGTCCAAAAAATCAAATCTGATTGCAGTCTCAAAAAAAAAAAATTACCACAAAAATGAAGCAGTTGATTTAATTATGAGCGTTCAAATGTGATATAGTTAAAGAAAGAAAGAAAAAATCACAATTTAATTCCCCCACGTGCAGTTCCAAAGAAGGCAATATTAGCCGTCTATATTAATTTCGTTTGAGAAGTTACAAAACTAAAATAAGGGGTATAAATGAAAATTCAAACTATGCCATGTCATGGGGCTTACATGAGGCCTACGAATTGAAGCTTGTAAATCATTTTCCTTTCCCAATTAAGACATCCCCACCTCGATCCCAAATGGACCCCAAGAAAATAAATACGTTGACTAACAAAACATTTCATTGAATTTTGAATTCTTCATTAAAATCATTACTAGTAAAAATAATGCATTCAAAATAATCATGTTGTTTGCACCTCGTTTATTAATATAATAAAACAAACATCACACCTGAATCGACAGATATTTCAATGATAGTCAAACTGTTCTTTTTTTCCAATCAGATTAGACGCTTAAAAAAGTCGTCCAAAAAATCAAATCTGATTGCAGTCTAAAAAAAAAATTACCATAAAAATTAAGCAGTTGATTTAATTATGAGCGTTCAAATGTGATATAGTCAAAAAAGGGAAAAAAAATCACAATTGAATGCCCCCCACGTGCAGTTCTAAAGAAGGCAATATTAGCCGTCTGCATTAATTTTGTTTGAGAAGTTACAAAACTCAATTAAAGGGTATAAATGAAAATTCAAACCATGTCATGTCATGGGGTTTACATGGACCTACGAATTGAGGCTTGTAAATCATTTTCCTTTCCCAATTAAGACATCCCCACTTCGATCCCAAATGGACCCCAAGAAAATAAATACGCTGACTAACAAAACATTTCATGGAATTTTGAATTCTTCATTAAAATCATTACTAGTAAAAATAATGCATTCAAAATAATCATGTTGTTTGTACCTTGTTCATTAATATAATAAAACAAACACCATACCTAAATCGGCGGATATTTCAATGGTAGTCAAACTGTTCTTTTTTTCCAATCAGATTAGACGCTTAAAAAAGTCGTCTAAAAAATCAAATCTGATTGCAGTCTAAAAAAAAAATTACCATAAAAATTAAACAGTTGATTTAATTATGAGTGTTCAAATGTGATACAGTCAAAAAAGAAAAAAAATCGCAATTGAATGCCCCCCACATGCAGTTCTAAAGAAGGCAATATTAGCCGTCTGCATTAATTTTGTTTGAGAAGTTACAAAACTCAATTAAAGGGTATAAATGAAAATTCAAACCATGTCATGTCATGGGACTTCCATGAGGCTTACGAATTAAGACTTGTAAATCATTTTTCTTTCCCAATTAAGACATCCCCACTTCGATCCCAAATGGACCCCAAGAAAATAAATACGCTGACTAACAAAACATTTCATGGAATTTTGAATTCTTCATTAAAATCATTATTAATAAAAATAATCATGTTGTTTGTAACTTGTTCATTGATCCGTTACCTATGTATTGTGTGGGGGGCACTAGTGTCCTGTACATAAATACCTTTATGAATTGGTACGTGACAGATGCCACAATAAGCTAATATTCAACTTATTAGTTCGGGTGCCAATTTTTTTTAGAAGACTTGTCAAGACTCCTCCATCACACACACCATATCTCATCTCAACAAAGACTTCTGGGGAGCAGAAGAAGTGGAACAAATGAAACACGATCCTTATTTTGGCCCGCATGAATCCGACATCATGACTTGTTCAACACAATTCGTATAATAACTACAAAAAAACAAAGAACAATTAAAAATTTGGTCTTACCAACATCTATAGTTTCATGTGACCATGCCGCCTGCCCCAGAAAGGGACTCGAAACAGACTATCTTACGTGGGTGGTACTTCACATTATGATTTGCATTGGATCTCATTATTTTCTTTTATTATTGTTTTATTAAAACGTGTGCAAAGTCTAATAGCCATTATTCATTAAGCACTGGAAGGAACGTGCAGTTCAATTATGGGTGGGGGGATCCCCATCTTTCAATGGGACCATTTAAAACAGTTAATTTATTTTCTATAAGTATGTATTCTAAATTAGTTAGTTTTCATTTATGATAGTTGGATTTTTAGATTATTTTCTTTCCATATTAAATATGAGAGAAAAATTCAAATACTTCAACTATTTGAATATCTAACTTTTTTTAAAATCTATATAACCTCTTTAAATTAAATTTTTATTGACAAATAATAAATATTATGTGAATATCCATTTGGTTAACCCTGATTGAAAATATTGTATACCAAAAACTCCTACAATTTTGTTAAAAATGTAAAAAAAAATATATAAATAACGATTTTACTCATCATAATAGATTATAAAACACTATCTGAAAGGGTAAAATAGTCATTTACAAATGATTTTTCGCATTTTATCACATTGTAAATGGTTTTTGGAACATTGTGTTTTCAATTAACTAAAAGAATATTCACATAATATTCCTCATCTGTCAATTAAAATTTAACTCAGAAGACTATTTAGATTTACATAGATACTTTTAAGGGGTTACATGAATATCATGAAAAGCCTATTATATGGATTTTAAACCGTTTATAGAGAGTTATATGAATTTTTTCCCAAATATTATTGTTTATTTAGTAAGCTTTTTTACTAGCAACCTATATATTGAATGTTAAGTAACGTATATTTAAAAAAGAAGCTAAATGGATATTTGTCAGGGACAAAGTTCTTAATCGAATTCGTTGGCTGAAAGTCTCATCCGTGTCCGGCCGTCAGATCTCAAAATCGTAACCTCAGATTAGCCGTCCAACCAAACGTTTTAAGACGTGATAAACGGAGTCTTATCTCCGCCTATACCGTGTAAATGATTCCTGTCACGCGTAGCACCAGACAGATCCTTAGAAAATATAATGACACACATGTCGTTGGGCAATGAAAGCACGAAATCACGCGGCGATCGTGTCTTGTCCTCTCTCTCTCTCTCTCTCTCCAATGGCGGCGAAATCCACCATTAGAGCCCAATCGAATAAACACAAAATAAGATGACGACGACATCGACGACGCCGAGAACATCTAGAGCCAAAGCTTTCATGAAATTCTCCCCCGACCACCTCGACTGGAGACTCTCCCTCCTCCTCCTCCTCACCCCCCTCTCCCTCCTCCTCCTCTACTCCTCCCCCGCCGCCCTCTCCTCCTCCGCTCCCTTCCTCAAATCCCTCCTCCTCCACCACCCACCGCCGCCGCCCTCCCCTCCTCTGCCTTCCGCGGCGGCCCTCCGGAAGGCCGAATTGAACCGATCCCGGATCGCGATCTGCCTCGTCGGCGGCGCCAGGCGATTCGAGCTGACGGGGCCGTCGATCCTCAAACACGTCCTCCGCGAGTACAAGAACGCCGATCTCTTCCTCCACAGCCCCCTCGACGGCGACGCTTTCAAGCTCTCCCTCCTCCGTTCGTCCCCCCGGATCGCCGCCGTACGGATCTTCCGCCCGGACCCGATCCCGGAGACAGAGCCCCAGTCCCGCGTCCTCACCTCCCGCGACTCCCCCAATGGCATCCAGGTAAATAAAAACGCAAAGAGAAAAACCAGGTGTTGAATGACGAAAATACCCCTACGAAACCACCTCTGACACGTGTCGTCTGTGGTTCCTCCAGGGGCTGCTGCAGTACTTCAACCTCGTCGAGGGTTGCCTCCGCATGATCCGTTCGCGCGAGTCCCGAGGCAACTTCACCTACGACTGGGTCGTCCGCACTCGCGTCGATGGCTTCTGGTCCGGGCCCCTCCCCGCCTCGGCTTTCACGCGAGGCGCCTACTCCGTTCCCCCCGGCTCCTCGTACGGCGGTCTCAACGACCGCCTCGGCGTGGGCGACCGGAACACCACCGAGACGGCGCTCTCTCGCCTCTCGCTCCTCCCCCGCCTCGACGCGGCGGGGTACAGCCAGCTTAACTCGGAGTCGGCGTTCCGGGCGCAGCTGAAGGTCGACGGCGTGCGGAGCCGCCTCCGGGAGGCCCCGTTCTGCGTTCTCAGCGACCGGCGGTACGGGTTCCCGCCGGGGAGGTACGGGGTTCCCGTGGCGGCGATGGGGAGCGCGGGCCCGCTCAGCGGGGCGAAGTGCCGGCCGTGCCGGCCGGTGTGCGTGGGTCCGTGCGCGGCGGACGTCGGGGGCAGTCTCGAGAGGGGGTGGAGCTGGACGGAGTGGAAGGGGGGGAGGCTCCAGCTCTGCGACGCGAGCGGGGGGTGGGGGAGCGATTGGGAGGAAGTCTTCGACGGAGTCGCCGGGAAGGAGGCGGCGGAGGTCCGGAAGAGAGTGACGAGGATGGATCTCAACACCTGCGTCGCGAATTTCGAGGCGATGAGGCGGCGGACCTCCGTCGGTGGGTGGGACGCGCCGCCGCCCAAGGTAATTTGCCGGTTGGGGATCTCGTCGCGTGCTGTTTAGGTGAGTTTTGATTTGGGCCGTCCGATTAGTTATTTTATGTGGAATGTATACGGATTGTTTTTTTGGTGTATAAAAATTAGAGATATACGTGATTTTTTTTTTGTTTGAATTCATAAAAATCAGAAGAGATTCGTTTTGGATATCAGTGTTGCGTTGTGTTCTGTCCCTCTCATTGTGACAATTTTTTTGATGTGCAAGCCAAGTTTTCTACAGATATATGCTATTGAACAACAGGGATTATTTATATTTTTATTTATTTGATAAAAAAAATTCATGTTGGTGCGATGTGGCTTTCTTTGTATTTTTTGTGCGTCTGAACAAACGAATTGGGTGGGCATGTTTGGTGAATTTTTTTAATACTTTCTAAAATGCACATTGGATGAATATATTGAGTATTAATGATTTATAAAATTGTAGGATCTGATGATAAAATATTACATCGGGATTGACTGACTAAGCGTTACTTCCAAACGATATACGAAGTCTTTTTTTATTTATGTTGAGCGATTGACAGTCTGTGTGATCCACGCCTTTTTTTACCTATACTTTAAAGTTTTTATTTATTAGTATTTCTTGATAGTTGTTTGTTTTGTTTTCCCCTCTCATTTTTTTGAAGTTTTTCCTTGATTATTATTTCTGGGTGGTTAATCAGTCTCATTTGGTTAACTTTTTGTAACGTTTTATGTTACCCAAAAAACAACTTACAGCATTGTTTCCTTCAACATATATAAAATGAAAAGGTGAGGCTACGTTGGGTGGCAGAGATCTGAAATTTATGTAAAAAAAATTTTAAAAAAAATACTCAGTCTCTATGAGAATATGAGGTCTTGTTTCGAATCAAATTTTAGGTATGACTGTATGAGTTTGGTTATTATTATCAGTATCGAATTGCACAACTTATGCATCAAACTACACAGTCTATAAATTGAACTACACAATCAATTATTGGGTATATGTTACACTCTCTTATTTGACCGTGCAGTTAGATTCATAGACTGTTTATATTTGATTAATAGGTTGTGTAGTTCAATACTGATGATATTGATCAAACCTAAACTTGACTGGATCTCAACAATCGTGTAACATACTAATATTTTTCTATACTTTAAAAAAAAAAATCAATTTTGATCCGGCGAGAGGGTCCATTTTCAGACTTTCAAGTGGGAATTCCCTTGGTTGGTAAACGCCTGAACAAGAGACGAAAGAGATGAGAAATGGAAGCCCAAAATCAAAGAGACCGGTGATTCCAATGAAAAGTTCATGAGACTGGTGATTCACACGGTACCGAATAAAATATACAGGGCATCTTCCTTGACTTCATAACATTAATCTATATCTTTCTATCAGATCATTTGATTCTATGAACCACTCCCCACCCCAAATAAAAATAAAAATAAAACTGTGAGTTTTCAATTTTTATTTAATTGAATCACTGCGAAAAGATAAATAAGAAAGCTGTACTACAATAAGTCAATTATAGAAAGAATAACAAACAAAAAAAGAAGAAGGATATTAGTTAAATACTGCTAATCCGTTATTGGACTTCTCTTTTAACCAACAAAGGGGAACAAAGATAACTACAGATACAACTTTAAATTCCCACTTTAGAATCTTATCCAAAAATGAGAAGCCTTTCAGAGTCAATATATACTTCTTTAGTTTAGAAAAACAAAACAAATTCAGTACCAAACAGAGAACATTACTGTGTGATATTAGGTAGCTGCAATTTTTCAGAAATTGTGTTGAGATGGTGAGGAAGTATTTTATTTTTTTATAGCCCCATTTGGATCCGCATCATGGAGTTTACATTTCAAAAAGTTAATATTGGAACGAAACGACTATTTAGTTTCTACTTCTCAACATTGATTTTATTAGTCATTTTTCAACATTTCAAAAACCCTAAAATCATGCTTTTAAAAATTATAATAATCTATGCGATTAAAGTGCACATGACACTGTGACTGTTTATCGATTTTATTATGTGGATTTTAAGCCTATATGAGTAAAATGTATTAATCAAATTTATGCTATATTCAAAATTTATGAATTTTACGAGTAAAATTCAAGATGATTCATTAATTGGTTTGATCATTCTGACTTCATCCCAACCAGTGGTGTCTTTTATATGATCTCATAGTTTTTTCCAAACACATCTATCTGTTGACTTTTCATCGAGATGTTTCGTTCACTATTTTTTTTTTCTTTTATAGTTATTGACACCCTATAAAGAATAAAATGCCTGTGGTCGTATTTCTTGTGGTAAGAGTAGACAATCCAGTTTGTGTGAGTGAGCCATATTCACCTAGAACAATTTTTATACTTTCACATTTAGGCTCTTCTTTCTTTTGTTTTTATTTTTTCTTTTCAATCTTAAATGATTTATGTGATTTTATGTTATTGATCATTTACCACATCATATTCATCCTTAATAGTGATTTGTGATACATTGATCATTTGCTTTATAAGTTGTTCTATTTTTTTTGAAGTCAAGTAACTAAGTTATTCTTGCATTTTTTTTTATCGATGATAAATTTGTTGAAATTCATGAGAACAACCATGACATCAATAATGTCGATGTGTTTTGATTTGATATTAAGAATTAGCTTTTCTTTAAAAATCAAGTTTAAAATTAAGTTTGTCGGAAACGGTATCTTCATAGATTATGCGAAAACTAGCTTTTGTACACTTATTTGTAATAATGTGTCTATACCTTTTAATTAAGCTACTTTTTTTTTGTTTGAATACAAGTTTGGGAAAAATCAGATTCTTGCATACTCATAATCTTCTCAAACCTATATCTAAACGCCTTTCTAACTCAAAATGATGGAAGTTTGAATCTAAAGTTGCAAAGTGAACTGTTTTCAACTCTAAAAATGCCTACCTATGTTGGTCCAAAAAAAAAAAAATGCTTATCTATGATCTGCAACATCATTTGTCCACTGAAAAAACTGAGTTAGTTGGCGAGTAAATATCACAACTGATACAGGGATGGTTGTCACATTTGCATCTTTCCCTACTAGCTTCTCTCACATAAGCTTATCTCTTCTCACCAAGAATAGACATAAAAACGTTATGACAGATTGACAAAATCATACGTTATTGCTTTTGAAAATTGATTTTTAGAAAGCACCAGCTTTTCAAAAAGTTGCTTTTGAAAAAAATTGATTCTTAGAAAGCGTCTAGCGAACACGTTTGTAGTATCTTGTTCCCCGGGTTTGGATCCTCTCTTTGTTTTTCTTTTTTTGTATCTTATTTTATTTTTATTGTAGGATTGACACATCATCACAATTAAAATCAAACGGTTATAAATATATCAAATCATGAATGGATAAATGGATCCATTTTATTTGATGAATTTATGACCATCCGATTTATCAAAGAACAAAACAAGTACAGAAAAACAAGTAGACGATCCAAATCCCTTGCTCCCGGCACATGTAAAATCGCCTAAGGCTCCATTTAGCTTGGGGCGGTGGGGGAATCAAGGGAAAAATCAATATAACTACCTATAAAATTATAAAAATAAAAAAAAGTCGGTATACAATCAATAAATCTTCACATGTCCATATTTTATTAAGAAATTATTGTTTTAATACCTTTCCCCCTGAAAACCACCATCCACTTCTCTCTCTCTCACAAGCCTCACATCCTCCAAAACTTCTCATCAATGGCCCTCGCCGGTGTCGTCTTCTCCACTTTAACGGCATGCAACCCCGCCTCATAGCTCAGCACATCAAGGACATCGCCGAGGCCTGCAGTGACAACCGGGGGCTCGCGCTCCTCCTCCCGAACTGCATGCGCAGCGAGGGCCTTATAGAGACGTGCTTTTGTCCACCGTGAAGGCCTGCGACGTCTCAGTGGATCTCCCCAAAGCCAGAGACGTGCACAAAGACGCGGTCGAATACGGGTTCGGATTGTATCTTGTGTTGGGCAATGCTTTGATTAATCACGGTCGAATGCGCGTGCGACAGGCGAGGATCTTGTTCGATGACATGGCGAAGAGGGATCTCATATCGTGGAATGTGATATTGTCTGCGTGCTTTTCGAACAGCGACTGCGAGGAGGGTCTGAAGATCTTCGGTCGGATGAGGACCAAAGGGATTCGATGATCGGAGGGTGCGTGCAGAACGGGCGGACAGACAGAGCTTTGGAGTTTCTAGTTCATATCCAGGATTTTGGTTTCAAGCCCGATAAAATCACGATGGCCGCCATCCTTCCGGCTTGCACCGAGGATTTACTATTGGAGGAGATGAGGGCATATTCGGAATTTCAATATTTAAGGGGCATTTTAGTTTTTTTTAAAAAGAATTATATCCATTTTATATATTTCTTAGGAACTTATTGAAATGTGATTTTCAGATATTAGCCAGAATATTCCTAGAATATGATTTCTGTTTTGGTAGAATTTTAACTCTGGGATTAAAATCATTAACGGGATTAAAATCATTAACCACGACAAAAGTTATGGAATTATGGGGATTTATTGATTTTGTAGGGGCTTTTTTTAATTTTCATACGTTTTCAAAAAGTTGTATCGATTTTTTTTGGGAATCAATGTTTTAATGGGTTAAAAAACGCTAAAAAATACACGGTGAACGCAATATTGTTATTTGAGTCGCCAATGCCAATTTTATGTTTAGGACAGAGGTGGCGGTCGACTGCATTTGTCGATACAAATTCTCCGCCGACGTCAAACCAAATGGACCCTATATCGTGTTTCAAACCAATTGCAACTCTTCATCATCTGTCAACTTAAAATTAAGATATATATGAACTTAAACATGAGTTCATTATTAGATTTTTATTTTCTTTTAGATGATCCGAATAATAACATTGACAGCGAACATACATATCTAAGTTGCTGATTCGGTAGTGTTTGGAAACTTGTTTGGATGATATTTTACATTTTAAGAAAGTGAAAATCATATTTTCAAATGGTTTCACAGAAGCACGTTTAATTAAAAAAATTATTTCAGTTTTTATTATAAAAAATATGATTTTTAAAAAGTTAGGAAAGTGAGCTTCTTGAAAATGAAGTATTATGTAGGGAAAAATCCAAATAACTATCTATAAACTGTCTGAAATCCATATAACCCATGATTTTTTTTTAAGTATATATAACCTTTTGAAAATATCTATATAGATTAAAATAGCCCTCTAAGTTAAATTTTCGCTGATAGATTAAGATTATCTGCAAATATTCTGTTTGGTTAGCACTGGTTGAAAATATAGTATACTAAAAAACACTTACAATGTGTTAAAAATATGAAAAATCTTATTTGAATGATGATTTTCTCCTTCCAAATAGATAGAGTTTTATAATCTATCGAAAGGCTAAAATCATCATGTACAGAAGGTTTTCCGTATTTTTAACAAATTGTAGGGGGGTTTTGGTATACTGTATTTTAGGTCAGAGTCAATAAAATGAAATATTCACATAATATTCTTCATCTATCAATGAAAATTTAATTTGAGGAGTTATTTGGATTTATATAAGTGTTTTCAAGGATGTATATATATTTTAGGAAAAGCCAAGAAGGTATAGATTTCATGCAGTTTACAAGGGGTTATTTGAAATTTTCCCTTTCTTTAAACCATTTTGTATAAAATCACGCTCTTCGTTTTCAAATGTAGAAGATAACGATGATCAGCTTAAGATCAATTTAAAAATTTCAATTCAGAAAGAAAATTTCTCATTTCCTACGGATTCAATTTTGATAAATCCGTAGAAAAAAGAATGAAGTAAATTTTATCCGTGATGACTATAAATGACCAAAAGTCACTGCTAATTAATCTTAAAGGTGTTTTGGAAAAGATTAAGCTCAGTCAGGAACAATTTTTTTTACAGCCCGTGCCTTTTTTTCTTTTTTAAGTATATGTTTTATTGATAATATATATATTTTTAAAAAAATATAGAAGAAATTAATTCCAGATTCTTCAGGAAATCTCAGGAATATTCTTAGGTCCTTGAAACCCCATTATGTATTTCTGTCTACACACCGTTAAATTCATTGTTATATTGAGGGGCGGAGTCAATACTTAATTTTAGGGTGGGTTAAGTTAAAATTTAGTAAAACTTTTAATCCATGTTAAAAAAGTACAAAATTTGAAATGTATATAAATTAAATAAGTTCATATTTAGTTATTCATAATGAACATTATACATCTAGTAAAATTGATATATATACACAAAACATATATAATAAAATGACACTATTAAATTGAGCGTTGTTACACACAGTTTGTGGTTAGCCCCAAATACAGTCCTGCATATCTCATTAGCCATTCAGAGGGGTATATACCTTCTTAGATGAGTATATACTTCGATTAAAAAAAATACATTTATTAAAAATATGTTGAAAATTATAAATGAAGTAATATACATTTTTTATTAAAATATATATTTTATTAAATAATGTTTACTTTTATTAAATAATGTTTACTAATTTTAAAAAATTAAAAATTGTAAGGACTGTCTACATGATAACCTAGTATTTCTTATTAAAATTAAGCCCTACAATGTTTCATATAATAAAAACCACTTATTATCAAATTTGGATATATATATTTTTTTATCAAATTCTTTTTCAATCCAGATAATCATCTAATGCGCAAGAGATTAATAATACACTCATAGTAAAATGAGTTTTATAACCTTTCTAAAATAAATTGAAAATAAAATAATAAATTGATTTTGACAAATCTTGGCCAACTGTAGCCCGACAGAGCCCACTCATGGCTCCGCTCATGGTTATATTTTTTATTTTTATCTCTTTCACTGTCTATATACACTGTTAACAAGTCTGTGTATATTGTTAAACTGTTTATGTACGTTGTTAACATATTTATGTTTATATACACTGTTGAACTATCTATATACTTTGTTAATGGATTTTGTACATTGTTAAATTTTTATTATGATATAATTATATTGTGACGTGATCAAATTTTATTGTGTTCATTATCAAATTTAACACGCGTAATGAAAATGTTTTATTGTTTGTGTAGATGGGAGAGAGATGAGGTTAAAAAATAGAAGTGAAGACATGGACCAAAATAGGTAAAAGATAACTTTTATTGAATAGAAAATACGCAAAAATAATCCCTCAATTAATCTGAGTACTTAAAAATGAATTCAGATATTCTAAGAAATTAAAATTAATTTAAGAGTTTCCGGAGGAGTGGGAATTAATTACCAAAAAATATAAATAACCATATCAATTAAACGTGTATATATATATATATATATTCATATAAACAGGGTATACATTGCGCTTACTGACACCCAGCACCTTGTGTTTATAAACGAAATCCAATTCTCATTGATTTTGATCTATTGTTCTCGATATCGTGATTTCTACTTTTCGGATCTCCAGTTCTTCTTTCCTCGACTGTTCAGATCCAAAAACGAACAATGCAGGGACGATCGACTGGCATCGTCTACGGAGGCCTCAAATACCAGGTAACAGAAACCCCGACAAAACCCTAGATATCAGAATCCCCAATTGCGACCGAATCTCTCTTGTTCTTCTCAGGCGAGGTGCATCGCTGACGTGAGAGCGGACACGGACCAGACGTGCTTCCTGGCGGGGACGCTGACCCTCCGGGAGGAGAACGAGATCCACCTGATCCGGCTGTCCCCGGCATCGGCGGGGGTTGGCGTGGAGCTGGTCTGCGACGGCCTCTTCTACCACCCATCCGGAGAGATCTGGGACCTCTCGTCGTGTCCCTTCAATCCCCGCATCTTCTCTGTCGTCTTCTCCTCTGGTGAGCTCCCTCTACATGGAACGCATCGAGTGATAATCGGTGTCTGCATCAGGAGTTTCTTGTTTTGGTTTGTTTTCCCTCTGATTTGATGCATCTGTGTTGGTTGTCCAATTTTGACCCAGTTTCGGGCCTTTCAGTTCATTGTTGAATCTGGAATCATTTGAGTTGAATTGCTAATGTGTTGATTTGAATGTCTGTGTGTCACTGTGTGTGTTGTGTGCGCATGTTTTTTTTTTCATATACAGCATTTTAAGATTTCTTGGATCTGTACTTGTTTTTCTGAAGGTGAAACACATGGAGCGACGATATGGCAGATCCCAGAATTGTATGGTCAATCCAACTCTCCACAACTTGAAGAACTTGTCTCCCTAGATGCACATTCTTCGAAGATCAAAAGGTGAATCTCTTTTTGCTAATAGAAACTTTTTTCTCCATTACATATGAAGGTAACTGAACAGTTTATCTTGTAGGGATGTTAAATTAGCATGAGTATGCTGCCTAGGCTATTTATCTGTACTGTATGCATGGACGTATCTTATGGTTCATGACAATTGCTTGCATTGGAGTTGGAGTCCTTCAAATGATCTAAGGATCTTCACAGTTGGTTTGACCTTGGCTTGTTTGGCGAAATTATCTAGGATATTTTTTCTATGATTTTGGTGACAATCACTCATTTACCAATCGAAGTTTTCACAAGTGAAAGATCTTCTCAAGTTCTTGAAAAATATAAGAAAAAATGTTGACATGTTGGCTTGCAGTTTGAGAATTTTCCATGTAGGAGGTTTTTGTACTTTGCCACAGAGAAGTTGGTTGGCAAAAGTTTTAATATCTTTTACAATGATAAAATGGTTCCTTGATCAAAATAGCAAAAGAAGTGCATCTTTAGTTAGCTTCCTTTCCCAATAACCCTTTCTTGTGCATTCTGGCAACCATTTTTGTTCCCTTTGAGATAATGATTTCCAATCAGAAATGAATTATTTGGTCAGGCAATACATAATTTGTCTTATAGAACTGCAAATATTATTACTAATTAAAAGTAAAATGGTGTTCAAGTGCACCTACCCCTCACTCATAACAAGCAATTAATAGGCAATGCAACAGTGAGTAGGCAGATGCACATTAGATATTTGAAAATTTTAATGAGCTTTGTCAGAAAACCAAAGGGGAAAATATAAGAATTCCATAATTTACTGTGCTATTCCATGATCAAGCAGTCCTTTTTTGTGGCATGAAGGACAGTGCGGAACGAGTTGGAGTGTGCCTTATTACTGGCACACACATCATCTTTTTTTATTGACCAAGTTGATGAAGTTTCACAAGTTGAACTCGTTGAATACCTGCTAATCATCATGTGCATAACATATCAAAGCCCTGTGCAATTCCTTGCATAGGTTATTGTCAAGATCTTCAGAAATGTTCATATGATCAAGTTCATGTATTTAGGTTTTTAGATTTACCCAATTCAAATGTACATAACTGTAAAATATTCTTGATAGAATTCTGTGGTGGCCATCGGGGAAGCATGACAAGCTGATAAGCATAGATGAGGAAAATCTCATTTTATGGAGCATAGATTCTTCAGCAAAGACAGCCAAGGTCAGTTTACCTTTGAGCTCACTATGTGGTTCCTGTTAATATGCAGTCACTGATTTTTTGTTTTACTTTTTTATGGAGAGAATGTGGGAGATCACCACCTGTAAAAAATGGTAATTCCTAGATGAGGGAGTTATTAAGGCCTGACCTCCAACCTTTGCTGACTGATTTTTTTCTTTGACAAAATATAGGATAATACAAATATAAAAAAAGTTTTTTGGTAAGTAAAATTGACAAATCAATCAGTTATTTATTATAAACGAAACAGATAAAATGGTAGAAATGGGAAAGAGAGTTGGAGAGAAAATCAGCAACACGATCATGATTAGCATAGCATGAACCTGTTCAGAATGTAACACTTCTTCATTAGTGATGTCTAATTAATCACATCAGTTTCTAGTTTTACATATCATTTTTAGTATCATCTCAAGGGTGGGAGTGGGGGGAATCCCCTTCTAGGCTGATAGTCACCCACTTGCACCTAGATATATTAGTTTTCTTTTGTATGCTTTAATCTAAACTGATATACCAGCATAGCGTGCTGTGAAAACATTCTGATATTTATTCAAAACCTGCTATTTCTTCAACGCTTTAGTCTTGTAGCTAAAGGTGTTTGGAACTTTATCATGCATATCTGTGATCAGTGGCCAGTGCTCTCTGAAATGCAGGTGCAATCCAAAGAATCTGTTGGAGTGATGCATTACTTATCTGGTGGTACATGGGATCCACATGACCGAAATTCTGTTGTGGCAATTTGTGATTCTTCAGTTCAATGCTGGGATCTGCGCACCATGAAGTATGTTTTTCCTCTTTTCTTGATTACCCATAACCACACTGCAATGCAAGCTTGTAACTCAATTATAGAAATGTTTACTAAAACTTAGTGCATATGGCTTCTTTGATTGATTACGATACTGTGCAGTTTGTCGTGTCTGCTATAACTTGATTGTACATATCTGCTTCTTTTTTAAAAAAAGAAAAATTTCTCTTCGCATTTTTGGCATTTTTATATCCAGACACACCAAGATGTTCATGCTCTATGCAGACTACAATGTCCAACTAATTTAGAAATTTTCATACTGGATTGAGCAGAATTATTATGTGATTTTGTTAGTAAAACAAAGGCACCGGTAAACTTTTTGTAAATTGTTTATGTGATTACAGCTAAGAAGTTCAACATGCATTTCGTTAAGTAAACGTGTTGGTAGAAAGAAACATTACATGTCATGAGTAAGAATCTTCCCCTGAAATTACATAAACCATCACCTTCACTAGAAGGGCATGAAAGGACATAAGTTTGAAATGGAAGTATTTGAATGCCCTACATTTTCATACACACAATCTGTTCCTACTTTACGGAGTATTTGTGACTTTGTGCCATCTCTTCTTTTCAAATTACATTATGGTATCATGTATGATGGTTCATGTTTCATATCTCTTTCAGGAAAACGAATTCAATTGAGCATGCTCATATCCGGGATGCAGAATATAACCCAAATAAGCAACACATTCTCGTGAGTATACTATTTTCGTGTTTTCAAAATTTTCATGTAGTTTATGGTTGAGCTTATTAAATTTGTTTATATGAATTTTCAATAATAAGTGAAAGTTGATGTGCAATCAGCCTCCTTTTTTTGGGCGAATTTCACTACTATCCTTCAATTTTAGCAGGGAAATTCAGTAAAACCCAATATTTTGATATTATAATTTCAAGCTCTTACAAGCACAAAGTTGATATGCCAAAAGGGGGGTACCTATGAAAGTAGCTTGATTGGATCTTCTTTCATTGTCACTGATTGGCCTATTATGAATGTTGCAGGTTTCTATTGGACATTGCTAGATGAATGCACGTTTGATAGCTGCTTATACCCCTTATCATGGCCGTTCAACATGAATCAATTTCCCCCCTCCTAAATTATAGTCTCCTACTAAACTACCCATGATTTAGTGTATTGAATTGTTGGAAAATTATCCACGCTGAAAGAACTACTGGTTTAGGTCATGTCTATGCACTTAGGCTATTCAATTTGGTTTCATGAGTTTCTTCCCCAACTTATTCATTATGCTTTTCTTCCCTTGTAACCTAAAATTAACTTCTTAATAGTCCACCTAAATTCTCCTATGTTGGGGCATCAATTTCCTCCCCACTTATTTAAAGGGCAATTTCATAGCATTTCTGTCTGTTGAACGCTGAATATAGTATCAAACTTCACAGGTAACTGCAGACGACGAATCTGGTATACACATATGGGATCTTAGAATGTCAAAATTTCCAATCAGAGAGCTTCCTGGACATGCACATTGGTACTTCCTCTCATTTACTTGTAAGGCTGCAGGCATGAACCCTTTCCAATGCATGTGTATAATATCAATTTTGCGTTGATGCTGTGTGCAAATTATAGCCGTACTCTGATGCATTCGTGTTCTGTAGAATTGTGATCTTTTTGTTCGTCCTGGTGAATATTTAATCTTTTGATCGCCTAATACTGATGATGGCTGGTATGATGGTGTTGCAGGACTTGGGCGGTCAGGCACAACCCAGAGTATGATGAACTTATTTTGGTCTCTCTCTCTCTCTCCAGCAATCAGTCTTTTCGTTTTGTACGCTACTCTGTGCTAATTGGGGTTAAACTTTTCAGAGTGCTGGAACAGACTCAGCAGTAAACTTGTGGTTGGCTCCTATAACATGTGGTGATGATCCAACATCTGAAAGGTCTGGTGCATTTTGAGGTGAATTTTCATACAAGTCAAAAGGATGGACTGTTCTCTTGAATTTTGTCTGTATTTTGGCAGTCTGGTCGACTCACCAACCAGGCAGGTAGATCCACTGCTGCACTCTTACAGTGATTATGAAGACAGTGTTTATGGTAAATTCTAAAATCCTCAGGGTTCCTGTGTATAATCTTCACTGTTATGCCTCATTTTGAACTGATATCTTGTGCAAATTGTCAGGGATTTCATGGAGCTCTCGGGAACCCTGGATGTTTGCATCACTGTCATATGATGGAAGGGTAAGGAAAATTCCCTAAACCTAATGATGCATACACAATTCTGAAAATTTAAATTTGTCCTTTTATCAATGAAAATGTTTTATCTAAATAAATGGGCTCTAACTTTTGTTCACTCTCCTCTTTGCTCGCCTCCGCCTGTATGTTATCTTCATGTTCTTTTTTTTCACAAGTTTTCTAGAAATTGAACAAACCATGGTATATCATCTTTTTTTTATATTTTTAGTGGGTGGTATAACATCTTTCCCTTGATTTATTTTCTTTATTAGCTAATTCCTGAAGATGGATAACAAAACTATTGAATAGCCTTAAAAATTTTGAAGGCATATTATAATCTATATAACACGTTTCTGTGTATCCTTTTGCTTATATTTCATAATCCATGGTGTTGGCATCAATACTGCTTTTTCTCCCATTTTTTATTGCCTGAAAACTTAAAACCACACATTGTTCTCAGGCCATGGCCTACTGGATCAGTGAGGTCTGTCACCTGGGAATTGATTGCATCATGACAAATCGTCACTGACTGATTCTATTGGAGCTAAATCACAAACTAGAAAATTTGGTTAGAGTGAGAAATGGGATTTGAATTTGATAAAAACATGCATCATTTAGTCTTAGTAGATCAATTATAAGCAATATTTTTGCATAATCTTATGTTGTTTCTCGAAATGAAACACAGGTGGTTGTTGAATCAGTAAAGTCATACATTCCCAAGAAATGAAGCGTACATCTGCGATAATTGTAAGATCTCCCATCCTATCATGTCACCTTTCTATCCATTCTTGTTTTGTTGATATATTTGCAAGGCACACGTGCTTATTGTTTCCGCATATAATATGTATTAATATGGCAAGTCAGTCACCTCCAACAGAGGTTGTTGTTTTCAGGAAAAGTATCATGATAATTTCACTTGCTTCTGCAGAACTAGAAACATTGAATGTAGGCTCAGATGGAGCTCATCATCGCATTAAGATTTGCTTGAAACTGGTGCCTTTTTTGCAATTTTATTCCTCGAATTACGATTTTCTGGAATTTTGTTGGATGCTGTCTATTATTCCAGGCACTCAAGATTAATGGGTTTGGAACTGAAACAGGGGAACATATGAGAAAGAACAAGAAATAATCAAGTTACTTTGAAACAGATTAAATTCATTTAGCGAACGTAGTCGTGATCTACAGGGGGATATGACGTGTTAATCATTGAGCTTCTAGAACTTTTAATCAAATTTAAGATTGGATTTAATGCTGATAACCATGAAATCATGCAGGTTGTAATAGTATGTGAAGGGCATGGGTAGCAATTTATCACAAGTTCAAAGTAAGGTACATGTGAACAAAAGGTGAAAAAAGGATGATAAATAACATTTTAATAATATTAATATAAAAATATAACTAGGGTTTTAGAATCTACCATGTAATTACCAAATTTGGAATCATATTCAAATATGAAACTCCACCATATAACTCAATCAATATTGACGTTAATCAAATACCAATCAAAAAATAAATATTTAAAATCATATTAATTATTTCATAAAATCATATTTGAAATCAAAACAATCATCTCAATATTCACATATTAGGAAGAGAATAAAATATCAAATAGTTAACCAAGCATATCATATCAAACCCTAAATAAGAGATCCTTGAAGATGATTCTACAATTAAAAACCTTGATTTATGAAAATCCAATATAATGATCTATCTCCCTTCCATATATAAAATCTACTAACTCAATATTCAACATATTAAGAAGAGTAAAAAATATCACAGAATTTAATCAAAGCATATTTTATCAAATCAAATACAAGATATTTTTGAAGAAGGTAATAAGAAATTCACACAAAAGGTTTCAAAAGAGAATTGAAGGAGAGATTGATAAGCAATAAAGCAAACAATATGGAGAATTCAAATCTAAATATAAAATCCTAAACTAACATTGCATGGTTTCATCTTCAACCCTAGTTGAAGATTTAGCTACTAGAAAACATGATCAAATAAAAGAAAAGAAAAATAAAAGACATCATATTATTAAAAAAATTCTTGAAAATAAAAACACAAAATTAATATTAAAATTCAGATCTAATAGAATACAAGAAAGAATCAAAATATATAAGATGAAAAGAAAAACAAAAACAAAGCAAAACTCTTGAATTCTTCTTCTCCTCTCAACCATTTATTTGCAATATAATAGATGGTTAAGATTTGGTAGTTAAGATTGGCCTCAACCTTCCTCATATGAAGTTTAGATTTAATTCCCGTCCTTGATTTTCTGCAGAATCTTCAGATGGCTGGAATTACGAAATCTTTATGAAATAGTGATTTGTAAATCTTGAAATTATCTTTTCACGCCATATCATAAGAATAAATCAGATACTTGAGGCAAAAGTTATGATCAAAACAGTGGGACGGGATTTTGAAAAATATATTTGATTAGATTGATTTTTATTCAATCTTAACCAAATCTTTTTCCATAAGGATCTTCTAGAAACTCTTGATTCTCCTTCACATCTTTAACTGATTTGTAGCATATCTTGTATTGATAATCATCATTTAAGTCAATTACCTGCAATAACACATGAATTCTTAATATTAGTTATTATTATACATAAAATAAGGATATAGAAACTTAGATTAAGGGGTTTTAATGTATAATTAATATTCTTAAAATATTCCATCACATATAATTGTGTAGACATTGAAGTCCTTATAAACAGTCATAAAGACAAATTAGTCCCTGCAAAAGATAAAATTGCCCCTAAAAGATTTTTACATTAAATTGTGTATATATTATAGTTCCTATAAATAATCATAAAGACAAATTAGTACATTTAATTGTGCATACATTGCAATTTAAAAATTAAATACCCTCTAAAATACTGCAATTTCTACACAATTAAATGTAAAAATTCTTCAGGGGCATTTTTGTCTTTTACATGTACCAATTTGTCTTTACGATTATTTATAAGGACTGTAATGTCTATCCAATTAAATGTAAAAATCTTTGAGGGGCAATTTTGTCTTTTGCAATGACTAATTTGTCTTTATGATTGTTTATAGGGACTGCAATGTGCACACAATTTAATGTAAAAGTTTTTCAGGGGCAATTTTGTCTTTTACATGGACTAATTTGTCTTTATAACTGTTTATAAGGACTTCAACGTCAACACAATTATATGTGACAGAATATTCTGGGAATATTCCGTTAAGTTTGGATGGAAATTGAACTCAGGGATGATAAATAACATTTTAATAAAATATGGTGTACAAGCTTCATTTTATATGTTTCTGACCATTCCCGGGTCAGTTTTGTTAAACTTTCATAATCTTGATAAATGGGGGTTAGGTAAATAAATGGAGTATCATTGATAAATATTGAAACCTGTGTCAAGGTTTATTTGAAAAGTATGTTTGAATTAAATTATGAAAGGATGTTAGAATAGTAAGTTTATGTTCCCTGATAGAGTAGTGAAGGACCACGAACAAAAAGAATAGTATAAATTTTTTTCAAGATACCAATATTCCGGAGGTTTTCTCGAAGAAATTAGGTTAGGAACCAATTTTTGAAAACAATGTTGGTTAAAATAAATGATTATGAAGAAACTATTCTCTTCTGTTCTTTTTAAGAAAAGTTGTTTTTATTGATTTTTAATATATAAAATATCAAAAGTTGAAATGAGTTAAAGTAACATATCTGTTTAGATTCGATTATCCAATAATTGATTTTGTAAAAGCAAAAATCAACTTGACAATTGATTCTAAACGGTCAGTCATTTATATGCAGGCGCAAGTGATTCACCTCTTTAATCATCCACTTATTTTTACAACCATGCATTTGATGACAGTATAACATGTCCGAAATAAATGCTTAGTGTTACATATCCTTTTAATTTTGTTGTAGATTCTCTCAAATCCAAGAATAAGATTTAAATTCACATAATTCTATAAATGCATTCATTATTAATATTACATATACCACTACCACAGGAGCCAAAAAATAAACTAATATCTTCATTAAAAAATATTGCACTTCAAGAATCCAAAGTGCACATAATAATAAAAATTTTGAGTAACGCTCTTGATCTTTTTTTTATAAAAAAAAATGGCAATGACATCACTAGTTTCCTTTAAAATTATGTCCCAAGTATCCTTTTTATTATTCTGCTTCTATAATGAATCAGATAAGAATTAAAACGTGTGGTGGCATGTCTATTCTAACACTGATCGCAGGGAAATTATTTTATTATTATTATTATTTATTTATTTCCCAGGATGGCAAACCTCTGTTTCCACCAGCAGTGAAGCAAAATAAACGTTTGATTCGCAAATCAGATCCTAATCAGATTTATCAAAGAGCACTTATACATTCAACCCGTTTTTACAGTCTCATACATTATGATAGTGTAATATATACTGTGTTATTATGGTATTGGACTTTTATCATAGCATATGATGTAAAAAAAATTATTATTTATTTAACGTGAAAAAAAAAATACGAATGTAACTCAGTATATATTTTATTTCATATAACAATACATTATAATATAACACTGAATAATTGGAGTTCTATGGAAAAGGATATATCATTTTCCATTGTATTAAATAAAGCATAAAAGATCCTACAATCCCTGCGTTGTGGTAAAAGTTTTTTTCAACTCATAAATAGCTGATCACGTTCTTGACAGTTCATGCATGTCCATGGAATCAGCTAAAGCTGCAGAAAAACGAGACAATTGTGACAATTCAAACATGCATTGCAAGCAGACATTTGTTTGTTTTATATAACATATGCTAGGAATGCATGAGACAAACGTGACTGTTTTCATGTATGGGATTTGAGAACAATTAAACCCATGTTTGGAATGAGAATAAATCCTCAGATAACCTTGATAGAAATTTTATTGTGTTTGAAAAGTCCGGATAACCTCAGATAAAGTATGTTAGAATAAAGTGATATATGGATTTCAATCAATCTCTAGAATAAAAGTTATCCTAGGTTATTCCACCCAAAGAATATGTAGGTCCACTGTCAAATCATCTTATAAATCACATGTCAAATCAACTATCATTATTTTTTTACCTTTTATAAATCCTTATCCATAGTTTATTCACATTTTACCTAAATAACAAAATATTTATTCTTACGTTTATCAACGGAAAAATAATTCAAAACACAACCAAACACAAAATCATTTTATTTTTATTTATATCCACTTATACTCGGATAAATGTATATCCAAGAATAAATTCTATCCCCGTTTCAAACGATGCCTTAATTTGATTTTTATACGTCTCTTTTCAGTTGTTTGTTTTCCATTTGTTTACGTAACAAAACCCATTCCAGGTCATGTGGCAGGCTTAATTTGATTTTTATACGTCTCTTTTCAGTTGTTTGTTTTCCATTTGTTTACGTAACAAAACCCATTCCAGGTCATGTGGCTTGCATGTCCGGAGCCATAAATAAAAGTTGTCATTTTTTTCATATTAAAATCATGCAAATTAAAAGAGAAGACAAGAATTACCTCAAGAAAAGAGAGAAAAAAAAATCATGGGTTTTTTTATTTTTAAGTCCCCATAAACCATCATATTTAGTGATTGATTCTTCATAAATTATTTAGTTTATTTTAGTCCCTGAGAGGGATCTATCCATGAATTATAATTTAAATCTGGGGACTAAAACCTAAATACAAAGAAGTGAAGGATCGATCACTAAATAAGATGGTTCCTGGAGACTTAAAAATAAAAAATCCAAAAATTATTTGTCTATTTCATTTATGAACAACATGTGCCATGTTCCAGAAATGCATACGTTTGGGTTTTTATAGGCATTTTTTTAAGTGTATGGTGGAGCAACAAGTGTTTCATGGCACAATTTCTATTGATTTTAGATGGGGCATTGCAGCGACATTGGATACTATTATTTTGGATGTAATATTATAATACTTCCCACCAAACATGTCTATCAAATGTGTACCTACCGCTCTTGCGTGATATAAAAAAAAACGAGGAAAAGAAAAAGGGCAAAGATATTCGCACTATCCAATTTAACCTTTACGTTATTTAAAATTGTTAAAATGTCGTTATTTATTTATTTATTTATTTTTGTCTCTCTCTCTCTCTCTAGTTTGACAACGCTTGGTTGAAATCTTCTTCATTGGAATGACAGAGGTTCGTCGAACTATCTAAACAAGTGTCAACAGGGACCCAGTCAAAATCTACTTCACAAGGACAACAGATGTCCGTCGATCTGTCTGAGTAAGTGTTGACAAGGACGTATCGATCCCTTCAAAACAGCATCTATCTTCTAAAAATAAATTACTTATACAGTCATTTAAATTCTTCTAAAAATCATTCACCTATTTTGTCATTTAAATACAAAGTGTAAAAATGGAAAAACAAACAGTCATATAAATGAAATAAACATTAAACATTCCATATACACAAGTGGAGTATCAAGAAACATTCCATATACTTTTGACATGAGACTCCTACTGTTTATTTGGTTCAAATAACTCTTTGTTTGATATTTTTGTTTCTTATACTTAAATAAATATATATGTGAATGATTTTCAAAAAGACTTAAATGACTTCAATAACATTTTTGTTTTTCGTAAGGACTTAAATGATTGTACAAGTGATTGATTCTTAGAAGAGAGTTATTGTTTTGAAGGGTTCGACACATCCATGTTAACACTTTCTCAGATAGATCGATGGATCTCTGTTGTTCTAGTGAAACATACTTTGATTGGGCCTCTGTTGACACTTATTCAGACAGATCGATGGACCTCTATCATCCTAGTGAAGAAGACCTCGACTGGACGTTGTCGAACTAGGTAGTGGAAAAGGAAGACAAAAAAATAAAATAAATAATGGTATTTTGATAATTTTGAGTAGTGAGAAAGATAAGTTGGGTAATGGGTATATCTTTGCCCAAAGAAAAAACAATATGTGATGATCCCCACTTGTTATTCCAAACACTGATACAAGATTTACATATATAGCTAGAAAAATTGTATGTGATATTCAATGTATATATAATTTTCAACCGCTGGCCTGGGCTTAAGGTTCAGTTAGAAAAATTTTAAAATGCCAGCGCACTTCAGTTTTGCTAAAAAAATCTCAATTACGGTCAAGTTCAGATTTTGTTAGAAAAACCTAAAAATATCAATTCAACTTAGATTTTTGTTAGAAAAATATCAAAATACCATTGCTTTATAAATCTAAATTTATCCCAAAAAAGAAAATATTAAACTCATTTATTTTTATTAATAAAAACTTAGACCACATGTTTTCATTTTTTTAAAAATAGTAAATATTATCTAATAATGTATATGTTTTGATAATAAAAAGTTTAAATCGCTCCATTTTAAATTGAATAAATCAATTTTTAATAAATGTAAGAAAATATTTAATAAGATATATATATCGTTTAACGAAATATATGTTTAATTAGATTTTAAAAGAAATATATAATTATACATTTTAAATTATAAGAAAAACTGAATGTAACAATGTTTCTCAAAAAAACCTTTTTTGTTAGTTCATCCACCCCCAAAAAATGTCACGATAGGATGCGTAGATTTCAGCCTTGTTTGGTAACGCGTGACATTAGAAAAGCAAAGACTTTAGTACGACTTTCACTCAAATAAAAAGAAAAATGTAGAACCACATTAGTCAACTTTATAATAACTTCTAAAATCAAAACAACCGAATCACCAAAATTTGACAGTTGGAAAACTATTCAAATTCGCTTGCGCCAAAAAAAATAAAAACCCACCTGGAGACATCACATCCGTCGCCACGTAACACCTCCTGATCAATGTCATTTCAAATGTGGGGCCCAGATTTCCTCTTCACCATCATCTGGTACACTTCAAAAGCGACAACTGTATCAGACGGTGTAGATGTCATGCCATCCGTTCTTGTCTTTTTGTATGAAGGGCCTTACGGTAACTTCAAATTTAAGATCAGTCAATCATTTAAGATCAGACGGTTGGCAATAACCCCCGTTTGGATATTAAAATATACGTGGAATGATTGTTGATAAAGTGAAAAAAATGGAAAAATAAAAATGGATTGGAAGAATAATGTGGTATTGTTTTTCTTTTTTTATGATAATAATGTGGTATTGTTAGCTTTTAATAATTAAAAAGCGTATAAAAAAAAGAAAGAAGAAGAACAAGGAGAAAGAAAGAAACATATCAAATCTCATTTTTAAAATATTCACATTTCAATGTTTTATATCCTTTATAAATTTTTATTTATATTTTATTAACTTTAATATACACTTTATCTATATAAGTTAAATAATAAAAATTTCATTACTACTAAGAATAAGATTGATAAGTTATATCCAAATGTCAAAACTATTATTAGGATACTTTATCTACAATTTATTTTGCAGTTTTAAATGTAGTCTCTTATACTTTATTAGTCATCCAATGATGTACTTACCTTCTTAGATGAAATATATATGTACGTACATTCTTAAATAAAATATATATCTTATTGATTATTTTACACTTATTAAAAACATGTTCCTTCAATTTAAAATGGAATGATATATTTTTTCATCATGTATACATCTTATTAGATAGATTTTAGTATTTAAAAAAATTAAAACACGTGCACACCGTACGTACGTACATTAGTATACGGGGGTGTAATAATATTATCCTCGTTAATATCGCATATAAACCGACGAGATTCTATAACAGACGAGATCCTATAACAGTAACGCCAATCGTACGGCAAAGAGTACTCCACGTTTCACGCCTGCCAGATTGGCAAACCCGTTCGGAGCGCGGGCCCCACGTAACTCACGTGCGAGGTTTAAATTCTGAACCAGGAGAGGTTCCACGGAACGCCCGGTCTCTGATGGTGGACCTCCCTCACATCTGACCGTCCGATTCCGCCTCTCCAACACCTGTGTATAAGCTTTGGGACTTTCGCGGTTGCAGAAACTAAAAGCTCTCTCTCTCTCCATCGATGGCATTTCGGTGAGAATAATGTACGGGAGCTCCGGAGGCTTGGCCTCGACCGCGCCTCCTCCCGTCGACCCCCGAATCCGGCGGTTCGGCCCTTCCCTACCCCCAAATGTGCCCGATCTCCGGTTCCGGAGGATCGCCGGAGGCGGAGCGGGCGGCGGAGGAGGAGCCGTCCGGTGCTGCTGCTCGGATCTGGAGTTCCCCGTTGGGGGGAAGATCGCGGAGAAGAAGGAGGAGTGGCGGCTTGAGGTGAGGAAGAAAAGCCCCCCTCGTGGAGTGCGGACGCGGGCGATGTCGGCCTTGCCCTTCTCTTCTACCCGGTGAGTTTTTGGTTTTCTGGAGTCTCTCGTTTGATTAGTTGTGTGAGTTTTGGGTTTTGTTTTTTTTTAATGTGGAGGGTTTAGTTGGGTTGAACATGAGGTGTTTGATGTTTGTCCTTGCACTATAAAAGAAAAAGTTTTTTTTTTTTCCCACAGATTTGAACATTAAAATCGTGCATTGGTTATGTTTCTATTTGGAAGTAATACGACATTTTTGTTTAATGTTTGGAAATTTGTAGGAAACATTCATATGGGGGGTTTTGGGAAAAAGAAGTAACATTGCGATATATGAAAAACTGAATTTGCACTATAAAAATAGGGTTCTTCAGAGGTTTAATCATTCATTCATGTTGGTTATTTATCTCTTTGGAAGTGATGCATTATTCTTCTTGTATTGTTTGAAATCATTCATATGACGTTTGGGACAAAGAAGTAGCAACGAAAATGATAGTCGAACATAAAATGGGAAATTTTTGAACTGGGTAAAACACTTTTGTGCGGTTTCTTAGATGATTTGGTTCATCATTGTTCCAGAAGGAAAGGTGTTTCCAAGCAAGAAAACTTCTCTCCTCGTTGTACACCAAGAAACACTGCTTCACAATCCCATGATACTCCGCCCCAAAGAGGTTCGATTTAGTTATAACTTATAATTCATTTCTGTGATGTATCTCAATCGGTATACTTTCTTACATTTTTGTTAATCAATTGAAATTGATATTTTGTGTTTATTTTTTATTTTTAAGTTACCCTTTTACTTATTTTGTGTTGATGAAAACTGGTAGCTTTGTTTTCTGTTTCCTCCCTGTAGACACCGGCATTGCTAGTGAGAAGGATTGGGGTATCAATTTGATAAGTGAAAGTGTCAATGAATCGGGCATAAACGAAGATGGTAGTACTTGGTACCATGAGAGTGGGGAGGACCTTGGAGAAAATGGATATAGACGTCGCTGGGCAAGAATGGGAGGCAAAAGTCACGATGTCTCCTCTGAATGGAAAGAAATGGTACCTATTTATTTTTTACTTGCAAGCCCACCTTGCTTTTTGATGTTCTTGTGTGATTTGCACCAAGGTTTTTTTTGCTCATCAACCTAGAATCGTTAAGAAGCATTGGATCAAATTATCGTGCTCATATATTGGAGTCCAACTGTTGACAAATACTGGTACAATTAACAACTTATTGCCTCTCTTTTTCTTAGAATGGGAGTATACTATCTCTGTTTTGAGTTCAAGTTCAATACAGGCGACCGTAGGGAGGGCAAACTGCTGGTGTGCACCAGACATTCTCTCAATTACCTACGTCGTCAAAACACACATGTCACACTTCCAAAAGCTCTTGACTCGTCACTGGATTATATATATATATATGTTTTTTGAAAAAAAAAACTTCATAAAGTAAACAAAAAACAACTCTTAACTCCTACTTACTTACATAAACATAAAAGAATCGGCACTCCCCTCCCTAACGGTCGCCTTCGTCAAAGTCGCAATTAATTCTCGATTATTTCTGCTTTCATCTATATGCTATTTCTTTTTCAACCCATCGGTAAGTTGCTTAGAGATATATCTTGTAAGATTAAAAAAAAAAAAAAAAACTTGTCCAGAAGATAATAATTGATGAATGATTAAGGGCCCGATTGGGACTATGCGGGCGAACTCCACGTTCAGAAAGCATGGGAGTGATAGAGAAATGTTGTTTCTGGGACTTCTCAAACGAGAAAAAATTTCACCTTTAAACGCTGTTTTTACTGTTCAAATGCAGACGCGGGATTTCTATTTGGATCCACGGTAGCGTTAGGCGGAGTTCGTTGCCGCAGAATCCGCCTCACCGCGGGGCCTAAAACTACCTAAAAATGGATTGGTAGTGGGAAAAATCTGAATAATGGTAAAGGCTGCAAAACTCAAAATGAAGATGATAATGAAAATGGCTGTAGGGAGTTTAAAAGTGAGGGTACTATGCCATTCTATTGAAGTTTGTTTATTTGATAATGAACAACCACGAAAATGCAACAAATCAAACATGTTAAGTGGTGCACTCCACAGGACAGAAATATATATTGTGTTCATTTAAATCGGAGGAATGCTGTTTGAAGAATGCATATGAATATGGCATAAAATGCAACTCTGAATAATTTCTTGAATGTTGTGTAATGTCGAGATAAAGTATTCCAATCACACTGTACATGACAGAGGCATTTGTCAACAATTGATGGACTGACAATCACTGATGCTGTGTGGCTTCTATGTCAACACACTGGCATTCATGAGAAATAGAATAGAACCTAATTTTTTTTATATAATTATTCAATATTAAATGAACCTCTACCAATTAGATATCACCTTTATTGGACGCTAGTGTTGAATTTATGCCCCGAATTATGTGTTGAAAAGGTGAATGCATTAAGGTAGTTGCATTATCTGGGTGTCATTGGTTTTATCAGGATAGATAGTCAATATGGTCACATGGATTATGGCAGAATTTTAGACATTCTTGCAATTTCGTGCATACAGGCGCTAGAACTCCCTTGTTGAAAGCACTTCAGCTACTTTTGACATATTATTATGCCTTTGGATTGAGTTATATTTAATACATCTTCATTCAACCTGTTAAACATCTTTTATTTGACATGTTGGTGAATCCAATAATTTTAATTGCGCTCCTGCTCCATTAACTGCCATATTAATCCAGATGTATGTAATTGGATTTCTTGAACTCATTGGCAGTGGTGGGAGAAGAGTGACTGGACTGGATACAAAGAGCTAGGTACGGTACATACTCTATAAATTTTTGTGTTATGCAGATGAATTAATTAGTTTCTATGTTCTAAACTGTTGCCGGGTGTTTTCTATGCCATATGATTCTCTTCCTCTGCATTTAAATATCATAATCCCGGAATTACTGATTGTTAAAAAATGAGTGTGCCCCTTTATGTTAGTTCATTTGAAGGTCAGGGTTTGTGTATCCTTCAATTTTTAAAACAATTCTGTTTTTTACCAGATGGGGATAACTGGACACTCCTGAAAGAGTAGGGACATTACGTCTGTGAGATTTTTTCATATAAAGCATTAGTGAATTTTTGGTTCTGTATGACACAATTTTCAAATTCTGTAATATGTGTTAATTATGTGATTGGTCATTTGTAAATTTTTTTATCAGATCATAGTATTCTCAACCTCTGCATGCTTGTCAATATCCTTTATCCGTTATTATTTTAAGTGAATTTTGATGGCCAGCTAAATTCAACAATTCAATGGAACACTAGTTGCCTAGCTTCCATATTCTATGGTCTAGGAGATTAATTTTTATTTCTTATACATCGTCCCATAGTCCCATATCTACACATTGCTATGTTTGCTTGATGCTTGCAACTGACCCCTATGCTTTAGCTGCTCTCATTTGGTTGTTAAATGGTTTTCTTTTACAATATATATTTCTAATACTTTTAGTGTAATTCATGTTGTTTGAGAATTCTCCAATCATTTTTTATGCATTCATAACTTAAATTTCAATTTCCTCAGGCGCAGAGAAATCTGGAAAAAATGCTGAAGGTGATTCATGGTGGGAAACATGGCAAGAAGTTCTTTATCAAGATGAATGGAGGTATGATTTAGATAAGAAAAACTCAAAACATATTTGAATACATTGAATATTTAATATTGTGAAACCATAGGAAAAAGATTAATTAAACCTGAAAATTATTATGCATCCTTTTATATCTTTTATACAGTGTAATGTCAATAATGCCAAAACATCGTATTGATACTTTGCTTTAGGTTCTTTTGTCTTTGTCATTATTAATTTTGCATGTGTCAAATCCCCATATCCCCCATATTGAGTTCTGTAATTGTGCATATTTGTGTTAGGGGTTGCTACAACATTTTAATATTATGCAAGTGTCTAAAATGTCATGTTAATCCATTGAGCAAGTGCCATTTGGTTGATTGATGCAGAATTCAAATACATTTCTCATTTTGAATGCAGTAATCTTGCACGGATAGAAAGGAGCGCCCAGAAACAAGCTAAACCAGGCACTGAGGATGCTGGATGGTATGAAAAATGGTGAGCTACCCATACACCACAAGTACAGTGTGCATTATATTATTCTTGATTCCTATCACACATTATCTGTTATACAAATAAATACAAACTCTGATGCAACTATGCCTGCCAGGTGGGAGAAATATGATGCCAAAGGATGGACTGAGAAAGGGGCACACAAGTATGGTAGACTGAATGAACAATCATGGTGGGAGAAGTGGGGAGAGCACTACGACGGAAGAGGATCAGTTCTTAAATGGTCTCCCCATACTCTCCACTTCCACATTTATACATGTTTTTCTGGAGTTTGTTGGTCTTTGATTTCCCACTGCCACGACTTGAAGAAATTATGACCAATATAGCATGTCTTTTCTTTTGATCTTTCTATGCAATTAAACTCTTTTTGTCCCTCATATCAGGACAGATAAATGGGCAGAGACTGAATTAGGTACCAAATGGGGAGACAAGTGGGAAGAAAAATTCTTTGCTGGCATCGGTTCTCGACAAGGAGAGACATGGCATGTATCAACCACCAGTCAACGTATGTTACTAATTTCTGGTGTGATTTAATTTTGTTGTACAGTTTGGTTCATAACCATAATTTTTTAGAGCACTATTATTTTTCCTCCTTTAGGAAATGATGCAATCATTATTTGCATTAACAAGTGATGGGCTTAAGGAGACAATGATGCAATCATTATTTGCATTAACAAGTGATGGGCTTAGTAGCTGCCTATACATGATATTATATACATCTACTGCTTAAGATCATGCTCAAGAAGCAACAAATACTTTAGAACTAAAAATGTTTTTGAAATATATGAAGTGATGAGAATAATTTCTTGTTGAGTGGGACTATATGTTCATGCTGAAATATTCGGACTTTTTTTTTTAAATAATGGTTATGTTATTCAGTAAGCAGTTTTGCTTTGTTCTTCTATATGTTATAGGTTGGTCAAGGACATGGGGTGAAGAACATTTTGGAAATGGGTATGTATGTTTACTACAGTTTATTAAATGACATTTAGTTTTTGTGAGCATCTAAGATGTTGTCATGTTCCTGCAGTGAAGCCTGTTAACTTTTGATAAACCTGATCCAAAAATCAAAACCTTTGTCTTCCACTCACTGTCTTTCCTGATCACATTGATCAAGGAAGAGTTTTTTTTTTTTAAATGGGTGCTCACCTGGGTTTGTGATCAAGGAAGAGTTAACAACAAAAGGACTGTCTTTCTTCTTTCCTTAATCCTCTTATAATAAACTACCTGTGATAGGTGCATAGTAATAAATGTTTATGATAATAAGACAGATCACAAAAGCAAGACTAAGGATTGTGTCATCAATGTAGTGCGATCATGGAAACGTCATTCAAGGAACTCCTCTAAACTGGATTCAAGACTTGGCTTAGCTTGTAGTTATCAAAGTTTCTCATGCTTCGAGACTAATTGTGGAACTTCTACGCTAAACAGCCATAGTTAATGGATCTACACATCTGTTTTCAAGTCCATGCTAATTTCATAATAGCAGGTGTGTACCATTACTCAATCACCAAACACACTGATGATATCTGTGCAATCCCACATGCATAAGACTCAATTCTTTCCGATTCCCATTAAATATGGTAACATGATGGACAAATCCAATTTACTTTTAGAAGAAAAAACAGGGGAAAAATATTGCCATCATATCAGCTGCACTAGTGACATTCCAATTCAATTTACCACAATATTCCTTGCCATCTCTAATAATCTTGTAATTGCAGAGTATCTTATGAACATGAACTCAAAAAATCATTCTAGTTCATGTACGTGCATCCATGTATTTGTTTTATATCACTGTTTGACAGATATTTCCTCAACAGGAAAGTGCACAAATATGGTAAGAGCACAACAGGAGAGAGTTGGGATATCATTGTTGATGAAGAGACATATTATGAGTAAGATCATAACCAGTATTGTTACTCCATTACATATGCATGGCATAATATCGCATGTCTGCAAGAAAAACTGCCTTGAATTTCAAATAGAATGTTATACATCGAGAAGTGTATTTCCCATAAAAATTTTCTATGAAAACTGAGCAAATATAAAAAAAAAAACTGATTGAAGGGCTGAACCACACTATGGGTGGGCGGAAGTCGTGGGAAATTCAACACAGCTGCTGTCAATCCAACCTCAAGAAAGGCCACCAGGCGTCTATCCAAGTCTTGATTTCAGTTCATCTCCACCTCCTGGAGATGCAGATGGCCAATCTTCTGAACCGCCTCTTGATGACCAACCAGGCTCGCCTCCACCCTCTCCGCGCTCGTAGTAGTAATTATTTTTTTTTTTTTTCTGATTGAACTTTTGATGAGATAGATGTTTCTTGTAGCAGCAGTACTGCCGCCAGAAATCTATTCCATCTTCAATCATTTATTCATTCTTTCTGTTATCTATTGCTTCATTTCAACACCTGTTTCATGTGTTAGGATATCATCGCTGTAAATCCTGCCAATAATGGTGTGTCCGTGTGTGGTTTACTGATATAGAGGACACGGACGTTTTTTAGCAGGGAAAGATTTGAAGGAAAATGATGCATTCAGCCCCATTTCAAGCTCTGTTTGTGGTTGGTTTGATTTTTATTTTTTTGAAGTATATATCTAGCTAATGAAACACATTCTTTATAAATAAAAAAATGAAACACATGTTTGTATAAATTGAATGCACATATTTTACATTTTTGGCAATGGAATATAGGTTGAGATAATGGATTATATACTCTACTAGTGACGTACAAACGAAGTTATAAAACGGATTAAGTGTGTTAAGCTAGAATGTCATTATAATTGACACAAACACGTTTCTCTCTTAATTATGAGCCCAAATCGTTTATGTATGATACACCGAGCGCTCTTCATTCTTTGTGAAATAAATTAGAGTGTTTGTGTGTAAAGGAAAGTGATGAAATTTAAAATTTTTCTTTGGATCATCTAAAATTATAATGTTTGTGTCAAATAATAAACGGAAATTTTTTCATCACTTTTTTTTTTCTTATTTTATCTTATTAAAAAAAATGAAAAAAAATTATTTCACGTTTCATTCAAATTTTTGCACAACCCCTTAATTTTTTCTTTCGCTGTAGTTGAGAATTTGAAAAAAAGTAATGAGAAATTTTTTTACAGCATACACAAACGTTATGAAAGTTGATCAAGTAGAATATTTTATTTTAGGTAACAAAAAGAATGGGAAATGGGGGAAATTAATTCCAGGTCCTCCAAAAAAATCCCTAAATTATTTTTAGGGTCATGAAGCATCTTAACTTATGTTTAGGTCCCATCCAAAAAGAATTGAGTAATTATTTTTTAATCCTTCCATTCAATGAAGATTATTTTTTACCCAATTTTTTTAATTTTGTTTATCTTTACATTTTTTTTGTGCCCCCTCTCCCATCCACACAAACAACCAGAATTTCCCCCACACACATCAAATTTGATGATAAACATACCACAATCAACCTTAAAAACACAATAAATTTACATATATCAAAATATAAAAACATGTATAATAAGAAAATAAACAATGTACAAAACCCATAAATAAAGAGTATAAATAGTTTAACAATGTACATAAATATGTTAATAATGCACCCAAAAGTGCCAGTTTAACAATAGACGGTGAAGAGAGGGTAAAAATGAAAAATATAACGGTGCACAAATGGAATAACCCCAAAATAATACACAATGGTGTCTGGGATCTAAAAATAATTTAGAGATCTAAAATTAAATCCAGATGTTTCAAGGATCTAAAAATAATTTAGAGATCTAAAATTAAATCCAGATGTTTCAGGGATCTAAAAATAATTATGGAGTTCCCTGAAGGACCTGGAATTAATTTCCCCATAATAATGTAGGCATCCCTCTCATTTCCATATACATCAATTTATCATTAAAAAAAAATTGCACGAAACAGAACCCAACGTTTGATGAATATTCAGCCATATACAAAATTTGGCGCTCATATTCTCTTTCAAAACCGGAAAAAGTAAAAAAAATAAAAAATAAAAAGGCAGCACATCACTTCCCAGTGACCAGATTCCCTTCAGACAACAGAGCAAATGAAAACCCAAGCTGTTGATCTCTTCTCACTTCACCCATCCATTTTAAGCTTGAGAGATGAATATAGATATCGCTGTACAGTTCACTCACTGATGGTATATATGTACATAAGGATGTTATGGCAGCTTGTTTTCATAATGCTTTTGTCAAAAAATTTCCATTTCTCCAGCAGGACGAACGATAAAAGAAGCGAGAAATTTTTTTTATGATAAAAGAATGGATTAGCAACAAAAAATTTTTTTTTTGTAGTTTGTACTCACTAATCTGAAAGAATTTCTTCCAACTCAGGCTCTTCGGACTTGATAAAAGGATCATATTCTGATTCAGTTCCATTAGAAAGACCTTTCTCTGCAAGCTCGGCCTCCACGTAGTCCATGTCAGTCAAATCCAGCTCATCATCGGCGGACTGGTCGTCTGGAGGTTCACTGATGACTCTGTTTTCATTCTCCTTTGTGTTTTCACCACCCACAAACCTGCCTCGATAAATGGAATCCTGAACCACCTTCGTATCCATTCTTTCACATATGCAAGCCGATGGGTTCTCATGAAATTCGCCTCTACCTGGTCTCACCTCATTTGGCTCTCCCATGAAGCCTCTCTGGTAAGTGCGAACCTTTGACGAAAATGTTTCCCAAGTCATGTTCGCCCGGTCAAGAAACACAGAGTATAGTTTCTTGGCATTTGGGCGTATTGTCCGCTTGTGTCCAAAGTATCTCCTGCGATCGAACAAAGAAGTTGTGTTGAATCAGTCTCTTTTTATAAGGACAAGTTCGTGTGATCATCAGTTACGTTTTAAGGAGCCACAAGAAATCCAATTCTTTGTATCTGCATACAAGTTTATGCAAATAAATGGAAATCACAAAAGAGAAAATAAGAAAACCACACCTTCTACCAGCTAGCATTCTGGCCATGTTGCCGTTATTGTTGGTCACGAAAACATCACTTCCATCACAGACCATGAAGTCAAGAGCAGCCATGCGAGACGAAAATGAAGAGAATGGAGCGAGCTCTTCCTTGCTGGCCAAGGTTTCTTTCGAATAAAAATTGGGAAAGAGTGCTTTGAGAGGTGCCAGTGTCTCTTCCCCACCATACACCTCTCCAGATGCCACGTAGAGGTGGACATCACTTCCAAACCCAAGAGCTCTCAGCATAAGACCAACTTCTTCAGGAGTGAGG
The DNA here is from genome assembly GCA_030737835.1 of Acorus gramineus. NCBI lineage: Eukaryota > Viridiplantae > Streptophyta > Magnoliopsida > Acorales > Acoraceae > Acorus > Acorus gramineus. The sequence continues at coordinate 13,357,978 of CM060856.1, read as the reverse complement.
GGGCATTTTCCATGCCTTCGTTCTTTGTCCGGGTTACTAGTCTGCAAATAAATCATAATCGTGTCTCAAGCAGGGGTAATGGAAGAACTATGTCCAATATATACTCCCAAGAAACTTGGTTAGTGTCTTACATGTAATGTTTTCCATCTTTTTCGTATCGCACCCAGTTCTTTCCTTTCTTTGTCTCCACCACCATAGTAACACCCAGAAAATGCAAGCATGTCAGGTTCAAACCTGCCATAGATAATTAAAAAAAAACTCATTGCGTTTGAAATATAATATTCTTATAGAGAGTATATTGTTTCCAATAGCGGAATCTGTAAGAAGAATTAATTTAATATAAGTAAATTGAAGTATGGAAAAAGGCAAAAGCCTACCTAAGGTGCAAGGCAATAAAATGCCTGCTTTTTGACCGCATCCTCCGAATCAGTTTTTCACCCATCTCAAGTATGGGTGTTGTAAATTTCAAAGCGTGATAATTAACTCTGCATCTCAGCTTTTGCAGATCAGTCTCCAGCTTGTTTGCTAGCCTATAATCAAACTTTGTCAGCCGGACAACCTGTGACATAACCAAATGTCTGAGATATAATTTCAATGGATATCTTCAGTATCAAATTAATTTAATTGATAAATATATAAACCAGAAGCTACAAAAACAGCAATCACTTCAGTAGCGGAGTGTGTGTGTGTGTGTGTCGTGCAGAGATACACGCACTGCCTGAATAGGTTAACCATCACTTCAACATGCAAACCACTTCTCCACCCATGCCTAACATCATATCATGCACAACATGGAAGTAGATGAGCTGTCTAACATGTATACAATCACACCATAAGACGAGACACCCAATGTATCCAGGTATAGACACTTAAAATTTCATCTTCATAAACGAATACATATATAAATGGAAGATTCCGGTAATCATTTTTTCTGGGAATGTAGTATTAATATACCTTGCAAAAAAGATTACAGTGCGCAAGTCATAATAAGTACCCATATGTCACAGGTAATATCATATCATATTATTAAATTGCCAACTCTCAGTCATTCTGCATAACTGCATCACATCATGTGATATCAAAGTCTATTCACATTTACTAAAAAACTAGAGAAATCTAAAAATTCAAATTATGCAAAATTTCAAACAGCCAATCCTCTATGTGAGTTAGCAGTTACCCAACAATCGTGTTACTAATCAACCAACCCAGCCTAGTGATGGAACAGATGATCTACTTGACAAAAATTGACAATACTTTTTTATACATAATATTTAAACTTTGAGATTTTTGTCAATCACCTAAACTTACATGTTTTTTCAGTAGAACAGGTAACACACGATTCTGGTAACATCTTGGACTACATTTTCTTGGAACACGCATGGTGTGTGGACCAACAACCTTCCCACCCACTTTTGGAAGCTCCTTCACAATTTTCACATCTTTCGAAAGAAATGAAATAAACCAATCGGCATCAAAGATTTGGCTGAAATCACTGCACAGCATGACCATCCAAAAATGAAATTAATTTATGTCTCGAAAATTGTAGATTCATATCAAGTTTGATTGAAACAACCAAAAATGAGAAAAGTATACCATATGTGTAACAAACCTAGCATCCTTCCAGAAAGATTTCTGATCCAGTTTCGGAACAACAAGGGTAGCATTTAAAATGCGAGCTGCAACAACGGCGTCTGTTATCTGCAAAGAAAAAAGGACATACAAGTTATCATCAGACTATTATTCAAAAATATCAAGTTCATCATTAATTGAAGAAAACAATCTTAAAAATCATAAGTAAGATATGTTTAATAGAAAATTGAGACCAAAATCCAAGATGAAGAATATTAAGTAGAGCTCTATTTCCGCTTTCAAAATGCCTGTTCCAAGAAGTTATTACATCCACATATTTATAGATATGAAGAAGCTAATGCATAAATTACTAGACATCAAAATTCAATGGATACCATGACCATGGATCGACACAGGGAAGCGAGTTCTAAAATCCAATTCCCAATTGTTGACAAAAAGAGATGAGAATGAGTGAGAAATTACTACAAAAAGCACCAAAGAGTCAGCCATATACCACATAACTACATCTTCTTTCCACTCTTATTCAGGTGTTAGAATATTTGATAGTGTCCTGATCAGCAAAACCTCCAAAACAGAACACTATGAATTGACAAATATTTGGAGTTCCAAGGGTCAGCCAAGCACTATGCTGCAATTATGATCAAGCAAACCTCATAAAGAGGAAAGTCTATGCTCTCAAAATATATCTTCAAAGCAAGACCCTGAAAACAGTTTTTCTTGCTTCAAAATCAAACTGCAAACTCAAGTTCCAGATAAAATATCCCACGAAATTGAAGCTCATTAGAGGAAAACAGGTTTTGTCAACATTGAGTATGCTAAACTACTAAACTTCCTCACCATGTCCCAGTAGATGCTTCTTTCACAAAAACACAAATCAGAAACAAAACATTTTCTCACTTTGGCAGTAAAGGCAAACCATAAATATCATAACAAAATGGGAAGAAAGACACAACGTTTGATGGGTGACAATAGATTTTTTATTATGAATATACTCTTAAAAGAAACTTCTTTATCCAAATAAAGGGAGTATGTGATAGTTATTTTTGGTAAATGTCTAAAAAAATGAACTAAATTAAATCAATGGGAAACCATGACAAATGTTGCCTTTGACAAAATTTTGGATGTCTTGGCAGCAAACAATGCCAATCATTAAACAATATAATCACTACAGTAGAATATATGGAAGCATCACTGTACAAAAGAAACACAGGTCTTGATAAATATAAAACAGTGCACAATGTATCACGGACAGAAAATTTGTATCAACCAATCCCAAATGAAGAACAAAATAGAAACATTCAACTGTCATGCTACATGGATAGGGACTAACAAAATCATTGATTAATGGAGTTAAAATACATAGTTGAAATTGGATAATGGCAGTGTTGCATCAGTATGGCATGATATAAGTAAAGATCAGTGCCAAGATTTATTGGAAACCAAACCACAGAATAGGCTAATTGTCCTGATGTGAAATTGTGTGTGTGAGAGAGAGAGCAGGTTAACTATAGAATTTCAGTATACATTCCCTCAGCTGCAGAAAGTAGAAACTAGGAACTGCTTATTTCATACATTAGCTGAAAACGTAGTTCTAGTATTCTTTTGAAGACACTATCAATGACTTGAAAGGACCACAATTTCAAATTCTTTGTTATACATTCACTACAATACTGGGACGCACAAATCATTTCATCCAATGGTCATTGTTTTTCCGAAAATTTATAAATTTAAAATCTACAGAACCATTAAATACAGTTTTCAACAAAAGCACAAAACTTTGTAACCATGCGGAGAAACTACAAATGATAATTCATGAAAAAAATTGCATGATAATATCACTTACTCCAGTCCTTTGCTGATTCAAACCACCACTGGTAGCAATCATCAAATATCTTTTAGCACGCGTGTTTTTTTCAGCCGCTGCAAGAACATAAAAACATAAATAAAAACAATTCATGTTTAAGTCACAGAAACTTCAATCAAAACAGAGCTGAATGAAACACACAACGAACTTGAAGCGATCAAATCCCCAAATACGGCTGAACAACAAACGATTAAAAAATAAACATAAGCAAAACCTGAAACTGAAAATTTAAAATCCCAAACCAGTTGAGATCCGAAAGCCACATCGGATCCCCTATCAATACTCACTCAGAAATTTATTACTTGAATCGCTGCAGCCATAGAAGTTCTTCGCCATTTTTGAACCCCATAAATTATGAACAGAATTGCCTCCTCCACTCTAATCACATGATAATAACAAGATTCCAAATTAGTTTTTCCCAATCGAATCAAACAGATGCAAACAAACAAAAAATCAACAACGAAAAATGATTCACACCGGAACACTGAAGGACTCGGCCGCGACCACCTCATTTTTGAACTCGGGCGCGTTTTTCAACTACAACAAACAGAAGAGGCTGAGAATGGCAAGATCGTAAATAAAACCAAAACGATTCAAGGCACGGAGAGCTCGTACAAGTCGAGGAGGCCTGTGTCGATCGCCGCCTCCGCCGCTGATGTTTCTTCTGTTGACGGTGACGTCGGTCCGGTTGGGGTCGGGGAGGGAGAGAGAGTAGTAGGAGAACGAGGCGACGGAGGAGACGAGGACGAGCGAGACCAAGGCGGCGGTGGAGGCTGACACGGCCGGGATCTGCCATCGGTGGTCGTGGTGGTGGCGCCGCCTCGGCATTGCCATCTCCACCTAAACCTCACTGAAACTCCGATCGCAGTGAAGGAGGAGGAGAAGAGGAAGAGAAGCAAAGCTTCCTGTAATGGCGACTCGACATTGAAGGATACAAAAAAGGGAAAAAAAAAAAAAAAAAACACACAACCAAGAATCGAAAAGCCTCGGAAACTAACTGGGGTGGGGTGGGAACGAAGAATATTATATATCCGACTCGCGGAAGTGTCCGTGTCGCACGTGACTCCAGCTCCTCGGGTTTTGGTTTTCGTTTCTCTTATATCATCTTTGTCGGGGCATTTTTGGAATACAAGTATTCACATAACGCCCCCTGACTTGACAGGTGTTAAATTATTAGCTCTTGCTTCAATAGAAGAATAGGTATAGGATAAAAGCTGATTAAGTCAAAAAAAAAAAAAAAAATCGGAAAGAATAAGTTAACAGTGATAGTCCTGATTCTCTTGAAATTGTATCACTCTATATGTATCAAATCAACTCATATGTTATTTTTATCGTATATCAAAAGTGCTCCACTATCAAATTATATTATATTTTTATACACAACTTTTTCATAATTAATATTTAAGTAGTGTTTTCAATGCTTTTCCAACACCAAGAAAAATAATCTTCTAATGTTATCACCACCACCGTGAAAATTCTAATATTGAAATTATGTTTAAATTCGCAATGGATTTATATGGCGTTTTTCTACCTAAAATCTGCTCCGCTGCAAATTCTAACAGAGCCCTCATATAACATTTTAAATATTTATAATAATTAAAAACATGACTGAATACAAAATATCTTATTCCTATATAACACACACACACACACAATTATGTAGTCTAGTAACCATAGGTTTTTTCGTTCCCGGAATGTCCCTGGATTTCAGGGGACACTTATCGCACGTGACAACCAATATTTCTTCCTCTGTTGCATTGTTGTATACGATATGCCTTGTTGAGTCGACAAGTAACCTCTATTTAGATATTTATTCTCTTTAAAAAAATCAAAACAAATGAGATGAGGCATCAGCGGTAACGCCTTTCCTGGTTATCAACGTATTATTTTGTCGTTAAGTGGTTAGATTCCAACTGCCCGAAATCCCATTCGGTGGTGACTAAGATGACGGTATTACCCCTATATAACTTTGGATATTGGATATTAGCAAAGGGTATTTAGGTAATTGGGCATCCTAATGTTGGCCCTCGGGTTGATTGAAAATAAACTAAAGAAGTTGATAAATAAGTGGTTGAAGAATAATTTTTTTAAAGTGTTAATTGTATTATGATTCTCATAAATATGAACCAAGAAAAAAATTATAAATTTTTATTCTTTAAAATTAACGTGTTTTTGTGCATAGTATTGAATGATATTTAAATCATTTTTTTAAACCAATTTACATTTGTTTGTGCATACAAATATACGAATTTTTTTTAAAAAAATTATATTTCATCTTTTAATAAGACAAAATGAATAAAAGAAAGATTTTAGACACACCCACCTTCAAAAAAATTTATCATCAAAATTTTGTTGCCTTTTAAATTAACATGAAACATATGGGGCAGAGTTGGTATGTAACGCTGAACTTGGAATCATTGTTATAAAAAAAATGCATTTTTTAACATTAATATATCTTCGACAACATTTTGATATTGATATTAAAAAAACAAGGGAAAAGATAGTCAGATCAACCACTTGGAAACTAGACAGATATTCAGGGACATATTTTCAAAGGCTGTATCGGTTACAACTACTCCATTGACCTTCGCTTTTTAAAGCCGGGGCTGTTCCGTGCACATCCAATCTCGGCCGTCCGATCTAAATCTTAGGTTCATCTACTCTACCTTTCATGGGACAGTCGGTCTTTGTATAGAAGAGAATAAAAAAAAAGAACTTTTCATGTAATAATAATAGATAATAATAGAAAGATAATAATAATAGATAATGCAACAACCGGTGGTTATTATTTTATTTTATTTTTGTGTGAAATTGAAATCCCTGGACCTTACACAGTGGAGATGAGGAGACACGTTGATCATCTGTCACGTTCAGAATGATGAAACGAAACCATCAGAGCAGAAGAGGTGGACTACACGCTTCAGTGATCGTGCGTCCATGTAACAAAATTTAAATAGACTGATAACAACTTGGAAGCAAAGTAGTTTTTCAAAGTGATGCTATTATATCGTTATGGTTTAAATGATAATAAAGTTGTGGTTCCAATACAGGTCATATGTTCGACTTCTCTGTCATGTGAAAGTTTTTGAGGACCCTGACACCCAATTAGAAATTTTACATAAAGTGATAAAAAATCACCTTGATAAAAAAAAAATCTCTATATTGTTCGATATTACTAAAAAAAAAAAAACAAACGTGTATGCATAACGTAAGCAAACTCGTTCTATCTACGTAGCGTGATTTCATTGGGTGCCACATGGATTCTCTGTGACTTTCACACAGAAGATTCGATTTTGAGTTTCATTTAGTACATTCTTATATATGTTTCATTTCTTCTATAAACAAATCATATAATTAATTGGAATTAACCCCCCCCGTTCAAGTAGGACTGCATGAACATTTTTTATAAGAAAATTTACTTCATATCTATTTGCGGGTGGAAAATCATACTGATCAAACGCTTCTGTATGGGTTTTCTAAAATATATGTAACAGTGACTATAAAACGATGATTACTTATAAGATTGAAGAAAAATTTTCTATGATGTCTCTATATCTTCACTATAAAAGGTCTTACTATTATCATCAAAAGATAAAATCTAGTGTTTTGTCTAACTCAACTTACAAAATTACAAATCTGCAATAGTTGAAAAATCTTTCCAGATTCAGACAAGCTTTTAAATATGCACTGCATTTGGCTTTTTGTTCAAATAGACTTTCTGCATTGGGAAAGACCCAACAAACAATGCATCTGGGAGTCACAGAGTGCCCAATTAAGAAACCAAGACAGATAGATAAATGGGTAATGTTTCCATGTACAGAGCTTAAACTAGACCCTTATGGAAATTAAAGCTGAGAATAGGTAGGTAGAGTGCTCTGTTGAGTGCTGAAACAGTGATGATTTCAGAGATTGCGTGGAAACCATTAGAGAGGGTTTTGAATGAGTTGTCGCATCTATCTTTTTCAGAGAAATAATTCTTTGGTTGGATGTTTTGATTGTGGAGTGATAGAAGAGTAGGACCTGATGAGCCTTGTTTTGAAGGGATTGGATATCCTGGGACCCTCGCTATTTGTTGCCTTTTTGACTCTTGTGCATTGCCTTATGAAGTGAAGATCCTAGAAATCCATCACCTGGACTTTTAAAAAAGTAACAACTTCGGAAATCCAACGGATGTAATGTTATTTATAAGAAAATCAGTGCATTCAGAATTTGATTTCTTTTGAGCTATCTATGTGATATCCATTTATTGGTTAACATAAAATTTCTTTGTGTTAGGCCATCTTCAATCCTTACTCAAACTTATATTCAAATTTTACTTAAAATTTGAATATAAATTTGATTTAATATGATTTATCTACGACCATTATTTTGTGTTTTACTCAAATTTTTTAAAAAATTCACATTTTCTTCTAGTTATTTTCTATAAACATTTTCAAAATCATTTTTCAAAAAAATTTTACTACTCAATTTTTTTTCTCATCAAGATATTCAAATTTAAAAATTATAATCATTTTTTTTAAAAAAAAAATAGAAAAAATAATATTTTTTATTAGAGTAAAAAAAAAAGTAAAAAAAAAAGATGAATATTTAAGAAAAAAACCCTTTTTTTGGGGGGTTTCAAGAGAGTGAAAATTTTGGAGGATGAGAGGACATCTAATATAATTCAACTAAATGTGGAGTTAAAAGAAAAAAAAATGTCACATTGGAAGAAAATGTAAAGACAAAGGGAAAAAAGAAATATTGAAAATTTGGATAAAGATTTGAATCCAACTTGATTTAGGTAAAGGTTCGAGTAAAAACTTTATTTGATATGAGTATGGTAAATGGTTAGAGAGGGTTTTGGATGACTTTTACTCAAATTAATTTAAATTTGAATAAAAATTTAAGTATATGATTGAAGATGCTCTTAGAATCTCCTTTCTTTAAAGTTAGACGCCCCCTGCTGAATTTGACTAGAAATCCCACTATAATAAGGGTGTTCTTAGTTGATATACATAACAATTTTATTCACAATCTCATGCATGCAATCTTATATTTACGTGTACTCAAATTTTTAGTAAAAGCTTTATTTGATATAGAGTGTCTCTAACTATTACTTTATGTTTTATTTAAATCTTTTAATATAATTAATTGATTTGACTTTAAAATATGGAGTTGAAAAATAAACACTTGAAAATTTTGGTAAATGGTTTGAGTCTCCCTTGCTTTGAGTAAAAAATTGATTTGGTGTAGGTATGATCGTATGGGTAAATGGTTAAAAAAAATTTAAGTATCTTTTACTCAAATTTAAATTTGAATACACATTTAGTTATAGAATTGAAGATAAATAGGCTCATACAATTTATTGAAAATATACATATTTCATTTGAGAATGTTTATTCCCCAACCAACCTTGATTAGTGGGATTGGGAGAGAGTGAGAGAAAAAAAAAAGGACGTCAATCCTTCAAAGTGCATGCTGTTATATAAAATATAGTATATCCTAAGATATATTAGTATATTTTTTTTCATGATGAAAAAATGAAAAAAAAATCAAGTCATATACTATGATGGAACCTCATATACTATATTATTATAGCGTATGAAGACATCAAACGGGTGTATCAATGCTCTATTATATATACTTCATTGTTTATGAAAAAATATAAATGTGCGCGGTCTGCATACGGGCTGAAAACATTGCAAGACGTATCACTGAAGCGAGTTATAAAGGCTCATTAATAGCCCAAGTCAGGTTGTTCGATCGGGCGGCTCAGATCGTCTCATAGGTTTCCCAACGCGCACTCAATGAATCTGCATTATTGTCTGAACCCCATCCATCGGACGGTCCAAATCGATGGATTTCTTCATCCACAACGAATCACCAAAAGAGAGACGTTTGGAAAGATTAGACGTCCCCTCCCTCCCTCCCTCATCTTCTCCGCTACAGCCGGCCTTAACCCTAATCAACGGCTTCCCTCCTCGAATGACGATTCGAATTCAGAGAGCGAGCACGCGCGCTTGAGAGAGAGGGAGAGAGATTATTCATGTCTTCCACTTTTGTATCTTTCAAGCCGTTCTCGATCGGCTCTCACTCTGCTTCGCGGGCTCTCGCTTCTTGCACTGCTCTTCCCTCCCGCAACCTTCAATTCTCTCTGAAGAAGACCCGCCGGAGATGGCTTTCCTTCGGAGTCCGCAGTCACAGTTCTGATGGCGGTGCCCCGAACGGCAGTGGCGGCGACACAAAGCCCCCAAACGGATTCCTGGTAGTGTAGTAGTGTTGCTTTGTCGAGGCTCCATCTATTTTTTGTTTATGGAATGGTGTGCAAAATTGTTCAAGGAGGGCGGATAATTCAAGTGGAAACCTTATGGGTTGTTAATTTTAGGACATTTGGTATTGCATGCATTTGAATTTAGGTTTAGGTTTCAGATATCAGTAGTGTGAATTGGAATTTTTTTAATGTTCATTCGATTTTGATTTATGATTTCAAAGAAGTGATATGGTTACAGTAAAATGCAGTTAAATATAGTGATGGAGTGAGATTTAGATGAGGTAATTATGATCAGATGAAATGAAATTGGAACATATGAAGTTGGCCAAAATTGATGGTTTTGAGTGTAGATTGATATAATCAGTGTTCTGGTTCATAGTAGATCAATAGGGGCGATGTCCTTTGCATTACAGATGTTTGATACTTGATGGGTATATTTTCTTTTCAGAAGTTTTTTGATGTTCACGTGTGGACCCAACTGCACGGTCCATGCAGATTGTAGCCGTGGAATTTTTATTTTTTTTTTTGAAAAATGGAAAGTTCAATATTATTTTCCACAGGTCAGGTTCTAGCTAGAGTTTATCCCTCTTTCCAGGATATTAAACCCAAAATTTTTTTCCCTCTTTCCAGGATCTTTCTTTGTTTCAGCTGCACATCGTCATTTAAGTTGTTTATTTATTTATTTTTTGGATGTTATATTATGTATGAAAAATGTTGTGTTTATGCTTAAAGGTATTCTTTTATATGCCAAGCCAAAGAGCAGGAAGGAAATTCTTTTGGAATATGTCAGGAATGTTCAACCAGAAATTATGGAGTTATTTGTAAAAAGAGCACCTCCACAGGTGAGACTGATGCCTCATAAGATTTTATTATTTATTACAAAACATGTTTAATGTGTTCTCAAAGCAGCAAAAAATTGATTATGTGCCTCACAATGATGTGGTGCATGTGTATACTTGCTATCGTTTGTGGTGTTGGCATAGGGATTCGTTGATCAGCAAGCATATGTTTAACTAAAACATCTTCATCATTTCTGGAAGGTTGTTGATGCAATGCGCCAGACTGTGACAAATATGATTGGGACACTCCCCCCTCAATTCTTTGCAATAACTGTTACCACTGTAAGTCTTTACATAATTTGCCATTTTTTTAGTTCTGCCTTATAGTTTGAGTCATTATACTTCACATCAGCAAACCTTAACTCTGTCTATATATCCTTATCATACTTATGCATTTTTACTATTCATAGCCTGGATCTCTAATTATTCTACTTCTTGCGTTTTATTTTATATTAATTTATTTTGGGGTATTGGAGTCACACTACTTCAAAAATGGACCTTTATTATTCAGAATCATCTCATAAGGTATTTATTGTTATTTTGATTCCTCTTGTTTTGATATTTGGTTTCCTGATGCAGGTTGCTGAAAATCTAGCACAGCTTATGTACAGTGTTATAATGACCGGTTACATGTTCAGAAATGCACAATATCGTCTAGAATTGCAGCAGAGCTTGGAGCAGATTGCTCTCCCAGATGTTCAGGATAAAAAGGTTGTTTTTCCCTCTTGCAAGTACTCACTCAAATTTTTGCACAAAAATGTTTTGGTCTTTTATACGCTGCGTGCAGGACTTCTATGTATATATGAAAATGGACTCACTTCTGCTACATGGACTATGTAAAGTTCACTACTATTAGATTGAGAATCATTAATTATGAGTGTTCATATTTTCACAAAAAAATAAAATAAAATTAAGTTGATGTTTATACACAGGCTACATGAACTTGAAAAAACCATTTTTTTCTCACATTGTTTTTTGTATTTAATATATCTCTTATGACTCATTTTGTACAAGCAACCCGGCATTAACCAAATGAATTTGCATTTTAGAGTCTGTTGACATTCAATAGCCAATTGACATTTTGATGAAAATCATTTACTGTTCCCTGTGGTAGCAGGACGGGCAGCAGATTTCTTGAATTCATAGAATGCTATTGAAGATGTAGGAAATGGGTGTAATCTTGTCAAGTTTAGGGTATTACTGTCTCAGTTCTTTTGTCCAGGCCTCTGTCCATCTTTTCCTTGAAAAGTTAATAAATGATCTTATACAAAGAGGTAAATGTTATTTCACTCCTTATCATGAAACTCCTTTTCGTAATGTATACCTAGTATAATAGGGTTGATGGTATAACAAGAGTTCTAGACTTCTAGGAAGCTCTCTTGGTCTAGGATCCTTAATAAGTATACAATTATACAATACTCTTCCTGAACTGATAATTTTTGAGAAAGAGATGTGATAAAATCTGGGCTTGTTAGGAAAGTTCTTAACATGCACACAAATTTCATCTGCTCATCATGTTCTGTATCTATATTTAAAATTGTTATCCCTTTCACCGTATCTACTAGTAGGAGTCTTGAAATATGGATGTCTACTTGAAACTTTATCTAATTTATCATGTTAGTATACTTTAAATAAAGCCAACGCATAGAAATTTTTAGTGTCACAGGGATTGCTAGAGAGGGCATGCTTCTGGATTTCCCATTCTGCCTTATTATGAATATTGAGATCCATAAACATTTTTTTCTTTATAAATTCAGATGGCTTTTTAACTTGGTGTATATTACAGTGTCGTCTTTAATGTGCTGATTCATGTAATTGTCCCCCGTTTGTTTTTTAGGATGCACCAGACTATGCACCTGGGACACAGAAAAAAGTGAGTGGTGAAGTTATAAGATGGAATAAAATTTCTGGTACTGAGAAAATGGATGCAGGGAAGTATATTGAGTTACTTGAAGCAGAGATTGAGGAGCTGAATAAACAGTTGGGAAGGAAGACTGCAAATGGGCAAAATGAACTCTTAGAATACCTCAAATCCCTTGAGCCGCAAAATTTGAAGGTAATTACAATTTTTGTGTTCGTTGTCAATTCTGCATCTGTACTTATGTATTGCTTTATTTATTTGATTTTTACAGATAGAATTGTTCGAAGTATCATTAGAATATAATTCTCTCTTCTTATTTTTAGAGAGATCAAGTCGGTTCAAAATATACAAAATTTGCGGTTAATTGTGACAGTAACCGCTGATATAAAATTATGATGTGACTTGGCAAGTTTTTTTTTTCAAGATTATGTATTTAATTATGTTTATATATATATGTACATGCTTGTATATTTAGAGTACGCAAGAATTTTAGGCCTTTCAGTCACTGCATATGCTAGTTTCTACTATTTTTCCAACTGCTCCTTTGTATGATCAACCTGACATTTTTTTTTTGCTTTGTACTGATTTTTTGGGGCACATAGAACCACTGGATCACGTTTAAATGGAAAATATTTATGCCTTTATATATGTGTGATATTTTTTTCTTTTTTCTCAGTACGCATTTCTATTGTACTGGACCATGAAACCTCATGCAATGTTGTGGGAATAACAAATCCTGGTCAGAAGTGATGTGAAGCATGTAATTGGTTTTTTCTGCATTTACAAGTTGAACTATGAAGGTTCATTTTATGTCTTAGGCAATTTATTCTTCTCTTAAGCCATATTGTTTTAAAGATTATTCTGTACATGTAATGTTATGTCATTATATACTTGAGGATTCATGCATGCTGATTCTGAGTTTCTTGACCGATGTATGCAGGATCTAACAAGTAGTGCAGGAGAGGATGTTGTGTTAGCCATGAACACTTTTATAAAACGCCTTTTAGGAGTTTCAGATCCTGCCCAAATGAAGGTTAGAAATTTAGAATTAAGTTTGCAATCTTTTCATCATATGTTGACCATGGCTGAGACTGTTGTTTCTCTTATGTTATTAATTATTGGTCTGAAAAAAATAAATGCTTGTATCTTATCCTATATCATTTAGATAAGATATTAATATTCAAATTCAAATCTTTTTATATTTGTTGCGAACACAAATCTATTATGAATAATTTACATGTTTAAATATAGACATATTTTTGAGTGATCATGTGACATGTTAGAGAGATGCAAATATTAAAATCGAGATTTTTTTTAGTTCTCTTAAGTTGCTGCTATCCAGAGCAAACAATGAGCTTATATTTCCCTTGCACTTTAGGTGACAGCGACGGAGACCAGCGCTCCTGAGCTTGCCAAATTGTTGTACTGGTTGATGATAGTTGGCTACAGCATCCGCAACATTGAAGTGCGTTTTGACATGGATAGAGTTCTCGGTGTTCCTCCAAAGCTTGCCGAGTTGCCACCGGGGGAGAACATATAGGTGCTAATAAGAGTATTGATGACAGAATTCATGGAAGAATTTATTCACTATTGAAGCCATTCACTGGTCTGAAGCAGCCACAACAGAATGCTTTAATATATGAAGCCTCACATACACAGGTATATTTTCATCTCTTTGAATATTAATTTATCAAATGTTTGAGAAAGACGTGTACAGAACGCAAAAATGTATCGAAATTCGGAATTGATACACTTACATATCAATGTTTTGTGAGCATTCATGTCTCATGTAAAACATCTTAATCGATATTTAACATTTACAGTTGTGTAGGCTCAAATTGACTTGTTATGAAAATAAATAAGTCCCCACACATCATCATATTTAGTGATCGATCCTTCTCTTTTTTATATTTAGGTTTTAGTCCCCCAATTTAAAGGATAATTAATGAATAGGTCCTTACAGGGGCTAAAAAGTAAATTAAATAATTTATGGATAGCTCCCTCTTAGAGACTAAAAAAGAACTATCATTTATGAAAATAAATATTATGAAATTCATATACTGGAAGGGGTAAAATCATAGCTTGGGTAATGGTGGAGTTATTTTCCATTTATGGGTGATTTGAGGGGGGGGGGGAGTGAGTGAGTGATTTATATTTGAATCTCAATTAAAGTGATAATAAATTTTTCTATTAAAATGATTCCTTTTCATTTCTCAGTAATACAATAATTAACTGTTTCTCACAATGTCTTTTGACTCTTCACAGCCTAATGAAAACAAGTCAACATCTTATGATAAAGGTATGGCATACTTTGAATATTAATTTACTCGGGGTAGCAATTGTCTACCGTTTTTCAAAAAAAACTAACAACTATATTATTTGAGTCACATAATTAAATGAAGAAACTCAGTACACACAACAATGAAAACATGATCATATCGATCCATCAAATACAAGTAGTTAATTCTGCACCACCCAAAAAACAGAATAACCCGAGACCTCGTATTTGAACAATTTCTGTGAGTTCATAAAACTTTCCAATACCACCCATTCCCAGAATCCCATGACAATCAAATATGACATAAATCATCCCTGCATCCCACGCAGACAAAGTCACCCTATTGAATCATAACCCTTTAGGGTTATTTGCAGCCCTTCTTAAGGCCTCCTATCACATCCTCAAAAACCCTTCAAAAATAGTGACCAACAAGAACACTTTGCTCTTCCATGGCTCTGCTTCTTCTTCTTCCTTCTTTGTTTTTTTTTTTTTTGGCCCTTTTTTTGGGCTATTTATAGGACGAGCTTTATAACAATGGAATGACACGTGTTATTTGTTTTCGGAGTTTCCAATGTGCATGCAATCCTTCCTCTGTACAATCCGTTAAGCGTTACAATCAGTACTTGGATTTACTTACCGTTGGATTTCATGCTTTTCATTCCAAAATTAGGCTCATTTTCTTACTTGTGATTTACAGTGTCATTGCTCTATTTGGAAATAAAATGTAAAATAGAAAAGACACAGCTACTCCTTTCAACCTATTTTGGTTTAGGGTTTGTTTGTTAACCTTTCCAATTACGAGGAAGCACAAGTTTAGAGCCCTTCATTTGTGTGATATTCTTCACAGAAAATATTCCATTCTTGGTTCTCAAGAAATCAATCAGAAATCAATCTCTTTTAAAAAATTGAAAATTTCTCTTTCTTAACCAAGGTTTAGCTCTATTTTTATGAAAATTTGGGAGTAGATTTACTTATATATTTATATAAAAAAATTAAGTAAGGGTTTTCCAAAAAAAATTAAAGAATTATACTTTTTATATTTTTATTAATTAATTTATTTTTAATCATTGACAAAAAACAAGATCCTTTTTCAGAAAGAAAAAATACTGGTTCAGGGAAACAAAGATTCGATCAAATGATTAAGACTCCTCAATATGACTTCACTAATTTTCAAAAGTAAAAATATACTTGCAAACATCTGACCAAAAAAGGGTATAGAAGCACAAACAAAAATCTCCCATGATACTCTTGGTATAATGACATAGTATCTAAGCCTATCAATCGTACAGATTTGGATCAGATATGCTAATATCCATATCTTAATTTTCGGATTCGGATACGGATATCGATTTTTGGATTTGGATCCTTTCGAATACGGACTGGATACGAATATTTTTTGAATAATTGACATGTTTGAATATTAACATTAATTTGGATAATCAAGTATTATTTTAGAGAAGACATTAAAATTAAAATTAAGATTTTAAAGCTTATTATCTTTTTCAGATATCATATATTGAAATTTAATAATATTATAATATATTATCATTGTGATTAATCATACAAGATAAAAATACGAGCAATGTATAATAAATTTTTTTTTTTAATAATATATGTCAGATACAAATATTTTTTGGATCGGATAGATTGATATCCATATCCACACTCCGGATCTTCGAATATCCGATATTTTTGATTTTTCGAATACGGATTCAGATCGAATTCGGATTTTTTTCAGATAATTGACAGACTTAATAGTACCTCCTCTCTAGTAAGGGGATTTAGATTCGAATCTTATCGCTTGCTGATAGGGAAAGATTCGAGAAGAAAAACAAAAAAAAACTTAAAATGATTTTTACACTCCCATTCAACTATAAGAAAAAAAAGAGAGAGAGACTAACAGTATAACAAAAATGTCATCTTTTAATTGGGTTTTCCTTGGAGGGGAAAAGGCCTTTCCCCCATCATTTCTCTGATTTTGATATGAATAAGAGTTTTCACCAAAATAATAATAATAATAATCTCAAAGAGGAATGGAAGACAAGGAGGGAATACACTTGCTCTTCGATATTCTTGAACAAAACATGAACATCAGTAAAACTGATGACAACAAGAAGAGCCTGAAATAAGTCCTTATCTCTTGCATGCCAAGGTCAATCATTTCCACCCCCTTCACTTCCTTCCTCCCCATCAGCTCTTTGTAACTGTCTATAGGTACCCAATCACTGGTTCTGTCCAACAAGAGAGGACCCCTTTCGAATAATGAGATGAACGCTGCGGACCAATCGTTAAGTACTCTCTGAAAAAACACAGGAAAGAGAAGAGAACATCAGTTTACCATTGCATCATGGAATACAGACATTGTGTCTTGTCACGTACATTGAAGGTCGCAAGGTTGATGGGATTAAACATTCTAAAACAGTCTCTTGATGGGGCTTCCAAATCTCCATAGATCTGATGGACAGATATTCACACAACTAATAAGGATCCGTACCACATCGCAGTAGGTTATCTATTGCTAGATTTAGACTTACCTCAAAAGTAAAGGCCATTGGCACCTTAAGAGCATCATACATGTAATCAGTTGAAGTTCCATGAGCTAGGTACCTGAGAACGATCAAAGACCATAAGCACTCCATTTATTCTACAATGGGAGAATGATTAAATGTGGTGTCACTGACCCGACAGAGCCTCCACCTGAACCAACCAAACATCTGCCTCGGCAGTGGTGATGGTTCAAGTCTTCCAATATCGACTTCATTGCATTGAATGCTGATCCATTAGGTGTCGCATTCCTGTGGTCGTATGGCATGAACATAGCCTGAATCAATGGCTCTCTCAGATTCCAAAAGAAAAGACATTTGAAACATGCCAATGATAAAGTAGATGGAAAAAAGAGAAGAATGTGTCAAACACGCGTCCATCAGTGGCAAGGAGCATATAGTTTTTCATGAATGATTTTACTATATTAAAGACAGTTCAAAATCACCGAATTTCAGAATTTGCTCTGTGGCTAAGTATGTAATCGAAGTCCATTCTACTGTATGTTATCATATCCAATATGTTTGGTGTGTACATGAAACGAGGCTTTTAAGGCCTGCCCTTCCTGTTACAGAGAGTGGTAACCTCCCACCCTTACAAATGAAACAAGAAAATATAAAGGTCAAGAATGGAGAGCTTCTCATATGGAACACATATTTTCAGGATTTTTGGCTTGTAGTTCCTTATTACATTTTGTACATCCTCGCAAACTAGCTGGAGATATTACTGTCACCATACTGTGTACATTATTTAGAAGTCATATTTGCAAGATGCAGCATGGGACACCATCAAATTTATCTTGACCTCAACAACAAATAATTTACCAAATAATTGCTCTTTCCATGCAGATTGACTACATTTATCTATTACTTCAGAAAGTAACACTGGGCTCCACAAGCCAAAATAGATGTGCTACTAACAAATAACCAAAGTGATTAAAAGCAGTGGTGAATATAACATGGCTCACCTCCATCCCTGAGTGCACATTCACCCATATATGTGGATTGAAGGATGTCGAGAGTTTCTGCATTATTTGAGTTTCTGGCTCGCTAAATGGGGCAGTTCCTGGATTTTCTTCGTAGGGATCGAAGTCCTAGCATTAGAATAAGAAGTGATCAGATACATATTCACCAAAAGAAGAACTAAAATATGCTTAAGAGGGGAAAAACTCTCATATTGCACCCTAACTTTTTCTCAGAATTTAGTATTCCAAGTGAATTATAAAACTTCTGGTAACTGCTTTGGCTTATATTTAAGATGTTAATGTATATCGTTAAATGTTTTCATGATCCTGAGTTATTATTCATCTTCAAGACTGAAAATTGCAAGCATACATAATAAATTATTTGATCACTCTATACAGTGCACCGGGTTTTAAAAAAAACGACTGCTTAAATATTAACCGCTAGTAAAGAATACAAATGTGGAGTGTGTTTTTTTATGGGATTGCTGCCAACGTGGAAGTGAAACCATTCTACTTTTTTCTCTATTCCAAATATGTCCCTAGTAATTGCTTAATGAGTAATATGATTAACAGGGAGATATGTTTTCAAGGAGACATTTGGAGTTTTGGGACAGACACAAAATTTGACCTCACCTCTTCACTAATAACACTAAAAAAAACACCTTGTTTAATAGTTAAATCTGAAGGTACACACAATCTCTGTTATGAATATACCTACACAATATCATGGACCAAATGTTCTATCTCAAAGGAATAGGTTAACTCAATGTACTTTCATGAGTTAGCGACCAAGGATAACAATACATTAAGACGTTATATATAATGAGATCATTTAAGATAATCTTTCACTGTCACTCAGTTCGAGAAGAAATGTTAACAGAATGATGATATGCTACCTAAAGAATGCAAAACAAGAATTGAGGAATTAAAATTCAGTATGACCAGACCTGCTCCTTCTTGCCCCAATCTACACTCCAGTTTCGGTTGAGATCAACAGCCCTTCCTGTTGTTCAACAAAATTCTATGATCTTATATCTAAACCATAATTTTTACTGATATTTCAACAAACAACAATCAAATAAATACCATTTCTCCTTTCACAAGGATCTCCTGCTTCAACAAGTCTGCGACCATTCAAATTTTCCATAGGCACCACCTACCAATCACTCAAGTTAATTATTTTGTCAACGAAAATTACAGAAAGAATGTTGGATGCCATTCATATAACCATCTAATCAGAATAGTATAGCAGATTGACAGAAAGAAGCATAATACTCACATACCTTTATCACGAGATTTTCTAATGTCTTGTCAAGGGAACTGAGATCCATGTTAGGCAACATTTTCTCTTTGCTTATGACAGACAGGAGATGCAAAGCAACCTCAGAAGTGATAAGCTCCCTCCCATGTTGACCGAAACTCTGGAAGACAAGCAATTACACCAGCTATTGAATCCCTGAATCAATCAGTTCAATATATCCATAAAGTTGCCATACATTATGATCATAATCATGTTATCACTAAATATTTGGTTTTGAACTTGTAAAATAAAAGGAACAAAAATGTCTTATGTCTTACAATTAAAAGACATTCATTTCAACATAATTCCCCAGATAAAGAAAACAATAATACAACTTACAATGAGTATTCTTGATTTCAATTTTTCATCTAATCCTCTCTTGGGATTATTGTAAGTAATTACTGATATTGCTGCCGAATAATCATTATCTACTGCTCTCATTGTCTCCATCTGTTGCACACATATATTGTCATCAAGACATCAAGAATTCAGAATTTGCAAACTCAACAACTGATGAGATTTTAAGAAGGCATTAAAAAACACAAACTGCTTACGGTAAATACATCCGGGTGACGATCCACCAGAGCTTTCACATCTTTAATTAAATTATCACTGCGATCTCAAATGATGAACCAAATTAAACCATATTTTTACACTCTAAAGAAAAGAATCCAAAATTTAACAAAATAATCAATCTTGATATATAATTAAACAAAGACCCAGTTTATTCATTGCTTCAAATCCACTAACAAATCGAAATCCGAAACAGAACCATCTTGGGGGCAAAAAAGTTGCAATTTTTTTTTGTAATTGAAAACCCAAATTAAACATCTCTTATAATCCAACAACAAGTAAAGAAAATAACAAACCCAATTGAAAAGATTCAATCTTTTCCCTCAAAAAGTGAAAATCGAGTCACCAAAAACAAAGATGTGGGAATTGTATCTTGAACGGCAAAACCTCTTGAAATCCAACAAGTAAAGGAAATAAAACACCCAATTGAAAAGATTCAATTTTTTTCCCACGAGAAAGTGAAGAAGGTATTAAAGAGTCACCGAAAACAAAGATGTGGGAATTACATACCTTGAACGGTAGAGATCGAGCCTGATCGGAGTTATATGATGGTCCGAGAACTTTCTGCCATTAACGACCCACCATAATTGCAGAGAATAGATGACGAAGAAGGAGAGAAAAGGAGAGCCCATTTAAAGTGCATATAAATCTCTCCCTCTCCTCCCTCTCCCTCTCTCAGTGGTTGTTAACTTGTTATATTCCAACTTTGCATTGCCCACCTTAACACACACGGCGAAGAATGTGAAGCTCTGATGTACAACGGCCTCTCTCTCTCTCTACTTTATGAGTTTTTTTCAAGGGAAAAGGTTTAATAAGAAAAAAAAATTAATTCAATTTTTATTTAAAACTAAATAAAAAAAAGGACAAATCAACCTTTGGACTTTGGAGTTGCTGGCATAATGGGGGTATTTGTTACAACTTTGATTGGAAAATAATGGCTATCCGCCGATGCTCTGTCTGTCATTTGTTTTAAAATCACGTAATTTTTTTTAAGGTTTTTTAATTTTCAATCTCCGTAAACATAATTATTTAATGATCAATCTCTCATTTTTTTATATTTTAATTTTAATTCTCGACCTAAATGATATATTCTTTTTTAATTCCTCCTAAAGACTAAAAACAAAACAAAAAAATTTAGGTATAGGTATCTCAAGGACTAAAAAAAAATATATCCTTTAAATCTCGAGATTAAAATTAAAATATGAAGAATTGATGAATCGATCACTAAATCTTATGATTTATGGAGACTTAAAAATAAAAATATCTTTTTTTTTTATTGAAATAAATGTTTTGTTATATAAAATAATATATATATATATATATATTTTCATAAAAAAAAAATATATATTGATATACAATAACACATATAAAAAAATAAAATTTTATTCTATACAAAATAATAGAATTTCATACAATATAAATAGCGCAGTTCATAGAGTATGAGACTGCAGATATAACTATAAAATAAATTGAGTATATTAATATTTTTTATCGTTTAACTTGATGGTTCTGATAAAATCTAGTGCATTAATACTAGTATAATCGCACCACCTGTAAATTAGGATATCATTGTATGCGATGTAAGAATTTTACAAAGTTTTGCATGATGTATAATATGACAAATACCATTGACTCATCTTTCAGATTGTTACTTTTAAGTTATTTGTTTATCTTAAAAATCTTTTAATAAGTTTTAAAAAACATGCTTTACTTTAAACTAAAAAAATATAATACCCCCAATAAGTATGAACAGACACACATTCCAAAGTCCAAACAAGTGCCATTGTAACGATATAAAATGAATATGATAAAAATTAAAAGTAAAAATTGAGTCGCTGAATCAACATTTTATTTTATTCTTATTATTCACATATATAATAATTTTGAAAATTAAAATGGGATTAAAATTGACTTAGGTAGCGTTTGAAAACACAGTTTGAAAAATAGTTTTTAATTTTGAAACTTTATGCACACCTTTTGAGAGTGTAATGATAATGATTTGAGAGTGTAATGATGATGGCTGCTTTATAAAACACAGATTTTGATATACAGTTTAGAGATAAAATCTAGTAATAATGATGTATTTAAGTTTACCTGTTTGATAACAACTTTTAACTTTTAGCTTTTAAATGATGATGTATTTGAATTGATGTGACTCAAAAAGCTAAAAGCTGTTTTTAAGATTTGTTGTTAAACATGTCTTAGACATTTGTTTCTACGTTTTTTTATGGTCATCTTTATCGTGTCAATAAAAGTTCATTAAAAATTACATGTGGCTTTTAAAATGCAACGCACTCATGTATGGGTGGTTTTTTTTATATGTTTTATTTTTATTTTATTTAAAATGAAAGACTGATGCATTAAAAATATATTAAGGAACAAAAGTGTTAATGGGGTTCGGATTCTCTGTTTCCCATGAGAACAGAAAACATAATTTTCATCTAATAAATGAACGTCACCTGTACAATCAAGCAGATGTTAAAAACTTCATCCACTGTGTTTATGCCACCGTTGAAAACCTTACACGACGTCAAAAACTAAACAAGTCGTCAAAAAAAAATTAAACATTGCATTATAGTCTCTGTATAATGAAATAATCACAAATAAGTCCTCTATAATGAATCACACTTGAGCCCAAATAAAGGGGGGGGGGGGGACTTTATTCACGTGTACCCAAATAACAAGAAAAAAAAAATATCAATTTCTTGTTTAATGTTTAAATTTTGATAATTAAATATAAGTTTTTTTTATCTTTTTTATATTTGCATATGAAAAAGATGATTTAATAGAAGGAGAAAAAAGGTTTATGAAGGAAATATGAAAAAAACATTAACTTTTATATAAAATTGAATCCTACTTTATATGTTTTGTGCAAAATTTATTATAGTTGTTTTTTTTAAGTATTTGCAAGATAACAATTGAATTTGACAAATTTGTTCTAACAAGAAAAAAATGAGAATGGAATTGGAGTTTAATGATTCTCTAAATGATCAGAGTGGTGAATTAGAATTAAACAGTAATGTGAACTATTATAGTAAAAAAATCCATTTGAATCATTCTATTAATACTTTGATCGAAGAAATAGAATTAAATGTTTCTAACGAAGATGTTGAAGATGCAAGAAGGGTGCCAATAATTGATATGTAATTTGATGATGAAAAATTGATATGAAAAAATCCATTTGAATCCTTCTTATGCTTGGGTCCTTGGCTTATTCTTCTTTATCCTTTCTCTACTTTTGGACTCCTTGTAACTGTTTCGTCAAGTTATAAAAAGTCTAACTTCCCTTAAAAAAAATTTGATGATGAAGAGATGGTATATCAATTCTATAATAAGTATGCTGAAAAATTAGGTATTAGTATTCAAAAATCAAGCGTCAAATGTAACTTTGAAAATGTTGTTCCAAATCGAAAATTTGTTCGTTCAAAGCATGATTTTCGTGAGAACAAGAAATGAGATAAAGTGGTGAAAAAAACCACATTTAGAAACAAGAACCGGTTGAAATGCGTTGGTGTCTATCAAAATTATATATACAAAGCGGTATCATGTTAGTGGATTTGAAGATAATCATAACTGTAATCTTACAACTCCAAGCAAAACCTACATGTTGATCGAGATCACATAGGAGGTTGTATGACTGACTTAATGTTATTAATTAAATTTGATGGTGGTTTTTTATGATTTAATTTGGTTTGTAATATAATTGTGTGGATATTGTTTGAAGCTCATCTAGACTTTTATTTAATTTTTTGAAAAAAAATAATTTCTTTTCAATGAATAGTGTGGTTGCTGGATGTGCCTCCAAGTAGTCCGTGACTTGGTTGTGGTCGGGGAATTCGTCTGTCACGTCGGGCGGCCATGGAAAATCAGAGAAGCTGTAGCCCTCTCTGGGTGTTTGGAGCCTGGTGGACTCGATTGTGTGAGCCCAAATGCCTCCGATGGCTCGGTCGGCTTCGAAGACGATCGGGCGATAGCCCTTCTCTAAGGCGTACTTGCACGCCAAGAGACCACTCATGCCGGCTCCTACAATGCCCACTGTCTTCTCCATTAGAAATGTTTGTTGTGTTTGTGTTGGGAGGATTGAGTGATCGTGCCCATGGCATTAAGTAGTGAACGATGTCCAACTGTATCATTAATTTTTATTTGAGGGGGGGGGGGGGTCCTTGTATTTTAGTTGATTCGGCGTACTCAGCTTGTTGTCTTTAATTATAAAAATGATGGAGAGTCTTTGACTTTGAATCAATAACATTCAGCCTGTCACATGTCACCTATCTTACATGTTAGTCAATATCATTTTTGACAGATATATCTTTTTACTTTGCCTTTTTGTCGTAGTTATATCCAATGCTGCAGTGAACTCAAGAACAAGATCATTAACTATCAATAAATTAAATACAAATATATATAATAATTAAAAACAATATTGTATGCAGTTCTCTAAAAGTGTGATCATTGAGTTATTTAAAAATGATTTTGATTTAAATATAATTCAATTTCATGCAAATGTATAATCTCTAAAAATACCCAAACACGTTTTTATAAGCAACATGTGTAGCTCAAGTTTTCATAATGGATAATGTTACATCCAGTCCATTTTTCAGTCCTAGATCCAGCCTATAAGTGGTTTGAATTTTTTAAAAGTAAATATATTTTTATAAACAATAAAGCATATATTTCAATAAATTGTATAAATGTATTTATAGAAAATCTGAAAAAAAAAAATTATCGAAACATATACCTTGTTCAAGTGAGTATATGATCTGATAATTTTCTATTGAGATGTGTAAGATTAAAAGTAGGGCTGCAATAAGAACGGTGTAACAACACTCTTTCTTAATCATTTGAGGATAAGCAACACTCTTTCTTAATCATTTGAGGATAAGCACTGATACAATGTGATAGTATTGATCGGCAAAAGTTGATGGAGTCAAAAAGTGAAGTTATTGCAAGTCAAGTGCACAGTTACATGAATTGCCATCTTTATAAATTCCTGATAGGGATCATTCATTGCTCAGATCGGCGGTTGATGGATTCTATCCAAATAATCCAAATTCCCCATTAGGACCGTGGGCCAGCCCAATCAATCAATCCACCTGTTTTTATAGGTAGGGGCACAGATACACTCAAATTATTTTACAGTTCCATATATTACAAAATAATATAGTATATATTGTGTTATTATATTATATATGGTTCTGTTATATTATATGACGCTAATTTTTTTTATTTTTTCAACATGAAAAAAAACATTAATATAACTCAATACATACTTCGTTTCATAACAACATGTACTTCAAATAGAGAGTGTATATTTTTTTTTAAAAAAAAAATAGTATGAATTACAATTGGGACTGCAACGAAAGCTGTACGTATTATTTTCCTCCTGTCTCATATGCGCGCTGATTGTTAAGAGTGGAAGAGATTGCGCGGTATCACGGTGGTCCTCTAACATTGTAATGTTGATCCATGGCATGCATTACGATTTTAAAATTAGTGCTTCACCCTTATGTTAAGTTAACTAGTTGAAGCATGACATTTTATCATAACATAATGAATATAATTATTATTAACCAACAGTATGCATATAAAAGATTTGAAAACAATACTTTTGAAAAGCTAAATTGATTATAATAATCTCGAACGTTTCCATACCACGTATCAATAGCACAGAGAGAGAGACCTAAAAAACCACCGTTGAAGAGAATACAACATCACGGCATGCACTCTCACGCATGCGCGCGCGCGCGCGAGACCACACATCCGCGCATACACAAACGCATACCAAATGAGAAAAAAACAAACAAAACAAAACGAAATGTTTCTCCACAGTTTGTGTCAAGCATCGCAACCTTCCCAACAACACGCGCCGGACGCATTCACATCGTCGAGGGTTCGGCGTAATCGGCGGGTCCGTACGGCGAGAACCAGTCGGCGAGGAACCCCTTCTTCCTGTTATGACTCCACCCTATGTCCTTGCAGAGCTTGTCGTTGAACCATAAATGGAGAGTCCCCACGCACGACCACCTGCAGCCGTCGCCGGCGTACCGCCTTATGTAGCGCTCCCATTTCGCCACCTCCGCTTCCATGCTCTTCACGCTCGGCAGCTTGAACCCCCCGCCGAGGAGGTGCGACAGCCACTTGCACCTCATCTCCGCCGGGAACAGGCTCGACGGGCTCTCCAGGAACCCGATGATTGCCAATTGTGGAATTCGAGGGTGGATACACTCCCTGGTTGTTAGGCAAGAAAAGAAAAATGTCACGCGTCTCATTTTCGATCTCATAAATAATTAGTTTTGTTTTTATTTTTCTGAATATCATGTACTCATGTAATAAAGTTTATAAAAAGATGAAATATATGTTTTAATAAATTAAATGATATCAGATATACAAAATGTGAAAAACTTTCTATGAAATTCACTTGTGCAACGACTTTATTGCTGGAGCTAAAAGCGACATTATGGAATGGGATGGAATCCATGTTCACATAATTTATTTTTATATTTTACAATCACAAATTTTTTTAAAACTTCATGAAAATTAATTCTAATAAAATTATAAAAATATATAACAAAAAAACATATATCTTTAAAATAATTGCAAAACATAAAAGGAAAATAATATAACTTCTTTAAAAATTAAATAATAAATAAATAAATTCTACTAAAATAACAACATAATAAATAAATAAATAAAGGACGATCTAAAAATAAGAAATAGATAACTTTTAAAACTAAAATAAAATAAAAAATATAATATCCAAATAAAATATGAATTTTCTTTTTTAGATCCAGGGGCTTTAATTTCGGTGAAACTGAATATGATGCAAAGAGGCTGGGGTTGACCTTGACAAGTACTTTGTATAAGGTCCTATTTGGATATGTGTTTAAGTAAATTATATGTTTGAAAAGCTAAAAATTCTCAGGACGTGGGTCAAAACACATATTTAATGTTTAGTTTTTCAAACCACTATCTTCTTTTTTTGTGTTAAAAAATTTTGTAATTGAAAAACTAATAAAACAAAATTTTTCAAAAATTGAATTTGAAATTTAAGATTCTAATAATCTCAACGTTTCAATCGCACATCTAAATACACTATAAGTACCTGTACAAAGGAATGACCGCGGTTGATGTCCCCATCAACGTCTTCTGAAAGGTGGTCGATTTGAAGATGTCCCTGAGCTTCTGATCTCCCTTGTATCCGGTGGCAAAGATCACGAGGTCCGCTTCGATTGGCGCCTCCTCTCCGTCGACGATCATGCCCTTCTCGCAGAACTTGAATCCCTTGGACCTCTTCAAAACGATGCTCCCCTCCTCGACCATGTCGTAGAAGTTATTCGGCAGCATCGGAGTTCGGCAGGCCGAGGCCGCCTCGGAGAAGCTCTGGTCAGGCACCATATCGTATTTCTTCAGTGGAAACTTCCAGCGGAGGTGGCTCTCCATGACTTTGGAGAACATCCATTTCTAAATAACAACAGGGATTCAATTCATTAGTTTATGAAAATTAAATAAAGGTATGTTTGGAAGAGAAATAACATTAGAATAGGCTTGATTAAATTGAATAAATTGTCTAACATATCAAAGATAGTTGAAAATAAATTGGTATTGTTAATCCAGCCTCTCTTTTAAATAGACTTATTCTATTATTTGATCTATCAACGTGTCAAATCATTTTATTACTTTTTATAAATTAGAGATACATTCAAATTATTTTTTTATATTTTATAAATTTGTATTCATATCTTATTTTAATAAATTAAATAAAAAATAATAATTATATTATTATATTTTATAATGAAAAAAACTAAAAACAAATAAACAACAGAAATAATTTATTCTACTAATCTTATGAAATAATATTTATATCATAATGGCTTTTATCATAATTCTAATCAGGGCCTAAAAGATTGATGGAAGTAACAAGGCATGT
Organism: Acorus gramineus; assembly: GCA_030737835.1. NCBI lineage: Eukaryota > Viridiplantae > Streptophyta > Magnoliopsida > Acorales > Acoraceae > Acorus > Acorus gramineus. Next base: position 13,329,991 of record CM060856.1, on the reverse strand, counting down.
ATGTACGCTACAATGAATTAGGACAAGCTAAAATATTTTAAAAACTATTTAAAGTAATATCACTCATTAGCTGTCGAGGAGTGAACTTAAAAATGTAACATTAATTGATCGATTAATGAGGAATTTGAAATTCGATTGAACAGTTAGACTGACATCTATAAAGTCAATAGAAGCCTAGTAGTCATGTTGTAAGTCAACGTACTCACGTGTTGTTATTAAATGTCCTTTCTGGAATGTTTTTTCCTTTTTAAGAAAACAAAAATCAATAACAATTTATTTCTTCCAAACCAATAAGAAAATCAAATTGGGTCAATTTTTTTTAATTAGAAACACTCGATTAAAGATCTCTATATGATCTCTCTGACTTTAGTAATAATTTGATCATACTTCTATATTTCAGAATTAATATTAATTTTTTAGTTTAACATGAATTACTCACACGTTTTAGGTTCATTGTTACATATTTAAAATGATGAAAACATATTAAAATATAAATCATTTCCTAAAAGTGAGGAGTTTAATTAAGTAAATATATATAGATTGAAAATCCAAACCAAATCTTCACGTCCCTGTCTTTTGAAAACCCCAACAAAAAGGGATACTCGTTATCAATACGAATCAAGTCTTCAAAAAATTAATTAGGGTCTAATTCAAAACAAATAAAATAAAAACTTGACGTTTTAACACTCCTCTACTAAAAAAATAAACTAAAAAATCATGCATGATAAGACTGTTGAAGAAAAGATTTTGCACTATATATGGTGTAAAAAGAAAGAAAATGGTAAAAATGATTAATTTCTTATTCAACAATTTATTAATAAGTCCCCAGGTAGACTTGTATTTATTTTATTGATAAATTTTGTATTGCAGTCCATAGTTTCTTAAGCTCATTTCATATTTCATAAAAAAAAAAAAAAGTTTTTTTTATAAAAATCTGTTTTGTTGACTTTAACACATAAAAATTAAAATTTAAAGCTCAAAACAAAAAGTCAAGAATATCCATGTAGAGACTATTAATACATGAAAACTGATTTGGAAAAGACCATAAATGATTTTTGTTACATGCAAAAGTTTTATATGGGGGCAATTTGCATAAATAGCATTACTGGAATAAATATTTGCAAAACTAGCACTTCTATGTGAATATTAGCAAAAAATAGCACTAGACCTGGTCAACATTTTTTTTTAACACGGGGAGGCGCTGTATATATACTTCTTTGTTTTTTTTGTTTTTTAAAAAGAGACATCATCTTCTTTTTTTTTTAACACTGGAGGGCTATATATATATAGCGCCTCCTTAAAATATTTTAAGTTGGGATCACTTTCTCTCTCCTTTGATTAAATATTAATGGCTGAAATTTTTTATATTAAATTTTAATGGCTCGGAAGATTGGTTGAAAAGGCCCATCCTTAAAAATCTTCCTTGATTTTTTCTTTTTCAACTGAGTATATTTTAAACAAAAAAACTCAATTCATGATTTTCTCAAATCTTCCTTGATTTTCTCTTTTCTTAATTTAAAAAAATGAAATCCTAGCCATTAAAATTTAATATAAAAAAATATCAACCATTAATATTTAATGAAAGAAGAAGTGATCACAACTGAAAACAAATGAAGCTTCATATATATATGTAGTTTAAAAAAATATGATACTCTTTTAAAAAAAATAAAAAACAAAGGAGACGCCATATATATATGGCGCTTCCAATGTTTAAAAAAAAATGGTTAACTTTGACCAGTGCTACTTTTTACAAATATTCAATTTTCAATGCTATTTTTGTTAATATTCGATTTCTAGATGCTATTTTTGTTAATTACCCTTTTACATGGAAACAAGCAGATATTTTTTATATTTACTAATAACGATAAATTTTATATTTATTATGTCCTCTTGTGTCACATAAGATATGGATAAGAGAGGGAAGTCTCACTAGAGGAGAAGCTAGTGTGGCAAGCAGAGAGAGCATTTTCCCTTCCCCGGGCTTGTGCACGAATAGCTCCGAAAACCGACTCAGATAGAACATCTTAACAGACACTCCCATAGCTTTATAGTTTGGTACAAACCAACTTGGGGTCCTGCATATCATCGTGCATGGCTTCTCCACTCCTGCATGTCATTAAACAAATTAAACTCTACATCATAAACAACAACAATCACAACAACAACTAAGATCCCGTTTCTTTTAGCGGTTGAAAACTTAAGAATCTCATAGTTTGAACTGCACATTCAAACGCAGCCAAACAACTGCTATTACTATATACCATTAGCTCTCGCACACTCCACGGCGATATCCAACGCCGATTTCTGAAACCCAACGACGGTCACTCGCTTCCCCTTTATGAACCTTGCCGCGCTCGCATCGTCCATGTTCGAGTAGTCCATGGCATGCATGACATCCCCACCGAACATCTCCGGTCCTTCCTTCACTGGGAAGTCCGGCACGTTCGGGACTCCACTGAAGTGTCCCACGCATAGTATAACAAACCCCACTTCATATATCTGTATAATTCAACCCATGCATGCATGCAAAGCCTTAATTAATCAAATATAATTCATCGAATATAAAGAAACCTTAATTAATGTTTACCTCAACTGATCCTAGATTGGTATCCTGGACTCTGATCTGCCACCACCCAGTAGGGTTCAAGGCCTCGCCGGTCCCCGACCAGAGGTCCCAAGAGAGAATCTTATCCTCCGAGATGCCGACGTAGTCGATGTCGAGGACTCTTTTGTTGAATTTGATGTGCCGCTTAAGGTCAAAGCGGCGCGTGTAGGCCTCCAAGTAGTCCATGACTTGGTAGTGGTCGGGGAATTCGTCGGTCACGTCGGGCGGCCATGGAAAATCAGAGAAGCTGTAGCCCTCTCTGGGTGTTTGGAGCCTGGTGGACTCGATTGTGTGAGCCCAAATGCCTCCGATGGCTCGGTCGGCTTCGAAGACGATCGTGCGATAGCCCTTCTCTAAGGCGTACTTGCACGCCAAGAGACCACTCATGCCGGCTCCTACAATGCCCACTGTCTTCTCCATTAGAAATGTTTGTTGTGTTTGTGTTGGGAGGATTGAGTGATCGTGCCCATGGCATTAAGTAGTGAACGATGTCCAACTGTATCATTAATTTTTATGTGAGGGGGTCCTTGTATTTTAGTTGATTCGGCGTACTCAGCTTGTTGTCTTTAATTATAAAAATGATGGAGAGTCTTTGACTTTGAATCAATAACTATTCGTCAAAATAGATTGTCAGAAGTGGTGGAAGTTCATTTGCTATTAATGGACTTGCATCTGTGTTGATAAATGGTTCGAGTATATAGAGGAGGTGATGATCGTATCTGATGGTAACGCTGTTTTTTAATTGGGTTTTATCAGGCAAAAATAAAACAGTTGTAAGATTGCGTTGGCAGAGGTATATTGGATTTAGATTTTTAATTACTGTACTCGTGCATTCATTCATGTTCATCATATCTTTCCAATTACAGTTTATAAAGAGACTAATACCAGGTGTCATACAAGAGTGTATTTATAATATGAGATCTAATATATGTTGGATCTCATAACCAAAATGATTATAAAACTCATACATTAAACATACGAAGTGTTACGGTGTTAATTATTTATCGAGATCTAACATACACTGATAACATCCAGCCTGTCACATGTCACCTATCTTACATGTTAGTCAATATAATTTTTGACCGATATATCTTTTTACTTTGCCTTTTTGTCGTAGTTATATCCAATGCTGCAGTGAACTCAAGAACAAGATCATTAACTATCAATAAATTAAATACAAATATATATAATAATTAAAAACAATATTGTATGCAGTTCTCTCCGTTTGCATGTGTTTTTCATTGGTAAGTTAAAATGATCATGAGTTATTCTGTTTATTCATGAACAATTATATATAATCATGTTCTAATAAAAATATAAGTGTTGTTATATGCCGTCCATATATTTTTATAATCTCTTTAGGTGACATATATACCTCGTTAAAATTTTTAAAATTTACTAAAAATGGATTCATTCAATTTCTTATAGACTGATATACATTTTTCATCAAATCATATATTTAAATTGATAAAAATTATTATTTTAAAAAATTAAAACATATATATACATACTATCCTGCTAACATTATTCTAAAATTAAACACGGAAGAAAAAAAAAATCTCAACAGATAAATAGTAATAACAAAACATTTAATGCTTATGTATTCTTGTGTAACTGTGTTTTTCAACCCGGATAACGCAACCAAACGGGAAGGTTAGATAAAGACATCATAGTCAATCAACCATTAAATTGAGCTACTTAGAGAGTGAGTGAAGTCATAATAACCATTGACAGGCCAGCATGCACAAGCACACACACATACTCATCTCTACAAAGGCACGCATGCAGGAATGATGCATGCATATTAATGAAAAGTTGATGAACAAAGCATGCAGACAAGTAGAACAACTAGTTTGGAATTAGTTGGTCCTGTGCATTAAATGAAGGTTGTCTATATCTCTCTTTAGATGTGAACTTTCATAAATGGAGTCAACAAATAATTATGATTTCTTTTTTTGGGTGGATAAGAACGTTTTCAGACATTCAGCTGAACTGCTAGTTGCAAATGATTGTAGAAGATTACATGTTAAACAAGTGCAACCATCGTGTCTCTGTTAACAGTGACGAAGCCATGATTTTTTTTAAGGAGGGGCCTAACGTGATTTATATAAATATTTTTAAAGTTATATTATTATGTTTTTTTTTCAATTTCAAGAGCATAGTTTAAAAAATGAATATGTATAAAATAAAATAAAAATACTCTAAAATATATATTTAAATAAGTTTAAAAGATAATTATCAAATTTTAAAACGATTTATCAAATTTCATATCGATGATTTAAAAAGAATATGTCTAGATCTAAATTTAAAAAGCAATATATACATTTAAATTTGACCACAACGATGTTTCATATTCCAAAAATGTTGAATGATTTGATTATTTTAGATATTTACACAAATATTTTAAATTTTAAATAAATCAATAACAATACAATAAGTTAAAAGAAAAATTATATACCTTCGAAATGTTGATGGATGAGATAAGAGGATTATTAATTGCAGATTTTGAATTGTGTGATGGTTAATAGAACAAAAAGTAAAAATTAAAAAAAAATTTAGAGATGAGGATTGATATTAGGAACAATTGAGATACAAAAAAAAAAAGATTAAAAAATTTATTTATTTCAAGATGGGCACCCGGGTGGGGACGTTGAGGAGTGGGGTCCATGCCTCCATGGCTGTGTGTAGGATATGGATATTGAAGGAGGCTTGGAGGTTAATGAAAATATAAAATCAAAATAGACTTTTGTTTTATGTAGGAGTGAGGGTTAATTAAAAGAAAAGGGTAAGAGTTTATAAAATAAAAAGATTTAAAAATAAATAAAAAAAATTCAGGGTCCTGTTCCCCCTTGACCCAGCGTGACGCCGCCACTGCCTGTTAGACATATATATATATATATATATATATTGAAATGATAAGATGCGATCATCATACCCTCTTCCTTAGGTGTGGTCACCATGTCATTACCATCCGATTAAATGAATTTTAATCAGACGGTTAAAATAATCACCCCATGAAATCACATATATCCCTATGAATCATGATCTCTCTTTTTTCTCCACATGATCTTCCCTTTTATCTCTTGTGATTCTTTTATGGACCATTTTCTCACTATTTGATTAAATGCACCATTTTTGTATGGTGATTAGAAGGTGACCGCATATTAAAAAGGGGTATGGTGTCCACACCGTATCACCTATACATATATATATACAACAATACCTTCTGTAAGGTTTAAGATTATGAAAGTGATGATGCTTGGGCATTGTTAATGGGCTAACTTCAAGGACACTCCCCCTCATCCGCATGTAGTCCATTGTACCCTTAGCACCCTTTTGTCCAACACCGTGTAATGTCGGATAAGGCTTCATATTCTACCTGGATAAATTAGCATAAGCTCTAATAGTAATTCAAGTGAGAGGGATTCAAATAATCTATCTTAAATAATATAATTTTATCTCACTTAATTAACACTTTAACATTCATTCCTAACATACCATATCTAACACATATCAAAAGAACAAGCAACCACTAGAATTATAATTTAAAAAGTTGAAGAACAAAAATCTATGTTTCTCCTTTCGAACCCGCGGGGGATGGAAGAAGCCACTTTGCTAACAGCCGTCAATTCTGATCTTCCTCTCTCCCTCTGTGTGATCGGCACTTAGTGTTCCGAAGCAGCGAATTATCCATCCCTTAATCCATTAATAAAGTCTTAGACAAATCAAAAAGTGATTTTTTGTAATAAAAAAACAATGAAACACCATTTTTATTTTTTTAAAAAAGGATTTTGTATACTTTTTTTCAATATATTAATGTAAATAAAAATTAAAAAAAAAACAAACAAACAATAGCTTACTTTGTCGCATAAATAATGATGTGACTACCGGCTATGAATAACACTCTTAACAATGAAAGGACACTCTTAACAATGAAAGGATCCTTGATAAGTATAACTTTTTTAAAGGATCATATATTTCAGCAAAATTGATATATTCAAATAGCCAAATTGTGCATTTTACAACATAAATCATGAATCCACTGATGTTGTCATAGATTTTCTTTTTCCTTACATAACAGGTCTGATGCCGCAGAATTTCACATTGTTTTGATACGAACACCAAATTTGGACGCGCTATGTCCATGTTTGGTTCAAAAGTAGATCTAGAATAAGTTAGAATTAGTCAAAATAGTTTTATTATTGATGTTTGAATATTTATAATAAATGAGAATCTGTTTGCTATAATTAACTGGTATATGGATTTCAGTCAACTCCTGGAATTAAGTTATTCCAGGTTATTCAACCTAAAAGAATACGTGAGTCTATTATAAAATCAACTATTATATCTTATAAATCAATTGTCATCATTTTTCCATATTTTATAAATCATTATCCACACTTTATTCATATTTTATTCAAACAATAAAAACTTTATTATTAGGTTTCCTAATGAGAATAATTCAAACAACAACCAAATAAAAAATTATTTTATCCTTATTTATATTATAATAATCCTAATAATAATGATTTTTAGACCCCAACTAATAGGCCTCTCATCCCAAGCCCATGAGATGGCAAGGTTGAAATTTCTCATTTACTCTTAATTGTCATATATGCAATTAATGTGATAACCAATCTCTTATTTGATGGAGGCGGTTACGATTTCATCATATTTTGTTGTTCTTTCTTTTTTTTAAAAAAATCAACAATGTACATAAGATACCTCTGACGATTGTATCTGTATTTAAAATTTTTTAGATATATCTGTATCTAAAAAAATTAATATAGAACTACATCCAAATCTGTATCTGAAAAAAACTAATATATTCATCTGTATTTGTAACTATATCTGAAAAAATGTGGAGGTATAAGTTGGATGAGGTGGAGGCCGGAGGAGGGGTAAGATGAGGAGGCCAGCCGGAATAGATTTTTGAAATGGCGGATGACATAGGAGGGTAAAAATTGAATTTTTCAAAAGATAAAGTTTGTATTGGGAGGTGGTTATACATTACCGATCAATGAGGGATTGTTTTTTTTTTAATGAAAAATTTAAATTTAAAGAAAGGGTGGTATTGTCTTTGCAGTTTTTACCATTTTAAAAAGTCAGACGGAGAGAGATAATGACATCTATTGAGGCTTCTGAACGGATCTTAAATTTTGGGGCCTATGTAGCAGGACTGTAATCGTAAACCTCATAATAACTTAATTCTCGAACCAAACATGGGTTATATATTTACAAATTGAGCAATGATACACTCAATCAGTTTTATAGCCTATTTTACAGCCCCATATACTATGATAATGTAATATATTTTGCGCTATCATAATGTATATGTGTATGATATTCTATCATAATATATAGCATAAAAGATTTTATTGTGAAAAAAAAATACTAATATATCTCAATATATATTTTATTTCATATAACTACATGTATATCAATAAAAGAGAGGATAATTTAAAAAAAACAAAAAAACCATATAAACCGAAATTGACACTGCACATGGGGTTTGACATATCAATTCCCTTATAAATTACACGTTCTGGAATTCTAACAAAAAAGGCCCTTCTTGGATTTGTTTACTGCAAACACGTTATAAGATCTGTTTTGCTTGTTTGCTGTTCTCAACCAATTTTTTGTCTGGAAAATAAATACCAGCGAATACATTACGAAATTAGGAGTGCCAACTTGGGCAGGTACCTCACGTGACCCAACTCAACTTGGATATGAGTTTTTAGAAGTCCAAACTGATTTTGATCTGAGCAAATTCAATTCCAATTCGGATTAGGTTTGAGTTGAGCGATAGGTTTACTCGGACATTACATGTGTGACATGATCTCATAATAGTCTTTGTTTTTACATTAAAATATACCACATATTGTTAATTTCTTCTTTATCTCTCATCTTCAAGAGTGGGTAAAACCACCAAAGCAATTGTTTAGACCCCATTCATATAGGGCCCTAGATCAATTGATCAATGAAATTTAAAAAAATAAACAGTAAGATGCGTCACTTTCTGTGATAAAAAAGAGTGAATTAGCCCCTCTGAATATACTTTTTAATATCTCTAAATCAAGGCTAAAATTATTTCCCTCTCCGAATCTCTCTTACTATAATAACAATAGGCATTTCAATTTTAATATTTTCTCTCTGTCTCTCTCTCCCTCACTCTCAAAATTTTTTTTTTCACTCTCATCTATTTTTATCTTGGTTGAACAATATAATGTTTAAACCTTATTTTTAATGTATTTTTCTGATTTTTATAATTTTCTTATCCATTAAAAAATTATTGTTTTATTGTTTTTTATTAAATGCATATGATAATGTAGAATATTTTAATTTAAATAATTGTATAATATCATGTATCTATTTTCTAATAATTGTAGCTTAAATTAAATGATGTATAATATTCAAACAATCTAGATTTTTTGTAAAAATATTTGAGTTTGTAAAAATATTTGAGGCCCCGATTTAAAAGCTCGCTTAGGCCTAACAAAAAAATTCAATTCTCAAGACCGACTCTACTCACCCTCTAATTTTATCTTTATTATTTCATCCGCCGAATCTCTAACTAGTTTTTATTATGCCTATTTGTGGAACTCAAATTGTTTAGTAAAACACATTTTTGAATATCAAACTAAGCTCGATGGATCGAGTTTGGATGGACAAAATGGATCTCTGTGCTTAAGAATCGGTTGGGTTAGGTCGAGGTTGGTATTTTCTAATTTCATGTTGGATTCAGATTGAACTCCAACTCAACCCAACCACGGTTGAAGTCATGGGATCACCTAATCAACACATCCCTCCCCCCCCCCCCCCAAAAAAAAAAAAAAAAAAACCAACCAACCTACCAGGTTACCACCAAAGTTTAAATAAAAAAACTATACATTTGAAGCCATTACTCAGTAGTCTGTAGGATAAAAAATCCAGAGACAAATAGGCATGCATCTGATTTTGAAAAAAAATGGCTTCCCTGTTTCCTAAATTTTCAACATAATGTATCACACATAAAACAACAATATCAACATATGTCACCAAGTTTTGGAGACTGAAATTCTCTCCGGTTTGCATAATTTATTTATTTATTTTTTGGTAAGAAGGCCCACAAAGGGCTAGTATAACAACAAGACTCAAGACTCACAACCAAAGCCCACTAGGGGATTACAACCGGTTCGAACCCGCAACCTCCCACAAGATGAGGATGCATATCTACAAACTCGCCAAGCGAGTGGCGGCTTGCATAATTTATTTGATCACAGAACTTCACTGGCGCTACTTTTGTACATCCCTGTCCTTCATGAATATAAAGGAACCAGAGAAGCAGGATCATTCAAAGTGTTGATAGATGCCTAAACCCCCATTCTAAACAATGTTTGCAATATATATACACCATGACACTTCAATTCACTCAAATGGCAAGTAATGCAAAAATTATGGAGTAAATCCAGTAGTAGCCAGACACTGGACTCATAACATGAATAGAAAATAAGGAAATTCAAATTACATAAAATTTTAAAGCTTACTTCGACTTGTAAGGCTTCCCATGGCCTTCGCCTTTTCCTTGAGAAGATACTTCTGTGTCTTCCCCGTAGAAGTCTTTGGGAGATCACCAAATACAACTGTTCGGGGAGACATGTATCGTGGTAAGCGATCCTGACAAAATCGAATAATTTCATCTGCACTAGCATCACAATTGTCCTTCAACTTCACGAAAGCACAAGGCGTCTCCCCCCAATAGTCATCCGGTCGTCCAACCACTGCGGCCTCTAGCACCTTTGAGTGACTAAACAACACAGACTCCACCTCAATTGAGCTGATATTCTCTCCTCCAGATATTATAATATCCTTCGAACGGTCTTTAAGCTGTATATATCCATCAACATGCTTGACAGCAAGGTCCCCAGATCGAAACCAACCACCAGCGATAGCCTCCTTTGTGGCATTCAAATCCTTGAAGTAACCATTCATCACTGTATTTCCCCTAAACATCACCTCCCCCATGGTTTTCCCATCCGGAGGAACACTATTCATAGTGACGGGATCTTTTATATCGAGTTCTTCCATGCAAAGATGATTGAGGCCTTGGCGGGACTTGAGTTTGGCACGTTCTTCGGGAGGCAAGGAATCCCACTCCGGTTTCCACATACAAACAGTGCCCGGCCCGTAAGTCTCAGTGAGGCCGTACGAGTGAGTGACTATGAATCCCAACTCCTCCATCTTGAACAGGACTTGTGGAGGTGGAGGAGCACCACCAGTCATCACTCCCACTCTGGATGGAAGTGGCTTCTGTTCTTGCTTTGATGCATTAACGATCATGTTTAAGACAGTTGGGGCACCACCCAAATGTGTCACCTTGTGAAGGCTGATGTTATCAAAGATGGCACTTGCAGAGACGTTTCTAAGACAGACGTTTGTGCCACCTTGCGCGGCAATGCCCCAAGTGAGGCACCACCCATTGCAGTGGAACATTGGAACAGTCCACAAGTACACAGGCATTGAGCCAATTTCATTGATTATGATGGTTGAAAGGGAATTTAAAAATGCTCCTCTGTGGCTGTAAATGACTCCTTTAGGCCTTGATGTGGTGCCCGAAGTATAGTTTAGTGAAATTGGATCACATTCATCGCTTGGTCGCCTGATTTCAAAGTCAGTATGTCCAGTCTTCAAAAGACTCTCGTATTCCAAGATATCGTTGATAAAGGTAGTCCGTTCACCATTTTCCACGATCAGGACTAGAAGAGGAATCTTGGATTTTGTCTGCGAGAGAAGTCTGAGTGCTCCACGAGCAATCTGAAGGAATTGGTAGTCAACAAATAGGAACTTGGCTTCAGAGTGACTCAGTAAGTTTGATATCATGTTGGGATCATGGCGAGTATTGAGTGTACAAAGAATTGCACCAGCCATTGGGACCCCAAAGTGTAGCTCATACATCGCTGGGATGTTTGGGGCCAATGCAGCAACCTGCTTGGATCATAGAAGATTAGCAACTAATGTCACAATACAAAAAGTAGTTCGACGGTAAAAGCTTATTTACTTAACAATATCCTTATATATTTAACTGGTAAATCTTCACAGTAAATATGTGCTCTATTACATGATTATGCATTATGTGATGCCATAATGAGAGAAAATTGAATTTGGGGGAAAAGTGGATCACTTTACTCTTTATGTGAGAACAGGGATACAGTTGATTAGATATGATTATGACATCGATGCCCTTCATTCAGACGATCAGTATCCAGATCTTCACCGTTTGCATATCCGTTATAAAAAGGAAAAGAAAGGAATCAAATACAAGTTAGTGGCTTGACCTTTTGGTTGAAAAATTGAAGATCCATTCACATATGTTGGTGAACATCTGGATGTGTCCGGCATTAGAACATGCCAAGCACTTGGACTAGTCCATAACCAAGTCATCCACAGAACAGAAAAGTATATATTAGAACAGCCCCTGCACCCCTCCCTCCCCAAGAATACAAAAATACACCAATCAAATAAAAGTCCTGCCAGCATTTTAACATAGTACACAGACACTTTACAAACATGCACGAATCCCAATAGGCATCAGAAGACTAGATTTCATTTGCGTCTTCACCTCCCCAATACAATAGGCAGGCAGACATGAAACTTAATCTAACACATCTTTATACTTAAAGTAGACAGTTCTCTGAAAACTACAGAAAAAAAATAGGATCACAAAGTCATAAGCATGACTACTGCCATAAAATGGAAGAAGCTCAATGGCCTATTACATCCAAGTGTGAAAGTAAAAGTTGATCCTATACTTCAATGACTTAAAAAAGTTGACCCTTGGAGAGCTTATACTCGTTCTTACAAATTAAGCCCCTAGGTGACAATTGTAGCTTACAAGCTATAGAGCACATTCAAGCACTACATAATCCAACTACTACTTCACTGGAATTCATAAAAAAGGAAACATGTTCTGAAATTTACTTCCATCTAAAGTATTACAAGTAACATCTCCCAATTCTGCAAATACTACTGGGTATTGATAAAATTTGTGCACAAGCAAGATGGCTAAGGCTAGGATACAGCAATTGATAACAGAATTCCATTTACATCCTCAGCGTCAGATCTTTCAGTAATAACTAATCACCTAAATCCGAAGGAAGATTCTGTTTTAATTTAATCTAAAGCAACTATTGTCCTCCACCAGTATGAAAGATATTATCTCAATATCGTTGAAGCCTGGCAAGATTCTCATCAAGCTTAACAGAAACACCAACATTACTTTCCACCAAGAATACCATATAATTAGTATCACCAAAAAATGCATCGCTGGGATCTGGAATTCTGGATGAACTAGCCATGTATTCATCTGTGAAGGCATCTCAATACATAAACACAGGGAAGGCATATCTGATGATTAATTATCATGTTGAGAACAGGTGTTTAATTTGGTCTGAATAGTCTCAGTGATGGGTGAAGATTCACTGTTCAGATCTGACACTAAACCAGTATTTTTGGCCATGCCATCAGACGTCATGATGAAAACATAGGTTGATAAAAATATCAAAAGAACAAAAAGGTATGACAAGCATGTTAAGAAAGTCGAACATGCAAGATGCAAATGATCAAATGGGAATAACATATCACTATAGAAGACAAAAAAAATAGGGATGGATACTTTCATGTAAGAATTTTTATTTACCTATTTTTCAACTCCTATCTGCAACAATAAATGCACTCTTCATGAAAGTATAATCAACCAATAAATATACTTTCACCCCACTAGAATTTATAATCAAGATTGGATCAAAAGTTTGAAATTCAAGACCTCTGAGTCATAAATTATAAAAAAACCAGAACAAATATAAAAACATGGGATAACGAACATCTATAAAAAACAAAAATAATTTATTATAAAAAACTACATAAAAATAAAAAAGTAGAAAAAGAATGGAGTTCTATATATATAAAAAAAATATGTTTATAATGCTAGAATGAATCTCCATGAAAATCCCACCCATTTGAGTAGAATTTTGAAATGATTTTTCCTTCATATTTCTTTATTTAAAATCCACAAAAGTCCATCACTTATGAAAGTCTTCACAAATCTTGTTGAAATTGAATAACACAATACAATATGTTTACAATATGAAGTTTCAATCAAATAATGCTTGATTTTTTGTCCATGAATTGAAGTTTCAATCAAATAATGCTTGATTTTTTGTCCACAAATAAATGTCTAAGTCAAATAATGCTGAACTTTTTTACCACGAACTAATGTCCTGACTGAATAACACATGATTTAAAAATCCATGATTATGGATTTTTTGTCCATAAAAATCTTAATTTGTTTAGTCCCCCATTAAATAAAAAGAAGGCAAAAACATAGAAACCTCTACATTGACATAATTTTAGCTGAAACCCCCCCCCCCCCCCAAAAAAAAATCAATCAATGCAAATATTACAGACCAACAAAATACCTCCCAATGCATTATTCCTAAATGGATTGGATACGGATAGTCAATAAAAAGTTCAAAACACTTGTGCTCTTAATCACCACATAACAATCAAAACCCAGATAGCTAAAACTGCAAAATCGAATGAACAAAAACACTAATTTATCATGGAAATCGCATCATATCCACATAAAAATCAAAACCCATAAAACCAAAACCGCTAAAAAAATCCAAAACAGAGATCCAAACGAGACCCGGAAACACAAAACCCCAAAAATCAAACACTCACGACGTCGCCGCGGGAGACACCCATCTGGGCCAGAGCCGACGCGAGTCGCCAGCAGCGGTCGTGCGTCTCCCTCCACGTGTACATCGTGGAGCCGTAGATGATCGAGGTCCTCTCCCCGTACACCCACGCCGACCGTTCGATGAAGCTAATCGGAGTGAGAGGCACGTGGTTCGCGGAGCACCGGACCGAGCCTTCCATGACGGGGGAGATTTCAGATTTCGTTTTCTTTTGAAGGAGAAAATGTTTGGCAATGAACATATGCAACCACTTTTTTATAGGCCACGAATGGTACAAAACTATGAATTATGTGACCTTTGTTTTTAGCAACAATGCGGGATTAATTTTAGCAAATCACACGTGATACATCTTAGCACATCATAAATAATATTCTAATAAACTATGGTCGTCAATGTTGTCATAAAAAATAAACTATGGTCGTCAATGTTGTCATAAAAAATAAACTATGGTCGTCCTTACGTCCTCGCCTACCTTTCTATAACTTAATTTTTTTTTTTTTTTATAAATGGTTCTCTATAATTTATCAGATTTTTTAATTAAAAAATGTATCGAAATATGCTTCTTTTATAAAAATTAGAATATACGTGAACTACAAGTAATGTTGTAAATAAGACTTTATCTAACCGACTCACGTTCCCCACCCCCAAAACTTCTCATGTATATAATATTGCATTTGTATTTGATAGTTAAAAATAGAAAAGAAAAAATAATTTCAAGATTTTTAATCCATTATTTTTTATGTTCCTCGACTTTTTTTAACATAACAACTTTTTTTAAATTATTATCAATTTTGGAATGGAGAGCCAAAATCATATAAAAATATAATGAAGAATAAAGAGTAGATATTAGTCATAACGCACAAGAACAGCCGATGGAGAGTTTGAAGAGTGAGTAGAAACTATAAAATATGAATAATTAGTTGAAGTTTGATTTGATTTAGTTTAGTTTGATTTAATTCCTTTTTTTTTTTTTCGGAATGTGAAACTAAACTTAAGCAAAATTAGGTCGGTCTATTAATTTTTAACAACCAAACCAAATAAATATTAATCTAAAAATATAAAAAAAGGTTTTTTATTTTTAAGTCCTCATAAACTATAGGATTAATTTGATTGATCTCTCGCTTCTTCGTATTTTGGTTTGAGTCCCCAGATTTAAAAGATATGTTTTTTTTTAATCCTTTCCAAGGAATAAAAAGAAAACCAAATAATTTAGGGATAGATCTCTCTCAGGGACTAAAAAGGAACATATCTTCCAAATCTGATGACTAAAACCAAAAAACGAATAAGTGAAGGATCAATTACTAAATTTTATGATTTATGGGTACTTAAAAATGGAGAACCCTATAAAAAAACAATGATTTAAATCCATTTAGATTTGTTTGAACCAAATATTAAAAAAAATGTTACGTCTGTTATCTTTTCTAGTCATATTTTTAGTTGACACTTGTTTTGATTTTTTTTAAATATTAAACTTTATCTAATAAGATATATTTTGTTATAAACATAATGTATATATTCTAATAAATAGTATGAACGGATGAGCTCATTTATAAAAAAATATAACAATGTATTATGTATATATTGTAATGTAAATACATGAGGCTAACAAAATATAATAAGATTGAAAAAAAAAAAAAAAAAACAAACAAACTGACCATATATCTATACTCTATATATTATCTATACTTCTGTATATTAAAAGAATCGATACCATATAAGACAAACAACTTGGTCGAAACTTTTTTGATTTACCCTTTTTACCCTCATAAAAATTTTCAAATAACCGAGTATAAAAGAGAGAAGAGACGAAATGAAGGGGATATTCCTGGAACCATCTGCGGAGACAAATGGGATATTTGCAGAACGCCCCCCACTTTCTACCAATTTAACAACCAGGTCTCTCGCTAAGATTCACCCAATTGTTATCTTCTCTGGGCTATTTTCAAATGGACCCCCAAATTATACCAATTTATAATCAGGCCCCTTATTTCGTCTTTTTATGGGCTTCTTGCACATCGATCCTCATATTGTACCAGTTTCATAATAAGACCCCTATCCGTGTTATAAACACGTGCTTCATCCATATTTTTAGATTTATAACCAAATCCATAATCTCAAAACATCATTTCCCAAATTTCTAATTCATGAAATTCCATGCAATAGCTTCTCAGTGTTTATTCATAAAATTATAAAATATAAATATTTTAAAAAATATTTAACAAATTTAAGTAAATAAAACACCTGAGTATATAATTAAATACATATTTAGAGTAATTTTTTTAAATTAGTTAAATTAGTTGAATGAAAATAAATAAAAAGAGAAGGCGGTGGATAAAAAAAGAGAAAAGATGTTATTTATTTTAGAAGAGATATAGATAATAATTTAATTAATTTGTAAATGGTAAGATAATAATTTAATTTAAGATTACTGGTGGAATTTGAGATTACCACAAAAAATGATAGAAATTTGATTCCACCAATTTTTTTTCACATGCATGATTCTAATTCCAGTGTGACCCACAATTACCATCAACATTACCACTAACAAAAAATGAAGTATGTACTCTAATAAATTCTATTATCAAATTAATTTTTATTTTTTTTTATGACATAAGTTTCAAATAGAAAATATATATCACGTTCATATATCAAATTGTTTTTTGTCATTTTTCTTTTCCGTTGAATGATTCATTTATTAATTATTTAATTTTAGTATCATTATTTTAATTTCATATCTAGTGTCTTGGCACATATATTAAAAGAATGGGTTCCATAAGAGGACAAACAACATGATCCAATTTTTTTTATTTACCTATTTTACCGCTACAAAATTTGTTAATTGACATAATAAGGGAGCAAAGACTTTAAACACCAACAGGGGTAAATAGGTAATTTTATTGGGGTGGATTTGTTGTGGTTGGGACGGATAGCAATGCTGTATTGCTGTTGTGGGTCTCTCCACACACTTCTTTTTTTGTTCTTCTTTTTATTTTATTTTCTTTACTTTGTTGGTTGGTGAAAAAAATGAATATGGCAGCTTCAACAAGCCCATTTTTGTTTTGATTGATTGTAGCCTTATAGGTTACGTATGTGTTGTTCATGTACAGTGATTTTAGATTTTTTTTTTTTTTTATGTATTGTTCATGTATAGTTTGGTTATAGATTATGTATGTATTGCTCATATACATGGATTCATTTGTTTTAAGGATTTTATTTGTTTTCATATAGGGATTTTAGTTTTTGTTTTCTTATATAGAGATTTTAGTTTTCATATTTTTTGTATGTATTGCTCATATATAGGGATTTTAAGATTTTAGTATGTATTGTTTATGTATAGTTGGTTATATATTATGTATGTATTGCTCATATACAGGGATTTTATTTATTTTCATATAGGGATTTTAGTTTTCATATTTTTTGTATGTATTAGTCATGTATTTTTTGTATATATTGTTCATGTATGCCCTGCTCATGTATTTTTTTTGTACATATTGCTGATGTATAGGGATTTTATTTTTCACATTTTATATGCAGGGATCTTATTTTTCATGTATATACAACTCGTATAAGGTGGTTTCGTGAATGCTTTATAAACATTTTCAATTTCTTTTCTATTGAAAGGCAATTTGTAAATCTTTTCAATTGCTTTTCTATTGAAAGGTAATTTGTTTTTATTTTGTGAAAACTCTCAAATTTATCATCTCACGGAGCAGACTTCCATTTATATAGCCATAGTAGAATTCAATTAAGATATAATCACTACAATTTATTTTTCATTACAAATGATAAAACAACATAATGTCTGATTTTGAAAAATTATGAGCTTATTTTAAAATAAATTTCTTTTCTAAATAATATGCATTTTTATTTTGTTATTCATTATGTATATATGATTAGTGATTAACACCAGTGCATTTAAACTAGTAACTCTATTATAAGCGTTAGTCTCACTGTCACGTGACATGTGACATTTCAATAACATTATTTATTTTTTAATAACATGGTCGAAGTGGCCCCCTGCTAGCAAAAGAAATTTCCAGGCTGTCGTCGTCAAACTCAAATTGAGTTGTAACTTATCAACTAAGGATTTTGGGACAATTAAATGTAATGACAAATTGAGTTTGCCTAATATGAGTAACTGATGTTGAAGTGTATAATCCTTTGTGAGACAAGATAATAATAACGTGTCATAAAGGAAATGATGAAATAAATGACAATGGATCTAGATGTATTCATCTGTTCATAGAAATCATGTCACTGGTGACCTCATTATTATCAAAATATGAAAGAGTACAAATAAAATAGAACACACTTATGTCCCTCGACAAACTGAAGCCACCGACATTGACATCAGTGGCGGGGAAACGATTTCAGCAGAGGGACGATCGCAGTGTGGTGGCGAAGATCTCACAATCTCTGATAGCGGCTGGTGCGTGAACAATCTGGCTAACTAAAAATTATGTCATATTTAGGGCTACTTGGGTGTACATCGAAAATATGACAAAGATGGGACTGCGCTTCATGTCGGACTGGGGCTGTTTTATATCTGGGGCTACATCGGTCCGTTTCCGCGGAGGGAGGATGATTGTTGATGGCTACGGACTTTGCTAGTCACTGCTCTAGGTAGTGTCTCGCCTACCATAGTTTTTTATCCAGCGGGGGTCCGGGGTATTCCCTTCCTTTATTTTATTCCTCTGGTTTTTTTAGTCTATGTACTTTATCTCTCTCTTTTCCAAATTTTGGACTTTGTATTGATGTTCCTATCTTAATACAATGTCTAACTTCAGCTAAAAATAAAAACATTGACATCAGTGGAAGCTATGGCATGAATCTTGAGTTCCTTGCTATAGAACCTTCAACGGATGAGATAACATTATCGAGCTAATGATGTGTGATTTGAAAGGGATCTGATCTAGACATTCAGTGTCAAAAATGTGATCATCTTTTGTGATCATCTTTTTATCTAACATATATTACATCAATTAAAATGGAACATGTCATCCTATTATTTTTGCATGTACATGATTTTACCCCCCCTATGGGGTGTGTCATTAGGTTATTTGCTCTTGATAGCTATACTATGATAGATAACAATTCAGACTGAATAAGAAATTTTTTGTTTGATTGCATTTTTTGTTATTCTCATTGGAAAACGTAAAAATGATTTTTTTGTTGTTTGGTTCATCTTGGATAAAGTGATGATAAATGGTTGATAAGGGATGAATAAGAGTTTATGATTTTTTAAATGACAACTATATCCCTGGGAATAGTATGAGAAATATATGATTGATTTGATAGATGTGACAGTTTTTGAAATCTGTGTGAGATGTTAGGTGAGATAAATTTTTTAAAAAGACAGAGAAGGGTACGTTTATCTATTGGCATAGATAAGGCCTGATAAGCAATTCCAACATTTCCTTAGAATAGTTATCATGCCTTATCCTAGCTTATCCAGACATAACTATCAAGGTTTATTCTGTCAAAACAAACAACTTTTTTTTACTATTCTCCTATATTCTTTCTTATTCTTGGTTTATTTCTCTAGCCATACAGGGGTTAAAGAATGAATTGTCAAATTTTTATGAGTTTATATTTTCCATCTTAATTTTTGTTACTAAATCTTTATTTGATTTGAAAATAATAACACAATGAGCTACTAAAAATAATAAAGAGTCAACAAATAAATAACTGTTGTGAATAATGTGGATAACCACCACCACCACAACTCCTACCACTTTCTCCATAACCCTCTCTTTTCATTTCCCTAAACATTCACCTCTTTAACACTCCATTATGTACTCTCACCTCTTATTACTTGTAACTTTCAACCATTGAGTTTTCTACATGGACCCTATAAATTGAGAATAGAAGAATAAGAAATCTCTCTCTACTTCTCTTCTATATATACTTGTGTGTTTTGTTTTTATATTCTTATGTTCAAGTATTTTATTTAGTTTACAACAATAACATCCATATTAAATCAGATTTTGGATAAATTAATCATCACTTCTCATAGTATGTCAAATCGATAGTGTATGACACTATATATATATTAGTGTGGGGCTGATATATATATATATATATAAACATGTTATTTATTTATGTTACCAAAATATTTAAAAAATTTGTATATTAACCGATGTAGATAACTTTTTTTTTTCATTTTTTATAATATGTCAATTAACACAATTAAATCACTCAAAAAGATGAAAATATCCTTTTTCGGATACATCTTAACATAACATTTATTTAGGTACTTTCAAAAACATTTATTTAGATACTCAAGTCGAGCCCCCTCAAACCAACATGTCCCTGAACCCCTTCTTCTGCAGCTTACCGGACCCAACCCTCGGAATCTCCCCAAACACAAGCTTCCTCGGCACCATCTTCTCGGGCAACCTCTCCTTACAGTACCCAACAATCCCCTCCGCGTCCCCCACCCTCCCCTCCTTCAGCTTCACAACCGCGAAAGGAACCTGCCCAAGCTCCTCATCCTTCACTCCAACCACCGCCGCCTCGAACACGTCTGGGTGACTATATAAAACCTTCTCTATATCCACCGTGCTCAGATACTCCCCGCCCGACTTGATCGCGTCCACCGTCCTGTCCTTCATCTCTATGTACCCGTCCGGGTGCTTCACCGCCAGGTCCCCGTGTCGGAACCAACCTCCCTCGAATGCTCTCTCCGACTTCGCCCGGTCCTTGTAGTACCCAAGCAAGACATTGTTGCCCCGCATCATGACTTCACCGATGGTGACCCCATCCGCGGGCACGGACCGCATCGTCATGGGGTCCTTCACGTCGACCTCCTCCATCAGCGGGTGCTTGAGCCCATGCCGCGCCTTGAGGCACGCGCGCTCGTAGGGCGGGAGCGCGTCCCACTCCTCGGGACGCCAGTAGTTCAACGTGGCCACGCCGTAGGTCTCGCTGCAGCCGTAGCAGTGTTGGACACGGAAACCCAGTGACTCGAGTTCCAGCACTACCTATTTAAAAGTTGCAAGTCAAAAAGGTGGAAGATCACACCACCGTATCATCAAAGAAGAAAAGGTAATAAAATTGAAATAATTGATTTGTCATTAGAATATATATATGGGGGCTCTTAGGGGATTGTCTACAAAAATCAGTTTTTCTGGACACCCATTCTGTTATAGAGCATATACTCTTTTTTTTTTTTTAAGAATGGTATTCTCCGGGATTTGATTCTTTCACCACTTTTCAAAAGGTGAGAGGTTTGTTTGCTTTTTTATTTTTTTTGAAGAATGATACTCTCCTGGATTTAATCTCTTGACCTCTTTTAAGGAGATGAAAAATATATGTTTTTTCTATCAAAGCGTATACACTGTGAATGTGAATATATGCTCCATTAATAAAAATAAACTTTCCTTGTAAGATATATGTTTTTTCTATTGAAACATATACCTTGTTATTGTTAATATGAGTATATGCATGAAAATAAACCTTCCTTGGGAGTTTGTGAGGGAGAATAAAAGAGAAACTTTCTTTTCTAATGAAAATGTGAAGGGCTTTTTTTTGTGTCTTTACCTGCGGTGGCGGGGGACCTCCCCCTGTCATCATCTCCACGCGGTGCGGGAGCGGTTTCCGATCCTCCTCGGACGCGCGCGCAAGCATGTTGAGGAGGCTCGGGGGCCCGCCGAGATGGGTAACGCCGTGACGTGTGATGTCGTCGAAGACGGATTTGGCAGAGAAGCTGCGTTGGCAGATGTTGGTGCCGCCCACCGCGGGCATGGCCCAGCAGAAGGTCCAACCGTTGCAGTGGAACATCGGCACGGTCCAGAGGTACGTCGGGCGCGGGACCATCTCGTTGACGAGGATTGACGCGAGCGCGTTCAGGTACGCGCCGCGGTGGCTGTACACGATCGGTTTGGGCGTCGCGGTCGTGCCGGACGTGAACGTGAGCGATATCGCCTCGCATTCGTCCTCCGGGTACTTCACCTCAAAGTCCGCGTAAGAGTCAGCGGCGCGCAACAAGGACTCGTAGTCCGCGTGCGCGTGCTCGTGTTCGGATTCGGATTTAGCGGAGTCTGGGTCGGAGATGTGAACTAATGTGGGTGGGTTGGGGACGGTTTGGAGGGCTTGTTGGGTTAGTTGGAGGAACTGGTGGTCGACGAAGAGGCACTTCGGTGCGACTTTGATGAGGACTTCAGAGAATGTTTTCGCGTCGTAGTAGTGGTTGATGATGCAGAGGACCGCCTGGGCCATCGGCACGCCAAAGTGCATCTCGTACGTCGCGTGGATGTTCGGGGCGATCACCGCGACCTGATAAGATCATTTCGAAAACCAGTTTGAATGGTATGATTAAAGTAGTTCAATAAAATTACAGCTCACTTTCTCCGCTTTTGAAAAACTAAATTTTTTTATTAAGCAGGCTTTTCCAAGAATCATTTGGAAACACTAGTTTTGTTGATTCTTGTGAAACAAAATCGTGTCTAAATAGGTTTTCAATTGGGCCCTATGTTTTTAGTTTTGATGACCAACTTACAACAGGGGAACTTTAATTATGACAATCTTATCCATAAAATAACAACTAAGCATAAAATTATGTAATTCTTGATAACACAAACTTAATTAACAAGTACTCACAATGTCGCCTTTGGACACACCCATCTGAGTGAGAGCCGTGGCGAGCCTGAGACATCGCTCATATGTCTCAGACCAAGTGAACTTCGCCGGACCGTCAATGATGGAGGTCCGGTCTCCGTAGACCGATGCCGCCCTCTTGAGGAAGCTTATCGGGGTCAGCGGAACGTAGTTCGCTGGGCACCGGATAGTACCTTCCATGGTGGAGACTGGAGAGTGAGATGAACAAAAAAAAAAAGAATACAAAGAGAATTCACTTGATTTTCAGAGCTCTCTCTTTATTAGCTAATGCTGGCTTTCTTCTTCTTGTTGGTGGTCTGATGGAGGGATTTTATAGGGAGGTCTAGTGAGAGTTATCCTTGCAAGAATTGGATTTCGAAATCTTTCAAATTTTGCCATTTTAGATTCTTTTATAAGATTTTCTTTGTCATTTATAACATTTGACATGAATTAGATATGGTTTGTTGATTACTCACATTGTTCTTTTTAAAAAAAAATGAAACTCAGACTTTTTATAACAAAAAGTTCGAATATAGAGTTAGGAATGGAAGAAAAGCGAGCCAAGAAGGAAAGATCTCAGGAGATATACAGTATAAATATAAGAAAAATTAAAATTCAGATTGTGTTTGAGTAGTTAATATGAATGGATTAATTAGACTTTGCAGATATGCATAGGACGTGAAGATAAAACTCGCATTTAATATAATATAATAAATAAAAAGATGGGAAAAATCCATATAACCCCCTACAAACATACAAAAATCCAGATAACCCCCTGACTTTTCTCAAAATCCAAATAACCCCTCATAAACATAATCAAAATCTAAAACACCCCCATGAGTTAATTAACCACTGACAGACAAGGGCGGAACTAGGATTTTATATTGGGAGGGGCTAAGATGAACTCCAAATCTAATAAACAATTTAAATTTTATATAAACCAAACAAGTTTTTACTTCATTTCTAGTAAATTTTGTCATAGATATGCAAAAATATAAAAATAGACAAAAGATTAAGTTTTTTCATAAATATGTTATTGAAACTGTATTTACGATCCTTTAAAGAATATAAATCATCTTTTATCCGATCTGAGTCAATATTTTCAGCAAAATAAAATTTCAATGTAAATAATCATAGAATCTACAAGAAAATCATCTTTCATCTCAGTGTGAAGTGTTGTAATAGATTTCATAATTGAAAAAAATACAATTGATCTCAATATATCTAGGCTAGTAAAGATAAAAAAAAAAAAAGAATCATTCTAACAAAGATTTAAAAATTTTATAACCATATTTTTGTAGAAAAAAATATGAAAACTATGATAAAATTGGTAATAAGGGAGAATTCGTTACACATCTTGTATTATTGTATAAGAAATATGTATTTAACCATGTGATTGATAGGAATTAAGTTACATTTCTTCAATGCAAGGTAAGTGATGACTGTCTGTATAGGTGGTGTAATGGACAAATAATGGCGGGATTAATTAGCCTATACAAGTCAATAATCAACTGTGTAGAAACTAGTGTGATAGAGGATAATCAGCCATGATTAGGGGTAGTAATTAGGAGTGATTATGGCTGAATAATAGTAGGAATAATCACAGCCTAATTAAAAAAAATTATCAATTTAGTCCCTGTAAACTTGGAAAAACACATATAAACCCCTACAAATTACACTTTTACCCCTCCTGTGTTATAATTATATATATTCTTCTTCCTTCAATCCTCTCCAACTTACCCGTTGACACCCATTGGAATTCGATCAAAAGATGGATCTCCAATACCCAATTCATCCTATCTAAACTCCTTCATTTAAATGTCATCTTCTTCATCTACATCAAGTCCACTTGTGTCCAAGACAAAAGTAAAATACATAGATCCAAGCCACTGATTTTGCTATGGTGATAGAGATTTTCATGTATAACATCTTAAGTGAACATTATAATCTTCATATGTTTGAGCATGTAATGGAGATAACATCAACAGCCATTTGTATTCTTTTGGGTGGTGTTTATTGTTTCTTTTTTTTTTTTTGGTGTGGACATCGAGTTGGGTTATGCTCTGTTTTTAGATGGAACTCCTCTGTTAGGATTTTATTTTTCTTGTCATTCCATTTCTCGCCCCTCTGCCATGTGCATACTTGTGTCGATGCTATATCCAGCCAACATAGATTGCTTATCATAGAGCTAACAAGGCGGATACAGTGGGAGGAATGAAAAAAAAAATATATATATGGCTTCACATTGCATGAATAATAATAAAAAAATTTAAGATGAGAGATGGGTGGATGTGGATGCCAGAGAAATGACGAAGATGAGGTTGGTGAGTGCAATGAATAAAGTTGTGTGTGAGGAGGTATGGAACTATTTGAAGGTGCCTGAGGGTTAAAAAATCACATACCACCGCTGCTAAAAGGGAGAACTGCTCGTTAAAAGCGATTCATATTATCAGAAAGGAACACACAAGACGTCGGTGATTAGACGAGGACCACTCAAGGGATGATATTGTGTTCGGGGACGAAGATATGCAATATGAGGGGATGAGATGATGTCATTGATGAGATCTTCCGCTCCAGATCCGATCTATCTCGATTAATTTGTATTCGGGAGACTCAAGATTGTTTGGGGGGGCGACGGAGGTTAAGGTTTGTTTAATAAAGGGTATAAATGTAAATATACATGTTGGGTTAAATTCAGGTAATATATAGTTAATTTAACTGACAGAAGGGTTTTTTTGGATTTTGGTTATATGTTTTAGGGGTTATTTGGATTTTGAGAAAATGTAAGGGTTATCTGAATTTTCTTATGTTTTTGAGGTGTTACATGGATTTTTCCCTAAAAAGATTGCTTTCCTTGAATAGGATGTGTTAACGTTGTACAAAGGTCTATGGAGATAACTTTTGGTCAAGTAAATGAGTACATCTGCACAAAAGTGGAAAGATCTTATGTAAGTAAATACATGGATCTTCTGTAATTGTATATGCTATCTGTTTGAGAGCAGATTAACATGAATTTACAACCAAATTCAATGAAACCCATTCCATTTAGTGAATGGTGAGCCCTAGATGGCGAGCCATAGCTCGCCTGATAAAGGGTCACCCTTCCCAAGAGGAGGCACATGATCAATTCTTGCTTCTAGCAAGAAAAAATGTGGTAATTAAAGCACAGCTATGACTGTTCATGGGCTTGACTCAACTTAGATTGTGTATGAAAGTATTTGTGGTCCTTTTGAGGCTATTAAGTTTATAATCACCTTATTAGATCCATCAGTTGTAATGACCCTACAGAACTTCTATACCAAAAATAAAAATAAATAAAAAAAACATTAGTTTTTCATGTGAGGGTAATGCAAACTTTGTCACGTGAAGTACGTGGTTGGGTCCAACGGCCAATTTTATCTATTTTTTTAAGAAAAAATTGTATATAACCCCCTAAAAAATCAGCAAAATACATATTAACCTTTTGAAAATTAATAATCCATATAACACTATGTAATATTTTATTAAATTCAAAATACCCTATATTGTTACACTCTATAACCCAATGTAGGGTTAACGAATTTAAACCACATATGTAAAATTCCAAGTATGCCCCCAACCCTAGCAAATGATTCATTCCATCATATGTAATTCTCAGGGGATTATATGTATTTTTTTCAAATTAAAAACCCCCACCTTGGCCACCTCCGGCGCCGCTCGAAGACCTCCGCTGCCACCGCCCTCGCATCCAACGTGCACCATCCACCATATCTGCATTATAATATAGGCAGCCTAATCAACCCAACCCATTTAAATCTCCATTTCCACATATCTCTATATATATCAACATATATATCATTGGAAATGAAATCCAAAACACACCCTCTCTTTGATCATATTCTATGGAATATTCCGATTCTGTTCACAGAGACAGACCTCAAAGGATTATTTGTTTAATCATGATAGATTTTAGGGTATTATATGGATAGATCAATTTGAGGCGGTTATCTGTACTTTGCTGATTTTTTTAGGGGGTTATACTCATTTTGCCTTTTTTTTTAACTTAAAAAATTATTTTATAAAAATAAATAATGTGTGTGATGTCAGAGCCCTAAGAATCATTGGATTTTAATAAAAATAAATAGTTACTTTAATTAATCCCTTTCAACCAATTTTATCAATCTGTTTGATATTTCCTAAAATTTTTCTTTTCCCTAGACCTCTTCAACTATAATTCAATAGACATTTTAATTTTTAGAATTTAAATTTTTTTTGTTTCATTAAATGCATAAAAAATTGGATAATATTTTAATTTAAATTATTATATAATATTTTGTATTTATTTAATAATATAGATGGATGTGCAAGATTAAAATAATCTAGATTTTTTTTAAAAAAATAATGTATGGAGCCCTGCTTTAAAATTTTGCCTATGACTTATTCAAGAAATTCAATTCTCACGATCGACCCTGGTGATGTATACATGTAACTAATGCAATTAGGGATGCGATTTGAAATGGTTGACCTGATCTAATCCAATTTTGACATGGGTTCAAGATGTTAGGAATTGGGAGTTGGGCTCAACTCAAATCCGATTTTAAATAAACCTGACATAATTCTGATTAGATTTGTGTTGAGGGCTAGGTTCAACTTGAAGCCGATGGATGGGTGATGCTGATATCAGGGACACACATTTTTTTTATAGCCCCACATAAAGTCTTATAAAACCTCTTTAGCAATCTAGTGAGTTATGTACTTTGTTTAACATTTGCTAAAAAATGGTTCATTCAATTCAAAATGAGACGATATATAATTTTTATCTAAACATATATCTCATTAGAGGAGGTTTTACTACTTTTTTAAAAATTAGAACATGTACGGATTGTCCATAGGATTGTATTTTGAACAATCCTAACATTTTCCATTTAAAATTTCAGTTCAAATTTCAATATTTAAGATAAAATTTATATTTTTCTTAAAATCTCTCCTCCCGTATTTAGCTCCATTAGAGCTGATTACTCTCTGTTTTAACTACTATAAAATTCCAATCCTTTAAAAGAACATTGTTTTGATAATCAAATTATTTTATTTTAAATTCAATATGAGTTCAACTTGAAACCGAACTAGACTTGACAGGTTATGTTCAAGTTGACCTCTCAAATTTTAGAGTCTTTTTTTTTTTTAAGGAATGGTTCTTCCCAAGATTTAATCTCTTGACCTTCTTTAAGGATAAGAGAGGTGCTTACAAATTAAATTTTAAACTCATATTAGGTCCAACTCTAATTTTGACTCAACCTATCCAAAGTTCCACCTTCATGATAGATTCAAGTTTAATTCCAACCCAAGTACTAAAAGGGTAATTTGACAAAAAAAAAAATGATTTTGAAAGACAAATTATCTTAATTTTAAGAAATAAAAATCCATTAATTTTAATTTACATTTATTAAAATACAAAGAAAAAGAGAAGATAAACATTATTCTAATTAGAAGGAAAAAAAATCTCATTTTCATTATAAAATCAGATAACTGTCACATTTTATACCTTTTATTTATATTTTATAACAAACATAATTAATATAATAATCTCCAACGCATGCAAGATCTTGACAACCCTAAGACACTATTTAGCTTCGTGTGTCACCCGAGTTTGTGTCGGCAACTCCGTTGAACGCAAATGCCAAAACAAAAACAAAAACAAAAAAAAATTTAACATGTTACATATATTTTTTTTCTAACTTATCTGACGCGTCAAAACAACACTTTTTTAAACCACCCCTGAGGTAACCCAACACAGCATCCCCAGCCTTCCATCCATCCAAACGGACACTTACTTGCAATGTCAACGGTAAAAGCAGTTAAAGCTTGACGTTTTGGTTCTTTTGGAAACCCATGCCTTGGCAGATAGGATGCAAAAAACAATTTCTACAGATCGTTGGGAGCATCTTTTTGTTGTAATGGTATCCCAGGCACAGGTCACGCGGGTGGAATCATCGTCTGTTGGCGGTCTCACCCAGATTTATTGATTTCATTGGAGCAAGATCAGATGGTTTATCTAGTTGTGCCGCAGACTACTCCGTGGCTTTTAGAAGGCATTTATGCAAGCCCAGATCCTGAAATCGGGTCTTTCCTATGGACCGAAACTTCAGGAGTCTTATCTACTGGTTTGTCGGCATTGTTGGCAGGAGATTTCAATACCTTGTTAGGTCCGGGTGACAAGCATGGGGGTACCCCTTTCTGAACCTCCACAGATGTCATAAAGTTCAGATTTTGATTGCAGGAGAATCAACTACAACCTCTTGAAATGAAAGGCGGACCATATACTTGGTGTAATAATAAATGAGGGGGTGCTCGTATACTTAAATAATTTAATCAACACCATTAAATCACTCAAACACCAAGAAATTATATTTATTTTTGTATAAATATATATATATATAGATTCTCAAGTAGATCTCAACCAAAAATGATAGCTTTATTTCATTCCACTGCATCATCACAACACAAGCACAAAAATACGCGCGCGCAGTACAACCTCTTAAAAAATAAAAATAAGGAAGTTCAAATGTTCAATCCTCAGTCCTCACTAAAAACCATGTCCCTGAACCCCTTCTTCTGCAGCTTCCCGGACCCAACCCTCGGAATCTCCCCAAACACAAGCTTCCTCGGCACCATCTTCTCGGGCAACCTCTCCTTACAGTACCCAACAATCCCCTCCGCGTCCCCCACCTTCCCCTCCTTCAGCTTCACAACCGCGCAAGGCACCTGCCCAAGCTCCTCATCCTTCACTCCAACCACCGCCGCCTCGAACACGTCTGGGTGACTATACAAAACCTTCTCTATATCCACCGTGCTCAGATACTCCCCGCCCGACTCGATCGCGTCCACCTTCCTGTCCTTCATCTCTATGTACCCGTCTGGGTGCTTCACCGCCAGGTCCCCGTGTCGGAACCAACCTCCCTCGAATGCCATCTCCGACTTCACCCGGTCCTTGTAGTATCCAAGCAAGACATTGTTGCCCCGCATCATGACTTCACCGATGGTGACACCGTCCGCGGGCACGGACCGCATCGTCATGGGGTCCTTCACGTCGACCTCCTCCATCAGCGGGTGCTTGAGCCCGTGCCGCGCCTTGAGGCACGCGCGCTCGTAGGGCGGGAGCGCGTCCCATTCCTCGGGACGCCAGTAGTTCAACGTGGCCACGCCGTAGGTCTCGCTGCAGCCGTAGCAGTGTTGAACACGGAAACCCAGTGACTCGAGTTCCAGCACTACCTATTTAAAAGTTGCAAATCAAAAGGTGGAAGATCACACCACCGTATCATCAAAGAAGAAAAGGTAATAAAATGAAATAACTGATTTGCCATTAGAATAAGCAGGAGAATCATATATATATATAGGGGCTCTTAGGGGATTGTCTACAAAAATCAGTTTTTCTGGACACCCATTATAGAGCATATACTCATTTTTTTTTAAATCAGGATTTGATCCCTTGATCACTTTTGAAAAAGTAAGAGGTTTGTTTGCTTTTTTATTTTTTTTAAAGAATAATATTCTCCTGAATTTAATCTCTTGACCTCTTTCAAGGAGAAAAAAAATATATGTTTTTTCCATCAAAACATGTACACCGTGAATGTGAGTATATACTCCATTAATGAAAATAAACTTTCCTCAGGAGATTATATGTTTTTTCTATTGCTCTAATAATGAAGATAAGCCTTCCTTGTGAGTATGTGAGGGAGAATAAAAGAGACTTTCTTTTCTTATAAAAATGTGAAGGGCCTTTTTTGTGTCTTTACCTGTGGTGGCGGGGGACCTCCCCCCGTCATCATCTCCACACGGTGCGGGAGCGGTTTCCGATCCTCCTCGGACGCGCGCGCAAGCATGTTGAGGAGGCTTGGGGGCCCGCCGAGATGGGTAATGCCGTGACGTGTGATGTCGTCGAAGACGGATTTGGCAGAGAAGCTGCGTTGGCAGATGTTGGTGCCGCCCACCGCGGGCATGGCCCAGCAGAAGGTCCAACCGTTGCAGTGGAACATCGGCACGGTCCAGAGGTACGTCGGGCGCGGGACCATCTCGTTGACGAGGATTGACGCGAGCGCGTTCAGGTACGCGCCGCGGTGGCTGTACACGATCGGTTTGGGCGTCGCGGTCGTGCCGGACGTGAACGTGAGCGATATCGCCTCGCATTCGTCCTCCGGGTACTTCACCTCAAACTCCGCGTAAGAGTCAGCGGCGCGCAACAAGGACTCGTAGTCCGCGCGCGCGTGCTCGTGTTCGGATTCGGATTTAGCGGAGTCTGGGTCGGAGATGTGAACCAATGTGGGTGGGTTGGTGACGGTTTGGAGGGCTTGTTGGGTTAGTTGGAGGAACTGGTGGTCGACGAAGAGAAACTTCGGCGCGACATTAGTGATGACGTCAGAGAGCGTTTGCGCATCGTAGTAGTGGTTGATGATGCAGAGGACTGCCTGGGCCATTGGGACGCCAAAGTGCATCTCATACGTCGCGTGGATGTTCGGGGCGATCACCGCAACCTGATGATTAAAGTAGTTTAATAAAATTCGATTCTTCAAAAACTTATTTTCTTCACTTACAAAAAAATATACTTTGAATAATAGAAACTGAAATAAACTTTTTAATTAAATAGATTTTTCCATAACAGTTTAAAAGCACGTTTAAAGCAAAATCGTGTTTAAACGGGTTTCCAATCGGACCCTGTGGTTTTTGTTTCAATAACTATCTTACACCAAGGGAATCTTAATTATCACACAATCTTATCCATAAAATAACAACTAAACATAAAATTATGTAATCCACACTTGATTAACAAGTACTCACAATGTTGCCTTTGGACACACCCATTTGAGTGAGAGCCGTGGCGAGCCTGAGACATCGCTCATACGTCTCAGACCAGGTGAACTTCGCCGGACCGTCGATGATGGAGGTTCGGTCTCCATAGACCAACGCCGCCCTCTTGAGGAAGCTTATTGGGGTCAGCGGAACGTAGTTCGCTGGGCACCGGATAGTACCTTCCATTGTTGAGAATGGAGAGTGATGAAAAAAAAACAAGAATATAAAGAGAATTCACTTGATTTTCAGAGCTCTCTCTCTGTATTAGCTAATGCTGGCTTTCTTCTTCTTGTTGGAGGTCTGATGGTGGGATTTTATAGGGAGGTCTAGTGAGAGTTATACATACAAGAATGTAGAAATCTTTCAAATTTTGGCATGTTGGATTATTTGTAAGATTTTTCTTTTTTCATTTATAACATTTGGCATGAATTAGATATGGTCTGTTGATTACCCAAATTGTTATCCTTGTAAACTGAAATTTAGATTATGTTTGAGTAGTTAATATGCATGGATTGATTAGACTTTGCAGATATGCATAGGACGTGAATATAATACTCGCATTTGATATAATAAATAAAAAGATTGCTCTGCTTGAATAGTATGTGTTAGAGTTGTACAAATGTCCGTGGAGATACCTTTGGTCAAGTAGATCTGCATAAAAGTTGAAATCTGATGTAAGTAAATACAAGGATCTTCTGTAATTGTATATGCTATTTGTTTGAAGAGAGGATTAACATGAATTTACAACCAAATTTAATATAAGTAAATACAAGGATCTTATGTAATTGTATATGCTATTTGTTTAAGGAGAGCATTAACCAAATTTACAATTAAATGTCCCCGGTGGCTCTCCCATGTTGATAGGGACACCCCCACTCCGTGGGGATGATCAAAGTTCAGCCCTTGTTTCTAACAAGGTGAACATAATTTTCCAGTCCTGTTGGACTAGTTTACTATGAGTTTTGACGAAGTAGTTGTTATAGGGTCTCTGTTGACCTGTCTGTTCTGTGTCGCCTTATCCAGGCCTATGTACCCAAAAAAATAATCCAAATTCAATAAATAAAATTTGACTAAGAAAAAAAATTCCCACAAGAAAACAGAAAACATTAGTTTTCCATGTGAGGGTATGCAAAGTTTGTCATATGAGGTACATCATCTGGTCCACTGGTCAACTTTATTTATTTTTTTAAGGGGAAAATGTATATAACCCGTGAAAATCAACGAAATACAGAAAAACCCCTCGGAAATTAATATATCCATGTAAAACCTTATAATTTTTTTATTAAATTCAAAATACCCCCTGCTGTACCCTATAATCCAATGTATGATTAACTTAAAACCACACGTGTAAAATTCCCAAGTATGCCCCCAACCTTCTAGATATGTATGTTAAAGGGTTAGTTTACACATGTATTATATTATTTGTTACACGTGTAACATATACTTGTTCATATATCTTCCTTCATCGTATTATTTGTTACACATGGCTTTAGTTCATACATAATAAAATTAGATCCCATTGTTATTACTTTCTAATTTTAACAATATCAACATATATATATTAGAGATTTTTAGTTTTAAGTCCTTATAAACATGTCTATTTAGATATCAATATCTCTATTCTTCATATTTATTTTTAAGTCTCCTTCAACCACTCACTTCGTTTTTAGTCCTTCCGAGTTAGTGAAATTATTTTTATTTTAAGTCTATGAACTATGTTATTTAGTGGTCGGTCCCTCTTTATATTTCATTTTAAATCTCTAAATTCAAATGTATTTTTTTATTAGTCCCTAACAAAACGTCTATATGATTTTTTAAGTATTTTGATATTTGAAACTTATATACAAAATGTCTGTATGATTTTTATTTTGCGTGATTTTAATTTTTCATGCAAAATAAAATGTTTTAATAAATAAAATATTAGAATCATGTAAAATAAATTTTTCATTAACTACATACAACTTTTTTAATGACATCTGAATGCATTAAATTTTAAATTTAAAATTTAATGCATTCAAAATATCTAATTTAATATGTCACAATTTTAAACTAAGAAAAAATCATTTAAATCAAAATTTAATATTGAAAATACCCTCTGCTTATCTAATCATTCTTAATTAGACAGTTAAGACTATAAGAGACTGCAATATCGGATTGGGTGAACATATACAATGTTGAATAACATTAAAATTATCACTGAACACCTAATAATGCAAATGCAGTTTTGATTTACATATTTCACCAAATATTTTGTGTACAAGTTTCAAAAATCAAAATAGTTACAAAATCATATAGACATTTTATCCATATATTAGTAAAAAAAAAATAATTAAAGTGGAGTTTAAATTGAAATATGAAGAAGGAATGGACTGATCACTAAATAACATGAATTATAGAGACTTAAAAATAAAAATCATTTTTCACATTCTAGCTGTAGATGGACAAACTTTTGGTTGAGACTTCTCGGAACCTAAAAACAATATGAAGAAATGATGGATGGATTTCTAAATAGACATGCATGCATATACTTAAAACTAAAAAACTAGAAAATGAGATCCAAAACACACAAACACACCCTCTCTTGGATCATCTGATCCACTCAATCTTCTTAGGCTGAACAGCCAGTACATGTCGCAGTGGTATTGAATGAATTGAGACCATTAAAAACAGAGGCTATGAAGTCAGAGAGAGAGAGAGAGAGAGAGAGAGATGGAGAGAGACCACCACCAACAACATCTCTACCGTTCGTTATCTGACCCCAAACCACCACTACCGTCTGATCTCATATTCTCATTCATTACATAATACGAATCTCTCTCTCTCTCTCTACATACAAAAACAGAGCAGATGACATGAAACGCAATTCAAAGGAGATCAGGAAGAAATGCAAACCCTCTTCAACTCCTCCGCTCCTCCTCGCCTCCGCATCTACAAAGGAGGTTCTCGAATTTGAAATCGCGGTGGAGATGTCGCGGTCATGGCAGAATTGAACGGCGGAGATGAGCTGTTGGAAGGGGACAATATCATCAAGAAGGGCAATATATTCATTTAGAAGGGCTTTTTGAATTTTGTTAATTTTTAGAAGGGTTTTATAGGTTTCAGGTGGACGGAATATTTCATGGAATATTCAATTTTGTTAACAAGAGACTTACATCAAGGGATTATTTGTTTAACCATGACGAATTATAGGGTGTTGTTACATGGATAGATCAATTTTTGAGGGGGTTATTTGTACTTTCTTATATGCAAATTTTCCTTTTTAAAAACTTAAAAATAAATAATAAAAAATAAATAACGGGTGTGATGTACGCATGTAACTAATGCAATTAGGGATGCAATTTAAAATGGCTCGACCGGATCTAATCCAATTTTTAATGTGGATTCGAATTAGGATGTTAGGAGTTGGGTTCAACTCAAATCCGATTTTAAATAAACCTGACATATATAATTCTGATTAGATTTGTGTTGAGAAGTTGAGTTAGCAAGGTTCAACTGGAAGTCGATGGATGAGTGATAATGAAACTAGGTACACACCGTTCTTTTTAATGCTTTAAATACAATCTCATATACTACTTTAACAATCCAATGAGTTATATATCGTTTTTTTAAAAAAAAAATTAGCATTTGCTGAAAAAAGATCCACTCAATTTTAAAAATATATACAGGTTTACTATTTTTAAAAATTTAAAACATGTACGGATTATCTGTGAGACTGTCTTTAAACTGTACTTAACATTATCCTTTTAAAAATTATGTTCAAATTTCAATATTAATATAAAATTTATATTATTTAAATCTCTCCTCTCTGTTATAACTATTATAATTAGTTTAAAATAACATTGTTTTGAAAATCAAATTATTTTAAATTCAATATGAGTCCAACAACAAACCAAATCAAACCTGACCAGTGCGGTTCAAGTTCACCTCAAATTTCAGTCACATTAGGTTCAACTCCAACTTTGACTCAACCCATCCTAAGTTCCACCTTCATGATAGATTTAGATTCAATTCCAATCAAAATACTAAAGGGGTAATTTGACAAAAAATAAAAACAAAAAAAGAGTTTGGAAGATAAATTATCCTGATTTTAAAAGATAAAAAATCTATCTATTTTTATTCGCATTTATCAATATACAGAGAAAAAGAGAAGATAAACATTATTCTAACTAGAAGAAGGAAAGAAAAAAAAAACTCATTTTCATTATAAATCAAAAAATTGTCACATTTGATACCTATCGTTTTTTTATAACAGACAGAATAAATGTGATAATCTCCAACGCAAGATCTTGACAACCCTAGCTTGCAGTGTCAATGGCAAAGCACTAAAGCTGGATTCTGAATTCATGGTTTACTTTAGGCCTTAAATGACAACCAGGTGGCATATTAAAAGGCCAAATCCATCAAGTATATCTTTATATGGTTTTTAAAAATTTAAACCAAAAAAAAATTTCCAGCCAACCCCCCTAAAAAAAATTTCCTCACACCTGTTGAGGATGCAAGATGACTGCCCACTCTTTTGAAAATAACCCCATTGAAAAAAAAAAAAAAAAAAAAACTCATCAAATGTTGTCCAAACCGCACTCCCGATGAACTGGTGCATTTACACAACTCCAGAACCCTGTGAGACTTTCCCATTTCAGCCATCGTCATTCTCTTCTTCCGAATCCTGTTCAGTCACAGCAGATTCCAGTGGAAAACTCGATTAGATATTCAAGTACAACAACACGTACTCAAGGTTGCAAAAACCGCAGCATCTCTCACAAATCAGGGTATCTTGAATAGCCTCTTCAGCTTTACTACCAGCTGCCACTCTTCAATGGTTAACTCATCCTACAAAACCAAACAATGACATGTTAAGAATGCTAAGCATCGCAAATACAAGCATGCAAGCATCTGTAAGTCCAAGTGTAACTGGATTAAATCCATGAAAAACGTAGGTAGAATGGAACATAGTTGTTTTCCAAACCAATCATATTGATCAGTCCTAGAACAATCGATGGCCAGAATGTTAAGTGTTTATGTGATCAAATGCAGGCATGCGATGATGGCTGTATGCATGTGTTGATCCACTGGATACTCTGCAACGGACCATTTAGATGAACCGCATCAGATGACAACAAGGTTTTTTGAAGCACATTACCCTATAATTTGCTTTCAGAATATCTATGGACTTCCTCGAGATATGGCTAACAAGCTCATCATCAATCTCGAAATGTCTTCCAAACATCTTCTGCTGTTCTTCAGAATTGCTGCCTACAATCTGCACATAGAGAAGATCATCAGTGAGTAGCTAGGTTGTACAAATCCACATAAAAATCGGGACTTAACATTCACTCTTACCTTTATGGCCACTTTCTGACCCTTCTTAGCTACATCAACCTGCTTGTGATTGATCTCAATTGATGCTATTCGTCCAATGTCGATAAAATCTCTCGAAGGGACACAGACAGGTGTGCCCACCTACCATTTGAGGCGACAAAAAGTTGAGAATTTGGAAGTGCATATAAACTAAAATGTTCGATAAGTTATGCAAACGTATTACCTTAGCGATGCCTTCAACAACATCAACACCCAAAACAATGGGGTCCTTCTTGTTAAAGATACAGTTCGGCATAATTTCCAGGACACAGGGAAAGACTGCTTCTTCAGCGGCTTCCTTCTTCTTTTCTTCCTTGAGATTGTCGATGTAAGCCTTGAATTGGTCAAACAAGTGATAGATAATATCTGCAATAAATATCTTTACGCCTGTCTCCTCCGCAAGCTCGCGAGCTTCAGGAGTCACTTTAACATCAAATGCCAAGATAGCAGCATACTCTTTGTTCCTTTCAAGCATGACACTGGCCTTCATAACATCTTTCTTGTGTACTGGGCCAATGTTAATACCACTTACGGGGATGTTCACTTCAGGGGTTTTTAAGAATTCAAGCAGAGCTTCCAAAGAACCAAGAGTAGACGCTTGCACGCACACCCCCTCCCCACTCTTGTCAATCCTGCCCATCACACTCTTCATATCCTGCATTGCAGTTTCCTTGACATCCTCCACATCATCCTCTGGACCAACTACATACAGTGCAGTACCAGCAACGGCTTGTTCAAGGCCCTGTAAACGGAACATATACTTGCATTTCAAAATTCAAGTACATTCTTGAACATTTAAGCGCAACCATGTTTATGAGAAGCAGATCTGACCTGAGCAGTAATTTTTATTCCTTGTGCGGCCTTCAGCTCTTTATGATGTTGATATGATCCCTACATATGCATCACGAAAAACTCATCAAACAGTGCACTAACCAGAACTAAGTTTATGTCAAGAGTTTGTCATAGAAGCAGTAATCATAAATATGCCCAACTTCAACGAAAACCACAAGGCAAGATATACAATGTATTAAAAATGGAAATAACAACGAGCACCAATCCACATACAACCTATATGCTCGGGACAATTACACATTTAATCAACTGCTCAACATTAACTCATGCATTACCTCAAATGGAACCAAATGATAATATATTATTATTTCATTAACAAAGAGATGAATTAGAAGAAATGTCAGTATTATATCGATAAAAGCAATGGAGGCTACACATCAACATTTCATTACCTTGAGATTATTATTGTTTCTTTATATAGGTTAGGTATACTCATATCCAAGACATCTTAGCTGCAAACATACTTCTCAACTACTAAGCTATGGACCGAAACCCATTGAAACTAGTAATTGATCCCAAATCCAAATATTTAGTTTTTGAAATAGATTCATATAGCAGGTGAGTCTTGGAGTCTATTTCTGATTACTATAAGCCTGTGGAAGCAAATAATTATTGGCAATTTATTAAAGTTGAATTTTTCATGATGGAAATGCAGAAAAGTAATCAATGAATCGCATATACTAGTGGCTTGTATGCATTAAAAAAAATCATGTTGAACTTTAATTTTGTGTTACCCTAACAACAATAAAAACTTTTGACATTAATGTAGGAACCAGAAAGGTCCACCTAAATGCTTTTGACAGTGTATCCTATCTGTTCTTAGTGTTTCATAAACATGGATGTGATGTTCTTTGGGAATTTAAAGGAAATGCAATAAACCAGAGCATTTCCTGGTCAAGCATAAATTGGATGCACCTAATTATGATTCCTCAAAAAAAAATTCATCAGCATTCTTGGTAAAAACCAACAAATTCATCCATCAAATGGATCAAATGAATGAGGATAAATAAATTGCTTGATTAATGCTCCATGTTTTGCTTGTTTCTGCTTGCAGTCCAGCATATCTGTGGATGTTGGTAAATCTCCTATATCCCCGGTTACATTAGATATCAAGGCGCGCGCGCGCGCATAGTGCAATGTGTGCAGAGTGCAACATAGACAAAATGTTGAAATAAGCTTACATCAAGAATGGGAAATAAGCATGGTGTAAGTTCGTTTAAACATACCAATCACATGGACTAGAATTGATTTCAATCTACATGTTCACTCGGAATCAACCTCAACTTTATGACCATCAAATACAGGGACAGAAGAAACCATCAAGGACATTAATGCAAAACATCAAGCCTCCCTCCTCCCAGGGAAACCAACAGTGGCCATTTTCTTTAGCCTCCCTCCTAGGCACCAATTATCACTCCCCAACTTGATCTATAGGCATTTTAACCTTTTATTCACTTTATGGTAATCAATAATTTTTAAAAATACATTAATGAACTAAATTCACAATTTCTACTATTCTTTAAAACAAGTAAATGATAAGAATTATGTATAGAAAAAATTTGAGATATTCTTAACTGTTCTTCTATTTTATCAACAAATTTCGAGAAACAAATAATTAATAATAGGATATTTTCCATTCCTATCCATATACATATAGATGTATATATGTGTGTGTCTATATATATATATATAATAATATACTGATGCTAATATCAGAAGAGTGAGTATTGGTACCTGATCTTGGTTGTACAAAACTTTTTATATTTATTTTTAGTTATTTGCAGACACCAACATGAATATTATGTTACCTTAGGTTCAAAAATATGTACATATTATATTTGTTCTTGATCAAAATAAACTATAGCACAATTTTAAAATAAATAAAATCAGTTTCATTTTTGGTATTTGCAATTTTCTTCATCTTATGAGGCTATATTAAACAACAGATACGAGCTTGATATGCAAAACACAACTAAAAATAATAAGATAATGAAGGGCTATGAGGTTTTAAAAAAGATGAGAAAGGAAAACAAACAGGCTAACATTACACAAAACATAAACAAACAATAATCCCAAGCAATGGGCTACTCACCTTCACCCGAAGCTCCTTCATTGGATGTGGAGTCAACAAAGCGCGTATGTTAGTTACAATGGGCCCCTGATATAAAAAAATGAAATTGCATTAAGGAGATGCAACACATGCCATCAAAACATTGCAAACCTAGTGAACATCAATGATGTTACCTGCATTCCACAGACAACTATTTGATCTCCTTCGTGAAGTACACCATTAACTAAAACAACATCAATAGTTGTCCCAAGTCCTTCAACCACTTTGACCTCCAAGACGGTACACTGCAGAGAAATTCCATAGTGTAAAAATAAACTCTTGCTATGGTTTAGTAATCCAGAGACCCAAGTGATGAAAAAAAGAGGACGACACCAAGACAATACACCAAAATTTGAAGAAATTGGAAATAGTATTATCTTGTGATTGAGGTAAAACCATATCAATTTAAGAATGATTGTAAATCTCTAACAAAATGAAGGGTTTCCAGGAGACAACCAGGAATAGGAAAATGTATTGAAAATTGTAAGAATTACGAATGTAGTGAACCTGCAATTCTTTTTGGAATGTAAGTTTTTCCACCATAGTTCTCTGAGCCCATTGCACTAACAACAAGAGAAGATCCGGAATGCCCTCACCACTATAAAAGACAAGCATCATTTTATTCAATAAAGCAGCATAAGCAAATTAGCACATACAATCAAGAACTCTGCGAAAGAAGCAGAATATGCAGGGGTATACCTTATTGCACTTGTAGGAACAATGCTGGAAGTTTCTCCCATCTCTTTATTTTTGTAGTACAACTCAGTATTCAAACCCTGCTCCATAAACTCGGTGATGATCTGAAAAAAGTAAAAATAATATCTTACTTAAGACCCAACTCAATATCTCCATCTGAAAGAAAAGAAGACAAATAGACAACATGTACACAGACCTTGCTGACCCTCATCCTGAACTCATTCTGAACGTCTTTATTCTGCTGTTTCATTGCTGTCAAAATAGGTGCATTCGGGCAGGACTTCCACCCATACAACCTATCAACCTTATTCAATGCAACAATGAATTCCGTGTTCCGACTCTTCAAGAGATTAATTGACTCTTTTGTCTGTGGCTCAAGACCATGCATGATATCGACGACCAAGATAGCAATGTCACATAATCCTGACCCTCTTGATCGCAAATTGGTAAAGGACTCATGACCAGGGGTATCAATGACAAGCAAGCCAGGAACCTTCAACTTAGCATCCGCCTTCAACTGCTTGGTCCTCTCTCTTATGTTCTCAGTCGGGAAATAGGTAGCGCCTATCTGTTGGGTAATACCACCT
Organism: Acorus gramineus; assembly: GCA_030737835.1. Lineage (NCBI taxonomy): Eukaryota > Viridiplantae > Streptophyta > Magnoliopsida > Acorales > Acoraceae > Acorus > Acorus gramineus. The sequence goes on along the minus strand of CM060856.1, from coordinate 13,288,627 downwards.
GCCTCACCCTCCTGAACATTTGTTCCCCGAATGCAATCCAAAAGCTTTGTCTTACCCGTATCAACGTGCCCAAGAATGCAACAGATTGGTGAACGAAGATCATCCTCGCTTTTCTGAGAGACATCTTCGGTCACCTCTCCCTTCTTCTTGCTCTTCTTAGAATCAACTTCTAACTTGGTTTCCCCTTCCCCTTTCAAAGGGGGCGAATGAGAAGCGATGGTCGTTTTGGCAGCAGGCTTCACAGGAACAGCAGCAGAATGCTTCTGGGTATCCGAGGGAGTAGCGGTAGGCTGTGAAGGTTTCTTCTTAGGCTCGGGATGTACTTTCTCCTCTTCTTCCTTGTCCTCCTCATCACCAAAAGCGCTTGAGCCGTGCAGCCCAACATCAACATCATCCCAGCTCTTCTCGTCCCAATTCTCTTCCTCCTCCTCTTCCTCCACCTCAACCTTGGCTTCCCCGCCATTCAACTCAGGCTCCTCCTCCATCACCACCTCCTCCACTTGCTGTTCATCCTCCTCCACCTCCTCCTCTTGTGTGACAGACTCACTTTCCTGTTGTGTCTCCTCCACCGCCTTCGCATTAGGCCTCGACTTCCTCGACCCATACTTTGGCCGCTTCTTGACCTCCCCTTCCGCGATCGGAATCTCCACACCGCTAGCGAGGAACTGGTTCCTCATCATCGCGCGCCGCCTCTCCTCCTCCTTCTGCTTCCCCGTCAAGATCTTCCCCTCCTGCTTCTTCTTGAGACGTTTCTCCTTCTCCCTCTCCTTCTTCCTCCTCTTCTCCTCCTCCTTCCGCCGCTCCTCCTCCTCCTGCCTCAGCCTCTCCTCCTCCTCCTTCCTCAGCCTCTCCTCCTCTTCCTTCCTTGCCCTCTCCTCCGCTTCTTTCCGCCTCGCCATGGCCTCCTGCATCTCCCTCACATGCTTTGGCAACTTCTTATTATCCCCTCCCACCTTCGCCTTCACCACCTCCTCCTTTGCCTCAGCAGCCACCGCCTTCTTCTCTTTCTCCTTCTCCTTCTTCTTCTGCTTCTTCTTCGCAGCCGCCGATTTCGGTCCCCCTCCTCCCACCTCCTCTTCATTAACCTCCACCGATTCCGGCTTCTCAGGCTCAGCTAGAACCACTGGCTCCTCCACTTGTGGGGGAGTCGGAGGCGGAGCGACGGACGCAGCCCGGGACGATGGGCCCTCGCCAAGCTCGGCGAGGATCTTATCCAGGTCATCCTCCTCTTGAGCGGTCCTTCCGCTCTTCTTCTTTTTCTTCTTCTGCTTCTTCATCGCATCTGCCCCATCGTTAGCCGCCACGACATCCCTGGAAACCTCGTTGGACTGCTTCAATTCTGGTTCGGGTTCCGGCTCATGCTCATTCGCCTCTTCGTCTTCGGCGAGGACGCTCAAGAGGCTCGGAGTGGACACGGTGAAGGCGCCCTGGTTCTTCTTGGACTTTGAGGACTTCTTCTTCCCCGAGAAGACGAGCTGGATCTCCTCATCCACGTCGTTCTCGGCCTCCGCAGGCGGGGCGGGGTCCACGGCCTCTTCCGCGGCGTCATCGATGGGCGTGCTCTTCTGCTGCTGCTGCTTCGAACCCTTCTTGTTCTTCTTTGCCGGGACCGCGGGTGCCGAGGGTCCGTCTTTGTTGGCGTCGTTGCTTCCGTCGTGGTTCTCCTCGGAGAGAGCGTACTCGTCGTCGTCAATGGAGACGGGCTTCTTCCTCCCCATCTCGAACCAACGGAGTTCAATCTATTTTATATATATATATATATATTTTCCCCGTGGAGCGATCGAATCCAGAATCACAACCAGACTCGATCGGAAAAAATTTAAAAAAAAAATTAAAAAAAATTCCACGATTGATCAAAAATCAATCTGCACATAGTGAAATCACTGATAGATTGGATCTAACGATCGAGCTGATTAAAAAAAACTGGAGTAAACCCTAGAACGAAACGAAATGAAACGGCAAACCCTAGATTCCGGAGAAGCTGAGGAGCGTATGAGCTTATCGAAATGCTGACCGCCGTTGGATCGATCAGAGTTATTTTTTATTTCTATTTTTTATTTTGTGCCCGCCGTCGTTGGTAAGTTGAGTTGGGGAGACGGTGAGGTTTTTATAGGAACTTGACGGTACGTTGGATCGTAAGTGCTTCGAGGATTATTAACCGTTCGATTTGTTTATCGGTTTTGCACGGATGCTTGCGTGCTTTGAGCTCGTTAGACGTTAATAATGCGTTATCTTAAAATGTCTCGTAGCACAATCCATATTACCGTATCAAACACATTTTTATATATTTTATTAATCTATTTCATTCATTATATTAAAATATATATTTTATTAAAAAAATTATATTTTTTATAAATAATATTATTTAATTCATTATAATATATTTTATGTTTTATAAAAATATTTTCATTAGACTAAACATAATTTTTTAAAAAATAAAAACACATTGTCTATGTTTTGAGTTATAAAATAGATTGAGTGTAATATTTTCATATCCTATATATTAACAAGCTTATCTAATACAGATCAAATACATAGTTATGTAATAATTAAAAAATCATTAACTAATTATCTAAATAAAATATATAAAAAAATTATCTATATTTTTGAATGATTTTAGGTTAAGATCCTAACATTTAGATTCAACCCGAGCTTCAATTCAAATAACCTGAACCTCATTTAGATTGAATCCAAATAACCTGAACCTCATTTAGATTGGATTTGAGTTAAAAATTTGAATGAACTGAACACAAAGTCACAGGAACTTCAGATGGGACACGGAACTTTGATTCCCAAGGATTTTTAACCGTTCTATTAGTTTACATAACAAATATAAATCATTAATAATTATCTATACAAAATAATAATAAAAAAATCAAAACAACATAAATTAAATTTGTATCAGCGTAAGCACAAGCAAACCGATTGAGTCATTCAACTTTATAATCATTAAATCGCTTTCTTTTTATTTTTATTCATATATAACCAACCCCTGAATTCAGGCATATATTCCCAGTTGGTGTAGTTTATTTTGTTCAATTTTTGGGGTGATGTATGGCCAGATTAGATTCTCCGCACATGGTTTTTATGTTTAATGTGGAAACTGAAACGCCTTTGATCGGTGGAAAGTAATAAATTGACCCAAAAAAACGTTTGTTTGGCACAAATTTGGTGAAATTACAATCTAGGTTGAAGTACCCGTCGATGGGGAATCTTCTTGTGGTCTAAAATATGGAAAATGATACATTCAACTCTCATTGTAGATCCAGTTACAGTCCACACTAATTTTCTATGTTTTTTTAAATCACATCTTTAAATGAAGTGCATAATATTATACGAAATAAAGTATATACTGAAATACATTAGTATATTTTTTTCAAATTAAAAAAATGATAAAAAAAAATTACACCATATATTATGATAAAAGCCACATATACTATGACAGTGTAATACATACTATGTTATCATAGCGTAGCTGCGTATGAGACTGCAAAACAGACTGAGTATCATCACTTTAAGCTTTGAAACTTGTTATAAGTTACAAAATGTACATGAAGTTGTCATTAGGTCTTCGGTCGTGTTTGGATGTAGAATTCAACAGTCAACTTTTTAAAAATTCAATCTTAGTTTTAAAGCATTATTTTAAGAGATTTTGTTTGGAACACTGATAATTTAATGATAAAACCACAAAAAAACATTGTGTTTGCCAGAAATTGTTTAAAACCACGTTTGACGTTTGAAAAGCACAATTTACCAAATGTGAATCCTAAAAATGCCTTAATCAAGATCAAATAACATAAGAATTATTTAGAGAAAGCATCATAAAATCAACGCAGAACAAAAATAATAAACAAAACAATAGGTGCAGGAAGAAGGTATAAATAGAAATTTGAGGTGCAACACAAGAACTTTTCAAGAGATCACAATCGTCTGATACACCGCTCCCCAATGGGGAGGGCTTGGGCCTTGCCAAATGCAAAGTCCGAAAAAAGTAGAAGTGGAAAAGCATAGATGGGCTGGCTTATGGGGCTGTGTTCCCAATTGTTTCTTATGGAAAATATTAGAAGATCATTCCTATAGTTCAAAATACAAACCACATATTTTTTTTTAGATGATAAAAATCATCTACCGATGTATATATTTAAATTAAAAAAAATGTGCATCACTCAAATTGAATATGACAATATATACATATATTTTATATATTTATTTCAAATTGTATGAAATTATTTTTAATAAATACAAAAAAATTCAACGACACGTGTACTTCGTTTAATGATACAAAACATATTCTTTATTGGTCTCGCCGGAGTCACTGGCTGAAGCCACTGGGTGCGTAGGTGACCAGTTCAGATGATCTAATTGGTCAGGCCTTTGCTTGATGTGGTCCTAAACCTATAAAAAAAAGAAAAATGACAGTACTGCACTCAATCCTTTTCACTGTCACAAACACAATCTTTATCCTTGCTACACCAGTCCTACACTCCCACGTGTTTTCATTATTTTAAAAATCATATATATCTTTTAATAAAATTTATATATTTATAAAAAAAATTTAATAAGACATATACTTTATTATGGTGAGTATACGAGACTAACGAAATATATAAAACTAAAAAAGTACTGCTTACAGTCCAAGTGAAATGCTGCTGGCGAGAGTACATTTTTAGTTGTTTTTTTGGCGTAAAGTCCCTTGGTGGTCAAAGAACTCTTACTAGTAGTACAGTGACCGGCTCATAAACAGATGATGAGAACAGACAACCAAAACACACTCAAAAACACTCTTCCTTTTATGACCCGACCACATATGGCATCCAAACGCAGCTTTTTGCCCATTCCTCAATGAAATGGATTGTGTTTTCCTACCAAATTCACCTATAGGCTATAGCATATAAAAAAGGTTCGACAATTCTTAATGTAATAGCTTTAGTTAAGTCAGCAAACACCTCTCATCTCTGTGACAGAGGTCAAGGGATCAAATCCTGAGAGCACCGTTCTTCAAATAAAATTCCTATTGTGATAATCCACTCCTGTCAATACCTGAAAAAATTAGGTGTGAGAATTGCAAAGCACACCAGATTGCCTTATTAAAATAACAATGAAACACAAAATCAAACGAACAAAAAAAAGGGGAGACAGATCTGAAATCTCACATCTGAAGCTTACCTCGCGGCTTCGACCTATTCTCTCATCATCTGCTTATGCAGTTATGCGTAGTATCCCAGGTCCTGTTTATTGTGATTAACTGCAAAAACATGAACTCATAGAAAACATAATCATTCAATAATCTCTAGTGCTCCCCCAGTGGTTTAGGGACTAACTCAAAAACAAACATGATAGCTCCTCCAATAGTCCCAAATATGCAGTTACTGAAACATCAGTTGTTTGCTTTATACCACACCTCATACATATCAATATGCATGCAAATTCTTCAACACAATCAATCCCAAATCCCATCCCAACAACTCTTTTTCAATAGAAGCCTATCTCTGACAGGTGATCAATTAAGAAAATAAAATGTGACATTTTCTTTTAAGATAGGAAAAATCTATACCAATGAATATCTCGCCTACCAAGTCATATGCCTTCACTGACAAGATCTTAAAGAACTCCAATGATGCAAATAACAGAATTCTTATCATAAAATTTTACCCAGGAAAGGTGACATCCTACAACAGTCGAGTTAATTTACGGAATTGTCACTCTTATTGAAGCATGCAACAGTGGAAATCCCCAAAATAATTCATAATTACAAAATTACAAGCGTTCATTTTTTTTATTTATTTTTTTGGTATCGGAGGGACTCCTTGAGGCTGACCTTACGGCTTCGCCTGTTTGTCTCTGGTCCCACAAAAAATTCTTTTAAATTTCACCTAATAAACAGGAAGTATGACACAGTGCCAAGACTCAAACTCAAGACCTACCCTTAATACAGGTAAGCCTTGAACCGTTATGCTATGACCACTGAGGACATACAACTATACAAGCGTTCATATTGATGGAATATGATACTTATAGGATGGATATCACAATTCAATCCACATTTCTATGTGATCTGACAGAAGCAAAACCATAGGCAAGGCAGATCGAAGTGAAACATACAATGAAGAGATGAAACAAAACTCATTACTCAAAAGGTGGGAAAGGAGCAAAACAATCAAAATCCGTTAACATAAAGATCTGATCTTTATGTATTTCAAGCATTCTAATTGAAATAATCCTATATTAAAAAAAAAAACATTACTCAGATAGGGGGAAAAGTAAAACAATCATAACCCATTAACATAATCTGATCTTGACAAAACCAATCATCCACCAAGCTCGAATCCAATCAAACATAACCAATGCAAATAAAAAAAACAATGAATACAAACAATAACAAACATCAATTTATGTGAAAATTAAAGAAACAGGATCAGAAAATAGCTCATCTTGGAAAAAAACCAACTAAAATTTCAATTATCCTGAATGAGAAATTATGGGATCTTCCTCCCTCCCTCCCCACACACACACATTGTGAGTGCATATACATGTAAACGTGTTTATATATATAAATAACGAAAAATTGGATGAAGTGGACACGAGACATGATTCATCTTGATTGCAGATTCAAATGAGATTTGTCAGGATTATTAATGAGAGATTCAAAAGGGAATGCAGTATTTAAAAGTGCCTATTTGTCTTCCACATCCATGGCGACTTGATAAACCCCATCAGCCTTTATTGAAAGAGAAATTTTGTGAACCACGTGATAGGGGAAGAGAAGAAATTTTTTTTACACCAGGTTAGATAGTAAAATATAGATTCTTTTAAATAGGGCAATGCTTCCAACCTGGGTATATCCCTGTGCAGAAACTGAAATCTAACAAGAAAATTTTCATATTTCAAATATTTGGTTAAGGCCTGTATATGTTTGAATCTCATGGCATCAGTGTCTTCATGACAAAGGCTCTTGCAGTTCCAAGTTTTCAACCAACTATTGGAAGAAGAGATATCAGAGCAAACTGAACAGGGGTAGAATTGAGCTCTTCTAAATCAGAACTTCTTCTAACAAGAAGTAATTAATATATATAATTTCTTTTAATAATTGACTTGTTTCCCGATTAATGAATCGTGGTAGCCTGTCTACCTTCCCATTAAAAAACATATATAATCTGTCAAGCAGTAAAAACCTGCTAAATAAATGTAAAGTTGAAAGGATTAAATGTCGTTTTCTTCCACGGGATGAAAGGTCACCTTTTGAGATGTTGTTCACTTGTTATGCAATGACATCCAAGTTTAAATAATAGGTTTAACAGAAATGGTGAACAAACATTTCAAGAAATTCCACATCATTTAACTGATGAAGCATTCCAGAACATATTGCTCATATACCTTTTGAACAGATAACATGAAAAAATGAATCTGCGGTTCTCCATATATCTACATTTTCCCCCCACGCATTAGGAAAAGCTGATCACTTCATGTTCATTCCTTCAAAGTGAAGAGTCCATTGAACATAACAGTAAACAGTATCAAGAATTATGACTCAGTGTACAACAAAACAGGTCATCAATATCATACATGCATTCCATTCCAAAAATGATACTTGAGAGCATTCAAAGACTGATTTGCAACCTGACTGTACAATGATTATTGTGCAGTTCATCTTCTTCTTGATGACAACAATGCTGAATATTCTTAATTTGAATCAAAATATTTGACGCTACTTTTCCTTAATACAGATCTCCCCTCCCCTCCCAAAAAAAAAAAAAAATACGAAACTATTTTTCATCTGTTTGCTTCAGTTTTTTTCTATCCAAACTGAAAATGTTCACCACTACCAAAGAGGCTTTCATCCTATCAGAAAAGATCGCCAGTTCTGATAGGATAAGTGTTAGTTTAATAGATTATCATTGCTTCAAGACAACAAGTTAAACAATAACAAAAAATATCATTAATTAACACAACCCACAACTCTAGACATATTAGGTTTCCTCAGTTCAAAAAGAACAAACTCCAAAAAAAAAAAGCAGTGAATGTATAAACTTCAATCAAACAAATCATACTCACAAATAGACCCCATCAGCTCATGATGCTGCCACGCCACCGCCGCCGCCACCACTGCTAACCCCTAGCCCCATCTTCTTCCCCAACACACCCAGCTGCTCCACAAACTCCGTCCCCGTCAGCAACTCTGTAGTCCCATACACCACATGCTTCGCCGGTTGCGACCTCTGCCCCATCTCACGCAAGCTCCCATACTCCACATAATTCCCCCCACCAATCATAAACACGATAGACTCCTTAAATGGCCCCATCAATCCACTCCCCCCACTTCCTGATCTTGATGCCCGTGGATCAAACGTCAGGTAGTGATCCACCTCGGGGTTTGGCCTCCCCTCCATCAATGCCTCCACAGTCCTTGTCACCGCTAGCTGTCGCCCTCCCGCCAGAAGGTTCTTCATCCCCGCTGTCACCGCGCTTATTGATTGCCCGTACAACTTCTCCGCCCAATCCACAATGTTGCTTCGACTCGCAGAGTTGGCCGAGTTCGCCGCCAGTGACGCATTCAAAGACTTGATCTTCTTCACATACAAGAAACCCGAGACGTCCACCTCCGACTCCCTCAGCGCCACCTCAACAGCCTCCATTTCTGGCTGTGGTGTCACCTCCATCGACAAGAGGTACACAATAGCGAGGCGGAGCTTGTCAGCCTTGCTGCCCTTCCCCTTCAGCGCACTTATCAGGGTCGCCCGGTCAACAGACCCCTTTGTGAGCATGTCATTCTCCAGGTCATAGTACGAATCAAGCGACCGGTCCTTGATCTCGGTGAGAAGGGCGGTGGCGATGTTGGTGTGCCGGTCGGCGAGTTTCCTCCGCTCGGTGAGCTCGGGAAGCGAATTCACCGCGCTCATCAGGTGCTTCGTGTTCCCAGCCAAATCCTGGTCGTCGAATCCCCCTCCCGTCCTCCGATTGACCTCGTCGACATCCGCCTTGTATTTCTTGACCTGGCTATCGACCTCCTCCGCCACCTTGGGGAACGGCATGGCCGCGTTGGTGACCCAGAACGGATCGGACCCGTCCAGCTCGTACGACAGCTTTGCCCCCGCCGGATCCTTCACGCTCACCTTGTTGAGCCTCAGCCCGAGAACGTCATGGACCAATGGCCGATACGCCCAGTCGTGCTGAACCCCCACTGAAAGCTCAAAATTCCGATCAAAGATGCAGAGGAGCGGACGCTGGAAACCGGCGCTCCCGCCTTCGTTGAACAGGTTGTTCTTCACGATAAGGTGGTCCCGGATCTTCGCGTCCAGCGCTGCCGCGACCATCTCGGACGGGCCACCTCGGTCGCACCGGATCACCGGGACGACAGAGAGGGTCACCAGAACGCAGAAGAGGCCATTGACCACCCGATCGACGATCTCCTCGATCTCACGGTCCCCCGCCGCCGGATCATTCACCCTCAGATACACATCCGGCTGGGCCAGCGAGAAGAGATTGTCCTCCAAGGTGATGAATTCGAGGTACTGGTCATAGATCTTGGCGATCCGGTGGAGGGAGTCGGACTTCACGACGGAGGAGGCGAAGTCCTCAAGGAGGGGGCGGGGGAGGGAGGACGAGAGGTTTAGGTGGAGCGAGTCGTATAGATGTTTCGCGGCGTCCGACGCGACGCGGGAGAGGTTGAACGGCGTCGGGCGGACGAAGTAGACGGCGGGGACGTCGGGGACCGGGTGGCGCTCCTTGTCGATCGGAAAGTAGAGGGTGACGCCGTGCTTGCGGAGGTCCTTCACGTGGATCAACGGCGACAGGACGTCACGGCAGAAGGGGTCCAGGATCAGGATCTTGTAGACCTCGTCGCCGGCGGATCCTCCGCCGTCCGATCCGGTGGTCCTGTTCGGGGGCTGGTTCAGGTTCAACATCCGAACTACGCAGCCTGAGATTGACAGAGAGTGAGATAGAGAAAATTAGGGTTTCGGATGGAGAAGTGAGAGAGAGAGACTTACTGGTTTGTCTTTGGCGGAGATTGAGCGCCATTGGTGAAGGTGATTTCGCTCTGCTAGGATTTCAGATGGGGGAAATGAAAGAGTGGGATCTCTGGAGAATTTGCGAGCAAGTAATCCAGTGAAGGGTGGAGGGGCAATAGCGTCTTTTTGACGTGTCGATGGCGTTTCGGGTCGGTGCTTTATTCGTGGTTCTTCGTGGCGGAGGAACGTGTAAAGAACGAGTGACTGAAATGCCCCTCCTAGAAATTTAAATGACGTGTATGTCCATTTTTCTGGTGTCTCGTTTGGATCTTCTTGTACCTATAACAATACATATAGCACTTAAATTTGATAAATATATGCTTCCGGAGGTGCGAGACGTTACATGGACTATAATGAGTCATCCTATAAGAATTTCATTCATGGAGGAAACTCTTCCACAATGACATTGCCAGCATTGGTGAAATACCATAACATTTTTAATGAAATTTTTGTTTCATCACAAATAAATTATGGATAAAAATGAATAAAAAAATCATAAAATGTGAATATAATTTGACAATTGATCTTCCGTGATGACATGTGAATCATCTTATCGCAATAAAATAAAATTGAAAGAATAACACAATTTAAAGATAGATCCAAAATACCAATATCAATTTAATTCTGGTATAATTATACTCATTCTTGCAAACGTATTATTCAGCTCTGCATAATATCTACTTTAGATGATAATATTTTTCGTGGAGCCCACGTCCGTTTGATTGAACAATTCCTCACTGCTTATGATAGAACAACATTGTACAGATATCTTCCAGTATTCTTCATAATATACAATAATAATAATAAAACAACCATATTTTCTGACTTGGTGAGAGTCTATTCAACATTGATACAAAAACTTCTTCCTTAAAAAGAACTGGGTGCATGTGTTGAACATGCATGATTCATTGCTTTATTATTCCAAACACATCATAGCGCCATTTTGTCACCTCCTAATCATCTGAATCAGGGTCTGCCGTGTCATCTTCATCTTCCACATCCCTTTCAAGGTTCGGTATCGTTGCTGTCTCACCAATGCTGGCCATCTCTCCATCATCAGCATCTATATCATCATCGACTTTATAGTATACCTGATATGCTCAATTGCAGGACATGACATTCAGAGAGCATGAAATGGAGGATACCATAGCAAAGTTGATATCCTAATATACGCAAAATGTAACTAAGACATGACTTCTTTACATAACTTTGCATGGAATGGTTTATATTGAAGCTGTTTGAAAAAAGATCTGAGCTTAAGATTTTCTTGGGATTATATTTTACGAGTTTGAAGAAAGTTGAAATGAAAAGTGTAGTGATAAGTGAGAATAAGTCGCTGAATAACATACCACACAAGTGCGAGAGGGTGATAATACTTTAAAGGAGCTGGGTCGGTTGTTGAAATTCGTCTCTGGTACACCTGGTATACCTTCAGGGGATGTGAAGTGGTCCACATCATGACCAACCTGAAAGATTAAGGTAAAAGAAGTACTATTAGATTTCATCAAGATGGCTCAGATCATGAGTATGGCAGCTAAATCAAATACATTGGTGCTATGGTCTATGGAACCTGAAATTAGAGAGCTTTAACTACAATCATAATGCATGATATGGTTGGAGAAAATGAGTAAAAGATGAATTTTGGAGTTATTGATTTATTCAATCACAAAATTATGCTTTCTTCATATTATGCCATAGCAAGAACTAATGAGACTAGTGCGAAGCCCCAAGTGGTCGCAGCTTAAAAAAAAAGGTTATGAATTATGCTTCATGTGACTCTAATTTCAAAAGCAGTTGTAAATGCAAGGCTTCTTTTCAAACAGGTTTCCAAATGATACCATAGAAGATAATATTTTGACATTATACAAAAGAGGATCTTACCCGTCCATGCCCTCCAAACTCAGAAGCATCACTATCCAATGCAACTCTGTACTTACCTGGCAAGTCACAACCAACTTTGTACCTGTTGTGTGTCCCAACAAAATTCAGGAAGAATTCTCTACAAGAGTAGAATTTCTAACATTAAAGGAAAAGGATTAATGCATTTACCCTTCATATGTGTTGTCTGGATGGAAGTTGAACACGAATACCAAGTCTCCACGTTCAAAAACAATGATCTAGAATGTGAGGCAATAATTCAACAAACTGATGTACCGCACGGGAAAAGTGAAAAAGCTCACAGAAAAAAAAAATGACGCATCAAATTTCAGGAATTGGAAAAATCAGTATCTTGGAAATGAAACACAAACTATGCCAACAGCTTATTGTATGAGATTCTTTGACCTTGATTTTCTCTAAGTAGATAATGTTTGTCATCTATATCACGATTAAAAACACAACCTTTTTTTTTGTGTGTGCGTGTTTGTGGTTTGGGGGGGGGGGGGGTTTGAAGTATATGAGGATGACTATGTTCATGGATTGTAGCTTTGCCTGAATTTATCTGTGAGAGGGAGTTACTGTTCATAAAGCTTTGATCTTGGAATATCGGCCATTGGCACCTAAAGAAATATTTAAGTTGCATTCACTAGATTTCATTTTAGCAAGAAAAAAATTTGCACGTTCGGTTATTAATCCAACGGTATGCATATGTTACTTCAACCTAAGATAGCCAGCAATTTATCAAGTTATTTATAATAATAAAAAAAAGATAGAAACATTACCACCTGTAAAGGAGAACAACCACAAAAATTCTGCTTTAAAATTATAGAAGGATGACTTTTGCCATTTTAAGGTATGCACCAAGGTCTTCAACGAAAAAGAGTAACTACGTGTACAAACTTTAGGTTTATTTGACTTACATCATCCAATGAGATTTTAAAAAAAAGGATTAGATCTGGATTTTAGTTTGAACGTAGAAGGATGAGAGATGCAGAAAATTTCCAGTCCCATGTTTGTAATTGTGCATATATGCAAGGAAAATCTATTTGACAATTTTTTTTCCAAAAATAAAGGTCTTAGTCTTTAGTGGTTAATGATAGCTCTTTAATCACATTATGCATCATCTCAAGTTCTTAAAAGAGAGGCCCACTGACAGAGAAAAAATGTCTACACATTTTATCTTATAAAATGCTGCAAGTGGATGGAGAAAGCACATCATAATGCACATATTGCTGCTAAGATTTAGTCTATTAACAATACAGAGAACATGCATCTACAAGAAGTTCAAATCGATCAAACCTTATCTTCTTCACTTGTGCTGCTCACTATCTGCTTGGTCGATGAAAGGAAGGAAAATTTGTCGTCGAGCAAGTTCATAGCTCCGTCAAAGGCATTCATATGCTGGGTTTTTTTTTATGCACAAAGAAGATATTACTCAAATCAAGTGATCCTCCATTCCAGAATACTTCATAAACAAAGCAAATCATTATCCTCAAAATCGATGGTGATACACTACAAAGACACAGTTTACCTTGTATCTTAAGTGATCTGTATCAACAAGGTTCCATTGACGTCTGCATTTTTCATAACTCCAACCATTGCCTTCTCTCGGAAAGTCAATCCATTCTGGATGACCAAACTATAGCAAATATCTGTATTTAATCAATTTGTTCGCCAACATCCAAAAAAAAGGACAAATAAAGCAACATGACAGACATAAAATGAAAAACAATGATACGGTCTAACCATACAAAGTAAACCCTTACATGAGACTGACTTGCAAGACAACCAATGAATAATATTTTTTGTGTGTGTGATCGAATTGCAAATTGAATCTCAAATTGGCATGCTTATGATGTTTATATCTATCATCATCCGTTCATCTCATTAAATTAAAGAAGACAACATTGGATGTTACTGCATTTATACATACATACACACAGAGTTGCCACATTCTTCTTTATTTGATGATCATTCTGATTGCCAAATCAGGAAGATATCTGATATTATATGCATCTCATATTAGATATTTAAAGCCAAGTAGTAACTAGTAAGGAGACAATTTACATCCAGGTTTTGGAGACTTGTCAGACATTCTGTATCCATGTCGGTCAGGCAACATCATATTCACTGATTATGCCTTCTAAAGTGCTGTCTGACGAAGTGTGCCAGTGTCTTACTTACATGATTGACAACTTTTGGTCAACCTCACTAGCCATTTCAGATCAGATATTAAAATAAATGATGAAATAATACAAAATAAATCATGCATGTGTGATGTCACTTCTTGGGTTTAATTCTATTTGGCCCATGACATATGTTTATGCAAAATAGACATACACTGAAAAATTTCAAGATATGCATAACCATTATCTTATCTGCCTGTTTGAATATGCCATGTCAACCTGCCCGTGTCCTTGTTATGTATAAAGGTTTAGGTGGAAATTATCAGTTCGATGCTACTTGCACTATTGAAACCCATGCTGGCTCTGGCAGGAAGCAGGCTGCTCACATGTGATACACCTCCTATTTGTTCTCTATAAATAGAGAGTGAACAGCTCAGAATGTCATATTTCCCTCTCTGCCTCCTGGAAACCCTCACAAATAGGTTCTTCACTGATGTCCCCAAAATCTTAATTTCACTATGAAACACCATCATTTTCTTAGGTCTTTAAAAAAAATTTAACATTGCATGCTCAAATCTACTTGTTCGTGTGATCCGATTTCCACAATGATCTCCACAGACAAACTATTCCAATTGCCTTCACTGATGATTGGGACTGACTTACAGAGTCACTGATTAGGCCAGCTATGGTGGCAGGTTATCATACATTGCATGGGCTTCATATGCTGCATTATGGACCACACAACCATTTTATATTGCAAAACCATAACATGACTCAACTGCAGTCCCTCCATGATAGACAGCTACTGGATTAAGATTATGCCACATTAATTGCATGAACACAAACAGGGAGGCTGTTGTGGGATAGAGAAAACCATAGCAATTAAAAAATAAAACTAAATCTATCACCTCATTCCCCATGAAATTGAGGTACCCTTCACCTCCTAGAGCCATTGTTATGATATGTATCATCTGCAGCAGAGTATAAAATATTAGTGAGAACAAAATAACACACTACAAATTTCATAAAACAACATCTATAGTATATAGATGCTATTCAAATTTCAAAGGAATTGGCCATTCTTTATGATGTGCATTCTTAAAGATGTCCACCTGGCAGCAAAGGCACAAACCTTGTGAAGTGAAATCCCTCGCTCAACTATGGGGGAAGCAGGCTGTAGTGCAGACATTCCGGAATACATCTCCTTGTCCATTAAGAGAAATGCCATGGTCTTGTCTCCCACAATAGCCTATGGAATGAGAAAATGGCATACAGTTAAATCACCAGTTGAGTCTTACTTTGTATATTATTATTATTATGTCTCCACTTATAAATCAACAGCAGAAGAATCAAGTTGCTTTACAGGAAGATTGTTAAGGTAACATCAGGACTAACAGGTTGTATTCCACCCCCAAAATCACCACCACCACAAAAAAGAGAAGAAAAAAAAATCTCTCATGCGTGCCCACAGAAGGGTGTCTGATGTTTTTCTAAAATCATGGATGTGAGAACATGGTAGTCGAGTCTAAATCTTACAATTTCCATGTTGAAGTTTTGTGTTGTGCTTACATGATATTTGCATGGTGTAGTAGTCATATTTTTCGTGGCCAATGTTTGGGGATACATTTCATTTACCACTTTTTATAATATCTAAACCACATTATGCCATTATCTCCAGACAGAAAACAAACTCATGAAAAAAAAATCAACCAACAGAGCAACATGCAAATACCTGATCATGACTCTCGGCATAAGCTATACACTTTTCGGTATATCTCCTGTTTGTCAAGTTCTGAACAATTTCGTTCATTGACCACTCCTCGTCATTCTTGTTCTTTAGATAATCAATCCACTTATCAGGTATCGCCATGGCCAAACGAAAATCAAATCCAACTCCACCTTCAGAGACAGAACGACCCAAGACAGGCATCCCCGAAACATCTTCAGCAATAACAGTGGCATCTGGCAAGAGGTCATGAATCAGGCAATTAGCCAGCATCATATAAACAACTGCATCCACATCAGTCGCCTCACTGAAATATTCTACATAATTTCCGGAGAACCCCATGTTGATTCCATGATGATGATATAACATTGAAGTCACCCCATCAAATCGGAAACCATCAAATTTAAACTCATCCACCCAAAATCTCAGGTTAGATAAAAGGAACCGGAGGACCTCCCAATTAGCATAGTTAAACAATCGGCTGTCCCAGAGCTTATGAAAACCTCGTTCTCCAGTGTGAAAGTAAGACTCTTCAGTACTCTGGCCAACATCAAAGCCATTGAGACCATCAGTGATGTTGTTACTTGCATGGCTGTGAACAATGTCCATCAGAACATGCATTCCCAAACCATGGGCTTTGTCAATCAGATACTTGAGGTCCTCTGGTGTTCCTGATCGGTTGCTAACTGCAAAGAAGTTTGTCACGTGATACCCAAATGACCCATAGTATGAATGCTCCATAATTGCCATCAACTGAACTGTGTTGTAATTGTTTGCATGTATGCGAGGGAGAACATAATCTGCAAATTCTCTGTATGAGCTTACGCGTGGCTCAGAGCTGCTCATTCCAACATGAGCCTCGTATATGCGTGGAGCTGTAGGCTTTGGAGGACGGGCATTCTTAAACTCATGCCTGCATGTTAAGAATGGAGCAAATAATGATTGAATAGAATTAATTCATCATAAAAATTCATTTAAGTTTGTGATAACTAGTGGAAAGATAAAAAGCTCCAGGCACCTTTCTGTGGGTGGTGGGTCCCAATACACACCATCATACGGTGCCGCAAATTGTGTAAGATCCACAGTTGCATATCTAATCCAAGCTGGAATCCGATCAACCCATAATTTGTTTCCATGCTTAAACCGAAATTTGACTCTCGAATTGTGTGGGATGGCCGGGTTTCCACCAGAGTCTGGGATCCGGACCGTCCACGCGCCAAATTCATCTTTTTCCATTTTGTGGTTTGACCCATCCCATCCATTAAAATCACCAACAAGTTGTGCCTCCCTTCGCCAAGAAAATAGAAACTTTAGATGAAACATGAATGTAAGTTTATACTTTAGTCAACAGAGAGGGGATTGATTACAGTGCACAGCCTCAGTACAGCTGTTTATAGGTAAAAATGGTATGTTAGTGCTTTATTCATATCAGGTTGCAAATGCTATTATAGTTCTACATGTGCATATTACCAAAGGAGTGAACAAAGTGTGGAATATGTTTGTGAACTCACTGTGCAGCAGGAGCCCACTCACGGTAAATAATGCCATCTTGGTCTCTGTTGAATCCAAACTTCAAATATCCTGCAAATAGAAGAAACCGTCATGAACTGGTATATCATATCAACGTAATGTAGAATGCCAGATTATCACCACTGAAAGAAATAAACATTCGTCATTTCTTTCCCATAATTGAAACCTGACCTTGTGCAAATTTTTCCAAACTTCCTTCATATTTTTCAATCAGCTTCTTTCGTTCTGCATATGTTTTGAATCTATAGTTGAAGTGGTCTTTAAATTGCTTCAAGTGTGGATCCACATCAAAAATTCCAACCATTTCAGCATCTCCTTCAACGTTTCCCATTGATGAATTATCTTCTGAGATAGTTGTAATTGTAGAATTTTGCTCAACCTTGAGTACATAGATATAATTAACCTTCGATAGGGTAAGCATCGTGGAAATTTTTGTGTGTGCATTCGATGACCGATATAAATTCACACTATTAGCAATCCTGACTTGAGTTTGTATGTTATTGAGTAATACCTTTACGTGGGTCCTTGGCCTCTGCGCGCGAATAGAGGTGTGTCCAAGCAATTTCTTGGGCTCATTTGTTACCAAATTTGGATACGTTCTCCTGGGGAATCCATGCGCCTTTGAAGACTGTGGTTAGAAATAGAAACAATATAAATGTGTGTAAAGACTAAGAGATAAAGGGAAATTTTGGCTCTATAGCCATCTAGGAACGAGAGTTGTTTCAGACGGTGATGTACAAAGAAAATACTCGGACATCAGAGGTCAATCCAAAAAAAAAACTGGTGAAAATTGTTTGGAAGGAGAGGGTGTGTATTGATAGGGAAAGCCTCTTCTTAGTTGAGGGAGGGAGGGAAGGTCTAAATTGATGTAAAGTTGGATGGTGGCCGGGGGATTTACTTTATATCCTTCCACCCAACACTGAATATTCTTTTCCTTGATCTTGTTTTCATTTGCACTGCTTGTTCACCGTTTTAATACTGTTCTAACAATATCTTTCTCAAAAAATAAATATATAAGAGAGAAGAAATCAGAGTTGTATCGAGTGCATTTGTCAAATATACCAAAGCAAGTCAAAAAAAAAAGTTGCTTATATTGATAGGATGAAAGTGTATCATTCATAGAGTGAACATTGGGAGAGTCAGTACAGATACATTGATCATAGAGTGAACATTCAAAAATAAAAACGCCACGGAAAAATGCATGGAAACTGTGTCAGCAAGAGATCCATGATGGTTGAACATGGACAATCAATCGAGTTGAAAGAATACAATCTTGGGCATCTCATCAAATTAATCATTAAAACCCAATTAGAAGCTAAAACAAACCCAATTACATCAATGTTGAGATGATTTAACAGATCCACAATGAAAATTCTTTAAAAACCTTTTAAAACAAATCCACTAAAACCCATTCGCCCCCAAAAAGGTACACACAAATGATACTCAATCTGAAGCAAACTAACCCAGATATCAAACACCCAATTTTCAAAATCACCAAAACAGCCCCAAATTTCGGGCAAAAAAAGAGTTCAATATGGATCTTACATCTCTTCGATTCAACGCAGTGGAAGAACCGAATAGGCTGTAACAAAAGCATGACATGTTTTCTTTCAATGGCAGGGTTTGCCACTTCTCGTGCTCCTTTTAGACTGAACAATCAATGGAGTTTCAACGGTCCATCATTTTTTTCTTTTTTCTTTTTTTGAAAAAAATCTAATATTTCCCAGGAAACTGTTCGAAAAAAATCCTTATAATTTTTTTTTTTTTTTAGTCCTAAAAACAAGTATAAATCCAAATAACACACTGAGTTAATACGATGAATATTATACAAATATTTTATTTGATTAACTCTATTTGAAAACACAGTATATCAAAATTCCTATTTAAAAATGCAAAATTTTTTTATGTAATTAATGATTTTATCTTTCTAAATAGATCATAAAGCACTTTCTGAAAAAATAAAATAGTTATTTAAATAATTGTGTTATTAACATGTCATAGAATTTTTTGATATAAAATATTTTTAGTTAAAGTTAATCAAATAAAATATTTATATAATATTTATTTTCTATCAACAAAAATTTAACTTACAAATTATTTGGATTTACACATGTGCACGTAGAGAGTTATATAGACTTAAAAAAAAAAAAATTAGGGGTTCATAAGGATTTCAGACAACTGAGGGGGTTATATGGATTATAAGTAGCAGAACTATTGTCGTCTTCTTGTACGAGGGGGGGTCAAATCAGTGTGGTTTGATCAATGTCTGGAGTTGATGACGATCAGATGGTGGTTCTTAACAATAACAAATCATTCGTGGAATAGTTGGCAATTTGTGACCGTTTATTTATTTTTGTCTTAAGTACACATACGCATCATATGATATAATAATATTTTTCATTTTTTATTCCACGTACTATAAAGGACAAGATGATCAGGGATTATTTTGCCTTTCTTCAATCATTAACGTCCATAATTGGGATAATCCATATTAGGCATGGTTTGGGATAAAATTGGAAAAAAAGCTGGGCGCTCGGGGAAAGATTGAGAAGATAGAATAAAAAAATAATTAATCAATATATAATATAAAAAGTAATTTAATAACTTATTAAAGATTAATAAAAAAAAATGGATAGGCTCTAAGCTCTGCGGGTTGATTCACTTAAATTTAGACAGGAATTAATCAAGATTTAGAAGAGACTTTTAAGATATTGATTTGAATGCGTATGTTTGATAGTTTAAACACATGATTCATATGTTGTTTTTGCTTTACATCCCAACCCTTGTTTTCTTTATAAACTTCCTCATATCCAATAAAAAAAATGTCATTTATAGAAAGTCTTCAATTTTTAAATGAGCATACACCAGATTTAAACATCCGATTTGAAATTAAAAATAGGTCTTTAAATTTAAAAGTTAGAGTAAATTTGGGGTCTTTAAAATTGCATTTTACATTCCCATTGGAGCCAGTCGGCCTGCATATCCTCATTTTGTAGGCCGATTAGAGTTGCTCTAAGGTCCTGTTTTTTCGTGTTATTTTTTTTATGGATTTTACTTTATCAATAATTTAAATTTCATTAGACTATTTGGTTCGCAAGTAAATTTTTGTAATTAATCATTTTTCAATGTTTAGTTCACACATAGATTCTTGCAAGGAATTTGGTTCAAATGTTTAAAATATGTTTACTATTATAAATCTACTTACAAAATTTATTTCCTTATCCATATCATAATTATAAAAAATGAATAATTTTTTTATAAATATTTAACGAATGCAAATAAATAAATTATATAATCGATTATATAATTAAACACATAATAATAGTAATTTTTCTAAATTAGTTGAATATTATGAACTCTTTAAAAACTTCAAATGATGGAATATTAATAACTCAAAATAAAATATTTTTTCTAAAGTTAAAAGACAAGAAATAAAACAAAATTTATTGAATGGCGCGCATGAATTTGCCAGCCTTGGCTGAGGATGGCGGAGGTTCTATTAAAAATTATATTAACTTCAAAAAATTAAACAATTTTGTTTATAAAATCAAATGTAATCGAGTCATACCTGATATTCAATGGAGGTATTAAATCTAGTAGAGCGAATAAAAAAAGAAAAAAAGAGAGAGGAGGAGGTGGGTAAAAAAATAAAATATGCTATTTATTTTATAAGATATGTAAATAGTAATTTAATTAATTTATAAATGGTAGAATGATAATTTAATTTAAAATTCCTAGTGGAATTTGATATTACAATTACAAAGGATGGGATTTTGATTCCACCATATTTTTTCATATGCATAGATCTAATTTCAGTGGAGCCCACAAATTACCATTAAAATTACCACTAACCAAATAGTAGATTTCACACAATTTCCTGATAATCTCACATGGAATTAAAATCTATCTTAAATTGACACAAACCAAACGAGGCTTAAGAGAGAAGTGTCACTTTACCACAAAATCTGGAACTTTGAAGTTCACCACTTCTTCATCTCCCGACTCATTTCTTCCGACTCCCAAACCTCTATCTTTTTGAGATGGAAACCTTCATATCACAGGGTGACAGCTTTTGCCTTGTCAGTTAGATTACTCTTTGCACTGTCAGTTAAATCACTCTTCCAACCTGCAACAAATGTTTCCTTATCCTTGTATTTCTTTTTTTCTCTATTCTCCCCCCTTCAAAATTTATAATTTGAATTCAGAAATGAAATGAGATAGCAAACATTTATCTTTATTTTTTTAAAAATACCTCACCTCTTCAACTTCCAAATATGTATCTCTTGACTACTGGATTCTATCCTTTCAACTTTCAACCATGTAAATTTTGAAACTCCCGAGTTTTGTTTACATGGTCAGATAAAAATAGGTACATCTACTTCGTGCATTAAAAATGTAGATATCTCATTATATGATATATATTATTAAAAAAATTAAAATAGATAAGGATTGCACAAGCAAGGGTGTAAACATAATTGTTTTCCACTTTTTTCTTTGAATAATTCCAAAAAGTAAAACATTCATAATTCATGTCATGTTGTTATTTACATATATTAATTTGGATCATCAAATTAGTCAAAATTGAGTGTTGTTACACTAAATCAGTCTTACAATCTAAAATACTATTCTATTTACCTACGTTAGCACCATCAACTCATTATAAACGAAGTATTACTTTGTTAATTTTTTAATATTTTATATAATGATATCATTCAATTCATTAGCATATATAATTCACATTTTTATAAAAGTACATATTTTAATTGGATGAAGTATATGATTTTAAAAGTAAAAAATAAAAAGACGTGTGATTTATATTTTAGACCGTAAAATGCACTGAGTGTAATATTGTAACTCTATCAAAATTTGTATGTCTGCTACCTACAAGGCTACAACAAGGATGGGCCCAATAATCAATCCCAAAGATGGCCCAAATCCGTTCAACCCGAGTCCAGTTAAACGAACTACTGGGTTGAAATGAGTGGGTCCGGCTATTTGCACCCCTCTTTTTACCACACACACCCCTGTCTTTATACACCCCACTCAAATAAGTTGAATGCTTTAAACACCCCCCAAGTAAATGGATATTACCAGAGATCCATTTATACAAGAGGGGGAGGAGGAGGAGGAGGAGGAGGGCTGGGGTAGAGGGTGGGGATGGCCCGGGTGGGGAAAAGGGCCTCCGAGAAGATACGTCGACAGCCCTCGACGTCCACGGAGATCCGAGAAGGCGGAGAGGCAGTGAGGAGAGTCGCCCGATCAAAATCAACGTCGGGCCGATGTGGGGTTTTCAAGGCGAGTGCGTGGAAGCAGTGATCGTGGAGGGGGTGGTGGGTGTAGGTGGAGGCGAGGTTCTGGGGGATGGAATCGAAGATGTGAATAAGTTGTCCTTCTTTTGCACGCATAGACACTACCAATATCGACGGTTTCACATTTCATAGACACTCCATGTGTCAATCATTTCAAAAAAAAAAAAATTTAACATTTTATTTGTCCCTCCAAATCTCTACAAAAAAATAACAAATTGGTTGTCTCCCTCACCTCTCTTTATGGTAATAGCTCATGTTCTCTCCAAAAATCACTTAGCTTTATTTCTAAGGCCTCGTCGACTGATCCAGTGTCTACAAAAGCTAACTCTATCGATATTTATAGTGTCTACAAAGTCCAGAAACCACTTGGTTTTATGGACTCTCATCGACAGATCCAGTGTCTACAAAATCAGACTCTGTCGACAGTTCCAGTGTCTCTGGGTTCAGAAAGCCACTTGGCTTTATTTGTGAGACCTTGTCAACAGATACAATGTCTATAAAATCTGATTTTATCGACAGTTCCAGTGTCTATGGATACATAAAACAATAAAATACAAACTAAACACATAAAACATTTTCATATACACAAAAATTCAACAAGAAGCTGTCCCCCGCCGACGAAAACCATACCAATAATGGCGGCGGAGGATCGGTCCCCGCAAAGTCCGCCGAGCCCGCCTCCTCCATCACCCTCATTGCAAACCTTACCTCCACCACTAATCCCGCCCCCTTTGCCGCCGCCTCCTCCTCACTACCACCTCCCCTCATCCTCCGTCCCAGCCCTCGCCCTTTGCGGCTCTACCCACCTAACACTCCTCCCTCTCCCTACCTAAGCACACCCAACACACACCCAACATAAATGGATCTATGTTGGGTATGGATGGGAAAAAAAGGTGGTGCAAATAGCCCCACCCGAAATGAGTGGACTGGACATCCTTATTGGGCCGAATATGATAATCCACTCAGAACTGTCATAAGTCTGTATGGCCAACCCAAAAGACAAAGGGCGCGTTTATCCCCACCAATCATTTCCCTTAACCCACCAATCAAAAAAAAAAAAGGTGTTTTTTCTGTTCCCACCAATTCGGCTAGTTCGACCAGACTTGGTTGCCACTTTAAGTTTTGGTCGACCGGATTTAGTTGTTATTTTATGTTTTGGGCGACCTAACTTGGTCGTTATTTCAGGTTTTGAACGACCAAACTTGGTCAAACAAGGTTTGTGATAAAATTTATAATTTTTTTCTTGGAAACTTAAACCTATGATGTATATTCTTCTTGGATCCTTCATATCACTCCAAGTTTAAGTTGTAATATAGGGATATTCAATTATTATTCTTAAATGTAAAACATAAGAATAATTTTTTTACATAAGTGAGGGATAAATTTTCAAAAGCCAGATATAAAATGTGTTTGGATCAACTGTTAGGTTTTTTTTTAAACAAAGAATCCGCTTAACCACAAATTTAAAAGAAGCTTAAAAATTATATATATTTGTCTAATAAGATATTTTCTATAAAAAATTGAATTAATTGAAAGTATACATACTTACATTTTTTTCAGTCCCTTAGCTGTTGTTTGGATAAAAGAATAAACGTAGAATATGATGGATTAACCCAAAAATTAATTTGTTTACAAAAATAGATAGATATAGTTCTGGATTCTGTTCGACCAATTTTGGTCGCCCAAAACCTGAAATGGCGACAAGTTCGGTCGCCCCAAGCCTAAAATGACGATCAAGTTCGGTCATTTAAAACCTAAAATGACGATCAAGTTCGATCGACCTGAATTGGTGGGAAAAGTCAAACACCAATTTTTTTTTTTTTGGCTGGTGGGTTAAGGAAAATGTTTGGTGGGGATAGACACGCACAAAGACAAAACTACCCCAGTTTCAAAATTGCTATCCGAAAGGGCAGTTCCGTAAAATCCACGTCACACACAAACAGAAAACCCTAACTAGGGTTTTCTATCCCCGCAATTCGATTAGAGTCCTCTCTCTCTCTCTCACTCTTGGTTGCGGCGCGGCACCATCTTTGCTCCTCTCAATCTCATCCAAACCTCGGTGAGCTCTCTCTCTTTCTATCTCTTCAGTCTCATCATCTCATTGTAAGGTCTCGATTCGAAACCCGTTTCGTTGTTTCCATAGTTTAGCACCTGTGTTTGTTTGATCGGTAGATCTGTCATCTGTTTTATATCATTCTATTCATTTCTATCGCTACCTTTTGAGTTGGGGATCTTTTAGGAATATCTTCGAATGTATTAATTGGGAGAACTGGTTGTTTCATTGTGCATCTGAAACTGTGATTCGGTTGTTCCGAGGGAAATGGAGCTAACAATCAAGATGTGATTTTGAAGCCTACGTGTTTCTTAGATATCTGTGTTTTTGTTCACTCATGCGATAAAATGTGGACGTGTTAATTAATTTCATTTCTTGTTTTGAGGTCTATTGTGGGGACGTTTGTGTTTCTTTAATTTTTTATGTTGTTTGTGGGTGCGGTTGAAATTTTTGTATTTTGGTTGTCGATTTTCTAATACATTGCTTTGAAGTGGGCAGCATTGATGTTGTATTGATTAAAAAGGTAGTGGAATTTACATCTTTCTCATGACCACTGGTATGGTCATGTTCCATCCTCTTGAAGTGTTCATATATAGAAATAGAAACACTTTGTAATGCAGTTATCAAATTGCCATTAGACTCACTTCCCTCTGAAGCAGTGATTTCTCAGTTTCAAACTTACAATTTGGATGCATGCCTCCAAGTCGTCTAATTTTTCGGCCATGCCTAACCTATTCATGATATGGGTTTCTTTCTTCTTTTTCTTTTGCCTCATGCTTCTTTACTTCTGTTTTTCACAGTATGTCTTTTTGCATAATGGAACTTGCTTTTGTACAGTTCAGACATTATAACTCATGTATGTTTGGATATTTCAGAATGTGGTGGTGCCTTCTTGCTATTGTTGCATATATGTAAAATAATGATATGTATCAGTAGAATGCCCACCATGTGGAGTGGCATGTATTGTGGACAAATCTGTTTTTACATGAAGACTCGAAGCTTTTCATCAATATTGTTTTTTTCTTCCACCATATTATTATGAGTCAGGGTACTTTGTATATCAACTTCAGGATTTTTTAAGGCTTTGTACATGTGCCACTCTGAAAATTTTAATTTCATGCAAATCTCTCAGTAGTCCAAACCTCCAAGTTGGTTAAAGTTATTGATACTCTGTCTGGGGAGTCTATATTGTTGGGTCCGAAATTACGTTTTTTGGGGGAAAAGTTAAAATGCCTAAGGCTCCTCTCACTTAATCAATCTCTCAACTTTTCTCTTCCTCGTGTGTGCATCATTCATGTGCCAAGCTAATTAAGGATGTTTCCAGTAATTTTGCTTCTTGGTTAGTGGCGACCCATAACCCTATTGTAGTAGACTTTCTGGGGTGTGAATGGTAAGGGAAGATGGAAAAAATTAAGAATATAAAATTAGGGGTTTAAGTAATAAGAAGTATTACCGAGGGTTTACATGAAATTAAGAGATTATTAGTGCAACACTGCCACTGCATCTACACTTGAATTTGTTTCTTGGTTAGGTACCTTGATACATATTGCTTATTTTGCATCTATGTCATGGAATGTGAGTCAGTGTGAATCAATGTGATTTTAAGATGGTCGGGGCTAGACATTTACTTATTTTAAGCATCTCTCTGTCAATATTCAACCTTTAGATCATTCACATGAAAAGTATTTATTCATCATGAATATAAGCATTTTAACATCCCTTGACAAGGAATAGTGATTGGATTATTTTGGGCTGTATTAAAAATAAAATTATTTTGTCAAATCACTGTGGGTTGCAGGACATGAGGAATTCACTAACTATAGGCATAATTTTACATCGGCTAAAATATGATAAGAAATATTAAGAATAATGAATGCAGATGTTCTTTAATGACAACAGTTAATAATGTGCTCATTGGTTTGTTTGGATTTTCCAAGATGATGTCCATTTCCAGATGCTGTTAGACCGTGAAAGAATGTCATTTACTCTTACAACTGATATTTCCATTGTACCTGTTTACTTATTGCCTAAATTAGCTGGTATTTTTTCTGTCATTAACATCATTTTTATAAAATGTGTGTGTGCGCGCGCTCGTATCACACACTTTGTCGCGCTATAAATTTTAGCAGAATCTAGGGAAGTGAAACAAATCATCTTTTCTCAAAAACTACTGGAAACCATATATGTTGTGTTAGGTTGAGGCCAAATTTGGTGGTTCATGTACTGTTATATCTTCACTGTCCACTAATTCTTCAGTATCTTCATTCATTTGGATGATTATCCTTCTTATTGTCCTGTTTTTTATCCCAGAAAATCAATGACCTGTTATTTTGTTGCAGTAACTTCAGCTGTCAGGATGTACACGGCTAGGAGGAAGATCCATAAGGACAAAGATGTTGAACCTTCAGAATTTGAGGAGGCTGTTGCTCAGGTTAAATTTAGATATACATTCTACACTTCAAAATATCAGCATTTAAAATCCTTTCAACTTCATATTTTTAACTCCGAGTTTCTTTTCAGGCCTTGTTCGATCTGGAGAACACAAACCCAGAACTGAAGAGTGAACTGAAGGATCTTTACATAAACTCGGCAGTGTAAGTGCAGGGCTAGTTTTTGTATATTTTCTACTTTATGATTTCTCACTATTGAATTGATTTCTATTTTGCTGTTTCTTGCAGCCAAATGGACATTGTTGGAAACAAGAAGGCTGTTGTTATCCATGTCCCATACAGGTTAAGGAAAGCTTTTCGGAAAATTCATGTTAGGCTGGTGAGAGAGCTGGAGAAGAAGTTCAGTGGAAAGGTGAGACATGTATTTCTTATTGTTTTATATGTTGATCTATATGTTTCCATTTTTTTTCCTTCCATTACTTTTCTTTCCTGCTACTGCTTATGCATTAAAATTTTTGTAACTTTGATATTGGATGATAATTTTAGTGTGTATTACAATTTGATGAAAATCTCATCAAACCAGTAATTATTAAAATGTGCATCCTTTTCTCAGAAACCTCAGTGACATCACTGATTTAAAATACTCAATACTGTTGCCCTATAGGATGTGATATTTATCGCTACTCGAAGGATCGTGAGGCCACCAAAGAAGGGTTCTGCGGTTGTTCGACCTCGCAGTCGTACATTGACTACGGTGCATGAAGCCATGTTGGAAGATGTTGTGTATCCTGCAGAAATCGTTGGGAAGCGCATCCGATACCGTCTCGATGGCTCCAAGATAATCAAGGTGATAAAATATTTCCTTTTCATTGTTCTCGTAATGAATAACGAGTCATCTTTTATTTAGTCGTCAGTATAACACAGCCATTTGTTTGGCTGATTTTGCTTAAATTGCTGGAAGAAGCTGACTCTGGGACAACGTGTGGTCTATCCATGTTTTTTTCACAATGGTCTATTGTTCTTAATATTTTAGCACATGCTGTTGAGTCTCATGTCTTTGCATTTGTGAATTCTCAAATCATCGCAGATCTTCTTGGACCCGAAGGAGCGAAACAACACCGAATACAAGTTGGAAACATTCTCCGGAGTCTACCGCAAGCTCGCTGGGAAAGACGTTGTGTTTGAGTACCCTATGACTGAGGCTTGAACTCCTTTTCATTGCAGCCAGGCAGCAGTTTTATCTGTGTCTATTTAAATTCGAACCTCAAGACTTGGTCTGGTTTTTTCTAGGTACTGTTGCCCTTATTGAGTAATGCTTTTATATTATATTGGACAAGGATGATTTCCAAATGGGGAGATATTTTTGTACTCGGTAGTCTTTTTTCCTTAATTCCTGAAACCTCACATGGTGTCTTATTTCTGAATGATTTTAAGTTTGAAAAAATTCATGATCCGTTTATACTTTGTGGGCATGTGGTAACTATTCTAGTTTTGAACATGGAAACTGTTGTGTATTTTTTTTTTGCAGTCCTAACACGTTTTGAATTAATCTTGTTTGAAGGCATGTACCTGTAATGAAAAGTTTACACCTTCACAAAAAATGAAATACTTGAATGAATTGAATGCCATATATTTTTATATTAGAACATTGAGTATTAGAGAAAATTATATACTCTGTTGGTGTTATAAGTGATTGCAGGAACAGAAGTTGACCTCGATGCATCATCCAATGGAATGGAAGAATGCTCAAAACCATTATTAGATGAGAATTATTACTTGTGTTGAGGAGATTAGATCATCTGCTTATGTTTTTTGTGTTTATTTTGTTGTTTAGATCAACTAAACGGTTCAAAATTTATTAAGTGAAACGGTTCATTTATGTATTACAGTCATCCCATTCATTTGAATCTAAGAATATAAAGATCAGGTTTGTTGTAGCTTAAATTTATAGATTATGAATTATAACTTATAGATTATAAATTATAACATTTTTGATAAGCAGATAATATGTTTGTTGTAGTTGTTGAAAATCAGAGAATAAGCATCTGTGGATGTTTGTTAAAATAAGCTGTAAAATAGCTTTTGTTGTGTAATTGTCAAAAATATCCTTTGAAATTGTAGAAGTTAAATTTAATTTCTCTTTGATAAAATAATGTGAATTTATTTACAAAATGATGATGACTAACTCATCATCCATTAACATTAAATAAAATGTAAAAAATTTAATGAAATATTAAATATCACGTTAATTAAAAAAGTAGAACTTGATCTCTATTAATAAAAAAACACAAGTAAAATATTCTAGCTATAATCTAAATTTTATTAAAAAAAATTACAATCCAAAGTTTTAATCTTTTATGAGTTAAGTTTAGAAAAATAAACTTATATGAGTTATTTCAAATTTTTGATAGATGAAAAGAATATTTAAAGAAGATGAAAATATTTGTCTTTATTAAATAAAGTGAAGGGTATTAAATGTTCAACAGATTTTTTTTAAAAAAATCAATAAGTTATAATCTGAAAAGTACCCCTAACCCAACTTAGAGATTATGACTTTTTAAAGTTGTTTTTAACTTAAATAAGTTTTAATAAATTTAAACAAACATGCAACAACTGTTTATTTTAAACTAAAAGCTATAATATGTAGCTTATAAGTTTAAGCAGATGATCCATGCACTTTGTGTAGTGTCTCGAAGGTGGTGGCTCCAAATCTTCCACTGTCAGGCTAAAGACAGGGTAGAGTCTTTATGTGATCATAGATGATATTATAGATGAACAAGCCTACACTCTGCTTATTTATATATATATTTGAAATTTGAAATATATGGTAGTGATTTTGAAAAATTCTATAATGTAATATATTTGAAAAATTCATTTATTACACATCATCCCAATCATTTATTAAAATTCTACAATATAATATTTGAAAATATGGTAGTAATTTTAAAATATTATTTATGTTAATTTGATTTTTAAAAAAACATTTATAAAATTAATTTTATATATAAAAATCAACTTATTTTATCAAACATAAATCAATTTTTTACTTCTACAATTTAAAGATATTTTTTTATAATTGTACAAAAACTGTTTTATAACTTATCAAAAAGTTATAATATATAAATTTAAACCGCCTCAAACAAATTAAATGGATCACAACAGACCCGGGGGGGGGGGGGGGGGGGTGGGGTTGACAGGCTGGTAAAATCCAAACATGTCATAGATTTGCTGGTAAAATCCAAACATGTCATGGATTTGCTTTTCATATCATCATATGTATCAAGTTCAATCATATATGCTTACCTGATGCGCAAGATTTATAAATGATTTAGTGCATTTAGTGCATCCTGGTCTTCTCAACTAATATTGAGAGTCGTTAGTCACCAAAAAAAAAAAAAAAAAAGTCCTTAAAATATACATCATGGTATGATCAACATATTACAATTTTATTTTGATATGTTCACTCTTTCTTAACCTGGATGTCAAGGGATTGACCAGGGGCCATTTGGTTTACATGTTCAAAATAAAAGACAAGAGTGTAGTTCAAGAAGAAATACCTCACCAAAAGAAGACTCTAACAACCCAAGACCAACCCAGTCGACTCAAACCTGCATGTAATACTGCAGACCAATCAAGAAGGGAGAAGTCCTTCCATTTGTTCATCCTTCTATCACTGTAATCACTCCTTAGTGATCCACCTCTGCCCGTGAATCTGATATCCGCCATGGCTGTGGTCGCTGCTCTCTCCCCCACTCTCCGCGCTCGTATACCCTGATTTCCGTCGATGTCTCTTCCCCTTCGCAACCCCACTGTCACTGAAGCTTCCATTGAGGAGCGGATCATCTATTCCACGGATCACTCTCCTCGCTGGTGACGATGAGGAGATGCAACTGTCATCCTTCGTTCTCCTCTTATCTTTTTCATGCTTCTTGATTTTCTGGGACATTTTGTGCAATTTCTCATTGAACCGTGTCAAGCCCTTCTCCATGGGCACAACAGCCTGCGTGACCGCTAACTTAACATCATCAAAAATCTGCAAGTGATCACAACATCTCAGGTACTCAAGGTTGTGGCAAGTCATATTCAAGAATTGAAACCAAGAGGAGAGAAGCTTACATATCCCCCACCGCCAATGACAACGTCGCGGACGCTTTCCCTGATGGTCATCCCACTCTTGACATCGACATCGTGCTGAGGAAGCCGTAGCTTTGTGGGTCGCTCACTGTCCCTTACTTCATCAGGGTCTAATGGGTCTGCGGATATGTAATCCCCGAGTACTGAAACGCTTCCAGGGAAGCGGTCACCCATCAATTCATATGGTTTGGAAGGGAAAACGTAGAGGTGAACAATGGAAGCAACACCCATCTGTGCTGGAAGAATATACTGCCTTGTCATACTTCAATTTTATATGCATAAGCCATCGTTCATTCATTAAGTTAAAGCAGGTGCGGACATGATACCGGTGGTTAAAAAACTATTCAAAAAACATGGGAAAAAATCACACCTATTGGATAATATCTCCAACTTTTTTGTTGGATGGTTAAACTCAAATTCATGGGTATATTCTTATTGATATACATGTGTATATATATTTGTGAAATCCATTGGATTAGTTGTTATGCAGATTAAATATTGTTGGAAAATATAAATTAAAAAAACTAGAAAACTTGAGAAGTCACAAATGCAACAACTCTAGCTAGAAAGGTACCAAATCACAAGAGTGAATTGGCACCCGCAAAAATAGGACAATAAATAAGGAAAGTGAGAATATACAGAATCATATATACCTCTATGCAAATGATGAAATCCTGAATGCTTGATTTGAACTGCAATCCCTGAGCTATTGGGCTTTGGAATAAACCAAATGAGTAAAGAATTGCAATTGCCACACCCTGCCACCAAGTCAGGAACACGATCGACTTGAACACTAAGAACTTGGCCAATGGTTTTATATGAGCCAGTTCATCTTTTGTAGCAGTATAGAATTGAACCAAACAATAAAGTGCCCATGATTGACTGAAGTTCAGAACCACTGCCATATAGGGATACCTAAAGCAATTTTTGGATGGGGTTAGGCACTCATGGAATAACCGCAGATTACATAACTTAAACATGTAGAATGATTTGTGGGTCAACATACATGATTGGTCTGTGCATATCAATCTGTGCACAAATGCACATCAGTAAACAGAATAATTCTGCAAGCATATGGGTTTGTATGTACCACTTCATCACCTGCATGGGTGCAAAACAATAACAAAATTGGGTCTCTATCCTAATCTAAAGTTGGACCATGTCTTTCATATTCCTAGAGCGATATTCCCTTACCAATTTGTTACATGATCTGTTGCGAAACATGTCTGAACTCTACCGCTATCACCATTCTCAGTTAGCAATAACTAGTTTAAATCCACACACAATGTGCATGAAAAAAAAAGAAAAAGAATATATGAGTGTCACTTGGAACCACAGAGCATCTTCTCATCATATTTACATGAACTTCCCATATAAGGAGGTGACACTTTTTTTCTAGCTCCTTTGGAAGGAACCTGCTCTAGATTATAGAATTATTATTCATAAAAAGGGTATCCTTTTTTTATCAATAATAAAGATAAAAGCACGATATTAAAACTATCACATGACTAATCAATATTTAGAATCTCAGTAATCATGCTTTCTTATCAGATTGCCATTATGAGGGCTATGAAGTCTACAAATCAATACCATACAATGCTACCATCCAACCAAATTGCACAAATCACAAGACAAAGTAAAAAGAACAAAAATCAACATATAAATGGTTACACACAAGAAACATATCATATATCAGATTAAAAAAAAAACCTCACTGCTCAACTTCGAATTGCTCATATCTGCCCAAGGTTATGTGAAAGTAACTACCAGAAATTAACATGGGATAAACCACCATGATTAAAGTGGAAACAGGAACAAAACCTTTTGACTGGGTGAGGGAACACAAACAGGTGAACAAAATTAACTCTAAAGAAATAAAATAGCATCTTACTAAATCATGCAAGCATATAACAATATTCTCTTACCCACATCCCCATTTGAATTCTCCTTCACAGTACACATTAAAAGCTTCCAGAATCACAGCTAGAAGAGCAGTAAAAGATTTTATTATCATCTGAAGAGATAAAACAAAAAAATTAATTATGATGTTCTTCAAATGTGTAAATGGGTAAACAAGTAGTATATAAGAATTGAGAGATCTTTTGTGGGAGGAAAGACTTACATACTGGACAATTCCAAACTTGACAAGTTGGTAAAACCATTCACCAAGTCTCCATGGTTTCAAAATGTATTTCATTGGGAAAGGATGTTTTACAACTCCCTTATCATCATCGTGTAATAAGGGTGTGGTATAACTTGATCCACCCTGCCTCTTCAAAAAGTCAATTGTTCTCTCTTCCCCACCTAAAGAGTATTCAGGATCCATTCAGAAACCGAAAAAAGAAAGCTTTAAAAGAGTAATATACAAGGTTCATTTATCCTCATATCCAACAAATATCAATCAGTTTATTAAATAAACCTCTTAAAAAATAAGAGAAGGAAAGATCATGACATTGTCTATTACAAAAGGTTTAGATCTATTTCTGAATAGTTTTGGGGCCCATTTGTGATTCAATTTCTAATGCAGTAACTTACACACTTAAATGAAGAGACCAGAATGAGCATATCTATGTTCAAGAAGCAACAAGAGATCACTGAATAACATAACAATTACCGATCCATCATTTGAATGATAAGTGTCTACATTAATTCATGTGCTTCATCTGAATAAAAAATTCACGTCCTACTGCATGATATTTATTATTTTCCCCATAATTTTTCCTATAACTAACTATTCTTCCCATCAATAATGTTGCATGTACAATTTTCTGAAGCAAAATCAAAAAGAGTAAATGGGAAGGACCACTGAATTTTTGTCATATGCCAAGCTGTCATATCTAATCGCAATTCCAACAAAAAGAGTATTACACATTGGGAGAATGATGAAACTAATGGAACATATCTCAAAGAAATCAAATAGGCTCCATACAAAATCAACATATTATATGATCATCTATAAACTTGACTTACCTATACAAATTGAATATAGGGTTGTTTTGATTTCTTTCTTATAAAGGTGTTCAGATGTCCTTAATTTATTAATATTTGAGAGTGTGCCCAAAGTAGATACATTATTAGGAACCAAACACCCCCCCCCCCCTTTCTTCTCCCCCGGTAGAGGGATATAATTTAGATTGTTATGTAACCATAGATATTATCTATGAATTTGAAAATAAATTTGTAAGGATTAGACTGTTAATAATATATTGAGTTGTTAGGTGGTTAATATATTTGTTTGATGAGATGGTTTGAGATTTAGATTTGATATTAACCAACCTCAACAAACTTAAATGTCTCATTAGAGTTGTAAAAGTCATTGGTTTTTTTATAATTATTTCTATTGAGTTTGAAAGAGGTCCTTGGTGATTCTTTTGGTTTTTATTACTGCATCAAGCACTCTATAAATAATGCAAATATTCCAAGGAGGCCAGTTGATAAGCAGGAGGGACACCTGCTATCAAGTTCTTGGCATGACAGTAGAAAAACCTACCTTGTCAGTCACTCAAGCTTCACAGTTAACCCATATGCTAGATATACAGCTAGAAGAGTAAGAAGGTGCATTTCGTATAGGATTTGCATCTCTGAGGCATTTAGCCAGACAAAGAACCAAACATGATCCACAACAATGCATAGTCACTAAATTATATAAAATAAGCACAGTAAACAATCACAAAGAAAAATATGGCTCAACTAGCATCGGCTCCAACTCACATTTATCAAATGTATCACCAAAGTAGACCCATCATTGACAAAAGAGTAAAAATGTAGGGTACATTCTCCAAGAAACACAATGCACCTACTCACTACGCAGTAAAACCAGATGGTAAAATTTAAAATAATGACACAAGGGTTTATAGATGCAATACCCAGACATGCGACCAGATATCTTCCAAAACAATACATAGCAAATGCCTCGTAGCAGTCACGCAGGATCTCACAATCCACACTGATTGATGGGTTCACTAATGACACATACTAGAGCAAAAAAAAAAAGGATGTTAGCTACACAATTTGACAGGTAAGAAAAATTCAAAAGATGGAGATTAAAAGTTCCAAAAACTCAAGAGATGAGTTTATTAATGACGTATCATCCAAAATCATAAGTGCCAGGCCAGCATGACGATTAATTTAAATTAAAGATATGCTGATGGCAACATAAAACTCAAAAACAGCAATACAACATGCCACCTACAATCGCCCAGTAAAGCTTCAATAAAAAAAAAAATTTCTATCAAATCAGATGAAAATTTCTTTTCTTTTTTCTCATACTTTTCTTCATTGAGGGACCCACTAAATAATAATTTATTCTCATTGCCTGATCATAGTCCCGCTATAGCTCTTCTCCCTCCCGTTACAAGTAATAATATTACCCTATTACAGTGCATAATTTACCTAGACACATTTAGCTGGATCAGCGTTGTTAAGCTGCTGAGATCCCAAATAGCTCTGACTCCTACATGCTCAAATCCTAGATAACATCAATTCAACTCAAACCAATCACGTATCCCATGATCCAAATATAACCAAATACAAACCAATTCTTGAGCTATAAATATGATCAGATATAAAACCTCCTTATAAAAGTAGCATTTCATCAGCATTATGCCAGTCCACAGCTACCAGTATACACTATCTTACTAATTTTCCAGGCCCAAACAGAGCACACAATTCAACTAGTAAAACCATTTCACCAATCAAATATAATTATACAAAAAATGATCACTGAGACCGCACCATGAGTTGGCTAGTGGAGTTCATTGGA
Organism: Acorus gramineus; assembly: GCA_030737835.1. Lineage (NCBI taxonomy): Eukaryota > Viridiplantae > Streptophyta > Magnoliopsida > Acorales > Acoraceae > Acorus > Acorus gramineus. Next base: position 13,252,712 of record CM060856.1, on the reverse strand, counting down.
CGAAATTAACTCTAAACTTTATGCAAGACTAAAGCTTCTGCACTTAAACAATCCATAACACCACATCCGTATTACCCTCTTCTGTTACCTTTGGTTTTAAACCATTCATTCTCTCTTAACAGCATTGCCTCTAAATTTTGTTCCACCTTCCACTAAGTTGTCAATTATTTGCACTATATTATTTGTTTCCTAACCGCACCTTCCTGTCCCAAAAACATTATCTCAGCATTCTCAATTCACACGAGCGGATTTAAACCTAATCAGATCGCTTCTCAAACAATCTCCACATCCCTTCATAAACGATTTAATTGGAATGCAACCTATCCAGACGTCCTCAAGTAGTTGATTTACAATTCATTAACAACGAATCAAACCACCATCATAAGCATGCAAAAAACTAATCAAGAAGATGACCCTGATCAGAAACCACTCATCAATACAAGAAGAAGATAGGTGAGGTCCGTGGGGACTCTTACCGACTCAATAGCATAACACGGCACCATTAAAATGACCCCGATCAAGAACTTCTGCTCCTGCAAGAAGAAACACAAGAAGGGTTTTCTATCCAAGATTTCCAAGAAAAACTAAACAAAGATGTAATTCTATCCCAATCAAACCAAACCTCAGGGTTCTTGTACGCGGATAGGTGCTCAAACACGAGGAAAGCCGAGAGCGAGAGGGAGATGACCACGAACATCACCGCGACAACCGCGGCCCAAGTCGGCAGAAAATAAACCGAAACCACAAGCACCCATGGCAGAACCCCCGAAAACCCACCCATCCTCAACAGTGGGAACTCCTAATAGGTTCCCATGGACAGCCAGCATAATTCGAACCACGCAAAGCCTTTGAACGCTCCTTTTTCCACCAAAAATCAAATCCTAAGCTCCTCTTTTTGATGTCTTGATTGCTTTTCTTTTTCGCCCAACAAACAAGAGTGAAATCGATGCTTTAGGTTTCAAATTCGATCGGAAAAGGAAGTCGAAGGTACAATTTCAACTGGGATAGACGAATTTTGATAGAAATTCGGATCCCTAACATTCTGTTCAGGATTTGAAGAGACGGGGAGACGCGGACCATAAATTTTGTCCGGTCTCGCTTTAGAGAACAAAAAGGGGCAATTTTTTTTTAATGCCATCTAATCAGAAAATACGGATGTTTGTCTGCGAAGCGTGAAATCACGGTTTTAACCTCGTATTGTTATCTACTCCTGCCATTGTCAGCCGAACAATTTGATTCCGTGCAGCAACAGATTCTCTTTGATGATTTAATAATTATAATTTCATTTATAGTTCGTTTTTTATTTATAAAAATGAATATATATATTTATAGTTTTTGAGAGAAAAGAAAAGGAAATATACAAAATTTTATACATTATTACCTAATTAATTATGTATCTTGCTAGAAAAAAATGCATTGCAACATGAGAAGAACGTGTAACAACATTTGCGTGTAACTATGTTTTAAAATTTAATATGAAAATTTTATAAATCAAAACTTATTAATGGAATTATTCTCAATATGTAATCTCATTTTTTTAATAAAATATATATTTTATTAAATAAAATAAAATTTTAATTTTATAAAAATGGATACATAATTCATTAAAACATATATTTTATTCTATGTAAGTGTTATCCCACGTGACCATATATTATAATTTTAAAAAATAGGAGCTAAAACACAGTAGCATTAAATGTTCATTTTGGTGCTGTGTTTTTTCTGGTTTTTTGTGGGAATGGGCTTAGGAATGCACAAAATTTTTTATGCCTGTTAAAAAAAAAAAAAAAAAAAAGTTGATACACGTAGTCTTTTTTTTAGTTTATTTTACAATCCTATACGTTATGATAACACAGTATATACTACGCTATCATAGTGTATGAATCCTATCATAGTATATGATCCAATATTTTTTTCTTCATTTTTTCATTATGAAAAAAAATACACTAATATATCTCAGTATATATTTCATTTTATATAACAGCATATACTTCAAAAGGTGAGTGTATGATTTTTTTTAAAAAAAAACAACGGGATGGACTGTAATTGAGACTGTAAAAAAGGTTGTGTGTATCTTTTTTCAAAAAATAAAAACATCCACAACTAAAAGGTGCAGTGAATAAGACTGCGCAGCTGCCATGCCTCTTTATCTCTGTGGGGCCTGGAAGCTGGAACTATTACTCCAACCACTTCAAAATGAGTGTTGTTACGCTCAGTTTTTTTCTCAGTCCAAAACACAGTCCTATATACCATATTAGAAATCCAGTGAAACATATATCTTGTTAGATGTTATATATACCACATTAAATATTTTCTTAGACTTACTAAAAATTGATTCATTCAACTCGAAATGAAGCGATATACACTTTTGATCAAAACATATACCTCATTAGATCATATTTATTATTTTAAAAAAAATAAAAACATGTGAGATCTGAGTTTTGTTTGATGAATATGACTGAGCGTAACATTTTCCCTTCAAAATAGCCCGAAAAACATGTGCCAATGATCAAGTCATCACATCTACTTGACTGCAATTGAATATTTGCAAGCACATAATTCAATAATGTGAAGTAATGTAGAAATTTGAATGTTAACAAGAGAGGAATCAAATGACACAATTTGTTTGATGACCTGTTTTTTGGATATATTGATCTTTCAGTATCTGAATTGAGTTATATAAAAGAATGTTTGGCACAAAAATGACAGACCCACACAAAAAATAAACAGATGACATGAGAGCTTTCACAGGCTTGAAGAACATATCGAGATCCCACATAGATGCTTGAGCATGGAAGAGAGATCATTGGGCTGGGCTTCCTTGATCAATCTTTTACTATCGAAAGCTGTGCCATGGTTTTTGTGGAAATCATTCCTCAAAATTTCAATCTTTAGGTACCATACAGAGGACGCCATCTCCGATGCTATGCTCCAGTGGATACATGGTTGCACCTTTCACATATTGTTGATGCTTAACAGCGACATTCCTTAGGCCCGTAGTACTCTTCACCTGTGATGTATGCCGCTTCTTGACAAGAGAGCATGCACCCAGTGGATCGTCCTCACTTCGAAACCTCCTTTTCAAAGTAAAGAGGAGGTTTATTATAAACCAAACAACTAATTGCACTGTTATTTCTAGCATGAATGATTGATTACATATATAAATAAAAATGAAAAAAATAGTGAGACAAACATGGAAAATACATTATCGATCAAAGAAATGAAAGTTTCTCAAGTATAGGGCAAATGTTTTTTAAGTCTGCAGGGATAAGCCCTGTCCTAATCTTAGCTCAACACATCACAGATAGTTCATCTGATTTACAGATATTTCAGATTGAATAAACAAGTCACAAATGATTGACTCCGAGAAACATATTGTGCATATGTTACATATTATATAATTCATACTGTCACAAAAATTTGCCATGATGTTCAAACAAAAGGAAAATGAAGCCTGTCTACAAGGTTTGATGATGCTTTGAGATTCCAAACTAGCCACCAGTTTTTTTTTTTAATATATAAATGAACAGGACCAAAGTTTACTTTTTAGAGAATGAAGAATACACTGGGGCTGTAGTAAGTACCTAAGCACTTTATCTGATGCAATTCTGGCTGCATGAAGTGTACTGCGGCTTGTTACCCACTTAACTACCCGGTTAACATCCATCCTCATTGGGGAATGGATCTTGATAAGCTTCATAATATCAGGGAAAAATAATATCAGAGTATGGCAGAATCGATTGTGAATATTAAATAGAGAGAAGAAAAAAGGAGCCAAAGTGACAAAAAATAATAACATACTCCCAAACATTCCATCATCTGGTAGTATGCTCTACCATGCAGTGGAGTGTGCCCTTGTCTAGACTCAGAAAAGTACCTAGTCCTGCACAGAGTATAAGAAAAACACAATAAAATAAATAAGTTCAATAGCAACAATCAATAAATATATGGCACGTAAATGGAAATGTAGATTGTCAATTACCATTCCTTATAGCCTGGGTCTACAGTGAAACCATACATATCAACAGAATCACAGATTGAAAGGGCGAACTCAAGAGCTTTCAGCCCTGTTCCTTTAGCAGCTGAGCCAAAGGACGCACCTAACATCAGATATACAGGGTTGTGTATTGGGACTTCCTACAGGAAAACATGAGAAAATTAATATGCAGTAACATCTGATGCCTGCAATGTCGGAAGTAACTGCCAAATCATGGGGTAACGGTAGAAAACACTGGGAGCCAAAAAGCGGATAACATACCAAAAAAGCATTAAAAAAAACTTGTGAACCACGTTACTGTAATAAAAGTTGGGTGCTTGTAAAGAAACAACTCATGAATGCTATTCTGACAAAAGGTTTTCAATTTCAGATTAAAGATGCAAGGGATGAGGACATACTCGAATCATCTTGTTCATAATATCATGAATTGTAGTTTTTATGAGCAACACCTCCTTCCTGGTTTCTGTACAATACAAATCTTTAGTACCCTTCTACCGCAATGACATTGTCCGAAAAAGAAATAAAGTGCCACTCATACCATCTAATTCTACAACTTTATCAAGTGCTTTTGCAGATCCTCTATTAAGAAGACGAAATGTGCTTTTCCTACCAACATACTTGGTATAGTTCTGCATTATCACAAAATTCAGAACATTTAGGTTGTAAGAAGACGATAAAAAAGCATAACAGTCAAAGCATTCAATGAGAGACAATAACCTGAATTGGTGCACCATTTTCCCTTATTACAACATCATAACCATCTATCTCTTCTCCAAAATTTGTTTTCAAAAGATCTCCAGAATTCCCAATTACTGCACACCGACCAAATTGGCGTGGTACATATGGAGGTGTTTCAGGAAGCACCAGTGCTAGTTTTTCCAAACAGAGAGTCTTATTCTCACAGCGGTTGCTGCAAAATTATACCAATAAAAATCAGAGGGACATGTGGTCACCTTAACATATAACAAAGATACATTAGGTCTGAATAGTGGAATGCAGCATGGACAAGGCACACACATATGTGACAACATAACATACAGATTATAATGTTGAGGGATCCTGAGAACCATATCTCCCAGATTTCAGAGTCACTCATATCTTGTGATCTCAAAAAGCAGGATCATTGGCATGCTTTATTGATATATAACAACTGATGTTTGGAATACAACTAACAGTGGATATCCATTATTTCAAGTCCAACTATATAAACCAATTTTCTGTGTCACCTTGGATATTGAAGATTCAATTGAATAGCATCACTTTCAAGAATACAGATAGGACCGATCATGAACTTGGACTAGATTATTCAAAGAATTGTACGGTACAACATCATATTGCGAATTCCACGGATAAAAAATAGCATCAAAAACATTACATGAGTCATTATGAAGCATTCAGGTATTAATGTATGCATCTACAATGAACAATACAGATGCACCATAATCTTTCCTATTAAGAAAAATCATCCACTACATATACAGTGTGAAATTTCAGTCATAATGTTTACTCACAGATTAATGCCCTTATTGATCCTGCGCCACGCATATTCCTCCCATCCATTCGGCAGAGCATCAATGAACTCCTTGGTCAATATCGTGGTACTATTGCGGACCTAAACAATTCCATCAACTAAACATTAATGGAAGACGTGACCAAATTATGGTTAATCATGAACTGACAGAACTTATGCATGATTGTGCTCACAATCATGGTCACAAATGCAAAGAATCAAAGATATTTGAAAACAAGAATCACAAAAAAGGGGGATCAACAATGTTACCTGTTCCCAAGTGGAAACCGCCTCACAGAGATTAAACTCAAACGACAAACCTTCGAGCTCCCCGGTTTTGGGATCCCTCTGTCGAGATCATGCAATTTCGAACAAAAATTAAACTAAACAGAGAGTTCCACTGGGGGCACCTACAATTACACGATTAGGGAAGACCATATCACGATTACAAGAGATACATTCAAAACAAAGACTTTTCACCACCTGATCTAGTTATCTTTCATTCATTAGTTTTTTTCGCATAACACATTTTAACACTGATGAACAATAAAAACACAATGACAATCAACACAGAACATACAGAACAAAAAAAATACGCACCCATTTGCGCAGTGTGTCCGGAGGAAACTGTATCACTACTTGGCAGTTATCACGGCCAGCCAGAGCTTCTAAACCCAACCCGTTCGCTTTCTGTCACCACATGCACCAGTAAAAACTGAAAAAACTACCTTAAAAAACCCTAATTTTACCACAAACACTGCGAAATCGATTGTTCAAAAGAATGAATCGACGTCACTAGAACCCACCACGCACTTCTGGAAATCGCTCCGCAAAGAAACGAGGGCCCTCAAGTCGTCCTCGGAAATTCCAGTGTTCCCATCTAAAAAAAGCGAATCAAAATGTGATGAATTCATAAAAACAAGGGTTTATGCGATTGAGAAGGGAAAAAAAAAAAAAACAGATCGGCCGGGGACTTGCATGATTGGGAGACGCCGGCGATGTAGATCAGGATCGCAGTGATACCCGACGCGAGAGCGAGCGCGAACGCCAACCGCAGGATCTTCATTGGATGCGGTGATCGGACGGCCGAAAATGCTTCCCCTCTTTCTCTCTCCGAGTTGTCTGTGGAAGCTTTTTGAAGGAGAGTCGCAGAGAGATCCAGTCCCTCGCTCGGTTTTACAGAACGTTCGGAGTGGAGCTGTGTTACGTCAGCCGTCTGATCAATATAACTTGAGAGATTTCCATCACATGATAGTGTATGATTCACTGAGCGGACGGTCCAGATATCAAATGAAAATGCTGGGCCTGGTATGCGCGGGTGAAAAATGATTATGGGTCACTGGATGTGAGATTGAAAACCTCTCGATCAGTGCCACCCTTGATGATCCTTCATTTTCACAGCTTTTGCGATTGCAGTAAACTGATTCTGTAATCGTACAAGTAAACAGTTTTACAATCATAGCTTTCTGTAAACAGATTTCAGGTAAATAGTACCCAAAAGCTACTATTTGAAAAAGTTGGAGAGAAACAGCTTTCTGCAGAATCAATTTTAAACCCAACGATTGCAGAAAATCAGTTTTGTAATCGCATTACCAAACGCTACAGATGGGATAAAAATGAAAGAGAGAGAGAGAGAGAGAGAGGGCGGAGAACGCAAGCTGAGGAGGTGACGATAATAGAGGGAAAGCAATGAGAATAGAAAGACGACAGGAAAGAAAGAGCCTGAAAAGGGGCAGGACGGTAACGACAGGTAAAGATAAGCGGAGGAGGAAGATAGAGATGGCATGTAAAGGGGCCGGGCGACGGGTAGGAGGAGAGAGAGAGAGAGGACGGTCAGCCGCCGCCGGTGCAAGGTGCCACCTCTAGGGTGAGATTTCACCCCCATGTTGTGGGAGGAGACCTCCCAAAGAAATGCAGAGATCATTTGAATTATAAAAAATCTAATCATGCATATAAATGTATTTAAACACTATATAATATACCTAAATAAGATTCAAATATTTTTTCATGGTTGATATATTAATTCATTATCACTTATAAATCATTGGAGAGGATAAGGTTACATTTCAGATCGACCCGTAGTAACATAAGAGAAAGAAACCATTGTGATTTTGTTAATTGTTAATGTGAATGCAAAGTTTTATGGCCTCTGGTTCCCCAAAAGATGATGTTCCAGTTACAAATTAATAATTGTCCCTTACATTTAATATGTGACAAACCAGTCTTATTAAAGCAACTCCTCTCTTCTTCTTTTTCTATAACCCCCAAGAAAATGCCCCATATAGAGGCCTAATAAATTACATACATCATTTGAAAATACAAGCATATATCAGCATATAATTATCTCTGTTGCACCAAGAATCCATGAATGGTCTGTCAGTTCTTTCTTGAGTGAAGAATCCCTGTATAAATGTCACAGTGACTTCGATATCAGTTTCGTTTCCACGAACGGCAAAGCATGCAAAATCAGGAAACACATGAAAGGGTTTCGTAAGCTAACCGTTGGATTGTCCCTCCGCGCAACCATTTGATCTCCTCTCCAAGCAACAGGTGGCCATGTGTTCAAAATAATCTCTACTGGCATCTGCAATATGTAGCATTTGAAGGACTAGTTTTTTGTTTTCTAATTTTGACCATCATTTAAGTACATTGATCTCTGTTGTCTTGACTCACCGTGCTTCATTGTCATAGATGGGTCTTGTTCTTCTACTCGCCCGACTACCATTGCGGGATTCCCTGCAACCATGCTTTTAAAACCCAAAGACACATGTAAGATGATGATGCCTTCAATATGAAAAGATTGGCAGAGAAAAATCTCCACTTAACCACTTAACAAAATCTCTATGTATAAGCTTCTGCAAACACAATCAAAGAATAATGATTTGGGTATGTCTAGAAAGCTATCTTTCATTTATAATTGAACCCTAACATCCTTGACCATTTCATCTACATCAAGGTTAAGAAAAGTATCACTTGAAGAATGTACCATTGCCCCAACACATTGGATTTTTTGGGTATCTATCAATTTGTGGCAGTTCATAAAAACCTATCTCAGGATCGCTCAACAATTAAGATGGTGTAGATGAATCACAAAGACTAGTGACCCTATAGGGATCAGATTTAACAATATATCAAGTGGCATCAATAACTCAATACAACTAAAGTTTATTTTTCCATAAGAGAATTCAAATTATATATTAAATGTCTCTCCAACCTGTGGGGAGGAATATCCTTCAATACCAACGAACCAGCAGCAATCATAGCACCTTCTCCGACTATGATGTTACCAAGAATAGTTGCACCAGCTCCAATAAGAGCCCCTTGACCTATTTGAGGATGGCGATCCCCAGTTTCTTTACCAGTACCTCCTAGCGTTACAGCCTGTGAGAAAGCAATCAACCATCACAAGCTAACCCATTTGCATCTACCAAATTTTCATTTTTAATTAGAAGCAGAAATTATTGAAGCATTTTCAGCACATAGTTATAGTCTTATAGAGACGAATAACGGTGTACAAACTATCAAATTACTATGCAGTTCCAATGCAAAAATAAATGCCAGCTCAAGCAAAATATATCAGAACAGATGCAAGGGAATTATTGAAAAGAAAAATATCTAGATGAGGCTTAAGGATCCCTCAACACTTCCTACATTGTTGCCTTAAATATAAAATGCTTAATATAGCAAAGCACTTTCACTTTAAAATGCATCCCAATTTTAAAGGTAGTATTCATGAATTATTGAATCCTCATTAATTGTTCGGGGCACAGGACAACAACATGACTAAGGCAATTTTCATGGGCATATTTTGATAACATGGTAGAACCAACTTGCCTGCATCAAAGAAACCCTGTTCCCCACTACAGCAGTTTCACCAATAACTACTCCAGTTCCATGATCCAGTAATATTCCCTCTCCAATTTTGGCAGCTGCATTAGAGTGTGTGATTTAGAACAACATGAAAGACCTTGATAAAAAAAAATCCATGACAACAAATATATCTCACTGGCAGAATACAATGGTAATGACCTCTCTTGTTTGACAATTTATGAGGAAATAAGCCTTCAAAAGTGAATATTTTGATTTTGCCATCTAAATATAAGAGGCACACTAAACAGCTTTTTTTTTTTTTTTTGAGCAAACACAACAGCATATTAAATTGTGATGCAAGTACCTGAGAGGGACAGTGTCAACTAGAAGGAAGATATGGAATCAACATACAGGAATTTATGCTGATGCTCATTCCCAGCAAGCGCCTGTCTACTTTTCACTTTTAAATGCATCTCTATTCTCTATGTTTGAAAGAATGACCTACCAGTTGCAGTCCACTATTTCTTAATATCGTCTTATCGCATAAATATAAAGATCTCATTATTTTGAACAATGACAATTCTCAGATTAACAGCATGAAGTCCTGGGTTTGAATCCTCTGAGTGGTTACTTTGTATTAAAAAAAATGCAAAGGTTAGGACGATATCATGGTCCTCCCCCAACACCCTGCTATACACGGGAGACGAGACTACTTGGTGAATGGCCTTTATATCATGGAAAAATAAAAGATATCCCCCTCCCACTCTCGCAGTCCTCCGGGAGAGAAATAGTTAGAAATCATCTTTGACGATCAAGACAATAAGATGTTCCAATATTGCAATTTTTTCCTAATACCATGCCCAAGTGATTTTATGAATGGTTCACGATATTTGGGAGGGCCATATATCCCAGATAAAAACACTTGAAATGGTCAAATATCATCATTTGGGTGAGATAAACTTTATGGGTTTCGAGATATATACACACCCTTTTCAAGATCTCTAGGTAACTTACACAATGTAATAGTTTGATTGGAGATGAAATTATCCCACCATCCGAGACTGAGATTACATAATATTCAACTGTTGGTTCCTATTAGGCCTGTCAACGGGTCGGGTCCGGGTCGGGTCGGGGTGGACCCGGACCCGACCCGTGACAGGACCCGGCGGGTCCGGGTCCAACCTAGGACCCGGCGGGTCCGGAGAAATGTGGACCCGGACCCGGACCCGTCGGACCCGGGTCGGGTCCCGGTTCGACCCAACCCGGATGGTTGGGTAAAAAAAAAAGAAAAAAAAAAAGAGAAGAGCTCATGTATTTGTTTGTCTTATCATTCTATTTGAAATTTTTTGTAATAAAACATTATTGTTAATGAGACTATGTTTGAATATAATTTTATACAATTCAAAAGAAGTAAATGAATTATTAAACAACATCCAAAACAATAATCACTAACGTAAAAAACATATTAACCTAAATAATAAACATAACTAACCTAAACAACATTCAAAACAATATTAACCTAAACAACATTCAAAACAATAAACATTAACATATTAACCTAAATAATAAACATAAATCATGCAACAAACTAATTAATCATACAAATTCAAATGCTAATAAGTTAATTGTCCAAAACAAACCGATTTATAGACTTGTTATGATTATGATTTATGAACTTGTAGATACAAAAATAAGTTAAGTAAGAAATAAAATTATGTATCAACTAATACTAATGGTCTTATAATATATGAACATATATTAAAAAAAACAATCGGGTCCAACGGGTCGGGGCGGGGTGGACCCGGACCCGACCCGTTTGTTTGTTCGGGTCCACCGGGTCGGGTCCAACTCGGGTCGGGTCCGAATCGGGTCGGGTATATTACACGTGTAATCGGGTCCGGGTCGGGTCGGGTCTGGACCCGACCCGTTGACAGGCCTAGTTCCTATTTGATATTGCCTTGAAGAAAATCTTTTTTTCCTGATTTCTATTCTTGTCAATAGGTAAGATGAATAATGAAAAGAAGTTACGAGATAAGTAGATAACTAATAATTTAAGTTAAAACATACAAACCCAGTTACAAATGACAACCAGATTAGAAGAAAAGGCAACATCACAAATGGATCGATCATCAATTTTCCTACTTTTTCTGGAAACTAATAGATGAAGAAAGTACAATGAGTGAAACAGTAAAAATTACAAATAAAAAGATATGATACCAGAAGATCAAATTAACCTAAACCAACAACAATATTTTTTTTTTAATTTTTTGATATCAGAGGGACCTCCCGTAATTGACCTTTTGGCTGAGTTGGGTAAGTTACCTCCGCCCGTGTGCCACGGTTCCATAGAAAATTTTTCAATTTTTGCCAACACACAGGAGGGTAAGTTAGCACCAAGACTCGATACCAATATTTGATTCCATGTATCATATCATAAGGGATTAATAAAGACAGTTCAGGTTAATAGAAGTTAAAAACTAGCACTGAGCAACCAACTAGTCCACCTTACAGGAAAGTAAAAGATATATTGGCAGATGGGCATGACCAGGTTCCACTGTGTATAGCATTGTCATTGAGAAGAAATGAGAATCATTACCCAAATTCATCCCAGACCATATGAAAATAGAAGGTGAATTAAATATGATTTTAAAAAAATGATTTTTTCTTTCATTATAGGTGGATATATTCTGCATATCTTCCAGAATACAGAGTAGGATGTTGCAGTAGACTGGCAAAACACACCTGGGTGTATATCCACTGCAAAAACCTACAAGTAACACAGACGATTTATGAGTATATTGAAGGGGTCAAACTCACAAATTTATGTACACAATACACCTATCACCTACCTGGTAACAATAACATCAACGATGTAGCAAAGAGTTGTACAAAAATCACCTCACTTATCCTGCTTTGCAGTGCTAAAGCCAAGACTCTGCGTCCTTGGTTCCACAATGCATTGGCCACTCTATATGATTGCAGAGAATGATAGCCCTGGTAGACAATTAAAACAACTTCATGGTATAAGATGTTCTATCATTTGTATTGAGCGAAGCTCACAAGTCACAAGTTAAAGTTCTAAATCTACAAAATGCAAGATGAATTTCGTCAAGAATAGAAAATGTCACATCTTTTGTTGTCTAAACTAGATTCATAACATATAAGTATATAACAACAAGAAACCATACCTTAAGGTATAATAACGCCCAGCTATATGAAGCACATGAAGGATCCCTGTCCTTGAATGCCTGTAATCAGATATATTTTATGTTTGGTTACAAGCACATAATGATATTATCGCCCTTCATATGAAATAGAACAAAATGCAAATCTCATATGCCTGCATGTGGCAATTGAATCACCTGAATATCCTGACGTATCGACCGTTGAATACCACTGTCATGCATTATCACATTGTCAAAGATGTCCATCAATTGAGTTGCCAACAAAGTAGGATTTTGCATCCGATTTGCAAGGACAAATCCAAGTGCCCTTTCCAAACAATCATGGGACAATATACTTGCATACAAGAAGCTACTTAGGATCGGCTCCTTCTCTGCCTGAAAACAATTGCCACATATTTTATTGTATGCCCAAAAGAAAGCACACATTCAATGTATAGTCTGGCACTCTAACTAATACGAATCATGGTACAGAAGATATCATTGAAATCAAGTGTACAACCGGATATTTAAAACAGTTGCCCACCAGGATCAGAACATAATACCAATAAGTGACTGCAAGATGTTATATCGTCACATGATTGATGATGCCAGATTCTTGGACACAATCTCAACAAGACTGGCATATGGGATGTAAAAGCATGGAAATACATTTGCACAAGCAGAATCATGCAACTCTCAGAGTTCTTGCCCATATGTACAAGAAATTATGAAGGATTTCTACTCTTCTCTAGTTCCCATCATAACTTCACACAAAAATAAAATAAAAAAAATTACAGAATTAAAATTATTATGGATATGTTAAATTCCCGACAACAAAAGCTGATTAAAAAATTTCATTTTTGAGAAAAAAATCAGTGTCACTATGTCACACAAACGTGTTATAGCAAACAATAAATCAATTTCAATGAAAACTCCATTTTTTCACTCCTCGCACCGTACTCCACCAGCTGTGCACACAGCACACTCGAATAGAATCTCCACCTAAGACTAAAACGAACAATACCTCCAACTTCGCTTCCGCTCTAATGGCCTCCCATATCGAATCCACAGCAGAATCCGCCTCGGAAGCGACCGCCGCCGTCGAATTCGAGTTGATCCCCAGATTTCCCATGGCGTATATGGGGAAGAACCTCTCCGGCTGACACTTCAAGGCAGAACAACAAGAAACAGTGGTATCGGTAGCACTAGTAGCAGTAGTAGTAGTAGTAGAGGACGTGGATGAAGACATGCAAGGCTTGTCGGCCTCCATGACTTTCTACCGGACACGCTTCAAAACGGTTCCTCGATTTCTAGGGTTTCGAAACAAAACCCTAGTTTTTGTGGGTTCGAGATTTCGATGAAGCGATAGATTTATCAATGATTCTGTTTTATAAGGCGGAGATCCGTTTTTAAAATGATCATCGCCGCGTCGCGTTCTGACAGATTTCTGTCTGATCGCCGGACGACAAATTTTTTTCGAAAAAATATATTTTTAAGAGGAGTTTGTCCGTTCATTACGTCCTCCTACAAGTCCATGTTGACGTGGCAAATGCTGCTGAGTTACGTGGACCGCGAGACATGTTTAGAAAATTTTAGGATCACTCATTTTTGTTTGTCCTTTTCTGATTTGGGCTTTTTTTGGTGGGCCACGATACAGGCGGCGACTTGATATACATGGGCCCTTGTATCAGCCAATAATAGAGAAGGACAAATAAACATGAGGTGGAGGGGGAGCTTTCTTTGTCAACCGAAAGAGGTATCCACATAAAAAAAACAAAAAAAAAAGTGTTATTTTTTCAACCTCAATTTCAACTTTTAATGCATCTATAGATAGTGATTGAAACATATGCTCATATTAACGAGGTACATACTTTTATAAAAAATTTATATAATTTTTATAAATGAATTCATGTAATTCATTAAAGTATATATTTCACTTTTTAATAAAAACATGTATCTCATTAATATACTATTTTTAAAAAATTCAAAACACGTATAGATTGAAATTGAAGTTGAAAATACAACGATAAGATTATCCAAAAAATAAGAGCACGTCTATCCCCACCCTTCGTTTTTTTTTTAAACCACCACTTTACTTTATTCACCACCTATCATTCAGTGTGTCACTAAAACCACCATCCTATAAATACATGACACAGGTTTCTCTCTTCCCCTTTCACTCCCACGTCTCCGGGTGTTGCTCACCGTCCCCATTTGTGCCTTCCACCTCGTCAAGAACCCAAACAGGAACCCGTCCCTCTTCTTTAGCTTCGTCGCCGTTGCCGACAGGGCCACGGATTCCACAATGGCAAGCAGGATTTTTGATCTCGGGATGGCTTTCTCCAATCTCAGATTGAGTTCAGATTAAGTTTCAATCTGACCCAACTCGCCCGAGTTATATCTCTGTCTCTCACATGTGAGGTTTTATAACAATATACAACTTGATTGGGCCAAATCCCCTCTATTTGGACCTAAATCCAAGTCAAAAGTGCCCGGAGTCCTTACTTTTGGGACAAACTAATAACTCAACCAGACCTCCCTAAATCCGTCCGCATCTCCTCCAAAGATTTTTCGTGTGTTTTTCCGTTGAGCTTTTTTTTGTCATCCCCGTAGCCTTTTAAGATATATATTTTATTGATTTTTTTTATTTTATATAAATAATATATTTAATTCATTAAAATATATACTTCATCTCATTTATACAATTTATAAAAGTAACAAGTATGTGACTTTTAAGAAAAATGTAAAAATGAACATACTATTTTTAAGACTTTATCCATAACTAAATAAATAAATCAGAACAATCTAATGAGAAAAAGAAATCAATCATAATAGAACGAGCTATGTTACACTCAATCATTTTTTATAGTTCTCGCTCCCTTCACTCACTCACTGGTATATACATCATTAAAATTTTAGGGATTTTTAGTTTTAAGTCCCCACAAACCATCATATTTAGTGATCGATCCCTCTCTTCTTCGTATTTAGGTTTTAGTCCCCCGATTTAAAGGATAATTCATGGATAGGTCCCTCACAGGGACTAAAAACTAAATTAAATAATTTATGGATAGGTCCCTCTCAGGGACTAAAAAGGAACTATCATTTAAATCTGGGGACTAAAAGCTAAATACGAAGAAGGGAGGGATCGATCACTAAATATGATGGTTTGTGAGGACTTAAAACTAAAAATCCCAAAATTTTATCATATTTTTTTTTATAAATAGTATCATTTAATTCAATGGAGTATAAATTTCACCTGAATATGCCTAAATACATGAGGTATATAATTTTAAAAAAATAAAAAACGGTATGTGTTTTAGATGTCATTTGGATAAAGACATAAATATTCTACCACCCATTTGGGGTGTGACATAGGGTTATTCGCTCTTGATAGCTATACTGGGATAGATAACAATCCATGCTGAATAGGTAAATTTTTGTTTAGTTGTCTTTTCTGTTATTCTCATTGAAAAACGTAAAATTGATCTTTTTGTTGTTTGGTTCACCTTGGATAAAGTAAGGATAAGTGGTAGATAAAAGATGGATAAGAGTTTATGACTTTTTAAATGACAATTATACCCCTGCATAAATTATTTGTGTTTGGGAATAAGTATGAGAGATGTGTGTGTGATATGATAAATGTGACAGTTTTTGGAATGTGTGCAGAGAGTGTTAGGTTAGATAAAAATTTTAAAATGATAGAGAAGGATATTTTTATCCATTGACATAGATAAGCATCGATAAACAATTCTACTATTTTCTTAGAATAGTTATCAGGCCTTATCCTAACTTATCCAGACATAGCTATCAAGGTTTATTCTTGTCAAACAAACAGCTGTTTGGGGGCTATTCTACTATATTCTCCCTTATTCCTGGTTTATGCTCCACCGTAAACAGGGTTTCGGGGGGCTAGAGTTTATGACTATTAAAAGGGAATAAATAACTATACCAATAAAATAAGTGATTTTCTGTTTGGTTATATTTTTAGTTATTTTTGTTTAAAAATATAATAATAAAGTTTTTATTGTTTGGTTGGCTATGAAATAAGTTGTGAATAAAGTGTGAATAAGATGTGAATAGTGATTTATAAAAGGTGAAAAAATGATTCGATTTGTGGATCCCTGATTAATAAGAGATTATTACAGTTGATTTAACATATGAAAGAGGTCAAAACAATTAATTTGATATGTGGACCCCTCTTACACCTATAGAATAAATCATTTTCTCTTTTTTTTGTCATCTCGATGAAATAATACAATTTCAATAGGATTTGAAATACAAAATGATCTTATGTACATTTATTCTCATACAGCTATACACATCTATTCCTTTTAAATTGATTTAACAAAGAAAATGTATTTTTGAGAGGAGTTTGTCCGTTCATTACGTCCTCCTACAAGTCCATGTTGACGTGGCAAATGCCGCTGAGTTACGTGGACCGCGTCACCGCGAGACATGTTTAGAAAATTTTAGGATCACTCATTTTTGTTTGTCCTTTTCTGATTTGGGCTTTTTTTGGTGGGCCACGATACAGGCGGCGACTTGATATACATGGGCCCTTGTATCAGCCAATAATAGAGAAGGACAAATAAACATGAGGTGGAGGGGGAGCTTTCTTTGTCAACCAAAAGAGGTATCCACATAAAAAAAACAAAAAAAAAAGTGTTGTTACACTCAGTGCTTTTTTCAATCCTAATTTCAGTTATATACGTGTCTATAGATAGTCATTGAAACATATGCTCATATTAACGAGGTACATACTTTTATAAAAATTTTATATAATTTTTATAAATGAATTCATGTAATTTATTAAAATATATGTTTCACTTTTTAATAAAAACATGTACTTCATTAATATGCTATTTTTAAAAAATTCAAAACACGTATAGATCGGAATTGAAGTTGAAAATAGGACGGTAAGATTATCCAAAAAATAAGAGCTCGTCTATCCCCACCCTTCGTTTTTTTTTTAAACCACCACTTTACTTTATTCACCACCTATCATTCAGTGTGTCACTAAACCACCATCCTATAAATACATGACACAGGTTTCTCTCTTCCCCTTTCACTCCCACGTCTCCGGGTGTTGCTCACCGTCCCCATTTGTGCCTTCCACCTCGTCAAGAACCCAAACAGGAACCCGTCCCTCTTCTTTAGCTTCGTCGCCGTTGCCGACGGGGCCACGGATTCCACAATGGCAAGCAGGATTTTTGATCTCGGGTTGGCTTTCTCCAATCTCAGATTGAGTTCGGGTTAAGTTTCAATCTGATCCAACTCGCTCGAGTTATATCTCTGCCTCCCACATGTGAGGTTTCATAACAATATACAACTTGATTGGGCCAGATCCCCTCTATTTAGATTTAAATCCAAATCAAAAGTGCCCGGAGTCCTTACTTTTGGGACTTAAACTAATAACTCAACCGGACCTCCCTAAATCCGTCCGCATCTCCTCCAAAGATTTTTTGTGTGTTTTTCGGTTGAGCTTTTTTTTTGTCAATCTCCTTAGCTTTTTAAGATATATATTTTATTGATTTTTTTTATTTTATATAAATAATATATCTAATTCATTAAAATATATACTTCGTCTCATTTATAAAAGTAACAAGTATGTGACTTTTAAGAAAAATGTAAAAATGAACATACTATTTTTAAGACTTTATCCATAACTAAATAAATAAATCAGAACAATCTAATAAGAAAAAGAAATCAATCATAATAGAACGAGCTATGTTACACTCAATCATTTTTTATAGTTCTCGCTCCCTTCACTCACTCACTGGTATATACATCATTAAAACTTTGTCATATTTTTTTTATAAATAATATCATTTAATTCATTGGAGTATAAATTTCACCTGAATATGCCTAATTATATGAGGTATATAATTTTAAAAAAATAAAAAACGGTATGTGTTTTAGATGTCATTT
This sequence comes from Acorus gramineus, assembly GCA_030737835.1. Taxonomy (NCBI): domain Eukaryota; kingdom Viridiplantae; phylum Streptophyta; class Magnoliopsida; order Acorales; family Acoraceae; genus Acorus; species Acorus gramineus. The sequence goes on along the minus strand of CM060856.1, from coordinate 13,234,303 downwards.
GGATAAAGACATAAATATTCTACCACTCATTTGGTGTGTGACATAGGGTTATTCGCTCTTGATAGCTATACTGGGATAGATAACAATCCATGCTGAATAAATAAATTTTTGTTTAGTTGTCTTTTCTGTTATTCTTATTGGGAAACGTAAAATTGATCTTTTTGTTGTTTAGTTCACCTTGAATAAAGTAAGGATAAGTGGTAGATAAGAGATGGATAAGAGTTTATGACTTTTTAAACGACAACTATACCCCTGCATAAATTATTTTATGTTTGGGAATAAGTATGAGAGATGTGTGTGTGATATGATAAATGTGACAGTTTTTGGAATGTGTGCAGAGAGTGTTAGGTTAGATAAAAATTTTAAAATGATAGAGAAGAGTATTTTTATCCATTAGCATAGATAAGCCCTGATAAGCAATTCCACCATTTTCTTATAATAGTTATCAGGTCTTATCCTAGCTTATCCAGACATAGCTATCAAGGTTTATTCTTGTCAAACAAACAGCTGTTTGAGGGCTATTCTACTGTATTCTCCCTTATCCATGGTTTATACTCCACCCCAAACGGGATTAGGGGGGCTAGAGTTTATGACTATTAAAAGGGAATAAATAACTATACCAGTGAAATAAGTGATTTTCTGTTTGGTTATATTTTTAGTTATTTTTGTTTGAAAATATAATAATAAAGTTTTTATTGTTTGGTTGCCTATGAAATAAGTTATGAATAAAGTGTGAATAAGATGTAAATAGTGATTTATAAAAGGTGAAAAAATGATTCGATTTGTGGGTCCTCATATTAATAAGAGATTATTATATTGATTTGACATATGAAAGAGGTCAAAGCAATTATTTTGATATGTATAAAGTGTGAATAAGATGTGAATAATGATTTATAAATGGTGAAAAAATAATTCGATTTGTGGGTCCTCATATTAATAAGAGATTATTACAGTTGATTTAACATATGAAAGAGGTCAAAACAATTAATTTGATATGTTGACCCCTCTTACACCTATAGAATAAATCATTTTCTCTTTTTTTTTGTCATCTCGATGAAATAATACAATTTCAATAGGACTTGAAATACAAAATGATCTTATGTACATTTATTCTCATACAGTTATACACATCTATTCCTTTTAGATTGATTTAGCAAAGGGTTAAGATTACGGGTTGTCCTAGTTTTATGAGATAAAAAAAATCATCAATTTTATCTTTATTCATATTTATTAAATTTAAAATAAAAAAGTATGGATACATGTTATTTCATCATTTAAGGAAAATAAAAATAATTATTTTCATTTTGTTCAAAATATGAATGATTGTCAGTATTTTATCTCGATTTTTTTTTATACTGTTTATTATATGTTCTCCTCCTCTCTCAGTCTCTCACTTATCCCTTGTGCCCTTGCCAGACCAACCCTACATTGTTTATTCTTCGCTTATTCCCTCCTGTTCTCTCCCTATTCCACTGCCACTACTCAAACGGCAACGTTTTCCTGATAAAGCAAAGCCCACCGCAACAAACGCGAGCGTCGCCGCCGCCGGTACCGCTGCTCGACGGGCCGAGGTTGCGATCCCATCGGACGGCGTGTCGATCGCCGTCTCTGACGAGACACTCTTCCACCCGCATCTCTTCCAACGATCGTCTCTGTCTGTTTTTCAGTTTCATCTGCTGCAGATCCAACTAATTCTGTCAAATCTCTCTCTCTCTTCCCGAGGATGGGATGGTTTTTCATGGCGATGGGGATCGCTTCAATGTCATGGGCAATCTCTCTATTCAGACTCTTTTGCAGTCCCTCCACCCCCACATCGTTCTCCAAAGGTGAAATCTTTTGTTTATTATTATCATTTTTTTTGTTGATCCTTCATTTCTGTTGCATGTGTTTTAACTGATTTTTGCATTTTTTTTTTCCAGAGAAGAAAAACATCTTATTAGTGATTGCTCATCCGGATGATGAGTCCATGTAAGTTGTATTTCTTTTTATTTTTTTACCCGTCGCTAATAGGTCGAATTTCATTTAAAAAATTTAAGGCATCTGAAAGTTGAATTGAGATTTTAATGTGGAATTCTTAGATCCTGAATGAAAGATGCGCCGATGCTTATCTAATTTTGTTCGTTGTTTCATTGGATAACCTATGTTTGCCTTCGATAATGAATTATTGTTTTATATGGGTGGATGTTCTCATAGAAGATGTTGATAGTTCTTTTGCAGGTTCTTTTCTCCGACTATATTGTCACTCGGCAAGGAAGGCCACAATCTTCAAATCTTATGCTTGTCAACAGGTAATATTTTCTAAGGTTAATCAGCTCAATTTACATTTATGGGTTCTCTTGAAAGTGTTGGTGAATAAAGGGTCAAAATTAGTTACAATTTTGCATACTTTTGTGCGCTTTTGACATATGGACCTAGAATCGGGTTGCTTATGCGCACATTTTTCCACTCATTCTTTCGTAGAAATAGTCTGAGCATTTGTTAGCTGAAGGTATATACTTGTTTAATGAAGAACATACCTTTACAAGAAATTAAGTGGAATTGAATGTGTATTTTTTTGGCATTTTATACTAGGTTAAGGGAAAGGGGGTTGCAAAAAGGGAAGTGTATCGGTGCTGTTTTAGGCGTCAAGTGTGTTGGGATATGGAGAGACTGAATAGGGTTGTGTGCGACAATGGCATCCGGTGTTTGTCAATCTAAACTTCATTCCTTTCTTATTTATTTAGGCAATGCAGATGGTAAGGGGGATTTAAGGAAGGAAGAACTTTACCGAGCATGTGGTATTCTCAAGGTAGGTGATCTATTATATTGGTCGTTGCAAAGGCATAGAATTTTAGTTGACTATCCATGGGGTGTTGTATTAATGTCGATTCATTTGCAGATTTCACCTGATCAGGTGAAAATAATAGACCATCCATCTTTCCAGGTGATTGCATAACTTCTAAGCTTGAAAAATCTGTTTAAGTGTTTTTGAATGTCAAGCATTTGTTAACATGAACTATTGGTTGTTGGACTTTCTAGGATGGATTTCACCATGCATGGGACCACCATCTATTAGCAAGAATTGTTGAAGAGCATATCAAATTGTGGGACATTGAATTGGTAAGAAAGTCATGAATATCTCTTATTATTTTTGCATGCATCTTATTTAGTGCCACTCTAGAGCTACATGCTACATGGGAGTGTTGAAACATGTTAGTCCAATTGTATGCATCCAATTATTTATCTATGCAATCAGAATTTTCTGTTTAATTAACATAATGTGCGTACCATCTATACATAGATTTTTTAGAAGGGGAAAACTCATGGTCTTGGCAATTCTACTTTCCATCTTCCTTCTTTTTCTTTTTTTTTTTTTTGGGGGGGGGGGGGGTGGGGGGTGTGGGATGATAGACAAGTTAACAAATGGAGGGGGGTTGCAATACCTGTTCTTCTCCATGTCAATTAACAGAGTTAAAGGAAATGCTAGCAAATAAAGATTTGACGAGATGGTCTCCTTATGCCCACGTTCATGTAGATTTGATGAGATGGTCTCCTTATGCCATGTTCATACCTTATTTACAGTGTTTGGGAAGTTTTTTTCATTACGACCTACCATGGTTTAAGTATTATCATCTATCATCGAGAAATTTTAATACCTCACTTATGTATATTCTTGTGCTGGTTAGTCTAATAATTGCCTTTTCCCTTGGCTGATTTAAATTGGAAAATCCAGTTCAATTGCATGCATGCAGGATATGCCTTTTGATGCAAATTGCAAAGCATGTGCTGGACTCTTAAGCAAAATAGGAGTCTTATGCATTTTTCAAACACCTTGCATATTTATAATGATCTTTAAGGAATTACTGGCATTAAATTTTAGGAAGTTTGTTACGCTCAAGGACCACTATTTTTTGTACTTTCACTTTCTTGAAGTTAATTACTTCTGGAATAATAATTTTGCTATTTAAGCATACCAACATGTCATATTGGTTTGACAAGCTCATTGTCAGGTTTTTGTACTTTTTACTTTTGTTGTTTGAGTACATTAGCTCATTTTTTTTTTATCTATATGCTATTGAGTTATGGGGAAGTACTGTTCTAAAGAAATTGATTTCCATCACATATCTCATACCTTTTTTGTTGCTTCTAGTTAATTACTTTTGATTCATATGGAGTCTCAGGTCATCCTAATCATCGAGATGTTCATCATGGAATACGGTATGTTGAATTTCTGTTGATTGACATTGTTTAAGACGGATAATACCATTTGTTAATATTTCTTGAAAATTTGTGTTTATCATTATGACTGATACATGCTGTGTACAACATATAGGGGTTGTCAATCACCCTATGTATCAATTTCTCACCCCATTCGATTGTATGAAAGAGCAATTCTGGACACCTATTTTTATGTCTGACCTTGACTTATAATAACATGACATAGATCTGCAACTTTTTTCCCCTAATTTTCATGTATAGAAGAATTTTCATAACCTTTGAACATTTTGCTATTCCATGTGAAGGATACATGAATTAAATCTAGCTAAATTTCTAATTAAGTGCAAATGTGATGATACAGTGTTGAGAATAACATCTCTCTTCTTGTATTTTTTTTTTTTTCCCGGTCTGACATTAACTATCGCTCATCGCTGATTGCTTCTTCCCAGCATGGTCCTAAGTGGGAACTCTCAAAGAAAAATTGAAGCTTGGGAACTTGTATGTGACATTTACTTCTGGTATTGTGAACTTCTCGTACTCATATGATAGTATGCGCATTGTTTCCATGTTTAAAGTTTATAATGGCTTGTACTCCCTTTATTCTAAGGCCCCGTTTGGCAACTCATTTTAGGTTGATTTTACTTTTTTAAAAGCTAAAAGCCCCAAACAAGTTACTAAACAAGCTCACTTAATTGAAAAGTTGCCTTCATGATTATAACAAAAAAAGTGCCTCGAAAACTATGTTTATTCTAATAAAAACAAATTTTGTTATCAGTAACAAACGTGATTCCTTGATTAATTAAAAAGCAGCTCTTGTGATTACATCCTAAAAAATTGTGTATAAAGGTAAAAGCTCATTTTCAAATTGTGTTTTCAAAACGCACCCTAAGTCTTGCATAAAATTGAAAACGGTATGGATACTATTATTCGGGTAACAGTTGGGGGGGAGGGGGGGGGGGGTGTTGAAACTGTGTTGCACGATTATTAATTGTGGTGTCCACGGAATGGAAAAATCATCCAAAATGATCACAGCGTTGATTCCCGCATTTTCACTTTTAGATATTGTACTAATTTTGATGATATCTATCAGTTTCAATTTCAGTTTCTTTTGTACCATAACTTGTTTAAACTTATTATATACAAGTAGAATTCCTCTAATCATAGGTGTTTTTCTTTCGCTTTTAAAACTCTCAGATAAGCACGACCATTCTACGCAAATATAGTGGACCTCTGGATATATGGTTGTCTATTCTACAATCAAAATGTTACCGAGGCAGGCACACACATTACTTTCTGAATATCTATCCCAGAAAAACTTATCTGGCAATGGCCCAACATGACAGCCAGTGGATCTGGTAAATCTTCTCTTTAAATTAATCATCCATACTGGTGTACTATATCATTCTAGGATTAATACCATACTACTAAAGACTTTTCAAGAACAAGCATGTGCATTTAATTTTTGTTGGAACAAATAAAAAGCAAATAATCACTACATTGATCTACACTCAGTATGCAATCATCACACTTACATGTATATGCACCTGATGGCCCAACAACGTCTTTGAAAGGAATAGAGGGCTGGGTTGTCTTGCTGAGCAGCCTCAGATCCTCTGTTCTGCTGATATTTTTATGAGAGATTAATTGTGTTTTTTCAATCCTGGGCATGCAACACTCCCACATGCCAAAACTTGTTTATCCACCATCATCAGCATTAAATGCACCTCCCACAATATGTAAGATGCACATTCGCCTTATACATGTTATTGTTCTCTTAGGCTGTATCAGTTAGGATAATCATTGTTGGGCAATGTCTTCAAATAATGTTAGTGCTTCAAATACCATCCATTGCAAAAAATTGTTGTGTCACACACACCATGTTTATTTACCTGTGTATAAAATGTGACTCCCAAACATCACAACCCATAAAATTGGCATGCATGTATACTCCAGGTTAAGATTAATCTTGTGCTTACTGTGCAGGTTCAGAAAGCTTTTCGTGGCATTCTCTGGTTACACCTACGTGAACATTATCAGGAGAATCAATGTTTAACCTGCCATTGCAAGAAAGAGGTGTAGTTGTGGTAACCATCTGTTCTGTGGTTAATTCTCCTGCTGTCAATGCAAATTTTAAACTCGCTCTCATCTTCCATGCTATTGATTTGTTTAAAAAAAATTAATCATCGATCCTTCTGACCGGAATTACAAATTGGTATAGGCAGGACTTCAACAAGTAGATCAGCAAGAAAGACAAAGTGGATGATCATCATAGCACCATAACTTGTGATGGAAATGGTGGTGGAAGCATTGTTGAACCATAAACATGAATTAGCACATGCTCAATTGAGAACATCATTAAATTTGTTCAGTTAATTTATATTTTTTTTTAATGCAATTAGGTTTACTATTCTCCTCTGATATTAAATTATCATACCCTCTTTTGAGTTGTGTGACATGGAACTTTTGATCATGTTGGTCAATCTAATGCATTAATCGACAATTAATTATGAAATATGTGTAACTATGTTCAACACAATCTAATGCACACAAACTACAGATAAGACTGTCCTTTGGGGTGGCTTGTCATCTTGGGAGCTCTTTGAAGTTAAATATATTTTGTGGTGTTAATTGATGATTGATGGAGAGAACGTTTAGGCACTGTTTTAAAATTTTGCTTACCTGTAAATTGGACCATCAATTGAGATCACTGTGACGAATCCTTAAATATTTGTTTATCTGATAATTGAACCGTTAATTGAGATCGATTTTTACATGAAATATATAGTCATTGATCGATTTCTTACATGAAATATATAGTCATTGTGACGAATCCTCTAATATTTGTTTATCAGTAAATCATATCATCAATTAAGATTGATTTCTTACGGGAAATATATAGTCTGTTGTGACAAATCCTCAAATATTTGCTTACCTGTAAATTAAACAGTTAATTGTGATCGATCTCTAACGGGAAATACAAATCATACGCAAATATATATAATTTAAAGTAATATAAATTCGTGTTTGTGTAAATTATTTCCAGGTCCTTTTGTTTACATGTGCTATTTTTTTAATATATCCATAGTTCTTTTCATGATTTTTATAAGTCTTCAAATTCATGAAAAAAGATAGGATATTTAATTAGAGGCCGGTCTATTTTTATAGGTCACAGAACTTTCAGATTCTTTTACATCCCTATTTTAAAAAAAAAATTAAATATTTTTTCAAGTCCTTTAATGACCTTTCCATTACTAACACGATTAACACTACCCAAAATATCATTTCAATCATCTCTGATTTGCAGAGACGACTACTTGAAACTCTCCAGCCACAGTACAAGCATCGTTTCTTCCATCAAAAGATTTTAAGGTGTCGTTTAGAAAAAAGACATTAGTTATTTTAGGATTTATTATTGTTCTAGTTATAAATTACTATACTAGTAGAATAAGTAATATTCTGTTTGATTGTGTTTTTTGTTATTTTTATAGGAAATGTAATGATGAAATTTTTGTTGTTTGGTTGATCATTGATAAGCTATGGATAAAATGTGAATAAGGTGTGGATAAAGATTATAAAGGTGAAAAAATGATTTGACCTATGAGCCTTGATTTATAAGAGATGAAGACAGTTGTTTTAATAGAAAGACAAACTTATTCTATTGCTTGGAATAGCAGAATTCTAGAGGGAGGTGCAATGGCTCTAACGTTATACCACCTAATTTTAGCTTATACTAGCATCCAAATACCAGTTTATTCCGTCAATCCAAACAGTGCATAAATCCTTGAACAATATATCTTCAGTTTCTCCTACTCCCCTCCCTCAATCCCCTCTCCTTCTCTACCATTTTTCACAGGGCACTATAAAGCAAATTAGATGAATTAGATGCATATATTTTTTGTTTTTCATAATCGAGGTTGAGATAGTAAGTATGCACTGTGTTAAACGATATCATATATTGTGTTTGTGACGTAGAGAATGCAAACTGAACTGTAAAAAGGGAGGTATATATAACTTGATGCATGGCCATTTATATGGACTGCATGTAACATCGCATTTTTGGCAAATGTGATAAACCCGAGTTTAATTTTGATATTGCACTTTGGACTGTAAGTCAGTTTTGTTTTTTTTTTTTGTCACAATTCAGCATTGACTAAAAGCCAGATCCTCCAAAGGAGGTGTCCCATTAAACCAGGGCACAATGAAGAACATAAGTTCAAAGAAGTGAGAAACCAACCTAGGACGTGTACACATTTATCATGAGTCATGTACACATTTATAATGTCATAATTCAGCATTGACTAAAAGCCAGATCCTCCAAGAGAGGTGTCCCATTAAACCACTAGGCCATCGAAATTTTTTTCAAGTTGAACTGATAAGTGAGCAACACAATTTTATGTGTGTCAAAATGTCATAATTCAGAGTTACGTTGGATCTTCGCATTAGTAAGACTTCAACTCAAGCATAAATTCATCCATATATTGATTCAAGTTGAACTGTTACATATGCACAAAAAGTCTTACAAGCATTTTCATCATTGAATTCAATTTTTTTTTGAATTGTGAGACTTTAATTCTGACATGCTAGTATTGAACCTGACAGTCTTACAGTTTTGAAATATCCAGTCTATAATGTTTACTTTAAAATTTATTAACAATTCACATTGCAATCAGAGACATTGTTCAATAAAATGAAGTTTTCATTGAATCATGATGGAAATCATTGTTAACAAAAAAATCCTTGAATAACAAACAATTTATTTCACTGTTCACACACACTAAACAAAGAAAGGCGAAGAAGAAGAAGAGTCTTCTTTACATCAAATTAAACAGTCCACGAAATCAAAAAAACAAAAATTTTAAAAAGCTGAATATTTTTTGTTAGAGCCAGTTCATCTTCAAGAGAAAGAAGAGCTTTTCATCAGAAAGAGGCACTAATATTTGCAACTTCTGTTGCGCGCTCACGTTAAGTTAGATACGCAACTGTCGATAACTATACCTCTCGGACACTCCTCTCCCCTCCTCCTCCCCCCTTTATGTTACAGCAGAAAACAAGCCGGTTCAGATTTGGCGGTGTAACAATATTTGTTTGTGCTATATTTCCTGTGAACACCAGTGAGTTTCCCAGCCCCCGCTCTCTGATGAAAATCCACCATCAACCTAGAACATTCCCTACATTACCATCAGCAAAGTTAGAAACAATTGCAGTATACCAAGAAAATTTTCACATGAATACGTTCTAGTGAGATTTATCAATAGACTTTATTTTAATCAACCTAGAACATTCCCTACATTACCATCAGCAAAGTTAGAAACAATTGCAGTATACCAAGAAAATTTTCACATGAATACGTTCTAGTGAGATTTATCAATAGACTTTATTTTAATCAATCTAGAATTTCAAGTTTTGGATTGACAAGCCGTTCATCCATCCCATCAATCCATACTGATATTAAAATATCACACAAAGTCAGAAGGATGAAAAAACCAAGTAGAAGTTATAATGAAGAACATCCAACTCACAAAAGCTGATTTATGGTTTGCTATGCAATTATCAGTATGTATTGATGAGATTCCTATCAAGTCTTTTTGATCAGTCAGTTGTCAGGTTTGATTTATGGTTGCTACACAATTATCAGTATGTTTTGATGAGATTCCTTATGATCAGTCAGTCAGTTGTCAAGTTTTTTATTGGCACTTGTTTTATCCATCTGGACTGATGTGAATATTTCCCACAAATCAAAAGACAGAAAACCAAGTTTAGTGAAGAGCATCCAACTCACACAAGCTGATTTTCAGTATTGTTGATATGCAATTCAACTCACAAAAGCTGATTTATGGTTGCTATGCAATTATCAGTATGTTTTGATGAGATTCCTATCAAATAGTCTGTTTGATCAGTGCAATTCAACTCACAAAAGCTGATTTATGGTTGCTATGCAATTATCAGTATGTTTTGATGAGATTCCTATCAAATAGTCTGTTTGATCAGTCAGTTTTCAAGTTTTTTATTGACACTTGTTTTTCATAAATCTAAAATGATATGAATATTTCCCACAAATCAAAAGACAGAAAAACCAAGTTAAAAGTCGTAGTGAAGAAAAACTCACAGAAGCTGATTTTCAGTATAGTTGGTATGCAATTCACTGGCCCTGTTCCAGAACTTGAAACCTTTAAGCGAACACTGAGCGGTGTATATCGCAGCAGCGGCCAAAAACGATGGGCGAAACTTGAGCATCTCGTATTCAACTAGGCAGAGCTCTATTATGAAAGATGACAGGAGTTCCATCTGGTTTAAAATCATCCAAAAAAGGTCCATCAAAAAGCACTTATTTGTTAGTCATATAGAAAACAAAAATGTACTCTTCTTAGTTCTTACCTTTTTGTCTGACTGTGCTGCCTTTAAAAACCTCCTCATGAAAACATAAGGTGTGGGAAGAGACATGTTGAACTGAAGAGTGTTCACCATCAACTTCTCCATTTCAAGGACTTCTTGCCTAGTGTAAGCACGATCGGAGATCAGTATGAGATCGTCCACAACGGGGACCGAAACCTCTTCGTATTTGCATGCTAGAAGCATCGCGGTCACCCCAACAAGCTGAAGCTTCTTCCTGACCACCGGTTGGCGCGCTAAGAATCGGTCTATGAGGTTCACAGTCAAGAACAGTGTCTCCTCCATTAGCTCAAATTTGTAGTGCACCTGTTGATCGAAAGCTTAAGATACTTCAATGTGATTAAATCGCAAGTTTTTGATGTGGTTTATTTTGTTTACCTCGATTAGCCAGTCAATAAGAATTGCTCTCATTTTCTCATTGATGTCATGTTGTATTGACATGTAGTTTGGACAGACACAGCTATCAGCCTGGATGAAAACAAGCAGTACAAACAATGAAAAAGCAAGCAAAAAAAGTGACACAAAATCAAACTAAGTTTAAATTTACCTCTGCTTCTCTGTAGAACTTATAGATGTCTTCAACATAATCAACAACCGCTAGAGGGTTATTAGCATCACAGATATCAATGTCTGGTATTGGATCCACCACTACATCCTCCATTTCAATCTCCTTCAGTTCACAATTGTCCTGAAAAGAAAGTACCCACATCAGTTACTAATCCTAAACAAGCGAAAAAAAGATCTACACAATCACACAAACGAACCATCTCTTCATCCAGCATTGGCAGTGGCAGATCACTAGCAGATTTGTATTCCTCCACATCCACAACTGTGAAATCTCTCTCTGTGGCTGGTCTCTTTGACTTCTCGATCTCAATCACTTCATGTCGCACGAGTGAGTCCTAAAAAGAGAAACCAAGTCAAGAACACAAGTAACACAAGATCTCCCAAAGTGGATCAAGAACAATAAGAAATCAGTACCTGGGGTTGTTGGCAGACGGGCGGTTTGTTCGCGAGCGAAGCGGCGAATTTCCTAATCAAATTATCAAACAATGAGCACAACAACAATCCAAAACATAAAGGAACCAAAAGAACAAACTGATCTAACCTGGTTATCGGCCGACGTCCTACATTGTTCATGTTCTTATCGACGACATCATTCTTGCTGGAAAGAATTAGTGAAACAAAAGATGAGTGACAACAAACAACAAACACTTCAGTATTGTAAACAATGGGGTTGTGTTTAAAGAGGCTAACTCTGTCAATGGCCTCTTGGTGACCGCACAAGGGTACGGAGGGTTGCCGACGAGGTTTCGGATGTCCCTCAAAGCCCGTCGGTTGGTCCCGACTTCGGAGGCAAACTTCCCCCCCTCCATTGAGTTTCCTGATCATCAAAAGAAGAAGAAGTTTGGGTTCTTCAGCTAAAGATCAAAACAATCCAAACAGATCCCAATCACAACAAAAATCGATGGTTACCTCGGATTCCATGAATCGGTCTGATCAGACCTGGATTGTTGTTCTCCCCTAAACCCTCCATCTTTGTCCCTATAGAGACACACCCACATCAAAAATTGTCAATCAGAACCCAAGAAAAGCTTCAAATCCCAAATTAAAAGATGACCCACATCAAGAAAAACACAAATCAAGATGATTCAGAGAAAACCCACCAAAATTTTTGTGAAAAATCTCCCAAAAATCTTCTTTTTTGATCCAAGACCCCCAAAGATTTAGCCTTCTGAGAGAGAGGAATCTGTCACCACCAACAACCCATATAGAATCCCTCTCTCTCTCTCTCTCTCTTCCTTCACCTCTCTCTCTCTCTCTCTATAGATTGAAAATAAAAATTTATGCACGAAATTCAGACGTGAATACCGGATATATTGTCCGTATAAGGGCTGCTTTGGGGGGTACCCAAGCTTTTTTTTTTTAAAAGCAACGGCTAGTAAATCTGGACCGTTGATATGTTTTAGACTGTTGAAAATTCACGTTGATGGCAGAGTGTGATCTCAACGGTTACCTTGCACGTGCTTTAGATTTCAAAATTTGTAGGCTTTCGCTTTGAAAGGGTTTTTATTTTATTACACGGACCTCACTTTTCGATGAGTCGCGACCAAACAAACGCTCCAACCCTCCACGTGGCACTCAATCTTCGCCGTTCAGTGCAACTTGATTTGTCATGATGAATTTTGGACCGTTGGAGGGGGGGGGTTTTTTTTAGTGATATTCTTCACATGAGTATGTATTGTAATGAAAACTTTATCTTTATATATAAAATACATATATCAAATTAATTGTATGAATAATTTATAAAAAAAATTATTATTTAGACGAAACATATATCTTATTGTAGATCCGAGATTATGAGACTGTATATAAAGACGGCCTATAATAGCGATAGTGGGGTTTTAAACATAAATATACTTGTCAAATATGTTATTCGTATTTATGTCCTCATAAATGCACACTTTTAATATCTTAGAAAAAGGATACATGTTCATTTTAGGCTCTCTTTGGATCTGAGATCTGAAGGTTGATTTTCTCAAAAGTCATCCCCAAACCCAGTATCTGAAAATCATTGTTTTCACAACTTCTCAAATGTCAGAATTTTTGTGAATTAATATATGAAATGTGTCTTCAATGTCTAATGTCAATTTTTTGGAATCCCAAATATGGAATTTTCAACTAAATGCACACCTTTAACGTCTTTAAAAAAGTGTTACATTTCATATTAAATCTAGTTTAGATATGAGACTCAAATGTAGGCTTTTCTAGAAGCCATCCCCCAAACCCAGCATCTGAAAAGCATTGTTTTCACGGATTTTTAAATGCCAGAATTTTGTGAAGAAACGTGTTAAACGCGTCTTAGACGCCCAATGCCAATTTTTTATGGGTCCTTCATCAATCAACTGGGTGGAAAATTTTCATGGATAAAATTTAATTTTTCATGGTTAATATAACTTAAATCAGGACGGTAAATCAATACCCACTATGTGTAACATTTTTCTAAATGTGTAATTACACACAATTTTTGAATGCAGGCACAATTAGATTATTGTTTTATGTATATTTATTGATAAATGATGTGATTTTTTAAAAAAACTTTTTGTGTAAATGAGCACATTTAATTCATTTAATATCTACTTAAGAACATACATTTAAAATGTGACTACTACAAGTGTAGATAAAACTGCAAGTAACATTTTGTGGTTGGCTTTTCTTCACGTGGGGTTGATTGAGTAATTTTGATTTACAATATGAACGGCGTTGATTCAAAAGATGGATATCAAACTGAACATATAATATCAAACTGAACATATAATATCGACGAATTAATGGAGACAGCTCATGAGGACCACTGACACCGAAAACTATAATTTGAGGTTTTGAAATGGATGTGTGGGGGATGTGAGAATGCACATGGTTTTGTGGAACAGTTCATTCATTCACTTACATATGTGAGATTGTTCACTTGATTATTAGTGAGTTTTTATAGACCAAAATAAATTTAAATAAAATTCTTAAATAACAAAATTTTTCGAATTTCATCTCACACATATTTTAGCAAGTAATTTCAATTTAATAAATACTAAAATATGACAACTTTCTTATGAAGTCTCATAATTGCTTGTTTCGACTGCAATACAGTTTTATTCAAAATAAAACGATATTCTAGGATAAATAGTCATAGACATAGTTTATGTTTGATTATGTTTTTCTTCTTTCGTAATCATTAGTGTTTAATTTTTCTTCTTTTTTTTTTGGTTGCATAAAATATGAATAGTCTAGAAATAACATGTCAAGTTTTATACTAGTACTAGACTAGACTAACCAAGCCATCATAAATCATACATGCTAAATTGTACAGAATAGTTTCTGCTGCTCGAGGAGTTCATACTGGATGAAAAACTCCAATAAGCCACAGTTTTACACACCCATCTATAATGTTCAAATTGACTATTTAAAGTTTTGCAAGCAAATAATCTTACGCGGAGCTTGAGATAATATTGTACACAACATTTTCATACTTAGCAGATCATTGATCTATCTACTGAGCAAATTTAACTGATTCTTCATAACCTGCAAAAACATTAAGCTGGCCCGAACTTGTACTATCAGATGCTTAAAAAATGAAAAAGATTTCAACCGAAAAAAGTTGCTCGACCAGATTTAAAGGCGCCTAATAATCAATAATTAACATAGAAATCCAACTTTCAAACAAAATTTCAAGTTACATAAATAGCCTAGATAAAGAAGGACGGGCCTTCTCTTTCTCCTTGCCAACCATTGGTTTTTGTTCTTGTTTGACAATTTTCGGCACACTGGCAGCTTGTTTTTGTTCTTCAGTACACCTTTTCTTCGCCACAACCACCTCCTGTGTTCGTCCTCGTTTATGGCTCCCATCTGATCTCACTTTCTGTCTTTTGTTTTGTTTATGGCTTGTATTACCTACCGGAACCGACTTCTTGATTTGGATTTTATTTGGGACCGTGTCTTCTCTTTGTTTTTTAATGTCAGGACTCGGTGCGCCACTCCCCTTCTTTTGTTTTTCTGCATTACACTTGATGACCGCTTTTTGTGCTTCTTGTTCTTGTAAAGAAGACCCACAGCTCATGGTATCAGTGATGACTTTGCCAAGCACAAATCTGGTCTCTTTTACATCCCCCTTTGCCAGCAACCGGTAATTGATGTTGTACGTCTTCCGCTCACAGGCATATGAGCTGATATCAATCTCGAAAATGTCGAAAAGTCGAGCCACTTTCTGGCGCACATTCTTGGATGTGAATACCTGGAGACGGATGGAAAATCACATCAATTTTGAATTGCTTGGATGTGAATATTTTCTTGGAAGTGCAAGAAATATCAGTGTTAGAATGTGTTAGTATGTGATTTCAGTAACCTATAACTCTGAAATTATGGTCATAAAATCCACTGAAGAGAAGAACATGACAAGCACATGAAAACAATAAGAATGAAATGACCCGGATGTTTTCGAGAAAATACGGTGCCACATGATTATTGGCACTTACCAAACCAGAACTCGGACAGTCTGGATGTTTGATCATGTATTGGCGAAGAGCATCTTTGACAGCAAAAACATCCATAGAAGAAATCACCAATGAAGCAAGATCCCGAACCTTCTCTTCTAGACATTCATCTGACCTGGTCACAGATGACTTCAAAATTTCAGGAGAAAACTGGGGTTGTGTTTGAACATTTTTCACAGATTCCACTGCTTTGGTCCAGCTTCCATGGAATAGGATAGAAGCAAAAGTCCACACCACGAAGGCATCTTGAGGATGATTTACTAATGCCAAGTGAAATGCCAACACCGCAACCCTGCATCAAGCCCAAGCAACAAACCAGAAAATTCAATGAGTGTCCTCAACGAATATTTAATATAAAAAATAATAACTAGAATCCGGCAATATGGTAAATGATGGTCTAAACAGTAAAATTCTTTGACTAGAAAAATACAGCCATGAAGTGAACTTCTCGAACATTATAACAGTAAAGTGTGAGAAAAATGACTGGTAAAGAACCTCAGCAAGAATACAAAAAAAAATAATTAAAAGGGGGTAAAAGGAAGCCCAGAAGACAGAGCGTCACCCCCTAACCCCCCGGACAAAAAAGAAACAAAGAAAAAAAAGAAGAGATACTTTGGTAACAAATATGGTAGGTAAAATGATAATAAAATTGTACTAGCTCATCAATATCCAATTTGCACAAGTATATTTGTCTCCTGTCAAACAAGGAGTCCTACCCAGAAAACAATATTATTGAGCCTTTCAGTGTAATCTTCTGCATAACTCAGCTAAGAAACAGAATTCAACCATCTGATCTTGTTGCACAAAAAAATCCATCAGCAAATTAAGGGTTCACGGTTCACGCTTAATATAAAGATTTAGAACATTGATTTCGGAATCAAAGACGGAACCTAGTTAGAGCTAATCTCTATGTCCACCAGTTAATGGTGTAAAGAGTAGAATCAACATATACTATTTCCCACAGATTTGAGGTCAGCTTTAAGAATCCAAGCATGCCATAGTTTCTTATATTACCATCCTTCATATCCTTCCTAGGTACCTCCATCCAAGTTTCTTAAATCTTTCTCCCCTCTTTCAATTGCCATTCAGGAATTTACAATATTTTGCTTGACCTTTCTTACAGGTTCATTGGGTAGTAAACATTGTACATTTCCAAATCCACCTAAGATGATGCTGACCAATCACTCTCCTATAGAGGTACTCCATACATCATCCAAAAACCTCAATCTTCAAAATCTTTTTATCATTTGAAGTCCTACCACACATCCACCTCAATGTCCTTCTGATTCACAAATTACAGCAAAACATTCCGATTGTGGTAAAAAATATTCCTTTTTCTAATACTTTGATCACAAGTTTTATTTATTATTTATTTATTTATTTATGGCTCCACATTAAATATGCTATAAGATGGTACAGATCAAAGAGAAAGAAAAACAAAGCAAAACAACAGAAAGCCGCCTTTAAAAAAATGACATGATTTCTCATCAACCAAATCGTCCATACCCCGGCCAGGATAAAGGATTGCGAGATTTTAGCCCTCTTTCTCAGACCCCCTCTTTATACTCTGATCACAAGAATTGCCCAGGCAAATTTATCCACTTCTTTCAATCATCTTTAATCTCCATCAATGACCCATCACCTTGCATTACTGGGCCAAGATACTTGAAGGTGCACATTTGGGTTAGTTCCTGTATCAATGCTAGTTAAAGAACCTCTTCCCATACTACATTCCATATATTTTGTTTTCATTCAACTAATTTCAAAGTATTCACTACTTTAACTCCAAAGCATTCCCCTTTTTGCTAATTTAGCATTCACCCCACCTTGTTTCATCAACAACACCCTTCCATTTGCAGAGAGCATGCACCAAGGAACACCATCATGAATGTGGAAGACAGCTCGTTATATATCCCACTCATCCCTCAAAGAAGAAAAAGTGTCAACCATCATGATGTTTATAATATATTTTACAGCATATCCTATGAAATAACAGAGATGTATAGCTACTGAGGACTCATTTGGCTTGAAATAAATTTTTATGTTTCCATCATACTGAACTCCAAAACTAACACCCAACCATAATGAAGTATACTAAGAGATAAATGCTACTGTTAAAATCACAAATAAAAATTAATAAGATTTACATGTGTCAAAGATGGCCATCAGAGGAAAAATAATAAACTCAATAATGAGCTGCATTGAACATGGGAAATAGGAAAATAAAGGAAGAATTTTGACTCAATAACCAACACATACTGAATGTAACATTGCCTCACCATAATATGCCATCTGAGGGACAATTAGGAGCAAGTAACTTATCAACACTGGAAAATAATTTCTGCGAGAAATTAAATCAACAGTATTAAAAAGAAAGAAGAGCTACATGTATATAATGTTCAAGTTTTAAAAATAAGTCAATAACAGTAGCCCTACAAACCCATGTGGCTGAAAAACATGGCTTATGTGATCAACTATAATGTCTGCATTAGTTAACTCAATATTAGACACAATATCTAAGAACAGAGAAACGGTCATACGTTCCCAATAGACTGCAATACTACTTACAATCGAGTGCGGGACAGCATGACACATACTGCAGAATAAAATACTATAGTCAACGTTACTGTACAGTATCTTTTATAATATATGAAGACCGAGATAGTGAATGATGTTTTAAATTTTGAATCCAGGATATCAGCAGACTTTGGGAAACAAATTTGAGTTGAGCAAACTCTGTATATTACAACAACATGATAAAGCAAGCAAGATTGAGTCACTGTAACGATTTTACAATCACAAGTTACTTTGTGCACTTTAGTTGCTAGAAATGTAGTGTTCGTGACAATGCAGATATAGGAGTTTTTAACCTGAAAAAAGAGATCAAATGTCCATTAAATTTACTAACTTGGTATACATCCAGTGGGAAAGACAAAAAGGCATATATTAGGGGTTAATGATGAAGTGGAAATAAAGAAAAATCAATTAGAGGTGCAGTGCTGGTAAAATCAATTAAACTGTGTATACAATGGAACTTAACTAGACGTTACTGCCAATAAAATTAATAATTGACAAGCCCCTTCCACTTTATCACAATTGAGATTCTGATGGCCACTCTTTAACATCTGAATTATACAATGGCCATAAACTGATTCAGTTTAAATGTTGCCCCGTTCAAACAGATCTGATATCAGAGCAAATAGTGCATTGTAAGAGCAGTTACCATTTCACAAAAACGAAAGCATAATAGAAAAATGATTTGAATGAAGACAGACAAATTTCTTCCTCATTGATATTTCTCTTACTATTGCAAGGCTAAAAGTGCAAATATCCATGCTCCCCTTTTCCTCTTCTTATAATTCGATACTCCTAAAAAGAGTGTACCCAAATTCCTAATTGAATGTGTCTTTGTCTATGACTCAGATAGATGCACAGAAAAAATAAATGTCCCATCCTAAATCTAGATCCACCCAAACTGTAGTATGAGATCAAAATAAATACAATGAGCGACAAACAAAGGTGCTAAGTGTAAGAATGTCTAAGAAGAATAAATTATAAAAGATTACCATTAGCATGGTAGAATTTTGAGAGAAGTTTTTCTTTGCTTGTTGAGCTAGATAAGTAGCCTGTGACCAGGAACAAAATTGGAATAGAATGTCTCTAATTAGTCTTTCGCAATATCTATAATCAGAAATTTAAAGTATAGAGCATAATTGAAAACATGCTCACCTGAATTGGAAGCAAAATGTCAAGAACTTTAAATTTCTGCAATAAATTGATAGAGGAGACAGCCGCACCGTAAGCCATCATATAGTTCATCTCCATTATCAATCTTACCTATATGTACAAAGAAAATTGTATCAATAAAAAGAGAGATGATAATGCTTAAACAAGAACAGCATAAACATGAAAAATGGTCCACAGACTGATATCATTCATAGAATTACCTTAACTATACTGGATACAGATGGAGCAAGAAGTTTTATAGCTGCTGCAGTCTCCTCAGAAATTTCCAAACCGAGACGAGCTGCAATTCTAATGCCCCGCAAGACATTTGCTGCACTATATAGATTATTCAGTCGATTAACAGATGATATATTTTACTACAACTGCAGAACGAATAGTAGAGCAACAAAAATCATGAGGCAATCCATGGATGCAAAAGAAAGGGTGGAAGACATACCGCCCTGTTTCTCTAAAAACAAATGAGCAGTACTAATAGTCCGTAGCTGTATAAGAATTGCCAATTTGCAATTAGAAATTTGTGAAAGGTATAAATAAATTTAAAATGAGAAATTACAAATGGAAAAAAAAATCATGTGATTTTCACCTTGCAGAGTTTTACGTCCCTTATCCCACTGACATAATCATAGATTCTATTGGCAAAGGGGTCATAGTACAATCTGCATTGCATAAGTCACTAAGTTACTAACAATAATTTGATCAGAGAAATCTCAGAATTTCCTCAACTATTCTTCAAGGTAAGAAGAATATATACAAGATTCATTCCCAGGAAGGGGGGAAAAAATGCTACATTATGTGACATGCATAACGCATAAGGAATATTGAAATTTACCCATTAATTGTGAAGTCACGTAGCATGCAATCTCTCCAGCGTACAATGTCCTTTTTATTACAGCCACTTGGTGTATCCAGAAACTTTGTTCCATTCTCTTTTGCAATACTTTGAGACGTATCAAAACTGGACACCTGAAAGATAATAGCTTACAATGTCAAAGTCAGTCAACAATTCAATCAATTACATGGAATGCAACATTTCTACCAATTTCAAAGCCAGATGCTGGTAAAGGAAAAGACGATCCACATTGAAAACACATGGGACGCAATTCTATGTAACTTGAAATGGTGCAAAGTGAAGCTTGGAGCTGAAGCCTGAAACTAAGAGTCTTGGTATGAGAAGCATGTCTTTTTTTTTTAGTTATTTTTTTTCATGGACATACCTTATCTCCTTTTTCCCTTTGAAAGTAAGGCCTTCATGTAACATTTCAACCAAATCATTTACAGGAAATGCAACATTTGAACCATTTTCAAAGCCAGGTGCTGATAATGGAGAAGACAATCCATTTAAAAACACATAGCACGCAATTCTGTGTAACTTCAAGAAATGGTGCAAAGTGAAGCTCAGAGCTGAAACTACGAGTCTTCAGTCTTGGTATGACATGCCTGTGTGTAGTTTTCCTTGGTTATTTTTTTTTCATGAAGATACTTGATCTTCTTTTCTTCCCTTTGAAAGTAAGGCATTAATCCATCATGTACGAGTTAATCACTGTTTTAAATAAAAAAAAATTTAAAGGGGGTGGGCACTGACCTTTAGAAAAAAAAGAAGAGGAGGAAAAGATTATGATCACAAAACTACCCATCAATTATTTAAGGAAAAAACTGGGGCAATGACCATTTCTCCTATTTGAAGCAGATGTACTCAGTACTCTTAATGTGATTAGTTGGATTCTCATTTGAACACGAGATAACGAGAATATAACAGAGAATAATAACTTCTCATAAAAGTTACAAACCTCAACAAGGAATCCTTGCACACGCACATGGCATATTGGGAACTTCTTTCCCACAATCAAGGAACGGGAAAATGCCTTCTTGACCTGCAAAATGCCAAAATGTATCAGCAGCGGTTAAGCATTTCTAATACAAATAAAAACAACTTTATGAGTTACTAGTAGTCTAGCTTGTTGGAAAACCTGCTTGAGATTGGCAGTAGTGATCACGTCAAAATCTTTTGGTATTTTCTTCAGAAGTAAGTCTCTCACACAGCCACCAACAAGATAGGCATCAAACCCTGCATTCATCAATAATAATAATAAAAAAAAAGGTCATTTCTTCACAGGTCACGCATTTCAGTATAACAGATTATTAGATGGATCTAAGTGTGAGCATCAAAATAGTTAAGGCAGAAAGAACGGCCCTTGGCAAAAATGTGATACAGTGCAATACCTACATTGCATTTTCACACAAAAAAACATATTCTTAAACACCATAAACTGTTCGTAGAAGCCAAGCTCCTAAAATATCTTATCCATTTCTTAAATTTTACAGCATAATGAAATGCACCACAATGACCTGAATTAAAATTCCATAGCGGAATACATTGCTTTTAAACCCAAAAGAATTAAAATTAGATTACATGTGATTACAACTAAGGTCACAGTGTCACACCAGACCACACAGGGTTGTCTCTTTGGCTAGAGACTTCCTTCCCAGAGTTTTCTCAACTCCTGTTGGGGTTCCTCTTCACCACAAAAAAAAAAAAAAAACACTCATGCAACACCAGGAATCGAAAATCAAATTTCAAATAAAGTCACCTTTATAAAGTTTTTAATAGCTCCTACCACCAACTTTTCCTAAAAGCAATTATGAAGCTTTCTACACACAAAAGCCAATCAATTCACTATAAACTAAATACTTCAAACTACTGTTTAGAACCGTTTTTTAGTAAAAAAAAATGATTTCATACGATTATGTGTTCCAGAAAGAATGACATCTATATGGCCAAAACCCAAAACACTAAAAACAAACAAACAAATAAAACAAAAAGGCAAATAATAGAACTATGTCTCCCCCCCAAAGCCAACGCATTACGATGACAAAACTGAAGTCTCCTTCAACAAAACAAAGTGCCCATTAATGAACGCCTTAAAAGTAACATTGAAAGCTAAGACTTCCTGAACCTGCAACATTTGATAAAACCATACAAAAAAAGGAACACATGAACAAACAAACAAACAAAAAAACACCTTTTTTTCTCAACGTGTCGATAACAGTCCACGAAAAAGGTGGTATGTCCGACCTCCTGACCCCGAAATCCAAGGCGTTCACCGCCTTCCACTTCGAGACGTCAACGCAACCTGACATCGGGATCCTCCATTAGAATCAATGACCTAACCGCGACATCAGCGGAAGCCGAAAGTTACCTTTTTTAGGTTCTCCCACTACCGAATCCATCTTCATCTCACCGTTGACGACCACCGCTTCTCCGGAGAACGGGCGTCCCGGCTTACGAAGGAGAACGGAAGTTAGGGTTTCGAAGCGGTGAGAGAGAGAGCGGGAGATGGAGGACTTGGTTCTGTGGAAGATCGACATGGGGGGGAGAGGGTTAGAGGGTTATTTTGGGAAGAGAGGGGGTGGAGGGAGAGGCCCCATTTGGGAATGAATGGGTCAAAGTGTTGTCTTTTTTCTATGGAGGGAAGAAGAGACGGGAGTCGAAAGCGAGTCACTTCTGTTGCCGCCTTTTGTCAGGTTTTTTTATGATGCCCTAAAAAATGGGGACTGGGCTTTATCATTTTAATGGTTCTCCTTGCAAAATTATATTTATTAATTTAGGTGATTTAGGTAGGACGGCGATTTGGGTTATGTCCAACCAAATTCTGAAAGGTTGAACTTGAATTTTGTTTGTTGGGTTCTAAATTTAGGTTTGAGTTTGGGTTGATGAATTTGAGTCACTTATAAAATCAGGTTGGATTCAAGTTGACATCATAGGCGACCCAACTTGAATCCTTAGTGGAAACTCATGATATTCTATATGGATCATCGACCATTAATACTTGATTATTTACCTTAAATCTCCATCGTTGGATCACAAAATTGTGAAATCTGTGTGTTATTTTTTTGTTAAAAATATACATCATTTGTTTTGGGATATATTTTTATGAGCTAAGCTTAAAAATCGAGTTTCGGGGATTGGTTCGGGTTTCGCTAGTTAATTTGGGTTGGGTTCATTGGGTTAAAATTTGGGTTGGGTAGGGTTAGTGTTGAGCATCTTAAATTTCGGGTTGGATTTTGGTTGGGGTCAACCTGAACCCAACCTGCCTAAGTTACAGCCCTCGATTTGGATGAAATTACCTGGTTATCCTCGACTGAGCTTATAATGTCAAAATTTTCATATCAAATTTTACCAAATAAATAAATGAATAAATTCATGCCAAATCGTGAATGAATGGATTACACATTTCTATCAAGTAATTAATAATCATTTATGGATTAAATTTTTATTAACTTGTTAGTAGTGTGGAATTTTTCAGATAATGATGGTTTAGTAATCTACTGATCTATATAACCATGTCACGTGATCAATGTGAATTTTGATTAAGTTGAGAGTTCTCGGTAAATTTGTTTTGACTTTTGTTGTGACTTTTAATCACCATTGAATCATCAATAAATGTTTCAAATTTTGTTTAAGAGCATTATGAGAGCAACACAAAATCTAAAATACTATAAAGATGACTGCATTATGTTAACTTTTATAAAATCTCTCGTTTTTTCAGTCTTCGTGGTTTTGTTCTGCCAATAAATATGAGAATGGTTATTTCCCCACCTTTTACTTGAAACACACCACTAAAAAAAATGGATGATAGATTTAAAATAAAACATGAAAGAAGGGGTAAGAGGAAAAGAGAGAGAGAGAGAAGGGTGGAGGAGGGGACGGAGGCGGTGGTAGCTGATTAAGCATGTCAATCGGACGGATACGGATCGAATATGCTAATATCCATATCCTAACTTTCAGATTCGGATACAGATATTAATTTTCGGATTCGGATCCCTTCGGATACGGATATTTTTCGGATAATTGACATGTTTGAATATTAACATTAATTTGGATAATCAAGTGATATTTTAGAAAGATGTCAAAATTAAATTTAAGATTTTAAGGCTTATTATCTCTTTCAAACATCATACATTGAAAATTTAATAGTATTATAATATATTATCATTGTGATTAATCATACAAGATAACAATATGAGCAATATATAATACAAATATATATATTTTTGTAATATATGTCGGATACGGATATTTTTCGGATCAAATAGACTGATATCCATATCCGCACTCCGGATCTTTGAATATCGGATATTTTTTATTTTTTGGATACGGATTCGAATCGGATTTAGCTAATGGGACAGAGACGGCGGCAATTAGATGGGGGGAGGAAAGGGCAATGGGGTGGTCAGAGAGAAATAGAGGGAGGGAGGGAGAGAGAGTCCACCCCTCCACCCCATTTCTCCCTTTTCACTCTATCATTCATGGCTCTTTCTCTCTCCCTCTCTTTTTCCTCCTTTCTCTCTTTCTGTTTACCCCACCGCCTCTCTAGCGTCCCTCGCCGTTGCTTCACCCCCTCCTCTGCCCTTCTCTCTTTGTCTATGTCTCTCCATCTTCTTCTCTTTCATTAGCTTCCATCCATTCTTAGCTTTCAAAACATATCACGTAATTTATTTTTTTTGTGGTGACTTTGAAATAATAGGTAAAGGAAATAACTTATAAATATATCGGTAAGACTTTCAATTATCCAAAAAATAAAATTCCAATCCGACCCCAATATGTATCTGAAAAATATCAATATCCGACGTATAATACAAAAATATATATTTGTTATATTATTCATATTTGTTATTTTGTATAATTAATTACAATCATGATATGTTATAATTCTATTCAATGTATACTATCCATAAGAGAGAATAAGCATTAAAATCTTAATTTTAATTTTCATATTTTTCTAATATCACTTAATTATTTAAATTAATATTTAAACATGTCAATTATCTGAAAAAAAATCTATATCTGATTTGTATCCAAAGATATCCGAATCCAAAAATTAACATCCATATCCGAATGATTTAGATATGATACAAATCTTATCATATCTGATCTGTTGACATGCTTACATATTGGGCTTCACCAGCCCCTTCTCTATGTCTCTCTCCCCTCTCCCCCCATCCTTTGTCCTCCCCCCCCCCCCTTCCAACATTTTGACATGGTTTATTTCTCTTCCTCCCACTCTCCAACCAATCACTTGTTCACATTTTTTTTATATCATATTATAACTTATGTGTTATTTTCAGCCGCCGTGGTGCGAGTTATGCCAAGGTAATTTTTTTTTATATAAAAAAAGTGTTATTTCTATATTTATGTTAACAAAAGTCAAAATTGGATCTATGAAAAACTCTCTGATAATTAAGTTAACCCAATCAAATTTGTATTTAATAATAATTCACACTAGAAATTTTGGCCTGTTTGGATAGATGCATAAGCTATTTTGGAGTTTATACCCATTTCAGAAATGGTTAGCTTTATCAATAGAATGAGTGATTTTGTGTTTGATTGTATTTTCAGTTATTCTCGTTGGAAAACGTAATAATAAAGGTTGGAGTGTTTGATTGATGAATAATAAAATGTGAATAGGGTGTAACAAGTTGATTTGACATGTGAGTCCCATTGATGTATAAGAGGTGATGACATGTGATTTGATGTGATGACATGTGATTTGATAGGTGGGTCCCCTTATATCAGTAGAGGAGTAACACAATTCCATGGGGGGACTTGAAATTCAAATACCAGCATATTCACACCTAATTTTACATAGTTATACCTTCTTATTCTTTCTACCCAAACACCTTATTTTCTTTATTCTCCTCATTCCTCTAGCCAAATAACCCCTACTCGTCTTGGTTCAGGGCGTGGGTTACTACCACGTATTAAGTTTGGATTGAGATAACTAAAAGTTAAAAATCTAGATTTGTGTTAATTTCAATTCGAATACTTCCATCCTCTGCTTGGTTTCGATCAGAGCTAACCCAAATCTAACCCACTTGTGTTACACCCATGAAAATAATTAACCAAGACCTGCACATTCTATAAATAAACCTGCACAATTAATTGGAGTATATATATAATTTTTTTTTTAAATTATTAGATGAGGTATATTATTCAAAAAATAAACAAATAACGTGTGAACTACATTTGGGGGCTATTGTCTTCCATTTTAAACATAAAAGACAAAACTAATCGCTTCTAAAATCCAAGATAGAACGGATAATTGGGTTCATGGGATGTTTTTATGTGCACCCCCATCTTATTTTACACGCGTCTCTGACAAAATAATTAACTAATTAAGAACTCAAGAGAATGTGAAAAAAAATGAAGACACCCATTTGGTGTTGGTGGGTTGGATCGGGTTGAATTGAACTATCATCTATATTGTCGAGCCTAGTATACATTGAACCCAACTTAACCATCATTGCTTTTTAGAGCGCATAATAATATATAAAAATGTATTTCATATGGTAATCATAAAAAAAATGGAATGAGATTGAAAAAATATAGATGCTAATCTTTAGTCATTTTAATATGTTATAAAAGTTCATAGACAAAAAAAAAGGGTTTAAAATATACATGAAATTAAATTCTTCAAAATAGAACTATTTAATTATATTTACATAAGTAAAAATTTAAAACAAACATAATAATGTTATGCATAATCTTTTTTCGGCCTCACATCTGGTTCTACCTGTTTTAATTTTCAAAAAATAGTATATTTCATATAATAAAACATTAATTTTTTAATAAATGATAAAGTAAATATTTAGATGCAATAGATTTACATGTAAAAAATATAAAAGCTTTTAACAAAATACATATTTCAATAATGCGAGTATAGTAGTTGAAATTGTAAATGAGATTGAAAAAAAAAAAAAAAAAAAACATTGAAGTTTAGATAGAGGGCTTCAGTAGTTGAACATAAATTCACCTACCACCACATACCAGCCCCTGAGCCACTCAAAGCCAACGGCACCTCCCAACCGTTCGATCAAAAAAACCAACACGAAATCAATGACCCAAAACCGCTCACTCGCGGTGAACCTTATTCAACAACCCGGCCTCCGAAACCCCACCATTCACAACCGTCAGATCCATCACACGTACGCCGTCCATCTCAGCTTTCCGTTGCGATACGATAGAAACCAAAAAAAAAAACAAACATATTTGATTTCCTATTTTTAATAAGTCTTCAAAACACTCTCTCTCTCTCTCTCTCTCGTATTCGATCTCTATCTGAACAAGCAAACCTTTTTTTTTTCTTTTTCTTTTTAATTCAGCTTTTCCCAAAACACCCTTCCTGTCTAGGGTTAGGGTTTCTGATTCACGCGCATCGTTCGTTTCTTCGGCGATCAGTTACATCCAGTCGGGATGGGTGGCGACGGGGACTCGAGCGAGGCGGGAGCCTCCCCTGCAGTCGAAGCGGGCATCACCATTAACATCCGGGCGTCGAACGGGTCGAAGTTCTCCGTCCAGACGACCGTTGACTCCACCGTCGCGGCCTTCAAGGCGGCCCTCGTGGAGAAGTGTGAGGTCCCCGCGGAGCAGCAGAGGCTGATCTACAAAGGCCGGATCTTGAAGGACGATCAAACCCTAAAAAGCTATGGTGCGTGCACCTCTCTCTGATATCGATCTATTGTCTTTTATGTACTTTAATGGGTATCATTTCTTTCAACGAATGGAATTTTGTTATGGTGATGCGATGTTATGTGGGGAAAAATCAAAATTGTGCGATAAGTGTATCACATTTATTTTTTAAAATATGATGCCTTTTGAACATTGGGTTTATGTTATTGGTGTCAAATAATATCCTAATGTTTTTGTCATCGATGGATGAAATTGTGTAAGCTATGCGGTTAATCTGGGGATTCAACAGAAATTCAGTTTATGGAAGATGCTTGGCAGAGGTGACTGAGATATGTTGATTAGGTTTTTCATATAATGCATAAGCTGTATTTTAGATGTCACCCTTTCACATTATATGCATCCAACGGGAATAGTGATAAGAAGCTCTGAGGTTGTGAGGTTGTTGAATTTGACTTTTGTTTGATGTATCATGAGAAATTATATCTGGCCGTTTATATAGCCTTCATTATCAAGGGAGTCTAAGAAGAATTCCATCATGTGAGGCTATTTTTCAAGGTATTTTACAAGAACAATGTGGTCCTGGTCTGATTTTCTGGTTGCTGCAATTAAATAATTACCACTACCTTTTTGGATTGCAACTCATGAGGACAGGTTTGCTAGGTGGCCTTGAAATTTCCAGAAGAGGCCTAGTGGCTGCGCATTTGGCACAAAATAGAGGGAATGATTTTAGCTGGTTGGAACAGAGATATTAATGGAGCCTGGCAGTAGGAAGGGGAGGGTGTTCAATCTGTCAGATGGAACATGGGAAAAGGTCGATGGGGACAGGTTGACTGAGGTGAACCGGAGGAAAGGGGAAAAAACATGAGGAGCCACAGAGCGAAATGGAAAAGAAAATTATTTGGTGGAGGATGTTGGTTGATGGCTGCGCTGGGAAAAGGGAAGTGCTTGTTTGGGGTTCAAGGCTTTGTTAGATATGAAATCTAGTTGGTGGATTGGTTTATGTGGGCACCTAATTATTCAAATGGCTGCCTAGGCAGTCGTTTAGACCCAAATCACCTGGGTAACCCCGCCTAGGGCCCAAATGGGGCAGAAGCTGGGTAAAACCTCTAGTCGGACACTTGGCTCACTTTTTGAAATAATGATACTGTCTACTTTTGTCATTTGTTCACAAAATAGGGTTTGATATAATTTGTGTTGATGCATGACTCTGGGACTGTGGTATGGACTATGAGATGTTGAGGAAACCCTAACCTTGAGAAGTGCTTTGTGAGTAGGAAATTCCGTTTTGGAGAAACAGAGATATTTATCTTTAAAATGTTATAGAATTTGCTAGTTAGTAGGAGGTTTATTTCTTTTGAAGTATTTGATTAAAGTAATTGTTATAATTCCTATTTGTTCTTGTGAAAACAGTGATTGCTATAATTCCTTAATAAGTTCCTTGCACCCAATAGGACATTTTTGGTCAGCTCTGTGTTTTGGGTTTGTGGAGTCTCTATATGGTACACGGCTAACATAATATATTAATTTTAGAATCTTTGCATGATTATGCATCTGGGTTGTATGGTTGTGTTTGATATGAAAGATGGCTAATCCATTTGGGTTTAAGTTCCTTAGACCAGTCAGAGTTCGAACAATTTTTCTCCATGTTATGATGTGATTATTCAACAATTAAAATAATCAAATATGTAAGTGCCTTTGGATTTGGTTACTCCTACTATTCATTTGGGATTTAATCATGACTTTGATACTGTGCTTCTATTTTTCATGTTATTGGTATTTAGATTTGTGAATGAGCTGACCTTAACTGCATCTTAGGGGTTTGGCCCATTAACATATTTTTGGGATTGGGCTTCGCCGAGTTCCGCTCCACGAATAATTTAATCCCAACACTTTGAAATTTTGTGGTTTGATGAGAGCATTGTAGCTGTATGTTGTAATGTGAAATTTAAGAATTATGTCAATCCATCTGTTCATCCTACAGTGTGTCAGTTTCATAGATAAAACAGTGATGTTGAGGCTCAGGCTTGGTTAGGATGCCTGAAAAAGTTGCTGGTTCTGCCCGATTGAGTTTGTGGCTGAGCTGAGCTTGCTCGGTGCATCTCCTCTTGTCACTGTGTTATCCTGCCATATTTATAAATTGAGAGATGAAACCAAAACTAATCACCAAAATTGCTCATTTGTCTTGTTCATCTAGCCTTCCTTATGTTGGTTCTGACTTTAAGAAGTCAAAATCATTTTTTTAATTCTTCTTGTGCTTTATCAGGTTTGGAGTCCGACCACACCATTCACTTGGTTCGTGGTTTTGCACCCCCACCAGCTTCAACTAATACTGGAAGTGCAGGTGTTAGACGTACAACTCCTGACCCTCCTAGGGTCAGGAGGGGTCCTGGGCTTAATCAAGGTGGCGCTGTTGGAGTCGCCTATGGGGGATCACGCTTTCCTGGATTTGGCGTAAATGGGACGAATGGCTCTGGAATGTCTAACATTTTTGGTGCTGGATTTTTGGATATTGAACAAGTCCAGCAGCAGCTGACTCAGAACCCAAACGTGATGAGGGAATTTATGAACATGCCTGCCGTCCAGAACCTCATCAACAATCCTGACCTGATGCGTCAGTTGATCATGAGTAATCCACAAATGCGTGACCTTATAGACAGGAACCCTGACATTGCTCACATTCTTAATGATCCCAGCACTCTCCGGCAGACGATAGAGGCAGCACGAAACCCTGAACTCATGCGCGAGATGATGCGAAACACAGACAGGGCTATGAGCAATATTGAGTCTTCTCCCGAAGGGTTTAACATGCTCAGGCGTATGTATGAAACCGTTCAGGAGCCTTTTCTAAATGCAACAACAATGGCTGGTAATCCTGAGAGTGATGAGGCATCAAACCCATTCGCGACTCTTCTTGGAAACCAAGTTACAGGGCAGGCCAGAGATCGTTCCACCAATTCTTCCACCACTGGTTCAGATACAACTACTGGTTCTCCTGCACCAAACACCAATCCACTTCCTAACCCATGGAGCAGTACTGGACCGACTGGTATAGTTGCACTCGTCCCTCTCTAGATCTCTTTTTTGAAGGTGCAAACCATGAATTTTGTTGTAATTGTGCAAATTGAACAGCTGGTGGGCAACCAACAAATGCAAGGTCAGTTCCTGCAGGTGATGCAAGGTTACCAAGTATGGGGAACTTGGGTGGGCAGGGTATGCCAGATATGGGAAGGATGTTTGGTAGCATGCAGGATCCGACTTTTTTAAGTGAATTTATGCAGAATCCAGCGGTACAGCAGTTAGTGAATAGCATGCTCTCCAACCCCGAGTACATGAATCAGGTAATTGCTGCCTATTTTATGCATATTGCTTTGGATGGGAGCGCGTGAACACATTCTCATTGAATTTGTTTGTTTATTTAGATTCTTTCTTTGACTCCCCAGATGCGTGCTATGATGGAAGCCAATCCTGAAGTAAGAGATCCGGAAATGGCCCGTCAGTTCACTTCCCCTGAGGTATTGCAGGTATGCCAATTTTTATAACTGACAAGACTGTTACATTTTATGATCACTAAGCTATTGTTAAGGCTTTCTCCTTTTTTTCATGCAGCAAATTGCCTCTCTTCAGTCTCTTCTTTCCCTTAATAGGCCAGGCCAGTAAGTCCCCGCATACCCACTACTCTTTTTTTTTTAATTTTTTATTTCTGCTTGTTCTTGATAAAAATCAAGGGATTTTTACAAAGAGGTCTATTTTACGCTCAATTCTTGCTATGACTTCTTGCTTTTATCTCCATTAATCCAATGCATTGTCCAGTCTACATTATGAGATGATGAAATGTTCTACATTATGAAATTTCTTCTTGTGGGTTATCTTGTTTATGGCATGAAAGGAAATTCTAACTTTTTTGTAGATGATTAATTGAGCGTGGTTATTTATTGCCTTTATTGATGTGTTCACTATGCATTTGGCAGGGAGCAAAACCAGACTGGTGGTGCCACAGGTATGTAGGAGTTTCAGATATGTTTATTATGTTTATTCCTTGCCTTCTTATTTCCAACTGAGTTTTCTTTTGGATTCAAAGATTTATGTTGACTGAGTGAATTACGGTTTCTGCGCCTGACAAAGTTTGGAGGAGACTCCTTTGGCCTCTGGGGTTTATCGATCTGTGTACCTTGATCTTTGATCATGACCGTAACCTCGAACTTCACCATGGATAATTTTTGGCCCCCTCTAGAATTGCAAATGGAACACAGAGCAAAACCTTTATTTTTGTGTGCAAGGAAAAGACCTCACATATACCTACAATGTTATGAAACAATCGGGCTTGCAATTATTTAATATATGTTCTTCATGACAGGCATGGGTAACAACGGTGGGCTTGATTTCCTGTTTAACACGTTAGGCGGGCTTGGCACCGGTGGACTAAGCACTCCAAACCCATTGAACTGTAAGAAACCAATCTTGCGCCACCTTGTATGTGCTTAGCATCTGGGCCATGTATCCCTGATTCAACACCCTTACACTTTTGTTTCTACAGTGCCACCGGAGCAACTTTACGCGAGTCAGCTATCACAACTCCAGGAAATGGGTTTCTTTGACACCCAAGAGAACATCCGCGCCCTGAGCGCCACTGCTGGCAACGTCAGTGCCGCGGTTGAGCGCCTACTTCAGAACCCCGGTCTATAGGTCTCATCGAGGAAAGAAAGAAAAAATCGACATTTTACATTTCGATCCACATCACGCCTGTGGACTGATAAGATTACTTAGGCATATCGCCTGTGTTTTCAACTTTTTTTAAGTGGCAGAAAAAAAAACCTGGGCTTCGCCAGCTTCCATTTTGGAGGATGACAATAAGTAGTTTATGGTGGGAGAGCTGTGAACCATTGTTCATACGTGCTTTTATTGAGTTGTTTTAAGAGAGCTGTGAAAACTCTTTGGGGGAGTTGGGGGTAGGTTTCAAATTACCTCTGCCCATTTATCTTTGTAAATACTCACTTTTTAAGATATCTGTGGGTTTGGCTAGTGAATCATATACCACCCATTATCATTATGTCTGTCTGTGTGTGTGTGTCTATCAATACAAAGTTTTATCATGTGCTGATTACTGGCTTAAGGGGTGCTGAGAGACATGATAAACCCCAGCATCATCTATTTGATTTGTTGAGAAGGGACGTTTAAAAACATTTTTCTTTGATTAATTTTTTTTAATGTATGTATTTTCATGTAAAATATTGATGTACACAGTTATATATTGCGGAGGGGTGACAAGCATGATACCCCAAACCTCCATTTTGATTCCTGAGGAAAACGTGAAAAGATTTTTTGGCACTCAAAATTTTGCTGTTCGGTGTTTTAATTTTTGAAATTTATATTTTTTTCATGAAAACAAATATGTATATTAAAATTAGTCATGTTATATATATAAAAATTATATATTTGATTTGAACCCATACACACAAAAAATATGCAATATTTTAATATTATTTGGTATATTAACGTATTTATGTTTTAGCGTTAATATTAGATCGTTGTTATATATTTTATGTTAAATCATATGATAATTCAGGTGTGTGTTTTTATATTTATGTTTTGGGGTAGATAATTGTTGGATTTTCATAGGATCATATACTTTTAAATTTATATTTTTGGATAGAGGGTTAAGGATGGAATAGATGGGAACAAGAAAGAATGAGGTCAAAAAACCTGTTTGAATTGATGGAATAGGCTGATATTTGAATGCCAACATGAACTAGGATTAGATGGTATAGCCATTTCACCTCCTATCAGGTATTCGACTACTTTATGCAATAGAATAAGTTAGTTAACTATCATCCCCTCTTATAAATTAGGGGGTCTATATGTTAAATCATTTTTTTATATTTTTATAAAATCCTTATCCACACCTTATTTATAATTTATTAACGATTTATTCATGGTCAATCAAACAATAAAAACTTCATCATTACTTTTCCTAACATGAATAATTAAAAACACAATCAAACAGTAAATTATTTATTCCACTGACGTAATATATTCCCATAATATGCATAAACTCTATAATATAGCTTATATATATCTCTGTTCAAATAGTACCCTCATGAATTTCAATTTATTAAAATTAAAACACTTTAAAAACTCAATGCCCAAAAAAGTTCATGAAAACTTTTGAGTTAGCGCATCAACGCCTTTCTAACATTGCATGCAACCACTGTAAAAATTCTCAAATACCCTCCACTAAAACACTATATGACAAAACTTTCTATTACTCCATTTGACATCCAAATTCATTCAATCTCTTCTGAAACAGTGAACCCTACTCAAAAGTCTGAAACACCCCCCTCGTGAGCCCCATTTTTCATCCAATTGGTTGAGATCAATGGAGAAAGGCTCTGTTCAATGGTATATATTCTACAGTAATAGAAACATATCTTAACAAAATTAGATTTTATGAGTACATATATACACACACAAAATTTATTTCTTTCTATACATTTGATTTAATCAAATATGAATAAAATCCGGGGCGTGGAGTAGCTGTAAAACGGGTTGACCATACCATGCAACAGCATTTATCGCCGTTTCCAGGCCCACTCTTTTTCGGCGGGAGCCCATATTTTCCCGCCATGACTTTTCACCTTCCATAATTTTTTTTTTTTTATACATAACAGACACTTGTCAAAAGACAGAGAAAAAAAAAAGGGTAAAGCAAAATATTTTATTTTATTTTATTTTTTTTGAAAAAAGAGACACCGTTTTGTTTTGATTAACCCCCCCAAAAAAAAAAAACAAAGAATCCCAAACGAAACCCCCAATTCAGTGCACATTAAGGCTTCCGCCGTCTCTCTCTCTCTCTCTCTGTAGCGCGCGCGACGGAACCGTCAAATCGATCAATAATAGCTTGTCGAAGGTAAAATCGTCTTCCGTTCGCCGCATCTGATTGTTTCATCCATTGTTTGTGGTCTCTGTGTCTTACTCGTCGCCTGCATTGGAAGTTGTCAACTGAAATTTGTTTCTTTTGTTGCTGTTTTATGTTCTCTTTGATTCTTTTAGGGTTGGCTTTGGTTCGTGAATCGTGACCCTATTAGGGTTTTGATTTTTTTGTTGTTGGGAAATGACTGCATTTGATTTTTTTTGATACTTTATTGTTACTGTTTGGCTGATTGAGTTCAAAAGGGGGGGATTTGTTTGATTGGGATTTTGTGG
The DNA here is from genome assembly GCA_030737835.1 of Acorus gramineus. Taxonomy (NCBI): domain Eukaryota; kingdom Viridiplantae; phylum Streptophyta; class Magnoliopsida; order Acorales; family Acoraceae; genus Acorus; species Acorus gramineus. The sequence continues at coordinate 13,199,257 of CM060856.1, read as the reverse complement.
AATTTTGGTTTTGATGTGTGGATTTGATTGTTGGGCTCTTTAGAGAATGATTCAATTATTTGTTTTTACCTTTTCTTGGAGATGAAGTTGGAATCATAAAAAGGAGTGATTTTCTTTTCTTAATGAGGGCATTGCCCTCATCACATTGACTCTAAACGTGAATTCGATGCAATGATTTTTTTTGGATGTGCGAGCACTAAATAAAAAATCAACTTGAGTAAATGATATTGGTTGCACAAATCAGATACTTGTTTGGTAGTAGGAAAGTCTGATCAGTCTGCTTGAGTTTTTAGTGGTGAGTTCACAATACTGGAGAAACTTTACTAATGATTGCAGCATACTTGTTAAATGTATGATTTGAGGTTTTCTTTTTTCCCTTAAATCGTAGAGGTCAGTTGCTTCAAGGAATGACATTCTCTTGTACATTTATTTGTTTATATATGGGGAGCCATCTAACTGTTTGGGGTATAAAATAAGTTTTATAGCAAATAATGTCGATAAAGAGAACTTTCGTTAAGTTTTTCCTGTTGTGTCTGATAAATTAAAGTAAGTGATGGCTCACAATATTCTGAAGGAACTAAGAGAGAAAAAAGCTAGTGGGAGACTTTTGAATAAAGAGAGTTTGTGGTCTAAAAGAAATAATATTGGTACACTAAGAACCCTGAAAAAAATGATGTAAAGATACACAAGGAAGATGGTAGAACATGGAGCCTGCATATTTTCTGCATCGGTGGACTAATCATGGGAGTGTATACATTATTGTTGAGATCAGGTGCTTGTATATATCCTTACCATGCTGCAAAGTTGATGATACTAGTCTGAATGAACTTGTGTATTGAACTTGTCATTTAAAGACATGTTTGGTGTAATTGAATATTGCTGACTAGTTCCAAATGATTTTTTGTGAACCTGTTAACTTATAAAGTGACATTTGATTGTTTGATGCCTGAATACCTCTCTATTAAATGGTATTGTCCATCATGCTACTGTATATGGTTCCATCCTTTTTTCACCTCAGTTTATAGTCAAGCACATCCGCAGATCCACAATTAAACATATGGAAATGTTGTAGATAAGACTGAAAGAATTACATTGTCCTACTTGTTGTGCAAATATATGATGGGTTGGTATTTGATGTGGTTACATGTGCTGTATTGGTGTTAATGGATGTGGATTGAATTAAAGTTTGGAACCTTAACAAACCCAAATTATTAATGGGTTGGAGTAAGAAATATGGACCACAGAGCCATAGAGATCCTAGCTAAGATTAGGTCATGTTAACAGGATTGTATGTCGAGGATTGTTTTCCATAGATTTTGATCAATCAATTCTTCAGGATGGAAGTTATGGGTAGTTAATGTAGAATTGTGTTATTTGTAAATCATGTTGTATGGAGATTCATCTTGAAGTTTATATATTTTTGTATGTATTTGTATATTTATACATGTATGAAATCCAGGTATTTCATGCGTTGAAATTTTCTAAGAATCACCAGTGATACATTGATAGGAGGAATAGCAGAACCGATTGTTATGGTTTGATGGGTTTGTTCAACCTCAGTAATGAGGTTTTTTTTTTCCATTCTAATTTGATGATTGCTTTTCCTCAAAAGGAATTTAATGGTTGCCTTTTGGATAATCTATGTTGTGGGGTATTCAGAGACAATGCTGTTATGGCATCAGAACTTGGGTGGAAATGTGGTTTTCCTATAAAGGTGGCCTCTTGAATTGGATATGGCTTGTAAATGAAATATGACATTGTTGATGGAGTATTGTGGCTTATATTGTTGAGATGCTAAGGGATTGGCAGGGTTACACAACATGTCATGTCACTAGATATTTTTAACGAGGACAAGGACAATTTTGTACAAAGGGGGATCTCAGATTAAAGAGCAGCACATTGTTTTCTATATTGGCTAATCTTTGATTTTTTGCAACGTGTAATAATACTTTTTCTTTCGATTTGAGGAGATAGTTATTGGCATCCATTGAACCTGGGGATGCAAAATTGTTGTAGTTGGATTGGTGTTATCAGAGAGATACAATTTATTTAATCTGTGATGAATTTTCTTCTAATTATATATTATTGGCTCCACTAGTTAAGATGGACGGGCAGCACAACCTTGCCACCTCATATTGGGTGCTTAAATAGAAGGATGGTTGTCTATTGTGGTGGGAATTTTTTTTTAAACTCTATTCTTTCTGGAGTCATTTCCTTGTGTGCGCAGTGGTGGATAAAAAAAAATAGACATGGCCTTTGCTGACTATATGAAATGCATGATGAATGAGACTGCATATGTACAGTAGTTTCAAGCAGGGAGGCCAGTGATATTGTGGAAGAAAGGCATAAGGGTTAACATGGTATCAAAATAATGATTGCCAATGGTCACCTTCATGATGGATTATTTTATTATATATTCACTTCGGAGCGCTTACTGATTTGATTGTGATCACAAATGGATGGCATTGGGTATTTTCAGTTTTATATTTACTGCCTGGTTGATGAAGATGGGGATTTCATTGGTTTTATATTTTCTGCTACTGTGAATTTCGGGAATACTACATTTTTTGTGGTCTTCAATTTGTAAAATTGTAAAGCTACATATTACTGAAATATATGCTTTCGGGAAACTCAGTAACAAACTGAGCTTAGTCTTGTTCTCCTACATATCATTAAGGAAACATCAATATTTTGCCTGAAAATAAGTGAGAAGCATGTTATGATCATCGTCAAGATGTTACACACATTTTGTGAAATTATATGCATCGCCATATCTTTGAGGTTGCGATGTTGTGTTATCTAGTTGTCCAGGATGATACAGATCATATCACCAGTGTGCGTAGTCCCAATTTGTCATGATTTTACACTGTTGCCTGCATCTTCCATTGCATATTATTTGCTCCATAACTTAGTTGTCACATACATGCTTCTTTTCGCGTTGGCTGGGTATTAAGCATGTCAGTAATTCTACTCTTTCAATAGGGTACTGGAAGCATCCAGATTTTAGATATCATATGTAATGTGATTTTATCTGTCATCTTTAACCAAAACTACCCCATATGTTTAATTTTTTACCTAATGTGTAGCAACAAAATTGCAATCTCAATGTCAGGTTTCTCCAAGCACATATAAGCGAAAATCCATCAATAGGTGACATCATATTTATGGAAACTGAGATTGTATTTGTGCAGTTGCCTGTTTACCGAGAAGAAACTAATGAAGTAATGTTATTTTCAATAACGGAGGCCGAAGTGTCTCTTATATAAATACAAGATGTACAAAACCCTAACCCTGGGCTTCCGGTAATAGGTCCACTTTAATAACTCCAATACACCGAACATGTGCTCACGTGTCTGAATATTCAGCGGTCCATGTTGCTGTTAAATTTTAACATAAAGACATCCTCATACCTGTGTTACATCCCCCCGGATGCTCATGCATACCTCTGTTCTGTAGGCACGATGTAATTTATATCTATTATTTTAATGATGTGAAAATATATATGATGATGTGGCTACCAATATCTTGTTATTAATATATAGAAATTGTATTGATATGATTTGCATCTTTCATACGCGCTTGTGCATGTGGCCGTTGTCTTTGTCTGGATAAGAAATTCCTCAATGACCATGTTAGTTTCCTTATGACTAATGAGTTTTACTCCAATTGGATGATGTGGACGATTTTCATATGAAAATCAAGAAGACTTTTACTTAATCCATCCATTTTAGCATCCACCAGTCTTTGCAATTTTACCCTCATGGCATCTTTCTTGTATAACTTACACAGAAAGTAGTCTTGCACTGTTGCAGACCCCATCACTGGGCAAGCAGACAGCTTCATGGAGAAGTGATGAGCTGCTTTAGCTCATGAGGGAGAGCAAATGATTGATCATGTATAGATTTTCCTTTAAAGGAGCACATATTTTTCTTGGTTTGATTCGGTCACTGGGAATGCCATGTTTTTTTTTTCTTTTTAAATTACGGAGGGACCTTGTAGCTTGCCTTACGGTCGAGTTGGGTAAGCTACCTTAGCCTGTGTACCCTTGAACCCACAGAAATACACAAAGGTTAAGTCAACGTCAAGACTCGATACCGAGGTCTACCCTTGACAGAGGTAAGCTCTGACCGTTACGCTATGGTCACTGGTGGGGGGAATGCCATGTTGGCAAGCATTAAGATTTTTTTTCACCTAAAGTGTTATTTCACACGCATATTGATAAATGTATATACATTTTCGTTATGTTTTATAGTATGGTTGGTTCTGTTGCATTGCATGGTCGATGGTTGACTTGTTATTTTTCATTCCTTCAGACATTTAATACTGTTTCTATTTTTCACTCAGAGGATTTCTATTTTATATTCATAAATACATGCATGCATGCGTGTATCTATGCAGAGTGGTGGTTACACCATTCTTCAGATTTTGATTCACCACAAAGTCCTGTAACTGAATGCTGAATAAGAACCTGCATTTTGCTCAATGGTTCAACAAATGATTGACTCTAAATTCAACGAGTATGGAGTCGTCAATGGTGGAAATGGCATGCCCGCTTCTGACAAACTGCAAGCGGTTCCAGGGAAGAAGGTGGCTCCAAGGGATTTGCAAAACGAAAGTGGAAATATCACTCCTAAATCAACTGGAAGTTCTCCACTTCCTAAACGCCATCCATCTGATGCAGACAATGCAGTGACCTCTGGTATTAAAAGACATAAGCCAGATTGCTCACCGAGTGCCATTGGAAACAGTGGATCAAATGGTCATTTAGTGTATCATCGAAGGAAAACTGAAACAGAACCAGGCAAAGCAAATTGTTCTGAAGACAGGGGCAATTCCAGTTCACCGCATGCAGGAAAATCTAGTAATGAAAAACAAGAAGTGCATCACCAACAGCAGCAACCGCAGGAGCCTAAGATCTCTTGTTATCCAGCATTTGCACCTATTCCAGTGGCTTCAGTAACATCACCTGTGGGATCTTCACTTTCCCAATCTCTTGGGATACATGGGATTAGTTATCCACCACTAGACTTGAACAATGCTAATGCCACTCGGACTCCTGTTTTGGGAAACGGTCATAGGCTGAAATATTTGCACTGGAAGGAGAGATTCCTCCAACTGCAGATGAACCTCCAGAGATTGGACCAATCGAACCAGGAGGACTATATGCAGAGTATGTTGACATGGTTAAGATTTTAATTTCTCCATTGTGCCAATGATAATTGAAATTTTCTAATACTAAATGGTTCCTCTCTACTTGATTCATTGTGTTAGTGCTTCGATCTCTATCCGCAGCAGGCCGTAGTAGACATGCGGTTGAACTTGAGAAAAGAGCAATACAGCTTTTATTGGAGGAAGGTAATTGTTTGGTTCTTCAATCCTTGATTACCTATTGAATAGTTGCCATATATGATATATATTTCACATTTGGAAAGAATGGTAATTGTATGTTATATGTCTCTAGTATAACAATTTACACATCCTCAATTCAACCTGTCATACAACAATTTACTAACAAAAGGGTCCCTATGATGGACTTTACATGGATAAGTTCTGTTTGTAAAACAAATGTTTAGTCCCTGTTATGAAATGGCTTGCCCCTTGCAAAACTGAAAATTTACTGAAATGTCTCGATTGAGTGTGGGCTTTGTGTGGATTAATCTTCTGTAGAACTACATAACATTCTCATGTGCAGCCTTGTCGTTTATATTTAAATGATCTTGTGTTTGGAAAAGTTTGAAAAAGAGCTTTCCACTTAGAGCAACTATTGAAAACAACTGTTCAGGATTCTTACTTTTATTGGATTCATGAAAAGTTGTTTTTCATAACTAAAAGTTGTTTTTCGTTTTCGCTTTCTTCAAAAGTCGGGATGGCTGGGGGTGTTTGAGAACGAGTTTGCATTAATTATGATTCTTGATAAAACAAAATCCCCAAAACCGGTTCAAACCCATTGAGACTACCAAATTCATGATGTTTTTTTCTGGTGGCATTTGCAGGTAAAGAAATACAACGCATGAAATTGCTCAACGTTCTGGGGAAAGCTTCCCCAAATAACACACCGCCTTCTGCAAACGAAGCCTTCTCTCCATACTCACATCCGGGAAAGTGAAATGCTGATGGACCATGCAAACCTGTTGTATCGTCGATGGTGGGATCACATGCTGGGAGACCCCTGTTGTATTTATATCTGTCGGTTGTTGATGAACTGTCAACATAATGCAACCCCCCTCGGAAAATCTTTTTTGGTTTAGCTCTCCCTATTTAACTTCTGCTTCTCTTGCTATGAAACTTGGGATGTTGTAATCTGTGAATATGCTCAAAGGCTGGTCTCTGCCTCTGATGATATATTGTGTTGAATGTAATAACTAATGCATTGCAGTTGCTAATTCCATTATGGTTTTTTGTGGACCCATATTTATATGCTTGCTTTATTCCTCAGTTTTGTGATTGTGTTGATGCCATTTTTTTGGATTTAATTTTTCTTCATACAGGATATGGACCGAAACAGAGGCCAGGAATTGTACGTTCCTTGCTCAGGATAAGCTCAACCTCTGCCACGAGTCCGGGATCAAAGAATGAACGGCTGTGATCGTTCCTCTCTAACCGATAACAGCTCAGGGCTCACTCGCCTCAAACAGTACAATTTCTCCTCAACAGCTCCTTCAACAAGACCACCAGGTCTCTGGTCCCCTCTAATTCATCGCTGCCCTCGAAAGGGGTGGCGCGAGCAGTGTCGACATCCTTGGTGATTGCGCGGCCTGGCATGTAGTGTGGGTGGTGGTTGCTTTGCCTTCTGCTCATGTGGTATGGTCAGGCCCCTTGTCAGTTATTGAAAGATAACTATCTCTATTATTCAAGGCAACTGGTACTTCTAGATTCAACCCTCCTTCAGATGCATGAACATGAAGACTAATTTTCACTTTGATACGGATCTGAGCGGATGGTGGCTGCTTTGCCTTCTGCTTATGTGGTATGGTCATGCCCCTTGTCAGTTATTGAAAGATAACCATCTCTACTATTCTAAAAGACAACTGGTACCTGTAGATTCAACCCCACTTCAGATGCATGATTGCATGAACATGAAAGACCAATTTTCTATTTGATATGGATCTGAGCTGGCGATATGATTGACTTACTGGTTATGATGTTAGTTTTGCTTCAGTTTTGTTTTTAGTTGTGGTGATATATATATATATATATATATAGATTAAAAATTAAATTAAATTAGAGAATGATTATCTCTTCTGGATTAGCATTGGGATTAACTGTGTCATTTCTTTAAGTATATATTTATTTAATAAAATTCATATTTTCATAAAAGGAAAAATCTATATAACCCTATGTAAAATGAATGAAATCCATATAATCCTTTGAATAAAATTTACATTTACATATGATGAATATTTTGTGAATATTATAACCTTGGTAGGAAACACAGTATACTAAAAAAATTTTACGTGTCAAAAATATAAAAAATCTTCTATAACTAATGATTTTGTTTTTTCAAATATAGTTATATAATATATTTAGAGAGGGTAAAATCGTTATTTTTATAAGATTTTTCATATTTTTAACATATTGTAATAATTTTTTTAATATATTGTGTTTTTAGTCAGAGTTAATCAAATAAAATATTAATAAAATATTCATTATCTATTAACAAAAATTTTATTTAATAGATTATTTAAATTTAATAGGTGTTATTAGGGGGTTATATGAATTTAAAAAAAAAACAGGGGGTTATATGAAATTTTCCATTTCATAAAAGCATCAGATGACACAAAATTAACAATTTTCTTATTACATAGAACACACGAATCCATTTCTCCCCCAATTAAATGACCAACAAATCCTTTACATTGACAAAACATTAATCACAGAAAGCACCGAAATTATTGGATTCACATCGATGGTGTCTTCTTCATTGATAACATTAAATTAATAACGAATCATTGAAACACCATACTCATCCTAACTATTCTCATCGCACGTTTAGTCAAGAAAAAGGACTCTCTTAGCTCCGATTTTCCCTCACAACCCTTCATTTTCTTTCACCCATATCTATCTTTATTTTTTTTGTTTTTTTTTCAAACGCATGAAAACTTCATCACTGTCCTGAGTTTCCACAAACGTTGAGCAAAACGGACCGATGATAAAGAAAATGACTCTCATTTCGGATTTTTTCCTCACAAATGCTTCATTTTTACACTCACCCAAATCTTTCATCTTTCGATGACACCAAAAAAAAAAAAAAATCTTTCCAAGCCAAAAAACACGCCAAAACGACAGCCTAGCCGCCCTCCCTCCCCCACCACCACCACCAAAAAGACAAAGACAGGACACGTGACAACCTGTGATAGGCTTCTCTTCAACAGAAGGCAGAAGCCCCATCAGTGACTTCCAACAATAAACCCAATCAGTCACAGTGGGGGACTGTTAGAGATAAGGAAGAGACATTATGTGCGAATGGAAGAAGAACACGTATGCAGAGTCGCAGATAAGGCACTGACCCGCATCAATGGGTGTGGGTAAGGGATGACCTGTGATCACGTGCGCCTGTCTCACACTGATCGTCCTAACTCTGCCTAATTCCATGCAACTTGCGAGTAACCGTGTCACCGACAAAATATCTCCCTCATCACTTGGAAAATTTCCCAGTTGGTACGCAATGTAGGCCCGTTTGATCGTGAGATTGGGCTGTTGATTCTTATCATCTATGTTAAATTTTTATCCATAAAAAATAATTATCAAATAATTACAAAAAAAAAATAAAAAAATCAGCTAGCAGAAATCACGAGCCCTGATATCAGCATGAAATTTTACATGTAATGGTTACGCCACACTACGGATCTTTATTTTTCTATTCTTTCTGTGTCTGGGTATTTAAATTAGTGATTTTATTTTAGTCTAATAAATCGAAATTGATCACTATCAATTTTGAGTATCATCTAGAATCCCTTGCATTCAGATATAATTAATTTTTTTAAATTATTTTTAATAATTTGTTAATTTTTTTGTTATAATTGGTTTGAAATGGAGACTTATAACTTAGGATAAAACACTTTTGTTATCGATATTATTTTATGTTTTCTTTCTTTTGAGACTTGTGAGTCTTGTGTTTAATGATCTTAATGTTGGTTGAATCTTTTTATTCATTTCACATTGTGTTATTTAAACTCAATTTTTTTTTTTAAAAAAAAGAATGTATTTGAATATATAGTTAAAATGTAGAGATTCTTAAAATCTTGTAATAGCTGAATTTTTTAGACTGAAAAAACATGAACGGTTTTGAAAAGTTAACATTGAAAATGTAATTGGATTCGTGTTTGAGAATCTTTTACTTTTCAAACGTAAAATTTGCTCAAACATAAATCCAAGCAGGGCCTTAATTATTGAAGCGTTTGAAAAGTGTGTTTTTTGTTTGGAAGGCAACCGTCCATTTTGTGTTTGGATCTATCCATGTTGATTTATGTATGTTTGTTTTTTAAAAACAGAATCCATACCATCACGAACCTAAACACACTTGTAATGAAATAAAGTACAGTAACTCTGATTCAAAAATAGAATTTCATTTTAATTTTGTTTTTTTTCAATATAATAGATTCTCTGAAAAAAAAAAAACGTTAGCGATAACTAAAAATCACAGTGAAAGAGATCAGACGCCATTTAATTGGGTGTTCTGTCTAATCGAAATGGAATGTGAGTGGAAGTCAAAGTGACTGATACTTCAGTTTACGATCCCGCTTGATGAATCCTGTATTACATCCAAATGTGTCTCAATACAGATTACGAATTATATATATATTATAGGGAAAAATCGATATAGTTCGCTTGAAATTTATGAAAATAAAAAAAAATTCATGTAAAATTGATAAATTTTTTCTCAGGTCCCTATCTTATTAGATAATATTTATTTTAATCTCTATAACTAACCAGATGTGTGGTTAACCTTAACCATGTATGATAAATTACTGTTATGCCTTTTTAATATATTTTCTTTATTGAAAAAAATCTATTTTTATCCTTGAAAACTTATGAAAATCGAAAAAAGTCCTCGTGAAATTTAAAAATCGTCTTAACTCCCTTAAATCTTCTTAAAATTACAAAAAATCCATGTGATTATCTAAAAATATACTGATTTATTTTAATTTTATTAAACAAATTATAATTTTATAATAAAAGTGCTATGCTTTTTATTGCTAGTAATTTTGAATTAAGAATGTATTATAAAATTTTGATTGGGTTTTTAAATTGTTTTCTCTATTGATTTTGTAATAGAGTTGATGAAGCTGTAATTTTTTTTTGCTCAGTCTCTAAGACCGAGAAGGAGGTGAAAAAATTAAAAAATGACTCAATTTTATAGATCAAATGAGGTTTGATGGATATTTTTTTTACAGATGAGGATGACATTTCAGGAGATGGAGATGTTAATTAAAAAATGACGTGGGTATTTTCATCTTACAAAAGAACTAAATCTGATTTAATAAAGTTTATAGGGACTTAATCCAATTTTAGTAAGTTTCTGAGGATTTATTTCAATATACTCTTGATCGGGGGACTAAATTTGTTAACCATATACATTTTATAAGGACCTAGGATGATTTTCTGACTTTAGAGGGACTTTTTGTGATTTCAAGAAGATTTCAAGGAGTTAAGAAGATTTTTTCCTATATTATATTATTTTTTTACGTGAAACATAAAAGGGAAAAATCTATACAACCTTTAAAATCTGATTGAAATTCATGTAACCCTCGATATTTTTTAAAATTTTTATAACCATCTGAAAACACCTAGTAAATTCAAATAACTCCCTAAATAAATTTTTTGTTAATAAATGATGAATATTTTATAAATATTTTGTTTAGTTAACCCTGACTGAAGATAAAATATACTAAAAACTACTACAATGTGTTAAAAATGCACAAAATCATATGAAAGTGACGATTTTGCTCTCTCTGGATATATTATAAAGCCATATTTAGATATAAAAAAATCGTCATTTATAGAATATTTTTTATATTTTTAACACATTGTAGTGATTTTTTAGTATACTGTATCTTCAGTGAGGATTAACAAAATGAAATATTCGTAAAATATTCATCATCTATATGAAAATTTTATTCAGTAGGTTATTTAAATTTACTAGATATTTTCAAGGGATTATATAAATTTTAAAAAAAATCAAAGAATTATATGGATTTATATCAGTTTACAGGGGGTTTATATGGATTTTTCCCAACATAAAAATACCATAAAAAATCAAAGTACGTGTAAGTAAGTGAGACTGTAACTTGGTAAAACTTAAAAAGGAAAAGTAAAAAGGTTAATTTTAGAGCACTATATATATAAAGCATTTGCTGATGTTTAATGTGGAAGACACACGACTGCTCAACAACCACCCCCCCTCCTCATCATCCCCATCTCATCTTCTCTCCTTGAACAGCCATGGATCCTTACAAGGTGAACAGTTCTCTTAGAATGCATGTTTAATTGTTTGGGTTTTTTTAATTCTTCATTTTCTTTAAAAGGTCTGAGGCTATGGTTTTGTTGGGTGGTGTGGTTTGAATTAAATATAAAATTTTAATTATTATTGTAATTATATTATGTTATTGATTATTATTAAATTGTTACATGTGGTGACGCATGTAGCACCGGCCGTCGAGCGCTTACAACACGCCATTCTGGACCACCAATTCCGGTGCACCCGTTTATAACAACAACACCGCCCTCACCGTTGGATCTCGCGGTATTGATTATACTGATCATCACTTCGTTTTCTTTTTTATTTTGAATCCTGATTTGTTTGATTATTTGAAAAGGCATGTTTTTATTATAATTTTTATCAGCAAAACAAACTGAGGGAGTTTTTTAAGACTTTTTTATAATAAAAAATTCTCAAATTGCAATGAAAAATTAAATAAAAATAAGGAAGATGGAAGATCCAGTTCTGGCTCTGCATCGGCATAAGTATTGATTAAAAAAAAAAAATGGATCTGTTTGTGGACTGTGGACCCTGGTATAGGATAATAGGACAGGTTTTACTAATAAAAACAGGTGAGGATGGATTTGTAATTGATATTAAACACAAAATTAATTTTAAAAATCGGCCATTGTTGTGAGGGTTTTTATTTTTTAATGTTCTCGTGGATGCCAAAAAATAAAATAAAATAAAATTCTGTTTTTTTTTTTTTTTTTTTCAATATCTGTGTTTTAGATCATTAGATCTTGTCATCAGATCTTGACATTTGACCGTTGCTTTGGATTATTATTAAAATTTATACTTTAGTATAATATCCTCATCCATCCTTAAATATGGATCTTAATGTTTGAATTCAGTTTGCTTGTAAATTTAGAACCGATACAAATGTTTTTTACATGTTTTAAAAAAAACATTAGTTAGAGAGTGATCATGTGACATGTTAACGATGAGAGGCTATCTCTGGTAATTTAGTAAAAACAGAAGTCAAGAGCTATTTAATTTTTTTGAGGATTGTGATGTTCATTGAATTAAAATAATATAATATAAACATAAATAATTTTATAATATATGACAAATTTAGATATTTTAAGGTCGATTTCTCATATTTTTATCCATGTCTTTGATAGGATAATTTCTGTTTTTTTTTTAAACCGATTCATAGTTGGATATATATTTTGTTGGATAATTGAGAGAATTGTATATATGCCTAATCAAGAGGATTTTTGGAGATATTATTGTTTGAGAAAAGTGAAAATTAGAATAAAATATGATTGTAAATGATCGTTTCATTTGTATATTTTTTAATAAAATAAAATATTTAAAAAGTAATGTTATAAACCGTCTTTTTTCTGGTCCTAAATTTAGTTCTCACACGTTTTAATTTTTAAAAATAAATAGTGTATGCTTTTACAAAGATGAATGATATTCTTTAATGAATTGAATGGATTAATTTATAGAAAATATAAAAAATTCAATAAAGTATATACATCCGTTATGAATCAATGCAAAAGGGGTTTTGGTTGATCCCCATATGAGATCGAATCCAGTCAGTTCGGTCAGTATCGAACTGGACGAAGTAAAAATCGAACTGCACCACCTATAAATTGAACTGCACAATCAATTATTGGATATATATTTTACTTTCCTATTGGATACTGATGATACTTAGGAATTCATATTTTTTTCAATAGTTGATTGGATTCAATAAAAGAATGAAATATATACCAAATAATTTATTGGTTGCACAGTTCAATTTATAAGTAGTGTAATTCAATTTTCACGTTGTTCAATTCAACACTGACTAGACTGGATCCGGTCCCTCCACATATGTTCTAATTGGTCTAAGATATTTATATTTTATAAGTTGTCTCTCATACTTTGCACACCCCTCTCATCACACTTGTACAATGCGGAGGGGTGTGCAAAATAAAAAGATGGGCGCAGTTAACTACGTCCTGATCATATTGGAACGTTGAATGTTTTAGATCCGATAAAATATCACTGTAGCTTCACAAAAAAAAGGGAAAAATTCATATGACCCCTGTAACTGATTGAAATTCATATAAGTCATTGACTTTTCTTAAAATTCATATATCCCCTTGAAAACATTTAGTAAATCTAAATAACCCCTTGAAAAATATTTATGCTTACAGATGATGATGAATATTTTGTGAATATTATGTTTGATTAACCCTGTTAGAAAACACAATATACAAAAAAAAACTTACAATGTGTTTAAAAAGCGAAAAATCTTCTATAAATGATGATTTTACCTCTTTGGATAGAGTTTCATAATATATTCAGAAAGAGTAAAATTATCATTTGCATATGATTTTTTTACAGTTTTAACCCATTATAGCGGTTTTTTTAGTATATCGTGTTATCAGTCAAGGTTAACTAAATGAAATATGTGCAAAATTCATCATCTATTAACAAAAACTTTATTCAAGGGGTTATTTTGATTTACTAGGTGTTTTCAGAGGGTTATATGGATTTACTAGGTGTTTTTTAAAAAATAAAGACACTAGTGTTATGAGTTTTTGGTAGGCAAAAAATGAATGAATAACATTTTCCAATGTTTGAATGGGTTGACAGGGCCCATTCTGCTGGAGGACTATCACTTGATAGAAAAGATAGCCCAGTTTCACAGGGAGCGAACCCCTGAACGAGTGGTCCATGCGAGGGGAGCCAGCGCCAAGGGCTTCTTCGAGGTCACCCATGACATCTCCCACCTCACCTGCGCCGACTTCCTCCGCGCGCCTGGCGTCCGCACCCCCGTCATCGTCCGCTTCTCCACCGTCATCCACGAGCGCGGAAGCCCCGAAACCATCCGCGACCCCCGCGGCTTCGCCACCAAGTTCTACACCAGAGAGGTAAATTCTTTTTTAAGGGTGCGTTTGGTTGCGCGATTGTAAAACTGATTCTATAAAAATCTGAGTTTTAAAACTGATTCTGCAGGAATCTGAATTTTAAAACTGATTATGTAGAAAACTCACTTTCTCATTCTCAATTTTTTGAAATAGTAGTTTTTAGATAGTATTTGTCTGAAATCTATGTGCAAGAAGCTGTTATAGTAAAACTGTTTGGTTGCACGATTGCAAACTCTTTCTGTAATCGCAAACGCTGCAGCGCAACCAACGCTCCTTAAAATTAAATTCAAAAGCACACTTGTTTGGAATCAATTGTTTGACTATTTAAATATATATTTGTTGAACAGGGGAACTTCGACATTGTGGGGAACAACTTCCCGGTGTTCTTCATCCGGGACGGGATGAAGTTCCCGGACGTGATACACGCATTCAAGCCCAACCCAAAGTCACACGTGCAGGAGTACTGGAGGGTGCTGGACTTCCTCTCCCACCACCCGGAGAGCCTCCTCACCTTCGCCTTCCTCTTCGACGATGTCGGCATCCCCATCAACTACCGCCACATGGAGGGCTTCGGGGTCAACACCCTCACTCTCATCAACAAGGCCGGCAAGGTCAAGTACGTCAAGTTCCACTGGAAACCCACCTGCGGCGTCAAGTCTTTGATGGATGACGAGGCCATCATCGTTGGAGGCACCAACCACAGCCACGCCACCAAGGTTAGTTAGTTAGCTAGTTAGTTAGTAGTTGGCGTCTTTCATCTTGGAAACAACAATTCAAAGGCGATGGATTTCATCAGTTCTCGTTATTCTTTAACGTGCAACTGACACTTGATTAAAAAAATATCATAAAAGTCATGTATAAAACATGTGAGGTGATATGACAATGGGGACTAAAAAGGATTGATAAGATATATGATAAGAATTGATGAAATCAATCACTTCTTGATGTACTGTAGTTTCAGTTTTTGTCAAACTTAAATAAAAGACTTGACATATGTCACTTCTCATGCTTCGTATGTCACCCAATGTAAACTACACACAGATAATGTATAACTCAAAAATTTGAATGATAACCTGCAACAGGGTAAACCAACAAATTGGATCCACTCAGAATTGGATCATATTAGCTCTCATCAAAGACTGAAGCGTGTTAAAAAAATGTGAGATGACATATATCAGCCGATTAAAAATTGAGCACTCACTGTGCTCTTACAAACAATCCACGTCCACAATTAAGAACTATCCACCAAAACTGCTACACAAACTAATGATTTATAATTGCACATTGTGTAACTGCTGAATTCAATATCATAAATCCACTGTTTTTCTTTATCAAAGGACCTCTACGAGTCCATCGCCGCCGGGAACTTCCCCGAGTGGAAGCTCTACATACAGACCATGGACCCAGATGACGAGGACAAGTATGATTTCGACCCGCTCGATGACACCGTGATCTGGCCCGAGGACCTCATCCCCCTCCAGCCGGTTGGGCGCATGGTCCTGAACAGAAACGTCGACAACTTTTTCGCGGAGAACGAGCAGCTCGCATTCTGTCCTTCAATCATTGTGCCTGGTATCCATTACTCGGACGACAAGATGCTCCAGTGCAGGCTTTTCGCGTACGCCGACACCCAGAGGCACCGTCTCGGACCGAATTATCTGATGCTCCCCGTTAACGCGCCAAAGAATGCGCACCACAACAATCACTTTGATGGGGCCATGAATTTCATGCACAGGGATGAAGAGGTATATGACCTGATCCATCCCTGATTCATAATTTGATCAATTTGGTGATCCATGTTAATTTTGGACTAACAACAAAATTATATGTCATACTATAGTATTAGACCAAATCACTTATAGTCATTAAATTGTGATCATTTTTTTGGTTATTAAGTTTCATTAGAATATATATGTACTAATTAGAGTTGTTTTCTTTTTTAATAGGTGGATTACTTCCCTTCGAGGCATGATCCAGTTCGACACGCTGAGCGGTACCCCATTCCTTCTCGTATCCTCATGGGAAAGAGAGAGAGAGTGAGTTTTCACTTAACTGACATTAATTTTTTTTTCATTCTCATGTTATTTCATAATATAAGCATTGCCACAAAGTTTGTGTGGTAAGAATTCTCTTCAGTATGATATGATAAACGTGCATTTGTAAATGATATAAAGTTAAATATGATAGAAAGACAAAAATAATTAATATGCAAAAAAAATTCTGATTTTGAATGTGACGACGGTGATGATAATTAGATTTTTTTTTTTTTAATTATAAAAAGTATGGTAAGCAATCCGAACTAAATGGATACCCGAATCCTAAATGTATCAAGTGACAATTGGATGCACAAAGGTTTTGTTTGTGATCACTTCCATTGTTTTTTTTATACAATATGGAAAATCTCAGAATACTCATGATCATGGATGTTAGTAGGATGGATGTTTTGAAATATTTATGATCACTTCCATTGTTTTTCTTTTCTATGATATCTTATGCCTATTGAGAGGCTTACTCTGCATATCCAATCTTTTAGCTGCATAATCATCTCTGTAAAATGGGAAGTGCAGAGATTTTATACTACTAAGAGAAATATTTGACTTCATGATTGCTAGTCTTATAGTGAGATTGCTAGAACCAACTATACCCACTACTTGTATAATTAGAGATTTTATGCATCAATATATGCCCTGTTTAAGTGGTTCTAATAGTAGAATCTCTCAATGACAGACCGTGATCCACAAGGAGGACAATTTCAAGCAGGCTGGTGAGAGATACCGATCCTTTGAACCCGACAGGTAATATTAAACTTGCTGTTATAATCAAAATTTCTCCGTAACAGTACTTATACAATACCAACTTCTAATTCTACACACATTTATTTTTGTTTGGTTTCAGGCAAGATCGTTTCATCCGCCGATGGGTTGATGTTTTGGCTGACCCCAAGGTCACTCATGAAGTCCGCAGCATCTGGATTTCATACTTGTCTCAGGTTAAGGATCTCACTTAAACAATCTCAAAATCAGTTTTTAGTTAATTAGTTCCAATTTAAACTTTAGTTTCTGGCTTCTGATTTTGGTCATTATATGTTAGAAGTCCAAACCTTTGGATGATTAATTGAAAAGCATGCCTCAATTATTTATTTATAATTGTCATTCAAAACAGCTTTTCAAAAAGCAGAAAAAAAAAAACCGCTTTATGAGAATCATTTTTCAAAAGAAAATGTACGACTTTTAGAATCAAATTGTATTTCCAAAAGCACCATTTATTGAAAAATTGGTTGAGAACAACTTTTATTAAAAAGCTGTTTTTCAAGATTGGCTCCAAACAGTGTCATAGTTTTTCTCATTCAATTTATTGACCTTTGCAGTGTGACAAATCTCTCGGTCAGAAGATCACGATGCGCCTCAACATGAAGCCGAACATGTGATGAACATCAGGCTTTCGGATGCAGTGTGTGTGTAGAGTAAGGACTTAGTGATGTCCACTCAGATATACTCTTCTATCAAGCTCTATTTTCCAATAATGGATCTGCGGTCCCTTCGATGGAGATCAGTTGTAAAATAAGTCATATACAGCGGAGTTGCTTATGATATCTCCCATGTATTTGCTCTTATCATTATGTGTTTAGAGATCTAGCTTGCTCAGATGGTTGTATATTCTGCCATTTGTTTAGCTCGGGTGGAATAGAATAATATGGAACATAATTATTATACTTTTACCCCCATTTTCTTTCTGGGCTGTGATCTTTTTAGTCTTCGTGTTGCTCATCTTCTATAGCACTATTATTCTTCCCCGTCCATGGAACATTTATTCTCTCTTTTTGAGAAGGGATGATAAACACATGCTTTGAATGTGCAATGTTATGTTTCTTTGATTTCCTGAATGTTATTATTTCAAGTAAGACATCAATCACATGTAACATTTGTGAGTGCCAATGGTCTGAAATTCTGCCACATATCCATCATATCCAGGGAGGCTGTCACATCACATGTGGCCCATTAAAAGGGTGGTGGGCTGGGCATGAGCAAAAACTGAATTTTGGGACTTCTTTGTCCCCCAAATAAGGCTACTCCATTGTTGGAGAACACCATTTTCCTTTGAAAACCTCTTATGTTTAATGAACAATCCTATGAGTATCAGGTTTCCATATTACTTGGTCGTTCATTTTAGGACCCAAAATAGGAACAATCCAATTTGATTGATTAACTAAGATGTCATGGATTTGAATCCCAATATTTACCTACGCAGAAATTAAATTGATTGATTGATTAAGGAATAACGATTGGACCATATTAACATGCGTCACAAAAAATTACCAACTTTTAGCCCTTGTTTGGGTAACGGAATCGGTGGGGAATAAGAAGGTACATGGTTGTTTGCAAGCAGATATAGTTATATGAGAATAGATTAGAATACACTTATATTGGTATTACAGGTCCTCCGGATACTTAAGCCCAATGTAAAATCACATGTATCACCTCTTATAAATCAGATATTCACATGTCTAATCAATTTTTCACCTTTTAAAATTGCTTATTCACATCTATTTTTCTTATATCCACAACTTAACAATCAACCAAACAAAAAAAAAATATTTATTGTTTCATTTTCCAATCAACCTAGAAGATGCTCAAATCCGTAACTATCTTCACTTTTCAGCAGTGGATAAACTCTCCATTCCAAGATCCTAATAGACCCATGTAAGGTGAGTGGTTGCGATGACAGATCACGTTTAGTCTCACATCGTCTAATAGAGGATAATAATGTGTTTATATATACTCTTACACACTAATCCGTTTAGAAACATAGATTGAAAAATAGCTTTTAGAATAAAGTTGCTTTTTAAGATGATTTTAGATTTTAACTTTTTTAGAATGCTTTTTTTTAATTCAAGAATAAAGAAGTTTAATGTTTGGAAGAGAAAATTGCTTTTCAATTAAAAAAATCGATTCCGACTAAAAAGCGTGTTTTTGAGCTTTTTTAAAACACAGATTTCGAGAAAAAAATTAAAAGGAATCCAGCTTCCGATTCCTAAGACACGTTTAGGGTATTATTGAAGCGGACAATATGTCATGACCAGTGGATGGATTGTTCGCTTCATATTGTGATTCTCTATCGATATGTGGTCCTCAAATCTGGATCGATCTTCAAAGGAGGCTGCGGTCCTCACCGGAGACTGGTATGTACATTGTCTCTTTGTGAAATAGAGAGAAACCAAAGTTTGGGTTTCCCTCTTCCTTTCCTTTCCTTATGGCTAGAATGCAGTCCAGAGTCCAGACAGCATAGAGCCTCAGCATAAACACAAATTTCTATTCATACAATAGCAAAATTTCAAATGGTGAGTCTGACATGTGAACCAAAAAAAAAAAAATCAAATTGTTGACCCTTTCTGTAACTTTCAATAGGCTTTAGAAAATAAACAGCTTCACAATTTTCTGGGGGTAATTAAAAAATGCAGATCATTTGTTTAACCATTACTTCGGTACAGTATATGTTTGTATGAAACCAATGTCGAGGGAGAAGATACTAGCACCACATGTAATGTAATGTTATCTGAGGCTCTACCAGGTGAGGTGATGCCTCCAAATTTTTTAAAATGCATTACATTAAAAATACAGCCATATATATATTCTGCTTTGTTTATTCATAGGATACCATCTTTTTTTGGATAAAGAATCAGACCCTTACAACAACCAGAGATTGAGACAATGAAAGTCATCAATTCCACCTCTGATTCATTAAGATCCCATGGTGGTCGAAGGAATCTCTGATTCACTAAAATTCACAGGTGCCACCTAAAAAAAATAAAAAATTACAGGTGCACCCATAAGAAGGTCTAACACGTCTAACAACACCAATGACTTTGTGCCACTAATCAGGCATTACATCTACTTATAGTGATTGTTTGGTTTAGCCTTGCAAAGTCATAACATTTACAAAAAAAAATAAAATTGCATTGTATATATTATAATATGATCCACCATGACTTGATAGGGATGGCTAACCGTGCTATTGACGAAAGATGCCTTTTCACATGCCAGAAATTCTTATTAAGTATTAGAGAAAGATTAATGGATCTGAATCTACACCACCACCACACATGGGGAGAGATGTTTGAATCAGACGAAACTATTTATAATCTGTTATATGTGGGTTTCTGTGTTGGATCTTTTTTTATTTTTTATTTTAATGATAAATCTCGTGTGTTGTGCAGTGCGTACTATTTTAAGCGTGTGATGACTAGATTTTTCAAATTTTTTTTTTATGTTTTTTTTATAGGGTGAATTGATCAAAGATCCCTGGATCAATAGCCCAATTTTTTTTCTGCCCCTGAAAATTTTTAAGTTTTTTTTACCCTTGCAGTATTGTCTCTCTTTTTTCTCCTTTGATTTGATTTTTCATAATACTCGAATTTTATAGACAGAGTTACAGAATTGCATAATATAATATGATACACACATAAAATATGCACATAATTATGGATATTTAATAATTATTTACAAAGAGTATTCAACTTACACAAAGATGTTTAAATACAAAATAGTCATATATACATTCCTAGTGTCGTTACAATAGATTCATAAACTGTAAGTCATGTCATTATCATCTGTAAGTGCATTAAACGTACCCAAAATGGTTATTCATACAATTTTAAATTTTCATTAAAATAAATATATTAATTGTTTGAATTACGATGTTTTCTTCATATCCTAATAAAATCAGCTGTTGGCTTCAGCTTGATCATCTTTATGTTCTTTTGGGTAAAATGAAATCTATTGAAAGACATTTGAACTAGACATTCAACGTACTTTATAATGAAGAATGCTCTGTCAAGCTACATTAAAGAGGCAACAATCAGTCAAACACCAAAACATATTTTCATTTAGCAGTATGAACAACATTAGTAATAACATGAATCCGAACTAGAAATATATGAATATCAACAACTGCAATATTTTCATGGTACTTCTTGATCTATGTACTTAGCAATTACAGAAATTGCGACATTACATTATCAATTACAAAAAAATGCCAATGGAATTAACTCAAAGACATATAATCTTGCAGAAATGTAATAACTAATTACAGTAATTTAATATATATATATATAACCAATTATAGAAACTTTATAAACAATTACATAATGTAATTAATGATTTACATGAATCATTCACATAATAACAATGCAACATAAACTACAACATTACAGAATATATACTGATGTAACAACTACAATATTATGTCAGACCAATGTCGACCAATTACAAAAATGTAATATCAATTTACAAATGGAGGTATTTTATGTATAAAAAATGAATTGGCACTTGTCAGGGGTATAAAAAAAATTGGATCGGATTTCAGATTTCAAGGGTAGATAAAAAATAAAAAAAATTGAGGGACAAAAAAAGATTGGGACCCTTGGTCAAGGGCATTTAAACAATTCACCCTTTTTTTATATGTACAAGGGGGTGCTTGGAGATGACGTGGCCAGACCAAATTGTGAGATCATGAACGTGAAGGGAGGGGATTGAGTGGAGGGAGGGGTTCATTTAAAAGTAAAATAAAATAAAATAAAGGGTGGGTTTATGTCATTAGACGTTGATTCGTTATAAATTAGATTAGAATTATCATCTACTCTCTTTGGGAAAATGACAGCATGTTAAACGATCTTTTAATATATTAACTTATGGTTCAATAGAATACGGGAGGCTTCCCAAGCAATGAAATTTTGAAGGTTGAGGAATTATGTTTGTTTAGATTTGAATAAAATTTTGATTCAATGATAAAAAGTTATTTCATATTGAATCTCTTTTTGATAGGATGGAAAAGATATCCCCTTGAAAGAATTTTTCGTGGGACCGGAACAAACAGGCGGAGGTAGCCTTTCCAGCTTGACCGTAAAATCAGCTACGAGGGGGGGTCGTCGGATATCACAAAAAAAAAAATAAAAATTTTTTCAAATCTTGCTAAAGATTTAATCAAGAAAAAAAAAAACAATAAAAAATCATCTGGTTGATATCTTGATAATAATTTTGGGAGAAATAAAAATGAAAGTCATTGGGTGGAATCTAATTCTCACCCATTACAATCTTTATTCAATATTTATCTTCCATTACAAATAAAAAAATGTTATATTTAAAACTTTGATAAAATTTAAAAATAAAACAACCAAGTATGGAGTATGGTGGAGCCGAATTTGCTTAGCTCTCTCCTGGCAGACTTTTCCTTGCTCATCGTTGGGAAAAATACAGAAAGAAAATAAGTTTTCACACTCACTTTTATAATTTCACACAGATTCACACCGTACAGGGAAGAAGTAAAGATCAATCTTTCCTTGACTATTTGGGTATCAAAAAGAATATCTTCCAAGATTCAAGCCACACCCCTAGAATCTAGTATGCACGTCCCCTTCCAGTTTTATTGAATATGCACAAGACCAACCACAACAACCAAAAATAAAAAATAATAATAAAAAATCACAAACACCCAATACTTGCCAAGACAAGTGAACAAGTACTAAATTCTGTTGTTTTAAAATTGGGGTTTATAGGGGTTTGGAATCTTTCCCATTACCAAGCCCAATTGAGGTAGTTGACTTATAGGCCAAGAACACCATAGATGCTTGTAAATCCCAAAGGCTATGTGGGGCCTTTCTCAACTTGGTGGGGGTGGGGGGAGATTCTATGACTGCCTTAAAAATGAAAGTACAGAAGGAAAAACAACGAAGGACAATAAACAAATGATTAATATTGAATATTATTTTCATCACCCAAGGCAAACTTGGTTACTTTTTTTTTGTGGGGAGGAAACAGAGGCCATTTAACAAAGGCTTATTGTGAATTCATATGGTGGAGGTGGTGGTGTTTTTCTTTGAAACAGAGTCAGATTTTGTTTGAGCAAAATTTTCAGGTAAAAAGAGGTAGAAATAATTGCCTTCCAAGTAAGAATTTTTATGGGGGATTAGACTTGTTGGTTCTCTTTGGGGACGCTTAGAATTGTTTGTGCTTTTGCCTCTGTGAGTTTAACTTTAATCAAAGGGGAAAACTCCTTCTTGGTCTGATCTAAAAAGTGATTTTTCTTTGTGAACCAAGTTTGGGCAACTCTTTTTTGGGCCCTTGTTTGTCTATGGTTTGATTTGTTCTCCTTTATTGTGTCTAAAACTGAAATCTTTACACGTGGGTTGGTCATCATTCATCCCTTTAATTGTTGTTCCTAGTTCAAGTTGATCTTCGAATCTCAGTTTTCTTTGGTTTCTTGTTTTTCTTTTTCATGGAATTGGTGTGTAATATAGGATCTGGGTCATGGATTTCTGAGGACTTATGATGGAAGATGCGATTCCCCCTCCCAGCGATGCATTATTGACTCTCTCCGATGAGGATTTCGATCTTGTGGACGAGCTTTTCTCCGAGAGTGGCTGGTTTGAAACAAACAATGACACCAAATTCTTGGAACCAGGTGTGACAGCTCCTGCCAGTCCCTTTGTTTCCACGTGTTTTTCTCCCTCTTTCGATATCACCAATAGCAGTTCATATCCATGCTTATCACATAACAACATCCAAACCGACCCGGAAGGGATAGCTTTCCCTAGTAGTTCACAGTTGATCACAACACGGAAGGAAAACGATGAAAATTTGGGTGGTGTGAATCAGAATGAATTGGAGGCAAATCATCAACAGTTGTGGATTCAGTCGAGTTTGGACTCGGGTTCCTCTGTATCAGTGAAAGAGAGATTAGTTCAGGCACTCGGATACATCAAGGAGTCCAATAGAGACAGTGATGTACTTGTTCAGTTATGGGTGCCAATAAAGAGAGGAGATCGACATGTTTTGACCACTCATGGTCAACCTTTCTCGCTCAATCCTGGCTGCGAGAGGCTTGTGAAGTACAGGACCGTGTCTGCGGGTTACCACTTCTCGGCTGAAGAAGGATCAGGTGAAGCTCTTGGTCTGCCTGGCCGAGTTTTCATATGGAAGGTGCCTGAATGGACACCAGATGTCCAGTACTTCAGTAGTTTTGATTACCCGCGAATCACTCATGCTCAGATGTATAATGTCCGAGGCACTCTTGCGATCCCTGTTTTCGAGACGGGCAGCAGGTCCTGCTTGGGCGTCGTGGAAGTCATTACGACTACCCAAATGACCAACTACCGCACAGATCTTGAAAACATATGCAATGCACTTCAGGTCTGGTTTCCTCTTTTTACTCCTTTACATTCATAGAGTTTGTTTGCAGTTAATGATTGTTTCATCATGTCCATTAGTATTTTACGAGGAAAAGGTTCACTGAAAATCGATGATCAATCTATATGTGTCAAGTTTCTTTTAATTGTTTTGACTTGCATTATTGCTTAATATAGTTAATGGAATGTACTAATCAATAGAGATGCAAATAAGTAATCAATAAGAGCCGTTCATCGTAGAAATAATCATACCATTTTCCTATAATGATTTGGCTAGTTATCCTGTTTAGTTTTGCAATCATAGCCATGATTTTGTATTCATCATGGTTGCAGGGAGATTATTATCATAAATGGTCTGCACAGCGGTCAGTTTTCTATATATATATTTTTATTTTTATTTGATGTTCTCTTTTAAGAATTTTTTTTGTGCAGGCTGTCAACCTTAGGAGTTCTGAAGTTCCAGCCATTTCCTACATCAAGGTGAGCCATCAATTCCCCAGCAAATTATGACATAAATTATCCAAAGTTCCCTCAGTGAAGAATATGATTGTAAATATGTTAGGAAAACGATTCCTACCAAGCTGCTTTACCGGAGATCATAGAGGTTGTGAGAGCAGCCTGCGAGATGCACAGGCTACCTTTAGCACAGACTTGGATTCCGTGCATCCAACAAGGCAAACTAGGCGCTCGACATTTAGATGAAAACTACAAAGATTGCATTTCCACAGTGGACATTGCTTGCAATGTGACCGATCGGGCCGTCTGGGATTTTCACAGAGCATGTTCAGAGCACCACTTGTTTAAAGGCCAAGGAGTGGTCGGCAAGGCATTTAAGACGAACGAACCATGCTTTTCACCAGATATAACTGAATTTAGCAAGATGGAGTACCCTCTCGCTCACCATGCGAAGATGTTTGGTTTACGGGCAGCTGTTGCAATCCGCCTACGGAGTATCCACACGGGAATGGTGGACTATGCGTTGGAGTTTTTCTTACCAACAGATTGTTTAGGAAGTGAAGAACAAAGACAGTTGCTTAGCTCACTGTCTGTCACAGTGCAACAGGTCTGCTGGAGTTTGCGTGTCGTCTCTCCTAAGGAACTTGGTGATGTAGAAATTCGACAAGAAAATGAACTGGTCTCCTTGAGCGGGTCATCTATGAAATCCTCCAAGGATGCAGTTCATTTGGGACATTTTGGGGCAGGTTCATCTTGGACTACTGGTTCCAAGAAAGATGACCAGGAGGGCAAACATAATATTTTACCCACGCATTCATCATTGGAGTTCAAAAAGAATGGGAAGGGAGGGCTTGGTGAATCAAATGTTACAACTCAATGGGAACACAATGATGTTGTGTTACCTGTGGGTGGGATCTATTCACAGTCCAAAAACCATGACCAAGATTTCCCAAACAATATTACCGATCATGGTGATTCTTTGGTCTCTGAACCTAGCTTACCAAATCTTAGGAGAGGAAAGGAAAAGAAGCGAACGAAAACAGAGAAGACTGTCAGTTTGCAAGTTCTTCGGCAATATTTTGCTGGGAGCCTAAAAGATGCTGCAAAGAGTATTGGAGGTGAGTTAATGTGGTTTCATGTTTTCTAATTTTTCACCACTCTCATGGGTCCTTTACATTGCCTCATAGAAAGTTGCTTCGGTTGTCCATACCACCCATCAAAATTTTGAATTTTTATATTTACATATGCACCATAAAGTCCCCTAATGGGCAAGACCTTCTTTACATAAATATAAATCTGAATACCAAAGTGTAATTCCAAGTCCAACATATTATACAAGATTAGGATTATGCATGTTTTGTTTGTTATCCTGATTGTTTTGGTTTGGACATTGATAAAATATCTATTTGTCAAAAACACTTGGAAGCTTAAGTGATATATTCATCATGACTTCTTTTTATGATGGTGCAATAAATTATTATTCAATTCCTTGGACTAACAGGACCATGGATTAGTTATTATGTTGCATCCTCTGGACCTGTAATTTTCTCTTCTGCACAAAATCTCATGAACATGTTAGATTGACATTCTGGAAGTTGATTAGATTTTCTGTACAATTAAATGGATTCTGGTATTTGTGTCGTTAAGTTTTATTCATTGTTTTTTATTGCTTGAAACAATGCATGTCTATATGCTACACAATTTTATGGAAAAATTTATTTTCCCGCAGTGTGCCCCACCACCTTAAAAAGGATATGCAGGCAACATGGAATAACTCGCTGGCCTTCTCGGAAGATCAAGAAAGTCGACCACTCTTTGAAAAAACTACAACTGGTGATTGATTCGGTAAAAGGTGCACAGGGTGCATTTCAGATCAGTTCCATATATGACAGCTTCCCTAAAGCCCCTCCATCCGATTTTGTCTCTAATAATTCAGGGGGTGACACAGCTACACCACCAAAGCAAAATGATAATCCGGGCTCCTCAAACATCCAACCTGAAGGAGTATTCAGAGCTTATTCTATCTCATCGGGATCACAATCATCCTCTTGTAGTCAGAGCTCGAGTTCGAGTCCATGTTGTTCAAGTGGGACGAAACCATGCAGCCATTCAACCCATGTCACATTTGGAGAGGATGCTTCAGTGATCCATTCAACCCATGTCACATTTGGTGAGAATACTTCAGTGATGTTGAACCATACTGAAAGCCTAAAGAGAACTAAAAGCGATTTGAAATTGCATGTTTCAGATCACGGGGTACCGGAACCTCCTATAGTACGATCCCAAAGAAATAAGTCCCTAGATGGGAGCCCTTCTTTAGGAATTCTATCTACTTCGCCTAAGCCTACCAAGATAGCTCGAGATGCAGGCTCTCTTAGAATGAAAGTCACATATGGGGAGGAGAAAATCAGGTTCAGAATGCAAACCGGATGGGGTTTCAGTAACATTCAGCGAGAGATAGCGAAGCGGTTCAACATAGGCAACGTGGGTTTGATGAATCTCAAGTATTTGGATGATGACAAGGAGTGGGTCCTCTTAACTTGCGATGACGACCTGTATGAGTGCATTGAAATTTACAAATCAGGTGGCACTCGTGCAATCAGCCTCTCAGTCCATTGTGTCACCCATCCGAGCAGTGGGAGTTCTTTGGCAAGCAATGACCCTCCTTGAGAATTTGTTGAACAACTAAACAGAAGGCTAAGGGAGTCGGCAGTCACTGAAGGGGAGACAAAATTCATGATTGCATTCAGTTGAGATTCAGCAAGTATAAGTATCCTTGCTCCTCGACTCGACAATAGGACCACTTTTATGTTCTTGCATGAGAAGGTCAGGAATGGAATGCATTGATGCATGAACTCAAAATGGATCCGAGTTGCTTGCCTTTTTTTAACATTCTTGTACATATTCAAATCTCCAGTTCGCTGACGTGAGAAGTCTCCACCATTAGCTTCTCAATTCAATGTAATGATAAATGGTCCTTTTGAAGGTTATTACTGTTATTGCGGAAGTATATAAACATGCCCCTTGAAGAAAAAAATCTTTCTTCGTGTTTTGTTGATGGCAGTGAACTTACAAAATCAGAGATGAAGCCATTGGGAGCAAAGCAAAGCTTGGTGCAATGTAAGAGGTACAACTTGTCCCTTTTTATAACCTGCCATTTTAATATGTTTATCGCGTGCTTGAATTTGATTTTTTGTAGAGCGAAGGAAAGCTTGGTGCAATGTAAGAAGATGCTGAAGATTTAATGCGAAACCTTTACAAAAAGGCCTCCAACTCCAGAAGGTATAGTAATACTGAAGCAGTTTTTGATAGTCTGAGTCGTTGATTGAAGCTAGCATGTATTGCAAGTGAAGGTAAGATTCTTCTGTTGTATGATATCCATTGCGCGAATTATCGATGTGATATTCATTTTGTAAGCATTAAGTTGACTAGGATTTTCCACATGGGGCAGAAAATGATGAGAAATAAAATATGGGAAGTCCCATGTCCCCTTTGTCTGAAAATCATGTAAATAGCCTACATTTATGTACATTCATGTGGTTTGGACAATGTAAATATGAAACTTAGCAATGGATTTGGAGTTTGAGAACAGCTTGGTGATTTGATTCTAACAGCAAATCATAAAGCCTACTCTTTAATTTTGGCATGCAGGGAAAACGCCAGGAACTTCCTTTGATAATTTGTTTAGATGAACATGATTTTTAATCTTGAGTTCTTTCTATGATCATAGATTCATAGTTGATGAAAGAGGTCTTTCGTGTTTTATATTTTGATCGAGAAATTAATTCGAAGCTTGTTTTTAATTCGTTATCTATTTTTTTGTTCCTCAACTTTTTTAGCATATATACATTCTCATGTAATGACATGCATAATAACAATGTATAGGGTTAACATAACCAATATACAAGTTAACTATATATACAAAGTGCATAATAATGTACAAAAATATTTAGTTAAGAGAAACAATTAGTTTTAGGGTTTTTTATTTTTAAATCCTCATAAACTCATAGGATTTAGTGATCGATCTCTCATTTCTTCTTATTTTTGTTTAGTCCCATGATTTAAATCACATGTTCCTTTTTAGTTCTTTCCAGGGTCTAAAAAGAAAACCACATAATTTAAGGATAGGTCCCTTACAGGAACAAAAAAATATCATTTAAATATGCGGATTGAAATCAAAATATAAAGAAGTGAAGGATCAATTATTAAATCCTATAATTTATAATTTATAGGGAATTAAAAATAAAAAACCCTTAGTTATGACATGCTAAAAAAGTCCATTAAAAAAATAGTTGGAATTAATCTCTGATTTTAATAGAAATCTTTGTCCAACCAATTTTCAGTTGTTTAATGTTTTCTTTTCTTGATTTTTCTTGAGAAAAACTCACGTGATAGCACTCCAATCTTATATATTATAATAGTGCAATATCAATGTATAAGATACTATTTTTTTTTAATTTTTTTAAAAATATATTATTGTATTTTAATATATATATTTTATTTTATATAACATGTATCTCAGTGGAAGTGTATGATTTAAAAATAAAAAAAAATGAGTAGGCTGCAATAGAGTCTGGACATCATTTTCCTTTACATTTAACATAACATAAATATTGCAAAATTAAAGAGCAAAATGAATCTGATCCAAGTACGTTTTTCTTCAGAATTTGCTAAGATGGATGTTGGTTAGATGTGTTATAATTAAGGGAAAAATCGATATAGCTCCCTCGAAACTTACAAAAATAAAAAAAAGTCCATGTAAAATTGATAAATTCTCTCATGTCCTTATCTTATTAGATAATATTTATTTTAATCCCTATAACTAACCAGATGTGTGGTTAACCCTAACCATGCATGATAAATTACTGTTATGCCCTTTTAATATATTTTCTTTGTTGAAAAAAATCTATTTTTATCCTTGAAAACTTATGAAAATCGAAAAAAGTCCTTGTGAAATTTAAAAATCGTCTTAACTCCCTGAAATCTTCTTAAAATTACAAAAAATCCATGTGATTATCTAAAAATATACTGATTTATTTTAATTTTATTAAACAAATTATAATTTTATAATAAAGGTGTTATGCTTTTTATTGCTAGTAATTGCTAATAATTTTGAATTAAGAATGTATTATAAAATTTTGATTGGGTTTTTAAATTGTTTTTTCTATTGATTTTGTAATAGAGTTAATGAAGCTGTAATTTTTTTTGCTTAGTCTCTGAGACTGAGCAGGTGAAAAAGTTGAAAAATGACTCAATTTTATAGATCAAATGAGGCTTGATGGATATTTTTTTTACAAATGATGATGACATTTCAAAAGATAGGGATGTTAAAAAATGACGTGGGTATTTTCGTCTTACAAAAGAACTAAATCTGATTTAATAAAGTTTATAGGGACTGAATCCAATTTTAGTAAGTTTCTAAAGACTTATTTCAATATACTCTTGATCGGGGGACTAAATTCGTTAACCATATACATTTTATATGGACCTAGAATGATTTTCTGACTTTAGAGGGACTTTTTGAGTTAAGAAGATTTTTCCCAATTAATTAAACATAAAAAAATTACATATTTTTTTATTCAAGAAAGTTTTTAATCTCTGCTTTACAAACAATTGTACAGAGTGTTGAAATGATCATTAAAAGAACAGAATACAGATTTTTGAATACTGGTGAACTTTGACAATTTTTTTTTTCATTCTTAGCATCATCACATCAAATAAAATTGCATGTATTCTGGGGTAAATATAGACGATAAATATATGTTATGAGAACTTAAATATGCATATACACATTGTAACTGGCTATGCAGATGTAACATGATTGCAACAACCCAAACCCTGACTTACACTATACATACAACCCCACCAACCACATAAAGAAAAACTATAGAAATGATAAAATGAAGAAATAAAAAAAAAAGGTATAGAAATGATCAGGTAAGTTCAGCAATAGGTGGATGCTGCTGATTTTCTATAGACACCGATCTCGAAGGAGGACCACATATGCTCAAAACAACCTGCACAAAATGTAGCCCATTACGATGAGGTGGTGCGCAAATTTTGAGCAAAATTTTCAGATGGAACAGGGGGGAAATTTTTGCAATCTTACGGGCAAAAATACAAGCCCATGCAAGAAACCAATGATGACCAATGCCAGATACATTTGGAAGTAGTAGACCTGCAAATGGTGTAGGAGAAAAAAATTCTGAACAATAAAGGATGAACAAATTGGCTATCCAATAAAAGTTTGATAAGGTAGGATACATACCACAAAAACTTCTGACTTTGCAAATCGGAGAACTATAACTCCTACTAGCTTTGTAAGTGTAATCCCACTGGAAACAAAGGGATCAATACATAGATTAGCGCGAGATACAAAAACAGTCACATATAATGAATAGTATGAAACAGAACACTTAAGCCATATAGAGTTGCAGCCTTCAATGCCAAACTGATAGCAATGCATAGTTGTGGTTGTTTTTCAGACAATGGAACTACCATGTATGATCCAGTATTGTATAAAGTATATACTTTTAATGCTGAGGTCAATGTATTGAGGTTTGGAAGAAAATAAAATATTTAAAACAACTCATGATAAACCTGAAGACCGAAGCCCCCATTGTACTCAAAGCTTCCTTTGCCCGTTGTCCCCTGTCTCCAATGCTCACCTGGGAAACGACAAAAACATTATAACAATTAGTACTTGGGACAAGGAAAATTAAGTATATATGGAGCTAGAGAACAAAGAGATCGGTTTTTTTTTCTTATTTGGTAATTATTTTACCAGAACTCAGGTCTTCACATAACAAGATTTTAAGAAAAGGTAAAAGCCATACTCCCAACAAGGATTTTGGCAATTTTGCATTAACATAGTGTAGGACTAAACAAGATAATATGGGATCAAAAATTAAATCAGATGAAGGTATCTCACTATACATTTAATGATTGTCATACTTTCAGCATAATTAAATAAAAGAAGGAATATTAGTACAAACCGCGAAAGAGTGAGCTATATGCACACAGAACTCAACAGCAATCCCTATCGACATTATAAGGTTCACAACAGAGAGAGCATTTAGTTGAATATCCAGTATAGCCATCACACCCTGCACAATTCCATTTTTCTCAGGAAGGAAGAAACAGAAAGAATCACCACAACTCATCCACAAAAAAGAATTGCAAAAATATGTTGGCAATCCACATTACGGATTAGATATTTGAAAATTTTGCTTTATGGTTGCATGTGTTGTGACTTTGTGAACGCATATATGTTAGGATGCACACATGTTCAAGGTGTGTTGATGATGGTTGGGTTTTTTTTGGTGTAACACATGAATGCAGCTTCAAAAAGAATGCAGTGGATTGTTAAGTGTTTGGGGAAAAAAAAGGAATTTATAATCACACTATTGCAGGATATTAGAAACACTCATTGTTTAGAGGTGAGCCATATCTTTCAACATGTTTGAATGTAATACATTTCTGATAGATTAACAAAATCAGTTGGGATTCAGATTCACTTTATTGCAATCCATCTAGTTAATTAACTAGAAGCAGTATATCTGTCTACTGCAATCACACATATCGGTTCATCAATAAAAATATAGGTAGTGAATATTCCAAATATTTGTTAAGATTTATACCATTGAATAGAAGTTCAGATTAATATCAGCTTAAAAAAGAATATATTTGCAGAATAATTGAAAGGGTAAGATAAAATGCAATTAGATATCCAATGTAAAATTTTCAGCATGAAGAGTTACTTCAGATATAACCTATATGTCTGACTCAACCATATAATGTTTGAAATCATGTTTTAACAATTCATAAGAAGTGATCCTAAATCATAATGGTTTCTACTTTACCCTGAAAAGATGACCCCCAATAGATGGGATAAGGTGTGACCCTGATGGCTATTGTCCTTGGGATCCAACTTACCATGCTAAAATCAGACAAAGTGTTTTGCTTAAATGTTATGGTGGTTCTAATTCATATGTTAAAGTGAACCAAAATCCCAAAACTATCCACAAATAATTTCCACAAACCTCAATAAGCCATGCATAACCAAACATCACATTCACAAGTTCATAAACCAATAGAGTAAATATATCATGAGCTGCATCTGCCACACTGCTAATAATTTAGCCACGGTGAGCCTTAGGCACATAAATGTCAAAGGAAAATTGTGGCTTGAGTAAGATGTGATGATGATTTATTAACAAAAACAAATAACTCGGTTAAATATAAAAATTCTATGATATTCGAATTCCATTAAATAATTAGGGTCATATTCATAAATTTGCAATCTGGGCTAAGAATATACCATCATATCCACAAGAATCATGGCCAACACAATCAAAATGATAGCTGAGCTCCAAAAGCTGCATATGATATCAATAATTAAAACCAAAATGTCAAGGGGGATGTGGAAATTAACAACTATTATATCTTTCATTATCTGTGATGCAGTTCAGCAAATGAAAACCACAATCCCGATGTTCCATCTACAAAGAGAACGGACCTGCACGTGATAACCAGGCAAACGACGAACACAGCACCTGCAAAATAATTAAATGCAATGTGCATCAATGTTTAGTTAACACTCCATGATGGTGATATCATACAATAGAAACAATTAAAAAAAAATTATTCAACAAAATATGAAGAACTGAGAGAAGTATAAATGCATACAATTAATATGTTTCATAAAATATAAATGATATGTTTCTAACATTTAGCTTAAGGAACTTGCCAAAGTTGTAATGTGAAGTTCTCACTCAATCACATACCTCTATGCCATATATAGCAAGATGAATTATATTCCAGTACAAAAACTTACTTAAAAATGGAAAAAGATATGCATTCTTCACAAATAATTAAAAATTCTTAAATTCTCCTCTCCAGTACAAAAACTTACTTAAAAATGGAAAAAGATATGCATTCTTCACAAATAATTAAAACTCTTAAATTCTCCTCTTACTTTAAACACAGAATATATTTAAGAATATAGAAAATAGGAAAGACAAAAACACCAAAGTCTGACCAACATATAAACCTTAAAAAATATAGGAATGTGTATTACTGATTCCCTTTCTGCTAATGATCATTTATGATGTATAAAAAAGAAAAATATTATCAACAGGCTTTATGCAAATGCGAATGAAGGATACTAACCCATAGCAATTGAAATATTGATCAGTGCTGTCCGCCATATATCTAGGTACTGTTCGAAGAATATGTAAAATACTGAATATGGAAAGATATCAATCTGCATCCAAAGCATGACACAAATTTAGCAATTGGGAAAATAGCGATTTACTAAATTAAGGAAATGCAACTGATTCATTATAAACTAGATAATGAACTTATCAGGAAATGACCAATCAAATGTATGGACTGCCTAAAAGACAGACATGCATTGCATATATGACAATATTTGATACATCACATCCAATTTATTGTTCTCCATAAAATGTACAAGTAACAACCTAATATAAGGCCTATTATGCAACCAACAAATTACAACCTAATATGCAACCCAAACACCTACCCAACTAGATAAAACACCAAAACTAGTAAACTATCTAGGCTTTTTTTTATCAAATGGAACATGTAATATCGAGAGTAAGAAGGAACTCATATGTCAACATTATGTTCCCTGAACTCGTGCATGTTATCTTGCACAATAGGGTAAAGAGATAGAAAGTACAAATGTACCCAAGGAAGAATGACATCAGCATGGAAGGGTACAAAAAGAGAAATCTATTTTCTTTGGTATGCTTTGGCTACCTTTAAAGAATCCGAAATCATAGAGCTAAACTCTCGCGCTGCTCTCATTGAATGCACATAGTCACTCTGCATTTTAACATGGATAAACCAAATAATAAAAAAATTACTTACAAAGTAATTTACAAAGAGAGGAAAAAAACATATTGACTGGATGACATTTTACTTGTTTGTTAACTGGGGTGTGATATGTACGGAATGATGAAGCTTGAATTATGCCACTTTCATACCCTGAAAAATGAATAATGACCAAATCAGAAACAACTCATGCATATATCTAGAATACATCATTCTGCGCAGCCAATCAACTAATGCCAGTGATACACTTTTTCCAAATGAATATCAACCATTTTACAGATAAAGCATAAAGTAAGCATAACAGACCATTCAGATTCACACTTGTCGTGTAAGCCCCATGGCCACCTTTAGCACAATCAGAAGATGGCAATGCAATGAGGAACCAAGGAAGTTTTTCCCTAAATTGTGATGTAGAAGGGCGTCCTTTGTGCAGATCAGAACCACGGAAACACTAGGACCGAACAAACAGATCAGTCACTCAACACTTGATCCTCAAAACTTCAAACTGTCTAAAAGATTCGACAATTATAAGAATCCAGATAATTACCAGCAACATTAATCACTTGTATCGGAAAATCAGCAAGTCACATAGACATATAATCAGTTCTCAGTTATTCAGAATAAATAATTACCGTAGTGCAGTCTTTGCATATTAAACTCATGCCACAAGAACCTTCAACAGCTGAACAGCAAGGAGGCTGGCAATGAAAACATATGTTTTTAGAAATTCTAATGAGAAAAAAGCATATGGAAGAAACACACAAATTGAATAAACAAATGAGGACATGTAAACAAGGAGGAAAAAGGACACACAAGGTTCTATCTGAGATCAAGTACAGTGATAGATAAGAGGAGGAAAATCATTCACTTCAAGGTATCTAATGTTTCAAACCAGTGAAGAATGACAAACCCTAAATGGGGAAACATATAACAGCACTTTCGACTATGAGATGATGCTTTTGCATGTAATGTCACACCTAGAGGTCACATGTTTGTTTTATCTACCAGGATATGTACACATTTGACTCGCCAATGAGATAAAGTTCCCCATCCAGCCCACAAGCAAGCTGGTTGGTATTATCCAAAAAATATAAACATTTACACTTCGGATGGAAACTCCATTTTGAAAGAGAATTTCCAAGCTTCTTGGGTGGAGGACATAAGAAAAATGACAATGCCAACAAATGACACAGAGCACTTATATCTCTTATAAAAATGCGGTATTTGGTGGTCAATAAATAGACCATTAGCTGTCAAGAAGATGCATATAAATCGACAACTAATAAGTGAAGAATCAACTGAGTGTGTACTGTATGATTAAAGGAAAACCTGCAGACACAATAGAAGACTAGCAGCATCAAGACAAAACATTAATTCCTTATCCAAGGTAAACCCCAAAAAGATTAAATTTATACATCAGCTTTCATTTTAAAGATAGCTGCATCCCGATGGTTTTTGAGGTCTGCTTTAGGGATCACATTATACTACAGTTCCATGTTCCCATTGTTTTGAATACTAGAGTTCATTCAATTCACCTTTGCAAATATTTCACCAAAACAGATGACACAGTTTTTCAAAAAATCAATTTTCTCCAAATGTAACAGGGGTTTTAAGTACATCTTGGGGGTCAGAGTAATTTTCTTCACTATATATGTATTTCAGTATGGTAGTTGTCATGGTAGTTTTGCATTTGTTAGTTGTTTGGATTTTAATTAGAAAAAGAGTGGTTGGTTAGAGAGAGAAGAAAGCTGAAGAGATGTCTGCACGTGTAAAGGAGTGGACATCAATGGCTCGCTGGGACTCACACGTACAGCAGACATCAAGTTAAAATATTACAGATGGGGTCGCATACTTGCTGTTGACTTTAAAACTACTAGAGGGATTTACCACTGCAAGAACTTCTCACTGTAGCTTTGTCAGGTACCCTCCATCAAAAAAAAAATCTCAAAGAAGATGGAAGGAATAAAATATAGATTGTACAAACAGCATGATGTATGATGCTTGACCTGGTCATCTGGAGGACAATAGCTCCCATTTGTAAATTTGCGACAGCAACCAAATGCTTCAGGTGATAACCATACAAGAAAATCATCAAGCCAAGAAGCAGCTGGCTTGGCAATATAGCTAGTTTTTGGTGTAAGTGAAGCTCTTGCTATCTGTATTAGGAAATATAAAAATCACACAGTTATGTAAACCAAATTCAGAACAGTGAAATTTAAAAAAAAAAATGAATCTCATACCATGCTCTGATGGTTTGCAGGGTATTTTCGTGAACAAGTTGTCATTTACCTCATTTAAAAGAGAGTCAGAATCACATTGGTTAATGGAGCATAACTGGTTGGTATGTTTTGATTCCACACTAAAATGAAAAGCAAAAAGACATCAGACAACTTCATCTGGACCTTCATTCTGATTTCAGTTCAGCATAAGAGCATAAATAAAGATGGAAATTTTTCCCAACAGGAATTCCAGGGTTTGTAGCATAACTACAATAAATAAAGAGATCAAGATGTGAAGTAAGCCCAAGTGCATAAGCATAAATACTTCTCATTTCCATAATATATACAATAATATAAAGAAAACACCAGGTTTTCTATTATACATATCAGTTGTTTAGGGGAGTGTATATATATGCTATTCTCGTCCTATATGGTTATTGTTTGCTAATGGTTTCTGTCCAAAATATGAAACAGAATGCTTCATTTTATCTGGCAACATCTGGACAATTTTGATGTCTCTCTTTTTTGTGACAGAAGGTGGGATGTCTGCCAAATTTGAGTATGTCAAAACAGCCTAAGAAAGGAGATTGAGAGAAAATGTAAAAGAAATTGCATCCATTTTAAACATTCTTGCATGGTCCAATGATTGGAAGTTCATGATTAATCTACCAGGGCATCTTCTATGAGATAGACGAGATTGTAAGAATATCTGTATCCTAGGAACCAACTGATCGAGCATCATTGGGTCAAAATAAAACAATACCTGTAATTGTAGTTCTTGACAACAAAATACAATGGTGGTCCTACTCTGAGATACTCTGCAAGATCATCAAAATAACCCTGCAAAAAAGCGAATTAAATAACTCTGTAAAATGTAAAAGCAAAAAACAACCAAATAAATTGAAACAAGGAGTGAACAAAACATGGAAAAGGGTTCGATAACCTGAAGGTATGAATCACGAGGAAGAACAATCTTTTGCTCCAAACCTGGTTGGATTCTTGTACATAAAACCTATGAGGTATGAAAGAAGACACAGAATTATTGCTAAACAAGGAGAGTTCATATGCAGCCCAACAAGCACAGATGCCAGTGGGCGCCCAAACCCAAAAATATTCAGACAGGCTGGGGCTTATAATATGCTCGCAATTGAAACCTACACTCAGTTTAGGGACTGAGATGGGCCCCAATTGATATTCAGGCCTGAGTTTGGATCTTCCTGTATCCAGGCCCCAGGACAGCCCATATTTGTTATATTAAACTGAAAGTCCCAATGAGTGTTATTTTCACACTACCACACTTCTTAAATTGCAAAGTTCCAGCTTCCACTTCTACTTCAAAACAGTTTCAAAAATTGAACAGAAATAGCAAAATAATAAATAGTTAAATTAAAATTCTAGTACAAGTTAACAGCAAGGGAAAAAAACTGAACAAAAACACAAAAAAAATATATGATTTTTAAAAACTCAGAACACTTTTCTTCCATATCCAAAATGCATGACAACACAAAATCACAACCCCATATCCATATAAAGAACTGTTTCACTTGAAAGTTGAAAGCATACATAGATTATGCACAAAAAATAAAATCCAAAAAAAGCCCAGGAATATTTTTGAACATTTTAGTAATGCCAATTAGCCAAAGTGACTTACAATGCTTGCAAAAGCAAAAGCTATGAAGACAGAAACAACAGCGATTTTCACCAGCCAGTGTCCAAGAACAGGTGCATGAATTTCCTACAAGATAATATGGAGAAGCATTGTGTCTCAGACAAACAGAGTCAAGAAAGAAGATGGTGAATAATTAACATGTTGGAGATAACCAAAAGAAGCTTCAAAAGCCCAGGAAGTGTAAAGAAAGAAAGCTAATTCAAACTTTTTTCTTGATATACAATAGTCAGTCTCTCCACTTAAATATTTAAGAATTAACATATCAATGTACAGTTTTATATGAAAAACAGAAGATCTTCCTTTCTATCTTTTTCTTGATTGATTACATGGCTGTGTACAGGGGTTATAAATATAGACAGAAAATGGTAACAGATTACAGCACATTCCTATCTTTTAGGAATCAGTTTTAACAGCTGGAGATGTTGAGTTGTTATGATTCCTTTCATCAAGGGATTTGTTACGATTTGAAGAAGATCCAGTCAATATTATACATGTGTTTATCCATATTAAAAACCCATATTGGCCTTCAATCTAATGAAAATGTCAGTCAAAGTTTTAAAATTCTACTTGTAGGATATCATAGAGGCATTATGCAATCCAAAATATTAAACAAGACGTAGTTCAGTCTATAACTTCGGTTGATGCATGATTAAACATTTGAATATGATAAGTGCAACTTATGTTGGCTCAAACCAGACCCAACTGATCATTGTGAATCAAACCCAGGCTAGCTTGGGTTAGGATTGAAAATTCTCAAACCAATCCCATACACTTGAGTTGGAACTACCCCTACTCCAGATCACCTTGATTTCATATGTAGAATAATATTGTAACCATTCGGGGTGTTATGAACTATGAAGTATTTAATTTTTTCATCAAATTCACTCTCATGAAATTTAATGAAACTATCAAAAAAAAAATTCTCAAATGAATGCAATGTTTCAGATTGCAGAAGAAAATAGTCGAAAAAATCAGAGGTCACTATGGGCCTTCAAACTGCGAGGTGAAAATCCCCTAATTTAATGAAATCAGAAATCTGGTCTGCCACACGGATTCAGACCACTATATCTCTTTGATGTTTGAACCACCCATTATCAGGAGACATTTTGGCATCACTTGACAAGATGACTTCAAAAAAAATTACATAACAGCATATAAAAAATGTGATCCCACAGCATGACAATAGATGTATTCATACATTACGGGAACTTTTTCTCCTTTCTATCCCCTTATATTTTTTCCATAAATATGATCAGATGGTCTCAGCATTCCCTTCCTCTCCTTTAGCCAGCTGGCCCCAACACTTTCTCCTTTAGCATTGATATTAGATGTAAGGATACATTTGGCGATCTTTGCCTCTTCTTCCATTATGTTTTATTAAATCCTAACGGCCAGTTTCATTCCCTTCCCTTCCTACGGCCTGTCAGCGCCAGTGAATCTCCCACCCTCATCTATCCAGCCAACCCATCTCTCCATTTTCATATTGCAGTCATATGCTATCATGTTTTCTTAATAAAATTGCTCCTAAAGTTATTTCAAAAACAAAGTCATATGTTATCATTTAAACTTTAGAAGAAAAAAAAAAACAAGAGTAGAGTTTGAATATAGGGAAAGGACACAACTAGAGAGGAAAGTTGGTGCAGATAAATATAAATATGCATCAATCAGGAAAAATAACAATCACTGAACACACCTTCATATACCAGGCAAGCAATCCAGGCTCTCTCTGACCATTGCCTACATTGTGCAGGTTTCCAATCTTGTTAGAAGACCAT
Source organism: Acorus gramineus (assembly GCA_030737835.1). Taxonomy (NCBI): domain Eukaryota; kingdom Viridiplantae; phylum Streptophyta; class Magnoliopsida; order Acorales; family Acoraceae; genus Acorus; species Acorus gramineus. The sequence continues at coordinate 13,158,751 of CM060856.1, read as the reverse complement.
ACAAATTTAAACTAGAAGATAGAAAGGATAATGTGATGGAATTATCAGTTTACCCTTATCAACTTTATTTGTGGAGCGAGGAATTCTTATACAAGGAAAGCAATCAATTCTATTACCCTCCACCCTTAAAGAGTCAAAAATTATCAAAGCAACAAAAGCAGTAACTTGCAGAAGGAAGTCCAAGAGAATAGCAAGGGCTGAAAAGGAATGTACATACAAAACTCCGTTATAAGAAATAACCACACTATAAACAATCGACATTATATTCAAAGAAACAGAAAAGTTCAAGGAAGATCAATTATTTTCACCACCTGCAAACATAGAGAAAACACGACAAGCAGGCATTGGAATAAAACTTCCAACCGCAAATGCTAAAACTTCAGATAGACTAGCCAGTGTGATGGAGGGTCCAACTTCTACAAGTGCATTACTTATTCTTCCTTCTATAGGCAATTCCAATGGTTGTCGCTTGACAGCATGCACAAGGATACACATATTATCAACACCAACCTGACAATAGGAAATGAAAATTTAATAAACTGAAAATAACATAGGAAATCCACAAACAAATGGGCAATGTGGCTTTATCGAGGTGCACAAATATAGTCCACATAATCGAATTTATGTACTTCAATAGAAAGAAATGGTACAATATACAGGATCACTTGGAAGACATAATACAGTCCACGTCACCTGAAAGAGATGACATAAAAGTACAAACGAATTTTGGTCTGAGATTCAGGATGCTAGGGGAGCAGGTGGCCAATTAGGGATGGAAAATAAGTGCAAGGAGATTTGCAAAGTAAAATCACATTTGAAAATTCAAGTCTTATTTGGTTAGTTTTTCCAAATGATGTCTTAAGCAGAGCAAATAGAGATATATTGAGCCCTGATGGAAACACTAGTTGTGTCCTGTGTTTGGAGGTTGAGACAATGGGTAATTTTTGGGTAAAATGCTGCTTCAGCCATAATATTTGGATCTGATTGAACAAATTCTAGGGTAAATCAGCAAACTGTGACTTGGTGGCTAATAAGTGGAAATTGTTCACTGTGACTTGGTAGCTAACAAGTGGAAATTGTTTTTTTACAGATTTTGCTCCAAGGCAAAGTTCCCAATAGCACCAACTATATACCCATGCATCAATAATAAAAATGAAAAATTGATCAGAACCTTGAAGACTGCAAAGGTGAAACATTCGGGTCTTCTATTCCAGATGAGCACAGAGATTTTAACAAACCCAAATTTCTCTCCTCTATTAAAGTACTATGCCATTGAACAAATCCATGCAACCAGCAACAGCGATCCACATTCTCAGGTGCATAAAGTTGCACCATTAAAAAATTTGGAAAAAAATCTAATTCAACATTCATTTTAGTTCACTAAAATGTAAATGATATTAATAAACCAAAAACATTCACCAACATCACTTAGGGCGTTATCTAGCATCACAAATCAAATAGAGCATTCTAACAATACTCTATGAATGAAAAAAGTGAGAAGGGATCCACATTTCCACTTACAGCTAAAACAAGGAAAGGAATGACTTCCATTATAATGAGAGTCGACTTCACTCCAATGGCACTAAAAAATCCAACTGATCCAAGAACAGAGAGCATAACAACAACAATTCCAGATAAGCCAAGAAGTACCTGTATTAAATTAATGTATAAGTTACATGAATGATTACCCAAAAGGAATAGACAGATATTATAATTAATAAGAGAAAAAACCGGTTCCATATCTAAGTCCGCAAATCAATCTATTTAACATATGTTATTTTTTCTTATTAAACAAATTCAATCCATCTTTAACGAATACCCAGTTGGTTTTGTCAAGATCTCAGGGTAAGAAATATTAAGCATCCTCTAGGCATATTTCAACAACAAAATAAAATTGACTAATCATGGAAAATTCACATTAAACCAATGAGTAAGGAGACAAACTCAAGACGAAAATATAAGAAAACAACATTGTCGTGAATCAATGATACAAAAACATCAGAGTTCTCATTGGAATGGTCGTCCGAATCATTATTCGTATGTTCAATTTTGTGTTCAAGGCGCAGAAACAAATTACACTGTTTATTTCAATCATTATCCCAGCATATATGGGAAACATTGTTAACTAAAATTTCCATAGGTGAACAAAATTTTCAGTTTACAGGCTTACCTTAGATGAAATGTAGAAAGTAGACAAGTGAGGAGCATTGCCCAGGGTCACAGATATGTAAGCAAACATCACAAGATAGCTTATCTGGTGAGACATTAAAGATGACAAGCAACAGTAAGAAATTCACTTGTTTTGTCACTCCCACAAAGACGACAATGGTCAACCAAAAAAAAAGTTCAAATCTGGACAAAAAAATGCCTGAAGTATATCAACCATGACAGAAGTATATTTCAGCAGACAAAAACTAAAACATCATTCTATTGAATAAATTCTCACCAATATGGTAACAACATCAGCAGTACTCTCTCTCTTAAGTTCTTCCTCAACCGAGCTTTCCGAGGAAAAGGAAAGTGTAAGATTTTGTGATAGTACCATTGGCATAAGCTCTTCCTGTCAATAATTTTAGATCAATTTTCAGCTTAAGTAATATCACTAAAGATTACAACAAAAAGCAAAACAGAGAAGCAATAGAAATAAATGCATCTGCAGTAAATAAATTCTCATGTGTGAAGGGCAAAAAATGTATCCTCATGCTGGGACAACCAAGTTTAACATCCTTACCCCCACGAAGTCAGAAGTAATCTCATATTGTAACTAAACATTTAAAAAAATGGAATGGTACATGGATGGACTTACTAGAAATTAATAATGCCAGAGTTACATTTCAAAATAAAAAGTTTTTTTTGGAAGAAAATGATAAGCATTCGGCTTTCAAAATAAAAGTTGAAAAAAAAGGTACAACAATCATTAACTACCATAAAATCAGTTGAAGATGGCAAGTCAGCTATGATAAAGAAATAAAATTGTATAGCAAAGTCCTAACTCCTAAACATGACATTGGAAGCCTGTTACACATATGTCCTTTAGTTCTTTGTTGTAATTCTCATGATTGTTTACTCTTACGAGGTTCATGATGTATAACTATTGTACTGATATTGTAATCCATTTGTTGATTGAATAAATTTCATTTACCCAAAAACAATAATAGCACAAACAAGTTTGGAAAAGCGGATATATTTGACACTCATCTGATTCATAAGATGTTCTTTTTCAAATTTCATTTTGCATTTAAAATAAAAAAAATCTATGTAAAAAACAAAAAAAATACACTTAAAACTAATGATGTCATTGCACACTTAAAAAATGTTCTTTTCAAGCTGTACAGGTTGCATTTTTAGGGTTCTTGTATAGGCCATTGGATTTTGGACTCCAACATTCAAGAGCTTGTGAAGAATATGTCTGGGTTCGGCCTGACTGAGCTGTAACAATCTCAGATAAAGGCCCGGGCCGGTTTTGTTTCTATTTTCCTTTTCCTTTTTTCTGGATTTGGTTTTATTCTTGACATTGCACGAAGCTTATTTAATATATCGTGGTATAATGTCTATCTTTTCTCACAACAAAAATTCTAGGAGCATGTTCAGGAGTGTTTGAAGCACAAATTTGTATAAAAGCCAATCAATTTTTACAGCCAGACCAAAATAAGATTGTGTTGTTGGAATCCTTCATATTATTGGTTATTATTTGATACAATATAGCATTAAGAATGTGATAGAAAATGGAAAATTAGGAAAAATAAAATGTTTTAAGAATCAAGAGAAAACAAAAAAAAATTATTCAAATTACGCCACGTTGATAGCATATTACATGCGCGGTCACATCACACAGAAGAAAGGACACAATTAATATTATTTTTTTCATCACATTTGTCAAAAAATTTCTAGAGGTGCACAATGTATACCCATCAATTCTTTAGGGGCGCATAAACATAACATCTCAAACTCTAAATATCACAATTACTTAAACTGAATTTCAAAGTCTTGATACTTTCTTAAATATCTAACCATCTGTATGGTACTATGGTATATGAATTTTTCACAATTTAACTGAAGATGGGCTATTTGCATGTATTTGCTTGCCAAAAACTAACACAAAAGGGCGATATGGATGATATCTGCTGATAGCCTAGTACCAACTGGCATAAGCATCGTATCAGTTCTCAAAAATTCAATACTTGTCGACTACAGTTAATGGTATTGGCTGATACTTCAAGCTCTGTGTGTGTGTTGGGGCGGGGGGGTGGAGGAGATTTGCTAACCAAACACTAAGTGTTACTGTGCACATCGAAAAGCAGATTGAGTGTTTCAGTGTGTGTGTGTGTGTTTATATTATATTATATATATATAGCATGCGCGCGCCGGAAGCGTGTGCCATCAATAAAATAAAAGTTCAGAGTTCAAAATAAAATAAAGAGTTCCAAAGATGGTAAGAGCATATTGATCACTTACACTAGAAATCGATACATAGCCTTAGCTGACTTATTTAGCATTACTTCCTCTCCCATTCAAATTGAACGTGGTAAAAGTAAAAGAATAAAAACCAAATTTTTACAAATTTTGTTAAAAATGTCAAAAAAATTGCAATCAATCAAAAGTTCTACATAACATCATCTTACCTTCATTAGATGAATGAATGCCTTCTCCCAAGCCACTGCCTTCCCATTTTCATTGCCTGTTTTGTCAACCTCATTGTTTACTGGATATGTAATAACAAATGCTGAAGCCTGTCAAAAAAGAAGCTCCATTTTGTGCGTCAATGGGTTTTGTTAGAAAATGGATATGAATACTCCTGTATTAGTATGCTGAAATCATTGATGCTGAACCAAAATTTAACCATACAAAAAAATTAGGGGGGAAAACACTGCTGTCTGAATTGTACCTCAGAGTAGTTACTCCCAGAAAAACCACCCAAAGCTGTGCTCGGATCTATTGGTGCCTTAAATGCACTCAGGCATGTCTCCGCTGAGGAGTAATGCTGAACCATATGCAAGATAATTAACAGACAATGGTATTCATCAATCAAAATAGCGTATTCCCAAAAGAAAATTGTGCATACTAAAAAGCAAATTAGAGACTGCTCTTCTGAATTAAATTCACTTAGAGTGATCAGGGGAGATTAAAAGGAGGGAGGGTTTTTTTTTTCCATGTAGGTCAAATAGAAGCTCTTATTAGATGGAAGATTCCAACTGATGCACTGCACTTCCCATCACCCAAAATCAAGAAAATATTACTAGAGTTTTACTACAGAAAATGCTTCGTTTTAAAAAAAAAATTAATGTATCAAAATTGTTGAATATGGAAGAGTTAAAAGTACACAACAGATTCTTTTAAAAATATTCATGCACAAGATGCCTACTTCACCGAATACCAGGCAACTCGATTTTCCGTAACATCATGGACATTTAGATAGTGAAAAAAAAAATATTTGGGCTTAAACTTTTTCATTTCAAGAGAAAAAACTTCAATCCACTAATTCACTGTTTCAAAAGAAGGCCAGGTGCTCATCTAGGCATTTGACCTGGCCTTTGCTGGAAGCATAGGTGAGCACCTATGCAGCAGATATGGGCCTGTGTGACACCAAAATCACTCTGGGCCAGCATTAGGAGGATGCCTTGTAGCCCAGGTGTGCTCAGGACCTGAGGACTGATGCATTTAAGATTAAATAACCAAGTTACTTTAATGCTCCAAATCCTCCTCTATTCCTCCTAGCATCAACCACTCGATATCCGTTGCTCAACATCCGCCCGCCATTCATAGTCACCATCGAGTATTCTATCTTGACATTGACCAGTCGTTTTTCAACTTTTTGCCAAGAATCAGGTTTGATGTGCTGGCCTCTTTCTTTTTCAGTTCTTCCCCTACTCCAACTGGCTGACTCCATCATTCCTCCCCTCTCCTCCATCAGGCTGAATTTTTCACTTTATCTTCCTTCCTTTTTACCTTTTATTTTTTCCCCCAAATTATGCATCAGGTTTGTTACATTTGGCTCATTGTCATCGGATCAATAGGAGATTAAACTTGTATTGAATCTAAACTTGTAAATTAAAGTACTGCTTTATATTTTAGATTTTTGTGTTGGTTCACTAAACAGTCATGACAACCTAAAGCCACGTATCAATTGATTGTTAATATAACTGCACAAATGATGTTTATTTTTCATATGGATCAATCAGTGAAACTGTTTGACAGGGGGTTTTCAGCTCCCTGATTCTGAATGCCTGCACAGGCCATAGCGCCCCCCCACCCCACCGGCGATGGGAATGTGTTGGGGACTTCCCAGCCCCTTTTGAACATTGCACAAACTAATACCAACATGGGGAAAAAGAAAAGAAAAGGCACTGCTGAGCAAAGTATGTATATGTGCAGCAAAGCTTCTTGAGACAGGTAACTGATGATCTAGAAGCAACAAAAATAATAAAGGAATTTTGACAGCATTCAATAAAGTAAATAAATTGCAAACTTTAAGATGAGAAATTGCACCTGAAAGCAATATGCAGTATGGTCCACACCCCCATAATCATCATATTTTTCAGGGTCCATTTTATAATACTGATCACAAGAAAAAGTTCAGCTAAATGGAATATCACCTATCTAGAGAATAACATAAACATGCATGAAAGAGAATATATGAGAACTTTGAATTATGCATACAATAATATAAATTTGATAAAACCTAAAACCAATAGAGACTGTGTTCAATTCTGGCATCGTACAGACTTTTTTTCCCCACATCTAGGAGAGTAAGAGATTTGTTTCTTATTCTTCTTCCATAGTTGCACACTGTTACAAGTATCTATGCAACTGTGTGTAAACAGGCATTACACATTCACACACCTCTTATAGAGTTCTGTGTAAATGTGAAACCATAGTTAAAAAGATCACCTATTTCGCATACATGACTACACATTTCAATCACATGAAGCTGCATGTGCGAAATGTGAGACTGCTTTTTTTCATTATGCAGTGTCACAATAACTTCATCTCATTGCGTTAATTTAGAGATTTAGAATTCTGGTCAAGATTTGGCCTGGTCAATAGTAAAGACAGCTGCAACCTATAGCAGTGGGTCCTTTGGTACCTATGTCATTGAAGACACCTGTCAAGCTATGGTGGTGGGTCGCTCCTCCATAACCACACATGCGACCACATATTGTCTGAGGCATTACATGCATGCTGTTACATGATTTAAGGTTCCACATCAGCATAAACCACCACATAATCTTTTTCTTAAGAGAGAGAAAAGGATTGGCCATTCATTAGTTGAAAAACTAGTACATAGCACAAAGCAAACATGAAAAATAACAAGAAAAGAGGGATCCTAGAAGTAGACACTATGCCCCCGGGAAAAGGCAATACACTACAGAATTACTCCTCAAACACGAGTCTCCCTCTCTCAAAGCGAACGCAAGAGGCGCCCTCACAAAAACAATTTCAATCTGAGATGAACCTTTAATCTGAGATGAATCTCTCCATAGCCAAATATATCTTAAACAATTAAAGTGTAAATTTGGTTGAAAAGAGTTGAATAAATGACCAATGTTTAAAATATTGATTTTTTTATATATATAGAAATACCCCCAAAATGATATATCCATTTGGTTCTTTTTTATTTTGCCGAAAATGGGATAAAAATGAAAAAATAACAGATAATACAAGAAAAAAAAAAAACAGAAAATGAAGAATAATAATGTCTTTGGGAATTGAGGGGGGGTTTTGGGAGAATTTGTTTGTTAAATGTTAGTAGAGAATGTGTAAAAGAAATTTAGTAGAGAAGAAGACTGTTGTTGTTGTGATGAAAATGAAGGTTTGGAGAGGTATTTATAGGATAGGGAAAGTGAGGGGTTAAAATTCAAAAAAATAAAGAGGAGAGGGCGTGGGTTTTTTTTTTTAACTTAACATTTTTTATTTGTTAGGTTTATGGATATATAAAAAATGTTCGATATATCGACGATATATCGAATATTTATCGATTATATCAGCATGATGTCATCGTAGATTCACGATAATCTCGCGAACTGATCAATTTTGGTGATTTACTCACCAAAATTGATATGCCGATCAATATTTTAAACATAGGCAGGGACACTATAAAAAAAAATGCAAGGGATGCACCATTAAATTTGAATCCAGCTTGGGGCCTTCATTTAATATTTTTGAGTCTTCTTGAATCACGATCATGTTATAATGCATGGAGCCTCAAATAAACAGGATAAGGCTTCTTAATTATAGTGGAAAGTGGAATAAAGATATAACATAAGCCATAGATACGATGTAGTTTGTACATCATTGGAAGTAGGAAAAGAAATGCAAACACTTTAATCCGATGCAACAAAAGGGATAGAAAAAGCAGGCAACATTTCTAAGCTCACTAGATTCGTTATAAAAGAAGAAAACATGGTAATATGTGACAACTTTGTTGGCCTACCCCCTAAGCTCTCAAAGTTCTCTGCCATTTGAACTTTCTTGGAGCATGAAGTTCCTATTACATATATTCCTTCAAACTATCAAATAAATTTCTTGACATGCTCCCTTTTACAAAAGCATTCAATTTCTTTCTTTTTAGTCACATCATGTAACTTGGCCAGATTTTGCTTAACCGATAAGAACTACCCACCTCAGTTTCTTTCTTTTTAGTCACATCATGTAACTTGGCCAGATTTTGCTTAACCGATAAGAACTACCCACCTCCAAACTACATGTCTAGGAGCCCACGCATAGTGACAAATTGGGTTGGGGTGTGTGTTTGCTCCCCGTAAGCCTAAGTTTGAATCCCTCCACGAGTACAAAGTTTGTGGGATATTCTATGCACTCAGATTTTTCCCAACTCTTGTTGGGGTTCCTCGTCATAAAAAAACTAGAAATTTAGGGTTCAAATCTCACCCCCGCAGTGTGCAATAGGGGACACCTATTGCATTTAAAAACATTAAATGGCTGCTAAAATAAAATTATAACATTTTGTTCTCCAACTTTCGCTTCCATGGTAGGAATTAGGAAAGAATCAAATAAATCAATAATTTGAAGATGTAACACATTCATATAATTAACACACTTCTCATTCCCTCCAAACAACCCCCCCCCCCCCCCCCCCACCCCAAAAAAAAAAGCCCCCAGAAATGAGGAGCAACTAGTAATTTGAAGATGGTGACATTTGCTCCAAGGCAAACAAGTGGGGCCTAGCGCTTAGACACTAAGTTGGGGCATAGGCGGGTGCAAAAAAGGGAACTAGGAAGAGATGGGATCAGCTGGCCACAGGGGATTGATTGATGGGTTCAGTCAGCAGGATGGGGGGGAGGGGGGGCGCAATGAAAGGGAAAAGGTATATTGTATTGATCAAATGGAGGTGAAAAAAGAAAACAAGGAGTGAAAAAGAGAAAAAATAAAGAAATTATCAGCCGACTTGCATCAAATGATAATGGCACTCAGGAGGAAGGGAAGGGGATGTTTAGGCTTTAGATTTCCTCTAGAAACCAACTTTCGCTTCCATGGTAGGAATTAGGAAAGAATCAAATAAATCAATAATTTGAAGATGTAACACGTTCATATAATTAACACACCTCTCATTCCCTCCAAACACCCCCCCCCCCCACCCCCAAAAAAAAAGCCCCCAGAAATGAGGAGCAACTAGTAATTTGAAGATGGTGACATTTGCTCCAAGGCAAACAAGTGGGGCCTAGCGCTTAGACACTAAGTTGGGGCATAGGCGGGTGCAAAAAAGGGAACTAGGAAGAGATGGGATCAGCTGGCCACAGGGGATTGATTGATGGGTTCAGTCAGCAGGATGGGGGGGAGAGGGGGCGCAATGAAAGGGAAAAGGTATATTGTATTGATCAAATGGAGGTGAAAAAAGAAAACAAGGAGTGAAAAAGAGAAAAAATAAAGAAATTATCAGCCGACTTGCATCAAATGATAATGGCACTCAGGAGGAAGGGAAGGGGATGTTTAGGCTTTAGATTTCCTCTAGAAACCAAAGCTAACAAGTTATAATCCGCACACGCCTGGGGACCAAGAACTAGACCTAAATCCTAGGAAGCCAGCTAGGGTCTAAGCGACGGGATGGCCAAGTAATACATTTAGGTGGATGCCTGGGACTAAATTTTTTATTCAGTTATAGTGACATAATCATAACATAGTGCTTCAACTAGTTGTGCAAAAAATAGATAAAAAGTAGCAATAACTAACAAGATGCAAAGATACGTATACCTAACAGGAGAGCCACAAGGTTACCTGCAAAACACTCTGTGTGGCACAATCAACACCAAGTGGTTTCATGCAAATGTCAGTCAAAGATACCATGGATCCAGAATAATTTGTCCGAAGTTCATCAACCTGCCAATTTTGATGAAAGATCATAGAAACATACCATGGTATGCAGTATTATAAAAATGGGTAAAAAGAAGTACATGCATTATTGATTCTCATAGCCAGAAAACTTGTAATGGCAACCAAGTAATATTTATGTACCTTCTTCTGGATTTTGAAGAGGAGTTGTATGTTGTCTTCTGTGACAATACTTGGTGGCTTTTGGTGCTTTGAAGTTGGAGTTGTTGCTAATATAAGCTGCCAAGAAATATTGATAAGTTAGATTTGTTGCACCCAATAGACTAAGGATTACCATGCATAAAGATTATTTTTATTAGATGGATTTCATCAGAACAATTGAAAATGAGGAAAGTTCAAGATTGCATGTAAACAAGATAAACGAAACAAAAATACTATTTTTCTAGAGATTGCCTTTATCTGATAACACATGACCTGCATCCATAATTAGGAAAATGCATTCCTAACATTTTAGAACCTTTACAGAACCAAAACTTCAGATAATTGAACTAGATATGAAAAGCATTTTTTTTTTTTGGAAGAAAGGATTGGAGCTTCATATTAAGATAATAGGCGAGAAATATGACAAGGTACACTATTTAAAAATAATAAATAGCAATGGATGTACATCTTGTACCTGTTCAATTCTATAAAATGGTGCAAGGTGGCTATCAAAAAATTGCTTCTCCTCTGCAGCTTCACTCCCTTGCCCCACCCAGAGCTGCAATGATGGATCTATCATAACTTGAAAATTGAAGGACAACAAACATCTGGACAAAAAAACCACTACCTTCATGGCATAAAGACAAGGCAGGAAAAATATCAAGCCTGAGAGGCTGAGACCATTCAAAGATCTATTATGATTACACGTCAAATACAGTCTAATAATATAAATGCCTTCTGAGCCATAAAACCTAGTCACTTTTGCATATTTTTTTTTCACCAACATCCTGAATAGCATATTTCTATCCATTCCTTGCATTTTGTGGAGATGTGGTGGTTAAATCTTTTCTCAAACAACTATATACCAAGATAGATGGTGCAGTGTCAATTTCAGTAATGGACTAAAGATGACCACTCACTCATACTCATGAAAGCATGCTCTAGGACATTTGGCAAAGATAGACAGAGAATCCCTTTCATCTTTGACTCAAGAAAAAGTTTATCATTTAAATATGTTCAAGACATACCTTCTCAGGGCGTGTCTCCACTCTGAAACGGATTAACCCTATACACAGCAAAAGAGGTATAGCCAGTGAAGAACATAACACAAGAGTTGGATTTCTAGCAATCCAAAATCCATACATCCTGCACACAGAAAAATCACCACGATAATGAGAATGTGCCCAATGCACAACAGATGAAGAATCAGCACCACGAATGGAACAGATAACAACCTGTAGAAGCTAGAAATGTAGCCCTGCACAACAGAAAGTTGTGAACCCTTCTTCAGTTCGGAATTCTCTTCAGGCATCTGAGATTTTTTGTGTCGGTAATAAAAATTATGATTTAACAAAGATTACAGAAGTAGAAACATGAAGGCATGTCAGTCGACTAAACATGTTTGTAATTGACAAAATCAACACAAACAATTGTGCTGAAAATACAGTTAAAAAATTCTTTTAAAAAATCAGTTTAAGATGTAAACAACCGAAGAAAGAAAATTAACAACAGTAGATAATTTAATAATGAAATTTATCAACACTAGATAATTTAATGCTCATCAAATACTAGAATAGGTAAATGATGCATATAGCATCTCAATTAATTCATCAAATACAAAATTCAAACAAGAAACAGAAGCAAATCATAATGCTAGTATAATTATTTGGAATCATACGAAGATGATCAAAACAACCATCAAACTGATAATTAAAATAGATTAGCACCTGCATGGAGAGACCTGGTTCCTGCTTGTTAACAGGGTGTTGTCCACTCTCATCATTGTTATTCAACAGAGGTTTCATTCTAGAAATGTTTCTTTTTTCTCCATTTCTTCGTAGCAAACTCCATCCTAAAAACATTGAAACTAACACCACATAGAGAACTGCCATAGAAATTTCTAGGCATTTCACCTGCATGCAGTCAAAGTGAAAATGACAAACCAAGAATTATAACATTAGCAAACAAGTAATCTCAACAATGAAATTACAAGTGGAAAGCATATACCCTAGATTCTAACAAATCAAAGCATAATAAAAGCACTTAATACTATGTATGTATGTATGTATGTATGTATGTATGTATGTATGACCTGGCTTCACCTTGAATGACCCTATTTTAATTGAGCAGGAGCCTTTGTCATGTGGTGTTGGAGGTGCAGGAGCTGTGCATGTGGGAGAAGAGGGACAATCACCACAAGAACAGCCCAGTGATGTGTCACCACATGAATAAACTGAAACATTCATGGGTTTCATCCCAGTTGATTCAGGTACATTTGGTCGAAACCGAATTGCATACGGTGAACCAGGTTCATTAAGGTTTGCTTGTCGGCCAATAAAAGAAAGCCACTCTGTCAAGGACAACAAGAAGCTGCAAAAATCAAAGTTCCTATCTAGAACTTCAAGGGTCTCAAGTATTTTAAACCTGCGCCACAAAGCTATACAAAACAAAAAACTACATATAAGATACATACAATTGCACACATGCCACACACTTGCTCAAAATATCAGCATCCACATCACTCGTTTTGCTTAAGTTCTAACAATGCATCTGAAATGAAAAAAATTATTTGACAAGGTGAATTGCATCACCATATTCCATTAACAAAAGATGAAATATAGCTATATGTGAAGGTGGACCAAATGCCAAAATCTACCTAAAAAAAAGAGGACATCCTGGATATAGCCGGGAAACAACCAAAGCAAAAACTTTACATCACTCTACTTCTACCAAGACTTGATGGTATCACATTTGGCCACCTTGTATCACATCGCCTCTTAGAATCTTTCAGAAATTCTTTTACTTCCCTCCTACACAACAACCCCGCAAACTGCAAATGTAGACAATTAACCACCTTGATGTCTTCCCCATCTTGTTCCCAACAACCAGAAGATTAGATCTATGCACTTGAATATTGTTCTGAAGATAAACAAAATGATAAAGATTTGACGCAACAAAATTTGTCAGGGTCTCATACACTCCAATATGTTCAAGTATGCATGTAAGAGTATCTGGAAGACAGCATACCACATAGCCTTCACCCTCAAACTCAGTGCTCATAATAATGGTGAAATATCCTTTTTTTAGGCTTATACTCAATATTTTCCTACTATATTGAACAACTCAATTAATATTATCTCTGAATTCATCAATCAATGTTTTCCAACCATGCATTGGCTAGAGGTTATCGAACCTTGTCATTTTTCAAGATATTGGAAATTGGAAGAGAATCACATTGAAAATCCAGACAAAAACTTCATCTATCAGTATATCATTTTCAAACATGAACAAAAACAATTGACAAGGAGAAGTCAGCATGACATTGCAATAATGAACATGATGAGACCGATTATGAACATGAAGAGACCGATTTAAATTAGACACATTCTCGAAGTTCTCACCTTTATAATTTTGAGCACCGGCACCAATAAATTCCATGGCCCTAGTGTTCATTGTTCCAAACTTTACCTCCTTGCACGAGTCATATAACTCTTCACCATAAGTATCGGTTACATAAAAATCAATGCCATCAACAGTCAAGCTGTTATTAACCTATAACAAGGATAAATCGCTTGAATTATTTATATCTTATCTTATCTGCTAACAAGTTACAATGGAAGTCTATACCATCAAAAATGAAAAACCCTCAATAATATTTAATGAATTCAGCACAAAACAATCAGGCTGTATATTAGTAATCCATTAGAAGAGAAGTTACATTCAAGATTTGTGAAGTTACCAAAGAATCAAGTAGTGAGTTGTGCATTGCAAAGTGCAAAAACAATTATATATAGGAAAAAGTGTAAAATACCCACATATGTTCTTGGCGAACTTAAAAGTGGATGAGATTTAAGAGCAAACTTTTTTTTTTTAGTTGACTCCAATCTTAGTGGTTAAGAGTTCCGTTGGATTTGGAGTTCATGTCAAATTTATAACAAAAGTTCCTCAAGCATTAGAGGAAACGCTTAAATACATGACTATTTAAACACGAACCGACGTCAATTATCTTTTGTCACTCTTTCCTCCCTGTCTCACCAAACTCAAGTTCTAGTTCTTCTTGTTAACTCAACCAAAACACCAAAACTATCTTCTGTAGCCATACATCAACATCTAGTTAAAAAAAATGGAAACACTAAATTTTCTAGAAATCTGAGTCCGTTTGATCCTTCTCCATAAATTGCCTAGATCCATAAAATCTCAATCACAAAATTCTTTAGAAAACCAATCACAAAATCCTATATCCTAACCAATGAAATCCTAATTTGAAAACACTAACCCGATTATCTTATTTAATTAGGTAAGTAGTTGTTCACTCTCCAAGCCACTATCATACCACCGGACATTACCCAGAGATGATTCATAGATAAAGACAACATAATCATGTCCGCAAAAGTGGTTCAAAAATCAAAACTATACCTGTGGTTATGTTTTGGCTCTCAATACAGGTTCCAAAATCATTAACAGAAATTTGTGGATCAATAGTTTGTATCTGACTAAACTAATACCACAATGGATAGGTTACTGTTTGATAAGTTTTAGCAATAAACAAAAAACACTATGCACCATTAAGAACTGGGTCAAAACTACTTTGACTCAATCACTTGTCCGGAATTCAGAATATGATGATATGATCACCTGGGCTCTATCAACTCTAGAACAGTGCTCCCACATATCTCCTTCTATATAAGAAGTTGGATTAAAGTTATTCAAGTTAACCCTGAAAGTGGCTACTGCTGTTTCCAAGTAGATCAATATTTTCCATTGAAAAGAGGTTGTAAATTATATTGCATCTTATGTAGTAATTATAATTCTTCTTATGTGGTACTTAAATATCATGTTCAGTTAGACAATACTTTCTTCTATATATGGAACCAATTAGAAAACAAATCTTGCCAAAACCAGGGCAACTAAAGGCCAATATAAACAACTCCTTTATGGATAAGAGATTTTTAGTTATCAAGAACCAAACTGATACGGCCAATGGATATAAAAGGTAAAAACACCAAAGTTTTATAATGGATCAAGAATAAATATAAGTTTTCAAACTGATATAAAATACAGATCTAGCATTGGACAGCAAAAAACTCGAGGCAAACCAAACATCAACTCCTTTATGGATAAGAGATTTTAAGTTATTGAGAACAAACTGATACGGCCAATGGATATAAAAGGTAAAAACACAAAAGTTTTATAATGGATCAGGAATAAATATAGGTTTTCAAACTGATATAAAATACAGATCTAGTATTGGACAGCAAAAAACTCGAGGCGAAAAAAAACAGTCTATCTACCTCTAATCTCATCAAAGATGCAACCACCCATCCTTCCCACCCATATTGGAACCAAATGAGAACCCAAGCTAACTCACTTATTTCTAAACCAATTTAGGGTGCTCAGCCCAGCATGGGCAGGATAGTAGTGATTGCATTCCTGATAACACCCAGACACCTCAATTCATTGATTTATTTTTTTTTTTTGAGTGAAATGCATTGATTTATATTATCTGAACTTCTGATCATGTGGATGCAGGGCTGACAATGACAAATTCTTATAAGATCAATGTTCACCAAATCTCGATTTCTAACATGTTTTATAATAAAATGTTGTATTGTAGCATCACATACCACCACCTCATTTGGCTAACAATGATCCCAGGTCCAAGCTAAAGAATGAGCAGGCTACAGGGTAGAGTCAACAAATTCTTTACACACTGATTTTCAAAGTGCAGACTAAAGCAAAACATTGATGATATATTCAAGAAAGGATATTCATCCTAACCTTGGCAACTGAAGTCACGTTGATAAAAAGACTCTGATTTGGAGAACAAGAGAGCTCACAAAAAAGATTTAGAAAGTTTCGCAAGCATGCTGGGCAACCTACAAGGAAAGGAATTGCCTGCAAAAAGATATAAGAATCACAAAATTATAAGAAAGGCAAGTAGGGAGCCTGCAATGTGTCAAATGGATGTGAACATGCACAAACAGAAATTCTATGCAGATGATGTAGAAGGGGTTTGGGAAATGTAGAGGAGTTAAAGAGATGAATCCATGATATATATAATTACGCTTTCTGAATGTGTTTACTACGGTTTAAATTTTGATTTTTGATATTTAAATTTTCCGCATTCCACCGGTTTTGTTCTTGACCATGACAGAATCAAATCAACATTAGCAAGCATGGGGAATGTAACATTTTCACACATCAAGGCATGGATATTTTAGTAAGTTGCCTAATATATAGATCTGCATTCTTTGGTTGCTTCACCAGCATTCGAAGAGGTCATAAAGAAGTAAGTGGGTGTAAATATGAATTTATTTAATATGTTTAGAAATAGTTAAACTGACTGTTTTGCATGATTTCCATGCTATTATCCGATGGATTCCAATTAGAGTGTGCAAGAGCAGAATGTTTCCAAATGTCACAATGCCAAATATCCCATGACAAATAACAGATAATACCTAGTGTGCCAGAGGTCTCAAACTTGTCAAAAAAAATTACATGTCCACAATATAATTATAATGGTATCATTTCATTTCATTGGAACCATAACGTATTGATGGTTTAAGTCATCACATTTCTGCTTATGTGTTTATATCACATGTAACATTAATGTTTTTCGTTCCATATCATAGGACTATCAAAGAGGCCAGAGCCACCAACCCATTGCATCAGAAAAGATAAGATATCATGAGGAAATATAAGAGAAAAATGACCAATAACCCAACTAAATTCTTACTTGTTGGACTTGCCTACGTAATGTGTCAAACTGATCCGAAGTGCAGCAAACATTGCCAGTGATAGTAGGGCACAAACTCTGAATCTTGGCAGACAGCAAGTCATCTGGCTGGAAAATAAACAAAATGAATTAAATTACCCCGAAGCAAAATAATAACATTAATAATAGTAATAATAATCATAATAATAAATAAATAATAATAATAATAATATAATATAATATAATAATAATAATAATAATAATAATAAATCAGGACTCTCATTGGCCAATGCTAATCAAACATTAAGATTTACACAAACCAACAACAATGAAAGTATGATGTACAAGGGGAGAAAAGGTAAAATGTGAATGTCAACATTGGATCCCTATTGAAGATCACTGCAATTCCTTTTCGAGTGGCTGTGTAGTAGGGACGGCCTTTTATGTCAATGACCATATAATCATGCATACAGATAATCAGAATTTTCACCCCATCAATCATAATTCACTCATGAAAAGTGCAAGTTTGGTCTTGCTTAGCCAGTAAGCACTACCTAACCTCCAAAGAGGTGGCCTAGGATCAAAACCCATCCATGGCATTTCATGTGCCACAGGGAGGCACCCATAAATAAGAAAATAAATAACTAAATAAGAAAAAAAAAAAAACATCATAAAGTTTAATGTTAAAAAAAATGTTCAAAAAAAAAAAAAAAAACAGACAGGTATCCATATTAATAGAACCATGGTTTATCCAATAATACCTTCACTGATGG
Source organism: Acorus gramineus (assembly GCA_030737835.1). Lineage (NCBI taxonomy): Eukaryota > Viridiplantae > Streptophyta > Magnoliopsida > Acorales > Acoraceae > Acorus > Acorus gramineus. The sequence goes on along the minus strand of CM060856.1, from coordinate 13,140,778 downwards.
AGCACCATAAGGGCAGTTCAAAATCTTCCCATCGCTGCGTCGCGCACAAATGCCATACATTGAACAATACTCCGGTGCATGTTTGTCCCTGAAGAGAAAAAAAAAAAACAGTTCAAAAGAAAATATATAAGCACCTTTGACACATATATGATGGAGGTCCAAATTACATGTCAAATTTGATATAAAAAAGGGGGGGCGCAAATATAGGAGCAATACTTTTGGGAACCAGATGCTTGCGCGTCTGCTAGAGATATAAAACCAGTGATCTGCACATACAATGTTACAATAAATTAGGTGAACAAACATACACCTCATGAAGATGGTGACAAGGCAAATAAATAAATATTTAAACACCAAGAACAATAAAATATCCAAGAACACAGTTAAAAAGAATATATGTGAATCACTTAGTCACCATCCTCCAGGTCCTCTCTCTCTTATGCAGTTGTGATAATTTGTAAATGAAAGGAAGAAACAAATGAACGATTTTCTCAAAATAAAGCCAATTTTCCACTACTGCAGCAGGGTCGGTTTGAAGAGCAATCCAGTAATATCACGAAGTTCGGATGTACTTTGGTGCGAGTCTATTGTCTTTTATACTCTTCCTTACATCCATGATTCACTTCTTAATGAGCACTCTCATATCCGTCATTGTGACATCAAGCCACAATGAGGGCTGTCAAAAACATGACCAAACGCAAAAAAAAAAAAAAAAAAAAAAAAAATTGCATCTCTTGTAAAAGAGAGGTTAACGCCATGAGAGAATTCCTATTTTCGCCTGAAGTTATGATATCGATAGGGCTGACATAAGAAGATTATTTATTTATCAGATTCTCTTCCTCGATTTCTCAATAAAAATGAATTCCAATGGATATATTTACTCATTCGATACGTAAAGATTGTATAATTAGTTTTTACTTCTTTTCTTAAGCATAGATAATAATAAATAAATAAAAAAACACGTAATCAAACATTAAAATTACGATCGTCCTTTCAGTCGGTCTAGCTATCTCAAACCACAAAATAAAATGTCCCTAAATACACGATCCGATCGAATCATTCACCCAAAAACAGATTCAATGGAAAACTAATCAAACCAATCCGAACTAAAAACGCAGACGACCTGTAAAGAAGAGATCAACGTGAAAATGCACCATCGGAGGAGGGTTTTCTCCCTCCGCGAGAGCTCCATCGCCGCCTCCTAAAAAGGGGAAACACAGAGAAATAAAGGACTCCAAAACAGAGGAGGAAATGCAGTGTTGTGTGTGTGTGTGTGAGAGAGAGAGAGAGAGAGACTGTGTAGGAGTAGTGAAAGCTGGATTTATATAGGTGTAGTTATTACACAACCCCGGCTTCGGCTTTTATGACATGAATGACAGCCCATTTCATTCATTACTCCCTCCCCCCAAGTAATGACGTCATCAAACTAGCCGTTATTAATTATGATAGCTGTCATTAATTATGAAGATTAAAAAAAATGAAAAGATTATAGATATCTTTTTAAAATTCGAATATTTAGATCTACACATCCATATAACTTCATAATAGTATAAGATGGCATAATTTTATTTTATGAATTCTAGTTTTTTTTTAGTTATATATTTTAATGATGAGTTGATTGCAATTTTTATTAATAAAAGCATTTTTTGGATTTGATCAATTATTTTGAATTTTGAATTATTGTTTTTTTACACAATTTGAGAACCAACGGTTGGATTAATCGGTTTGTTGGTTTGCTCTAGAATTGTTGTGTCCAGCTGGTGGATGGACTGATTTTATGTTATTATGAGTTAATTAGTATAATTAGTGTTTCAAACCTGTTTTAAAACCTAATAGTGTAAATAACTTATCAATATCAAAAGTTAAAACTCAAATAGGATTTTGAATTCCCAATCTTCAACTTTAATTCAAACCTTTAGAACACACAAAAAAAAACTCCTCGGCTTAGAATACTATCTTACAAAAAAAAATGTCATATAAAAATATATTACATCATCGTAGACTTATTATAAAAAAATTATTATTAGTTATATGTTAAAATATAGAATATAATATGAATTTAGACTATATAATGAAACCATATCTCATGTTATTATACATAGACTTTGTATGAAAAAAATTATGAATTATTTTATATTTTTATAAGTGATGGAATTAATCTTTAACCCAATTAATTTTTTTGCCTAATAAAAAGACGAGGTCAACTGGATCTCAACAATTTTATCAATATATATGGACATGCAAGTGTTTAAAAAATCAACAAATTCTCCTAAGCAAGCTTTTTTTTTTTTTTTAATGATTATAAAAGGTGGATTGACTTTTGTAAGGGATTTCTTCAGTCTTTTCAGAATGAGAAATTGTTTGGATTTTGACGGGGAATATTGTCGGGAAGTCGCACATTCAAAAGTGTGGTCCAACGGAGTTAAATTAGCGAAAGTGATTCCGTCGTCTCACCACCATTCATAAGTGGATTTAATTAAGGGAAAAATCCAAATAACCCCAGTAAAATGTCTGAAATCTATATAACCTTTAAAAACAGCCTATAAATCTATATAAGGATTTGAGTTAAATTATTCTTTGGTGAATATTTTGAAAGTTTAGGGTAAAATAATAATTTTAAATTATTTTTATCTCATCTTAATAAAAAAATATAATGACAAGGGTGAATACAATGGAAGTTCTTTGAACTTCAGGGTGTTTCTATAAGTTTTGAAAATTTTAAGTGATCCAAATGCATATGTTTATAAAATTTGTATATCTTACATATAATTTTTTTATTATAAAAAAGGAAAAAATCAATATAACTCCTTAGAAAGTTAACTAAATCAGTTTTAGTCCCTCTAAAATTGAAAAATCACCGCATGTCTCCAAAAAATATGTATGGTTAATGGATTTAGTCTTTGAATAAAATTGCTCCAATAAATATATTTAAATAAGTTCCTACAAAATATGAAAAATCCGATTTAGTCCTTTTAATGACAAAATTCCCCAACCTTTTCTTAAAAATTCTCATATTATCCTATACTCATTAACGATAAAAATTTATCAAATAAATTTTAAAATGGTATTACAATAATTTATCTTGTATGATTAGATTCAATCACAGATCTGGTTAGTTTCAATCATGGTAGGGACTAAAATATATATTGTCTAATAAGATAGAGACCTGAAGCGATTTCCTGATTTTATAGAAACATTTTTTTATTTTCATAAGTTTATAGGGAGCTATATTACATTAATTTTATAAAAATAAGAGGTGAGAGAATGCTGATAATTTTTAATGCGTAGTTAAGGTTAACCACGTATTTGGTTAATTGGTGTGACGGTAGAGACTGAAACAATATTTTTTTAATAACAAATGGATTCGTGATGATTTTTCAATGTTAGAAGAATTAAAACTGATTTAGCTAACTTTATTTTAAGTTATATCTACTTTCCTTATTAGAATGCTTAGAAGATTGAATACAATTTCAGATTACAAAGGGATTCTCCAACAAACCTAACATTCTAGAGAAGGTCACGTCGTGATCCGAGATATGCTAGGTTGAGCTTTCATCATCTGGTCCGGATTACTATGAACTCTCCACGTATTAAAAGTTATTAAAGATTAAAGATAATGCGACATCAAAGGCGTGCACGTGTCATTTTCAGCTATCTCTATCAGCCATTTATTTCTTTCTGCACTTCTTTCCCTGCTAAAACAAATTGTTTTTAACTCGTTGTCATTGAATTTCCACAATAAATGTTATGCATTCACACACACTTAATTTTCCCAATAAATGTAATGCATTCACACCCACTTTGCAACTTTTTGTGTGCTTTTGATTCATTGACTAAGGTTGGATTTAAAAACACAACCAATGACACTTGTTCAGATCTAATCAAATCTAAATTTAATCTAGTATATAAGAATAAAATTTATATCTAATAATTGATTATCTAATTCGATTCATGTAATTGTCGCTGTTAGTAGTAATTAAATTTAAGCTTTACTCGATCAACCAGTACCCAAAGGGGCTGTTTGGCTAGAAGAATAGGGGTGGAATAGGGGTGGATTAGGGGGGAATATGACAAAAAAGGCGTTTGGGTAGAGGGAATAAAGGGGAATAGTTATGAGGAATTAAGAGAGAATAAACTGGTATGTGTATTCCAAGACCACCCGTGGAATTGTGTTATTCATCCACTGGAATAAGGGAACCCACCTATCAAATTATATGTCATCACATCAAATCACATGTCATCACCTCTTATACATTAATGAGGCCCATATGTCAAATCAATTTTTTACATCTTATTCACATCAACCAAGCACTCCAACATTTATTATTACGTTTCTTAATGAGAATAACTGAAAACACAATCAAACATAAAATCTCTTATTTCATTGATAAAATAAACAATTTCTGAAATCGATATAAACTTAAAAATAGCTTATGTTTCTATTCAAACGGGTTTAAAGAGCATCCCTGACAAAATCATTAGATTACTTATATAAATAACATTGAAATGTAAAACATATATTTATTGTTGTTTTTAAAAGTCATGACAATAAATGAGAGTTAACCTGTTATACATTGAAGACATGAAACTAGACTGTGTGTGAAACAGACAAGGTCGCCACGTAGTTACTCGCCGTGGATCTTTGTAGTTACTCGTACAGCAGAAACGAAGACAGTCGTTGACTGAGGAGATAGAAGAAGGGTTGGGGTCCACAGAACCTGTGGTCGGATCTGGAGGACCCACCACTCTTGACAGTCTGATCTGACATCATCGTCGACGAGAACAAATCATGAAACGCCACACCACGCCATATTAATTAAACTGATTTTTATAATCGCGCACACTTGTCGAATGATGCGACGTCACGCGATGCTCTCGCCAGTCAGTTTTTGGAATTCCGGGGTTTTTTTTTTTAAACCATTGCAAACAATTGGTGGATACTAAGTGCATCTTCAATAGACATATTAACTCACTAGTTTATATCAGATGTTTAGAAAACATATAAAAGTGGTGTTTCAATGAAAGTGTTAAGGGTATGTTAAATGTGAGCTCCACCTGTCATATGTTAAAGGAAGTGTTAACCGTGGCTAATGCTTTAGAACATCTTCAATATATATATTAACTAAATAAGATGTTAAAGTATCATGTCAGCATTTTATACTTCCACTACACACTCATTTACTATATTCCTATTTAATTGGTTGTTGTTGCTCCAATGGACTAGCTAAATCAACTAGCCAAACCAATAGTGGACCCCACCTCTCCACCCACTCAACCTCTCAAATGTATTTTTTATTAATTTTTTAAGAAGAACTATCACGTGGCCCCACATTTGGCTAACTAAAACATTAGCTACAGTTAGCATGAAAGATAACATATGATACGTGGGGCTCACATTTAGCTTCCTCTTAATATCTCTATTGGAGCAACATTTTTACATGTTATGTAAAATGTGACACTAACATGTTAGTTAACATATCCATTGGAGATGCTCTTAGCCAACCAGATGTGGACCCCTACCAATTAAAATATTTTAAAAAATATTATTTTGGGTGGGTGTAGAGGTTTGAGTGGGTCCCCACTATTATTTTGGCTAGTTATTTAGCTAGTCCATTGGAGTAACAACAATCAACTAAATAATAATATAATAAATGAGTGTCTAGTTGAGTGATAAAGTGCTGACATGACACTTTAACATCTTGATTAACTAACATGTTCATTGAAGATACTCTAAAATAAATATGATGATCATCTAGGATACGAGATAAAAATAAAAATGAAAAGTGATATACATTTTTATATTTTTAGATAAAACTTTTATTGAAGAGAAGAGAATTTTGAGTATGGCGATACCGGAGGAAAAAATTGAGTACAAGAAAGAAGAAGAAGAAAATGATAAATTTATTAGAGTTATTGTTGGTATTTTAAATAATCTTTCAGTTTATTGATTCATATCATAATTAAATTCATTTAATTGTCTAAAAAATTAACAATAAATGTGGGTTAAGAACATTGGTTAACAAAACCCTTTTATTTTTTGAAATTATTAACAAAATTGAAAAACCTTTAAACCAATCTATTTAAAGCCATAAAAAAATTTATTTATTTAAACAAGAGTTGTGAAAGCATGCTTAGTTTTTTTTTTTTTTGATAATTTTATGTTTTATCAATTGTTAAATAACCGATAACCATTGACTTAATCATACTTTTCCTTTCAATTAATTGCTTTAGTTCACTGTAATATTGAAGTAAACACAATATTAGTTTTACATAAATTAATACAATATTAGGCTACTGTCAAGTTAAATTTTTTTACTAAAAGATGCATAAAGCAAGCCTGCACTCTAGCCACATGAGTACATGACACGTGGAGGATGCAATAATTGTGGGGACCGGATCCCCTCAGGAAACACCATCAGTCGGGCAGTGTCCAATGAACACTTAACACGTGGACTAACAAAACAAAACAAAAAAAACCCCTTTTCCAACACTGAACTTTAACAGAACTCCTTTTTGTCATTTTTTTTCTTCTTTCCATTCTCTTCTTTCATAGATGGGTCTCAAAATATTTTACTTTACTATTTTTTTTTTTTTGTTCCTAACATAGTGATCAAAATAAAAATTTATTTATTTATTTATTTTTTGGTTTCTAATAGAGTGATAAAAATAAAAAATTGAATTAAAATAGAAAAAAGAAGAAACACAAAAGATAACTATAGAAAAAAGATTTCTTAAAAAAAAAAAAAAAAAAAAAAACAGAAAATTTAAAACAGAAAAAACAAAAATATTTTTGAGGAATAAAAACCATTAAAATTCCTTAAGTTATGGGATTTACTCTTATCTACTAATATGTTAAAAAAAACAGTAAATAAAAATTTAAAACAAAAACCGAAAGTAAAACAAATATAAAAAAATAAAATCAAGTTTTACCTTCCTCTTCTTTTTGTACGGATATTAAAGAATAGGTAAAAACCTTTAAATTCCTTAGATCATTGGATTTATTCTGATTTACTAATATGTTAAAGAAAAGAATTTTACTTAAAAACAAAATAAAAAATCCAATACATGCAAGACAAATAAATAACAAAAAAAAAAAATGAAAAAAAAATATAAAAGTAGATAAATTGTTTTAAAAAGGAAAATAAAAAACTTTGAAAACATGAAAAAGTAAAATTTACATCAATTAAACGTGAGAACCAAGAATGAGATTACAACTAAAAACAAATTGTGAAAAAAAAAATCATATGAATGTTAATTTTCAAAACCTGATTTTTTATATTTATTTATTATTTATTTTAGGATATAGGGCCCTAGGCGATTGCCTATTCTACCAACCCAGGACTCTGGCATGCATAGAGCTGTATGAAGTTCTAGTTTTTTCTTGGACGTGTCTTGTTTAATTCAATTAATGAGCATAACAGTTTGATTGATTAATAGTTTAGTTCAATTAATTAGTTTAGTTTGATTCAATACTTTCAAATAACATGATTGATCAAAAGCTAGTCCAGACTGGATCCAAATAATGTAAAGAATTTTTATGGTATTTATTATTCCCTAGTATCCATGTGAAAAGAAGAGAAAGATCAAACCAAGTTTTATTTTTTTTCATTTGGATTTCATTTTTATGTTTCTGTTTTAAATTTGTATTTTATGGTTTTTTTTTTTGTTATTCTTTTTAAATCTCATAATATAAGAAATTTTAATGATATTTATTCCTTCAAAATATATTTTTTTGTTTCATTTTTTGGTTTTTTTTTTTTTAAACATATTTTTTTTATTCTTTTATAGTTATCTTTTGTGTTTCTTCATTTTTCTATTTTAATTGAATTTAAAATATATATATTATAGATGCATAAGCCATTCATGAGTACTATGTTTAAAAGAAAAAAACAAACTCACATACCCTTGAAATGTTTTTGATGGAGTTTTTGGGGGTGAAAGAGGGAAAGAAAATAAAAAGGGGGGAATCTGAAAAAGGGTGATGTTTATGGGTTTGACGGTGTCGAAAGTGGGTAACGTGAGGGTTGTTTTTCTGTTGGTTTTGTTAGTCCACGTGTCTTGTGTCTATTGGACACTGATCGACTAATCATGTTTGGGTCCCATAATTGTGGCACGAGGAAGATATTCTAATGAAGAATAAAAAGTTCTACCAAATATTTTTTTTATTTAAATAAAGCAAAAAATACAGGGACCATTTCTAGTTGTTTACTATATGTCAGTGTCATGATTAATAACACATGTAGCTCCGGCTTTGGAGATGGTCACGTATGCTATAAAACAAAGAGTGCTAATGAGAGGCGGAGGCAGAAATTTTTTTTAAGTTGTGTTAAACTATATTTTCTGTAAAAATTTACTCCCATGTTTGATAAGACTATAAATACTGTTTTTTTTAAATAATTTATTTAACGATTTTGTTCTTTTTTCAGCTCTAAATATTCCAGTCCTATATATTAATTTATTCTTCCCAGCTCCATCATAAAGTTAGTTACGGAGGTCCTCGATATAAAAAAAAAAAAAATTATATATTTATATTGACAAGGTATATATTATAATTTTTTATATATATAAATCAATATAATTTATTGGACCATATATTTTATTTTTTCTAAAAGCATGTACCTCATTAGATTAAAAAATTAAAAAATAAATGAATTAGAATTGAAACTGAAAAATAAAGTGCGCGCAACATTTTCACAACAATATATTGACACAAGAGATTAAATGCGAAATTTTTATGTTTAAAATAACATCAAACAAAAAAATTTTATGTAAAAAAATGAAACATTATAAAATATAAATATTATTATATAAAAAAATTATAAAAACTGGCTGAGCTATAGCCCGCCCAGCTTGCCTTCCCATCCGCCTCTGACGCTGATAAAACACACACACACGCACATATATATATACATATGATAACAATGTATATTTTACTTTTTATATATATGATATAACAATGTATATATACATATGATAACAATGTATATTTTACTTTTTATAGAGAGAGATATTTTAATGGCCTGAGTATTTTTTTTTAAAAAAGAATATAGATGAGAAAGATGTGTATGGACTACATACAGTGCTGTGCTGGACATATCATTTTCCATGAACAAAACCATCATTTCTTTTCATCAAAGCGTGCAAACGCTCAACCACCCCATACATCTCCTTACACTCAGAATGGGCCCCATTCCCGGATACAAACTTATGGGCCTCATGACCCACATATATCGAACTGAACCCACCCACCACCCTAAGCCCATTCTCTCTCAAGGCCGACCTCGCCAAGGCCGATTCACTATGAAACCCATTAAGCCCATACACGTGCGAGCACAAAACATACCCGGCCGAGTTCCGGGGCTCCGACTCAATGACCCGCGCAGCCGCCTCGCGCGCCAAGTCCGAATCTGCGCGCCCTCTGCACGCGCTCAGAAGAGAAGACCATGCGCTCGCGCGCGCGCCGACCCCGTAAGGCATGCCATCGATCACTCTGCGCGACCCCGCAAGGTCTCCTGCCCGGCCCAACATATCCACCACGCACGCATAATGCTCGACACGGGCCCCAGACATCCTCTGAAAGCACGCGAGCCCCTCCTCGACCGCGCCACCGTGGTCGCACACGGAGAGCGCCGAGAGCACCATGACCCCGTTGTTCGGCTCCTCCATCTCACGCAGAAGTGCGAGCGCGTCCATCGGACGGCCGTTGATCCCGTACGCTGCGATCATTGCACTCCATGTGATAGCGCTCCTCTCGCGCATCCTGACGAACACCCTCTCGGACGCGCTGGAGTCACCGCACTTCCCGTACGCGTCCAGAATCGCCGTCCCCACGGAGACATCACTCGCTAGACCGCACCGCATGGCGATGGCGTGCGCGCTCTTCGATCTCTCGAGCTCCGCCGAGGCCGAACAGGCATCCAAAAGGCTCAACATGGTGACAGAATTGGGCCTCGCCCCGGACCGCCGCATGTCAGCAAAGACCGTCACCGCGTCGTCGGGCCTCCCGTGGGAGGCGAGGCACGCGATCATCGTGCTCCACGACGCCTGGCTCTTCCTATCCGCCCGATCAAACAGAGACCACGCGGGCTCTACGAGCCCGCATTTCGAATACGCGTCCATCAACGCATCCGAAACGGTCGCGTTCTCATCGTAACATCTCCGAATCGCCACCGAGTGGATGCACATGCAATGCGAGGCGTGTCCGAGGCTCTTGCACGACTGCAGGAGACTCACCAGCGTCGCCTCATCGGCAACAAAACCCGCCCTCGTCATCGAATGAAAACAATCCAACGCCTCTGAATACCGCCCGTTCCAGACCAGCCCGGACACCATCGAATTCCACGACACCGTGTCGCGGCGCGCGACTCCGCGCGCGGACTCCAAGTCCCCGCATTTCGAGTACATGTCGACGAGAGAGCTCGCCAGGAACGCGTCGGATTCGAACCCTCCGCGGATGACGAGACCGTGTGCCGATCTCCCCCAATTCACATCCCCCGCGACGCCGCACGCCTTGACAGCGCTCACGATCGCGGGCCCGTCGATCTCAATCTCCTCGACAGACGACACCATCTCGCGAAACAGATCCAACGCGTCTCGTGCTTCGCCGAACCGCGTGAGCCCTCCGATCATGGTGGACCACGTGATCACGTCTCGGTCAGACATTTCATCGAACATGACTCGCGCGGACTTGACGTCTTCGCGGTCGGCGTACATTCGCAGCAGAGAATTCCGAACCGGAAGAACACTAGAAAACCCGCCGCGGATGACGTAAGCGTGGATCTTCAGACCCTCGGCCCGAATCAGGAGGACCAAAGTGGAGACGTTCGGTTCGAACCCCGAAACCCTAGCTCTCGCGAACACTTCGAGACCTTCGTAGTGGTGGCCGCGGTCGAGGAATCCGTGAATCATGGCGTTCCAGGAGACGGAGGTCCTGTTCGCCATGGAATCCAGGACGGACGCGGCGGAGGACACGGCGTCGCATTTGATGTAGAGGCTGAGGACGGAATTGGCGACGGAGGGGTGGGAGACGGTGCCCGTCTTGATCGCGTCGGCGTGGACGGACGCGCCGAGTCTCGGGCGGCGGAGGGTCGCGCACGCTTTGAGGATGGGAGGGAAGAGGTCGGGGTCGGCCGCGATTGGGAGTCCCGTGGTTTTGATTTGGTGATGGTGGGAGAGGATCTCTCGCCATTGATTCCTTGACGCGCATTCTTTCAATAGGTGGTTCCATGTTGAATGATTTTGAACGCGCATTATGTGGATACGAAAAATGATGTGATGTTTATCATATTTTTAAAACAAGGATAAGAGAGAGTGTTCGAATTGTTATTTATTTTTTTAAAACAAGGATTAGATAGTCGTTTGTACAAAGCCAATTGGATTCTGATGCGCTTATGAATCTCACTTGTATAAATAATGTTGTATGCATTTTCATATTTCATCATTTCATTTAAATGGAACAAATGTGTTGAATGGGATTTTAACCCTGCATTTTTATATGAGAATGGATACTCTCACTAGTTATTTTCTATTCCCATTACGTTATTAATTTCATCATTCATATTTTGTGATAATTTTAATTATGTCCTATATATATATATATAATTTTTTGAACTTCAAATCCCTGTGCTTCCATTTGATTTTTCTCTTATATTCTCTCTCTCCCTCCCCTCTGTTGAGACGTCGCACACCACCAGCACCACCACAGCCTCTATGGCCTCCCCTCCCCCCGGCCTCCTTCAAATCCATTTGCAACCCTTGGCGCCTCATCCTCCTCCCCTCCTCCCAGCCTTCTCCCTCCCACCTAAGTATGTCAATCGGACGAATACGGATCGAATATGTCAATATCCATATCCTAACTTTCAGATTCGGATACATATATTAATTTTTGGATTCGAATCCCTTCAGATACGGATTGGATACATATTTTTTTTTGAATAATTGACATGTTTGAATATTAACATTAATTTGGATAATCAAGTGATATTTTAAAGAGACATCAAAATTAAAATTAAGATTTTAAAGCTTATTATCTCTTTCAGATATCATACATTAAAAATTTAATAATATTATAATATATTATCTTAGTGATTAATCATACAAGATAACAATATGGACAATATATAATACAAATATATATTTTTTTATAATATATGTAAGATACCGATATTTTTTGAATCTGATATCCATATCTGCACTCCAGATCTTCAAATATTTCTGATTTTTCATATACAGATTCAGATTTTTTTCAGATAATTAACAAGCTCCGTCTAAAAGTACGTTCGTTCAGGGCCATCACGTTAGGGAAGCGAGCACTATTTTAAAAAGTGTTATTTTAACACAGTAAAAGTTGAAAATATATATACATATAACACACAGTCTGGTAGTCTAACACAATAGTTATTTTTGTGTTTGTTTAAGAGATTGCGTCTGTCAATGTCTGCTGACACAAACACGAGTGAGACGCACTTCCAAATGGCCCCTTAGATAAAAAAAAAAAAAACAAATTCATAAACAATCCACACACAAGCTTGAAAATCTATACTTCATATAATCACAAGGGACTTGTTGACACAATTCAATCTAATCTTGAATGAAATTTCAATCATAGTCACACACAACATACTAAACTGCGACAATACAAATATGAAGAGAACTCAAAAACTTCCTCATCACTTGTAGTTGTCAATCACACAAACCTGACAAAGATTAGAAACCTTTGTCTCACTTAAAATCAAGACCAACAAATGTAGGTCCAATATATAACACAAACCAACCGGACTGTAAACACACACAGTTGCAGCTATCTCACCTGCGGAGGCTGAGGGAGCACATGATGATGATGCACGCGTGCACCTGGCCCAGTCCCATCGTTCCTTTGATGCAACGGTGACCGGTGGGGGTGCCCGTGGCCCACTGGCGGCCCAGGGCGGTGCCTAGCGGGCCTAGGCGAGACTGTGCTGTTCGAGTCCTTCGACTTCCCCTTCATTGCCGTGATATCCTCCAGTATCTTCACCACCTCCTTCATCGAGGGCCGATTCTTGGGCTCCAGTGCAAGGCACCGGAGTGTCAGACGGGCTGCCTCGAGGGCCGCCTTGGTGGGGTAATTGTTCTCGAAGCGCGGGTCAATTATGCGGGTCAGCCGCCTCCGGTCGGAGAGGTATGGCTTCGCGTAGTCCACATAGTTGTGTTGCGAGCTCGGGCGGTTGGTGTCGAGCGCACGCTCCCCTGTGAGCATCTCGAGGAGGACCACGCCGAACCCGTAGACATCGCTCTTCACGTACAAGTGGCCTGTGAAGAAATATTTAAAGTTGGTTCGATTAAATGTAGTAAAGATAAGTGTCATTAAATTGATACATTGTCTAAGCAGACATTAGAGTTCAATTTAAGTGGGTCTCCAATAGAATTTTAACACGTGGCAATTTCACATTCAAAACATATGAAATTACTATAGTTTTTTCTCCATGAATGCCATGTGTCAGTCTCCTATTAGAGATTGATGAACGCTCATAGGGTCGAGCACTGACCGGATCCCATATCCTATTTGGGATTGTTTGTAAGTCAAATAATTTAATTTGGGACTGTTAAGGTTTCTATTTCTTCTCATGTAGATAAACCTTCAAATAATATAAGCATTTCTTGTCACAATAAACCAACCCAAAGACAACCTAATGACATGTTTGGTGATGTGCATGATGACCCACCACAATTGCACAATAGATGGTGGTGAACCATCGGTGAATTTTCATGCTCTGGGACCACAGAAGGGAGAGGAGAGGAACAAACATTGACCACTGTGGAACACCATCACCAGGTTGATGAATATAGGAAATGAGAGTGGAGCATTACCTGTGGCAACATATTCAGGGGCTACATAACCATACGTTCCCATGACTCGAGTCGTCACGTGTGAATCCCCCCCTGAAGGCCCGTTCTTCGCCAATCCAAAATCTGATATCTTGGCATCGTAGTTCTGCATTTGATCATATAAAACACTTTTACAGATTTGAAAATACAAATTTTTAGTTAAGAAGTTCTGTGAATCGTATCCATACCGAATCTAAGAGGATATTCGAGGCCTTGAAGTCTCGATATATCACTTGCTTTTCAGAGGTGTGAAGAAAAGCAAGACCTCTGGCAGCACCGGTGGCAATCTTTAGGCGTATGTCCCATGAGAGTGGCTCCACACCCCCCCCTGTGAACAAACAGAATTATCAAAATTAGACTTTTCATAGTTGTGTACTCTATTTCACTTCGTCGTCCATCAATGTATATGTTATCATTTGAAAGTAGTCCAATCAAGGAAGCATTGTATGACTTACTTCTAAAGAGTTGGTTCTCTAAGCTCCCCTTTGGCATGAATTCATAGATAAGGAGGAGCTCCATGTCCTCCAAACAATACCCCAACAGCTTGACTAGGTTTGGGTGTGAGAGCCTTCCCAAGAAGTTGACCTCTGACTGCATTAAACAAGATCTTTGAGTCACGCAAATTTGGATAGTCGTAAATGTCTAAGAACAAGAAAACATCCAGGTTCAACGATTCACAAAATGTGATAGTGGTTTATGTCACACACACTGAACATGAAGACAGACTGCACAATTTAAGGCATTACATCTAGATAGATATAGCATAGAAGGAAAGAATTGAGTTTGAAATACATAACCATCACCACCCGAGAAAGTAAATGACACCCAAACAAGGAATTGATACTTCCAATATGTACTAGCCTAAACTAAGATATACTAGGGCGCCGTTTGGAAATGGGTTTGGGGAGCTTTTAGGTTTGCAGGAAGCCGAGTTTCCCAAACTTGTTTTCAAACGAAAAAAAAAAACCTACAACTTAATTAAAAGCTACGGACACATTTTTGTACTTAAAAGCTAGTTTTTTTTACTTTTTTCATAATATATGGAGATGCAGTTTCTTACAAACTCACAGTTTTAAATCCAGCTTTTAAAAAAAATCTAATTCTCAAACTCGTTTCCAAACAGAGTTTAGGTTGGTGAAGGTAGCGCTCAATAAATTAATCTAATACAAACTTCGAAGTTGATAGTGCATTAAAACAACAAACATTACAGTAGGACTAATAAGATTTCAACCTGCACATCGAGACATGGTCAGTTGGTCACCATTCATAGAAAAATAAAAGCCAATACACATTAATAAGGCCTATTTCATCTCAATTTTATATGCAATCACTTAACAAATCTATAATTGTGTTTGTTATCTAAAAAGTACTAAAAAAAACCTATCATCTCTGAAGGGCCATCAATTATAAGAATCTTGATTTATATTACCTGCCACTCCTGTAATCCTTGCATGCTCTCCGAATTCAACTTCTTGACGGCGACCGCCCCTCCGCTTCTCGAGAGATTCAAACTCTTCTCTTCAAGACACCCTTTGTAGACCTTCCCAAACCCCCCCTCTCCGAGCACGGTATCAGGCCTGAAGTTCTTCGTCGCGCTCTTCAATTCCGAGAAGCTGAAGATCCTCAGATTCGGCGCCTCCAATATCCGGCCGTTCGGGAAGGCCTCTTCGCCGCTGTCGCTCTCTGATGACTTCCCCGTGTTGTTTCCGCTGATACTGCTGGAAAACTTGCATTCGCTGCTTGAAAACTTGCTGTCGCTGCCGAAGTATCTGCTGCCATCGATGGCGTTCTTCGAAGTCGCTGAGAATCAAATCAAAACCGGTCAATTGTGAAAACCCATGTGAGACTTTTTTTTCAATAAAACCATAAAAAAAGGATTTCCAAAGACCCAGCGTGAGATTACAACAGAAGATTAGATTTTTACGAAGACCCACATGAAAAAAACTACCGAAAGTGCAAAAAATCAAAGACCCATGTGTGTTCACGACCTATGAAGGATTAATGGAAGATTTGTGAAATCCCATGAAAAAAACTATCGAAAGTGCAAAAAATCAAAGACCCATGTGTGTTTATGACTTATGAAGGATTAATGGAAGATTTGTGAAACCCAGTAACGAAAAACTGTGTTTGAGAGAGCCAGAGAAGGAGTACCAAAACAGATCCCCATACTCCCCCCCTCTCACACTCAAATGTTCTGGTACACGGTTTCCCACCCTCGTTTGTTCTTGTTTTCCTCTTTAGAACATTAAAAGGGGCATTTTTTCAGAAAGAGAGAGGAGGAGCAGCAGAAGATTAAGAACAAAAGCTAAAGCGTTGAATTTATATTCTTATTGTTGTGGTCCTGTGGACTACGGTTCGGTCTATTCGCGCTCTCTCTCTCTCTCTCTCTCTCTCTCATCCCTCCAACACCGTCATAACTGGGGAAAATGATATATCATCTATGCAAACGCAATCCTTTCTTTCTTGAGTTATCCTGATTTTTATTTTTGAAAAAGGAAAAATCTGTAATCTTTCTGATATTTATATAACCCATGTAATCTTAATAAATCCATATAACCCTCTATAAACATACTATAAATGTAAATAACCCCATAGTTAAAAAATACTTTAACAATATTAGAATATTTTAAACATATTTCGTTATTTAAATCATGATTAATAAATATATATTATTTTAACTCTCTAAAAATAGTTAATACTTCAAAAAAAAAAAACCCTAAAACATTGTAAAATTAGAAATATGAGGGTTTTTTTTTTAACTATTGATTATTTTTTAAGGGTTAAAAGAATACATATTTGTTAATCACGATTTAAATAACAAAAAATACTCTGAATATTTGAACTCTGTTAAAAAAAATTTAACGGTAGGGGATTATTTACATTTATGATGTGTTTACAAAGGGTTATATGGATATCAGGAAGACTATAGAGTTATATGGATATTTCTCTTTTCAAAAATATATTATTATTATAAAAAAAAAAATTCTTATGAAAGTGACTAAAATCATCGTTGAGTCATTGGAAAAATATTTTTCAAGGTTCAAATAACTTTTCTATCTTCAAATATAGAGGAACTTTTTTTTGAAAATTTTGATCAGATGTTTAATTTTTAAAAATTAATAAAATTATAATCACAAAGTTCATGTACAATACAAATTTAAAAAGATACTTTGATAATTAATATGAATAGATATATTCTAATCACTAATAAAAAAAATATTAGGCAATTCTTTTATGTTAAACTTAAAGGCGATCAAAACAATTCAGATTAGTTTTTAAAGGGGGTTAGTTAATTAGAACTTCTATGAACAAAAAATTCATGTTCTTGATTTCTGAAACTTTAGTTATTCAATCGGAACATTGATTCTTAAACAAAAAGTCTAGCGTTATTCTATTAAGACATTATTTATGGATAAAAGGTCACGTTATTCGATTGAAACATTATTTCATTGATAAAAAGTTCAGTATTATTCGATAGAGACATTAATTCATGAACAAAACATCTTCTCTATTTATTTTTTTTTTAGAAAACTCCATTTTTTTATGTTTTTTTTATAATAAGTTATTTTTATTTTTCAGGGGTGTTTATTTGTCTCATGTTTTTCATACTCGTTCTAATTTCTTATAATTTATACATATACCTGAAGAAAAAAAAAAAGACATCAGGTATCTAGCCATTCCAATTTTTTAGAGAAGCATTCCCAGTAAGATCATGATCATCTCATGAATTCAACTACTTGATATATAAACCCAGAGTTTCTCACCAACTAATCTGTTCATCGCAACTCTTTTTATAATGTCTATGCATCAGAATAAAATAACAAAAGCAACGTCTTATCCATCAAAATAAAATAAAATAAAAAACACAAAAGTACTTGAAACTCTTCTGTGCTGTCAGATGAGTGTGCGTATGTATAAAATATCGGTATTATCTCTTTTATATATATATATATATTTGAATAATGGATTTGTTTGAATTGTAATAAGTCATCATTTTTATTATTTTTTGTTATATATATAATAATGCCTAGATCCACAATTTTTTTGAAAGTTATATATTTAATTTATTATTTAGTTGATTGTATGTGCAATAATTTCATAATATATGGTTTGATTTGCCTTTGAATGTTTACATTTCTGCACGATATATATGCCTATATGTGTTTTTATAATGTTTATAGATATATAAAATAGACATTATATATTTACATGACATATTTTCATATAATAATTCTCATGTCCGGTGTGTTAGATAAACTTATGTTTGAATTGTTATTTTAAAAATCCCAAAATAAATCTATGAAAGTCTATGTCCATGTTTGATTCATGAATATGTCCGGAATAAATGAGAATTAATCAAATAGCTTCATTGGAGATGTTTAAATGACTGGAATAACTAAGAATATGTATATCATAATTAATTGAAATAAAGTAGTATATAAATTCCAGCTAACCCTTGTTATTATAGGTTTTTCAACTCAAAAGAATATGTGGGTCCACCGTCAAATCACAACTTTCATCACCCCTTATAAATCAATTGTCATTGTTTTATTCATCTTTTATAAATCTTTATCCACATCTTATTCACATTTACAAACAATACAAAATTTATTATTACGTTTTTTAACGAGAATAATTCAAAAAAAGTCAAACAAAGAATCATTTTATTTTTATTTATACTAAAATAATCATAAAAATTATAATAACTTAATTCTCGAATCAAACATGGGCTACGAGAGTCAATGAAAATTCATATATAAAAGTCTATAAAAATTTATAAAAGTTTATGAAAGTATATGAAAATCATATGTAAAAGTCTATAAAAGCATGTGAAAGTATATGAAAATCTATAAAAGTATGTAAAAATATACAAAAATCAACTAAAATATTTGAAAGTCTATGAGTATATCACTTGAATCCACAAAAATCTGTCTACAGTATAAATCCACTACCCTTGAAATAAATTATTCAAATTAAACAAATCAGAAACTGACACGGGGCGAGGGTCTGACTCGCACTTTGGGTTTGATTAATGAAACCAACCAAAGTTGACGCGACAAATAAATCCAAAATACATATTGATTAGTGATTCTAAACAATTGTAAGTTGCGTACGTATTTTCTTTAGTTCCAAATGCATCATCGCTGAGCTCATAATCACCTTATTTAGTTAATTTTTAATTTAGGTTAAAGACATCTAAGTCCTTGCAAACATGAAAAAATCCATATAAATCTCTACTAAAATTGGGACAGACGTACGAGTCCCTAAAAACTCAGAAAAAACCCAATTATCATCCCTGAGTTAAATTTTCATCCAAACTTAATGGAATATTTCCAGAATATTCTGTCACATATAATTGTGTAGACATTGAAGTCCTTATAAACAGTCATAAAGACAAATTAGTCCCTGCAAAAGATAAAATTGCCCCTGAAAGACTTTTACATTAAATTGTGTACACATTGCAGTCCCTATAAACAATCATAAAGACAAAGTAGTCCTTGCAAAAGACAAAATTGCATTTGAAAGATTTTTACATTTAATTGGATAGACATTACAGTTCTTATAAATAATCGTAAAGACAAATTGGTACATGTAAAAGATAAAAATGCCCCTGAAAATTTTTACATTTAATTGTGTAGAAATTGCAATCTAAATTTTTAGAGGGTATTTAATTTTTAAATTGCAATGTCTGCACAATTAAATGTAAAAATACTTCAAGGGTATTTTTGTCTTTTAGAGGAACCAATTTGTCTTTACGATTGTTTATAAGAACTGTAATGTCTATTCAATTACATGTAAAAGTCTTTTAAGGGCAATTTTATCTTTTGCGGAGACTAATTTGTCTTTATGATTATTTATAGGGACTACAATGTATACACAATTTAATGTAAAAATCTTTTAGGGACAATTTTATCTTTTGTAGGGACTAATTTGTCTTTATGACTGTTTATAAGGACTTCAATGTCTACACAATTATATGTGATGGAATATTATAGGAATATTCTGTTAAATTTGGATGGAAATTTAACTCAGGGATGATAATTGGGTTTTTCTGAGTTTTCAGGGACTCGTACGTCTGTCCCAATTTTAATAGGGACTTATATGGGTTTTTCCATGTTTATAGGGACTTAAATGTCTTTAACCTTTTTAATTTTTATTTGCTATATATATGTTTATGAATAAACCTGTAACTCACATCATATGTGCAAAGTGCAATATAATTAAAAATGCAAAAAAACAAATTTATTTGTTTGTGATTTAAGTTTAGGGCACAGAATAGGAGCTGGAGCTCAAAAAGAGTAGAATTAGTATAATAAATACATTTGTTTAGTGTGAATAAAACCCGATTGTAATTTCAATGAAGGGTTGGAATAATTTATTTTTGTCTCTTACATCACAAAAATAAAATAAAATAATATAAAGATAGAATATAGAAAAATTAATTGAACAAAAAATTGCTCCGAATTGCTCCAATAGTCATTCATTTCTATAATACTACTTTATTCTCAGAGATTTTCAAAATAAAAAATTTCAAGAATCTTGCTAAATATAATGAAAGCGAAAAATGAATTAAATTAATTGATTTTCACTCATTCCTTATTCACCTTGAGTACTCTCAGTACTCTTTTGTGATGGATGATTTTTTTCTGATGTTGAATGAAAAAGATGAGATCCAATTAGTGTTGAATATCATACATTAATTCTTGTGAGAAATTGACATATAATTATTCAACACATGTCACTCATTTATTAGAGATGAATGACAACTCTCTGCTTTCATTTCCTAATAATTAATGAATGAAGTAAACACATTATTTATCATCCAGTTAATAATCCAGCAGTACTGTTGAAAAAATATCCCAATTTTGTTTTCAATAATGAAGACAACTTTACTGTCTGTGAAAAGGCATGCAAAGAAAATGTTTATAAAAAGGTTTAGAAAAAGGGTTATCAACATTCTCTTTAAAGGAAAGTCTCATGCAGTAAAAAGAGTCAGTATAAATCCATCATTTTCCACCTTCTCGAAAGCGATCTGGTGTGACAAAAGATATTTGAGACTCTAGCTCTATATGACTATATTGTTCACTTATGGTTTCGAAAATGAAGGATCAATAGATATGTATTTCACTGAGAATATTTGAGTTCCATAGCAGAAGCTTAAAATATATTAAAAAATAAATAAAATTCTCAGTGGTACAATGGACCCATACCATTTTGCAATGCACAAGTGGAAGATTTTTTTAGACAAATAAAAGACTGTGAAAGAGACTTCACAACTATTTCATCTCACAGGATTGAATTCCTCTCCACTTGAGAGGATCACTTTAAATGATTTTTGTTTTTTCGAATTGTTTTCCATAAATGACGTTTTTCGTTTTTCAAAAATAACCTCTTGCCAATTCTAATACCCCCGAAGTGATTTTCAATCACTTATTCAATTCACTTGCACACTTTTCAAGTAAGTTTTTCTTTTTTTGATTTGAAAATCATGTTTTTCAAGATTTTGAATCACGTTTGAAAACGAAAAGTGTACGAACACATTGTATGCAAGATTTCAAAATAACATATTCTTATCGCGAGAATCACGTCTTCATAAAATGTGATTCAAAATCACGTTTTTAATGTGAAAAAAAAAAAAAAATTCTTATCGCGACAGACCGCTGATTCTGTGTAAGGTTAAATTTGATATTAAAACAGACTTGATGTCAATTATGCGATTAAATTTTAAAAAAAGTTTCTTATGAAAATTGGCACCTTTTATGGGAAATATTGCATATACAACCCCCCCCCCCCCCCCAAAAGTGTACTGATATCCATATCCCCTTGTTTTTTTTCTAAAAATCCATATAACCCCCTGAAAGTTTATCTGGTTAAGCAAAAAAACATCCTGAGTTAAATTATCGTTAATTTAAAAAATTATATATAGTCATATAACTCCCTCAAAGATTGTGAATATACATATCGACCTTTTATTTTTCTGAATATCCATATAAACTCCTGAAATTAAACGCTTAATTCATATCACCCCTACCGTTACTTTATAGGGATCATATTTGGATTATTTGACAGATAATTAATTCACGGGCCTCAAATCCATGAGAAACTATAGGGGGATATATTGATTTCGCAAATTTTAAAGGGGTTATATGCATTTTCTCTTTGGTGTATGTGAACATGACAAGGGTAAAAAGGGAACTTAAACATGTGTGATTAAGTTAATCAGACTCCAGTTTAAATGCATTAACGATAGAAGGTAGATCAATAATTAGGGGATTATATGAATTTTTCAAAAAAAGAGTGGTTGATATGGATATAAGTAAACTTTCAAGGGGACTATATGGATTTTTCCATCTTTTTTACCCTCCAATTGATTTGAATACCTTGTTATTGGGTTTTTTTGTGAGTCCATTTAAAAAATAGGTTTGAGCAGCTCTTAGGTTGACATGGAAGCTGTTTTTCCTAATCCTGTTTATAAATAAAAAAAAACTGGAGTAAAAAACTATAGATAGAATTTTACAAAAAAAATACCTTAAACTTGAGTTTTGTAGTAGCTGCGAAGAAGCAGTTTCCTACTAAATCAGTTTTAAACTTAGTTTTTATCTAAAATTAATTTTATAATCGTACAACCAAACGTAGCGTATAGCATGTGCCATTGATGTGGTTGACCCACATCAAAGGTAAATTCTCTTTTCAACTATACTTTATTTTCATTAAAACAATCGCTTTCAGTGATTAATATTTTATCCTTATTGGAGGACTACTTTTTAACATTTTTAAATATATATAAAAACAAATTCCATCTCACCTTTGGACTTTAAACCTCAGACAAAGGTGGAACATCAAAAGAAGTGGAAATGCGATTTTTGAATTTCGATTTCTTTTTATGATACAACATTAGTGTAAAAAAAAAAACATTGTGAATTTTTTGAATTAAACATGAATATTGAATATCTTTTTTTGTGATTAATAGCTGTTTTTAAGAAAACTAGTTCTAATTTCACCATAGTAAGTGAAAAATGAGTTTGAGAAATATATTTTTATCTAAACAAATTTTAAATTTAATTCACGTTTGAATCCGTGATGAAAAAGTCATAAAAATGTCAAAACGAATCCAAACGAATTTGTCGCTTTCATGATGGCACCACTCCTCATCTAACGTGTAGACTATTTTTCTAGACATTTGAAAAGTCTTGAAAATAATAATTTTCCACTGAAACAACCTCACTCTTGGATCTTAATGTAGAACACTGGAGTCCTTGATATTGATCCAAAGGACCCCTTAATTTTCAAAAAAAAAAAAAACATATATTTTAAAAATTTTGGATAATGTTATGTACAAACCATAGTTTCAATTCCAAACTATACGAATTTTAAATTTTTTTAAAATAATATATTTTATCTAATGATGTATATATTTTTATAAAAAAATAAAATATATATTTCAATGAATTGCATGAATGTATTTATAGAAAGTGTAAAAAAAATTTTTTATCGAAACATGTACTTCGTTAATGTGAGTATATGCTCTAGTGATTTTTTTTTAAAAAAAAATTGTGTGTAATAACACTAAAACTTTTTTTAATAACTAAAAATTATTTATAGAGGGAGACGTGAGTTTTTAAAAAATAGAATTCAAGATTTTGGGTGGGTTTGTTTGGTTTTTTTTTTTTTTTTGTGTTGGGTTGACACTGTACAAAATAACATATATGTAAAGACTAATAGGGTGCGTTTAGTTACGTGATTGCGCAGCGTTTGTGAGTATAGGAAGCTGCGTTTACAATCGTACAACCAAACAGTTTTATTGTAACAGCTTCATGCACATAAATTTCAGATAAATAGTGTTCAAAAATTGCGATTTTAAAATGCTGAGGGAGGTGAGTTTCATGCAGAATCAGTTTTAAAACCCAGATTCCTACAAAATCTGTTTTACAAATCGCGCAACCAAACGCACCCTAAATTTAATGCGAATTTGGGTCCATTTGTGTTGGAGGTCCTAGAGGTGGAACATATTTTCAAAGAGATGGAAAACGCAAAAAAAAAAAAAAAAAACATATAAAACAAAAGTTTTTTTTTTGGGTTATCCACGTGAACACCACAAATCCGTTTGTGTACGAGATGCTCTCAAACATCTATTCCAAAATAGTCTCGAAGAATACATTGTATTAATTCACTGCGTATACGTCATGAGTGGGTAAAAAAAAAAAACACGTATGAAAATACATTCATCATTGCATGCGTTGGCATGTATAAACGACTAATTCAAATATTCAATTCGCGCGTCGTTTGTCATTAAAAAAAAAAACCGCGCGTCGTTTCAGCCGTGAAATCGATGGTTCTCATTTGAACGGACGGACGATATGAGGACGTTCCGTACAAACATGTGATTCAGATGCGTTGACTTGGTCTTAAATAAAAATCAATCTTATAAGTAATGGCTACTCGGTTTCTCTGAACGAGTCAATTATTTTTAAATAATCTTATATATGTTTGGGCTAGCTAAAAATGAATCATGTACGTACATGTTTTATATATCTTGAAAACTGATGAATGTATATGATTTAGGGTGCGTTTGGTTGCGCGATTGTTAAACTGATTCTGCGGGAATTTACGATTGTAAAACTGATTCTGTAGGAAGCTCACTTTTTCAGCTTTCTAAAATCGCAGCTTTTGGGCACTATTTACCTGAAATCTGTGTGCAGAAAGCTGCTACAGTAAAACTGTTTGGTTGCACGATTATAAACGCAGCTTACTGCAATCGCAATCGCAGCGCAATCGTGCAACCAAACGCACCCTTAATCATGTTAAGTTGAAACATTGTATCTACTTTCAAAAAAGTACTATAAATCAAATTCTATATAAGATTTACATTAAATAAATATTTCATAACCTATTAAATAAATCTCCACCAACCCAACCACGAGATGAACGATTGAAATGTGAAAACCCTCTGGCTTTTCAAGAAAGATCATGTAACATTGATCATTATTTTCTTTGTAAAGTCAATCTATAAAAGCATAGACTTTTGATGATCGATTCACTTTCATGGCCTTTGAAAGTTCCATCAATTAAACATTGAAATTGGGCAGCAAGAATAGACAATACTCATTGTAAGATCAGACACCTACATGACTCACACATTATGTAAAAGAAAAGGGAAAAAAAAAAAACAGTTTATGATGTCATTTAATTACTAGACATTGTCAATCTCACTCCAAACTGAATTACTACATTCGACAATAATTATTTGATTAAAACATGGTACCATGAAATCCACACTTAAAGAGGAATTGAATCCCTACCAACCAAATTATAACCTACCAAATTATTTCATTACCCCTCATGAGCCACAGTTGAATTATTAACTTTCTAATGGCCGTGTCGAGGTCATGACAAGCCGACGTAACTTTATAATTAACACTTTTTTAAAGTAAAGTATGATGTCACAGATAATCTTGGGTATGTGGACGGATGTCATCCATGAAGTTTGTTTGAGATATTATTTGCATTAATCAATTTACAACGTGACAAAATTACCATAAGTAAGGAATTATAATAAGATTGTAGGTCCGGAAATCTGTAAAAGTTATTTGTTATCCCTTTGTCAAGGTAGCTGAATGGCTTAAGATCTTATATTTATTCAAAGTGGTGTCTCCATGATGGCCATTAAACATTCAAAAAGTAATTATTATTATTATTATTATTCTTATTGTTATTATTTTGCATTCTTCGTGGTTCTTTAACGAACATTGGTAAAGAGACATCTTTATCCAATGAGAGCAAGTCGCGTGTGCTATTGCTCATATAGTCAATTAAGAAACTTTAATTTGGTTGTTTATAAGAAAAAATAAGTTTAATTATATTCAAAGGTTTTGTTTAGGGAAAGATCACTAACTTTTCCTCTGTGGAAATATTGTAATCCAATTCATGTGAAACGAAAAGATTGTGGAGGACATTTCGATTATATGAAGTATATATAGATCAATCTCAATTTAAACTGATATATATTTTTTAAGGGGTTACTTGTTGTATCGAATTTGAGAGAATATTGATTTATAAATTAAAGGTTGTTGTTACACACGGTTTTTATATCTAGCCACATGTCCAATTTCATTTTGTTAATTATGAATTAATATGTTCTCTTAAACAAAACATTTAAATTTTTTATTTTTTTTTATGTAATTGGGTGTATGCGATTTATTAGTCTGTATTTTCATTTCCAAAACTGGACACTAGGTTGTTTAACAGTGTCCATTTGTAAATGACATACGTAATACGCATAGTACAATCACGCGCCATAGAAACTAATGACAATTCAGTCTATATATGGTTTGGAATAGTGCATCGAGCTAGGGTTGTTGGAGATAATGCAAAACCTGCATTTTATCAATGGTTTCAGGTAGTAATCTTTCAATAATTTAATAGCACACCAGACCCAACTATCAATATATAATTAACTAATCAATATATTATATCTCCTATATAGGTTGGTGGCCAAGTTAAACTTATTTTAAGAAAATCTGAATTCTAAAATGAAAGCAGTGGAGACCTCGAGCACTATTTATATATGGAGTGTCAGAGTGTGATTAAGGCTAATTGACTTCTATTTATCACCCCAAGTGTGTGACTTACAGTTACATTTAAAATTTATTTATTTTCTTTCACAACAAGAATGTCTTAGACTCATGTGGTAATTAATTTGTAGTCTCCATATGGATTGAATCAAAATTCAAAGCTCAAGTTTAGGTTTCCCACATTGTTTTTTGTTTCTTTTGAGTCTATAGTCAAGATACACATGAACATCAGCTATGTGTCAAAAGTCTGCCGTGACATTTGTCTCTCAGAAACTCAAACAATACAAGCAATTAGTCAACCTAACCAATTCAAATTAAACAAGATGGTGACACTTATTTTTCTTCATTAATTTATTTCCCACTCTTAGGGGGACGTGTTTAAATTTGATAATTCCCATCTTGAAAAGTATTTTGCGTGTTGGTCCCTTTTAGACTCTCATTAAACCATACAAGCTGATTCAATGAAAGATTATAGACAATTATTTTGAAAACAATCCAAATTGATGACAATCCATTCTGATCGTCCAGGGAAGAGAAACAAGAATTTATTATAAATTATAAATTCGTTTATTTGAGAATCTTAATTAATGAATTTGATTAAATTTTACATGGTTAATGACTATAGAAACTAATCATTCTAAGATCGGTTTTGTTGTGGTATATGAGTGCTGTTTAGAATGAACTCTCTTGTCTCTTTTTAGGGGACCATTCAAAAAACCATGTCTCTCTCTGGGTTTTGAAAATCTAAAAAGGTCTTGACAAAAATCTTGAAATAGTTGTCTCCTGTAAACATCAAATTTAGAATAAAAATTAAATTTTAATGTAGCACAAAACACGAAGTACATGTTCCGTTAAAAAAAAAAAAACACCGAGTCCACCCACCAAATGATGGTGAAATGTGAAGACGCTCGCTGACCATCAAAACAAGTCCATGCTTTCATACACTAGGAAAGATCATATATTGGTGGTATATATATTTTTTATTTTATTCTTTTTATGTTCGAACTTTCAAAGCGATTATCCACGAAAGCCACCTGATGGACATCACAACACCACAAACAGAGCAAAATACAGTTTTATTTTTTTAGAGTCGTGAAAAATCCAGTGAAGCATATATTTTATTAGACGATATATATGCATCGTTAAGTGTTTTCTTACGCTTATCAAAAATATATTCAATCAACTCAAAATAGAACGACATATGTTCTTTATTGGAACATATATCTTATCAGATAATGTTTACTATTTTTTTAAAAATAAACATATGTGTGGTCTGAGTATTGATTTGTAAAAATGATAGAGTATAATATTTTCCTTTATTTCGTGATTAATCAGATGGGCCAAGCTTTCTCTTTTAAAACAAACCGTTCAATTAGTTTCGAAACAACGGCCCATGATCCTCTCCGATGACGATCTGTTGTGTCAAAATGGTAGTTATTGGAACATTTTAATGTTAATTTTTTTGTTTAATTCACTTATGATACACGCACATTCATGTATTTCAGATAATCATTGTATGTATTTGTCTCTTTAGATAATGTGATTTATTAAATTCAAATTCATGAATGAATCTTGTAATACATGTATATACATGAATGAACCTTGTAATGCATGTACAATATTAATTGGATGAATATTTCATAAATTGTGTGTGTAAGAATTCTAAATGGTATGCATTAATATGCACTAAATAGTTCATGTATCCAAGGGTCTAATGAGTCTATAAATATCCCTTCCATCCAATGGCAAATTATCATCAAACACATCAATTCAACACACAAAAAAAAGAGTGAGAATTTTGGCCAATGAAGATGTTTCGTTTGAAGAGCTTTGAGTTCATCCACTTGGGCAAATTGATGTAAGCTAAACAATGTTTCACTTGGTCTGTTGTATCCTCGAGGGGAGAGTTAAGAGAAGATTTGCTGCATTGGTTCATTGATTATCCAATCGCAGAGGGCTTGAATCTATTTAAAGAGAGCAAGATATCCTCGCTCTAGCCTAATTATCTCGTGTTTATTTCTCAAAATTATTTGTAATATTTTTATATATATTACAATTTTCACCGACTATAGTTATTTTATTGTCTTTTTAATGTTAATATAATATTTTTATACGATTTATTTTATTGCATTTTTAATAAGCATAAATAAATTTTAAAGAGGTGAGCTATTTAATTAATTAAGTATGGAGTGTAGTTATTTTCGTAAACCTTGTTACACACAACTTTATTTACAAACACCATGTGCAATTTTATATATATTCTATTGAGGTATGTGCATGAACCGTATGATTTTATTTTTTAAAGTGACTTTATACTATTCATTAAATTATAAACCTTATTTTTAAGAAAATATATGCAAAGTTACATAAGTATACACTTATAATAATTAAAACTAGGATTGCATGTGGTGTTGCACGTGCAACTGTCCTTATGCTTCGGAACATATTTCACAAGCCCAATGCAGGTCGGCTTTTGGTTTTGATATCAAAAGACAGGGTTCTGATCTAATATGTATTTCTCTAATCTAATATATACTCTCTTTTTTTTTTCAAGGCCAAAACATAGGGCATTCTATAAGAGCATTGCCAAAGATGGAGCAACAGTTAACATTTGCTCCACTTCATTTATACATAACTGAAAAGAAGAAAAACAAGGTGTAACCATCCTTTGGACATGTGAGTCATGGAGTTCCACAATGTGTGTTGATGACATAGGGCATTCTATAGATGATAAAGTAAGAGCATTATGGAGCAACAGTTAACATTTGCTCCACTTCATTTATACATAACTGAAAAGAAGAAAAACAAGGTGTAACCATCCTTTGGACATGGAGTCATGGAGTTCCACAATGTGTGCTGATGACATAGTACGCCTTGCATATCGAGCTGACTCCTCCGGTCCTTGAACTGAATTTTATGAAATTCCACAATTTCCACCTTGTTCAAGAGTTCATGAAAAATCGATTGAGTTGAGGTGGTCCAGGTCCAGGCCCTTTAATAAGTTGGAGTGCACTTTGAGCATTAGAACAAATTCATAGATGTGGCAAGTCCAAAATTCAAATGCACAGGCAGCTGTGAGAGTACCAAGCCTAATAATAGCTTCAATCTTTGATCGGATTAGGTTTGTACCAGGACATAAGCTGCACTCGCTGCCCTTGTCCCAATCTAATACGTACTATTTAGAATTGTATATGTTGATTTGGAAAAAAATAATCATAAAAAATATACATTTAATAGAACCTACAGAGGAGGGCTTCATTCGGGAATGGGGGAGATGCATAGCTGGTGCCAATCTCATTGAGTTTCATCGAGGGGTGTAACAAATCACCGTATGGGGTGTGACATTGGGTTATTCGTTCCTGATAGCTATACTAGGATAGATAACAATTCATACTGAATAAACAATTTTTTATTTGGTTGCATTTTTTCTGTTATTCTCATTGGAAAACGTAAAAATGATTTATTTTTTTTGTTTGGTTTATCTTAGATAAAGTGATGATAATAAGGGGTGAATAAGAGTTTATATGACTTTTTAAATGACAACTATACTCCCTGGGAATAGTGTGGCAGTTTTTGAAATCTGTGTGAGACTGTTAGGTAAGATAAATTTTTTAAAATGACAGAGAAGGGTATTTTAATCCATTAGCATAGATAAGGCCTGATAAGCAATTCTAACATTTCCTTAGAATAGTTATCAGGTCGTATCCTAGCTTATCCAAACATAACTATCGGGGTTTATTCTGTCAAAACAAACAATTTTTTTTTACTATTCTTCTGTATTCTGAACTTATTTCTCATACCATACGGGGGTTAGGGCTTGTGCATTGTATATCTTCACGTTTTTTAATAGAACTCTCTTCTATTCGGCACTTTTTTCTTGTTGTTTTGTTTTTGTTTTCATGTTTTCTATCTCCCCCTTCTTTTCGGATTTTGTAACTTCAATGTATTAATATAATCAGAGTAGCAATTGTCTATCAATTTTCATAAAAAAAAATATATATACATTTAATTCATTCAAATCTAAAATTTCTAGAAAAAGATACACATTCGATTCATGCAAGTATAAAATTCATTTTTTTTATATAAAAATACATATTTTGTCAAATATATATACATCTTACAAAAAAATCAAAATATATTGTTTTATTTAAGAAGTTGTTATCACACCCGATCCTTATATATGACGTGGCATACAATCTCATTTTGTGGTGAAATATTTTTTTATTTTTTCATGATATCAGTATAGAAAATTCATTTCGATCACTTCATTACACCACGTACACAAAATTAAAGCAACTCACTGTCCATAACAATTTCCATTTAAAAGTTGGACATCTTTTATTTTTTAAAAAATTAAAAAACTAAAATTGTACAGTAAAACAAAACAGCTTTATTTAAAATCGAAAACTGAATTACTTTTAATTTTTCCATCGAAATCTGTGTTTTAAAAAACTCAAAAACAACATTCTTTTTGTCGGAATCGTTTTTTAATTAAAAAATAATTTTCTCAGTCAAACATCAAATGCTTTCAAATATTGATTATTGAATTAAAAAAAAACATTCCAATAAAAATCAATATCTAAAATCATCTTAAAAAACAATTTTATTTCAAAAGCTACTTTTCAATCATATTTTCAAAAGGACTCTTAGACATGATTGAAGTTTGGAGATTTTTTTTTCCAAGTTTGATGAATGATTTCACATACTCATGTTTTTACATGCATGACTTACATAGGTGCCAAAACAAACATGGCTAAACAACCAGTGCATGTGAACTTGCACTCACACCATGCAGAACAGAACACTCAACACAGTTTAAATTAATCCTATATGAATGAGGACAAGTAAGAGTTAACCAAAACATGCATTATGAAGGCAAATAAAACACACACACCCCCCACACATTGCTGTATGATCTCTCTCTCTCTCTCTCTCTCTCTTCATTCTTTTGTGGTCAAACCAATGTCATATTCAGTAAGTTCTATGCCCCGAATATATATACCTTCACTCAAACCATCTGATGTTCCAGATACACTCATAGATTTGTTTGAAGGATGGACTAAGGTGTTTTCATGGAGTCTGATGAGTAAGGCTGTGATGCGACGTACTCGAGTGCAACGACCACATCACCTATAAGGGGTCGAAATTTGGGTTCCTCTTGGAGACACATGGAGGAGATCGCGATCATCTGGTGCAAGCTTCGGGTGGGGAATCTGCCTTGCAACAATGGGTCGGCCATTTGAACAAACTTTCTTTTGTCCTTCAGGAACGGGCGCGACTGGAAAAACAAAAAAAAAAAATGATAGAAGTGGTTAGTAGAGTCCAGTTACGAATTTAGTTGGATAGGTATCAGGAAAACATATAGATGTGTAGAAAATGAACTTATATAAAGAAAGAATAGATGTGGAGAATGATGTCAAAACACATTTCAGATTCTGGAGATGAACAAAATAAGACGAATTCACACACATGAATAGTGAAAAGATTTCGAAAACGTTACAACAGACTAAGATCCTGTTTGGAACCAATTTTCAAAAAAAATGTTTTTTTCTCTGATTTTGTTAGAACAGGAGTATATGATGGATTATATACAGATTTTGACACTAGTATTAGTAAATTAATTGAACTATGCTTTTCCTAATAAAAAATGAGAAACTTAAATTGAGACATTGATGCAACCTACCCAAACTACCAGATTGTGCTCCGTGCCACCCCTTGTGACATCAATAGCCTTCCGTCCTGTGATCAGCTCCAAAAGAACCACACCGAAGCTATACACATCAGATTTGAGTGTCAACTTGCCACTCATTGCGTAATCTGGAGCACAATATCCATAAGTCCCCATCACCCTAGTGGATACGTGAGATTTATCACCTACGGGGCCAAGTTTTGCAAGTCCAAAGTCGGAAAGCTTAGGGTTGAAGTCCTCGTCCAGTAATATATTTGAAGACTTCAGATCGCGATAAATAACTGGAGGGTTTACTTTATCGTGCAAGTATTCGACCCCCCTTGCTGCACCAAGAGCAATCTTCATTCGCGTGTTCCATCTGAGTGGCTCTTTCCCAGGAGGCAGGTCTGAAAAGGAAAGACCACAAATTGAAATTGATTATGATATACATATATGCTTAGTTACTCAAAAATGTTGAACATGTTAATGAATGACGCATTCTATAATATAAGTCCAACAAAGGTCCTGTCTAACTGCCACAATTTTAGAAAAGATTTGCAAACTTCAGCATATTGTAGAATCCTGATTGAATGTCCTGAGTACTAATCTTAAGTTTATGAGATCCCTGTCTATTATTATGAGGGATTCATAAATCACTATGTAGAGCATTACCTGATGAACCCTGAATTCCAGGAGACCAATGACACTACCAAGAACTGTTGATGCCTATTTCAGTGCCATGTTGGCCAAGGCAACCATGCTAATTTGTCTGATATTTGATGATCACATTTTTGTGTATGCATGCAACTCCAGCAATTTTTTTCACATTACATTTTATACTGGTCTAATAAAGAAGAAGAAATAATGTTCTCATAAAGCCTGCACCATTTGCGAATGATGTGCTGACCAACAGCTCAATACGGGTTGAATGCCTCAAATCATGATGGATAACTGATGGACCATTAACAGTGAATGTAAAGTATTCCCCGATACAATGAGATTTGCCATTATACCAATAAATTGCCAGCCCAATTTTTTTTTATAAATAATGATAGTCCCTTCAACAAAGCACCCTTAATGTCATTTCTTGCATAACTGCAAACGTGGGAGAAGATCAAGTTATACACCCTTTGGCTTCCATGCACAAGGATTCCCTTCTGATGATACTTATCTCTGCAAATATATAATCAAATTATACAATTTTTCTTTATATGTCAACTCTTACAATGGTTAGCTTGGTTGATAAATGGTTTACCAAGGTTCTGTGTTTTTGTAGTAGCAAGGTTCATTGTCCAATATGAACAAGTCATAACCTGCTGATATACATGTCATAAATATTGACATGAACCTAGCTTTAGAAGAGGTGAATATCAACCATTGAACAGGATATCAGTCAATAAACCATCCTATGTTACAAGAATAAAGGTTTACCAAGTACATTGGAACTCTCTCAAATAGGAAATTTACAAGTTCATGCTGAGAGAAATCTCTAATACAATGTTGTTCATGTCCCTTAACCGCTGACAAAATCATCTTCAAGAAACTAATGCTCTTTCTTCCCATTGATACAAATAAATAAATGTTGCGATTGGAGACCATTCCATAACTTTTATACTTTAAAAAAAAATGTAAATTATCTACAACCTTCACCCAACATCAATTCCATCATCCTTTACAGTAGCTACCCTTTTTATGTTTCAAAGTTCCTTATATATTAATATGTATTTTTTCCCATGGAACAATAGTCAACATCACATGAATCCACTCTTCTCAACACAATTCCATATATAACATACACAAAGCCAAAGATCAAGACATATAATTCAGACCAACAAAAAAACACAAAATACATATAAAAAGAGATCGAAACATTACCGAAAAGATGATCCTCCAAACTCCCATTCGGCATGTACTCGTAACACAACAGCCTCTCATCGCCGTCCGTGCAATACCCAATCAATTCGACAAGATGCGAGTGATTAAACAACATCAACATCAGCACCTCCACAAGGAATTCACTGCTCCCCTGCAACCCATCTCGATTGAGCTGCTTAATGGCCACAACCTGCACAAAAATTTCTCACTCTGGATCAAATCCCACACACAATCAATCACATTGTGATACCACATTTGGAACAAGTGATCTGTAAATGAAAAAACTTGCCCGCCCCGACTCGAGCCGGCCTTTGTAGACCTTCCCAAAACCGCCCTCTCCGATCAGATTGACGGCAGAGAAGTTCCTCGTCGCCTCCGCGAGCTCACGAAACGTGAAGCTCTTCGCGGACTTCTTCTTCCCGCTTTTGCTGCTCCCGTCTTGGACTTGCTCTTTCTCTACATACAATGCAGAACCCAAAAAAACAATGAAATCCATACAGATCTCAAACGATTAAGCGAATCTGAAGGGAACCCACTTTGATTCGGATCAAAAGAAGGCGAACTCACCAAAAAAGTCGTCGGCTTTCGCTTCGTGGACGAATCCGGAGTTCGATCGGACGCCATTGCTGTCTTCTATCTTGCTCGCGTCCTTTCGACCAGGACTCAGACATGTGAAACAACCCATCAAAAACACTTTAAAAAAACACACAAACCCAACAGAGAAGAAGAAACGAAGAACCCAAAAGGAGAAATCCAACCCAAGAGGGAAACAATTGGGATCACAAAATTATAATTTTTTTTTTTTTTCACAGAGTTGTTGTTTCAGACACTTCGCACACACAAAGTCACAAACACAGTCGTCAATGACGAGTGTCCGATTACATCGGAAAAATTATAAATAAGTCCTTCGATTGATCCCAAAAAAAATCTGACAAAAAAAAGAGAGAGAGAAAACTCTCACTGAGAATCTAAAAAGGTCATCTTTTTAAAATCTATAGCTTTTTTTTGGTTTTTTGAAATGTAATCCGAACGAACAGCGGGAGAGATTCAATTATTTACTGCGTATATTTTATATGATCCGTTATTTATTTGTTGATTTTTTAAAACATTATAAAATAAAATTTTATAAAATAATGTTTTGGTCCTCGAAAATTACGCCCAGAAAATCTAGTGAGGGAGACAGCCGGGTTGACACGTCAGTCAGATTTTTCGTTACATGAGACTGCCCTGCGTTTTGTTAATATTTACGAGAATCCCATCTGACGCCCTCTTTTTTACGGTACTGACGCAAACCGCGTCCTTAGATGCCACGTCGGCGCTATGTTTTTTTGTCCCGTTTGACATGAATGTGTTGATTTTTGTTGCGGTTAGGTGCACCGAATCGCTACCATTTATTCGGTGGTCCTTTCATGGCACTGATTTCCTGCTATTGGTAAGCTTGCATGTTGATCTTGATGGGATATTCCATCTTGCTTTTATACTGAAAGGTAGAATAATATAACTTAAAAAATTTGTTTGTTAAAAAAAAAATTACCGATGTACTTATGTATAAAGGTCTAATTTGGTAAAAATAAGAATAAAAATTTGTCTGTAGTATTCTCTTAAAATACGAACAATTGTTCATGTTTTATCTTCTTTTTTTTCTTATGTCGTAAGATCTTCATAGCCAATCATAAAAGGAGCCTCTTCCATTAACCCATTGCTGTTTTGGAATCTACTTTAATCCATAATTTTTAAAACAATTCATGCTTATTTGAGATATATCATATATGTTTGGGTTAAGACTGCGTTTAGATTATCTATACATTTCTAAATTTATAATTGCAATACACATCAGAGAACTGAAAAGCCCAATTATTCGGTTATTAATAATTGACACCTAGATTTTTGGAACCAAAAGAAAAGGAGAGGCATTGACATTTTATGCGTGTCCATGTCGAGTGTATCTTTGAATTCATTCCATGCATGACTGAATTCACGAGGTGTGACCCCCTGTTCCCATTTGTGGCTTGTTTTTCTCTTTTTGGATGGTAGTGATATCCCAAAAAAGTAATCTATGTGAGATCATTTTTTTTTACGATACTTTCCAAGATTGGTGATAAATACAATCAAATTCTCTGTGAGTGTTTATTTATTTTTATATAAAATCTAGACCGATGTTTCTTTCAAGAATTAAATTATTTTAATATTTATAACTATTTTAATATAAATAAAAATAATATGATTTTGTGTATGAAATTCATATATCGTTTTATACTAATTAATTTTAATATGTATATTCTTATTTATTTTAATCATCTAAACATTCATAATGAAGTTATTCTGACTAAAAATAATTTATTTTAGACTTATTCTCGAACCAAACACGGACGAAGAGTTCATGCGGATATGAGGTGTGGAATAGAGCTATTCACCCATAATTGATAACAATTCATACAGAGTAAATAATTTTTTTTTTAATTGCATTTTTTTGTTATTGTCGGTGGGCACGTCTATACCCACCGACACAGAGCCCGATAGAATACACCCTCCGGCCAACCCCCTCGGCGACTTTGAAGATAATCAGGAACCGTTCCGGCCCATACATTATCATCGTCGCCGTCGTTGGTTCCTCCAATGCAGGTGTTGTAGAGTCTGTTGTTAGTGGGGGTGTTGATGGGAAGGGATTGTAAGGGGCGGTTGAGGTTGGCCTCGAATCGGTTTCCGGCGGTGTAATTGGAAGTGATGGAGCAGTAGAGATAAATGGAGGTCTTGTTGGGCTCTGAAGGTGGTGGTGAAAATATGAAGTGAGAACTGAAACAGAGCATGGTAGGAAATGCATGTCCTCTGTTTTACATGAATTTGATATGAAGTGAATGCAAGAAAGAGAGAGGTGGTTCACTGTGTGATTTGGAAATGTAAATAGAGTTTGAAATTTTTTTTTTTTTAAATGGTAGAAATAACTACATCGATTTCATTTCTGAGTTCAAAGTACATTTCTGAAAGAGATGAGAAGACTCAGAAAAAATACATAAAAAGACATAATAAAAGGTGATCCAAGCGCACTCTCACTCGGTTAGAAGAGGTATCTAACCAAGACGGTGATCTGCCCGCTCCCTCTCGCTATTCCGTGATCGTCATGCACCCGTTCCGGAAGATGACCTCCCTCATTCCAGCCATGAAACGCCCCCAGTCTTGAACACAGCAACAAAAGAGCAACGGAAGAGTTTGAATTGTTTGCAATACAGAAATCAACACAAGTCAATATGAAGCGTATTGGAGGGTCAGTCCCAACTTATGACTTTCATTGTCAAGATGTGCCCTCTCTCATACTTATGTAACATCATTGATTAGTTATATACAGTCTACCTTTTCTCAAAAAAAAAAAAAAGATGTGCCATCTCAAAAATCTACTTGTTTGAATTTAAAGTCCCGTTTGGATATGAGTTAATGTAAGTTTTGCATTGAAAAAACTATAAATTTTCAAACTCAAATCTAATCACATTTTCAGCGTTTAACTTTTCAAATCATCATTTTCTCTTTTTAGGCCAGATAAGAAAAGATAATAATCAAGATGAAATCTTTAATATATAAGATACATACCATGTGAAAGAGCTTTGATTAAATCAATAATCACCTCCTCCCTATGTAAAACAAATCAAGTGATCAAAGTCTAGGGGCACCATTGTTTTTTTTTTAAAAAAAAAAAGATACAAATCATTTATTTGAAATATGAAATAAATTTTTTTGTTCATGATAATCCAGCATTTGTAGTATTGCGTAACTATTAAAATAAGTTATGGTAAATCTTTGGGCAACTTGTAAAAATAACCTCAATTTTTTGAATATTTATCACAATAGCCTCGTCTGGTGAATATTTAAAAAAAATAACCCTGAATCAGGTTAGCAATGATTGAATTTTTTTAAATCATACGTGATATATAAATATATAGTTATCAAGTTAAACAAGCATGAGTCTCATTTTTTTATGCACTGGTGTAAATGTAAGAGCATTTGCGCGAGTTAATGAACTTTTGTTATTAGTAATATATATGAACATCAAAACATGTACATCTAAAAAAAAAACCAATTATTTATCTTAGTTTTTATGTTCATTTAAAATATACCAAAATATATATATGAAAATAGATCTTCAAATATGTTGTTGCGCATTTTCTGTGTCAAATTAAGATCTTCCGAATTATTCTGTGCTATAACACAGATTTTTCAAATTTATGCAGTTATATCAAAAACATTGTTCTAGTTTCTCTGCCTATTTTTTTTAAAATGTCAATTTCAGATCTTCCAAATTATTTTGGGGTAAGACACAAAATTTTCTTAATAAAGATTGAGGAACACTAGGACTCTTGAAGGATGACATATGATAATATGTATATATATTTTCTACTACAAAAGTCTGAGGGTTCCAAGATCCCACCCTAGTACAAACTCTTGAGTCAACATAGACCCATACAAGCTCTTCCATGGGGAGGGTGTCCTCCACTGCTATGGTAAAGCCCGACGGGACACTTGAACGTTTATATTTAAATCATCATAGATGTTTGAATACACATATCTTGGCATTAGGTTTATGAGAGATGCAAATCATAATGATTATCTTTTGTCATATAATTATTTGAGAGATATCATGACCATCAAAAAGAAATTCCATCATGATTCCATATATTTTCCATTTTTCCTTTTTCAGTTTGATGAAACCTACATATATGCCTAACATAACTAACAACCAAGCATGTGGAATTTCGTACTTTTCTGATAAGTTTGTAAATGTGTAATTGCTCAATTTTTGATCTGTCACAAATTTTTCAAATTTATTTTCTTCAGTCGAAACATGGTTTTCTTATTGTTTGAGTGAAATTCATTTTTAAAATCAATATATTTTAATTTTTTTTTTTTTATATATTGGAGGGATCCCATGACTGACCTGTTTGTTTCGGTCCCACGAAAAATTCTTTTGAATAATCGTTAACAACAGGTGGGTAAGTCAGCGTCAAGACTTGAATCTAGGACCTACCACTAAGTCTTGAACCGTTGTGCTATGATCACTGAAGACTATGCATTTAATTTTTTTCAATGCATGTATTTGTTAAATGAAAAAACATAGTTTTACAATAAAAAAAGATAAACTATATACACGAAGGAATTAAATATGTATATTTTTTTCATAATATATTATGCATGTGCTTGCCTTCCCAGCTAGTGGAATGTGATGACTTTTTTTTTTTTATATATAAGTGGAATGTGATGACTTGACTGCAACATTTTCTGGATGGGCATTATGCCCTCAAAGAAGGCCCTAAGCCCAAATGATGAACCGTCAATTGGGTCAAGTCCATAACCACTCGATCAATGATCCACTCTTCCATCAACGAAAAGGCCCACCGATTCAACGACCCGTTTTAATAAAGATCTTCTGATGTCCCCAACGTAACACCGTTTAATTAATATGTTTAATCAGAGGAAAAATATCAGATTAAAGGTAACATATTCAACTTTATTTAACTGGATTAAAAACATGACATTATCATGATATATAAATATATTAATTAATATCTCAATAAATAAATTTATAAAAAAATATAAATATTTTAAAAAATCTTATATTAATTATGAGGTCTTAAATTTTAATATTTTTTACAATTTTATTTACCATCATAGAATGATTGTATTATGTAATTTTTTAATTAAGTTTAATATTTAATAACTAATTATTTGATAATGTTTGTAAATAAAGAACTAACTTCTAAGATCCATGATTTAGGGGAGTGTTTGGATGTGGATCCAAAAAAATTATAGGTTTGTAAGAATATGATTTCTTCAATCCTACTATTTTCAAATGATAATAAAAATTATAATTTTACATATAAGTTTCTAAAAAAATTCATAATACAAGCTTGCAGAAGCATTTAATTAGTTCAACAACCAGGGTTAATATCGTCATTTCAACAAAAGCCTGACTGTACTCAGCCGGTTAACCAAACTCGCGCAAGCACGCGTGACTCTCACGTGCAATATCTGCCACGTGGGACCCGTCACGTGAGACGCGGATCTACAAAGCGACAAACTTTAAAAAAGAAAAAAAAAAAAACAAACAAACCCCTTGTTTTAGAGAGAGAGAGAGAGAGAGAGAGTTTGTCCGAAATGGGAGGCAAAGCAGTGGAGAAGAAGAAGAAGAAGAAAGGGAGACCCTCACTTTTAGATCTCCAAAAACGAAGCCTCCGCCAACAACAACAGCAGCAGCAAGAGCTCCAGGAAAAGCAAAACCCTAACCCCTACATTCGGAACCCTAACCCTAATTCCACCCGTCGTTCCACCCGCCGGAACCCGAATCTCGAGCCCGAGGAGGCGGAGGACGATGAGGACGACGACGACGAAGGAGGATCGAAACGGCGGGAGAAGAAGCTCAAGCTCGTCCTCAGATTGCCGGCCGGGGGGGATAGGGGATCGGATGACGGTGGGTCCGCACGATCGGAATCAGACGGCGGTGATGACCGTCGGACGAAGAAGCGGAAGGTCGGCGATTTCGGTGAAGACCATAAGGTGATCTCTCTCTCTCTCTCTATATATATATATTTGTGTGGATTTGGTTTTGGCTTTTGAAGTACCTCCTTTTATTGCCCCTCTTTTTGTTGTGCGTGCGCGATTTTCAAGGATTTCGTCTCGGTGTGAGAGAATCTCTGACTCTCTCTTTTTCCCGCGTTTTGGAATTGCCATCCAATCTGTTGTTTTGGGTTTTTAATAATTTTGTTTTTCTTCATTCCTCTCTGTACATGAAAAATCGGAATGGCCATTGTTTGACCGAGTCAACTCCCCAATCATTATTTTTTTGCTTCTAAAAATGTCGTCTTTTTTTTTTTGGTGGGGATTTATAATTATCCACATGATATAATTAATTGCCCAAAGTTTAGATTTGTCCTTTTCGACCTTCTTGTACCTTTTTTTTGGTGCTCCCCACTTTTTCCCCCTTTCTTTTCTTGTTTGTTTTCCTTTTTTTTAGAATCAGATGAACTCGTTAGAGTTGTTTATGATTTTATTTGTTGGTCATTTTGGAATGTGAACTGTGCAGTCAGAAAGGCACAATTCGGCTTCGAAAGCTACAAATGCTCATCCAGGTTTGGTTCTGATGCATTTATGGTGCAAAACAAAGGGTCCCCCATTTGTGTTTATGATTGGGTTGTTGAATGGCCTGCTTGTTCCCAAACAGGGGAGCCATCCAATTCCGGGCCCACAACGCCCCTCCCTGACGAGAAGTTGCTGGTTTTCATCCTCGACCGGCTTCAAAAGTGTGTACTGTGGATTTTTTGGTTCTTGGATTTACATATGATTTTTAGAATAAAATGGCATTTGTGATGATGTTTTTTTTCTCATTGTGGGGTTCAGGAAGGATACATATGGCGTTTTCTCAGATCCGGTGGATCCTGATGAGGTCGTCATCTACGAAAAGATGTTTTTTTTTCCTTTATTCTGCTAAGATTGTCATTTTTAGCTATACTGAAAAGTTGAACTTTTGTTGGGGATGCAGCTGCCGGACTACCACGAGGTGATTGAGCATCCGATGGATTTTAGTACTGTGAGGAAGAAGTTATCGGATGGAGCTTATGCGAATTTGGAACAATTTGAGGTAAGTTTAGCGTCACGCTTTTAATGAAATGTTGGAGTACTACTGTTTTCGTAGCTGAAAGTTCTGGGTCTTGTCATTGAGGGACTAATGTTCCATAAGAATCACGGGTTTCTGACTATTACTATGCAGGCTCATTCATGGTTTGAACACTTCATAATAGATTGTTGTTTGTACTGTGATAATTTATAACTTATAAGAGTTGTTTTCTGGGATCCTGTTATGCATTGGATAAACAACACTGCCCTCTTTTATAGCTTTTAAGA
This sequence comes from Acorus gramineus, assembly GCA_030737835.1. Lineage (NCBI taxonomy): Eukaryota > Viridiplantae > Streptophyta > Magnoliopsida > Acorales > Acoraceae > Acorus > Acorus gramineus. Next base: position 13,098,916 of record CM060856.1, on the reverse strand, counting down.
TGTAAAGAACAATGGTGATTAATTCAAATTTACCAATAATCTTCTCCATGTGTTTCTATCCTAGTAATCATGGAAAGAATAGCTTTGCATATTGTTTCATATTTGTGGTAATATTCTGGGCCCCATCTTTGCCATATATCAGATCACTTCTCACATTGATAATAAACTAAAAATCCATGCCAGTGGACATTTTTTAGTTGGATGTTAAATCTGAAGGTTTTGAGGTCTTCCAAGTTGTTCAACTCCTGTTGAAGTTCACATAAAGGTAGATATAAGAGCATGTAGACTACTGAGAAGTTTCGTAGCCATATCAACTATCTCGTCTTTTCATACGTGCTTTATGAGGTAACTTTATATATGCCATTACATCGAATGAATCAGCAAAAAAGGTGAATTCTTTTTTTTCACAACAGTCTCATATTCTTATTTTTGCTTAAGAAAATTCTTCACAAACAGATTGCTTTTTAGGAGTTCTCATGTCTTCTGAAAATGTTTATCTTGGGAAATTTCTTTTGAAGATTTTTTGTTCATCATTAATTGTTGTCCTTTTTTGCTGAGGAATTTTTGTGTCTTGTTGTTTCCTTCATAGAACTGACAAAAGTGGAGGAGGAAATAACAACCTGATAGAAGTCTATATTTTTGTTCTTTCTTTTTTCTTCCTTTTAGACATAATTGAAAGAATCTATATTTCTATGCCTTGTAGCATGTTTTGCATCTCAGTTTGTCATTGTCACAGAAGAAAAGACCTATGGGAATGCAGGACTTCATCATGTTCTAGAATTTGACACACTAACTAGTTACTATAGGACCAATATAAGAACCAAATCGTGCATTTAGCTCCCTTTGATTTATAAGTAATCTAAATCAAACATTATTTTGGCCATTATGTTATGTCATTCTGTGTGTTTTTTTCTTCTATTATAGTACATGAGAATGGTTTAATGCTACTTGGTCGTTGGAGCTGCTTTTAATGGTTTCTTTGAAATGATTTCATCAACCATAAAAGCCAGAAGAAAGAAGAGGTGAGAAACCGACCATTAATGTCAGTTCTTCCACAAATAAAGATGTAACAAGACATTTTATTGCAGTTAATTATGAAATAATACTTATTTTCATAAGGGGCACATTACATTTTTTCCATAGTTATGTGCTGGGTTGTAGGGAAATATATCTGTTTTTAGTGCACGAAAATTCCAGGGAACTAAATCTGATTTCAGTGCATCTGACATTCATTTGTACAATTATGAAAGTTTACAAAATGATTGAGGTTCAATTGGATACCTTGTGGTTGTGGGGAATGAAGAAATGTTACAATAAGAAAATAAGCCACCCACCATGAGGCTTAAACCCAGGATCATAAGGTTGAGTCCAGAATGTGGATTTGTATTTTAAACCTCTTGGCGTATGTCTTTAATTTAATAACAAGTCACATGTTCCTGCATTTTAAATTGAAAAGGCATGTCATGCTAACATTTTAAAAAATTGGGGTTTAAAACTTTTCACAAATGCACACAAAATGGAACTCATTAAGGGTCCATTTGTTTCGCAGGGGCTAAATTTTTTTTTTTCTGAAAATAATCTTCACCAGATTAGTTTTCCTGAAAATGGAGTTCAAATCCAATGTTTAGTACATAATAAAATGTTTTTCACCAGGATATTTGTGGTATTTACAATAAGGGTATTTTTGGTATTATATTTATAAAAATAAATTAACAATTAAATTTTTAAAAGATGATGGATTTGGTATTTATAAATATATTGAGGAAAATTATCAAAATGCCCTTGAGAAAAATACAAAGGTTATCTGGAAAATGGGTTCCACTTCCAAAAAGTGAAAACCACTTTCTTATGTTTTAAGTGGTCGATTGTAAGTATATTTAAGTTGTGCACTTATTTATTAACAACCAAACATCACAATAAAATTACTTTTTAAGAAAAGGTTCTCATGAAACTACTTTACATTGAAACAAATGGACCCAGTGTACCCTTTTTTAATTACAGTACAGTGATTTGTTCCCTAGTATTTTTTAATCCGTAATTTTAGGCTTAGAAAGCGTTTAACGTATGAGGTATCAGCCTATTCAAGTGGTTGAAAGTATTTTACAAAATTATTCAAGTGGTTGAAAGTATTTTACAAAATTATCCATTTATATCATGGCCATAAGTTCCTCATGCGGTTTGTTGGAGTATCTGATCATGCGGAATGAGTGCGTTTTCCAACATAAGAGAGTGTATTTTGAAAATTCACGGGCGTCCATCTCCTCTCTTCTTTGCGATTGGGTCACATTTATTTTGGAAGGAGTAACACTCTCTTCAATCATGGTGGCTTAATTGGTTCGAGAAGAGTTGATAGTAGATTTTCTTCAGGATCTTTTTGTATTTTCATTTTTCCCTTTGTATCCTTTCTTCTCCTCTCCTCCTTACCTCATGTAAGGAGATCCCTTTTTTAGGGGTTTCTTTTCAATAAGACTCATATCTTATTTCAAAAAAATAAAAATAAAAAAAATCATGGCCATAAGTTGCAACTTGATGTTTTTATAATGCTACAAAGGAGAAGTTCAATAATGAGTTTGCGACCTAATTCATTTCTATACCTTCTTTGTTGTGCATTTTCCTTAGCTGATTTGAGGGTTCAAGTCCTGTTGGGGATACAATGAAGAGAAAATATGATAGTTTGATATCTATCATCACGGGTGGCACTTATTCAAATAAATCCAATCCTTTTATGAGGATCCAATGCATGCTAGGAAACTCTTGCCTTTTTGGACTAGGAAATTTTCTGATCCTTATTGAATCCCTAATAAGCTCTGACAGTTTTATCTATTTATTTGTTGAAGAACTAATATAGAGCATTTGAACTATTTGAATAGTTAGGAAGAAAAAGATTCTCTTACTGTTATGTATATCATCTGAACTTGTGCCAAGTTGTCTCACACTCTCACATGCTTTACTGCATAGATTGTCTATGGTTTGTCCAAATATGATTATGATATGCAAATATAGTTAAAGCTAGTCATTAAAACATCCTTCATGCGAGATATGAGGTGGTGACTGGACCTTTTACCGCAGGAACTCTTCCTCTCTATCTAAACCTGTGTTGATAAAATGGGCTCGTTTGACACTCCATAACATGTTTCACCAAGTAGGTAGCTGATGGTACTCTTCATATAACAGTTGCCATTGTGGCTGTACTTGGCTCTTATTCCGACAACCCCTACTAGCTGTTTTGATGAATTATCTATTTTGGGTGATGAAAAAGATCTCTTGATGTTAGAATGGCTCTGAAGTCCTTCATCAGTAAACATTGTATTAGCAGTACCAATGAAACGGATTATTAAAAATAGAAAATGAAACAAAGAGCAGAAGGTCAAATAATGATGGATAAAATTTGGTTGTTTAACTCTTCCTATTGCTAAAGCCTTGGAAGCACCTTGCCCTGTTTCATTCTCCATGGTTCGTGATTGTAATAGCCCTTTGTGACGCACTTCATGAAGGGTTCATGTTTGTCCAATGCCTTTTTTCCATAATTTACTGTTACTTTTATTATGATTTATACAGATATGGCCCTAACTGATTTTAAGGATGATAAGAAAATGGATTTTTCCAAAAGTTGCTTTTCAAGCCAGTTCTATAGGGGATGTTACTTGCCTTTCATTTTGGTCTTTTACTCTTCTCTGCCAGTGCAAACAAAACAATGAAAGTATATGTTGCAAATCACCATTCCGTGGAATTTATCTCCATGTCATATTAGTTCACTATTATATCTGCCCCTTTTATTTATTGTGCCCATATTTCCTCATTTCTTATTTTCTTCCGGATAAACAACTTGAATCATTAAGGTTTTTGGTGATAGAAGAATTGTAAACATGGAAAGATGTCCCTGACTTATACATGATTCAGCTGATATAGGATCCCCTGACCTCATCGTTATTTATCAGGAGTTTAAATATTGCAAGATCACAAGCCAAAGACCAAGGCCACCATATTTTAAATCACAAAGCTGGATTGGTACAATCCAAATTCTAATAAAACTGTTCATTATGAAACTTTTTTTCTGTGCCCATATTTTGAAAATGGACAATATATTCATAGCACAGGCATATATCATGTTTATGTCTTGATTAGCCTGAGGTTCAGCAAACCAACGTAAGATCACAATTTAACACACCATGGATGTATACGAATGAAGCTTGTTTCATTTGTTTCAACGTTAAACTTGTGTTCAACCAAAAAAAGAAAAGGTTGGAAAAAAAGCAGGTGTTCATTTTGGTGTTAGAATATTTCCCTCCTATTCAAGTCTAAAGGCAGAATGAAGTCCCTCGGATATTATTTATAGTGACTTTGATCTCATCCTATTGGATATTACATGATAAATTAACTTAGATCGGGATTGCATGTGCAGAATGATGTCTTCTTAATAAGTTCAAATGCAATGCGGTACAATTCACCAGATACCATTTACTTTCGACAGGTATTATATGGTTTCTAATCTCTGTTTTTTATTTATGTTCCAGACCAGTTTGCATAAGTTGACCACATGGAAACAGCAATGATTTGTCTCTCATAAACCTGATTGCTCTTGCCCAGGCACGAGGTATTCAAGAACTTGCAGAGAAGAATTTTGAGAACTTAAGACAAGATAGTGACGATGAAGAACCAGAACCCAAAGTTGTTAGGAGAGGCAGACCTCCCAGCAAGAACATCATCAAACGGACAGTGGGTAGGCCTCCGATCGACCGTGCCAGCTCAGATTTCTCGTCTAATGCAACTCTTGCTAATGCTGGAGATAATGGTATGTGGTCCAACTCATCTAATGATGTATTAAGAAGGGGTGCATTTCTGGACAAGCCTGGCACGTCTGATGTATCCACGAGATATGGCTTACGCAACAGTGACCCATATGGTTGGCTGATGGATGGTAAACCTGACAAAAATGATGAACTTACAGGTATGTGACTTCCACGGACTCCGCATTTTTGTTTGAATGTCACCGTTTAGGACATCGAAGAAGTCTTAAGTGATTTTTCCAACTTTTACAGGTTCAGGGATGAAGGGGATGTCAATGAAGCTTGCGAAGAAAAATATTGTCATAGATGAGAACCGTCGCAACACATACAAACTCGCCCAACAGTTGTCATCTGGACGTGAACCATCAGTGTTAACGACCTTTGAAGACGAGAAAAAGCAATTACTCCCAGTAAGCAGTGAATAAACACAATAGTCAATACTGTATACGCCATTTCCATTCTGATCGATCTGATCTGCATCACATAATTTTAAAAAAAATCACAGTCTGCTTAGCATAAAATTAACATATTTATTTTGGAATTCACACAATCTCCCAAACGCTATGACTTGAAATATCTAACCTTGCATCAGTCAGATACACATGTCATCGTCATAAGACTTCTTTTTGTTTATACAGATCTCGATTGGCTATTTGACTTACTGGTGTTCACTGTACATTTTGAACTAGGTTAGGTTTCATACAGAGCATGCCTATGCAAGGAGTCTGGCTCGGTTTGTTGTGGGTCTCGGACCTACAGCATGGAACGTCGCTTCAAGGAAGATTCAAAGATCACTGCCTCCTGGAGTAAAATTTGGCATCGGGTGGGTTGGGGAATATGAACCCCCGCCATCTAATTCAACACACACGGTAACCCTGCCACAACCACCACAGCCACAGCTCGAGCCATCGTGCTCCCAAATCAAAAGTCCACCCTCTTCTATGGCGTCACACACACCCGAATCCCACAAGGATGAAAGCGTCATTCCTGAAAGGCGTGAGCTCTCAATTAACCCCTCCACAGCTGAAGATATCCACCCCAGCAGAGATACACCGCCTTCACTCCCAACAGAAAGCAACGGAAACGTCAGAAAATTGAATTATGAGAGTGGATTATGCCCGTTGAGCAGTGGAGGCAGCGGTACAAGGCCGAAGACACCACCCCAACATTTTCAACTTCACCAGAACCCTCTATTACAGACCACCCCGATCAACGGTTTCAATAATGGGTTTGGATTCAATCTTAATCAGGTGGGAAATATGGGTGGACCAGTGGGGCCTGGCTTCTCGGGTTTCAGCCGAGGTGGAGAAACGATGCCAACAACGCACTCAAGGATGCTTGACATGGTCTCTAGAGGAAAAAGCAGCTTGATCCACCATCAGTTGCACCCAAGCCATCTAGAAGTGGAGAAGGTGAATGAACCACAGATGCGCCCCTCAACCAGCCTCCACCACTCGCAGGGCCTTTGGCGGGGTCTGCAGCAGAAACAGCAGCAATTGAACCCGGGTTCTGCTCCACCTGACCTGAATGTGCGATTCCAGTCGCCAAGTTCACCAACGCCATCCAGTGTGGTTGTAGATTCTCAGCATCCCGATTTAGCTCTGCAGCTTTGAAGAAGTAAATTAATTCATTTGCTTTGTGCTTCAGAGTTCGTCGATGATGGTCGTGGATCAAAGAAATATTTGATACATTCACTTTGTGATTGATGCGCGTCGATGGTCACATGAAGGGGCAAAAAAATTTTCATCATTTTTTCTTTATTAATACCATTAGTTATACAATTAATTCATCATCAAAGCATGTTGTAACAGGGTGGGGTGGGGATTAACTCTGTACAGATTAATGTTTCTCCCAATACTGGAAATCTATTACTTAGGCAGATAGGAGGCTGAATTCAATTTGTAACATCTGAATGACCCTTCTTCATTGCTTCTTTCAATTTACTTCAGTCAGTCTTTGCATTTATTTTATTTTTTTGTAATTTATTTCAGACGTGGCCTTTCTTGTTGAGAATAATCACAATCACATCGTGACATGTAATAATGGGAATTTGAAGAAAAAAAAAACTAGACAGTTTATAAAATAATATGTACCTCGTGACATGTATTTTTAAGGTAAGTATTTGTCCAAAGAAGCAAGAGTTATACTTCGAATGAATTGAATGCATACATTTTTTGTATTTTAAATTTAAATCTAGTATGAATTAGTATACCACATTATATAGAAGAAGAAAATTTTCTTACAATATTTAAAAATGAACACAAGAATGAAAAACTCCAAACACAATTATCATGAATGTTCTAACATAAGAAGAATGTGAATGAACATCAAATTGGTCCTTATGAGTAATGTAAACTTGAACAATGTGAATTATAAATCATTTACTTTTATATGCGTTTGGCATAAAAAAGAAAATAGTTTTTAGTTTTTTTATATGCTAAAGTTAAAAGCTATTATTCAACCAATCAGTTTAAATATATCATCATTATTTGATTTTATCTCACACAGTGCTTCAAAATCTCTGTTTTATAAAACTTTCATTACCATTACACTCTCAAATAATGTGTATAAAGCATCTAAAAACTAAAAACTACTTTGATTCTTTAGCTCTTTGGCGGAGAGTAATAAGTAAAACCGTCCACGAAAAAGGTCCCACCGAAAATCAGAGATAAAAAAAAGTGGGACTTGTTGATTTCCATATCAGCACATTGTGACTTTATCAGTTCATCATGAGTTAAATGAATTATTCATTACATGAAAGGCTTGTCAGAAATGGAGAACAACTGATTGTCTTTCCGGGGTCGGCTTTGAAAACGCAGATGTACTCCCTTTTTTTCTTTTCTTTTGGTTTCATCAGATGTACTCTTTTATGGTACAAGTCTCTTTTTTTTTCGAATCACCCGACAATTTTAGGTGAGCATTGGCTTTAGTTATCAATACAACACGTGTTAGTGTATGGAAGCAGAAATCAGTGGCTGTCAGACTTGTAATGGCTGCAGTTGGAGAGCAGTTTTCATCTTATATGGGACCCCAAGAAATTCAATTAGTTGCCATTGATTGGGTGTCCTACTTGAGAATTGAATCAAGATTTGACTGGTGAGTAAGGACAGTCAAACTGATAGATTAAATTTTCTGTTTTTTTTTTTTTTTTTTTCTTGGTTTGGGTTCTGTTTAGAACCAATTGTCAAATATCAGTTGTCTGGTGTCCAATTCCAAAGTTTTTTGAACTTTAGTTTATTGTTTCAGATTTTCGGTTTTATATGTCAAAAAATCAACAAATATTTTTTTATGAAAGAACATAGTTGAGAATAGCTTTTTTTAAATATCTGGTTAAGAGCCTCTTTTATGAAAATTAGAAACGCATTATAAGACTACGCTTGGATCCGTGTTTGTACTAATTGTGCGTTTCAAAATCTTTATAAAAAAAAAAAATTCATATTCAAACACGCATTCCACTTTTGTATTCCAAACTCACACATTTATTTTTTTAGTGTAATAAAACAATTTTAAAGAAATATAACAACTATGATTTTGAAACGGGATTATAAAAATCACTATTTTTCAATCTCTCATCAAACTAATCATGGATTTATTTTTATTTTTTTTTACCGATCCACATTTATTGAGAAATTCTGAATTCGAGTCTTGTCCTTCATGATAGGAAAAGATTTGACCATGACATAAAACAAAAGGAAAAAAAATTACCAAATAAAAAAATCATGGATTGTTCTTCTATTTTGTACATTCTCAATAGTCAATTTTTCATTCATTTTTATTCTAGTTTTTAATTTATTTTATCGTTTTAATAATGTTTTTGCTGCATACATGGTACAAGTCAAATCAATAACAAATTCACATATCCACTGCCACTGACCTAAGCAAACATCTCATATTGTGATACTTATATCAAGGGCCTTTATTTCCACCCCTTCATGTTTTCAACCCACCCTCTAAAATTTAAGAATTCTATTTTTTTTTAGAACAACCCACCCCAACCCTTTTTCTCCTCCGATCAAAGATGTCTCTCCTCTTCCCTCTATTAATCCCCCCTTCTCTCTCACCATCCGATTAAATCTCTTCCCAAAGCAACGGAAACAGAAGAGACCGACATTATCTTTAATAAGATACGAAAATTGTGATGTGGAGGGTGATGAGGAAGAGAAGAGGACGATGAGAGAGTTGGAGGAGGATAAGATGGGCTGCTCGATTGAAAGCATGCGATGTGTGGTCGGATTCAACTGCGCCTTTTGACAAGACAGCGCCCTCCACCATGTTTGGATATGAAGTGATGTGGAAATGGTGATGGTGGGAGTGAAGAGAAGATTAATGGTGATGGTGGGTTGCTAACTTTCTATGTAAAAGAAAAAATAGAATTTTTAAATTTTAGGGGATGGGTTGAATACATGAACGGGTGGAAATAAAGCCCCCCTGTTTTAAACCTGTCAGCGGATGCAATTATGTTTCTACTGTATTTATATTCTTCAAATCATTTGAATCTTTTGCAATCCCGTTGTTTAATAATTTTATTGAAACTAGTTTATGTAAATAGATTTTAGATAAATAATATTTAAAAGCTATGATTTTGAAAAACTTGAGAGGTGAGTTTTTTCTATAATCAATTTTACAATCGCGTAACCAAACGTATTTTAAAAATAATATATAAAATATATAATAGTCGTGTAAATTTTTAGATTGATCATATAAAAAGATAATAATGAATGTAAAACTTGATTATGCAATGATATGCAATGATTCCGGTAGGTGATGGATAAGCTTATCCACTGCCAAATCTTACAGATCTTGATATTTGAATTCCAATATTTTAAGTATTTTTTTTCAAATAATTATTAGTATGTGAAGTATAACAAATGATGAAATAGAAGACGCTGAATTAGAATTTAAAGTACTCATTTGGATAGGGACATAAGCTATTATGAGGTTTATACCTATTCATAAAATTGTTGACTTTCTCAATGAAATAAGTAATTTTTTTGTTTAGTTGTGTTTTTAGTTATTCTCATTGGAAAACAAAATAATAAAGGTTGGAGTGTTTGGTTATGAAGAATAAAATGTGAATAAAGTGTAAAAAGTTGCTTTGACATGTGGACTCCAATTATGCATAAGTGATGATGGCGAGTGATTTAATGTAATGACATATAATTTGACGGATGAGTCTCTTTGTACTAATAGAAGAATAACACTATTTCATGGGAGGATTTGAAATATAAATATCAACTCATTCTCACATAATTCTGCATAGCTATATCTCTTTATACCACCTACTCAAACAATTTTTTTTAACCTTATTCCTCTTTATCCTCTTTACTTTTCTCTTTATTCCCCATCCAAACGGCATCTAAGATTCTACATCTCTTTCAAAAATATTAGAAACTAGAAAGAACATGCAAAACACATCTATTTTATAGATAATAAAATATATATGAATATTCATATCCACATTTTATGATTCAAAAATTAGATAATATTTTATAAGAGTGCACCTTAAATGAATTGAATCTAGTCTAATCCTAATTTTATTATGAGTAACATGAATTTAATTCCGGTCGAATTTGAGGCGAAGGGTCAAATAACCTGAACCGAATTCAAATCTTTTAAGTCAGATTTTTTAAATATTTAATCTGGATTTAAAATAAATTATCTATCGAGTTAAGTTGGGGTTAGATTTAGTTTAACATTCTCTGTCTTTGTATTGGGTTAGAGTTAGATTTTACCCTTTAATAGCTTAATTTCTGGATTGATTGAAAATTTTTAGAATCAATCTCATTTTTTTATTTTTTAAAAGATATATTATATATATATATATAAATAAATATACTAATAAATTGTATAGATTTATTAAACGTGGCATATAAGAAATTGTAATGAAATATAAGGACTTGTAAAATGGAATCCAAATAACAAAGATATTTTCGGTATAAATAATAATGGAATCCAAATAACAAAGATATTTTCGGTATAAATAAGAATCCCCCACAATTCAGAACCGTCCAGATATGGACCCGGCGGCTGAGGCATCACCCGCTTTAACTTGTGCTCACTTTACACCTCCCCCACCAAACCAAAAAAAGAAAAAAAACCAACCATTGTTTCACACTCGTTGGAAAGATGAAACCATTGCCTTTCCTAGGTTCGGTCAATCCGCTCGAAATCCCTTAACACGTAATCGTCTCAATCTCTCTCTCTCTCTCTCTCTCTCTCTCTCTCTTTATAAATAATTCTTTTTTAATCCTTGTAAGTATGTCATTTAAAGTCAAAATTAAATTTTTTTGTTTGGGTTCTGCATCGTGTCATCCCTTCCCATCTAAATCCATCTCCTCATTATAAGTAACACCTGTTTTGGAGGCTCCGGCCTCTGTTTTAATGTCAGTCGTCGAAGCAGATATGCTTTTCAAGTCCTTGTTTATAGGGGGCCTTTGAGAGGGGATTCAAAGAGAGCTTTTTTTTTATTTCTTATTGAGATTGTTTAGAGTGACAAGAGAAAGGATGTGTATTGCTGCGTGGGTTTGGCAGGCTCACCCTCTGTACCCACTTCTGCTTGTGCTCAACAGGGACGAATTGCATGACAGGCATGTATTGTTTATTGGATTTGTGATGGGTTGTTAATTTTTTTTCATTTTAGGTGCTTAAAGGTGGCTGTTTTTTGGGTTTTGGCTTGTGGGTTTGACTGGTTTGTGTTTTTGATGATGATGGTGTGATGGGTTTGTGAAAAAAACAGGCCAACAAAGCCAACAGAGTGGTGGGGGAAAGAGTGTAAGGTATTGGGGGGCAGGGACTGCCTTGGAGGGGGGACTTGGTTGGCATGTACTAAGGATGGGAGGCTGGCTTTCTTGACCAATGTGTTGGAGCCTGACCCACTCCCCACTGCAAAGACCAGGGGAGATCTGACACTCAGGTTCCTTGAGGTATATTTTACAATTGTTTGATCAGATTATGTTTCCCATTGGTTTTCTTCATTTTGGTGTTTGTTTGTTTGTTTCTTGAATCTTTGCAGATGGTTCTGTTGGTCATTTATGAGTGTGTTTGTTGATAAGAATATGAACTTTGTTTACTAATTGATAAAAAATTATATGGATTTGAATGTGTTATTGCTGAATCACTGTGCATTATGTGTTTTAGATTTATCATATCTACTGGAAATCGACTGTTCTTTGAGTTGATCATTGTTTATGTTTTATTTGAGAAATACGGGGGTGGGGGTGTGCAAGAATTCATTAGTTGAAGAGCATTCAGAACATAAATTAATCTGAAAGATGATATATTCAGGACAAAAGAATGAAAGAGCACACAAATTCACAAAAACATAATTTTAAGGACCAGCCCCAAATCCACAATTAAATAGCCAATGACAAACAATCTGTCTTTCTATAACCTTACAATTTCAGTATCAATAATGTTTTTGATCCATGCCCTCAAATTACGAACCACCACCTCTCAAATGTTCTTGATGCATCCCCATCTTTCCCAAAGATCTTCTTGTTTCTAACAAGCCATAAAGCCCAACACATGGGATAAGGTATTCGCTGAATAAACTTTCCTTTGGTGCCCATATGGGTGTATTGTTATCTTTAATTTGTCTAATCTCCCACGTGTTTTTTTTATCTGAAGAATAGCTAATTATTTTCAATGTAGCTTCAACAATGCCCTTTCTTGTGTATCTTTTAGATTCACAAACTATTTCTATCCAATACAATTGAGGTTTGGATGAATGATTTTGGTTTTCTTCGTCTTTCTGAACATGATCTTTTAAATCTGTGGCTGAGTGATCAAACGCACCATCTTATATCTGAGTGAATAATAGATTGATCTAGCCACAAGTCTCTATTTTGTTTTATCCATCGCCCTACTTATTAGATCCACTTAATCGCTTCCACTTCCTGTCTTTTCTCCTTATTTAATTACTTAGAATTATTTGCTTGCACATCCTCTTCATCATCTGTGGTTTTTCCATTTCTTGCTCTTGCTATGTTTTGTCAGTACCTTATAGTAAATATTATGTCATTTCCCAATCATATTTCTACAAACACTTATCATGAACTTTGATGAAATTACCATCCCATGCATTCTCTGCAATTCTCTCTTCATTTGGGATATATTTTTCTTACACACACACACTCATCCCTGTATTACAGGGTGGGAAGAGTCCTTGGGAGTTTGCTGAAGAGGTTGTAGAGGAAGCTGACCGATATAATGGGTTTAACCTGATAGTAGCTGATCTATGTTCAAAAACCATGGTCTATATATCAAACAGGCCAAAGGGACGACCGTGCTCTGTTCAAGAAGTTTCTCCAGGCCTTCATGTGCTTTCAAATGCAAGACTGGATAGTCCTTGGCACAAGGTAACCTCATATGGATGAGCCTACTTGTTGGTTCAATATGGTAGTTTTGCATTTCGGTAAACAACCATATGTCTGATTTCTTTTGCAGTTGAGCCCATGTTTCAATCATGTATATCTTCAACTCCATATACAAGCTCTTATTTTAAAGTTACCTCAACTTACCATGCATGTGACGTACAATATAAATTTTTTATATCCATGTATCTGTCTCAGCTTTTAAACTTAGATTTGACTCTTATATGAAATGATCAAAGAAGGCGCACATATTCAAGGCTGTGTTTTCTTATATATCTTCATAATGTGCAATGAAAAGAATTTTGACCAACTCAATTCTACTTTGTTTTCCCTAAATTACGAATATGCAACATAAAAAGTAAGTGTACTTTAAGATTTCTTATCTTATCAAGATGTAACCTTGCCATTCTATCATTTTAATACATTATTATTCGGGTTGCTATGATTTATTCCCTGGAAAGTAAAGAACTGAATATTTAGACACAGATTCTGTTATTTTTATAGTTTTTTTCCTCATTCATAAATAAATTGGCAGGTCTACGTCCCACTTGAATGCAGATATTAGGGTGTACCATCTCTTATTTGCATGGCTCTTCTTCAATTGTATGTTTTATTTTTCTTGATGAGATAGATACCTCCAACGAAAGAGAAGAATATAGATATTTATAAGACTAGAATTTGAATAGGACTTGTTCAAGAAAAAGTTTGTTAACACTAGATTTTCTATTGTGGAAAGTGATTTAGAAGTCTGTTGGCCAAATAGATAGCAAGTGGTAAATGGTTTGCTTATAGTTGAAATGAAAATGTTGAGGTGGATACATGGAAGAACTAGATCTAATGATTGATTTAAGGCATATCGGTGAATAATCAATTGAGGTGGCATGCAAATATAGAGCAAGTTTTCTAACAGAAATATGGAAGCTTATCATAGTTGATGATCTTGATTATTGAGAGAAAGACCAACGAAACTTATAAGAATATAGTGTTCAAGGATATTAAAATTTACAAACTCAGGATAAAATAACACATTTGGAAGGAACTCATGGTTAAACAGGTCATGAGGTAACCTCAAAACACTGGTTTATCTGAAAATGTTTATAATAATTCAATAAAAGATGTAAACCATTAAGTTCAACATAATTAAAAAAATGCAAATATATTGTTCCACTCAAAATAGATCTGATACAGGCACTCAATGTCCCTTATTTAATCTAATTCGCAGGCTCTGCGCCTTGGTCGAAATTTCAAAGATCAACTCCGCAAATACGGTGAAGTAGAAGTCCCAGCAAAAGAGTTGACTGAAAAGCTGATGGGAGACACTGTCAAAGCTAACAGAGAGATGCTGCCCAACACTGGTTGTGATCCTGAATGGGAACTCAAATTAAGTTCTATATTTGTTGACGTCGACACAAAAATGGTACGTTATTAAAACGACTCCACAAAGATTCTCAAATTCCCTTCAAACTCCAGCTTTCCTTACTCTCTGTTAATACAGGGACGCTATGGCACAAGGAGCACCGCAATGTTATCTTTGAAGGTAGGCGGCGAGGTCAGCTTCTATGAGAGGTACATAGCAAATGGAATTTGGAAGGATCATACTGTAGATTTCCAGATAGAGAAGATGAAGTAATTGGGAAATGATATTACAACATGAATGAATAAGAGAGCATCCGGATAGCGACCGTTGTCATGATTGCTGCTTATGTATTTATATGTTGAAGGTTCTGCAAGTTTTCTATTAATCCTTATTCTGTATGTATTGTTATAAAGCAAAAGGTTTGTGCACACCGGTGTATATGTAACAAGAGGGAATATTCTCAGTTCATGATGAAGGTTTTCACTTTTCATTCAACCATTCAGAATGTTTTCAATAAAATGTCTTCAATTACAGTATTCTCAGTTCTGAAATAGACATGGTTTGGGAATGGCACACACCTTCCCTCCCTTGTTTTGGCCTTCAAACCAGGCCTGTCAACGGGTCGGGTCGGGGTGGACCCGGACCCGACCCGTGACAGGACCCGACGGGTCCGGGTCCAACCCAGGACCCGGCGGGTCCGGAGAAATGTGGACCCGGACCCGGACCCGGGTCGGGTCCGGGTCCGACCCGATCCGGATGGTTGGGTAAAAAAAAAAAAAAAAAAGAAGAACTCATGTATTTTTTTGTCTTATCATTCTATTTGAAATTTTTTGTAATAAAACATTATTGTTAATGAGACTATGTTTGAATATAATTTTATACAATTTAAAAGAAGTAAATGAATTATTAAACAACATCCAAAACAATAATCACTAACATAAAAAAACATATTAACCTAAATAATAAACATAACTAACCTAAACAACATTCAAAATAATATTAACCTAAACAACATTCAAAACAATAAACATTAACATATTAATCTAAATAATAAACATAAATCATGCAATAAACTAATTAATCATACAAATTCAAATGCTAATAAGTTAATTGTCCAAAACAAACCGATTTATAGGCTTGTTATGATTATGATTTATGAACTTGTAGATACAAAAATAAGTTAAGTAAGAAATAAAATTATGTATCAACTAATACTAATGGTCTTATAATATATTAACATATATTAAAAAAAACAGTCGGGTCCAACCACCCCGAACCCGACCCGTTTGTTTGTTCGGGTCCGTCAGGTCAGGTCTAACTCGGGTCGGGTTCAAATCGGGTCGGGTATATTACACGTATAATTGAGTCCGGGTCAGGTCGGGTCCGGACCCGACCCGTTGACAGGCCTACTTCAAACAGCTTGTCCACAAGAACTCTGGGACCAAAAGGGAAGACACTTTAATAACAAATTTCACACACTTTTAAATGGACCTGATGGATTTAAGCCTGCAACACACCAACACCATATGAAACCAAAAAATCTCAAAATGGACACTAAAATTTCTATGGAAAATTTAAATGAAAACCATCAAATATTTCTATATATTCACCAGTACATTCCATTGTCAAATTTGGAACAGTTGACACTAGATTGGAATTACAAAAAAAATCACCTTACAAGACGTGATTCAATGTCACTAATCAAGTCAAGGAGAGCACACCCCTTTTGGCCAAAGAAAAGCAGACACCACTCATCATTGTCTGGACCGAGCCTCGGCTCTCCTTGACTCCTCCAGCGTGGAGGGGAAGATCTCGACATACCTTGACCCGAGCATCATCTTATCCTTTCCCATAGCCTTCTTCGCCTCTTCCACCGACACGAACTCCACGTATGCCTCCCCTGTGACCTTCCCATCCCGTCTGCACACGATGTTCAGGTTGTTCTCTTTCAGCCCAAATTCCTCAAAGAACTCCACGATGTCCGCCTTGGTCACTGAGTATGGCAGGCCACGTAGCTTCAATGTCTCAGTGAATTCTGTCTGCTCCTTGTCTGCCACGATGGGCTTCTTCAATCGGGTGGGTGGGGGAGGTGATCCTCTGTGGTAGTGGTACTCGGCCTGATCATCATAGCACACTTCGGTGGCGATTGCATGGTAGTAGTCCATCTTCGTAGACCGGAAGACCTCGACGTACCTGCGGCCCATGTTTTGGTGGTTCCTCTGGAGGGCGATCTCAGCCTGAAAGTGGGATGCAAAGAGGACAAATGCTTCGCCTGTGAAGCGCTCGTTCTTGTGGATGAGGAGGATGTCAACGACATCAAGGCCAGCGAAGAACTTGAAGACATCCATGTCATCACAGTTAAATGGGAGCCCCCTCAGGCGGACAACGGGGAAATTCTGGAGGTTGCTGCCACCAGCGATGCCACCACCATAGCCGTACGAACGGAAGCCCATTGCACCTCCTCCACTCACCGCGAAGTAGGAATTTGAGTTATCAATACAACACGTGTTAGTGTATGGAAACAGAAATCAGTGGCTGTCAGACTTGTAATGGCTGCAGTTGGAGAGCAGTTTTCATCTTATATGGGACCCCAAGAAATTCAATTAGTTGCCATTGATTGGGTGTCCTACTTGAGAATTGAATCAAGATTTGACTGGTGAGTAAGGACAGTCAAACTGATAGATTAAATTTTCTGTTTTTTTTTTTTTTTTTCTTGGTTTGGGTTCTGTTTAGAACCAATTGTCAAATATCAGTTGTCTGGTGTCCAATTCCAAAGTTTTTTGAACTTTAGTTTATTGTTTCAGATTTTCGGTTTTATATGTCAAAAAATCAACAAATATTTTTTTATGAAAGAACATAGTTGAGAATAGCTTTTTTTAAATATCTGGTTAAGAGCCTCTTTTATGAAAATTAGAAACGCATTATAAGACTACGCTTGGATCCGTGTTTGGACTAATTGTGCGTTTCAAAATCTTTATAAAAAAAAAAATTTCATATTCAAACACGCATTCCACTTTTGTATTCCAAACTCACACATTTATTTTTTTAGTGTAATAAAACAATTTTAAAGAAATATAACAACTATGATTTTGAAACGGGATTATAAAAATCACTATTTTTCAATCTCTCATCAAACTAATCATGGATTTATTTTTATTTTTTTTTACCGATCCACATTTATTGAGAAATTCTGAATTCGAGTCTTGTCCTTCATGATAGGAAAAGATTTGACCATGACATAAAACAAAAGGAAAAAAAATTACCAAATAAAAAAAATCATGGATTGTTCTTCTATTTTGTACATTCTCAATAGTCAATTTTTCATTCATTTTTATTCTAATTTTTAATTTATTTTATCGTTTTAATAATGTTTTTGCTGCATATACGGTATAAGTCAACAATAACAAATTCACAGATCCACTGACCTAAGCAAACATCTCATATTGTGATACTTATATCAAGGGCCTTTATTTCCACCCCTTCATGTTTTCAACCCACCCTCTAAAATTTAAGAATTCTATTTTTTCTTTTTCAGAACAACCCACCCCAGCTATTCTTCTCCTCCTATCAAAGATGTCTTTCCTCTCCGCACCATTAATCCCCCCTTCTCTCTCGTCATCCGATTAAATCTCTTCCCAAAGCAACGGAAACAGAAGAGACCCACATTATCTTTAATAAGATGCGAAAATTGTGATGTGGAGGGTGGTGAGGAAGAGAAGAGGACGCTGAGAGAGTTCGAGGAGGATAAGATGAGCTGCTCGAATGAAGACATGCAATGTGTGGTCAGATTCAACTGTGCCTCTGACAAGACAACGCCCTCCACCATGTTTGGATGTGAAGTGATGTGAAAATGGTGATGGTGGGAGTGAAGAGAAGATTAATGGTGATGGTGGGTTGCTAATTTTCTATGTAAAAGAAAAAAATAGAATTTTTAAATTTTAGGGGATGGGTTGAATACATGAACGGGTGAAAATAAAGCCCCCCTGTTTTAAACCTGTCAGCGGATGCAATTATGTTTCTACTGTATCTATATTCTTCAAATCATTTGAATCTTTTGCAATCCCGTTGTTTAATAATTTTATTGAAACTAGTTTATGTAAATAGATTTTAGATAAATAATATTTAAAATCTATGATTTTGAAAAACTTGAGAGGTGAGTTTTTTCTATAATCAATTTTACAATCGCGTAACCAAATGTATTTTAAAAATAATATATAAAATATATAATAGTCGTGTAAATTTTTAGATTGATCATATAAAAAGATAATAATGAATGTAAAACTTGATTATGCAATGATATGCAATGATTCCGGTAGGAGATGGATAAGCTTATCCACTGCCAAATCTTACAGATCTTGATATTTGAATTCCAATATTTTAAGTATTTTTTTTCAAATAATTATTAGTATGTGAAGTATAACAAATGATGAAATAGAAGACACTGAATTAGAATTTAAAGTACTCATTTGGATAGAGACATAAGCTATTATGAGGTTTATACCTATTCCTAAAACTGTTGACTTTCTCAATGAAATAAGTAATTTTTTTGTTTAGTTGTGTTTTTAGTTATTCTCATTGGAAAACAAAATAATAAAGGTTGGAGTGTTTGGTTATGAAGAATAAAATGTGAATAAAGTGTAAAAAGTTGCTTTGACATGTAGACTCCAATTATGCATAAGTGATGATGGCGAGTGATTTAATGTAATGACATGTAATTTGACGGATGAGTCTCTTTGTACTAGTAGAAGAATAACACTATTTCATGGGAGGATTTGAAATATAAATATCAACTCATTCTCACATAATTCTGCATAGCTATATCTCTTTATACCACCTACTCAAACAATTTTTTTTAACCTTATTCCTCTTTATCCTCTTTACTTTTCTCTTTATTCCCCATCCAAACGGCATCTAAGATTCTACATCTCTTTCAAAAATATTAGAAACTAGAAAGAACATGCAAAACACATCTATTTTATAGATAATAAAATATATATGAATATTCATATCCACATTTTATGATTCAAAAATTAGATAATATTTTATAAGAGTGCACCTTAAATGAATTGAATCTAGTCTAATCCTAATTTTATTATGAGTAACATGAATTTAATTCCGGTCGAATTTGAGGCGAAGGGTCAAATAACCTGAACCGAATTCAAATCTTTTAAGTCAGATTTTTTAAATATTTAATCTGGATTTAAAATAAATTATCTATCGAGTTAAGTTGGGGTTAGATTTAGTTTAACATTCTCTGTCTTTGTATTGGGTTAGAGTTAGATTTTACCCTTTAATAGCTTAATTTCTGGATTGATTGAAAATTTTTAGAATCAATCTCATTTTTTTATTTTTTAAAAGATATATTATATATATAAATAAATAAATATACTAATAAATTGTATAGATTTATTAAACGTGGCATATAAGAAATTGTAATGAAATATAAGAACTTGTAAAATGGAATCCAAATAACAAAGATATTTTCGGTATAAATAAGAATCCCCCACAATTCAGAACCGTCCAGATATGGACCCGGCGGCTGAGGCATCACCCGCTTTAACTTGTGCTCACTTTACACCTCCCCCACCAAACCAAAAAAAGAAAAAAAACCAACCATTGTTTCACACTCGTTGGAAAGATGAAACCATTGCCTTTCCTAGGTTCGGTCAATCCGCTCGAAATCCCTTAACACGTAATCGTCTCAATCTCTCTCTCTCTCTCTCTCTCTCTTTATAAATAATTCTTTTTTAATCCTTGTAAGTATGTCATTTAAAGTCAAAATTAAATTTTTTTTCTTTGGGTTCTGCATCGTGTCATCCCTTCCCATCTAAATCCATCTCCTCATTATAAGTAACACCTGTTTTGGAGGCTCCGGCCTCTGTTTTAATGTCAGTCGTCGAAGCAGATATGCTTTTCAAGTCCTTGTTTATAGGGGGCCTTTGAGAGGGGATTCAAAGAGAGCTTTTTTTTTATTTCTTATTGAGATTGTTTAGAGTGACAAGAGAAAGGATGTGTATTGCTGCGTGGGTTTGGCAGGCTCACCCTCTGTACCCACTTCTGCTTGTGCTCAACAGGGACGAATTGCATGACAGGCATGTATTGTTTATTGGATTTGTGATGGGTTGTTAATTTTTTTTCATTTTAGGTGCTTAAAGGTGGCTGTTTTTTGGGTTTGACTGGTTTGTGTTTTTGATGATGATGGTGTGATGGGTTTGTGAAAAAAACAGGCCAACAAAGCCAACAGAGTGGTGGGGGAAAGAGTGTAAGGTATTGGGGGGCAGGGACTGCCTTGGAGGGGGGACTTGGTTGGCATGTACTAAGGATGGGAGGCTGGCTTTCTTGACCAATGTGTTGGAGCCTGACCCACTCCCCACTGCAAAGACCAGGGGAGATCTGACACTCAGGTTCCTTGAGGTATATTTTACAATTGTTTGATCAGATTATGTTTCCCATTGGTTTTCTTCATTTTGGTGTCTGTTTGTTTGTTTCTTGAATCTTTGCAGATGGTTCTGTTGGTCATTTATGAGTGTGTTTGTTGATAAGAATATGAACTTTGTTTACTAATTGATAAAAAATTATATGGATTTGAATGTGTTATTGCTGAATCACTGTGCATTATGTGTTTTAGATTTATCATATCTACTGGAAATCGACTGTTCTTTGAGTTGATCATTGTTTATTTTTTATTTGAGAAATACGGGGGTGGGGGTGTGCAAGAATTCATTAGTTGAAGAGCATTCAGAACATAAATTAATCTGAAAGATGATATATTCAGGACAAAAGAATGAAAGAGCACACAAATTCACAAAAACATAATTTTAAGGACCAGCCCCAAATCCACAATTAAATAGCCAATGACAAACAATCTGTCTTTCTATAACCTTACAATTTCAGTATCAATAATGTTTTTGATCCATGCCCTCAAATTACGAACCACCACCTCTCAAATGTTCTTGATGCATCCCCATCTTTCCCAAAGATCTTCTTGTTTCTAACAAGCCATAAAGCCCAACACATGGGATAAGGTATTCGCTGAATAAACTTTCCTTTGGTGCCCATATGGGTGTATTGTTATCTTTAATTTGTCTAATCTCCCACGTGTTTTTTTTATCTGAAGAATAGCTAATTATTTTCAATGTAGCTTCAACAATGCCCTTTCTTGTGTATCTTTTAGATTCACAAACTATTTCTATCCAATACAATTGAGGTTTGGATGAATGATTTTGGTTTTCTTCGTCTTTCTGAACATGATCTTTTAAATCTGTGGCTGAGTGATCAAACGCACCATCTTATATTTGAGTGAATAATAGATTGATCTAGCCACAAGTCTCTATTTTGTTTTATCCATCGCCCTACTTATTAGATCCACTTAATCGCTTCCAGTCTTTTCTCCTTATTTAATTACTTAGAATTATTTGCTTGCACATCCTCTTCATCATCTGTGGTTTTTCCATTTCTTGCTCTTGCTATGTTTTGTCAGTACCTTATAGTAAATATTATGTCATTTCCCAATCATATTTCTTACAAACACTTATCATGAACTTTGATGAAATTACCATCCCATGCATTCTCTGCAATTCTCTCTTCATTTGGGATATATTTTTCTTACACACACACACTCATCCCTGTATTACAGGGTGGGAAGAGTCCTTGGGAGTTTGCTGAAGAGGTTGTAGAGGAAGCTGACCGATATAATGGGTTTAACCTGATAGTAGCTGATCTATGTTCAAAAACCATGGTCTATATATCAAACAGGCCAAAGGGACGACCGTGCTCTGTTCAAGAAGTTTCTCCAGGCCTTCATGTGCTTTCAAATGCAAGACTGGATAGTCCTTGGCACAAGGTAACCTCATATGGATGAGCCTACTTGTTGGTTCAATATGGTAGTTTTGCATTTCGGTAAACAACCATATGTCTGATTTCTTTTGCAGTTGAGCCCATGTTTCAATCATGTATATCTTCAACTCCATATACAAGCTCTTATTTTAAAGTTACCTCAACTTACCATGCATGTGACGTACAATATAAATTTTTTATATCCATGTATCTGTCTCAGCTTTTAAACTTAGATTTGACTCTTATATGAAATGATCAAAGAAGGCGCACATATTCAAGGCTGTGTTTTCTTATATATCTTCATAATGTGCAATGAAAAGAATTTTGACCAACTCAATTCTACTTTGTTTTCCCTAAATTACGAATATGCAACATAAAAAGTAAGTGTACTTTAAGATTTCTTATCTTATCAAGATGTAACCTTGCCATTCTATCATTTTAATACATTATTATTCGGGTTGCTATGATTTATTCCCTGGAAAGTAAAGAACTGAATATTTAGACACAGATTCTGTTATTTTTATAGTTTTTTTCCTCATTCATAAATAATTGGCAGGTCTACTTCCCACTTGAATGCAGATATTAGGGTGTACCATCTCTTATTTGCATGGCTCTTCTTCAATTGTATGTTTTATTTTTCTTGATGAGATAGATACCTCCAACGAAAGAGAAGAATATAGATATTTATAAGACTAGAATTTGAATAGGACTTGTTCAAGAAAAAGTTTGTTAACACTAGATTTTCTATTGTGGAAAGTGATTTAGAAGTCTGTTGGCCAAATAGATAGCAAGTGGTAAATGGTTTGCTTATAGTTGAAATGAAAATGTTGAGGTGGATACATGGAAGAACTAGATCTAATGATTGATTTAAGGCATATCGGTGAATAATCAATTGAGGTGGCATGCAAATATAGAGCAAGTTTTCTAACAGAAATATGGAAGCTTATCATAGTTGATGATCTTGATTATTGAGAGAAAGACCAACGAAACTTATAAGAATATAGTGTTCAAGGATATTAAAATTTACAAACTCAGGATAAAATAACACATTTGGAAGGAACTCATGGTTAAACAGGTCATGAGGTAACCTCAAAACACTGGTTTATCTGAAAATGTTTATAATAATTCAATAAAAGATGTAAACCATTAAGTTCAACATAATTAAAAAAATGCAAATATATTGTTCCACTCAAAATAGATCTGATACAGGCACTCAATGTCCCTTATTTAATCTAATTCGCAGGCTCTGCGCCTTGGTCGAAATTTCAAAGATCAACTCCGCAAATACGGTGAAGTAGAAGTCCCAGCAAAAGAGTTGACTGAAAAGCTGATGGGAGACACTCTCAAAGCTAACAGAGAGATGCTGCCCAACACTGGTTGTGATCCTGAATGGGAACTCAAATTAAGTTCTATATTTGTTGACGTCGACACAAAAATGGTACGTTATTAAAACGACTCCACAAAGATTCTCAAATTCCCTTCAAACTCCAGCTTTCCTTACTCTCTGTTAATACAGGGACGCTATGGCACAAGGAGCACCGCAATGTTATCTTTGAAGGTAGGCGGCGAGGTCAGCTTCTATGAGAGGTACATAGCAAATGGAATTTGGAAGGATCATACTGTAGATTTCCAGATAGAGAAGATGAAGTAATTGGGAAATGATATTATAACATGAATGAATAAGAGAGCATCCGGATAGCGACCGTTGTCATGATTGCTGCTTATGTATTTATATGTTGAAGGTTCTGCAAGTTTTCTATTAATGCTTATTCTGTATGTATTGTTATAAAGCAAAAGGTTTGTGCACACCGGTGTATATGTAACAAGAGGGAATATTCTCAGTTCATGATGAAGGTTTTCACTTTTCATTCAACCATTCAGAATGTTTTCAATAAAATGTCTTCAATTACAGTATTCTCAGTTCTGAAATAGACATGGTTTTGGCCTTCAAACAGCTTGTCCACAAGAACTCTGGGACCAAAAGGGAAGACACTTTAATAACAAATTTCACACACTTTTAAATGGACCTGATGGATTTAAGCCTGCAACACACCAACACCATATGAAACCAAAAAATCTCAAAATGGACACTAAAATTTCTATGGAAAATTTAAATGAAAACCATCAAATATTTCTATATATTCACCAGTACATTCCATTGTCAAATTTGGAACAGTTGACACTAGATTGGAATTACAAAAAAAATCGCCTTACAAGACGTGATTCAATGTCACTAATCAAGTCAAGGAGAGCACACCCCTTTTGGCCAAAGAAAAGCAGACACCACTCATCATTGTCTGGACCGAGCCTCGGCTCTCCTTGACTCCTCCAGCGTGGAGGGGAAGATCTCGACATACCTTGACCCAAGCATCATCTTATCCTTTCCCATAGCCTTCTTCGCCTCTTCCACCGACACGAACTCCACGTATGCCTCCCCTGTGACCTTCCCATCCCGTCTGCACACGATGTTCAGGTTGTTCTCTTTCAGCCCAAATTCCTCAAAGAACTCCACGATGTCCGCCTTGGTCACTGAGTATGGCAGGCCACGTAGCTTCAATGTCTCAGTGAATTCTGTCTGCTCCTTGTCTGCCACGATGGGCTTCTTCAATCGGGTGGGTGGGGGAGGTGATCCTCTGTGGTAGTGGTACTCGGCCTGATCATCATAGCACACTTCGGTGGCGATTGCATGGTAGTAGTCCATCTTCGTAGACCGGAAGACCTCGACGTACCTGCGGCCCATGTTTTGGTGGTTCCTCTGGAGGGCGATCTCAGCCTGAAAGTGGGATGCAAAGAGGACAAATGCTTCGCCTGTGAAGCGCTCGTTCTTGTGGATGAGGAGGATGTCAACAACATCAAGGCCAGCGAAGAACTTGAAGACATCCATGTCATCACAGTTAAATGGGAGCCCCCTCAGGCGGACAACGGGGAAATTCTGGAGGTTGCTGCCACCAGCGATGCCACCACCATAGCCGTACGAACGGAAGCCCATTGCACCTCCTCCACTCACCGCGAAGTAGGAATTTGAGTCCATCATTCGGGGTCTCTTTGAGCTGACCTCGCACCCGTCCGAAACCCCCCCGCTCCCAAACATTGCCCTTTATTCATCCCAGAAAAAGAGAGAACAAAAAACCACCCACCACACTCAATCCCCATTAGAAAACAGACCCAATTGACCATATATCTTGATTTAGTTTACCCCATGAATTTAAAAATTCCACATGCTTGTTCTATATTCGCTGCGGGATTAAGAAAATGACTCTAGATATTGAGGAAGATATTGAGGAAAAGGCACCACTACCCATGTGAGGCGAAAACATTTAATATTTCCAGAGTACAGAGAGTATGGAGAACAGGTAGCATGTGCATTAAGAGAACACCGACTATAAAAGAAACTTCATAGAAGCAGAACAATGAATCAAATACACATTTTCAAGTTCTTTAATTGGAGAATGCTCACATCAGCTAAAATCCCCCGTCCTAAACTTTGTCAACTATAAAAATTATGAAGAAAATTCTAAGATTTTACCAAAAGGGCACCTCAAATTTGAAGTTCAAAGCAGGTATATGATAAAGATTAGAGAGCATATTAATTTTCAAAAATGAAAATATTGTGTGAACTCATATACAAGATAATTAAATTTAAAATAAGCACCTGCTTCTGTCTGCATTGAGTATACATAAAAAGATGTGAGCAATCAGGGCACATGTACACAGTCCACATTATGGCTTGAGACCAGACTTCAGATTTAGAGAGTGGACATGATTTTTGGGCCATTCAGTTTCACCTTCGTATAAAAATTATGGTGGATTTGCCAAATCAAAATATAGCATCCAAAAAGATTCAGCCAAAGTGGAACACTTGGGGGGTTTTCACTTTTCATTGTTTGATTGATGACAAAAGAAAGTTGATGCTCACATCATCAACCACTTCATTCCTTTTTCTCTCTTCTTTGCTTGATCTAGTTGGCTTGTTGAATTACATCGATGCAACTTTTTCTGGAGGAATGTTTCTTTCTTTTTCCTTGTCTTTTTAACTTTGATGAAGAAATTTCAGGGACATTGCATATAAAAAAGGAAATGGATGCATTAACAACTTTTTGTCGATTCGTATCTTTGTTTGTTATCTTGGGCTTTCACTCTGATTTAATAAAATGAGGGCAATCGCCTACCGTTCAGTAAAAAAAAAAAAAACTGCTGATTCTTTGTTGTTTTCGTCACACCCCCCCCCCCCCCCCCCCCCCAAGCTGAAAATGGAAGATCAAGATATATTAAACCATAAAACTATTAAATATATGTTGAGCACATAAATATAACAAACTTGCAGAAGAAAATGTTTTAAGCCATGCGTGTCCACCTCCAGAATTTTAAAACAGCAATTGTTTTTAAAAAAATCTTTTTAGGAGAAGAAAAGGGTTCACATCAACCTTCTACCGTTTGAATGGCTGGCAATCGGGCACCATTTTATGGAATTTCAAATACAAGCAAGGACACAAAAAGCCATCTATTCTATGGTTGCCATCTTAGGTGCCATTTGAAAACATGTTTGCATTGGCTTTACTTTTCCAGAAATCGGAAAAGCTAAACGTGTTTCCAATCAGTTCTGAAAAAACATACTTAATTAAAAAATTTGTTTCAACTTTCAGTGCAAAAGGTATGCTTTTTAAAAAGCAAAAAAAAAAAAGAGCTTCTCAGAAATCGAGTTTTATTAAGCTACTTTATAATATAAAAAAAATTCACACTTTTCGAACGGATTTCCAATTAACCCCTCAAGAAGAAATATTATATAGGTAATTACCGGGACAAAAAAGGAGTCCAGAGTTGTTGATGGAAGTGGAGATACTGGATGGGTGGAGAAAATTGAGAGGCGGTTCACATAGGTCGAAGAAAGCATGGCCAAGCCCCCACAAAGAACCCCTAATATGGAAGAAAACATAGTCATGCCTAATTTGATTAAAAATTCAGGGTCGGCTTGGAGGCTTCGAGTGATCTAACCATGCAAAAGAAGTCGAGATTGGACTACGTGTTGCGACACAATCTCTACAAATAGGTGAATCTAGCACTACGTGTTTAACAAATCAGACAATCTTGAGTTCAACGGATGTAATAGAACATGTTTATCCTCTCTCATATGATTCGAGTACCAAATTCGAAACTGAAAATTAATATTTCTTGATATCATCAAAGGAGGGGGGAAAAACAATACAGATTCTTTGAGGACCGTCGAGAAGAGAAGCGATTAGAATTCAACAAATACTAGAAAAATTCAAACGCGAGGTAGGGTTAGGGGTTTTTGAGAGACTTACCCTCTGGAACCGTACATCCTTCCTTGATCAGTGAGTCGCTCGGTCGAAGAATTGAGAACAAACACTTTTTTTTTTTTTATTTGGTTCTTTGTTTTCTTGAAGAAGAATCGAAAGAGAAAAAGAGGCTTCAAAAAACCCTAATAAAAAGGCGTTGGAGCTTTCCGGAAAACTTTGTGGGAAGCACGTGCACGTGAGAGGTGAGCCTGATTTCATTGAGATTCTGATATGCCCTTCTCGGATCCAAGTAATGACCGTGGTGTCCTTCATATGATGAATATGAGTGGTATTTCCATAATCGTTGGGGGTAATAACGTAGGATATGCGAAAAGACGTACTTCAAAATTTGACCAATTGGTGCGGCGGCGTCTATTCCCACCGATTATTTCATCGAAAAAAAAAACTGTTTTCACCAATTCAGATCGATTGAACTTAGTCATTATTTTAAGTTTTGAACAATCAAACTTAATCGCCATTTCAAGTTTTGAACAATCAAACTTAATCGTCACGATCGAACTTAGCCACCATTTCAGGTTTTAGACGACCGAAATTAGTCGAACAAGATCCAGAATTATATCTACCTATTCTTTATAAACAAATAAATTTTTGAGTTTATCCATCATATTCTACATTTATTCTTTTATCCAAACAACAGCTAAGGGACTGAAAAAAAAAATGTAAATAGATGTACTTTCAATTAATTTAAATTTTTATAGAAAAAATATCTGATTAGACAAATATATATCATTTTTAAGCTTCGTTTGAATTCGTAGTTAAGCAGATTCTTTGTTTGAAAACAAAAAAACATATCAGTTAATCCAAACACATTTTATATTTAACTTTTAAAAATTTGTTCGTCACTTATACAAAAAAAAATTGTCTTATGTTCTACATTTAAGAATAATGATTGATTCTCCCTATATTACAACTCAAATTTGGAGTGGCATGAAAAATCCTAAGAGAATACACGTCATGGGATTAAGTTTTAAAAAAAAAAATTATAAACTTTATCACAAACCCTGTTCGACCAAGTTCGATCGCCCGAAACTTGAAATGACGACCAAGTTAAGTCACCCAAAATATAAAATGACGACTAATTTTGATCGCCCAAAACTTAAAGTGACAATCAAGTTTGATCGAACTGATCGAATCGGTGGGAACAGAAAAAACTTCTTTTTTTTTTTTATTGATAGGTCAAGGGAAATACTTAGTGGGAATAGAGGCGCCCAATTGGTGTACTAAAAAAAACTAACTAATAAAAATTCAAGTTGCTCTCCTCTTCCAAAAAAAAACATATATTCATATACAATTACAAACATATCGATATAAATCTCTTTATTACATCCAATATCAAATATTTGTTATACATTTTTAAAATAATTGATTTATTAAACTCAGAATATTTCTTGTTATGATTTTCATATTCTATGATTATAGATGTACTCTCCACGTATACACGGGAGATTTGGGTTGGATGTTTCAGTTGTTTGCTTTGAATGGGTAAATTTCACTTCTTTACCAACAACTAGGATTATCCAAATTTTTTAATAGTTAACCGAGTTTTGGAGACTGATGATGGCACACAGTCTCCCTCTCCCCAAGGCTCTTTCCAAAATCTGGAGGAGATGTGAGAGCTGTTTTTCAAATGAAGTCAATCACTACATGAGATACATATACCATGAGAGATGAGACAGCCTTTCCTATGGAAAAAGCACGAAAGAGTGTGCATCAGTAAAACCTTGTCAACATGGAACTTACCTTTTAAGTTCAGAGATCAAGTGTAAGACATCATGTGCATATTGATTGTGAATACACTCTTACAGGAAGTATTATGAATGGGAATGTCCAAGTTAAAAATCATTTTAAGAGTCTCAATGAGAGCAGTTTTTCAAATGAAGTCAATCACTACATGAGATATATATACCATGAGAGATGAGAGAGCCTTTCTTATGGAAAAAGCACGAAAGAGTGTGCACCAGTAAAACCTTGTCAACATGGAACTTACCTTTTAAGTTCAGAGATCAAGTGTAAGACATCATGTGCATATTGATTGTGAATACATCAATGAGAGCTGTTTTTCAAATGAAGTCAATCACTACACGAGATATATATACCATGAGAGATGAGACAGTCTTTCTTATGGAAAAAGCACGAAAGAGTGTGCATCAGTAAAACCTTGTCAACATGGAACTTACCTTTTAAGTTCAGAGATCAAGTGTAAGACATCATGTGCATATTGATTGTGAATACACTCTTACAGGAAGTATTATGAATGGGAATGTCCAAGTTAAAAATCATTCTAAGAGTCTCAATGAGAGCAGTTTTTCAAATGAAGTCAATCACTACATGAGATATATATACCATGAGAGATGAGAGAGCCTTTCTTATGGAAAAAGCACGAAAGAGTGTGCACCAGTAAAACCTTGTCAACATGGAACTTACCTTTTAAGTTCAGAGATCAAGTGTAAGACATCATGTGCATATTGATTGTGAATACACTCTTCCAGGAAGTATTATGAATGGGAATGTCCAAGTTTAAAAAACATTTTACGAGTCTCAATGAGAGCTGTTTTTCAAATGAAGTCAATCACTACATGAGATATATATACCATGAGAGATGAGACAGCCTTTCTTATGGAAAAAGCACGAAAGAGTGTGCACCAGTAAAACCTTGTCAACATGGAACTTACCTTTTAAGTTCAGAGATCAAGTGTAAGACATCATGTGCATATTGATTGTGAATACACTCTTCCAGGAAGTATTATGAATGGGAATGTCCAAGTTTAAAAAACATTTTACGAGTCTCAATGAGAGCTGTTTTTCAAATGAAGTCAATCACTACACGAGATATATATGCCATGAGAGATGAGACAGTCTTTCTTATGGAAAAAGCACGAAAGAGTGTGCATCAGTAAAACCTTGTCAACATGGAACTTACCTTTTAAGTTCAGAGATCAAGTGTAAGACATCATGTGCACAAAACTCTGCAGGATTAGGCAAGGAACTCCGATACACACCACTGAAAGTTCCCATGGACTGGATGCACACACACACACACACACTAACTAAACAGATTTGAGAATGCCGTTAAAAGAGCAACTCGTAAATTTAACATCTACGAATACAAATAGATCTGACCACCATAGCAGACATTCATTGAAAGAACCATTCATAATATTTATATATTCTACATTATAAGGGAAGAGACAAGTCATCATCAATTTGCATATTTCATTCATCTCTTTTATAAGTAAACAAATAATAGTTTAATCAAGCCTCTTTTTCCCATTATTGCCCCCACATTCTCCCTCATTACATTACGTCCTATAAATGCCAATTTCAAAGAGAATGCATGGTCAAGTATGAATGCCATATTGCCATTACAACCCTCCTTAAGATGGGAACATTAAAAAGTATGTCCATCAGTGAGAACTTGTCAACATATGAATTTAACGTTGAAGTTCATGGATCAAGTGTAAGACATCATAGGCACAAATACTTCAATACAATCTTACAATATAGACAATTTATACAATATTTGGGGATCAATTTTCAATTTCAAGTTTCCCTGCATGCATTTGATCCAGCTTCATGAATTGCTAGTATATGTATCATAAAGAGGGGATAAAAAGAACAGACATGAGATTGTACAACAGAAGCCTTAATATATACTATCCACTAAACAATATACCTGATCATAATGGAATACTGGATGTTGTAGGAACTTGGAACCCACCGTAGTAGGCTATTTATCATATAAATTATAGAAGTGGAAAAAGTTAGCTGCCTCCAATCATCATGTCATTTGTCAGTCACATCCACAGCATGGAGGCATCAAACAAAGCATCCTGCCATCTGAAAGAATTCCATAGGATGAAGACCACAACTCACATGTTGGTTTATGCATGCAAGAGCATACAACAAAGAAACGTGCACAAAATAAGCCCACACACTTGCAGATGTACCATAAGGAAATCATTTTTTTCCCTTTAAAGGGATATGGCATGCGAAAAAAATGAGCCATACGTTTGCTTTTACTTAGTGATGCATGCACACATATTGGTTGGTCCCACAAGACTGCAGAGTAGTACCTTCAAAATTTACAGGCAAGAAAGGCAATTTGCAAGCTTTAGACATAAATGATTGCTGACTCGGGTTGTCAACACCAACCAGGGCACTATACCAACCTGCATTTGTTTAGAATGGTGATTACAATTTATTCAGAAAAACAAAAAGAGAGAATTCAATAGTGGTTTTCACAGTTAGCATTTACCATTATATGGCTACTAGCAAGATCTCGAGCCCCCCATGACAACATCTTCCCTGAAATGGGAAAAAAGGTGAAATGTTTAGCAGTAGACAGGATTATGCGCGAGATGAATTTCTGGTCAAATCAGATATATGCACAAGCTGGATTAGGAACAATTGTTGCAAGTATAATGTATAAACCCTCATGACTCTAGTCCAAGTGGATTCTGGTAAGACAACAAATTTAGAATTACTGCAGAAACAATAAAAACATAAGAGATAGAACTAAATCAGACAGTGAGAACTAATTTAAATTCACTTTAAATAACCTGAAAAAAGGGGCAGCGTAAACATGGTCATAATCAAAACTGGGACATTGCAAAAGTTATGGAGGCTGATTTATATAAAATCTCCCATGCCATAACCTGGAGGAGGCGGAACATGAGACAATGTTCCTGGTTCCAGATATTGGATGCGAAAAGTTGGGAATAGCTGCTTTTGCAGAAGAGGGAAGTGGTCGATTACCGACGTTGGAAACTAGATGAGATTGACTTGCTGAGGTTTGTTAAATAGTAACAATAATGATTGATGATGATATTGGCAATTAGCAAATTAAAACCTGACACCATATTGGCACCAAAGGAAATTTGCAGGGGTAAATAAGTGAATAAATGGGACAAAACACGTGAATTCAGTAAGCCCTCTAGAATACACTTACATTTGGATGGTGTAGTGAGTTCACACAAATGCACAACTTCGTGTGAAACTAATCAAAGGGAGAGGTAGATAAGCTCTAGGGAGAAAGAGGGATGGAGAAGCACGTCAGTCCAGCAGTTGGACCAAGAATGAGGAGCCAGTTTCGGATGAATGTCTATTAGATTTGGGTACATAAGGTTTATATGTATTCTCATTGAATGAACAACTTTTTCTTTTTCTTTTTTCTTTTTGGTTTTTTGAAGTAAAATGATGAACAACATTTTCTGGAGATAAGGATATGTTTTCTCACATCCCTTATTTTTAGTAGCAGAGATCAATTGCAGCAGTGCAGCTGTTAAGATCGTATGTGATTAATAAACTACATCAGTATTTGTGCACTACAAACCTAACAGCAATTAGTATTCTTGAGCAGTGACTAGACTAGGAGTAACAAGAAAATATAGAAATGCATGCATCGATGAGGCATGAAGAAACATGGTGCCTGTAAAATTAGAGAATCATGTCCATCCTAGAGATTCCACTTCACCCCATAACTAACCAATGAAGCCCACTTTATTATCTGGTCGGACAAGTTTCAAAAGATTATCTCAACCAAATATATGATTTCTCACTCCCATACAGCCCTTATTGGACTTATATTCAAATTAATAAGAGCAGAATTGTTGAGCTTATGGAGTTTTGAGTCATTATGACAAAACTGTGGATAGCATGAAAGGCAGATTGAACAACATCAAAAAGCAAAGAAAATGATCAGAAGGAAGAATTCCATATGGTGATAGCAAACTGCATGTGGGAAACAACATATATAAACATTTCTAATCTATGAAACATAAATGCATCAAAAATGAAAACATGTAATAGCACTTATGGATATTCAAGGAAACAGGATAAGATCGCGTCAAATGTCAATGCATATGCAGCAACCACTATGGAGATAAAATGGAAGTAAACACTGAAAAGGCCGTTGCTTGTAGGAATACCCCAAAATCAGAGAGCAGATAATGTATATGGTTAAAATTTATAAGTTATAGATTATGGCTTTTAGCTTAAAATAAGCAGTTGTTGCATGTTTGTTTAAACTTATTGAAACTTATTTAAGCTAAAAACAACTTTAAAAAGTTATAATCCCTAAGCTGCGTTAGGGGTGCTTTTCAGATTATAACTTATGGATTATTTGAAAAAAAATATGTTGGACAATCTTACCCATCACTTTATTCACTAAAGACAAATTTTTCATCTCCCCTTCTCATCTTCCATATCCATCACCGAATATTGACAAAACAATTCAAGTACTAGTGAAGCTATCATGAAAAAAAAAATTGAGCTGAGAGAGAGAGAGAGAGAGAGAGAGAGTTGATAACCAAGGTAAGATTAGACTTTAGATTGTATTTTTTTTTTGGGTAAAATTTGGAAAGTTACCTATCATCTACTGTGGTATTTTTTTTTGGTAAAATTTGAAATGTGGCTAGAATATTAAGTTGTGTATAATATTTGAAAATTATTGTAGTGAATTTGAACTTTTATTTATGTTATATTAATTTTTGTTATATTAATGTCTTTTAAATATTCATAAAACTAATTTCATAAGTAAGACCACATTCTGTTATTAAACAGAAATTAAATTTAACTTCTACATTTAGAAGATGTATTTTTTATAATTACACAGCAAAAAACTGTTTTACAGCTTATTTAAACAAACATCCACAATTGCTTATTCCCTGCTTTTTAGTAGCAACAACAAACATGTCAACTACTTATAAAAAAAGTTAAAATCTATAATCTATAAATTATAATCTATAATCTGCAAATTTAAGCTGTAACAAACATGGCCAATGTCTAAAAAGCTATGTTTTTACCGAAAGGTTGCACAAGTTGATGAGGTATTGCTGCAACAGGAATTCCCCAAAAAGACCAACTCAGGACAAGAAAAGCCAACACCTGCGAAAATTATTCATGTCATAACTAAAATTTCCAAGTAGAGGCAAAAAGAAGTATGAAAAATATACCAGATGTGATACCTTTACAACTGAGAGAACTCTCAAATACAGATCGTATGATGATTTCTTCACATTAAGACACTCTCTACCTGAAATTACATATGTTAAAATAGCTTCCCATGGCAAAAGAATTAATTAAAAATGCATGTTACCAAATACATAGACAAGGGTCAGTTTGGATTTAAGGAATTGTTTAGAATTGGGATAATTTAGAAGTGGGTAGAATTGGATTTCCAAATCATGTCAAACCCCTTGCTTTCAGTTCCTAACTGAATGCAGGTGTTCGGATAGCCAGAATTATAAATCCAACTAATTGCAATTCAAATTAGTTATAATGAATTTGCAACATTGGTGATCAATTCCATAAATCCAATTGCACCACATTATTATTAAAAATCCATGTCTATGATCCTGTAATATAACTAAACTAATCATACTCTACAGTCACCACATATGACCAAGCATTTTAATTCATCTTCACTTGAGGATAACTGGAAAAACATGATACGAAAGATATGATCAATGAATCAACAAAAGCAATAGCATGGTATTGAAAAAATCTAAAACTTGGTAACGTTTTCTAGACCACTCTGAAGAAATTTTGGATTATATCACATGATTTTGGAACACCGAATATACATAGGTCTTCCTTCAATAGAAGGCTTGCCACTTCAAACTTCAAAGTTTCATGCACGTGCTCAATTATTTTAAATTCTGTAAGATGGAAAACAAGCAGATACATGGTTTTCAATAGACATTCCATATAACAATTTTTGCTTGATCCATCACATTCCTGATAGAATATCATCATTCCAGTAATGCTATGTACATTTTGCAAGTTCCTTCTCCTTGGCTGCTGCAGCCCGTCTAAGTTTTGCAGCTTGCGCAAAAGTGGATGGCCTATGAACAACAACAAAAACCAGTCAGGTTTAAAAATGTAAAAATTTGATATTACTTACAGATAAGAATTGAAGAAAGCTTCACAAACATGCAAAAAAAAAAGGCCTCGACTTTTTCATATAATGATAATCATAAGACTAATTAAGACACTATCAAAGAACAGTGAAGACCAGATTGGGGAATCTAAGTTCCCCACGTTGTCTAGCAGGCAGAGAACACATTTTTAGGATAGTGCATGCATCCATCCATATATACGTCGATACAGGGAACTTCACCAACGAGGCACCTGATATCTTAGTCAATATGTTAATTTTTTTAACAGAGAAGTTGCGAGAAGGGGGAAAATGAATTTTAAAATGGTGATTCACACAGGTTTGCACCTACTATTCAAGTTGATGGTAAAGAAGCATCAACTTTCCTGTTCTGCAAACAAATCTCAACGAAGAGAGATATAGGCATTAATGGCTTATCATCTAAAATACATTAAAAAAAAAAATTTGAAGTGCAGCATTCAGAAAACATCGAAACAAGAATCACTCACGTGGACAAGGAGCTGGCTTCTTTCAATAGCTGCTTTATTTCCTGCCTTAATTGAATTTCATCGCTTGAACTCGACCTCTGCATCAGCGAATAACAAGATAGTCAAAATAAATTACAATCAACATTATCATGGCCGATGGTTCTTACTTGCAACAACTTCACTCGTCATAAGCATCATATTATCAGTGAAAATTAAATAACACATTCATCAATGCATGCAAGAAAACACAAAAACATGAACGACCCCCGGCTCGTCAAAAACACGGATTGATATTCGTTGAGATAATCAAGGGAAACGAAGGTAAGGCACATTCGATTTTCACTTTTTGAATGAAGAGAACTACAGAGGGTGGCACGTAAGATCTACATTGAAGAATCAAGTAAGGGTGGTTCTCTATGAAAACAAAGGCTTGCCTTTTTGAGGATCTCGAATGATGTTGCGATCAGCTGGAGCGAGAACACGAGAGAGAGGATGAGAGGAGCCGAACGATCTAGGGTTTCCACCTTCTCCATGTCCGCCTTTTCGTTTGCCCTCTTTGTCGGCTGTCCGTTTGGAGAACGCAACGACCGCTGAAGGATCTCCTCCTCAGTCCGACCAATTGATCTGCAATGGAGGTCGACAATGGGAGGAAGAAATGGAAAAATAAATTAACTTCGATTCTAGGGTTCGACCGATTGGTCTGCAATGGAGGTGGAGAATGAGAGGAAGAAAAGGAAAATAAATTAACTTGGATTTTAGGGTTACAGTCAAATGAATGGTCTAGATCTAAGTAAATGTGATATCAATGGTTTGAATTGATTGATATTCTTTTCTAATCATAACAAATCCATCGGTTGCGTGGTCTCTATTAGGAACATTCTCGCATCGAACGGTCAATAATAGATGTTTTTAAAGAACATTGTCAACAGATCGAGATTAAATAGATTGGTACGCTGTAAATGAGTATCTCGTTAAGTCATATGAGCGAACCACCAAAAGCGTCTATGCTGTCTATGCTTTTGACGGTTTGGGTGTCTGATTTAACTGGTTGTCGACTTGACATTGCTCATTTTGCTTATACTAGTTAATGCATACGTACATTGTATATAAGTTATTTTAATAATACTTGAGATTTATTAATTTATTTTTATTATTTAATTAATTATTCAAATCATATCATTAATAAAAACATAAATGTAGATATTATGATATTAATAATATCCCCGTACATAACATTATATCATCATAATAATTAAAGAAGGAAATTTACAATTAAATTTATGTGATTAAATTTGGATTGATAAATTTCACACTTGAGTTCAATTTTTTCAAATATAATTTAAAATAAAATTATAATATAATTTCAAACAAAAATAATTTTATATTTTAAATTTATATTAGATGCTAGTTGTTGTGCATGTATAAATGCACATGGAAAAAGTTCAACATATATTGATACAAAATAATTTAGTTGGATCTATATATAACAATAACATTTAGTCCAATTAACAAACTAAATGTTGATGAATCCACTACATTAATAGATATGCACTTGATACCCATCATTCATTTTCATTTACCAAATAAAAGCAAACCAGTGTATTGTACGCACATATACACGTATTGTTGATCATATTTTAATAGTGAAAACTTTAATAAATATTAAATTCAAATGGAACAAAAGCTCTAGCATGGATAGTTCTTCCTTCCACGGAAACAGTCCACCTCAAAGAGTGATAGGAATCATTAATACAAAAGAAAAAAATTTAGCAAGTAATTCAACTGATTCATGTGACTTCAAATTTAATTAATTGTGAAAGAAAAAAATTTAGCAGATAATTCAATTGATTCATGTGACTTCAAATTAATTAATTGTGAAATGTAATTAGTTTAATGAAATAATAAACAGTCGGCTGGATTTCTTTCATGCAATCCATTTATTAAAAAATATATATATAACGGTACAGCTATATGAACATAGAATTAAGCGGTCTATGTAAATTGTGTTTTTCTCTCGAATGATCAATGCAACCATAATATTTATGATACTAATAATTAATAAACTAATTTAAATCTTTTTATCAGAAGTCAAAATTCTCTATTGAAGGGAGAGAGAGGGAGAGAGAGAGAGAGTCAATAATAGGTGGATACACTTGTTGTGTGAAATCAATAATGATTATAAAAATTTATGAAATAGTTAGTTTTCTGATCATCAACGTGAAGTACCAGATGTAAAAATATACGTTGTAAATATGAAAATGAAAATTGAAAATACAGTAAGACTTGTTATCAATAACTTTATGGGCTCAAATGAATAGATATGATTCGATTCCATTTGTAATTTTAGTATTTATTAAATGATACTAAAATATTTATTTTATAATTTTATAGGTATTTTAATGGTATAAAAAAACCTGCTAATTGACAAATAGCCTATTTTTGTAGGGACCTATTTATAAATATCAAAAATCTGAGGGCCGATTTGCAAATAACCCAGCTCAATTGTCTCATTGAATAGGTCGAACTCCTGCCTGTTGTCCCGCTTCATATATAGAGTACAGATAAAGCGCTGTTTCGCACAATCTGCATGGACAGTTTCACATACATTCATGTATATCTACGACTCTACAACGAGGAACTTTTGTATTATTGGCTCAAGGCGATCAATGCACGAAGGCCAACGTCTCTCAATCTTTCATTCTCGTGGCGGACTAGGCTTTTTGGCTTACCTATAACCACTCTATTTTTTGTGGCTCCACACTATACATCTAAAATATTTATGATTCAATTGTACATTAGATCAAGTCCTGAGGACATGCATGCACGGGGCAAGTATAGTGCTGCATATTAGGGGCAAAATTGTGGTAGAAGAGTAACTGAGGCACAAAGTTTTTTTGTTGGTTGGTAAACAAGGCGAGTGTGTTGGTAGAAAAGGCCTATCTTGGTTTAGTTGTCAAAGGAGATTTTTTGAAAAAGTGATATAGTCATATGTAGAGAAGTAAGTGGAAGCAACATCTCTTCTACCAGCTTTATGTTTGTTTTTTTTGTATCTTGTATTGGGCATGTTTGTTTAATTTATAAAATTATAATGCATGACTACCGTTAAAAAAAATGGACCTCTACAACTAGGTATATACCAATTAAACAGGTTGAGTAATATCTACCATGTAGCAAGGTATATACTAGTGCAATAGTCTACACGGAAAAAAAAATTGATTTAACATATGGGTCTCTGATGACAGGTGATTTGACATGTATGTCTTTTGTACCAGTAAAATTGATTGAATGTAATAATACAATTATAAGAGAAATTTAAAATACAATATCAATTTATTCTTACATATTTTAATATAGTTATACCCACAATCCCTCACAATAAAACGTATTGTTTTAGCCTATTAGCCCGCATTCTCTTCAATTCCCTCTATCTTTCCACCACCCAACACGGCTTGAGAGAACAGTGTAGATGTTCATAGCCCAGAGTGGGCTAAATCACAAAACTTGTGTCCTGCCTTCTTGATTTTTATTGTCATCATTATAGGTCACGTTGCAGGTGATGCATGTAGTGGCTAATCAACAATAAAAATAGTCATGAGAGCCAATATTGGGTACGCTGACTTGGAGTTGTCTACCTCGTATTGGATACCTTAGCTGAGACTTGAAGTTTCAATTGGGTTCAACTTGAACTCGATGGGTTGAACTCAATTTTTATACGAATTGAACTGTAAAAATTAGGTTAGAGTTTGAATTTAGATTGATAAATTCAGATTGAATAAGATGTTGGTTTAGGTTTTGGTTGACATCACTTACAATCTGATCCAATCCGACCCCATAATTTTTTTTTAAAAAAAACCATCATGACTATTCAACTTGTAGTATCCAATCTAAACCGTCCAAATTTTAAGAAACCCCACCTACACTTGTAAATAACACTAGCCAACACTTACACTTTATTTTGAGTTTGTGACATTTCCCCTCCCTCTCTCTCAGTATCTCTTCGTAACGTTCTTTATGGCTAATAAGAAGATATATGTACTGCCCATTTGTGGGAAACTATGAAATTGTTATTGAGTTCAAGGACTTTGAGAAATTTTTGGGTGGCACCGAGATCTTCATGTACTATTTTTCTTTGGGTTATTTAGTTTCCACCCCTCTGAAAATAGACAAATTATCAAAAACCCCCTTCAAAACTCAATATTATTTTAAACCCCTTTAAAATGTTACTTGGTTTTGCAAAAAGTCCAACTATCAACAAAATAAGAATGTTAGGAGAATATTTCACCTCAACATATATATATGGACTATTTTATCATTCCTATCAGTGAAAAATGTCTTTTTGGATCAATGTGATGGAATATTGTAATTTGAGATTACTGATTTCTTTTTCTTTTATACCAATGAAACATTTTTCTTGAAGCTCTGTTTATGCCAAAAATGAATTTTCAGTACTGTAAGAAACTTTAAGAGGTTGAAGAAGGGTATTTAAGACCTGTTTCATTAATAGAGAGGGTAAAATAGTCAATATACATATCTTGAGATGAAATATTCCTCCAATATTCTTAGTTTGTTGACTATTGGGTTTTTTACAAAGCTAAGTAACGTTTTAAGGGGGTTTAAAATAATATTGATTTTTTGAGGGGTTTTTTTATAATTTGCCTATTTTAAGAGGAGGTGGAAACTAAATAACCCTTTTTCTTTTAGTGTATGTTTGTGCACTTTATTGCCTTTATTATTAATTATGTTAGATTTTGATTTTTTATGTTTATTTTCATATTCAATTGATTTAATTCTGTATACCATCATCATTGAATAGGTTCTAATTAGTCGGGTTTTTTGGTTGGGTCGGGTTGGTTCATTTGGTTATGTGTGGAGTCGGGTTGTTCATTTAACTAAGGATTGGGTTTAGATTAGAGTAAACTAGGTTGAAAATTGAATTGAGTCGGGTTATGATTAAGTGGGTTGGATTTTGAGTTTGATTTACAGTAAGGTCAGCTCGTTCCAAGTTGCAGCCCCCTAACATTTTTTTTTTTTTTTTTACCTGTGACCAAAAAAACTATCAAATATGTTGAATTATTATTCAAACTCTCAAATCATATCATGCACTTGTTTTAATTCCAAATCTCAATTTCCAACTACGAAAACTCGAGGTAAGTTCAATCCATGGAAGAGACGGTCCAACTAAACTAATAAGGACATCGTTATAGACTTTGGTCACCTCATAGTCATCACGCAATTCAAGCTTTCATACACATAACTTATGTGTTTGAACTCCACATAATACGATTTTTGTTGCCATTGAAACACGAGAGTTATCTTCAACTTTCATTTTTTAATATCGTTTTTAATTCTCTCTAATAAGTCCACAACTCTCTTCGAATATGGAGGATTAAATCAAAATCTTTAAATTTGAAGGTCGATATGGAATGTGGTTGGATCACACAACCCTTTAAATTTTAAAGATATGGAGTGTGGTGGAGTTGTTCTAATGGTTCATATTTTTACTATTATAATGACCACTCTCAACGTTTCTCAGAGTCTCTATTTGATGAGTCATCCCCATATGTCATAAGAGTCCATTTTGTTGGTTGGTCTTATTGTAAAGGAGGCCATTTTCATAAATAAATCTTCTATATATTTGGAGTCCTCTCTCAATAAGACTTTTTATATATTTGAGAGCTACATCTAAGGGGAGTTCTCTTCATGTTTGGACGATTTCCTCCCAATAAAAGTTATCAGGTCATTTGAGGGACTATTCCAATAAAAGAATCATTGGCAAAATTAGAATGGTCTCTTCCTAGATGAGCCGCACTGTGATGCTTTGACCTAGTAGAAATAGCAACACACTTTTTAGGTACACCCCATTTTAGCCTTCTCATAAAGGATTTGATACATGGTAGGAAAACACAAAAATTTGGATCCTATATGATTATGCTTGAACAAATATTATAATTTTAATGTAAATGCGATTTTTTTAATCCGCGCCATAAAAATGCATTACACATTGTTATTAAATTACCGTAAAAGAAAGTGCATCTAGTCCCCCGACCACCTCCCATCCTCAACGCCATCACTATCATAGAAAGACTATTGTTTGTTGGAAGTGTAAATTATATAAAAAGAGATGATCGAGCCATCTGCCGCCCTCTTCTATTGTCTCATCCGTCCTCTGCTCAATCACGTTGTCGCCGCCGTTGACTGCCCCTTATTCTCTCTCTCTTTTTATCTCTCTTTCTTTTATGTTAGTTTCTTTTTTCTCTATCCCATCATCCCATTTTTTTTTTGGTGGAAGTTTAGATAGCGTTTGGAAACACAGTTTGAAAAATAACTTTTAACTCTTGCAACTTTATGCACATCTTTTGAGGATGTAATGATGATGACTGCTTTATAAAATACAGATTTTAAGGTACAATTTAGAGATAAAATCTAATAATAATGATGCATTTAAGTTGACATATTTAATAACAGCTTTTAACTTTTAAATGATGATGTATTTGAATTGATATGATCTTAAAAATTAAAAATTGCTTTTGAGATTTGTTGTCAAACATGACCTATTTAGTATCGTAGGTAGGGGAGATAGACCATCCCAAATACATTACCATAATGTTTTTTAATCATAGTAAATGTGTGTATATATATAATATACCTTGAGGAAGACGAGTTGCATCTTAAGATCGTTCACAAGATTTAACAATCATATAGACCGTACCCATACACCGTACCGAACCACATGCGAGATGTGACCACCAACGCCGAACCACAGTTACACCTCCTGTCACAGGGCATTCATGGTATTAATTAAAATCCAATGACCATAAACGATAATTCAACCAATACCACGTGGCACACATCCGCCCGTCAAAAGCAAATCCGACAACACCCTCTCCACCGTCCGATCCCATAACAAGCACAGAAGGGAAGCACAACAGCCCCGACCAAACAGAGATAGGTAGTAGAAACCACAACCCAGAAGAAACCGAGAAAGAGAGAGGTGGGGACAGCGAATGAGAGGCGTTCACACGGATCGCTGACGTGGCGAGACCAAAAATTATTTTTCCCCAATTTTTTTAAAAGCCCGCCCAAACCCCGGATTTCATTTCATCCGTGAATTGAAATTTATATCGATCTCCTCCTCTTCTTATTCTTTCCCAACCGATCACTCCTCACACTCTCTCCCCCGTTTAAGAGAAGGAAAAAAACCCTAGAAAACCCTAGCACTACGAGAGGTCGGGATCACCGTCTCGGATCGATTTTCATTGGCTTCTCCGATCCATTCTCGATCGATCTGATGGACTGATCGTGGTTTTCTTTTCAGGTCCGGCTATGAAGGGAGGGAAGTCGAAGGCGGACGCGGCGAAGAAAGCCGAGAGCAAGTTAGTTTGTTTTGTTTTGATGTTTGAATCGATCTTGTTTTGGATCTGCAGTTTCGGATCTGATGTTGTTATTGGTG
Source organism: Acorus gramineus (assembly GCA_030737835.1). Classification (NCBI taxonomy): domain Eukaryota; kingdom Viridiplantae; phylum Streptophyta; class Magnoliopsida; order Acorales; family Acoraceae; genus Acorus; species Acorus gramineus. Next base: position 13,055,432 of record CM060856.1, on the reverse strand, counting down.
TGTGTGATGAAGGCTTTCGGTGAAGAACGCTCCGAAGAAGACTTCGGAGAGGGCGGCCAAGAAGCCCGCGGCGAAGAAGGCGGGGAAGGACCCTAACAAGCCAAAGAGGCCTGCGAGTGCCTTCTTCGTCTTCATGTATGACACACACACTCTCTCTCTCTCTCTAGATGTATGTTTTGTTATTTTTTGTTTTTATTGATTTGTGTTTTGTGATTTCTGAAATGACAGGGAGGAGTTCAGGAAGCAATACAAGGAGAAGAACCCGAACAACAAATCCGTTGCAGTCGTAAGTCCCTTCGATCTGTCTCTGTCATTGTCCATTTTTGTGATTTATTGATATTGATTCATTGTTTTTGTTTGATCTGGAAAATAAATAGGTCGGCAAAGCTGGTGGAGACAAGTGGAAGTCCTTGAGCGACGCCGTAAGTCTAATTTTGATTAAACAAAAGTAATTCAAAATTATTTTTTCATCGATCATAAGAAAATCATTTTCATTTCCACAGGAGAAGGCGCCATACGTGGCCAAGGCCGCGAAGAGGAAAACAGAATACACCGCGAAAATGGTCGCCTACAATAAGAAGGTCCTTATAAAACAACTACGAAACCAAGTTTCTTTTAGTAGTTTTTTGGTTTTATTTGTTCTTAGTCATTCTTTTGATGAACAGCAAAGCAGCGGAGGAGAAAAAGCTGAAGAGGAGGAAGAAGAGTCATCCGACAAGTCGAAGTCCGAGGTGAACGACGAAGACGACGAAGAAGAAGATGACGAGAGCGGAGAGGTCTATTTATAATATATATATTTTTTATAAAAAATATAAAAATATAATTTTTATGTAATATTGATTTTTTATATATATATATCACAGGAGGAGGACGATGACTAGGCTTTCGCTGGCTGAAAATGGAAGAAAGCAAGCGGTTTTTGGCGGTGCAATGGGAAAAAAAAGGAAAAGGCAGATTTAGGGTTCTTTTTCATGTGTAGTGGAAAAAAAGGAACCAAAAAAATGTTTTGTGGATCGGACGGCTATGGATTGGCCGCTTGATCGTCTTCTTTGTAGTTATCCCCTTTTCTGTGTCTCTGTCTTTCTTATCTCTCCTGATGTTAAAGATAATGATATTCTCAACTAGGCTTTGTCCCTATCTTTTCTTATAATTACTGTTGTGTCATCTGGTTGCGATGAGTTGTGTGGCTTTGTGTTTAGTTGTCGATTTTAAATGCTTGAGCACGTGAGGGCCAAAATATCCGCTGGGGAAGGAAATATCTTATTGTGGGCGTCACTTATTGCATGTGTGACACGTTTTGTTCCTTTTTAGTGATAAAAAAAGTTTCAAGTTGTGGTTCACCCGAGTGTAATTTATACGTCCACAACCTATCGAATGAACATACTGATGAGGAAGCAAGGAAACCTAAATGAAGCTGTGAGTTTTAATGGCTTCGGCTCGTGGGAAGTGCTTCCTCGTCACAGGACCTCCTGTAAGAAATATTGATATTCGTTTTGGGTTGCTTTCAGGCTACCTTTTTTATTTATCCTGTTTTGAATTTTGAAGGGGGTTGGGAAGACAACACTGGTGATGCGAGTATTGGAGAAGCTGAGGAACTCAAACCCTTGCTTGAATGTACGGGGTTTTTACACTCGTATGTTTGACCCATCCCTTCCTCTTTTTGTGATTATTCTGAATTGGATGAAATGGCAGATGATTATTGTTTTTTTATTATTGGCCAGGTGAGGTGAGGCAATGTTCAGAAAGGGTAGGATTTGAGGTTGTAACTGTGGATGGCAAGCATGGACCTCTTGCTTCCTGCCACACTTCTAGGTGTCTTTCTTCAATCTGTTATGTTTTTTCTTTTCTGCCCAAGCTCACAATGATGATCAGATATGTGCTTGTCATATTATTGTGATGATGAAAATATTATTCATCTAACATCTCTATTCGAAGTTGGAATATATATTTTAATGATTTAAAAGGTTAGGTGGCGTTGTTATTTGTGTTTTGAAATTTGTGATGTTCCCATAGTTTGATAAATGATTGTTATGTTTTGAACCAACTCCTAGCACCCCTCATCAGAACATGAAACATATATAATGTGGTACCTTGTTATTTTTTTGTTTTTTTACACGTGTTAGTTTTAATATTTAATGGTAACACCTGCAACTGCTGATTGGCAGGTGCTTCATGCATCAACTCCCAAGTTTTGGACTTGTTCATGATATTGTCACACTTTACAGGCAATGATTTGATTTGTCAAATAAAATGATTAAAAAACAAGCCAATGGCAGTCCTAACTTCTGGCCCATTCATTAATCATTAAGTGTTCTTGGGGCGAAGAGTTGTTGAGTGAGAGAGTGATAAAGTGTTGAAAATACGAATGTTTGCATTCAAATTGTTATGTAGATAGAAGTAAATTGAAATAAGGATCGACTTGCTGCTTTCTGCCACCGGATTTATAAGGTCAACTACCCTTGCCTCACATACATATAAATGTAGGAATATGTAAAATATTTTTGTTTCTAATTTAATCCAATTACGGTCTTTTGTTGCTATTATCTATGATAATTTGTATCGTGGAAAAGCTTTCAGCACTCTAAAGTCATATTCTAAATTTGTATGGTAGACCCTCCCAAATGGTCATTCTAGTAACTAATTTAATATCCGTACCTTTCATTATAATTGAGATGCCAATGCATGTGTACAAATCAAAATAATTATGACTGAGATGCCAATGCATTTGTTTCTTATTTTGATGATTTGGATGACCTATTTAGTTGAATATGTATGTATATGCTTTTTGAGAACACTTTAGGAGATGTAGTGTCACTTCACATGACCATGTTTAAGTTAAAAGGATATTTCACTTTGGCAGTGCAGAATCCCTCAGATGGCCCAGTGTGGGCAAGTATAAAGTGGACATAGCATCATTTGAGTCATTAGCTCTGCCTGAGTTGCAGGTAACTTTGTTCAGAACCTTGAATACTCATCAATTATCATTAATTCAAGTTTGCATGAAATGGTTGATCCTGAACAATTTTGATTTCCTTACATGTATAGTATATTCTGATTCCAATCCAGGTTAAAGATGATACTGATCTTTTCATCATTGATGAAGTTGGTAAGATGGAGCTCTTTAGCTCAACATTTTATCCCGCTGTTTTGGAAATTATTGGTTCGAATGTTCCCATCCTGGCATCTATACCTATCCCAAAATTTAATCAGGACATCCCTGCAGGTACTTTTCTGTTCTGTTTTCTGCCATTTAGTTTTATAGCATGTGTTATGATGCTTTCCTTTCATCCTTTGATATGTTTGTCTTAAAATATCATTGATCAATATGATTTATGTTTTCTGTCGTAGCGGAACATAGCTAAAGAACTATATGGTATTGTGGGTGTTCACTCTTTTCTACTTTTTTAATCAAATCAAGAGACTATCACAACTGCTTTAGTCCTGCTACCAATCAATTTCATTTACGAGAAGCGTTAGTACATATCTGAATGGGGATGAGAGAATACAAAGTAAAAGGGAAAGCATTTTAAAACAAAACATAAAGATAAAGATAGTAAAACCGGGAGGACAGTGTGGGAGTGGATAGGGTAAACCCCCCCCCCCAAGGGCTATGGAAGGAGCAACGCTGTGAGCTCCCACATATTCTCAAGTTTATAACTTTGTCAATTTTGTTTTTTCTTAGACTTAAAGCAAAATCTACCTAATGGTTACACATTATTGATGCATTATCTATACACCCAGTGCCTGGACTGAACAATGTTGTTTTATTGGTTGGACTATAATAAAATTTCCAACTTTTCTTTCTATTTATACTTAAGTACTAATATTTTTTCATATGGAAATTTTGACAAATTATATGCTTGCAGTTGCAAGGCTGAGGAACCATCCAGGAGTGACTGTATTTACACTCAGTAAATCTAACCGAGATGCAGTCAAGGGAGAGATTTATTCCCAGCTGGTTGGCTTATTGCGGAAAGAGTGAATAAGGTACCATATGTTGAAGAATGATTGATTAAAAATAATGAATGGAGTACCACTCTAGAAAATCATCTTTACTTTTAATTTAGAGTTTTGAAGGGTCCATCTCTTTCATGAATCTAACGTAGTAGTTGAAATGCAGGACACAGTTTTTGATGAAATCATTGATTTTTTTTTGGTGTTTTCTTTTTTCAGTATTCATTGATGTTACATACTGTGATCTGAAAAATAGACGTCGGGCATGTAGTTATTTACACATTCAATCAATGTCATAGTCTAGCATGATGTCAATGTAATTATACAAAATTAGGATTTTGAAACTGATCATTTTCCAATCTTCATACATCTTACATTTCAATTTATAGAAGGAAATTAAATGAACACGATGTTTGCACAGGTATAGATTCAACTAAAGTTCCGTTTTCACCTATGCAATAACCTGTTATATAGACAAAACAGGTGATGCATTGATTTTAGTTTTACTGTGTTATTCTGTCATGACACCACCACCTCCCAATTTACTCATTTACATGAAGAGAATTGAAAGTAAATGCTACTCAATTTTTTTGTTTTTTGTTTTTATTTTTAAGGATATCAAGTTCTGCTTCCTGGGGTGTCTTTTTATAAATATCAAATCTTCATATCATCAATTCCTTTAGATGATTATAAAGAAAAGCATACAAATCAACAATGAACCTCATATTGAGATTGCCAGATAAGATCGATAGAAAAATAGAAAGCACTGATACTTAAAATGCCAATGTTATCTTTAAAGATTATGCTAAATAATCTAAAGACTGACTCTCAGATGGTAGAAAGTGAGGATAATATATTCTTCTATTCTCAACTAGCAATCATCCTTTTCTGTTCTTGTGATGGTATGGTACAGAAGAAGGCTATCTGTGTGAAGGAATGATGCCTATATCATATATCTAGGTTTGGCATCATATATAATTTGGAGTCTTTGTAAATTAGTTAAGAAGATCAAGGCATTCTTCTTAACAATTATATGTATACTATAAAATTACGTATGTTTGAACTATTAAGTTTATATTGTGAGTGTTCTTTTAATTTATGTCTATATATTATAAATTGATTAGATTAATCATATACCTTGTCAGTGGTCTGCAGTATGTTTGAAGAGAAGATCAGCTTGGAAGTTAACTAATAAAAATCCTATTACATTAATTCAAAAAATAAAACATTTATGAGAATCTTATTAGTAATCTTTGGTCGACACGTTATTCTTGTGTATATTATGAAAATAGAAACAAATGGTCACATAATGGGATTACCATCTATGGAAAAATATGTAACCTGCTTATCCCTACTTGGTGTTTGTTTTATGCTTTCAAAATACAATTGATCAAAATTTTTGTTTTATCCGTAAGTCGATCCCTAGCTGTATATACTGTGATGGTGTAAGTGATTTCCTTCAACCACTGGTGCCTTGAATAAAAAGACTAGAATGTTGAGGCCGGGCAATATGCACCGTGATTTCTCTGTTCATTAACCTTCTTGATTCCGTGAAAATATATTGATTAAATAGTATGGTTCCATGAACTGCAATGTCAAATCTTTTTTAATTATTCATAAACCTTTATTCTCTGGGGATCAATGTGCCTTGTCAATGTGATAGCATTTCTGTCTGACGTTATATTTTATGCACCTAGACTTAATGGTCATAGATTCTCCTCACAATACAATAATGCCTTGATGTTTTTGTGAACTAGAACAGATTACATAATTAAATAAAATAAAAACTTAATCCAATTCGTGTCTGTGTTAACTTGAAAAATTGAGTCATTGGGTCAATTGATCGTACCAGCAATCAAATTAAAAAATATTTAGAAATTAATAATAATGTGTAAATATATAAGAAAAAGTACATAATAAGGAATAAACTACTTTTTAAAACAATCAAGACAGTGAACAAACTAATATCTAATTTTTAAAGTAGAAATGTGCCCTTTAATACAAAATTGTATTATCAAATTAAAATATAACTAATATAATAACAATCTACAATGAACCATGAGCATATATCAAAGAATATTAACTCAACACCAATAAGTACAACTATAATAATTTTGACAATACATAAAACAAAATCTAGCAGAGCTGAAGATTTTTGTTCAAAATTATCTAATAAAAATTGTATTTTTTAAATAACATTGATAAGGTGGATCATGTATAATATTTTCTCACCAAGTTACCAAGTATTTAGTTTAACTCCTATTCATTGAGTGAGAGCTCATGATCGCTCAATGAAAATACAATACTTTAAAAGACAAACTTAAAAAAATTTAAACCACATCTACTGCTTCCGTAGCACAGTGGTAGTGCGTTCGCTTCGTAAGCGAAAGGTCGCGAGTTCGACCCTCGCCGGGAGCTCTTTTCCCCATCCTTCATTTTGTTTTTTGTTTATGCCTTATAATTTATATATAATAATAATAATCATATTGCCAACGAAGTCTTATTGTGCCTGTATAGTTAATATATATAATATTGACAATGTCATCTAGCTTCATGTAATGTAAAATATAATTAGGATTTGTTGGTGATCCGTTCCATCTTTCCCTTGCCAGCCCTTCAATGATCAAATGATTCATTAATAAATGTAACTTGGTGTTCTCACACTATGCGCAACCAATTTAGTGACATTTTTTTAAAAATTGAAATGTATTGATTCTTTCATTGTTTATTCGAAGTTCATCGAAATGTTTGGTTTTTTTTAATGACACATACATTTTCAAGGAATACTAAAACCAATTACGTAATTAAAACCATCATTTTAACATTTGAAAATATATTTGTAGCTTTTGATTTAAAAAAAAAGTAGAGTTTATTTAACTTGTGTTTCTAAATGCATGCTAAATAAAAGATTCTAGACTTGAAGGGTTATTTTAGTAATGAGTTGAGGTTTTGGAGATAAGTTATTCTAATTTTAAATGATAAAAATTTATCAAATTTGTTCATGTTTACATTTGTTAAAATTAAAATAAAAAGTTAGGATAAATGTTATTGTAGCCTTTAGGTGGAATAAAATATTTCTATTTTTATTTCAAAATTGAAAAAATTGTACGTAGTTTGTCATAATTTTTTTATACTAAACATAGATCAACTGTCCTTTCACTCACTTATCCTTTTGTCATACTAGCTCGAAGGTTATTTGAATTTGGATAGATGATTATTATTTTAATAGAGTTTTTAAAAGTACGTCACAATCAATAAATTTTTCTTTTTTTAATTTTTTTTTTATGAAATAAATCATCTCTAGTTAAGAAAATAAATCATATATTTTTCCATTGAACATAGAAAGGTCATTCCTAATGTTTTGGACCACAAGAGGAAAAAGAAAAGAATGCTAAAAGAGGACATGCTTTGAAGTTAAAAGCCCTACCCCCCCATCACATGACACATGTTCCCTGCATCATTAGACTTAGAACCCTCCCCCACTCATCCATCTCATAAATATTCATTCAATTTAATTATTTGTGACTTGTGGGCTATCCTTTTTCTATAAAGTCTTCCTTTACAACCAATTTCATTTGTGTCACCACATAACTTTTAAAACACATATATATGTTAATGATCAGCATCACCAATGAATCCTAAACTTCTACATACTTTAAAATATCTCACTTACCGTTTAACAACTCACCATATTTATTAGATAACCTAACTTTAACCTATAATTCTCTCTAACACACAATCAAATGCATCAAACAATAGACAATGGGGTGCCACACCTCATATGATTCCCGAAATACCCTTGCGTAAATGTGGGCAGGTCCATATACGCGAGGGTAAATTTGACAATGTAAGTTCTGATGCCTGTCTTGATTTTTCATGTACGGTTCACCAATACCTAGCGAGAATGTCAAACACGACACATTGACACCCCACACGTTACGTCAACATATAAATATAAGATGGAATAACATTGAATAGAATATCTACTAGTTTATGATGCATTTGTTCAAAGTGTTTTTTGTATATAAATATGGTAAGCATAAAAAATAGAACAGAACAGTCTAACCCAACAATCCATCTGGAATTACTGTAACTGTTTAGAAATCGAAACAAACTGGAATAACAGAACAAGGTCTTATTCTGTTGTCCACCTGTCCTGTCACACGTAATGGGGAAATGAGTATGAGTTCATGTATTATAATTAGTTCATGAGTCCCATCATATGCTATCACACTTTGCCACGTTAAAAAAATGTCTTTTTTTTTTTCTCCTTCTCCCGAGCCTTAAAAGTTACTGTAGCATTATTAGTGCATGCAAAAATGGACCCCCCATAGGTGTCCTACAATAATGTCTGATTAATGAACATATAATTATAAAATTAACCCACATGTTTTATTGGCTATTTTTTCATACAATGTCATTTTTCATAAATTTACTAAAAATTATAGTTTTCATAAGTGATAAATAAGTTGATAATATTGACATCTCAATATGAATAAAAGGCACATAACTGTGTATGTTATAGAGTAGATACTAATATAATGGAGCATATGATGCATACTACATTATTAATGTGACAGAAAAGATTGAGTTTATCCCATAGAAGATCGATAACTCATAAAAAAATCAACAAAAATGTTATAGTCGATTCTTTTTATAATCTATTTAAAATTCCACCAACAGTACAATAGTACACCGCTCTATAAATGAGTTATATACTCACATGAATTAAATACACATTTTTTAATAAAATCTCGATTGACAAAGAGTAGTATACCTATTCTGTTAATGACATGGTCATAGCTTGTATTGGTGCCCTAATAAAAAAACGTTATATTCAGTTTATTTTACCATGTAAAACACAGAACGCATATGTTATTTTTTTAAAATCATATACTTCATTTAATGAAATATATATTTTTATAAATATAAAATATATTTTAATGAATTGAAAAATATTATTTATAATAAATGTAATTTTTTTAATAAGATATATATAATAAATGAAATATATATCGAATAATGGTTTTAGTAAGGGCTTAGTTGAAATTTTTTTACCCAGCCCTTGCTAGACTTTTTTGTTTGTTTGTTTTTTTTTTTTTCATTTTCTCATTCTCATCCTCTTTTCAGACATGCTCTATTTTATACTTTTTTTTTATAAAATAGAAATGCCAATGCTTACTAAAAAAAAATGAATGAAATTACTAATAAGATATAAAAAAAAAATAACTCCATGTAACAGAGCTCATAGAAATCACATGAGAAAAAAAAAAAGAAAAAAAGCAAGGAAAGTCTGAGAAGTGTAACCGTTTATTATGGCGCCAAATGGAGGCAGTTTTATATGCAAAACCGTCTCTGTATGAGCTGTTATGTTCTGTACCTCCCCATTAAATAAATACCAGACAAATCTGTCAAAACCCTTTATTTTTTTTTCTTCCCAATCACCTCTCCAAGTTTTTACTTTTTACATACCTTCATAAAATCAGCCCCACACACACAACAAGCCTCCCCCAAAATCTTACCTTTTTTTACTGCCCAGTTGAAACAATAAACAAAACAGTAAAACAGTGGGCGAGAGAAAGAGAGAGAGAGAGAGAGAGAGAAGAAAAAATTGACCTGGATTTCGCTTTCCGGCTGTTTTGTTCTTTATTAATTCGTACCCAGCGATGAATTCTCCGGCCATCAAAAGCCCAACTTTAGCCCCACCTTTGTTAAAGTTCTTCACCACAGAAAGCCGGGCTTCGGTTGATGTGGGAACTTCGGAGGTTCTTGATTTGGGGTGAAAGTTCTTTCCTTTTTTGGTTTTTTGAGGACCCATTGGAGGATTCTGTCACTGGGTATGTTTTGATTCTTGCGAGAGATCCTGAAATGATAAAATTTGGTTGATTGGGTGGGTTTTGCTTGTTGGGTGTTTTTGATTTCTTCGGTATGGTGTTGGGTTTTGTGTTTGATTATTTGATTTGATGTTTGTGTTTCTCTACTAATTGGGTTGACTTGAAGAATGCGTGTGGATGTTGATATGTTTTTGTGAATTGGGTTTGTTGAGTTTCTGTAAATTGGGGTTGAATTTGATTTTTTGATTTGCAATGGTGGTGTTTGAGGTTTGATCTGAATTGCATGAGGATTTTTGTTTTATGGGTAGACTCTCGATTAATTGCGTCAAATGGTCGAGTTTTCAATGGAGATTTTTCTAAATTGTGAAAACAATGCCTTGGTCACACCCTTCTATCTGATGCTTTACAGGTTATTTTGCGTGGTTTGCTTTGGGTTGTATCTATGCTCAACTAAGGTCAATCTTCTCATACATTCATTGAATAACGCAGAATTTTAAAAAATAGACGCAGAGTGATATGGAAGGCATATTGCATTTCTTTGACTTCAATCATGCAAGCACTTCGAGGAAACTGTGGCCACACAAGCGACATGGGGATGGTAAGAATTGTTGTTTGCTTGAGAGTTAGACAGTAATTTCAATAACTGAATATCACATCCTAGACAGTTGAGAGTGTTTCCGAAACCTGCTAAAAAATAGAGATGATTTGGTATCATATTTGTGTGACTTTCTGTCCAAGTCAATTTTTTTTTAGTTTTCCTTTCCCTCTTCTAGTTGAAATATAACAAGAGTTTTTTTGATCCATATGCAGGTCTAGAAGCTCCTCGAAACAGCTTGGAGTTACCCATTGAAACATCTCAGAATTATCCGGGTGTCCCTGATAATATACCAGTAAACATTCTACCTCAGACAGTTTTCTATTCTTCATGTGAATTCTTTTATTTATTTATTTATTAATGAATGTTTGCATTGAAGAGTTATTTATTCACATGGTTCATATTAGCTCTCATATTTATCGTAGGTGGTCAAATTTCTTTAAAGAATATTATTGTGATAATGATTTATCAAAATATGGACAACCTAATGCTGCATCAATTCAACTTCACTGGCTCTGACATATTCTATAGGTGGATACATTCCCAAATACATTGAACATGTATCTGCTATTCTGGTTTTCAGTACTCATATCAAGTGAGGCCAACATCAGCCAAGAGGAACCTGCATGCTAATGGAACACCAATGAAGAAGTTGATCGATGATGAAATGTCGAAAGAAACAGATGGCAAACGGAACACTCCCAGTGTCGTTGCTCGTCTTATGGGCATGGATGCTCTACCTTCTGACATAAAACCCGTTGTCCATGCAAAAGTGGGTGTGAGTGAACATGCAAAGAGCATCGCACCAGGAAGGGAACCCACTGGGAATAGTATCATAACTGATTATTCTTCTCTTCGCCCAATACCCATCCAGAAATCTAGCACAAGCACTAAGTTGAGCAAACCACGTCCTCGGGAGCATCCCCAAGAAGAGCTGCTACAGAAATTCAAGAGAGAGTTTGAGGCTTGGCAAGCATCCAGGTTTTCAGAACTTTCTAACCAAGCTATTACACAAGAAAATTTCAACAAAGAAAAAATGGTCCGTTACGTGGATGCTAAGAAGGATTTAATTTTAAAGAAGCCTAGAGAGCAGGACCATACCTCAACCTCTACATCTGGATTAAGTTCACAACATTATGGTGATACATCCAGTCGAGGATATTTGAGCAAACAATACCAGCCGAATCGAAAAAAACCCCTCACACCAAGTAACAGAACAAGAACTAGAGATTTTGAGCTCCTCCCTCCAATGATATGGAATGAAAAAAGTGGACGATTGTCTTCACCCACAAGGATAGTGATCTTGAGGCCTAGTTCTGAAGGGAATGAAGATAATCAAGGACCATGGGGTGGTTCAGCGGAAACCGTGAAAGAGGAAGGAAGTATTGAAGATTTCTTAGAGGAGGTGAAGGAAAAACTCAGGTCTGAAATTCAAGGGAAGGATAGAAATGGTGTTATGCTCAAAGGGAATGCGGTTGATGATTCATTCAGACAAAGGACAACGGCTCCAAAAGTGATTGCTCGTCATATAGCCAAGCAGATCAGGGAAAATGTGACGAGGGATCTTGGAATGAATTTGATGCGATCCGAATCAACAAGATCATATAGAAATGAAGTTGAATACAATGGACCGGGATCTTGTGAGTTCATCAGTAGAGATACAAGGAAGTTCTTGTCAGAGAGGATGCGGAATGTCCTAAGGGAGGAGACGGACGGTGGAGGAACTTCGGTTTTTGAACAGGACAGGTTGAAATCAAGACTGACAACAGGTGCTTCGGAGACGGGGAGGGACCTAGGATGTTGGGATGGTGTGCAAGATGAATATGGAACAAAAACCAAATCATTCAGGCATGAGCAGAAGAATGATGAAGTATTTAATCCAATGGATACATCCCCAAGAAATCTTGTCAGGTCGTTGTCAGCGCCAGTCTCAGGAACGGCTTTTGGGAAGCTTCTGTTAGAGGACCCACAGGTATTAACGGGAGTTATTAGAAGGAAACATGAAGCAACTGAAAGTAACTCTGGTGAGAGGAGGAGACCTCGAAAAGATGTGTTCAATATTAAAGGAAGAGTGTCGAGTTTGAGACAGAATTTCATGCTCAAGGGTAAGTTATTCGGAAAGAAAAACCAATCAGCAGAAGTGGGTGCAGATGAATATGAATCCAAGAAGTTTGCCATGGAAGCTCCATCAGCCTTGATAAATCATGGTGCAACAAAGGCAAGAAATCTAACTACTCTTTTGCATTTTGCAGACTCCCGTTTATGTGTCTGTCTTACATGTGTAACTTGTCTGATTATAGGAGAATCCAACTGAGGTACCGCCAAGCCCTGCATCATTAGGTAGCAGTTCACCAGAGGAGTTTTGGAGGCCTGCGGACCATCCTAGTCCTGTCTCCCCGCTGGACATAACTCTCATCGAAGGTCATTCCACGTCACAGGTTCCTAAAGATATCAGCTGCAACCTTTCTGGTGAGAGCCTAATATTCTATTATACTACATTTTCTGCATGTGGATTGAAATCTTTCTTGTTTATGAGCATTTATCTGTATATTCATTTAGAGTTCTGCTTGCGTTTTCTGAGGAACTACACTTGTAGACATGTTAACGAATTCTTAAATCAGTTGTTACATGCAGCTTCTTTTATTATGACAAGTAGAATGAAGTCAATAAATGACCTTTTTATTTTCTTAAACTTCAATCCATTCTTTGGAAATATTTGGATACATGTGAAGTCGATATTATTGCAAGACATTGGAGTTCTTGCTGAGCCTGGTTGTTATTGCATGAGCATCAACAGGACTACTGAGAGTTCACATGTAACCTGTATTCTGTTTTGAGTGTTTACTAGTAGATTCATAATGTTGACTTCATTTGTTGAAGAGTGGTACATATATATGAGATGTAGATAATCTGGATGGATTAATAATGTGTTTAGATGTATTTGACATTTATGTTATATTGTTACAAGGAGAGTAGCTACTCCTGGCATTTCTCATAACATATCAGTTAGTTATCTACATATTGACATTCTCTATCCGTAAACCTCTAGTTCTGGATACACTGGACCCGCTTGATATTGATGGTTTCGAGGAAGCGAATATCATTGAAAAGAAGCATGACAATGAAGCAGGGATAGTTGATTTAGAATGTCAATCACAGACCTACATAAGAGATGTTCTTATTGCTTCTGGACTTTACGAGTTATCATCCGAATGCACAATCTCTTCATGGGATTCAGTAACAAAGCCAATTCCCAATTGGGTATTTGATAGAGTGGAAGAGAGTTATAGAGAATCCGGGAAAACAGATGATGGAATCCTTGTGAGCTCTGATGACATCAATGTCAGTCACCGTGTGCTCTTTGATCTGCTGAACGAGGCGCTGACAAACTTGAGACGACCAACAATGCCTTCTTATGCATTCAAGAGATGTTTTCCTATCCATGTTACAATGCCACGGGGGAAAAGATTGCTGGACACCTTGTGGAGGGTTATCGAGACATACATGCATCCTCTTATCAATGGATCGCCTTCCCTCGATAGCTTGATGGCCTCTGATATGAGGATGGATTGTTGGTCGAATTTGGGGAGCGATGATGGCGATGTGCTAGCAATGGATTTGGAATGGATGATCTTTGAAGATTTGATTGATGAGGCTGTGAAAGATGTTAGCTGTTAGTGGTGTATGTTATTGTTTCAAGTTTGTTGTCTGTTTCAAGTTATTGTGTGGTGGTGGTGTTTGCTATTGATGGATTCTTTTTTGGATTGATGAGGCTGTAAAGGTTTATTTGTTTCAATGTATGGTTCTTTCAATGTATATTAATGTGTCACCTGTTGAAAAGTTGCGAGTAATTTCGTTGTGTAGTACTTTCAGTTTGGGTTGGCTTGTGGTAAATACTTTTGAACATTTGAAGTTATTTCTCAATGATGAGAATGGGTTAGATCAACAAATTTCAACAATTGTGTGCTTTAGGTTCTCAGATGGTGATTATACTACAAGAGTTTGAGAAATGACAAACTTAGGTGCTTTTTTTAAAATTCCTTTCTCTAGTTCAGACTCTGGACAATGTTATACCCGTATATATATAATTTTTCTTTGAAAAATGTTACATACAACCCTTTCTTTAATCTCAATTCCAATCCAAACATATTTTAATTTTAATTTTTTTAAATCGATATAACTCCTACCACATAACCCCCTAAAAACATATAAATCCAAATCGACATTTTTAGTGAGCATCGATACACAATCCATATAATTGCGTTATTATAGTGTATTAAGATTCTGACGGGCCAAAAAATAATACATTATCTGTGTGACAGTTCTACAATGATGAATGATGTAAAAAAAATGTATATATACTATTTTATCTATGTGTACTTAATTTTATATAGAGAAAAAACGGTGCTTCACTTGAAACTAACATAACATTTTCCATTTTATTTTTATCTTTGTTTTTGTACACTGGGAAAAATGCTTGGGCCATTTTGCAGGACTAGGATGGATGGTGGGAAGGTAAGCCCACTACAACAGCCAATGTGGAGATCTAGTTCTAACGAATTATATATGAAAAATGTAAATAGTAAATACTATCTAAATTTCTAGTTGATGGTATTTTTTATACCATCAACTCGTATTTTTTAAAATAGTAAATATTATTTAAATATTCATATTTTTATTTTTTTAAAATAATAAATATTATCTAAAATAGATGTATATATTTTAATAAAAATCGTATTAGCTCGATTTCACGGATGAATCCATTTTTAATAAGTGAAAAAAAAAATTTAACGAGATATATACATATGTTTCACTGAATTTTTAACATAGACATAAAATTTTATTTTGGATTATAAAAAAAAAAAACTTAAGTGCAACAACGTCCATTAAATATTAATATTAAACTTCATCCAAACTTTCCATGATTGTTTAAAATAATCTTGATTTACTAATCTAACATGCCCACTGATATGATTTTTATTTCTACTTAAAAACACACACACACACACACACACACACTGCCATATCAGTGAAGCAGAACTCTTTTAAACACACCACAGATATCATACACACAACTAACGATACAAACCTATAACTTATTATAACACGCGCGAGCGAGCGCGCACGCTTTGCGCACACCGTCATCTCCGAGTCGGTCAAGCGCTAGCAGAGCAAGCCGACCCACTACAACAGCCAATGTGGAGATCTAGTTCAAACGAATTATATATGAAAAATATTAGACTACTACTAGTATTTTTTATTTTTTTAAAATAATAAACATTATTTAAATATTTATATTTTTATTTTTTTAAAATAATAAACATTATCTAAAAAAAATATATATACTTTAATAAAAATCGTATTAGCTCGATTTCACGAGTTGGATGAATCCATTTTTAATAAATGAAAAAAAAAAATTTAACGAGATATATACATTATCTAATAAGACATGTTTCACCGAATTTTTAACGTAGACATATAAAATTGTATTTTAGACTATAAAAGAAAAAAAACTTAAGTGCAACAACGTCCATTAAATATTAATATTAAACTTCATCCAAACTTTCCATGATTGTTTAAAATAATCTTGATTTACTAATCTAACATGCCCACTGATATGATTTTTATTTCAACTCTAATTAAAAACACACACACACACACACACACACACTCTCTGCCATATCAGTGAAGCAGAACTCTTTTAAACACACCACAGATATCATACACACAACTAACGACACAAACCTATAACTTATTATAACACGCGCGAGCGAGCGCGCACGCTTTGCGCACACCGTCATCTCCGAGTCGGTCAAGCGCTAGCAGAGCAAGCCGAGCCGCACCCGCACCCGCACCCGCTCCCGCACTGACAGGACGCCTTGCCCACTGTGGCCACCTTCTCGCACGTGCACGGGTTGCAGCTGCAGTTCTCCCCGCACTTGCACACCGCGTGCTCCGCTTCCGAACCCCCCGTGCACCTGCACATGATATCAAAACCCCATCATTTCATCACTACGTAACGTTACGTATCATGCATGCAACAGAGAGCGAGCGCGCGCGCGCGCACCTGCAAGTGTTGCCACCATCACATGGAGTGGGGCAACCGCACGGTTCGTTGCAACCCCCACCAGTGCCGGTGGTGGTTCCTACCCCTCCTTTATCTGCCATTTTTTCTGCGTCGATGGTGGTGCCTACCCCTCCTTTATCTGCCATTTTTTCTTTCTCTTTATTCATGTTTTGATGAGGAGATGAAAACGAGAGAGTTCGTTTGGTGTTTATATGGGGTGGTTGGGTTTTCTTTGGATAAACATCGATCTTTGTCATCTCCTCTTCTAGGGGCTTCGTGAAATGAAAGGAGTCCCATCTTTTGGTTCACACGTGTGCTGCTATGTTTTTAGAGGTGCCTACTGTCTTGTTTTGAGGATAAAGTAAATAAATTAAGGGTTAAAGACATCTAAGTCTCTACAAACATGGAAAAACCCATATAAGTCCCTACTAAAATTGGGACAGACGTACGAGTCCCTGAAAACTCAAAAAAACCCAATTATCATCCCTGAGTTAAATTTCCATCCAAATTTAATAGAATATTCCTAGAATATTCCATCACATATAATTGTGTAGACATTGAAGTCCTTATAAACAGTCATAAAAATAAATTAGTCCCTGCAAAAGATAAAATTGCCCCTAAAAGACTTTTACATTAAATTGTGTACACATTGCAGTCCCTATAAACAATCATAAAGACAAAGTAGTCCTTGCAAAAGATAAAATTGCCCCTGAAAGATTTTTACATTTAATTGGATAGACATTACAGTCCTTATAAATAATCGTAAAGACAAATTGGTACAGGTAAAAGACAAAAATGCCCCTGAAGAATTTTTACATTTAATTGTGTAGAAATTGCAGTCTTTTAGAGGGTATTTAATTTTTAAATTGCAATGTATGCACAATTAAATGTAAAAATCTTTCAAGGGTATTTTTGTCTTTTAGAGGGACCAATTTGTCTTTACGATTGTTTATAAGGACTGTAATGTCTATTCAATTACATGTAAAAGTCTTTCAAGGGCAATTTTATCTTTTGCGGGAACTAATTTATCTTTATGATTATTTATAGGGACTATAATATATACACAATTTAATGTAAAAGTCTTTTAGGGACAATTTTATCTTTTGCAGGGACTAATTTATCTTTATGACTGTTTATAAGAACTTCAATGTCTACACAATTATATGTGATGGAATATTCTAGGAATATTCCGTTAAATTTGGATGGAAATTTAACTCGGGGATGATAATTGGGTTTTTCTGAGTTTTCAGGGACTCGTACGTCTGTCCCAATTTTAGTAGGGACTTATATGGGTTTTCTCATGTTTGTAGGGACTTAGATGTCTTTAACCCATAAATTAAATGTTTTAAGAACTGATGTGACATTACCGGTTGAATCGATTCAACTTTATTTGCTTTGAATTCTGATCCTATTAAAGTTTGATCTTATAAATTGATAAAATTTAATCAATTTATTGTTTGAATCGGTGATTTTTGAAAACACAGATAATGTGATTGATTATTTATTAAAATATAAAATTTAATAAAAAAATATGTTTTATATAATAAATCATGTTATGATGTTTATATAAAAGTTTAAAAAGTATTAAAATTAAGATTTAATACTTATACAAATATTTTTTAAAATGTTTAATATTTTTATAAATTTATTTATTTAAAAATAATAATTAATATTTTTCTTATGTCATGTTAATATCATCGTTAAAATCTGATTTATCTAACTACTGAACCAATGACGTGTACATTTTCCAATTTAACGATGATATGGTTTTAAAAACTTAAAAAAAAAGTACTATGGATGTGATGGGTTTTGTCTGACGTATCGTCTTGGGCTTAAAAATATCATAGGAGTATGTATGTATATCATTATTTATAAAAAATATATTTTTTATTAATCAGATATATATTTTAAAATAATAAAAAGGACGACAAATCGTTTTCTAAAATTTAAATCCAGTTCACAAAAGCTTAATAAGTAATTCAAATCGTTTGGGTGTCCATTCTCAACTGAATGCAAGATGGTTTTGGGCCTTTGGCCCAGTTAATCTTATGGTGGACCTCCATCTTTCAAATGGTCTCCGATTGAATTTGAAGGTTACACTTTTTGAAGTTCGTACGAGGAAAAAGATACATACAGTCTCCATTGTAACCCTAATTATAGTTTATTCTGTTTTTTTTTTAAATTATACACTCACCCTTTGAAACGCATGCTGTTATATGAAATGAAGTATATACTGAGATACATTAATGTATTTTTTTTTTATAATAAAAAATGAAAAAAAAATTAGGTCATATATTATGATATGACCCATACACTATGATAATGCAGTATATACTATGTTATCATAGCGTATAAGACTGCAAAAAGGACTGCGTGTATCAACGCTCGTCTATATGACCCCATAAGATATCTTGGTTATTTTTATTTTGAGTGCTGTTACACACAGTTTATTTTTTAGCTTCAATTCTAATTTTATTTGCATTAATAGAAATAAAATGTTCAAAGGGATGAGAATATAATAAAGAAATAAAAACAAAAGTAAAACATTAAAAAAAAACCTGATAAAAATGACTACATAACCTGACTCCTTCCATGTGACGGAAGGTGTTGTAGAAATCTTTTATATGTTATTCTTTTATTTCTTTACTATTTTTATTTCTATGTTTTCTCAATTTTTTTTCTCACTTCCATTCAAATAGTGTTTATTTTGATTTTTATTAAAATGAATACATGCCTACAACTTCATTAAAACCAAAAATCGAGGGTTAGCTATTATGCTCTACCGGTTGGTCCGGTACGAGATTTTGCTGTTCTCTATCACTCTATGACTCTCATTTCTCCTCCCCTGGTTGGATGCGAGCAACCCAAGTAAGCTTCAGTGGCGGAGCCAGGAATATAGTTTATTGGGGGCAAATATATATGTTATGTAATATATAATTTTGTATTATAATAAAAATAATATAGAAATCTTTATAGAATTCAAGTGAGATAGATTTGGCATGAATATTTTTAATTTTAATTATTAAAATTTTCATTTTATTGATATGATTTACTTAATAAATCTTAAAATATATTTATGATTTATGTAAATGGGATCTGAAATTTTAAATTTTAAATAAATAAGATACATGTAATTGCTAAATTTATGAAAAAGTAAAAATGGAAACAAAAAAACTAGATCACTTTAATAAATAAGATATATTAAGGAAACATGCGGTTTAGTGACCGTTAACAAATCATATAAAAATAACAAGGTAATTAATGATTTCACTTTGCAGGACTTAACACATGCTTTGATATGGTAAGTTTAAAAAGAATGACTTTTATGAACACATTCTTCATCAATCAAAACTCAAAAAAGGCAACAATGAAACAACAAATGTTGATCTTAATATATTAAACATGACCAAAAATTGCCACTTCATAACGCAGTTTTTTTTTTTTTGGCAACTGAATTTGAAAGTCAACGATAATTATTTTTTGTCATGATTGTTACAGTCTATTTTCAAATCAAACAAACATTGATCACACGGTTGTAATAAAACCACATTATTTATCAAAACAAGGAAACATCACAAATAATAAGAAAGAAAAATCAATTGATCAAACTTAAGTTTTTATAATTACTTCCCTTAAAAAGGCCTACCAAAAAAATGAGACATTGTTACTACTACCTAAAAAAGACTTACCAAAAACTAACCGTTAGAGTTCCCGCCATCACATACAAAGGGAGGGAACATTATGTATATATACATACACACAGAGAGACATACCCACATTGAGAGAGAGAGAGAGAGAGAGAGAGATGGAGTGGTTAGAGATGGAGGAGAGCATCAACAACAATGGCGATGGTGGTGGTTTTGATGATGGTGTTAATGGAGGGTTGGAGTACCCATCAATGATGATGGTGATGACGGAAGAGCAGATTGAGATCCTTCGACATCAGATCGTCGCGTACACCATCATAAGTGAGCAGCTCTGCGAGATGTACAAGTCCTTCATCGTCCAACAAGAAGACTCTTTTGGTAAACCACTTCTCTTCATTTTGTATATGTAAAGATTGATTTTTGTTTTTTTAATTGGTTTATGATATTAGGATTGATGCCTTTTTTTTTGTTGTTTTTAATGGGTGCTTTATTTTTTTTTTTTTTTTAAAATGGGTTCTCTGGTGATAATACATTGTGAGTTTTATTTTATTTTTTTGGGGGGATGTTGGTGTTTTGGGTTGATGGTTTTTTTTATAGCTTCTTTTTAATGCATGCCATTGACTGCTGGAATTGGAAGGTGATTCTTCATTGATATATATTTTTTTACTTGGTTTACTTGGTCAGGAATAGATTTTTTTTGGTTGGTTTAGCCTCTTAGGACGTATGTTGTATAGTTTGATTGAATCTTATGTCATATATATTATACGATGATGAGATTTTATAATCTTCAACATATTGGTGATTCATTCATGCTATTTTTCATCAAATAGTTAATTAATGCACCCAATTAACCTTTTAGGATATATATGTTGAATAGTTTTAATGGATCTCATGTTGTGCATGCACTAGATGATGTTGAGATCGTATCATCTTCAACATATTGGGGATTCATTCATATTTCATGAAATAGTTAATCAAAGCACCCCAATTATTACAACCGTCATTTATGCCTTCTTTCACAATGTTCACACAGAAGGCCACACAAAGCGTATTATTATTTCACACGGATAAACTACTATTTTTTTGTTGTAGAGTAAAAAAATTGATTTTCGGTATGTTAACATGAAATCAATTTATATATATATAATCTATATATATATGTACAATGTATTCAAATATTATGAAGAATTTTTTTTTTATATCAGATCAAAACGTACTAATCATTTCAAATATAAAAGGTATTTTTTTGAAAATTGACTTCTTTTTTTATATTAGAGCATATGCGGTTTGTTTTAATATAAACATGTTCATAAATAATAAATTCTTCTACTCCAATTAATTATTACCTTTATCATGCAAGATTAACCTTGCAGGTTATTCTATAAGGATTTTGCACTTTAGGTAATTATTCTAAGTTGAAATGTCCTTTTTCAGATTTGGAAACTTCTATCTTCTGTAAATTAGCTTTAGATCTTCCTGATCTTCTACAATCAGCCTCATTAAAATGAATCTATGGATTATAAGCAAATAATGCAACTAGGGTTTCGAAAGAGTATAATTGGATTGATACTCTGCATCTCTTTCTCTCTAATTTGTGGGAAAGGTATATATTTGACACTGTTTTGTGCTCCAGATCATTTGCAAAAAAAGAATAAAAAGATGTTATAGTAGAAATTTTTAGTTGATGTGATATAACATGTTTGCCTTCAACGTATCTATTTGGCTTGATTTGTTAGGAAGTAATTAATATATAATAGTCATGAAACATTTGTGAAGTAATCTAATATTTATCGAATTGGCTGGCATGTTGGGGATGGTTAAGTGGTGTGATATCTTAGAAATTCCACCTTGATATGATTCCTATGATTCTATGAATTTTGAAGCATTGGTTATGGAGTAATCTAGCATTTAATGGATTGGCTGTATGATAGGGATGGGTAAATGATGTGGAAGTTTTAGAAATTCCATCTTTTTCACTTTCACTTGCATCATAATTATAATTATAATGATCACTGTTGAGGTGAGAAGTGTAATTGTTGAATTCTTGATCATAAGATTGATAGAGATGATTCTTTCATTTTTCCAGGAACGGGAGAGGAAGATCTATATTGTGATCCTCTGATGGAATCGGAAGCGCATAAGATCGCTTGGAGGCAACGATGGGCTCCAACACCAGCACAGTTTCAGATTCTAGAGAACTTGTTCATTCAAGACAGTCGGACCCCATCCAAGCAAAAGATCAAAGAAATAACTATTGCACTGGCGCAGCATGGACCGATCGCTGAATCAAATGTCCACAACTGGTTCCAAAACAGGAAAGCCAAGTCGAAGAAGAAGAAGCGATCCGCATCACAATTCACAACAAAGTAACACCACCGATTCTGAAGCTGAGGCAGACATCCCGAAGAAGAAGAAGAAGAGAACCAACTCATCTGCGCAGTCTAACTCAGATTGACAATTTTAGAGATTTCTGTCAAATTTAAATGTTCTGACTTGCATTCTTTATGTGCACTGTTCTATGTGAATGGAATTAACTCCTCCAGTATGCCATAAATGGATGTCTGTTTGGTTTGATTTGTTTTAAAAAACAAAAAAAAAAAAAAGACTGAATTAAAAAAATCGTGTCTTTTCTTTTCAAAAAAACCCCATATAAAAAACTAGACAAACCAACAGATCAAAAAACTCATTCGAATCAAACTATCAAAAACCCAAAATATATTATTTACAGACTAGTAAAAACCAACTAAAAAAAACCCAAATCAGCAGAATAAAAAAAAAGAGTTCCACAAGAAGTGGTAACTCTCTGAATCAATCAATCAATGGCGTTGGGACCTGCACAGGCCTTCAACACCGGACTCCATAGCCACTGCACGAGGAACCTTCTCCCATTCCTCCCCTTCAAATTGAAGCTCCTCCCTTCCCCATCCCTCGCCACCTGCCCAATATACCCCCCACCCCCACCACTCCCGTACAACCCCTCACACAGATCCGCAATCTCCGTCGGCGCCGTCGGATCCTCCCCGGCATACCAAGCATTCACCAACGGATTCGACGACAGCTCCGCCAACTCGTGCCCTATCACGCTCACCATCCCGTCCCACCCCACCTCCCCGTTCGGCGGCCTGAGCGCGCCGACGCCGGATCCCATGTACGCCGGCACCGCGAACGGGTACGCGCACACCTCCGGGCACTGCTTCCCGGAGTCCCCGACCCAGGCGTACGGGAGCGTGTGCCCGACGATCGACGGGAAGGTGAAGTAGTGGAAGCCGCAGACGGCGCGGCAGAAGTCCTGCATCTGGACGTCGGAGGAGGTGAGGACGAGGTAGACGCCGTGGCGGTGGTCGACGGGGAGTTGGGAGGCGGAGATCTGGTCGGAGATGACTTGCTGGACGGAGAGGCGGGTGAGGGAGGAGCCGCGGGAGTAGTCGGAGGCGAGGGACTCGGCGGCGATGGAGATGGAGCGGGTGATGTTGGATCCGGTCTGGTCAGTGTAGAGGGAGGTGGTGGACCACCATTGGTGGACGGAGGGGGAGGGGACGGAGGGGTCGGAGAGGGAGAGGAGGAAGTCGCGGAGGAGGGATCGGGCCGGGGCGGGCCAGTGGCCGTACCAGATGAGGTAGAGGTTGATCGGGGAGGAGAGGACGGGGCCCATGTGGTACCGGAGGTGGACCAGGTCGGAGGAGCCTTCGTAGCGGTCCGATGCGGTTAGGGTTGGGGGGATGGACGGTTGGTGATCGGGGTGGTGGAGGGTTTGGGTTGTGGTGATGGTGGCGGGTGCATTGTATGGGCGGGCTTGGTGGGTTGGGCTGATGAGGGAGAGTGAGAAGGAGAGGAAGAGGAGGTGGAGCAACATTTTTGTTTTTTTTTTGGGTGGATTTTGAGAGTTTGAATACACACGGTGTATTTTAAAGGGAGGGAGGGGGAGTGAGCCAGTGAGGGAGTGGTACTGCTGCTGTGCATTGGGTGTGTTTGAGGAGCTGGAGACAGCTGCCATGTTGGGGGGGTGTTTTGGGGAGTTTCTTTGTTGGGTCAGTGGCTGACACCTGTTTTTTAAGTTTGATTATCTGTGTTTTTTTTTTTTTAAATATTATCCGAATAATTCTGAATTATTTTTAAATCTTTTCATTTGTATATCGTTAAATCTATTATTATATTTTTTTACTTTTATTTCTCTTTCTTCAGCGTCTTTGTATATTATTAATATGTTTATGTATCCTATTAAATTTTTTGTATACTTTAATAATGAATTTTGTATATTGTTAATTTCTTATTATAAAATCATTATATTGTAACATGATAAAAAATTATTGCATTTGTTATCAGATTTATTACAAGTAAATAAAATGTTTAGTTGTTTGTGTGGATGAGGGAGAGAGAGGGACA
Source organism: Acorus gramineus (assembly GCA_030737835.1). Classification (NCBI taxonomy): domain Eukaryota; kingdom Viridiplantae; phylum Streptophyta; class Magnoliopsida; order Acorales; family Acoraceae; genus Acorus; species Acorus gramineus. The sequence goes on along the minus strand of CM060856.1, from coordinate 13,030,952 downwards.
CAAAAAAAAAGTGAAGAGGGGTAAAATTAAAAAAATAAACATCATTAGATGTAGATAGAAGGACTTAAAAATAATATTTCAATTAATATAGGGATATAAAAATAAATTCAGATAATATAAAAACCTAAAATTAATTTATGGGTCCATCAGGAGGACCCAGAATTAATATTTCCTTTTTTTTAAAAAAAAAAATTCGTTTGAGTCGCGTAAGGACGGGAATGCCCTTTTTGAAACGCGGGTTTCGATGATGGGGCCTTTTAAATGCGGGGTACCGTCTGTGGATGTTAATATTGAAATTTGAATGATGCGTCAGATTCCCTCCACACTAACCCTCGTTTTATACTTTTATTTGCAAATACCTTACTTTTTAACATAAAAAATAGACTATTTTTAAAATTTTTGTTATTAATTTATTTTTATATGTTTTTTTTTAAAACGATAGATATTTGCTATCTGATTTCATTTTAAAAAGATCGAATTACAAATTCTGAATTGAGAAAGAATAAAAAAATGAAAAAGAAAAAACCAGATACAAGTGACTTATAATCCTTCCCATCCAAACAAGAGAAAATGAGACATCTATCCCAGTGAATGTGGAAGACCCAAGATCACATCCGTTTGGGTCAACTCACGACGCCAATCCGCCCCTACCTGAAGTGTATCTCTCTTGTCGACATGATGCATGTGCCCCACTCCCTAATGAGTGCGCGAACATCTCCCCTCGTTGATATGCATGTGCACTTGCAAAGATCCCTTTGTTGCTGGTGGATTTGCTGTATTGTCTATGCACCTGTCGAGAGGATGGATTGCGATATCGTTGCCATCAATCCGTCGTCCTTCGGTCTTCTCAAAACTTTGCCCGTCTCCCATAATTCTCCTAAAGTCGTGAACAAAGTGTCCATGTCGCTGTGTGCCCCTACCGCTGTTCAGAATTTGTTTTTATATATTATCTTATTAAAATACATTTATAATTTTTAATCATACAAACTATCAAGTTATAATTAATAGAGTTATTCTATCTTTCAAGTTATAATATCATAATTTATTGATATTACACAAACATTTTGTTAGGATCAATTTTTTTTTTTTTGGTACACGGTTGCTAAATTCTCAAAATAAAGAGTAGCTAAAGATTCTTGTGTTTGAATTTTACTAGTTTTGGTACGCGTGAGATAATAAAATTTAACCAAGATTGGATAACAAATAAAATTAAAAGAAAACACTTGCTCGTAAAAAAAATTGTATCCATCGATGAGGGTAGATTAAATTAGATGGACAGAGATTAGATTAGATGTTGGCAAATCTAGGGTGATTATAATTAATTACTTATATATACCCATCGAATTGAGATATTTTTGAACGGACGCTGAGGGAGATATTTGTTCAAAAAGAGTCGGGGTTTGGTCCCACCATTGATTGCCGTCTGATCATGAATGGATGGGGCCCATACAATTATTTTCTCTTATTAGTATCGGTGGTCTTGAGGGGACCCACAACCTTTAATGGCCTGAGAATCGTTCGATGTTAATCGAACGGCCATCTATAGAATAATCTGTAATTGATTCGAAGGTGGGGCGGTGGTTTTGTCACGTGAGTAGCACGTGTAATGGCTAAAGTTACTCCTCGGAAGTCACGTTATGGAATAAATTTATGACGGGTTTACAAAGCCAACGAAACACGTGCCTCCTGTAAAAAAAAAACAATAATAATAATAATTAAAGTGAACCACCACAGCATTCGTCAAACGAAGACCAGTTTATTAAGCTAAAGTTTTAAAAGACTAATAAAGCAAAAAATATTATATAATAATTGCTTTATATCGTATCTCGATGTAAATATATTTTCAAGCCATGCTAAAAGTGATACCATGCATGCATGCATGTGTATTAAATGTTTAATTGACCTCTTCATTATTATTGGGAGCTTTGTGAATAGGGCTGGAGTGAGAAAACAATAGCTTGGAGTATATATGCTTGAGGAATTTAGAGGTCCATGGAATTCAATTTTTTTTATTTATTTTAAATACATTTTGTTTCTGTCACACATGTTTTATACATTTTTTTTTTCTTTCCGGGATCATGACAACACACTTGTCATGTTTGCTATTATGTTCGAATCCCTCATGCAACCTAACTTTTTTTTTTTTTTTTTTCTTCTGTAAAGTGATAATCACGGTTTGACGGTTTCTCAATTGATTAAATTTTATTTTTTAAAAAATATAAGAATTTTTATTTTTAAGTCTCCACAAATCATCATATTTAGTGATCGATCCCTCCCTTCTTCGTATTTAGGTTTTAGTCCCCCGATTTAAAGGATAATTCATGGATAGGTCCCTCTCAGGGACTAAAAAGGAACTATCATTTAAATCTGGAGACTAAAACCTAAATACGAAGAAGGGAGGGATCAATCACTAAATATGATGGTTTGTGGGGACTTAAAAATAAAAATTCCAAAAATATAATATTAACTGATCTATCTAAATTAAAAAAAATTAAATTCATAGACACTGCATAAGTGGTTTGCAAATAAGGTTGAACATATATAATCCTATATGAGAAGCATAAGTTTATTTTTTTCATTGATGAGAAAGCGCGTTGTAAATTAATATGATTTGCACATGTTATAAGCGACAAAAAAAAGTGTCACTCGGCAACCCAATAATGCACTCACCTGAAATTAATGTTTACAAATTTATTAGGCATGTAAAGTAGGTCCCAATCCATAAAAGAGAATCACTGATGTAGGGAACAGATGTGGTTGTTTCCCATGGTTCAAAGCTTGGGTTTTATCTTATTATTTCTAGAAGAAATCTAATGTTAATATGTCTGTAATAATCAGTTCACCAGATACTTCCATCTGAAATTATTTTTTTTTAGAGGGACCCAATTAAGTACATGTGTTTTTTGCATGGAAATGGAAGGCAAGCTGACTGGCTTTTCATGAAGTATTATTTGATGAACCATCATGTCCTTAGCTTTGAGCCTAAGGTAAGGATGAGAAATCCTTGTATTAAAATGAATTTGTTTGGTTGTTTATTTTTCTCTGGCATTTTCATTTTCATTTTTTTTTTGTTAAGTTCACCTTAAATAAATTAATGATATGTAATGAATAATAAATTAATAAAAATTTATAACTATTCAATGATAATTCTATCATCCCATTGTGTGAGGTGTGATACATTTTGGAATGTGTGTGTTGTGTAAAATGATTATTTAAAAATTGCATGAGCATTATTTTAATCTATAAACATATCAGAGTTTATGATAACTTATTCAATCAAAATCATCTAATACAATTTTCAAGTGAATTGGATGACAGCCATTGTGGTACCCCCCACCTATTTGAGAAACAGTTCAAAGAACTGTTTGTTCAGCATTGTTTTTAAAACAATTTCAACTACTTCGTAGCACAAAGAAGGCCATTGCAACCTAACTCAGCATGCCAATAAACACATTAATGATATGGTGATAGATTATTGGTATCATCTAATCATTAGAAGCCTTGTTTTATATGTTGTTTCAATTCATTGGTAGTTGGATCCTCAATGATTGTGATATGCGCATCTGTTTCTGTTTATGGCAAGAGTTGCTCCACACATCAAGTAAACAAACACTTCACATAATGTAAACATGAGTTTTGGTGTAAACCGTTTTGTAACTTAAAATGGTTTCTGATAATGGAAAAAGAATCACACATGATATATAAAATAGAGAAAATAAGAGCTTTGAGAGAAGGTTTCATAAACTATATGATTCCCTATCCGGATGAAAAATCAGCTCCACCGTAAGCCCTCTAATCTATATCCCCCCAAATTTTTTTATAAGATTATTATCTGAATTTTTTTTTTTTGAATATCTTATATCCTATTTAAATATCTCATATGATTAATTATAATCCTCAAAAACCCTTCATTCTACTTTTAGTATTTGTTAAATAGACAAGTCGTCTTGGAATCGAGCTTCTAATTGTGTGCATTATCTCATATCTCAAATATATCACATACAGCAACTAGTGCACATATTTTAAACACACCTAAAAAAATATTGGCATGTGGCCTATATCCGAAAAGATCTGAATTCTAATACTAAATTCAATTTAAAAAATTTAGGAACAAATACAGACACCATACAAGGTATCCAATCTGCCAGGCTTATTCCACTGCCATAATCATTGTGAAATAGTAATATTTATTGATTTGGTATTCATCAATTTAATTCGAGATGCTGGATGGAGTAACTTTCTATAGCAATCTAATCTGCATTTTACAAAATCTATGTAATGAAGAATTAAAAAAATCATCAAGACTTTCTTTAATTCATCTTTAATTCACAAGGGTACTTGACCAGATTGGAAAAATGGATAGGCCACATTGTAGCCCATGATATTCAGTTCTCACAGATACTGCAACCTTAATGGAGATTTCCAAGAGTTCATCCACATAAATTATGACAAAATACTTAGAAAGAATATGTTCCAAATTTAGAAGAACAGATGTTGTATACATAAGCATCACTAGCTGCAAAGGGAATGGATAAAGAAAACCACAATATTTCATACAGTGCATCTGAATTAGTTTCAGCATTTCATGAATGCATAAGATATCATACACTCAGTTTCAAATAGAATCAATAATCTCCCCATCTCCATACGGGATTTAAAAAGAAATGCATACATGTTAAAAGGCGTACCTTAAAAGAATTCCCTCTCGAAGAACAATGCAACTTTGAACTGCTGTAATATCAAAATCCACAGCTAAGATTCTATACAACCACAAACCCACCCAAAAAAAATCAGTCCCCACAAGAAACAGTTTTCCCACAACAACATGGGCCATCCTCCAAAAAAGCCAAAGCTAGGCTGATGATAACTGGCCACTCTGGAGAAGCAAATAGGCAGTGCTTTATAACTGGAAAAAAGCGCAAATCATGAATTCCAAAACTAGTTAAAGAGCATGTTTGTGCCTTTTTCATCTCCGTCCCCTCCACCTCAACTTATATTCCAAAGCCACTTCATACTCTTTAACTTGTTACTGTAATTGAAGCCAATGGGCAACTTTTCAATCATGAAATCATTCCCTTGAAGCTTTGCAATGAAAAAGAAAGAATTAATGTCTGCAGGAGCAGCATGTGTGGACACATTTGGTCTATCTCACTATTCCACCTATAATTTTCAGGTTGCTCATCCCAACCTCCACCTTCTCAATGCCCACCTCTTTATTGTCATTGTTTGATTTGGAAGTGCTGCCCTTTAGCCATGGGTGTCGCAAGCATTGTTCAGCCGTTGGTCGTTTCTCAGGTGCAAAATTGAGAATAGGGGTAAGGAAGTCAGCAAGCTCACGGGCATCCGACTCAGAGAATTTATATTTATTGACTAGAAGTCTATCTAGTGACCAGAACTTTAGCCTCCTGATCCTCTTCAGGTCACCATGTCTATCGAATAAGTCCTTTGATCGCATTCCTCCGATAGCAATCTGTTTTGACAAAAAGTAGGAAGAGTTGGCATCGCACAATCTTCGAAGATTTGCAGAATAAAAATGAATGGTTCTTACCTTCCGAGGCATCTTTCCAAGGAGTTCCATCATGAGAGCCAAGTGATCCTGTAACCGAGTACATGTGTCAGGGAATAATGAACAAAACTGAGAACAATTTGTTGGAAGGGAAAAAACAACAATACATCACCGCCTGTTTATAAAGCACTGCCTATTTATAAATACAACCCACCAACCAAAAAAAAAATGATGAAACGACAAGACTTATACAGTTTAACCTATAAGATAAATATCATACCATAACATTGATAATATGGGATGTGATCACCAATTAACTTAAAAAACTATTTTCAATAACTTATATAGGCAAAAAAGGTACATGGATTAAGCCTATTCCAGTAACTTGAGACATTCTCAAGTGATTTGACAATGATATAATCATAGCAGTTATCTTTTGTATTGCTACCACAGAAGTGTCACACCTTTGGAAACAATTTTTGAGAATTTATAACAGATTAATATCTTCAACTCATTATTTCACAATTAATCAATCACACATAAACAGACAAATTTCATCTTTGCATTTAAGGTCAAAGGATTGATGCAATAAAACAGAGTCAGACAAATCTTCCAGATCATTTATGTCATTTAAAAGAACAAACATTATGCAATCCACTGCTTACCATTTATATTGAGCTGTTATAATAGTTATGCCGGATGTAAAATTAAACTTAGTACCTACAAACGAATGTTAATTACGTGTTAGTGCAAGAGAAAGAAAGGAAAATGTACACGTCTCATCTAGGATAAAGAAGGGAATATTATGTTTGTTCAAAATAGAAATCTGATGTGTATGTCCATGCCCATTTAGGGAAGAGGTTCAGAAAAAATAAAGGGACATGTGGATACCTCGTAAGAGTATAGAAAATATTGCTATGCTAGTTCAAAACAGAAACACTTCTTTGTGAAACAGAAAGAACAATTTAAGTTGATCTCCAAAGAGTTAAAGCATATAAAATCTCGAAAATGTGGGATAACATTTTTTCCCATATATATACTGTTAACTGTGCTGCTCAGAAAATTCTAGACCACTGTATTGGGTGACGCCAGCAAGAACAGAATACAATAGCAAAAAAAATGAAGACAAGGCCGGAACCATCGCCCAATTTTTACATTGTTGAGAACCCTGTCATAAGCCCATCACATCATATACTATTGGAGTTAATGAAAACTCACTGTAGGTAGTCCATGGCATTCAGAACTTGAACACATTCTTCAAAAAATTATCCTAGATGAGTCCATGGCGTTCATGGTATTGCATTTGGCAATACCCTATGAATGAATTTAAATTTTCAAACTAAAGCACTTCAATTGAAAAACTTCCATACGATGGTTTAATGGATTTAGTGATATAATTATTCAGGGGGAGAATATCACAGAAACCACTGCAAAGGCAGGTTTAACTCAAATTTTGTGCATGAGAAACATGAGGGAAAATATAAAACTATTGCAGTGTTTTTTTTCTGGCAAGATTTATAGAAGAAAGAGAAGGTCTGGCACGATTTCCTTACAAGGAACTGTGGAAGAGCAAGCTAGGAGCACAGAGGAGTTCTTTCTCATATTGCAATAATTATTCTTGGTTATTAAATTTTCATGCAATATCAGCATATCACTCAGTCTATTGTGTTACAAGAACTCAGGAATTCAAAAGAGTGCAAGATTCAGGCCAAAATTTCAAGCGTAAGCAAGATGCCCAGTTGTCAGGAGGCATATAGGCATAGCGAACTGAATTTGCAGTTATCAATCTCCAAGTTGGCAAAGAGTTTTGTAATAAACACTTATGAGAATCATTGCTGTCCTATTTATTCTCGTCAATGAAAAAGCATACCTCATCTTCATCGAATCCTTGGCCAGTCTTTGGAGCAAATAGCATTTCACCAGTCGCAAGTTCAAAAGCCATGCATGCAAAAGACCACATATCAGCAGAAAACGAGTATCCTGACTGCAGAATAACCTCGGGAGCTCTATATTGCCGTGTTTGAATGTCATGTGTAAATTGCTTATCCACCCAACAAGCATTCCCAAAATCCACAATCTTGCACCTCAGATCAATACCTTCCAAAGTCCTCTCCTGCCTCTGGGGAATTCCCACCATCGACGTCCTCCTCTCTGAAATCCTCGCCACAGCTCTCCTTGCTTTCCTCTTCAGCTTCCTCTCAATCATATTAGGCATCACTACGCCAGCTGTAATGCCCTCCGGCCTCTCAAGAATCGGTGTAAAACCGGACCTCACAGGATCTTTTGCAGGATTAATGGTGGACACAAGAAGAACGTTTTCTGGCTTCAGATCTGTGTGAATTATCCCAAGTTCCCTGTGCAAGTAATTGAGACCTAATAAAACCGATGTGCAAATCTCTCTTACTTTGGTCAACTCAATGCCTTTGTAACGATTGTATTTAATTAATCTGAGTAAACTGTCACCAAGAAATTCAACAACCAGACAGAGATGCTGTCCATTTGGACCAGTGTGTTTAAAGTGGTCAATCAATCGGACGACACACTTGGAACTTGTGGGATCACCATTAGCAATCGCAGAAAGGAACTCAATCTCATGGAGTGCCGCTTCCGCAAATTGTGCAGCACTTTTTTGAATTTTAAGGGCGACAAATTTCTGCAAAAAAACAAGGAACCTTATCAGTATAAACAATCTGAACAAGTATCATGTGTTCTGTGGCAAAAATAAATAAGGGAATGACTTCAAAAGTACAAGAGAAAGGATGAGATTAACAATAGATTTATTAAAGCCAAATTTGAAGGAGTAAGAAACGTAAAGAATAAATTACAAATAAAACACTTTGGTGCATGAGAGTTAATGCAGTACAACATAATTTTAAAAAACTGCAGATATACAAGAGTTGCATAAAAAATTCATTTACCTAACAGAAAATGGAGAGGTGATATTTTACGAAAGATTCATTTACTTGTGAAAAAAAAAAAATACATCTCATAAAAATAATCCACACATAACATATCAATCAAAACATTCTTCATATGTCAATAATCAAAATCCCATTCCAACTGATCTATATTCAAACAGAAGCTACGAATAATCAATGATAAAACCCCAAGAGACCCAGATTCAAAAAAGGCATTTTCAAACAAATCCGAACAAAACACAGATCCCCAGATAAGAATCAATAATCCATACAGGACATAGCAATCAAAGCTGCAATCAGATGTTACATACCACTCCAAATTTCAATACTCACATATCAAATAAACCCAGATTATAAAAAGGACACTTTATTATGAATCCGATCACAACAAACAAGACCCAGACAAGAATCCGATCAAGATCAATCAAAAGGCGAGGACTTTAGAGGATCTCACGGAGGATCGGGTGTCGTAGGCGAGCCAGACGGTGGAGAACTGGCCCCACCCGAGCTTTCTCTGTGCGATGTACCTTCTGCCACCGAAGACATCACCCACCCTCACCGCATGGTACCCTCCCTTCCTGTACGCGTCGAAACCCTCGTCTTCCTCACCGGACCCGGACGAAGACGACGACGCGCACGACATCACCACCCCCCGATTGACCGATCAAGATTGGATTTTTGATCGATTGGGCTTTCGATCTCGTTGTGTTTGCGTCGAGAGAGGGAAGAGAGAAGGAAGAGACTGGTTCGTCGGTTGAGAATTGGTTTTCAGGCGCCATTAAAGGTGCCGATTTGGGGGAGCCATTGAAAAGACTTTCAAACAGCCGTCCATTGATGAAGATCGGCACTTACTGACCGTTTGATCTGTGTTCTTTATTATTTCAAATCTATGATCTGGAATGAATGGATGATCGTGATGAGAATCTTGGTGTGTGTTCAGGTATCCCTTTCTGTTGTACTCACCATTTTTGTAATGTTCCCTGCCCTATTTAAATTAGATAATTTTTTTTTAGTAAACTTTGAAAATTTCATTACAAAATAACTTTCAAAATGAACAATGTTTGAATATAAATAAGATAAGAGCAATAAAATAAAATAAAAAAACACAAAAATAAATTGAAATGAAGGAAAACCACCCTACAATTATGAAACGAAGGTAGAAAAGGTTTCTATCAGAGGCACCGTAGGAAACCCCTCTCACTAAACTGTCACATGAAGTAGCCTCTCATCCATCCTTATGTAGGTCTCCCCTACAATTCTCGTCTCTCATTCTATGATGCATTGCCGCACCGACTCCCACAAGTTTTCAAAATAAAAGTTTGACCCCAGAAGATCAGAGCGTTGTACAATCGTTATATTCATCAAAACCATCGTTGGGATCAGTGAGAGTAACATGCAACCATGGAGACTCTTCCAAGAAGTAATAGCGCCATGTCTTTTAATTTTTTTTAGATCATAAATTATGGCTTTTGATGAATAAGTGATAATAAACTATATTTGACTACCCCAAATATTTTTTATCGAATTTTATTTTACTTTATTAGTGTATAACCAGGGCAGTTTATTTGTATTGAACAAACGTGATCCACCCATTTGTTACCTAAACAGGCATGGACACAGAGAATGAGAACTTCTTGCTACCATATTATGTTCTTAAGTCATGAGAATGATGAAGGACAAAAATAGGCAATACTTTCTTATGTGAATCTAAAAGTTTTGGCGCCAGAAATTGTTTGTTGTACATTGGGTGCATATCATTACACATGAGGTGTGACCCTATGAAAGAGGTTGAATTCAGTGTTCCAAAAGACTTATGTTATGGTGATAAATAAAATGGGCTTATTGCATAAACATTAGATTTTATATATATATATATATACTATTATAACACAAAACTCTACATGAGAATTGATGTTTCTTGAGAATTCTAATGACAGTTATGAATTTGTAACTTGCAATACTGACCAGCCATTGCTTCATATAATTCAGGAAACACATGCTTAAACCAATAATGTATTCATTTAAACCCTGATGAATCGGCAGAGAATCTATTTGCTTTAACAAGTCATGAATATTGATTGATAGAGAGTTGATAAAACAATTGTCAAGCGAAGATTATAAAAAGGGAAGTCATCATGCAATCACACCTGGATGAATGTGCTATAGCAAGTTGCATGTACTGCTCAAAGCCCTCCAACAAGGGTACAAATTAATATAGTTTATAGCATGTTTAATCAATATCAGTTTAACCAGGCAAAGGAAAAAGATTCCTCTGTTTTTTGTATACCCAACCTATGTCATGACAACTTGAATTTCCAACTTCATCCAGTTCTCAATCCTTAGACAAATATTCATAGCTTTCAATGGAATTTCAAATTTCCAAATAATGGAAGCATGCATACATCTCTTGACTTCCAATATCAGAATGAAAGTATGAAATAGGTGTATCAATGTTGAAGTGACAATATTCGAGTTCACAATAGGAGTTATGGCAATACATGATTCAGATTCATTAATCGATTAATCAACTTTTGCAAATTAATGAATCTGTTAATGCGCGATGAACCCATGGGATTAATGAATCCCTTTCGAAGAAAAATCTTATGGGGAGCAATTTTTTGATGCTTAAGCAAGGAAACCACATTAACTAACATTAACTAAGCTTTGTGGGCGTTTTTATTGGGTGAAGCCCATCTATGACCTCCTCCTTGTTGCGTTGTATTGTTGCCCACAACCATTTAGTCCCGTGATACACTCAATCTTTTTTTATCCACATGCAATATGATAGTACCAGTGTATATATGACGTAATTTTTTTTTATTGTATTTCATTGTATATTTTATTTTGTATAACAATACGTATTTTAATGAAAAAGTGTATAATGTAAAAAAAAAAAAAAAGTGTATAATGTGAAATCAGTATCATCTTCTTCACCATGGGCAGGCACTTCGAGTTCTCCTGCAATGCCAAGTAATCAATCCTTTTTTTTTTTTTGTTCTTTTTTTAAAAGATTTCAATTGCTTTTGTTTGAATTGGTTTTATTGAATTTGAGGGAAAAAAATTCAATTTCTCTTGCCCCCATTTGGATGGGGGTGGTGTAAGGGTGGTATAACTGTATAAGGGGGGATAAGAATAGATAGGGAAAAATGGTTGTTTGTTTACATAGTATAATTTGGTATTACTATACCAATATAAATGAGTATAAAAGAGTATAACAATTCTAAATAATCCCTGAGATAAACTTATACCCAATTTATTTATTTCCATGGAAGGTGCGGCCCACCATCACATAAAAAAAATCACATCTCATCACATTAAATCAAATTACTTATCATCACTTCTTATCCATCAATATGGCGCACATGTCAAATCAATTTTTTATACCTCATTTATTCCATTCATAAAGTTATCTATTCTTAGTGTTAAAGAATCATTATTAGGATAATATTATATCTTTATTATCATTATTGTGATATTATTAGTTATTATTAGTTTCCTAGATTTCCTAGATTCCTTATCTGTATTTTAGGGTTTCCTCTATGTATCTATAAATAGAGCCCTTTGGCTCCTCTAATATAATAACAATAATTCCCTTTTCTTTATTCTAACATGGTATCAGAGCCACCTCAGAAACCCTAGATCTATAAAAGTTTTCTCCTTCTTCCCCGCTCCGATTTGGGAGTTTTCAATCGGAGCGGGGGAAGACTTTTAGTACCCATATTTTCTTCCGCTATCTAGTTGTATTCTAGTCTTTGTCCCGTCGTTGTTGCCGTCGTGCCCTTGCCGTCGTCGTCGCCGTCGTGCCCTTGCCGTCGCTGTTGTCGTCGTGCCCTTGCCGTCGTCGTCGCCGTCGTGCCCTTGCCGTCGCTGTTGTCGTCGTGCCCTTGCCGTCGTCGTCGCCGTCGTGCCCTTGCCGTCGCCGTCGTGCCCTTGCCGTCGCCGTCGCCATCGTGCCCTTGCCGTCGCTGTCGCCGTCGTGCCCTTGCCGTCGATGTCGTACCCTTGCCGTCGCCGTCGTGCCCTTGCCGTCGCTGTTGTCGTCGTGCCCTTGCCGTCGTCGTCGTCGTCGTGCCCTTGCCGTCGCTGTTGCCGTCGTGCCCTTGCCGTCGCTGTTGTCGTCGTGCCCTTGCCCTTGCCGTCGCCGTCGTGCCGCTGCCGTCGACGCCCCTACCGCTGCCGGCGCCACCCTGCCGCTGCTCGCCCAGCCCTGCCGCGCAGCGCCCTGCCGAGTACCCTGCCGCGCGCGCCGAGCACCCTGCCGCGCGCGCCCTTCCGCGCGCGCACTGCCGCGCACTCCCTGCCGCGCGGTTGCAACGACCCGGATTTCCCGGGATCTGTCGCGCGGATCCTGCCCGGATTTCCCGGGATCTGCTGGGACAGCTCCTGCCAGCCTGTCCCGAGCTGTCCGACCCGGAATCCGACCCGGGCGCTCCCAGACTCCGACCCGGGCGCTCCCAGCATCCGACCCGGGCGCTCCGAGCATCCGACCCGGGTCCTCAGACCATCTGACTCGGATCCGCGAACTCGGCCCAGCAACCCGGATCCGCCCTCCGGCCGCCCTCTGCCGCCTCCGGCCGCCCTGCCGCCGCCTTCGGCAATCTTCCGGCGGCCCTTCGGCAATTCTCCGGCGCTCTTCGGCCGCCCTACCGCCTTCCGCCGCCTCCGGCAATCTTCCGGCGGCCCTTCGGCAAATTCTCCGGCGCTCTCCGGCCGCCCTCCGCCGCCGCTAGAGGACATCCGCGGCCTCCGGCAGCCGTCCGGCTCCTCCGGCCGCCCTCTGCCGCCTCCGGCCGCCCTCCGCCGCCTTCGGCACTGCCTTGAGACTTCAAAATCACTAAATCGGTCATAACTTCCTCTCCGGAAGTCCGATTAAGGTGTTCCAGGGGTCCATTTTGTTCGATTTTTCGTTCTCTATGCATCTGTGTGATTCTTTTCTTCATCCGAGATCTCTCTACGATCTTTTTCGCAGATTTGCACAACTCTGCGCATTTCCTTGCGGCATCGACCGCTCTCGCGTTTTTCGTGCAATCTTGCTACTTCTCTTGCTCCCTCTACGCATATCTTCTTCTATGTGCGCTCTTTCTCTTTTTCGTAGATTTGCACACCTCCGCGCATCTCCTTGCGGCATCAACCGCTCTCGCGCTCTTCGTGCAATCTCGCTACTTCTCTTGCTCCCACTACGCATGTCTTCTTCTATGTGCGCTCTTTCTCTTTTCGCCGCATAGCGGCCACCACACGCGCCTCTGCCGAGCCCTTACCGTGCCTTTGTTGCACCCTTGCCGCGCCTGCACGTGCCGTCGCCAGCCTTCCTCACCTTCTCAATTTTGTCCAAACTCTAAGGGTTCTACCTTTCAGAGTTTGGGAGGGGGTGTTAAAGAATCATTATTAGGATAATATTATATCTTTATTATCATTATTGTGATATTATTAGTTATTATTAGTTTCCTAGATTTCCTAGATTCCTTATCTGTATTTTAGGGTTTCCTCTATGTATCTATAAATAGAGCCATTTAGCTCCTCTAATATAATAACAATAATTCCCTTTTCTTTATTCTAACGAATATGTATAAATCTCATAACAGCTCATTTATCGATCCAAACGGGGGCAAAGTGTTCTGTGTGTTTTTGTTCATGCCAACGGTGAACTTTTTTTTTTTTTTTTTTATTGTCTCTTTATAAGTGGCCTTGGATGGACTTGTCCTGAAGAGTCGACCCTTTTTGAGAAGCACCAGCAGCAGTAGAAATTAAAGCAGTAACAGAAGCCTCCAAGACAGCAACATTGAATTTTGGTAATTGGTAATTCACAATTTACAGTATCTTTATGATTCTAGGCATGTATTGAATTCATGTAGGTATAGTTTTACACTGTTGGATTGATTCAGTTGTTCTAAACCTATGTGTACTTTTTTTCATATTCTTGTTTCAACAAATGATTATGATTATGTTTTTTGTGTTTTCCTTTTATTCAACCACCAGACCACCTGATATCTGTTTTTAAGTTTATGGGTTGTTAATTAGTTTGCATAAACAGAAGGTCAAATTCACTAAAATATTTTTCAACTATTACATTACAAAATATTAATAAATTCATTAACAAATAGAATTATAAATAAAATTTTGATAAAGTATTATTTGGAATAGTAAAAATTGAGAAGATGAGAAGAGATTTGTTAATTTTTAGTGTAATAGTAAAAAAATAAATGCACGTGTTATTAGTAAAAAAATGTTAAGAACATGAGTGTCCAAAATAAAAGTTATTTAAAACATGTTATAAGCTATAATTAAGTCTGTCAATCGGACGGATACGATTGGATATGTCAATATCCATATTCTAACTTTCGGATTCGAATATGGATATTAATTTTCGGATTTGGATCCCTTCGGATACGGATCGGATACGGATATTTTTCAGATAATTGACATGTTTGAATATTAACATTAATTTGGATAATCAAGTGATATTTTAGAGACATCAAAATTAAAATTAAGATTTTAAGGCTTATTATCTTTTTCAGATATCATACTGTTAAAGAATCATTATTAGGATAATATTATATCTTTATTATCATTATTGTGATATTATTAGTTATTATTAGTTTCCTAGATTTCCTAGATTCCTTATCTTGTATTTTAGGGTTTCCTCTATGTATCTATAAATAGAGCCCTTTGGCTCCTCTAATATAATAACAATAATTCCCTTTTCTTTATTCTAACATGGTATCAGAGCCTCCACCTCAAAAATCTTAGATCCACAAAAGCTTCTCTTTCTCTTCCCCGCTTCGATTGAAGAGTCTTCAATCGGAGCGGGGGAGGACTTTTGCTCACGAGATCTAAAAACACCCCTTGTATCCTACTTGTCCTCGTCGTCCGTCCTGTTCGGGATGGGTAGGAGTTGCAAGAGAGATCTGTTTCGTTTGGTCACGGGACGAGATCATCGTCTTCTTCTTCTTCACAGGAGATTCCGTCGACAACTGTTCGTCGGAAGATTGAAGGAACGTTATCATTGCCGACGGAGGAGGTCGATTGGATGCGGTGATTGTAGATACCCCATTTTGATCGGTCAGGACTGTGAAACACTTATTATTTGTGATATCTTAGTTTGCAGGTCTAAGCCCGGATGATCTCCCCAAAGCCAGAATAATCACTTGAGTAGGGAAAGGGAAGAAAAGAAAGCATGAGCGCAACAAGTGATAAGTCTAAAGAAAAGCTCAAGAGAAGCAGTACTATCGCTCAGAACGGTTAAGTCTGGGGTTGTTATACAAGACATCTAAAATCTGTTTGGTGATTAAGACAAGCGGCCACCCACTCGTCGTACTGGACGACCCTTTTGAGGACTGTCAACTTCGACGATCTCTGAAAGGATTGTCGAACTGGACGATCGTTCTGAGGATCGTCGACTTCGACGATCTCTGAAAGGATTGTCGAACTGGACGATCTTTCTAAGGATCGTCGACTTCGACGATCTCTTAAAGGATTGTCGAACTGGACGATCCTTCTGAGGATCGTCGACTTCGACGATCTCTGGAAGGATTGTCAAACTGGACGATCTTTCGGAGGATCGTCGACTTCGACGATCTTTGGTGGGATTGTCGACCTCGACAATGGGATGATGGATCGTCGAAAATACTGGGATAAGTTCAGCTCGGAAAGGACGGCATGGCTCGCATTTTTTCGCCTCTCCACCGACGTCAGCCACTTCGGGTGAACGTGGGAGCGTCGTGGGGCACTCATGACCTCCCCAAACAGGTGTCAAGAAGGTGGTGGTCGTTTGGGGCTATAAAAGGGAGGCGTTTGGAGGGGGAGAGCCATCTTGAACCCATTTTTACCCACCTTTTGCTCTCCAAAGCCACCCCAACCTCCCCTAACCACCTCCCACACCAGCAGCAGCACCTCACCACCCTCCACCCTCCATTTCCGAGCACCACCACCCCCTGCACCAGCAGCCACACCAACACTCACCCACCTCCCTCATTCACCACTCAAAACCTACATCTTCTCTCCCAACACCACCCATCCGAACCCATCCATCCTTCTTCATCACCAACAGCCCCTCACTACCCTCCACCCTCCATTTCCAAGCACCACCACTCCCTACACCAGCAGTCCCTCCAAACAACCACCCACCACCCTCATCTCCCTTCCCTTTCCTTCCTTTTTTTCCTTTCTTTTTTTTTACTTAAAAAGAACTTGTATAACATATCATTTCCTCATAAAACTCTTAAACAAGTTGTAATAAGCTTACTAAATTAAATAATATAAGTTTAATCAAAGTTGAGAGTGTTGGAGTACATCATTGGACTATTATCAGTTCTTTTGGAAACTATACGCAGCTGGCGGACGACCCTAGCTTGGATCGTTGGTCAGTTGGTCTAGGGACCATTTGAACACTCCCCTTTGCAAGTTTGGGTACCTCCCAAGGACTACTAACCCCTTTTGTTTTATTCTGTTTACTTTATTTGTCATTTACTGCTTTATATGTTTGTTATTACCCTTTTATATACTGTTTATATGCTGTTTTTTTTTTGTTTTTCTCAGTTTCTTGTTAACATAAAGCCTCCCACTAATTTTGTTAAATTTTTCTTGGAGTTTACCCTCGACAATCCCCCCTGGCTCGTCGAACTCGACAATCCCCCCTCGTCGAACTCGACAATCCCCCCTTGGCTCGTCGAACTCGACAATCCCCCTTCAACTCGTCAAACCCGACAACCCCCCTTTAACTCGTCGAACTCGACAATCCCCCTTTAACTCGTCGAACTCGACAATCCCCCTTCAACTCGTCGAACCCGACAATCCCCCTTCAACTCGTCGAACCCGACAATCCCCCTTTAACTCGTCAAACCCGACAATCCACACATAGATCGTCAAACTCGACAACCCGCCTTTAACTCGTCGAACTCGACAATCCACCCACAGATCGTCAAACCCGACAACCCCCTGTTAACTCGTCAAACCCGACAATCACCCATAGATCGTCAAACCCGACAATCCACCCATAGATCGTCAAACCCGACAATCCACCCATAGATCGTCAAACCCGACAACCCGCCTTTAACTCGTCGAACTCGACAATCCACCCACAGATCGTCAAACCCGACAACCCCCTGTTAACTCGTCAAACCCGACAATCCCCATTTAACTCGTCAAACCCGACAACCCCCCTTTAACTCGTCGAACTCGACAATCCACCCGTGGTTCGTCGAGACCGACAATCCCTCCTGGTTCGTTTGCCAATCCTGCACAAAAAAAAAAAAAAGGAAAAAGTATCTTTCTCTCTCTTTGGGTTTTGCAGGATCAATCTGAGCTTGAACACCTCAAGGCACGGCCGGCCGTGATCCTCGAGAGGAGAACCCGTATCCCCCGTTGAAGGCGAGTAATAGAACATCCTTTTTTCTTGCTTTTCGAGGAAAAGCAAGTGGCGATCACACCAACGTCCCTGGAAGCGGTCGGGCAACCTTGGACGATCCCTCAAGTGGCGATTCGAAGCGCCGTGCGCGTGACGGAACCAAACTTGAAGGAACCTGGATTCACGACCAACGCCTGCGTCAAAATCCAACACCGACAGTCTGGCGATCACGGTGGGACATCTTTTGTGAAGCTCACTACAGGTATCCTCGCACATTTTGACTAAGGTCCAGTTAGAAATAGTATAATTTTTATTTTTTAATTACATATAAAATTTCTTTTTTTTTTTTTTTTTGCAAAAAAAAAAAAAAAAAAAAAAAAAAAAACACGGATCATAATAACAATGCGATTTACATGAACAGTGGCATGCATATTTCACTTGAACAAAATGTTGTTGCTGTTATGAGAGGGGAAATGATTGTTTGACTTGGCTTCTAAAAAAAAAAAAGGGGGTTGACTCTGTTTTCTCATTAAAAAAAAAAAATCATAAAAACACGGTACCTGTGTTTTGTCAAATATCATACATTTACATGGGTTGACTCTGTTGACATAAATCAATGGGCTGAGTTAGTCGGCTTGAAGTCATTAATCCTCTTTTCCAATACACTTGGTTTGGTCCCTGCTATAAAAAAAAAAAAAAAAAAAAATTTCTTTTCAGCAATCTTCCAAGTTCTTCATGGTAGTTCCATTAATTTGAATTGTATATATCTGTTTTATGCTGAGTTAGTTTTTGTTGTGTATATATTTGTTTTCTTTGAGAAAATCCAAAAAAAAAATGTCTTATTTCCATGGTGATATGGCACAATTTGATCAGAACCACATAAATCAGAACCCTAGACAAGAGTCTGTTCCATCATCTTCCTATCAGTCCAGGGTTCCCATCCATCATGCCCCATTCATCAGCCCGCATTCCTCAAGGGTTAATCAAACCCTAGAGGAAGTCATAAGGCAAAAGGTTTCTGAGATTATGTACCCTGTCCCTACTGATTCCCATTGGAGAAACCACTGCCAATTTGATGCCATCAAACTTCCTCTGAATTTTCAAGCTCCCAAGTTTAGGAAGTATAGTGGTAGAGGTGATCCGTATCATCATATCAATGCATTTTATCTCGATGCACGCCCCTTCTCTGACGATGAAGCCATGCTCATCTATCTATTTCCATTGTCATTGAAAGGGATTGCCTTGCAATGGTTTACCTCCCTTTCTCGAAATGATCTCAAATCTTTCTCCAATATAGTCCAAAATTTTGTCAATCGGTTTAGTTTCCAAGCTAGGCATGCTCCCTCCCCAGCAGACCTTGTTGTTGAAAAGATGCAACCTGGGGAGGACTTCGTTCAATTTGCCGATCGATGGAGAGATATGGCCGCCCGATCTGGAATCTCTTTGCTTGAGTCCCAACAGGTTGACATGATCATCATGAATTCTTGTGGGGACATCAAAAGGGCGTTGAGTCTTATTGACTGTAAAACATTTGATCAACTATTTCATCGTGCTATTGCTATACAAAGGCATTCATTGCTAGCTCCCTCCTATCATATGAATGAAGAAGCATAT
Source organism: Acorus gramineus (assembly GCA_030737835.1). NCBI lineage: Eukaryota > Viridiplantae > Streptophyta > Magnoliopsida > Acorales > Acoraceae > Acorus > Acorus gramineus. The sequence goes on along the minus strand of CM060856.1, from coordinate 13,011,571 downwards.
TTTGGGGCCCCCGAATTTCAATATCCTGTCCACGAGCATGTCGAGGTTGTTGAGATGCCCTCTCCAATTATCAGGCCACCCGATGGAAGTCCTCTCCCGAGATGGCTCCAAGGGCGTGTACGTGAGAGGGACCCCAACATTAGACTAAGGGATTCTCAGCCAGATCATTCACCCCATCAACCCTATGCATACCCAGTCGCTCAACCCGAACCTGACTTTACCTACCATCAACCACAACCCCAACCAGAAATCTCATTTGACCAAATCCCATCAAACCCAGCCTATTATCCACAACCCGAACCAGAAATTCCATCCGACCTAGTCCTCCCAAACCCAGCCTATGAGTCTCCAATAGTTACAATAACAGAATTTGCAGAGTATCCCAAATGGGACTACGATGATGAAGGGTTTTGTGATGGAGAACTGTTGGAACTTACTTACCCTACCCCAAGCCCAAGCTATAAGTCTCCAATAGTCGAAATCACGGAATCTCATGAGTGTCCCAAATGGGACTACAATGATGATGAAGAGCTTTGTGATGGAGAACTATTACAACTCATTTACCCTACCCCAACACCACATGAACTCATCATCCAATCCTTCCACCCTGCTGAGTTTGAATGCCCTTTGTCTCCACCTGCTCAAGATCCAATCAAATCAAAGCCCGTTGAACCCATTCTGATCATCTCAGATGACTCAAATCTTGATTCATCAGATTTTGAGGTTGACCCGGACCCGATTGAGCCAATTGTGCATGTCCTCGAATCAAAGCCTCTCATCTTTAGGAATGCACAATTCAAGGAAGCAGTCGAGCCATCACAATTGCCAGATCCACTCGACTTGTCATCCCATCTGTTGGAGGAGCCTTCTCCTCTTGAATTCCCCGTCATATCCAAATTAAATTCCCCCGCCATATCTAAATCAATCATTCCCTTAATATCCAAATCAAATCTGATCCATAAGCCCCTGATTGCACCAATTGATGAGTCATCTCTCCCACCATCATTAGGGCCTCAACATCATTTTGTCTCATGTTCTCTTGCACATATTCAGTCAGTCGTTCCCCCTATAGTTTGCTTTTTCATACCTGCATCTTTGTTGACTGACTCCTCTGTGAGGGAACATTTTCTGTCTGCTGAGAATCTATGGCAGATCAGGCGCCACTCACGTTTTCGACAGCTTTTGATAGACATCGAACAGCGATGGTATAGAAGGTGTCACACGCGCTTCAGACTGGAGAGGAAACAATGCACCATCAATGTTACATCAGACGATTCAAGCGTCGTTCCTCTAAAGCTGCTTCAATTTGAGCCTCCATGAAGGACTTATCATACACCATTATTTTCTGGAGGCCACCCTCCAGCACAGTAGAGTATCTTCCATCTTTCATGTTTATTGTATATAGCATGTTGTCTGTTTACTACTTTCTTTAAATGAAAAAAAAAATCAAATATGTCAAAATCTCAAAAAAAAAAAAAAAAAAAAAAGAAGAAATTTTCAAATACACTCAATCCAACACTTAGATTGAGAAATTTATCTTCTAGCATGAGAGCACCCCCAGTCCAACACTGGACTGGGGCAATTTTTAATCTCCAATTAATGATTAATTTAGGCATGACTGTCATATCTTGTGAACATTTACTCCACTTGTTTGATTGTTTCATATTTGCTTAGAATTTTGATAGACCATGTCCAAAAGATTGGTTTTCTTTATCTTGGCTCACATTACCATTCTACTGTCTACACACATGATTGGCTTAGGATTTAGTCCACTTCAGGAAAGAAAGGCTGCCCACGCCATTGGACTGGGGCAATTGTATCTTCCTTCTTTTATTTAAAATTTTCATTCGTGTTGACTGCGACCCACAAATATATCTTAGTCCTGGTATATATCCCAAAGAAGCCGGCTCTAGCACTGTTGATGCTTTCAAAAAAAGAAAAAGAAAAAAAAAGGGAGGGTAAAAAACAGAAATGCCCCCCGATAAACAAGGCAAGGTTTGCCGTTTCAAAAAAAAAAAAAAAAAAAAACAAAAAGTAGATGTCCAATGCGGGTCTACGTCCTTCAACAAAAAAAAAAAGCAGTAAAGAAGAAAGCTAGAGGGACCGAGTGACTTAAGATATGTGCCAAGACTGGGTCAATTTTGATGGTTCTAAGAAAACATTACTCTCACCCCCATTCATTCTACTTCTCCCTTGGAAGAGCCAATTAAACTGGACTTGGCAAAGCAGTCGATCCATCTTACAGTGAACAATCTCCTAAACCGATACCATCACACAACACGTGAGTCACTTTAAATGCTGCATAATCTGATGGACGGAAATCTTGCACTTGTCTAAATAGACTTGAAATTTTCAAACAAACTGGAGTGAATCAATTGGATAGAAGTCTTTCATGCTTAAATCAATTCTTTCATACAACTTGCTCTCACATGCTAAGCTGCTTGCTCATCATCCCACCATGATGCATGTCACTTAAGCACACACTCACATCATTCCATGACATGTTTATATAAAACTGCAAGTTATTTGTGTTTTCATTATGCCTGTTACATGATCACCTTGTATATTTTAGTTGTGCAGGTATATCTCTTACTAACTCTAACTCACTAACTTAAAAAAAAAAAAGTTTTAAAAACCTAGTTTGCATTTGCTTGTTGACTGATGAGCGCCCCTCCAGCAAAAGCAATGATCTACCAATTTGTGAATGCGAGCTTTGTATGGCCGTTGGTAGCCTAAATATGGGGACGATGGACTCTTTCCATGACTCTTGACCCAAAACCTTGGTCTCCAACAAGTTTTCAAAACCACTAACATGCATTAAAAAAAAAAAAAAAAACAGCACGCATGCATTTAGGATAATTTGCATCACTTGCATGTCTCTTATGTGCCTTTATAAGCTTCACTTTTTATTTCGCCTGAGCATTTGTCTGATTCGGAGTCCCGCCTGGTTTAAGTAATTATTCTACTCCCTTATGCTTTTGTCTTGTTACTCATACCATCCAAGATAATTTTCTTTGGCCTTGTCTACCTCAGTTCATTACCCAATGATCCTTTCAAATTATCAATAAAAAATTTCCTTTGTTTTTTTTTTTTTTTTTCTCTTCGCATTTGTGATATCCCCCTGTTCGCTGAGTTGCCATGCACGGTAGGCACAGGGAATCCGATGCCGAGGGTTGAATCACTCACCGCATTAGATTAAATGTCTTTCTCCCCCAGGATCATTTTGTTGATGAGTTTTTGTAGACTTTGTCCCAAGTTCATTTCTTAGTTGTTATCAGTCATGAGACCAAAACCTGTGTCGGATGGGTTGGTCAAAATGAGGTCTCTCTTCTTATCCTCGAACGGTGCTTCTCGTTTCACTTGAAACACCGTCCGAGGAGGGGCAATTGTAGATACCCCATTTTGACCAGTTTGAGATCCAATTTACTTATCCCTAGAGATATCCAAATCAGTTCAATACTTGTTCCAAATACATTATTTTTCTACTTGCTATGATTTCACAAGTGTATAACCCAATGCCATGCACCCATATAAATACATACATCACACACTTATGTATCATGCACACTCTTTCATGCCTCTCATGCACACAAGGCACTAGCCATGCATATCACCCATCCAAATTTATGATTTACTCATAAAAAAATCATATACATATATGCCTTACCATACATATGACATCCAACACCACTTCTCATGTGACACTCTCACTCCCCACGTACACAAAGAAAGGCCATGCATGAAGTAAAAATTGGATTTGAAAGGGTATGGGAGGGTGTCTTAAAATGTTTTTCTTAGGGGCTAAGAAAGATGAGATGGGCTCTTTGTATTGGCTGGTTCAAAAAGGGAAGTACAAGAGAGAAAAGGAGAAGTGATTGGAACTGTGAGGAGGTCATTCAGATGGCTTTCAGTACAGGGAGAAGGGATGGAAGCAGTGGGCATGGGTTGTTTTCAAGAGGCTATAAAAGGATGATTTTGTTGTTTTAAAAGGGGGGGGGGGTTGTTTTTGGGGCTGTTTTGTAAGGAATTAAGAAGGAGGAGCCCGGGTTGTTTGGAAGCAAAGAAAAAAAAATAGAGGAGGGACTTTGGTGGGCTGTTTTAATAAAAAAAAACGGAGAAGGTCGGAGTTGTTTAGGAGAAAGAAGTTATTTTCTTGTGTGTTGTGTGTGAGTACGTGAAAGAGAGCAAAAGAGAGTGAGTGAAAAGTTTTATTTTTTTTTTTTTGCTTGAGAGGGAGTGTGAACAGAGAAGAAGTAGAAGAAATTGATAAAGCTTATACACAGGGCTTTCTCTTTGTTATTTATTTATTTATTGTTTTGTTATTTACTAGTTAATCTCATTATCTAGTTAGTGTATCAATTCCAACCCATTTTTCATTATATTTTAAAGGGGTAAATCTTTTGGGGAGGGGTTAGTAAAATCATTATTAGTCCCCTCCCCAAACCAACCAACGCGGTGCGTGTTTGAAATACATATTTAATTTCTTCTTTCTTTTTTTCTTTTTTTTTTCATTTTAGAATAATTTACTACACTCTTTGTCTAACCAGATCTTAATCATTTTTGTACGAGGTACTTGAGCTTTACCGCGTTGCGTGGCCGGCTGCGTCAACGTGAAGAGAATCCACAATTTTTCCGATATAGGCGAGTAATAGAAGAACTTCCTCTTTTCTTGCTTTTGAGGAAAAGCAAGTGGCGATCACACCAATGTCCCTGGAAGCGGTCGGGCAACCTTGGACGATCCATCAAGTGGCGATTCGGAGCGCCGTGCGCGTGACGGAACCAAACTTGACGGAACCCGGATTCAGGACCAACGCCGCGTCAAAAATCCAACACCGACAGTGATGTCTAGCAGTGGAATCCTCTGTCGCTCTATCTTCTTCTCCTTCTTCCGCTGATCCTCGTTGTCCGTCCTGTTCGGCATTGGTAGGAGTTGCAAGAGGGATCTGTTCGTTTGGTCACTGGACGAGATCATCGTCTTCTTCTTCTTCATAGGAGATTCCGTCGATGACTGTTCGTCGGAGGATTGAAGGGACGTTATCACCGCCGTCCGCCGCTCGATCTCATTGACTGAAGGGTTCGGAAACAACGTACGCTTGATCTCTTCATCACTTTTCGGTCTGGTCTGACGACGCCTCGCCTTCACCGTCGTCTCCTCCTCGTCGTCCATTCTCTCCTTCATAGGTGGATCTGACGACGCTTCACTGTCGGCCTTTCTAGCCCTCGTCCGGTGCTTCGTCCGGCAGATTTTCCTCGATCTGTATCGGACGCTCCTCGCCGTCGACAAGTTCCCCTCTCATGGCCTCAACTACCACATCGCCGACGTCTTCCTTGATGAGGTCCTTGGGTTCGAAGGAACCCTAGATGTGTTCCTGAGGCCTTTCATCGTGCCCTGCTGAGGCGACCTTCATCTCCGGAGCTTCATCGACCCCCTTCAGTCGCCGATACCACGTCTTCTCCTCCATCTTCCGTTGATCGCTCTCGTTAGGGTTTCGGTGACCTTCTTCAACACCATGAACAGCTCCTCCGCCGAGATCGACGCGTCGCCGTTCACATCGAACACCGCGAACGCCTCCCGGAGGTCCTCGAGCGCCGCCGCGTCGTCGACGTCCCTCGTGTTCAGCTCCATGAACTCACCGAGGTCGATGAACCCATCGCCGTCGGAGTCCGCCATCGCCGTGCAGGTCGGTGGTCGGGGGGATCAGCCGTCGGTCCGCCAGAATCGCCTACTGTGGACTCTTCGCCCTCTCCCTCGTCATCTCCTGGATCCTCCGAGAGGTTTAATTTGGGATTTGGGAGTCGATTTGGGGCTTTCAAAGGGGTCGATTCAATGGCGATTCAGAAGTTCTTCTTTTTGGGGGTTGTTTGATGGGGTTGCCGCGAAAATTGTGTTGTTGGGGAAGGACGTGTCGCTCTCTTTCGATGATATGGAGTCCAACTTTGCCCCTTCGATAAAAGGATCTGGTATATGTGGGGCCTTATATACAGCCGAACCTCTAGATGCATGTTCCTCGTCGTCGTCGCCGTCGTGCCCTTGCCGTCGCCGTCGCCGTCGTGCCCTTGTCGTCGCCGTCGTGCCCTTGCCGTCGTCGTGCTCGTGTCTTTGCCGTCGTCGTGCCCGTGTCTTTGCCGTCGCCGTCATGCCCTTGCGTCGCCGTCGTCGTCGTGCCCTTGCTGTCGCTGTTGTCGTCGTGCCCTTGTCGTCGCTGTCACCGTCGTGCCCTTGCCGTCGCTGTTGTCGTCGTGCCCTTGCCGTCGCTGTTGTCGTCGTGCCCTTGCCGTCGTCGTCGCCTTCGTGCCCTTGCCGTCGTCGTGCTCGTGTCTTCGCCGTCGTCGTGCCCGTGTCTTTGCCCTTGCCATCGTCGTCGTGCCTGTGTCTTTGCCCTTGCCATCGTCGTCGTGCCCGTGTCTTTGCCCTTGCCGTCGTCGTCGTCGTCGTGCCCTTGTCGCCGTCGTCGTGCCCTTGCCGTCGTCGCCGCCGTTGTGCCCTTGCCGTCGTCGTGCCCTTGCCGTCGCTTTTGTCGTCGTGCCCTTGCCGTCGCCGTCGTGCCCTTGCCGTCGTCATCGCCGTCGTGCCCTTGCCGTCGCCGTCGTGCCCTTGCCGTCGTCGTCGCCGTCGTGCTCGTGTCTTTGCCGTCGTCGTGCCCATGTCTTTGCCGTCGTCGTCGTGCCTTTGCCGTCGCCGTCGTCGTCGTGCCCTTGCCGTCGCTGTTGTCGTCGTGCCCTTGCCGTCGCCGTCGTCGTCGTGCCCTTGCCGTCGCTGTTGTCGTCGTGCCCTTGCCGTCGCTGTTGTCGTCGTGCCCTTGCCGTCGTCGTCGCCTTCGTGCCCTTTGCCGTCGTCGTGCTCGTGTCTTCGCCGTCGTCGTGCCCGTGTCTTTGCCCTTGCCATCGTCGTCGTGCCCGTGTCTTTGCCCTTGCCGTCGTCGTCGTCGTCGTGCCCTTGTCGCCGTCGTCGTGCCCTTGCCGTCGTCGCCGCCGTTGTGCCCTTGCCGTCGTCGTGCCCTTGCCGTCGCTTTTGTCGTCGTGCCCTTGCCGTCGCCGTCGTGCCCTTGCCGCCGTCGTGCCCTTGCTGTCGTCGTCGAGCTCTTGCCGTCGTGCCCTTGCCGTCTCCGTCGTGCCCTTGCCGTCGTCGTCGCCGTCGTGCTCGTGTCTTTGCCGTCGTCGTGCCCGTGTCTTTGCCGTCGTCGTCGTGCCTTTGCCGTCGCTGTCGTCGTCGTGCCCTTGCCGTCGCTGTTGTCGTCGTGTCCTTGCCGTCGCCGTCGTGCCCTTGCCGTCGCCGTTGTCGTCGTGCCCTTGCCGTCGCTTTTGTCGTCGTGCCCTTCCCGTCGTCGTCGCCGTCGTGCCCTTGCCGTCGTCGTGCCCGTGTCTTTGCCGTCGTCGTCGTGCCCTTGCCGTCGCCGTCATCGTCGTGCCCTTGCCGTCGCTGTTGTCGTCGTGCCCTTGCTGCCACCGTCGTCGTCGTGCCCCTGTCGTCGCCGTCGTCGTCGTGCCCCTGTCGTCGCCGTCGTCGTCGTGCCCTTGCCGTCGTCGTCGCCGTCGTGCTCTTGTCGTCGTCGTGCTCGTGTCTTTGCCGTCGTCGTGCCCGTGTCTTTGCCGTCGTCGTCGTGCCTTTGCCGTCGCCGTCGTCGTCGTGCCCTTGCCGTCGCTGTTGTCGTCGTGCCCTTGCCGTCGCTGTTGTCGTCGTGCCCTTGCCGTCGCTGTTGTCGTCGTGCCCTTGCCGTCGCCGTCGTGCCCTTGCCGTCGTCGTCGCCGTCGTGCCCTTGCCGTCGTCGTGCTCGTGTCTTTGCCGTCGTCGTGCCCGTGTCTTTGCCGTCGCCGTCGTGCCCTTGCCGTCGTCGAGCCCTTGCCGTCGTCGTCGTTGTCGTGCCCTTGTCGCCGTCGTCGTGCCCTTGCCGTCGCCGTCGTGCCCTTGCCCTTGTCGCCGTCGTCGCCGTCGTCGCCGTCGTCGCCGTCGTGCCCTTGCCGTCGCTGTTGTCGTCGTGCCCTTGCCGTCGCCGTCGTGCTCTTGCCGCCGCCGTCGTGCCCTTGCCGTCGTCGTCGTGCTCTAGCAGTCGTCGTCGCCGTCGTGCCCTTGTCATCGCCGTCGTGCCCTTGCCGCCGTCGTGCCCGTGTCTTTGCCGTCGCCGTCGTGCCCTTGTCGTCGCTGTCGTGCCCTTGCCGTCGCCGTCGTCGTCGTGCCCTACCGACAGACGTGCCTCTATTGCGCCCCTGCTGCGCATGCACACACCCTTGCCGCTTGCAGCACCCTTGCCGTGTTGTGCCATGCACCACCCTGTCGCCCGTAGCTGTCGCAAGCCTCTGCCACCTTCTCATTTTTGTGCAAACTCTAAGGGTTCTACCTTTCAGAGTTTAGGAAGGGGTGTTAAAGAATCATTATTAGGATAATATTATATCTTTATTATCATTATTGTGATATTATTAGTTATTATTAGTTTCCTAGATTTCCTAGATTCCTTATCTTGTATTTTAGGGTTTCCTCTATGTATCTATAAATAGAGCCCTTTGGCTCCTCTAATATAATAACAATAATTCCCTTTTCTTTATTCTAACACATACAAATGAAAATTTAATAGTATTATAATATATTATTATAATGATTAATCGTACAAGATAACAATATGAGCAATATATAATACATATATATATTTTTATTATATATGTCGGATACGGATATTTTTTTGGATCGGATAGACTGATATTCATATCCGCACTCCGGATATTCGAATATCAGATATTTCTGATTTTTCGGATACGAATTCAAATCGGATTCGAAATTTTTTTGGATAATTGACAGGCTTAGCTATAATCCCGTAAGCATCTTTTATCCGGCTTATGATTTTTTAAAGTTATTTTTAACTTAAATAAATTTTAATATTTTTTTATTTTTTATTTTTATATTGAAGGGATCTCCTGTAGTTGACCTTACAACCAAGCTGAAAATGATGCTACCTCTACTTGTTTATCCTATTCCCACGTAAATTCTTTCAATTTTCTGCCAACGAACAGGTCGGTAAATGTATTTGATGAAAATCATGTTTCCTGTTTCAGAGGAAAGAGAGAGGAAACAGGGCATCTGATCCCCCCTATCATGTAGCCAGCTTTCGCGTTCAATTAATTCAACAAGGGCGATGATGTGATGTTTCACTTTACTCTAACCTTTTCAAGAAGCAAAATGTCATGCCCAGCGCTAATTTTTTTTAATCACAAATGTGGTTCACAATGATACATAACAATAAATTATATAAAAATATTTTACTCCGTTTGAATAGTAATAAAACTATTACGAGATAAATAGCTATTTCATAAATAAAGAATAAATTATTTTTTATTTGTTTGTATATTTAGCTATTTTTATTATGAAATATAATGATAATTTTTTGTTATTTGATTGATAATAAATAAATTGTGGATTAAATATGAATAAAATATAATTAAAGATTTATAAAAAATTAAAAATTGATTTGACTTGTGGGTCCCCTGATTTAATAGAGACAGTGACAAGTGATTTGACTTGTGGTCTCCTTTTATTATAATCGAATTAATAGGGTGTAATAACACAATTTCAGGGGGAGAGCTGAAATACTAATACCAACTTATTTTTACTTATTCTTTATAAACAAACAACCAATTTTTTTATTGTCTTATTCTCTTCTATTCCTCCCCTTTCACTCATCTACACAGGGGCTTACAGAATATGTTTGATTATAGTAAATGCATGTGGCTAAGAATTGTACAATGTGTATGAGACTATAAAATGGATACTGAGTGTAACAAAGTTTACATTTCAATCAAAAGTTCAAAGTCTCTTCTTCTTCTTCTTGGCCGCCTTTGACTTATTAGAGAGTGGTTTGGATTGATTTAAGGGAAATTTGTATGTATATCCCTATTAAATATAGTATTTTACGTTATACCTTCATTAAAAAGTTAATTGCATCTATACCCCTGAAAAAATCTTTCATGTTGCAACTGTGCCCCTGAAATTAAGTTCCGTCGGATGCGAGTGGAATATACCGGGAATATTCCACTAACAGCGTTAAATGCAAAATGAATTGATCAAACTACCCTTTGGACCGTAGGGGCTTGAAAAATTGCATTTATACCCCTGTATCTGTCTGAAATTTCATTTATGCCCCTGTGTTTGCCTGATGCTTATAAAACCATTTTTCTTTAACCTGCTGAAACCCTTTTTTCTCATCTTCTTCAATAATTGATTGAAAACTTTATAATTATTTAAAATACTAAGATAGATAGTGTTTATTTGGGTTTCACTAACAGATTTTATTTTCCATAATAGAAAATCTATCAACAAACACTATTTCAATCATATAACCATACCAGAAAATAATCACAAAATTCATTTTAAAATAAAAAAGCAATGACTAATTGCCCTTAAAAAATTATGAAGTGATAACTCCAGTTCCTTTCATTCTTTTTGAAACCAGAAGTTAGGTATTTCATTCTAAAGTGAAAAACAAAATAAAAAAATTACTAAATTAAATTTTTTTTTGTTATGGTTGTTCATTTAAATTAAAAAATTATTACAAAAAATAACATAATACAAAACTTTAACTATTAGGATTTCTATTTATTTATTTGATCTTTTGTATAAATGACACAATAGTATTAAATATGAATTAAATGAAATAATCAAAATTACATGTTACAAAAAAAAAAAAAAAACATAACGTGTTTAAAGACTTTTAATATCAAATTATATCTTCAATTGTATGTGAACATCATGTCAAGAGTGAGTTTTGCATCCTCCAGACCTATTGAAACTCTTTTTTCTCACCTTCTTCAACATAAAAACAAATATACCAGGATCTAGCTAAATTCTTCATGTTGAAAACCTTACAATTATTCAAAAGACTAAGATAAATAGTGTTTATTTGGGTTTCATTGATAGATATTATTTTCATAATAGAAAATATCAACAAATACTATTTCAATCATATAACCATTCTAAAAAGTAAGGCATAATCATCTTAACTATCACAATGAAAAAAATATAAAAATATTGATTGGCAAAATTTTCATATCAGATGATCCTCAACATGTAGAATAAGCATCAATTAGCATAATATACAACATAGAAAAAAAAAAACACCGATTGATTGTAGAATGAACAAAAGTAAAAAATCACAAATTTTATTTCAATATTGAGATTTCACGAACAAAAATCAAAAGACAATAGAATCTCTATTAGCATAATGAGAACCATATGGAACTCAACAATGATCCACTCCAAGCATAGAAGAACCAAGTAAAAATTTGATACTTTTTAGATAAACTGTTTAAACAATTGTCTTGATTTTAAAGTTGATATTACAAATATTTCAAAAAAAAAAATGGATCTATGTATATTTGTCTATTCAGCTACTTATTTTTGCTGTTTAATAAACAAGATCACAATGATATGTGAAATGTATAAGCATTGAAAAATACAAGACATATGTTCTCTTATATGTTCTTATATGTTCCTTTTCCTGAGCCTTTATCAATCTTTCAAAACCCTCCATACCTAAAAATTAGATCAACATGAGTGTCATATTCTAACTGCAATACAAAACAACATAAATTATATGTTCAGCCTTGGTAACGGAGATGGACGGAGGAGCACAGTTGTAACACAAAGAAGTTTCCAGGGGTATAGAGACAATTAGCTTTTCAATGGGGGTATAACACAAAATACCATATTTAACAGGGGTATAAATGCAAAATTCCATGGGGTAAAAGAGACATTTCGTGGGGTAGAGTTAGGTTCGTAACCATGGTTGGTTCAGCCTTGATAACGGAGACAGACGGAGGGGCACAGTTGCAACACGAAAGAATTTTTCAGGGGTATAGATGCAATTAGCTTTTTAAGGGGGTATAACGCAAAATATCATATTTAACAGGAGTATAAATAAAAAAATCACTTGATTTAAAATTGGATTGCGTGAGAAATCCTCAATGTGCGATCGTAAAGCGTTCAAGCAGCTACATCAGCTTGACATACAAGTCTTGCATGTCACTTGTCACACACACACACAGACCAGTTTCCTTATATAAAATGTTACCAAGCAAACTCTTAAGTCCTCTCACTTGGAAAACACATTAAACATGAAGTCATCACCTGCAAATAGTGCACTCTGTCTCCTCCTCTGTTTACTTGCAATCTCATCATCCATGGCGTCCAGTACAGGCGCCGGCACGGCCCGAATGGCCGACCGGGTCGTGAGGATCCCCGGTCAGCCTCCGGTGGGATTCCGGCAGTACGCCGGTTACGTGACCATCGACGAGAGTCGTGGGAAGGCTTTCTTCTATTGGTTCTTTGAGGCCATGAGAAAGCCTACTGAGAAGCCACTGGTTCTGTGGCTTAATGGAGGTTCGTTTTTTTTAATTTTTTTCATGTCTTGATATTGAGTATTTGTTGAGTAGAGACTGGAGATTGATTATGTTATGGATTCAGGAGAATATGTTATACACAGTCCATTATACTGCACATGTATTTTTATAAAAATAATATTTTAAAAATCGAACGGTTTATTGGATCGAAAAAATGAATAGGTTAAGTATCACTTGTTTAACTATTGGGTCAAATGAATTTGAACCGTGATGTAATTATAATGAAATAAATATATTAATTATCATTACTAAATAAAAAATATGAAATATTTTAGAAAATCTTTGCACAAAACTTTTATTTAACGTCATAACATGATTTTAGTATATAAAATTTTATTGAATTTTATATTTTAACAAGTAATTAATTACAATTTTTATGAATAAATAACTGATCAATATATTCAACGCGTAGTCGGTTCACAAAAACTGTCGGTTCAACCAGTGTTAATTGTGTTTTACTAGTTTTTTTATATATATCATTGGGTTGTAATGGTAAACTGAACTGAAATTCAAAGCAAATGAAGATTTAATCAAATCAACCGGCCGGGTTAGATCGGGTTTTAAAATAAAATGTGAATTATATACTTTAATGAATTGAATGATATCATTTACAACAATTTAATTTTTTTTTAATGAGATATATATCTCGATAGAATGTGGAGGAACTAATGAGATATATAGGATTGTATTTGAGAATATAAAAATGACTAGCTAAGTGTAATGAAACTCTTTTGCAGGACCTGGTTGTTCTTCTATTGGGTTCGGAGAGGCACAGGAGCTTGGACCCTTCATAGTGCAGAAAGGGAAGCCAGAGTTGTACTTCAATCACTACGCATGGAACAAAGGCATGCTTTTTTTTTTTTCAATTGATTATATATATCACCTAAATATTACATCTTTAGCTTAATTTGTTGTGGTTTTTCAGTAGAATATGTTGATGATGGGTATTTATTATTCAATAAGAACTCATCATGGATTTGCTGGGTGTTTTTTTTTTTTTTTTTTTGTTAAAAACAATCATGATTTGTTTGTTTTTAAAAATGGTGATTGTGACACGTCATTTCAGGAGTCTACAAATTTAGTGATCGATCCCTCACTTTTTCATATTTAGTTTTAAGCCTCCAGATTTAAAGAATATGTTCCTTTTAGTCCCTTCAAGGGACTAAACCGAAAATCAAATAATTTAGTAATAGGTCCCTCCAAGAGATTAATAAGAAACATACACTTTAAATCTAGGGACTTAAACCTAAATATGAAGAAGTGAGGAATCGATCACTAAATCATATAGTTTACATGGACTAAAAAATAAAAAACTCATAATTATTACTAAATTGATATTGTGGGGGAATGTGATCGGGTTAGGTCTAACACGCGTTGGACAATTTGATGGTCCAACGCAATCGTGATCTTCCAATCTTATTGAGTCATTATGACTGAGATATTCTATTAGATTTTAAAATTAAATTCTACCATTTTCTTTTTTAGGATTCAATTAAATTTTGTATCTCAAAGTGATAAGATTGGACGGTCACAATTGCTTTGGATTATCAAATTGTCCAACGCGTGTTGTACCTAACCTAGTTCTGGGGAATGACATAGTCGATGGGATTAAAATGGTAACAATTAATATTGAGTATGCTAAACATGTATCTAAAAATAGTAATTCAATTATACAATTTTCATTGATATAGTTTTGATTCAATTAATATTTTTTTCATTTATTTACTAAATTATTTTAATTTTGAGAGTAATATTATTTTGAAATTAAGTAGAGATTGATAAAGATTATGGTAGTTGGACATGTTTGGCTTTGAGTTTAGAAATAAAATTTAAAATGCATGCATACCATTTACATATAAAAAAAAGAGATTATGATAGTTTAAAAATTGGGTTCTTTTTACTTTAATATTTTTTAATATATCTAGGGTCTCTATTTTAGACACCATAGTTGAAAATATGCTTAGTTTGTGATACTATTTGTGCAGAGTCCAACCTGTTATTTTTGGATTCTCCGGAAGGCGTTGGATTCTCATATTCGAATGTCACTGATGTTTTAGGTGACCATGCCACTGGTACGTAATTGTCAATTGTTATAACTTTTAATCATCACATGTTTTAACATAATATAATATAATTTTTTTTCATAATTCATTGTTCAGCGATCAGTTCACATAAGTTCCTCATCAACTGGTTTAAGAAATTCCCCCAATACAAGAACCATGAATTCTACCTAGCAGGGGAGAGCTATGCAGGTATGTTACGTTTGAAGTCCTAATTAACAATTTTAGTATAACAAAACAAGATTTCATCTTCCCTTTTTTGAGGGGCTAACATTCTAACAAACCCAATTAAATCCTAAGCACTCAATTATCATCTTTGATTTCATTCCAATTTTAGGACACTATGTTCCACAGCTCGCTAATGTCATTTTAGATGAGAATAAGAAAGCTCTAAAGGAAGATCACATTAATCTCAAAGGCATCATGGTGAGTTTCATTAAACTCTGTTCCCATGTTGGGATAGCATAGCTGCAATTCAGCATCTATCATAATGTGTTTTTACTAGAATATACTTCATCGAGAATATCATCTTTTAGAAAAAAAAAATTTAAGTGATTAGATAAATTTTTATTTTATCTTAAATTTTCTGCATGCACAAACACACTTTTAATATTTATTAAAAAAAATCTCATTTTGAATTGGATACAGATATTTAACGCGGCAATAGACGACGAGACCCAATTAAAAGGAATGATAGACTTCGCATACAGTCACGCACTCCTTTCCGACCAAGCTTATCATAAAATCATACAAACATGTGACTTCAGTAAAGTTAATTTAAGTGATGCATGCAATGAAGCCATGACACCATACAACAAACTCTACAACATCATCGACATGTATAGCATATACTCAGTTCGGTGTCCCCAGGGTTACCCAGTTTTAGACACTAACTCAACTTTTGTGAGTCTCTGGTTTCATTTATTTCAATCTATATCTTTGTTATATCTTTGTTGAGGCATTAATTGACATAATTAATTTAAAACATGATTGTTTGGGAAAAATAAAATCACAGAAGGATTTGCCGACGGGCGGTGGTGGCGGCGTCAATCCATGTCAACAGATCGTCGTGACGGAGTATTTCAATCGCCGGGATGTTCAAGAAGCTCTACATGCCAATGTCACCAACCTTCCTTATGCTTTCTCCCTCTGCAGGTAAAATCAATTAAATAACAAAGAAAATATACAGATTTATATATATTTTATTTTTTATAATAACATATATTTTATTAGATGTATCATTTTTTAAATAAAATTCATAACCAAGTCATTTTCAAATTTATAAAAAAATCGTATTTTAAAAGAACTACCACACATGTATTACCAGTTACATAAGTTATATTATTTATAGATTACATATATAGATAGATTATGGATTATACGTATATTTAAAAAATAGGGCAATATTTAAAAACAAATTTTTTTGATAAATTTTTTTAAAAAACAATCTTGATTTTATATGGATTTCCCTATTATAACCAAATGTGATGAACAAATCTTATCCTAAACCAGTCAGTGTGACAAGTGAGCTATCACATCATATCTAATCTAGATTTTTATTTTCTTGTCATTTGCATTGACGACGGAATTGATATTTTTATCTTCATATTTTGTTCTGACTTAGCATAAATAAAATAAAAATAAAAAAGGGTCTGATCTAAATACAGGTGGAATGAGTTAAATTTATAAGATCCATTTATTATGAACAGTTATTACAACTTCAACTATAATCTCATAATTAAATCTTTTTCAAAATACTCATCTTAATAAAGGAGATATAACATTTTTAAAAAATCAAAACATAATCGAATGCAATTGTTATTTTTATTTTTTTTTGAGGGAAATTTAGACCATGTACAATGAGTGAAAGATAAAAGAGAGAACATTATACCTAAACCTCTACTAATATTTATTATTTATGATATTCATTTCATATTATTAACCACCACCCAATCTTTCTAATCTCAAAAATCTCTCCCAACAGCAATGCTGTCAACAATGCCTGGAACGACTCGGCCCAGACGATTCTCCCCATCATCAAGAAACTCATCCACTACCAAATCCCAATATGGGTCATCAGGTAAATTAATCAATATAATACATACTGATCTTAATATATATTCCTATTGTGACAATATATATATATATAGAACAACATTAACTGACATTGATCTTTTCCATGATATTCATCAGTGGAGATACAGATGGTAGAGTTCCTGTGACATCGACCAGATACGCATTGAACAGACTTGGACTCAACATCACCGAGGACTGGACTCAATGGTATCACTACAATCAGGTACTACTTATATCCAATGTTTCAAATGAATGTATGGATTGCATAAGATCTAAATTTCTTTCTTTTCTTTATGTTTTCTTACCTATTTTAAAAATGAAATCATGATAGCTATTTTATCTTTTTTTATATAAAAGAAAAAGCACAAAGGGTTTAGTCTTTCACGTTGTAGCATGTGCGGACAAATAAAACAATCAAAACTTATTTTTCTTTCTGATTTTGTTTTGGTTACTCTGTTTTAAAAATATAGGTTGGTGGATGGACTATATATTATGAGGGCCTGACATTCGTGACCGTCCGGGGATCGGGCCATCAAGTCCCGACCTACGCACCGAAGCGGTCTCTACAACTGCTCATGAACTTCTTGGCCAACAGGAAGCTGCCCACCTCTAGTTTTTAATTTATTATGATTTTATTATTTTTTCTTTTAATAAATCATCTCTTGACGAGTTGATACATGCATGTATCTTGGGTCTTACTCTGCTCCTAATAAGAGAAGAGAGATTTAATTGGAAATAAAACGGACAGAGTACTTATATACAAGGAAAAATTATATGTTTGTTGGAATAAAGAAAAGAAATTTTTTGTTATTGGATTAGAGAAAGCCAAAACTCTATTTATAGATACATAAAAGAAAATCTAAAATATCAAAAAAGGAAACTAGGAAAACTAGGAAACTAATAATATCATAATAATGATAATAAAGATTCTTCAATCGGGGCAGGGGAGGACTTTTGGTACCCATAATTTTTCTTTTCGTTGTCCTACGCTTCCACACTGCCAGCCCTGCCGACGTGCCCTGCCAATGTGCCTTGCTCGCCCTGCCGTCGTGCCCTGCCGTGCCCTGCCGACGGACCTGCCAACCCTGCCGTCGCGCCCTGCCATGCCCTGCCGACGTGCCCTGCCAGCCCTGCCATTGTGCCCTGCCGTCGCGCCCTGCGTGCCCTGCCATTGTGCCCTGCTCGCCCTGCCGTGGTGCCCTGCCAGCCCAGACATCCCTCGCGCATCTCCCTACGGCATCGACCGCCCTATCGCGCTCTCATGCAATCTCGCGACTCCCCTTGCACACCTCTGTGCAACTCTCTATCGCCAGCCTCCGCCACCTTCTCATTTTTCTGCAAACTCTAAGGGTTCTACCATTCAGAGTTTGGAAGGGGGTGTTAAAGAGTCATTATTAGGAGAATATTATATCTTTATTGTCATTATTGTGATATTATTAGTTTCCTAGTTTTCCTAGTTTCCTTTTCTGGTATTTTAGGTTTTCCTCTATGTATCTATAAATAGAGTCTTTGACTCCTCTAATACAATAACAAGAATTCCCTTTTCTTTATTCTAACATGGTATCAGAGCCACCTCTAAAACCTTAGATCTATAAAAAAAAAAAAGTTTTATTTCTTCTTCCCCGCTCCGATTGAAGAGTCTTCAATCGGAGCAGGGGAGGACTTTTGGTACCCATAATTTTTCTTTTTTAGAATAAAGAGAAGGGAATTCTTGTTGTTGTATTAGAGGAGTCAAATGCTCTATTTATAAATACATAGAGAGAAACCTAAAATACCAGAAAAAAAACTAGAGAAACTAATAATATCACAATAATGACAATAAAGATATAATATTCTCCTAATAATGACTCTTTAATGAATCAATTTTTAATAAATATAAAAATTTAATGATGTGTACATTATCTAATAAGGTATATAACATATACCTCAACAGCTATGGATATATATAAACTGTCTGTGCGGACTATCTGAAATAATGCTCTAAAAGTAAAATGTTGTTTTCAACCCCGTTACCCCAAAGGTATTATTTTTTTGGGCGGACCCATGGGTTCAAGTGTGACGCATGGGTTCAAGGGTATGAGTATCCTTTATCTTGGGAAATTGCAAAAACACCCCTGAATCACTGACAAATTGCATGTCTATTCCCAATTTTGGGATTTTTTTGATACAACGTTTGGATACGCGGTGCGACGAATTCCACAACAGAGAATACTGCGTGATATACCACCGCGGATTTAAACACTTTTTATGCGTTCGCGGTGGGGCTGTGAAAATGACGTTAACAAGTGATTTTCGTCCATGATAAAAAAAGCTCTGAAAACAACATTTTTTCTATCGCATCTGAAAACCTTATTTGCATGTTCACGTAGTGATAATTGTTTAGTTCACACATAGGTGATGTCTTAAGTCCAATTAAGAAGGTTCTATTAGTGTGATATTCTCCTTTAGGTATTATTAGTAGTTGAGCTCTCTATTAATTATTGGAATAAGATTCATGGCTACATGGTTTATACCGCTGGGATGGAAATTAGTTGACTTTGACATGGGCTCAAAATGATGGTAAAATTGAAATCAATACCATAAACACTGTTGAATGTTTTGGATAAGATGGACTCCTAATTGTGAATTATTTCATTAGACAATATTTCGTCAGTTTTATATTCATTCATAAACACTGTTGATTGCATAAATAAATCATCAATCAATGAAAATGTATCTCAGACAATCCATACAACTATCTTATCTCGCTTTCCATCTTCACAAATTTTCCGTCCTCTTCGGGGAATACAAAGATTGAAATCAGTATCTTCTTCACCATGGGCAGGCACTTCGAGTTCTCCTGCAATGCCAAGTAATTAATCCTTTTTTTTTTTGTTCTTTTTTTAAAGGATTTCAATTGCTTTTGTTTGAATTGGTTTTGTTGAATTTGAGGGAAAAAAATTCAATTTCTCTTGTCCCCCATTTGGATGGGGGTGGTGTAAGGGTGGTATAACTGTATAAGGGGGGATAAGAATAGATAGGGAAAAATGGTTGTTTGTTTACATAGTATAATTTGATATTACTATACCAATATAAATGAGTATAACAATTCTAAATAATCCCTGAGATAAACTTATACCCAATTTATTTATTTCCATGGAAGGTGCGGCCCACCATCACATAAAAAAAATCACATCTCATCACATTAAATCAAATTACTTATCATCACCTCTTATCCATCAATATGGCGCACATGTTAAATCAATTTTTTATACCTTATTCACATTTTATTATTCATAAACCAAACAATTCAACATTTATTATTACGTTTTTTAATGAGAATAAAAAAAATACAATCAAACAGAAAATCATTTATTCCATTCATAAAATTATCTATTCTTGAAATATGTATAAATCTCAGAATAGCTCGTTTATCGATCCAAACAGGGGGCAAAGTGTTCTGTGTGTTTTTGTTCATGCCAACGGTGAACTTTTTTTTTTTTGTCTCTTTATAAATGGCCTTGGATGGACTTGTCCTGAAGAGTTGACCCTTTTTGAGAAGCACCACCAGCAGTAGAAATTAAAGCAGCAACAGAAGCCTCCAAGACAGCAACATTGAATTTTGGTAATTGGTAATTCACAATTTACAATATCTTTATGATTCTAGGCATGTATTGAATTCATATAGGTAAAGTTTTACACTGTTGCATTGATTCAGTTGTTCTAAACCTATGTGTACTTTTTTTCATATTCTTGTTTCAACAAATGATTATGATTATGTTTTTTGTGTTTTCCTTTTATTCAACCACCAGACCACCTGATATCTGTTTTTAAGTTTATGGGTTGTTAATTAGTTTGCATAAACAGAAGGTCAAATTCACTAAAATATTTTTCAACTATTACATTACAAAATATTAATAAATTCATTAACAAATAGAATTATAAATAAAATTTTGATAAAGTATTATTTGGAATAGTAAAAATTGAGAAGATGAGAAGAGATTTGTTAATTTTTAGTGTAATAGTAAAAAAATAAATGCACATGTTATTAGTAAAAAATGTTAAGAACATGAGTGTCCAAAATAAAAGTTATTTAAAACATGTTATAACTTATAAGCTATAATTAAGCCTGTCAATCGGACGGATACGAATTGGATATGTCAATATCCATATCCTAACTTTCGGATTCAAATACGAATATTAATTTTCGGATTTGGATCCCTTCAAATACGAATACGGATATTAATTGTTGTGTATAGATAGCGTAAATGTATTGGATGAAAATCATGTTTCCTGTTTCAGAGGAAACAGAGAGGAAACAGGGTATCTGATCCCCTCTATCATATAGACAGCTTTCGCGTTCAATTAATTCAACAAGGGCGATGATGTGATGTTTCACTTTACTCTAATCTTTTCAAGAAGCAAAATGTCATGCCCAGCGCTATTTTTTTTTTAATCACAAATGTGGTTCACAATGATACATAACAATAAATTATATAAAAATATTTTACTCCGTTTGAACAGTAATAGAAACTATTATGAGATAAATTGCTATTTCATAAATAAAGAATAAATTTTTTTTTTTTTTTTTGTGTATTTAGCTATTCTTATTATGAAATGTAATAATAAATTTTTTGTTATTTGGTTGATAATAAATAAGTTGTGGATTAAATGTAAATAAAATATGATTAAAGATTTATAAAAAATTAAAAATTGATTTGACTTGTGGGTCCCCTGATTTAATAGAGACAGTGACAAGTGATTTGACTTGTGGTCTCCTTTTATTATAATCGAATAGATAGGGTGTAATAACACAATTTCAAGGGGAGAGCTAAAATACTAATACCAACTTATTTTTACTTATTCTTTATAAACAAACAACCAGTTTTTTTTTTTTTTGTCTTATTCTCTTCTATTTCTCTCTATTCATCCCCTTTCACTCATCTACACAGGGGCTTACAGAATATGTTTGATTATAGTAAATGCATGTGGCTAAGAATTGTACAATGTGTATGAGACTCTAAAATGGATACTGAGTGTAACAAAGTTTACATTTCAATCAAAAGTTCAAAGTCTCTTCTTCTTCTTCTTGGCCGCCTTTTACTTATAGGGGGGTAGTCAATTAGGATTTTCATGGACAAAATGTCCATGCTCGTGGATTTGTAAATCTTGTGTTTTTCAATCAGGACTTTGGTTCGTGGACAAAAAGTCCAGCGTTATTCGATTGAGACATTATTTCATAGACAAAAAGTCAAGCGTTATTCGATTGAGACATTATTCGTAGACATAAAGTCCAGCGTTATTCGATTGAGACATTATTTCGTGGACATAAAGTCCAGCGTTATTCGATTGAGACATTATTTCGTGGACATAAAGTCCAGCGTTATTCGATTGAGACATTATTTCGTGGACATAAAGTCTAGTGTTATTCGATTAAGACATTATTTCGTGGACAAAAAGTCTAGCGTTATTCGATTGAGACTCCTCATGGTAGACAGAGTGCACTGTTAGAGAGTGGTTTGGATTGATTTAAAATTGGATTGCGTGAGAAATCCTCAATGTGCGATCGTAAAGCGTTCAAGCAGCTACATCAGCTTGACATACAAGTCTTGCATGTCACTTGTCACACACACACACAGACCAGTTTCCTTATATAAAATGTTACCAAGCAAACTCTTAAGTCCTCTCACTTGGAAAACACATTAAACATGAAGTCATCACCGGCAAATAGTGCACTCTGTCTCCTCCTCTGTTTACTTGCAATCTCATCATCCATGGCGTCCAGTACAGGCGCCGGCACGGCCCGAATGGCCGACCGGGTCGTGAGGATCCCTGGTCAGCCTCCGGTGGGATTCCGGCAGTACGCCGGTTACGTGACCATCGACGAGAGTCGTGGGAAGGCTTTCTTCTATTGGTTCTTTGAGGCCATGAGAAAGCCTACTGAGAAGCCACTGGTTCTGTGGCTTAATGGAGGTTCGTTTTTTTTAATTTTTTTCATGTCTTGATATTGAGTATTTGTTGAGTAGAGACTGGAGATTGATTATGTTATGGATTCAGGAGAATATGTTATACACAGTCTATTACACTGCACATGTTTTTTTATGTTTTTAAAATCATATATTTTATTATGTATTTTATATAAAAATAATATTTTAAAAATCTAACGGTTTTTTGGATCGAAAAAATGAATAGGTTAAGAATCACTTGTTTAACTATTGGGTCAAATGAAATTTAAACCGTGATGTAATTATAATATAATAAATATATTAATTATTATTATTAAATAAAAAATATGAAATATTTTAAAAAATCTTTGTACAAAGCTTTTATTTAACATCATAACATAATTTTAGTATATAAAATTTTATTGAATTTTATATTTTAACAAGTAATTAATCACAATTTTTATGAATAAATAACTGATCAATATATTCAACGCGTAGTCGGTTCACAAAAACTGTCGGTTCAACTAGTGTTAATTGTGTTTTATTAGTTTTTTTTATATATATCATCGGGTTGTAATGGTAAACTGAATTGAAATTCAAAGCAAATGAAGATTTAACCAAATCAACCGGTCAGGTCAGATCGGGTTTTAAAATAAAATGTGAATTATATACTTTAATGAATTGAATGATATCATTTACAATAATTTAATTTTTTTTTAATGAGATATATATCTCGATAGAATGTGAAGGAACTAATGAGATATATAGGATTGTATTTGAGAATATAAAAATGACTAGCTAAGTGTAATGAAACTCTTTTGCAGGACCTGGTTGTTCTTCTATTGGGTTCGGAGAGGCACAGGAGCTTGGACCCTTCATAGTGCAGAAAGGGAAGCCAGAGTTGTACTTCAATCACTACGCATGGAACAAAGGCATGCTCTTTTTTTTCAATTGATTATATATATCACCTAAATATTACATCTTTAGCTTAATTTGTTGTGGTTTTTCAGTAGAATATGTTGATGATGGGTATTTATTATTCAATAAGAACTCATCATGGATTTGCTGGGTGTTTTTTTTTTGTTGTTAAAAACAATCATGATTTGTTTGTTTTTAAAAATGGTGATTGTGACACGTCATTTTAGGAGTCTACAAATTTAGTGATCGATCCCTCACTTTTTCATATTTAGGTTTAAGTCTCCAGATTTAAATGATATGTTCCTTTTAGTCCCTCCCAACGACTAAAATAAAAATCAAATAATTTAATAATAGGTCCCTCCCAGAGACTAATAAGAAACATACTCTTTAAATCTAGGGACTGAAATCTAAATATGAAGAAGTGAGGAATCGATCACTAAATCATATAGTTTACATGAACTAAAAAATAAAAAACTCATAATTATTACTAAATTGATATTGTGGGGGAATGTGATCGGGTTAGGTCTAACACGCGTTGGACAATTTGATAGTCCAACGCAATTGTGATGGTCACGATTGCGTTGGACCATCAAATTGTCCAACGCATGTTGGACCTAACCCAGTTCTGGGGAATAACATAGTCGATGGGATTAAAATGGTAACAATTAATATTGAGTATGCTAAACATGTATCTAAAAATAGTAATTCAATTATACAATTTTCATTGATATAGTTTTGATTCAATTAATATTTTTTTCATTTATTTACTAAATTATTTTAATTTTGAGGGCATGTTTCGCATTGAGTTTAGAAATAAAATTTAAAATGCATGCATACCATTCACATATAAAAAAAAAAGAGATTATGATAGTTTAAAAATGGTGTTCTTTTTACTTTAATTTTTTTTAATATATCTAGGGTCTCTATTTTAGATACCATATATAGTTGAAAATATCCTTAGTTTATGATATTATTTGTGCAGAATCCAACTTGTTATTTTTGGATTCTCCGGAGGGCGTTGGATTCTCATATTCGAATGTCACTGATGTTTTAGGTGACCATGCCACTGGTACGTAATTGTCAATTGTTATAACTTTTAATCATCACATGTTTTAACATAATATAATATAAATTTTTTTCATAATTCATTGTTCAGCGATTAGTTCACATAAGTTCCTCATCAACTGGTTTAAGAAATTCCCCCAATACAAAAACCATGAATTCTATCTCACCGGGGAGAGCTATGCAGGTATGTTACATTTGAAGTCCTAATTAACAATTTTAGTATAACAAAACAAGATTTCATCTTCCCTTTTTTGAGGGGCTAACATTCTAACAAACCCAATTAAATCCTAAGCACTTAATTATCATCTTTGATTTCATTCCAATTTTAGGACACTATGTTCCACAGCTCGCTAATGTCATTTTAGATGAGAATAAGAAAGCTCTAAAGGAAGATCACATTAATCTCAAAGGCATCATGGTGAGTTTCATTAAACTCTGTTCCCATGTTGGGATAGCATAGCTGCAATTCAGCATCTATCAGAATGTGTTTTTACTAGAATATACTTCATCGAGAATATCATCTTTTAGAAAAAAAAAATTTTAGTGATTAGATAAATTTTTATTTTATTTTAAATTTTCTGCATGCACAAACACACTTTTAATATTTATTAAAAAAAATCTCATTTTGAATTGGATACAGATATTTAACGCGGCAATAGACGACGAGACCCAATCAAAAGGAATGATAGACTTCGCATACAGTCACGCACTCCTTTCCGACCAAGCTTATCATAAAATCATACAAACATGTGACTTCAGTAAAGTTAATTTAAGTGATGCATGCAATGAAGCCATGACACCATACAACAAACTCTACAACATCATCGACATGTATAGCATATACTCAGTTCGGTGTCCCCAGGGTTACCCAATTTTAGACACTAACTCAACTTTTGTGAGTCTCTGGTTTCATTTTTTTCAATCTATATCTTTGTTGAGGCATTAATTGACATAATTAATTTAAAACATGATTGTTTGGGAAAAATAAAATCACAGAAGGATTTGCCGACGGGCGGTGGTGGCGGCGTCAATCCATGCCAACAGATCGTCGTGACGGAGTATTTCAATCGCCGGGATGTTCAAGAAGCTCTACATGCCAATGTCACCAACCTTCCTTATGCTTTCTCCCTCTGCAGGTAAAATCAATTAAATAACAAAAAAAATATACAGATTTATATATATTTTATTTTTTATAATAGCATATATTTTATTAGATGTATCATTTTTTAAATAAAATTCATAACCAAGTCATTTTCAAATTTATAAAAAATTCATATTTTAAAAGAACTACCACACATATATTACCAGTTACATAAGTTATATTATTTATAGATTACATATATAGATAGATTATGGATTATACGTATATTTAAAAAGTAGAGCAATATTTAAAAACAAATTTCTTTGATAAATTTTTTTAAAAAACAATGTTGATTTTATATGGATTTCCCTATTATAACCAAATGTGATGAACAAATCTTATCCTAAACAAGTCAATGTGACAAGTGAGCTATCACATCATATCTAATCTAGATTTTTATTTTCTTGTCATTTGCATTGACGTCGGAATTGATATTTTTATCTTCTATTTTGTTCTGACTAGCATAAATAAAATAAAAATAAAAAAGGGTCTGATCTAAATACAGGTGGAATGAGTTAAATTTATAAGATCCATTTATTATGAACAGTTATTACAACTTCAACTATAATCTCATAATTAAATCTTTTTTAAAATGCTCATCTTAATAAAGGAGATATAACATTTTAAAAAAATCAAAACATAATCGCATGCAATTGTTATTTTTATTTTTTTCTGAGGAAAATTTAGACCATGTACAATGAGTGAAAGATAAAAGAGAGAACATTATACCTAAACCTCTACTAATATTTATTATTTATGATATTCATTTCATATTATTAACCACCACCCAATGTTTCCAAATCTCAAACATCTCTTCCAACAGCAATGCTGTGAGCAATGCCTGGAACGAATCAGCCCAGACGATTCTCCCCATCATCAAGAAACTCATCCACGACCAAATCCGAATATGGGTCATCAGGTAATTAATCAATATATAACACATACTGATCTTAATATATATTCCTATTGTGACAATATATATATAGAACAACATTAACTGACATTGATCTTTTCCATGATATTCATCAGTGGAGATACAGATGGTAGAGTTCCTGTGACATCGACCAGATACGCATTGAACAGACTTGGACTCAACATCACCGAGGACTGGACTCAATGGTATCACTACAATCAGGTACTACTTATATCCAATGTTTCAAATGAATGTATGGATTGCATAAGATCTAAATTTCTTTCTTTTCTTTATGTTTTCTCACCTCTTTTAAAAATAAAATCATGATAGCTATTTTTATCTTTTTTATATAAAAGAAAAAGTACAAAGGGTTTAGTCTTTCACGTTGTAGCATGTGCGGACAAATAAAACAATCAAAACTTATTTTTCTTTCTGATTTTGTTTCGGTTACTCTGTTTTAAAAATGTAGGTTGGTGGATGGACCATATATTATGAGGGCTTGACATTTGTGACAGTCCGGAGATCGGGCCATCAAGTCCCTACGTATGCCCCGAAGCGGTCTCTGCAACTGTTCAAACACTTCTTGGCCAACAAGAAGCTGCCCACCTCTAGTTTTTAGTTTATTATGATTGTTGTTTAATAAATCATATCTTGATAAGTTGGTGTATGTATCTCGAATTATTTTGTTCGGTTTTACTACTCTTGATTGAAGAATATTTAAACTGGAAATAAAACATACTTACACACCAGAAAATTTATAAGATTAATTGTTATTGGTTGTGGATGTAATAAATGTGCTTCATCATTCTTCCTACAGTTTTGATATATCATTCATGTAATTTTTATCTTGAGCAAGCGGATACGAATGGGATAGACTCATATATTTATTTGTATCCGAATCGGCTATTCAAAAAATATATGGATTGATATTTGATGGTTATTTAAAATAAATATCCATGTGCATGGATATTATTCAAATATCCAAAGATCCGATTTTTAAAAATAAAAATCATATATCTAATATTTAAAATGTGTAAAGATTTAATAATTATCTAGCATAAAACATAAAATATAAGTATACACACAAAATATTACATGATTTAAATAAAAAAATTAAAAACTAATCCTAAAATACTATAATAATATAATAAATAATAATATACTAATATTTTGAATATGAATGTTTTATTTCATTTATAAATACGAATTTTCAGATATTAGACTATTTTTTAAATTTTCAAATACATATTCGAATAGAATAATGATATTTTTTATATAATGGAACGGCTTACTTTTTCCTGTCACAAGTTTGCAATCCGACTATCCAAAAAATAAATTGGTCCGTGACATTGGAATATTTAACAAGAGGGGCTAGTAAAAGAAACTCAATCTTACTTCAGCTCCACGCATAGGAGCTAGTTTAGCAAGAGATTAAGGTTTTAAGAATAAAATGTTCTAATTTTAGTCTAGAGAATAAAAAGTCTATTAATTTTATTATTTTTTACATTTGTCAAAATTGAAATAAATAATAGAAGATAAATGATATTCCAAACTTTAAATAGAATAAAAATATTTATTTTCATTTTAAAATCAGGACAACTGTTTATATTTTTAATTTTTATTTTTATAATAAATAGGACAAGAAATAAGTTATCATTTTTTTCACATATTCCCACAATTATCCCTTATCCTATCACTTATTCATTTCCAAACCATAATATATACATAAAAAAAAAAAAAAATGAAATGAAATAATGAATCGTATGGAACGCGTAAAAATATTCCCGTTACATATGACCGTTTCGGATTTTCACTTGATCGGTCGATCCAGCTGTGACGAATTAGGACGATAAACCCCTGCGAAAGCCAATTCGAGACTTTCGAATCTAACGAGGACTCTCGCGGTTTCAACCGATCGCGAGAGGGAAAGGGAGATTTAGGGTTTCGGTCCCGTTCAGATCTCCTTCGGAGATGGCGAGGAGCTTTTGCGACGTGCGGATCCTCCTCATCTTCGTCGCCGTCGCCTTCATCTTGATCCAGGTTCTCCCACCCAAGCCCGCGTTTTCGTCTTGCATTGTCTCCTGCTTTTGATGATCTGCGATCAAGTAATGAATCAATAATTATTTGCGAGGGGATCAAACATTGGAGTTAATTTTTTGCAGAATTGTAGATTTTGATGGGATGGTTGGATTTCTAGTTGGTCTTTGCATTGTATTTAAAAGGTTTTTGTATGGTGTAGAGGATCTCTTTAATGTGACAAACAAACGGCCAAATAACACAATTTTCTAGGCAGACCACTTTAACAACTGGAAAAATGTATTAGTTTGCTGTTTGTGAGGCGTTTCACTTGAAAATGTGGAATTGATTTTGGTATGGGTTTCACTTGGTTATGTTTAATTACTTTTCACCTCTGCTTTCCAAAAAAATAGAGGATATCATGTGCATGGTTTTAGGTTGGTGTCCTTTATTGAAGAAATTATAATTGATCATCAGGTTTGAATTTTGTTATGACGAGTTATTTTTATTATTGTGATTAAATGCCTGTTAAATGTGTGTTCTTTATTTAGGTCGAGGTTGTTATAGATAATGCTGAGATGTCCAGTTTTGTTGGTTCTTGATTTTTTTTTTTCTCTGTGTTGTGCTCTGAAGATGTGGATTTCACGTTGTTTTGGAAAATTAACTGACCACTCTGATGATGTTTTTTTTAATTTTAGATCCATCTCTACAGAGCACAGTCATATTATGAGGAGCGCCTGTCGAATGCTGTATGTTCCAAGCCATTTTCATCTTCTGTGTACTTTAAAGTTGGGATAGAGGGATTTTGTCGATGTTTTTTTTCCAATGTCTGAGACTCTGAGGAGATTATATCGAGATAGCCCAGTGTGTTAAAACTTTTTTCTCCTGAGCAAAGTTGAGATAGAAAATGCTTAATAGTTTATACTCTTCACATCTTCAGTTTACTGGGCATTTTTTTCTTATGTATCACATGTTTGCAAGTGATAATCTTTCATTTGCTCATATTTTGTGGACCTCCAGACTAATCTGAAATGAAATTAACATAACTCTGAAACAGATGGAATCAGAGAGGCAGTGTACAAGTCAGATGCGGTCATTAATTGACCAGATAAGCATGCATCGGGCGAAAATTGTGGCCCTAGAAGGTGCAAACTATTGATGTAATTACTATTATTTTTTGAAATTTTGGTGTTAGGAGAACATATGCCTTATATTATATGTGATGAGGAACACCGACAATAGTTGAAAAAAAAAACTTGACCCCATGCATTAGATAACTCCACGGGATTCTACCTTGAGATCTATGGGCAGCGAACCTATGACTCTAGCCAAAGTGCCAAGCCCTTTTGGGCAACAACATATGAAATTACTTTATATTGAAACAGAAAAGAACTATCTAATGAGATGCGTGCACGTGCACACACATATAGAGAGATAGAGACACACAGACACACACACACACGATGATGCTGAATGAAATATGCTTCTGCAATTGGACATAGGATAAAGTGCTCTACTATTTGAGTTGAATTGGTCATTGTTTGGCATTTATTTGGTCAAATCCGGGATCTTTGATTTAATAGAGCAATGATTAAGTTTGACTAAGTTTATCATAAAATAAAAAAATGGAAGAGAATGGTGGGATTTATCAGCGTTTTATGACTTTCATATATACAAACAGTAGTGTTCTCTATCAATAAGATGGATGACCTAGCTTGAATATTCTTGGAAGGCCATGCCATCATTTCATAAAAGAATATAGTTACTAAACACCTCTTTTTTTTTTTTTTTTTTTTTGTTTGGTAAAACACCTCTATCATAGATTATGATGCATAAATGTGTGATAGAGTTTCCTTTAGTTCCATATTAGGCCCACTATTGATATTTGTCAAAGTTGGATCGGACTAGTGTAGACCATATATTTAAGAACTAACTCTGAAAAATATGTGAACTCTATAGTTCTTTAGAATTGAGATATCCTTTGCATAATTGTGCATTGATCTAGACCATATATTCTTTCGTTTAATGATTGATGGAGGCTAAAAACACAAATAACCTACCTTGGTGACTCCAGAATTGGAGTTTCTTTTAGGATGTATAGCCCATGTACTGGAGTACTGAACATCTGAACCTCCTTTTATAGTATAGTATCTTTATATTTCCTTTCAGTAATAAAAGTTCTGTAAAGTTTGTTCCTATATTAGTGGCCCAAACAAACACAATTTGAAATGGTTTCACTTATGAAAAGACGTAACCTTTCATCACAACTGTCAAATAATCTTGTGATGGACAAGTTATAAAAAGAGGAAGAGATGGGTTCCCAATCTCATCGAAAAATTTCTGAGTGTCTCCATCAAACACTAGAATTAAAGAGATAGAGAGAGATTAGAAGATCCATCTAAAGCATCACATAAGAGAAGGATCTGAAGATAAGAATACCTCAATGGATTTAGGTATGTTCCAAAATCTATATTAAATCATAACAAGTTCATCATGTTTATTTAATATCATTTTTATCATTTTTTTCACTTGTTGATATTAAAAGCCATTGACCATTAGTTATTTATATATACTATGATATTTATTTATTAGGTGATTCATACAATGCAATTTTTATAATTGTATAGATATATTGAGGAGATAACATACTCTGATCCTGTAATGATTTAATTTTATTGACCTACCTGTGAACCGAGTTTTGATTAAGTCAGCAAGCACCTCCTACTTCTGTAAAAGAGGTCAAGTGATCAAATCCTGGGGAGCACCATTCTTTAAAAAAAAAATAAAAAATACTATGATCCTGTAGTGATTTTAATTTTGTACTGGACCTTTTTAATTTTAGACATTTTTCAATGTACATTTTTGAAATTCTTGCATGCTCATGATTGTTAATGTCCACGTGGTTATGTCAGAATCAAAAGGGAATTTGGAAGAAGAGTGTGCGCATGTGAAGGCCCGCATCCGTGACCTTGAAAGTATGTTTATATCCTATACATAGAGATATCTTATTCCGTTATGTTTCTTATCTGAGTTGTTTTTTTTTTATCTCATCATAATTTAATAGAAACTTTTTCTAATAATTTTGTTGTAATCAACAATGAAACAATTGTACCAGATGTTAAGCCATTAGGAATAGATCTCTCTTTGGTCTTCAAGTTACTCCAAATTCTACTTTTGGAATAAATTATGTGCAGTAGATCCTGATACATTGAAATTTATATTTTGATTTTTTTTTAGTATTAGATGATTATTTGGTCTTCAAAATGTCCTCTTTTAGATGCAACCAGAAATGCTAATGGCCAATTGTGTGTGCACAAACATGAAAGCAGATTAATCTTGTGAATTTTATGATTGCAATTAATTGATGGCTCTATGTCTCATGCAGCATGTTTGTGCAAATTGTCAACCATGTCTGGTGTACAAAAATGTTGAGGGAAACCTGGTAGTCCTTGACCACTGGTCCACTGCTAAGAGGGACCCTCTCGATATGCCATTATTGTATTTCCTCAAAAAACTATATATATATATATATATATATGTGTGTGTGTGTGTGTGTGTTGCATAATACAAAGGCAGGGTAAAATACTCTTCCCTGTTCTGTTTCTATTTCACATCAATTAATGAAAATTGGTTGTAAGTGCTTACATAAAGACCTTTTCAGTCTTTTTTATTTTTTACACACTAGTCATCTGTGATCCTTGAATGTATTTGTGAACCTCCCTTGTTATCCCAAGTCTCGCATATTGGTATTGTTTATGTCTTACGATGTTCATACTCGCAGTATAAAAAAAAATGTAAGTGATAGATTACCTGAATTTTCTTTGAAGTCTGGTGACTGTCCAGTTTTGTTCATTAGATCAATTAAGGGACATCAATAATTGGAACAAGAATTTTTGTATGTAGGTCAATTGAAAGTTTACAAGTGATATCGTTAAGATATAACTTTAAGTTGTAATGTGTTCAAAATAGTTTCTGCTTTACTTTGATATGAAAGTTCAATCGCATTCTGTATCTCTTTGCTCATAAATGACATTATTATTTTGTTTATTGTTGTATATGCTCATGTATTTTTTTATTCTCTTTGTTCCTTTTTTTTTTTTTTTTGCAGGAAGAGGTGTACAGAGGTTGCTGAATGAGGTAGGGATGGATGGCAAATTTCTCTTTTGCTTTGGTTCCCCAATTCCCAAGGATATCATCATCATCATCATCGATTAAGATTTATCCGTGGTTCTTATATTTTCCAGGTTCCAGTTGCAGCTGTTGTGGTAATGGCCTGCAACCGTGCAGACTATTTGGAGAGGACAATCGAGTCAGTTTTAAAGTAAGCATTTGGCCGCAAAATCATCATTTCTAACAAGAAAGAAAGAAAACCATATGCTTGCACTACTCCCAATCCTACCCACCTACACAGATCCAACCAAAATATGCATGCACAGTCAGTCAGTCATGTAAGATTCATTGAGGTCAATGCCTTCCCTATCCACAAATTAATCCTACTTCATGCTGATTGGCATGATATGTATAAATCTTTTACCCAGGTACCAGAGCTCTGTTGCTTCAAAGTTTCCACTGTTTATATCTCAGGTATTCCCTCTGCAACTTTTTCTTGTGTTCCAACTACTTGCACTCTAGAGCTCTAGTGCTGGCACTACTATAGTGTGAATTAACATACTTGTTAATTTATAGGATGGGACTCATCAAAGTGTCAAAGACAAAGCTTTAAGTTACAGCCAGATAATCTACATGCAAGTGAGTTTCCTTCTATGGTGCTATTTCCTCATTACTTGTTTGTTGCTTGTTCAATGTATTGGTAGACACTCTGATTAAGATGGATAATGAGTTTCCCTGCATGTTTCATTGTTTCTTGTTTATTCAAACTTTGATTAGCTGTCACGATAACTTTATACCAGCTAAAAAGGCATGTTATGTTGTTTGACATTCTTGTCATATGGCACATACCTGTACCTATTTTGTGAGTGGATCCACTGAAATCTATACTCGACTTCCTCCCTCCCTCCCTCCCTCTCTCAGATGGCCAAAAGCAGAATATTTATCAATTTTACTGTATCAGAGAAGCATATCTGGACAACCTAATCACATAATCAAGTATCAAAAAGTTTGATTAACTGTTAAATCTCAATGTCTAATGATGCGTGAAAGTGATCTGATTTGTGATACCTGAATCTGGGTTGGATTTCTACTTCATGAAGTGGATCAAGAAAGAATGAGGTAGCGAGGGAGGCATAGCTGCCTGAATTGACACTGGTTTGGTGCCTGTCAAACAACATTCTGATGAACAATTCTGAAATCATATGTTTCAGAGGAAAAAAGCTAATTAAAATCCTCAATTAGAGAGAAAAAAGGGAATGCTTTTCAATATCAGACTCATGCCTTGTCAATGTGAAGATTTTATCTTTTTATACAGAACATATGCTAACATGTAAGTGCCCTTAAAAGGGGGGACCTTCAATTGCCTTTCTTGATCAGGTCAAAGGTACATCAAAGGTGCAATTGGTTTGTTTGACTTAGGTTTGTGGAGTTAGAAGAGACATGTGTCTCATTGCCTTGACACCATGTGCTCTTTGTCACCCTTGTGTCAACTATGACAAGCTTCTTTTATCATCGTGTGAGCTCTTCTGTCCATGTTATGGCTTGAACGGTGGAGTCAAAACTACTCACTGAGGCGTTCGGCATATTTGACTGGCAATGAGCTCGGGTGCATCGTCATGTCGAGGACTTGAGTTCAACTATCTGCCAAAGAGCTCGGACACATCTTTATGCCGAAGAGATTAGAGTTAGCTTTTTGTCGAAGATCTTCAACATGGCTACATGCTGACTTCGCGTGAAGAGGCGATTTTCCCTCCACAATGGGCATCTCATATTCTATTCAGTACTGTTTGACTTGGGCCATCTACTTAATCTTCGTGTTGCTCATGCCATGTTCATACTATCAGGGTGCCATTATCACACTCTTTTGCAACTTGTTTGAAAAGTATGATTTTGTATAAAGTAGCTTAATAAAACTTGATTCCCAAGAAGCTCATTGCTTTTTAAAAACCATACTTTTTTGTACTAAAAGCTGAAATATTTTTTTGAAGCAAGAAAGCTTTTTCGAAACTGTTTAGAAACACGCTTGGCTTTTTTTTATGTATGTAAAAGTACACGCCCACCCAAACGGGTTTGGCTATGGCCCCTTAGACTAGAAGGATTCTCACTAAGGGAAGCTTTTGTGTGCATTCAACTTATTTCAATGCTTTTGTGTGCACTTCTTATTTCTTTTGTAATGTCAAGCTTTTTCATCTTCTAAAACCGGGCAAATAATTAAAGGATTCAAGCTGCTTCATCTTGATTCTTCTAAAGTGAGCAGTGAAAAAATGATGCACCTTATATATTTCTTCTTCTTTCTTTTTGTTTTAAAATTGCGGAAAGGTCAATTGTTCTGGACCTCTGTGTGTTCTTCTTTCTACAATTGAGCAAGAAAACAAGGGATCTGCCTCCTTATTTTTTCTTCTTTTTCTTTCTAAAGCTGAACGGGAACATAGGGCCTCCTCCTGCTTATTTGTAGATAATATTTATTAGATATTAGTCAGTAGTAATGAAATTTTTATGAAATTTGTGTTATTCTGTGTGTTTCCTAAAGTTAAGTGAAAATACTGCCTCGCTCCAATGAGGTGCCACTGTACGCCATGGTATTTTGGGACCCCAATGTTTCAGATATTAGTCATCACTTTCCTGTTGAAAATAACTAATCATGTGTGTTTTAATGAGTAGTGCAGGCAAGGTAGCATACATAATATGCCATACTGCAAAGTTTCCTGTATGATGTATTTAAATTTGTTCAATGAGTCATTCCAAACACAAATTTCTACGTATATAAATCATTGATTGGATTCATCAGTGGTTCATTTCTGTTCATTGCAGCACTTAGATTTTGAAGAAGTGCATCCAGAAAGACCAGGAGAATTGATTGCCTACTACAAGATTGCACGTAAGGCATCTTGTCTTTTGTTTAGTTCTTTTTATTGCACTACTCAAAAGTTCGCTTGTACAGGTCACTACAAATGGGCTTTGGATGAGTTATTTATCAAACATAATTTCAGCCGGGTGATTATATTGGAAGGTGTTATTTTGTCGATCATTTGTTGGCATGCTTAGTTGTGTTTCATCAAAGTTGATGTGTGTTCTGTGAATCATTATGCATTTACTATATCAACTACTTTCAAGACAGATGACATGGAGATTGCCCCTGATTTTTTTGAGTACTTTGAGGCTGCAGCAAATCTGCTTGACAATGACAAGTATGTCCCCGACAAACTAGAATCTTTGCTGTTTTTCCCCTGGTTCCTCAAGTGCTGTTTAAACAATCTCATCGCATTTTTCCCACATTCTGATGTGATGTATTGAAGGACCATATTGGCAGTTTCATCTTGGAATGATAATGGACAGGTGCAATTTGTCCATGATCCCAGTAAGATTTTATCAATCTGAGGATCCCACCCATGTATTCTTTTCTCAAACCTGTTTTGTACCTTATTACCAGTCTGTTATTCTCCCTGCAGGGGCTCTTTACCGTTCAGATTTTTTTCCTGGACTTGGATGGATGCTAACAAAGTCTGTGTGGGAAGAACTATCTCCAAAGTGGCCTAAAGCATATCCTTTACGCTATTTTGTTTATTTTTTGGTTACCTTTATGTTATTTTCTCGTCAAGCTTTCTTCCTTGACAATATTCTACTTATTGGGATGATTGGATGAGATTGAAAGAGATTCATGGAGATCGCCAATTTATACGCCCCGAAGTTTGCAGAACATACAATTTTGGTGAGCATGTACGTAAATATGTTACCATTTTCTTTTCTTTAATTTTTGATATTTTTAGTGGAATGAATGTGTTTGGTTTGACTTGGTTTGACACATTACTAAGTGACTTTATTGGACATCTTCCAAGTTCAAATTCCTTGTAATGTTTGCATCTTGTCCTTGAGGCTAAATAAATCACTCTACATCCGGGCATTGTATTGTTTACATTTGATTTTTTCAAAAAATGTGTTATGATTCTGTTTCAGGGATCTAGTTTTGGTCAATTCTTTAACCAATATTTAAAGCCTATCAAGATGAATGATATCGATGTAAGCGGCTTAACTTTTAAGCTCACAAGGCTGGTCTTATTCTGTGAATGTTTCATATATTGACCGCACAATTTCAACCGCAGGTCGACTGGAATTCCATGGATCTGAGCTACCTGAAAGAAGTCAGTTCTGATTTCTTGCACAGGTGAAATCTATTTTTTTAATAATAAAAAAAAATTGCTAATTTTTTTCTAAATCATGAACAGGACAAATTTCTGAAGCACTTTGCAAAGATGGTGTCTGACGCAAAGCCAGTCTATGGATTTGATGCTGTTTTAAAAGCATACAACATAGATGGTGATGTGCGCATTCAGTACAATGATCAGGCTGACTTTGAAAGAATTGCTCGCCAGTTTGGAATATTTGAGGAATGGAAGGCAAGTATATTATTATGGGTATTCTTATATTTTCTGTGTGAGAGAGTTATATGACAGTGGTTTTTTAGAACAATTTCCGAATTTTTTTTTTGTCTAGCCGGGTCAACACAAGGGGTAGTTGTGGAGTGCAGGTGGGCAGTGGCTGATAGACCCATGCTATTCATGGAAATAATACTTTTTTTTCTAGCAGAACAGATTTTGGTTTTTGTGGATGAATGTGTTTTTATGTGCATGTTTACATATCCAAACAACGCATGTGGTTACACCCCTTGCATTGAAGAACTTGCCTCCTGTTATGAAATTGCTAATGCCTCACCTCGATTGTTCAGTGTGCTTATTTGTGTGTGGTCCTGTGTATTCTGATAAATGCTATTTTTCCCCAGTACAGTACAGACGCTTATTTATTTCTCTCTTCCAGGACGGCATTCCGAGGACAGCATATAAAGGAGTTGTGGTCTTCCGTTACCAAACTCCAAGGCGTATATTTCTTGTTGGCCCAGATTCATTGATGGAACTTGGAATAGAAAGATGATTGAGTATGAATGTTTGCAATTGCACATTATGTGGTTTCATTCTGATAAAGAGTGCAATGTCAAGTTCAAGCGGTCAAATCGACAATACAAAATGCGAACACCTGTGAAGCTTCAGGTCAACAAAATAACTGAGGTACTACAAGGCGCTTCTGGTTATTTTAATTATATGTGAAGCAAATCTACATACTAATCAGCTAGTAGCAGCTGTACCACTTGTGTTTCATTTCACATCTACTAACATGCTATTCATGTTGGAATTGGATTTTTTTTTTTGTTAGCATCTACACAAATTGTTTCAGATGTGTAGTTCCCTTGTAGTTGAAAATGTGCAAAATACAAGTATTCATGATGATTTACCAATATCATATGTTCCATTTCCCTTTATCCCATCCGAATATCATATGATTTACCAAGTATCCCATCCCTTTATCCCATTCATCACAACTCATGTAGTAGGCCTTCTCATGTGATGTTGAGGTTTATCATGATTGGAAAAATGTACAGGCATGCTAAATTTAGTCCAGCATAGCCTTGCTGAAGTGTTCTGGGAAACGTGTGAGTATAGTCTACACTAGTTGGCGGGTTTGCTCCCCGTAGGTCTCCAGTTCAAATCCTTCCAGGTTTATCCGATGCACATGCTTTGTTGTTGATTTTTACTCAACTAATGTTGGGGTTCCTTGTCACACTAAAAAAGGAAGAATAAATAAGATAGAATGATCGAACTAAATGAGTTGTAGATAGGTATTTATAACTGTTGGAGTGGACAGGTTGTTGCTAAAGGAAAGAGGAGATTGGTATTGGGGATCCCTCTCAATTTGTATTGTTTGAGCTTGCTGATCTGAGTCTCTATGCATTAGATATTTGATTTACTCATTGCTGTTTGTCCTCCCCTGACCATTAGCTATTTTACTTATTTGACTTACTCATTGCTGACCTCCTTCTAGATCAAATCCTTACATCTGACTTTTGGTTTTGCTGCTCTGCCTTCATTGACATATCTTAAGGTCAGCCACCTAACCTCTAATCCAAGTCAATTGCTTGTTCACATTTGTAAGTTGGTCTTCAGTTTATTGGATTTTCTATGATTTGGTTTGTTTTCTTGTAATGGCATTGACTATTCCTCCCCTGACCAATTTGGAGACTGATGAAAATTTTGCCGAAAAAAAAAAGGGAAAAAAAAACACTTGGAGAAATCTATTTCATATAAATTCCAAATTATTTATTGAGATGCAACTCTTGGACCCGTACTTGTCTCATTTATATTAGGCTACATTCGTGTGAACACTGGTTGATTCACAGGAATTAGAGACCCCAGTGAGAACATGGAAAATCGCCCCGATCTTATCTTAATCTGATCTTATTGGGATCGGTTTGACCCTTAAAATGTCAAACCCGAACTCAATTCATCCCAACCCGATAAAGATATGAGACGGGTTTGGAATTCAAGGGCAAAACCCGTCTCGCTCCTATTATATCTCATTTAAATTATTTATATCATTAAAATTAATAATTAACATAAGTAAAATTAACCTATCATAGATTATTATTATTATTATTATTATTATTACAATCCATAAAATATTTAAGCATGTATCAAGTAATATATATTAGATAATTATTTAGTTTATAATATAAAAAAGTACTTAATGTTGTGAATATGGTGGATAACCACCACTTCTCTAACCCATAACCTCCCTCACTCTTCAATTCCATAACACTCACATTATTGCCCCACTATCTCACCCTCACCTCTATAGACTTGTAACTCTCCACTTTTGGGATTCCTCTATTCACCCTATAAATAGAGGGGTTCTCTCTTGTATTCAACCAACAAATATTGAATAAGAAATCTCTCTCTACTTCTCTTCTCTATATACTTGTGTGCTTTGTTTATATACTCTTATATATCATATGATATTTAGTTTACAACACGTTATCAGCACGAGAAGCTCTTTGTTAAAGAGAAAGGTTTGTATCGATGGGTTCTTAATGATCTATATCAAAAAATATACTCTCCTTTGATGTTATGTATTTTTATGTAAATCATCTACTACATACATATGATTATTTTTTTTTTCAATATGCATGGAACCGTATGCAAATTATGTGTAGAACCCGTATACATCTATCTTTTATTTTCATCTGATGTACTGCATACATCTA
This sequence comes from Acorus gramineus, assembly GCA_030737835.1. Lineage (NCBI taxonomy): Eukaryota > Viridiplantae > Streptophyta > Magnoliopsida > Acorales > Acoraceae > Acorus > Acorus gramineus. Next base: position 12,971,874 of record CM060856.1, on the reverse strand, counting down.
TCTTTTATTTTCCATGCATGCAATCCCCGTGAAAATTTTCCATACATATGTTATGATATGATTAATTTATGAAAACTAGTATGCAATTTTCTCATGCAACAGTATGCGGTATCTATCATTTGATTATTTATTTTTCATGTAACTGTTTTATATTTGTCATCTTTTATTAAAATTTAAATATTATACATCTATGTGTAGAACCAGAAGTTCTCACAAATATCAATTAATTTGATATTTATATTTGATTTGAAATTCATTTTAATGTTACAATGTCATGTGTCCCTATAGGATCATACAAAAATTGTAATTACATGGATCCCTGAAGGACCATGTAGAAGTTATGAATAATGTGTTCCAATTAAGACCATGCAAATTTTATTCTATCCTTGAAGGACTACAAAAATTATTACATGAATCATTGAAGAATAATGTACAAGATATGATTAAAAATGTCCCTGAAGGACTATGATTATATTGTAAGGATCATACAAACTTTATTTTATTTTATCCCTGAAGGACTATACAAAAATCATGATTGTTCGTGTCCCTGTAGGACCAAACAAAAGTTATATGATATATTTTTCAGGTCCTTGAAGGACCAAATAATAATAAAAAAAAGATCCATGTATCCCAGCAGGAACATGTAAATTATGATTAGATTTCACCATCATCATCATCATAATGAAGAGGATTTAAAGATTAATACCTCATTGACAAAGGTCCACCGGCCATTATGCCTCAAATATGCTCCAGTTGTAGCAATATTGAGAGCATCAATTTTATATATTCTCGTTGCCGAACAACGATTTTTTTAAATATCATATAACTCAACTCAATGGCATAGCATCATTACCCGAAGTAAATGCATTTTATTTTATGTTCGCCATGGAAGTTGTGGTCATGAATGATGAGATCATGATTTATATAGTTGAGAAAGCACAACAATCATAAAGTTTGTAAAATATCTCAAATCACTAGAAGTGATTTGCTATTAAACAAAAGCATAATTGAAGGGAAAAGGGTTGCAGAACAAACCCCTAACACAAGGAAAATGATGTATTGGTGCTTTAAAAATATGGTCACGTACCTGATGTACGATCAGACTTTTATAATTTTTATAATTATAATTTTTCTTTGTTATCTAAAATCCATTTTTCTTATTTTTATATTTATCTTATTTATTTCATTTTCTTTTTTTTACAAGAATGGCTATGGTTGGTGACATTTGTCTAGCAGACAGCGCTACAACACATACGATCCTACGAAATAAACAATATTTCTCGACATTGACATTAATCAATGCAAATGTTAATACCATTTCTGGTACTACGAAATTAATTGAAGGCTCCGGAAGAGCAAATATAATATTACCAGGAGGTACAAAATTTTGTATTAATGATGCATTATATTCAGCAAGATCCAGAAGAAATCTGCTAAGTTTTAAGGATATCCGTCTTAATGGATATCATATTGAGACTATCAATGAAAACAATATGGAGTATTTATGCATTACTTCAATTGTTTCAGGCCAAAAACATGTATTAGAGAAACTTCATGCTTTCTCATCTGGGTTGTATTATACAACCATAAAAACAATCGAATCATATGCTGTAATGAACCAGAAGTTCTATGATTCAGATATTTTTACACTTTGGCATGATCGTCTCGGGCATCCAGGATCTACAATGATGCGTCGAATAATTGATAATTCATTTGGGCATTCGTTAAAGAACCAGAAGATTCTTTTACCTAATCACTATCAATGCACTTCGTGCTCACAAGGAAAATTGATAGTTAGACCATCCCCTACAAAAGTCAATGTTGAGTCACCAACATTTTTGCAAAGAATCCAAGGGGATATATGTGGCCCAATCCACCCCCCATGTGGACCATTCAAGTATTTTATGGTATTGATAGACGCATCTGCTAGATGGTCGCATGTTTGTCTATTATCCACTCGGAATGCTGCATTTGCAAGACTACTTGCTCAGATAATCCGATTACAGTCGCATTTTTCGGATTATCATATAAAGTCAATACGTCTTGATGGAGCTGGTGAATTCACATCGAAAACTTTTAACGACTATTGTATGTCGCATGGCATCGATGTTGAACACCCTGTTGCTCATGTGCACACCCAAAATGGATTAGCTGAATCATTTATTAAGCATCTTCAGCTAATTGCACGTCCTATGCTTTTGAGGACAAAATTACCCGTTTCAGCTTGGGGTCATGCTATATTGCATGCAGCAGCATTAGTTCGCCTTCGGCCAACTGCTTATCATCAATATTCCCCTTTACAGCTCGTACTGGGTCATCAACCAAATATTTCACATCTTCGAATTTTTGGTTGTGCTGTACAAGTTCCTATTGCCCCTACACAACGAACTAAAATGGGCCCTCAACGTCGATTGGGAATTTATGTAGGCTTTGATTCTCCCTCTATTATAAGATATCTTGAACCATTGACAGGGGATGTTTTTACCGCTCGATTTGCGGATTGTCATTTTGATGAGACAATATTCCCGTCATTAGGGGGAGAAAATCCGTCGCCAGAAGAACGACGTGAACTTATATGGAAAACTCCATCTTTGTCTCATCTTGATCCTCGCACTAATCAATGTGAAACTGAAGTGCAAAGAATCACTCATCTTCAAAGAATTGCGCATCAATTGCCAGATGCATTCAATGATGCAGCAAAAGTGATGAAATCACATATTCCAGCTGCTAATACTCCAGCTCGAATTAATGTTCCAATAGGAAAAACTGCTAATATGCCGGCTAATGAATCAACAAAAACACGCCTGAAGCGTGGAAGACCTATAGGCTCAAAAGATTCAGCTCCCCGAAGGAGAAAAACAATGAAGAATAATTCTCTAGAAGAGTATGAAACACTTGAAAGACCCACAATAATAACTCCTACAGAGGAAGAAGTCCCTGAAGTGACACAAGTCCCTGAAGAGACTGACGTCCCTGAAGTGACGCCCGTGCATGAAGAACAAGTACATGGAAATGAAGAAATTTCCATAAATTATGCAAATTCACAAATATTGTGGGATCGAAAGCAAGTGCTTGTTGATGATATATTCTCATTTGCAGTAGCTACAGAAATCATTTCAGATAATGATTTAGAACCACGTTCAGTGGATGAATGCAGACGAAAAAATTGTTGGCCACAATGGAAAGCTGCTATTCAAACAGAATTGGATTCACTTGCAAAACACCAAGTATTTGGACCAGTAGTCCTAACCCCTGAAGGTGTTAAACCAGTAGGATGTAAATGGGTGTTTGCGAGAAAACGAAATGAAAGAAACGAGATTGTTAGATACAAAGCTCGTCTTGTGGCACAGGGTTTCCTGCAGAGACCTGGGATAGATTTTGAAGAGACATATTCTCCTGTGATGGACACAATCACATTTCGGTATTTAATTAGTCTTGTAGTCTCAGAAGGACTTGACATGCAGCTAATGGATGTGGTTACTGCATATTTATATGGAAAATTAGATACCGACATTTATATGAAAGTTCCTGAAGGACTAAAATTGCCTGAAGCAAAACCACGAAATATGTACTCAATAAAGTTAAGACGATCCTTGTATGGATTAAAGCAATCTGGACGAATGTGGTATAACCGTCTTAGTGAGTACTTAATAAAAGAAGGATATGTCAATGATCCAATATGCCCCTGTGTATTTATTAAGAAAATGGAACTCGGATTTACCATTATTGCAGTATATGTTGATGATATTAATCTAATTGGGACTCCTGAAGAGCTCAAAAAGGCTTCCGAATATCTGAAAAAGGAGTTTGAAATGAAAGATCTTGGAAAAACAAGATATTGTCTCGGCTTGCAAATTGAGCAAAGTTCAAATGGGATACTTGTTCATCAAACAGCATATGTTGAAAAAATCCTGAAGCGTTTTAATATGGACAAATGTCATCCATTAAGTACTCCAATGGTAGTAAGGTTACTTGACCCAAAAAGGATCCTTTTCGTCCAAAAGAAGATACTGAAAATCTTCTTGGTCCTGAAGTACCATATCTTAGTGCAATTGGTGCCTTATTATATTTGGCCCAATGCACTAGACCTGACATTGCATTTTCAGTTAATTTATTGGCCAGATTTAGCTCTGCACCAACTCGAAGGCATTGGAATGGTGTGAAGCACATTTTTCGTTATCTTCGTGGAACGTCAGACATGGGTCTATTCTATGCAAAGGATTCCAATAATGGTGCACAACTAAAGGGTTATGCAGATTCAGGATATCTTTCAGATCCTCACAAGGCTCGCTCACAAACAGGCTATGTATTCACTTGCGGTGGCACAGCAATCTCTTGGCGATCTACGAAACAGACTTTGGTCGCCACGTCTTCTAACCACTCTGAGATTCTTGCACTCCACGAAGCAAGCCGGGAATGCGTGTGGATAAGGTCTTTGGTTCACCATATTCGTACTGCATGCGGACTATCTCTCATTACAGATGTTCCAACAACTATATATGAAGACAATGCAGCATGCATTGCTCAAATCAAAGGGGGATATATCAAGGGTGATAGAACAAAGCATATTTCTCCAAAATTCTTTTACACTCATGAGCTCCAGCAGAGACATGAAATTGATGTTCAACAAATTCAGTCAAAGGACAATCTTGCAGATTTGTTTACTAAAGCTTTGTCGACATCAACATTCAAGAAGCTGGTGTATGAAATCGGGATGCGACGAGTTTGCGACCAAAATTCTTGAAATCTTGTACTTATGAGGGGGAGTAATTTTTGATGACATTTTGCGAACTGTACTCTTTTTCCTTCGCCTAGGTTTTGTCCCATTGGGTTTTCCTGGCAAGGTTTTAATGAGGCAGTGTCAAACGCATACACTATTATACGATTAAGTTACATTGTACTCTTTTTCCTTCGCTTTGGTTTTTTCCCATTGGGTTTTCCAAGCAAGGTTTTAATGAGGCAATTTTCTTAGCGTGGTGGTCATCCAAGGGGGAGTGTTGTGAATATGGTGGATAACCACCACTTCTCTAACCTATAACCTCCCCCACTCTTCAACTCCATAACCTCCCCCACTCTTCTATTCCATAACACTCCCATTATTGCCCCACTATCTCCCCTCACCTCTATAGACTTGTAACTCTCCACCTTTCGGATTCCTCTATACACCATATAAATAGAGGGGTTCTCTCTTGTATTCAACCAACAAATAATAAATAAAAATCTCTCTCTCTACTTCTCTTCTATATACTTGTGTGCTTTGTTTATATACTCTTATATATCATATTCTATTTAGTTTACAACACTTAAAAAATTGAGACTATTAATTTTGTTTCTTTCTAAATGGAATGGGACGGGACGGGTTTGAGTTCGTTGGGATGAGTTTAGGATGGAATAATCAAACCCGTCATAAGTTTGGGATGCGAGATTTGATTAGCGGGTTTGGAATTAAGATTAACCAAATTCGTCTCAATCCGTCTTCCTGTCAATCCTAACAAGAATTATATCTTTTTCGTTTTTGAAAAGATTCTTATTAATCATATTTTTAATGCTTTCGGAGAAGCAGTTTTGAAGTGACATTTATAACGCGTCTCTGAAAACTGAGTTACACGTGAGAAAAAAAATTGACATGGCCCCATATGTGCAATTTGGTCCATAGGACCATAGACTTCAACATTACAAAGTCTGCTTGCTCTTCATGTTTGCCAGTTTGCAATTGCAGTGTGAAATCCTTTGAGAATGGAACTCCCAAGTCAGCTGTCAATCTTAATGAACAAGGTACCTAGAAGATGTGTAGATAGGATACTGAAGGTGTGGCAGACTGGATCTTCCACAAGTTTTTTTGTTTTTTTGTTTTCAAGATCTTCCACAAACTGGTTATTGTGCCATGTGGAAAATAGAACACCCTACTTTATGGTTGATGGGGACTATAGATTGTTGACCATATATAGCTACTATGGATGGTTTTTGTGGTGGTACATGAATCGATAGCCAAAAATAAAATGTGAGTTTGACATGCATTTTGATGAAGGTCAAATCATCCAGGTTAAGGTTAAGTGACCCCCCTTGTACTTCTAGGTGGAAAACATAGGTCATTTAAACAGCTGGTTTGCAGCTGGATTTAAATGGGGAATCTTGACTCACTATAATTCAGTGATCACTCTGCACTGTCATTGTGTCAGAATTTCCATGGTAGTAATTTTTAGTGTACTTTTACATAATAATCATTGGTTGGGTTAAAAGTATGACTAAAAAAGCGGTTGGGTGTAACAAAGCACATCAGCAAAACCATGTTCCACGGGGTTGCCAATTTTTTTTTTTTTTTTTGTAAATTAAAATTATTATGTTATATAATAACAATAAAAAAATGTTGTTGTTTTTTTGTTTGTTTTCTAATTTTTTTTATTAAAAATAATAAAATAATCCCTTTTTCAAATGAATAGGCTGTGACATTAATGAGAGGGGGATTCAGCATGAGTTTAGTTATTCTGAGAATTATTTCTTCTCAGAATTTCAGTTCTGTTCTGATTCTGTGAAAGGAAAATTTTGGTTTAGAATGTTCAAGAGTGAACACAAGAATGAAATATTATAAATTCAATTTTTCTAAGTGTTCTAACAGAATGAGAATGAGAATAAATGTCAAACTGACCCTATAGATTTAAGTTCAGCTGGAGTTTGGGAAATTTGAACCCAAAGAAAGAAAACCAATCCCTCATGTATTCTTACTACCTTATATCTATTTTGGGTGTTGTGACACTCAGTCTTTTTTACAATTTTAAATGTAGACTCGTATATTTTGTTAACCCTCTCCACTCACTGTAACGAGGTATATGCATTGTTAAAAAAAATTTACATTTTTAATTAATGATGTTATTCAATTCACATGAAATTAGCATTTTGGACTATAAAATGAACCGATTCTAACATTTTTAATCTATTTTTTAATGTTATGATCCTATGATTCAAAATTTGATTAAGCGTTTGGATGTGAGTTTGGAAAAATTATAGGCTTGCATAAATTTGATTTTCCCAAACCCGTTTTCAAATAAAAAATTGTAGTTTAATTAAAAACGGTTGACACATCTTTACAAATAAGTGCTCAAAAGCTAGTTTTTGCATAATCGATAAAAAAACTGCTTCCTACAAACTCAGTTTTAAACTTAAATTTTAAACTCAAATTTTCAGAAAAAGCTAATCCCCAAACCTAGTTTTAAACTCAAATTTTAAACTCAGTTTTAAATTCAAATTTTTAGGAAAAGTTAATTCTTAAACCCATGTCCAAACACCCCTGAATTTTGAGCCACAGATATTTCAATTCCTTTAACAAATCTTTACTCTATTTTTTTCTTTTTGGTTTCTTGTCATCCCCCTCATTATCATATTAAAAGGTGGTATAAATATTTGGCAACCCTAGTCTTTGCTGCAAAGCCAACCAAACAGACATCGACTCTGAAACACAACGTAATGGGGGTTTTTCATTGGCAGATAAACTACAAAGAGACAATTTGAATCTCATGGAGATTGGGGTGGTAAACGGATTGAGCCGGGTGAAGTTCGTTTGGACTCGTTCGATTAAACAAATGAATCAAGCTTAAATAATTTTTAAATCTTAGTTATAAATGAGCTGAGCACGAGTCGACCCACGAGCCCATATAAGCTCGTTACTTAAAAGTGTGAAATATTGTTTATTTTCAAAATAAAATGACAAAAATGAGAGGGGGATATGATATCAAGTATCTTTATTGTGTTGGATAATGCTACGTACAACTCCTTTTTCAGTCCTAATTCTAGTTTACACATGTTTTGAATTTTTTTAAAATAATATTCATCATCTAATGAGATACATACTTTTATGAAAAATGAAACATATGCTCCAATGAATTGCATTGATGCATTTATGAAAATATGAAATTTTTTTATTGATGTATATATCTGGTTAATATGAGTATATGTTTCAGTGATTTTCTATCAACGCATATGAGATTGAATTAGGGCTGAAAAAATGTGTAACGTATTGTGTTATTAAAATTTTAAAACTCTGTTACACATTTTTTTTTTTAGCTTTAATTCTAATCACATATACTTCGTTAGCATCATATTCTGACATTAATGAGGTGTATGTTTCTTTAGAAATGTTTTACATTTTTTTAAAAGTATATATCTCGTTAGATGAAGTATAATATTTTTTAAAAATTCAAAACACTTGTAGGCTATAATTGGGATTGGAAAAGATATCGTATATAACACTATCATTTATGTTTATTTATTAGTGATGCCCCCACTAGAAAAAAATCATGGGTCTGCCACTGGTTTCAACCATGCTTTTCACGAGCCAAATGAATCGAGTTTGAACATAAAATTAAGCTCGGATCCAAGCCGAGTCGAGTCCAAATTGATTCAAATTATAAGTAAATTGAACTTGAACATGTTAAAATTCAACTCGTTTGGATCGTTTACCATCCTATATGTGATTGAATCCGGTCAGTACTGAACTAGACGAAGTGAAAATCGAACTGCACTACCAATAAATTGAACTGCACAATCAATTATTGGATATATATTTCACTTATTTATTGGATACTGATAATATTTATGAATTCATATTTTTTTAATAGTTGATTGGATCCAATAAGAGAGTGATATATTCAACAATTAATTGTACAGTTCGATTTATAAATAGTATAGTTTAATTTTTACGTTGTCTAGTTCTATATTGACTGATCTGACTTGATCCAGTCCCCAATACGATGGAGGTGAGGGTGACTGAAGGACCACTGCCTTGGCGCCTTTCATTGCCAGCCATCATTGATGCTTTCGTTTTGATGGAGATGATTTAAAAAAAAAAAAAAACTATTATTATATCTTCACTTACTTATATTTCTTTGGACCTAAATAATTGTTCCCCCCAATTTAATATTTGGCCAGAGCTGTTTGTCCTACCTCCAACTTGACTCAATCATACACTTTTTCCAACTCACTCTGTTATCTTTAACATCAAATAAAAATCATGAAGGTCGCTCTCAGTGTATCGCCCATTTCACTCTAGAATTATATACACATAAAGGGAAGCGAATGAATGAATCGAAATGCACACATTTGTACATGTTTTTAAATAGAATATGTATCATCATAGTGAATTATATATTTTAGTAGAGATTACAAATACTGAACTAAGATTGTAAGAATTACTACATAGATAATTTGAGTGTAACAGGACCCAATATGTAATATATCATGCATGATATATCATACATGCATGTGTACACATGAACCCAAATCAATAATTTTTTATAAAATTAAATGAAAAATTATTCACAAGCCCCATTACATAGGCCACATGTAAGTCCCATGAGGTGGCATTGATAACATAATCAATAATACCATTGACTTCAATTTGATTAACCTCTACGTATTAATGAGACAGTTAGGTAAATGTAGAATTCATTTTATACCCTTCTAAGTCGTCCATCGCTTTAAAAAATCATTCCGGTCTGTATGTTCATCTCTGACGACCAACGTCACCATCTCTGAATTCCTTTTATACCCTTCTAAGGCTCCATGTAAACCACCTCTCATATGTACACATTACATTAGTTTATGTGATATTTTTTACATGTTTTTGTGATATGGTGTTTTAATGTTGAAGTTTGAATCTGGAATGTTGTTTAATATTTAAAGTCAGTTACATATTCATAATTTTATTGGACTTATATGCATTAATTTTCAAAAGATAATTGCATTCCAAACTAATATATATATTTATACATTTTTTTTTATAAATTACTTACATTTATGAATGTAACTGATTTGTTATATGAATATATTGTAAAAGTTAGTTACATTCACAAATGTAACTAACTTTTTTTGTGCAATTGAACGATTTGGCTATTGTTTTCAATATCTGTCGATTCAGATATGACCTTTTCTTATTGTTTGTTTTTGCATTTATTACAATTTTTTTTTATTGAATTTGGTGTTTAATATTAAATATGGCAGCCTTTGATCTGGCTTTTAGTTACAATTTTTTCTTTGAATATGGTGTTTGATGTTAAATATGTTTTTTTGAAGGATTTTATAGAGTTTTGATGTTATATTGACGTATAGTTGTGTTACATTTTCAAACTAATATAAACCTTTATGCATTATATTTTATAAGCCAGTTATGTATTTGAAATATAACAAATGTTTAAATAATAAAAGTTAGTTAAGTGAACTATTTATGCAATATATTTTGAAACTAAGTTATATGCACAAAATGTAACTGTTTTTATCTGATCTTAGTGTTTCGTCAAAAGTCAGTTACATTCATTAAAAAGTAGATATGAAGGTTGAAAAATGTAGAATCCGGAGGAGGACTGAAAAGATAGTCGAACCACCTCTTATGATAGAGAGCGACAAAAGAATCCAGGGGTGGTAACACTGTTTATTGAAGTTGAGTAGGTCGGCCGGAATGATTTTTTTTAAGTGGTGGATATGTATTAGAAAAAACGGTTGGAAATAGGGGTAATTCTGTACTTTGCTTTTTTGCCATTTTGTAATGAATAACTAGGTAGCTAATAAAAATTTGACACATCGTGGGGCCTATGAGTGGGGCTTATATAATGGGGCATATGTAGCAGAACTAAAATTAAATCAGTGGTGATACCTAGACCCCAAAAAATAAGCCCCACTCATAGGCCCAATGAGGTGTCATCACCTTTGTTCTTATTGATTGGTTTGTCGACTTTTCAAAAGAGTAAAATGTCAAAATACAAATCTGCCATTCATTAAAAATCTATTCCATTAACCTAAATCCCCCCATTTTCTCTATTCAATTATGACTGTTCCATGTGAATCTTGAAATTTATTTATCCATTTCAAATTTTGAATTTTGAAATCCTTATCTAAATTACAATTAAACCTAGATTACACCAAAAGTTACCTAAATTATTTTTGTCAAAATTCTTCAAATGGCCTAGATTTTTTTTTCAAACTTATATTCTTAATATCATTAATTTTTTTTTAAAGAATGTTATTAACTGAGCATTAAAAAATTCGGGTATTTATTGTATTCAAATTTAAATAAAAAAAATACATTATATTTCTTAAATATTTATATCTTTCACAACGATTTGTTACATTTACATAAAAACTGTTACATTACATTTACCTAAATATTTTACATTCCATGCAATGTTTAAACAATTTAGAAAAAGATTCTATTTTCAATAGTCAATTACATTTTATGGAAAATGTCAAACATATTTTTTATTGTGTGTTACATTTAATGAATATATGTACTTTACTGTTACATTAATAAATGTACAAAATATAAATTACTATTTGCATTGAAAGAAATGCAATACACGAATGAATGTTACATTTCAGACTGTTACATTTATGAATGTAATAAAAACTAGAATATGAGTATTTCGATGTCAGAAATGTGACATTAACATCATACAAACCATATATAAATTAAATGTAACTAATCTTAGAAACAGTAAAACAAAAAAACAGATGATTTTGAAACGCTTTGCAGCATCCTCCACCATTGTCATCATCTCCTCCTTTCAAGCAGTGAATGTCATTCACATCCCATGTCAAATATACACCTTGAGAAAATGATAATAATTTTGCTTTAATTTCTACCTAACGATTCCTTACGAAGTCTTCTTTCTTCTTTATCGATAGTCTATATTGAAAAAATCTTCTTTGGATTTTTAGTCCGTGGTAGAAGTAGAGAGGATGATAAGTGAAGGTTTGCAAGATGACGTGGATTATGGAAAAAAAAGTAACTTAATTGTCTCATCATTTCGTGGGGATCAGTTATCAAAAAATTAAAATAATCACACAAGGGTATAACATGTATTAGACATATGCCACCTCATGGGATCTGTGATGTTGAAGTTTAGAAAACATTATTCAAATTAAATATATACAATTTTTTATAGAAATAATCAATTAATAAAAAAAATTGATTAGTTTTGTGATTCAAACCGATTTACATCAGTTACAAAAGAGATAGAACTCATCTAATATGTTGTGATTCCTCTTTGTCACAGTATCAACATTTTTTTTATTTTTTTCTCTCATTTATCAACATTATCAACTGATTTACAGCTTACAACTGTCTCAAAAGAGATGCGTTAGATTTTTTTTTGTACTTGTTTTGAAAAAGGAGAAAAAAAAAAGAAGACTACGTCGAATTTTTCATCCGATTTTTCTCCCGTGCACGTGCGCATGGACTTGTGATTTTGAATTCACACTGACACCGTGTTCAAAAGTGACACGTTCCATTACATAAACATTATCTTTCACTGAATTTTAATTTAACAAATAGAAGCTCATACTCTCAATCATTCACTTATTATATCAGGAAAGATGATTCTCTACAGAGAATAAATATATTTTTATTTGATTTTTGTTTTTATTAAAAACGCAAAAATAACATCTTTTATTGATTGATTTATCATCAACAGGAGTATCAGATCATAGTCTCATAGATAAAGAAATTAATAAGAAATTATTGAAATCTTATATTAGAAAAAGTATAAAAAGATAGGTATTCAAGTAATCAAATATAGATATTTTATGTTAAAAATATGGGTGCCTCTAACTGCATCCCTCATTTTTTAATGCATACCCTTATTAATTGGGTTATAATAAAAAAATTCATTTATATTCAGGTATTGTGTATACCCTCCTATTAATTAGACTCGACACTGTTATTGTCGACCCGCGTTGTCGGTGGTAAAACATTGAAATATTTTAAAGCTCTGTAAATACATCGACACATAATGTGTTGAGCGTGATAGCATTTGTCGACTGTAGGGTGGTCGATGACCCAATTTTTTAGGTGTGTCATTTAAGACGACTAATTTTTCATTCAATTTTCTGGGTATGTCGACAGTCACAGTGTCGACGGATTTAAATTATCGCGACACTCACAGTGTCGATACTAGCAGTAATAGATCAAATGCCATTTTTTCCAGCACTTTGAAATCAAAACATTGAAAATACACCTTGAAACATTGAAAAAATTTGAGCATTCTTGCTCTTCAAATATTGAAAAATTCAAACAGTTCAACCATTAAAACATTCAAACACTTAAACAATAAAATACCAAATGTTCTTACTTTAAAAAAATAGTACATAATATGATCAATGAACACAGGATGAGTACAGGAAGGCTCGATAGTCGGCGGTGGGGGAGAACACAGGATGACTCGAGTATAGCTTGAGTGCCAATGGCAATCGAGAGTGTGGGACGACTAAGTCGATGGAAAGAGGGGGAAGTTAGAGAGAGTTACGATATTTTCTGTTTTCAAATGATTTTCAAAAGCTGATGTGTATAGAAACATAATACATTCTCTAAATATCAGGGATGTTAAAAAAAATGATAAATTTTTATTAGATGTGCAAAGATAGGGTTGTGCACTGAAAAATAATGAGTGTGAATAGAGGCACCCTCAAAATACGCAGGAGTATATATTTTAGAAATTATAATAATGCCTTTAGAACAACTTGAGTGTAAAAATTTGGGATTTAAATATTCAGTGGAAATTCTGAAGATAATTCTAAAGATTCAGTTGGCCTTCATCAAACGTTTGTTAAAACTAAATCTTATTCTACAATTAACATGTGGAGGGATGTCAGGATATTGGCTATTAAATGTTGTGCCTAGCAGAGGTGAGTTGGCACAGGATTTAAAGAATGGAAACTTTGTTATTTGTGATTATCAATAATCAAATTGTACTAGTTGATCACTATAACAAAAAAACTAATGTGGATTCCTTTTTTTTATGGCTTTGTTATTGTTAACTGACTAGATGGTGGTCAAGTTATGACTATACATCTTAAAAACCACTTTCAAAGTGTGGTGTCAAGTGTCAACAATAGAAGGCCCTTCAATAGGATTCATTTATGTGATCTAAAACTATTGCGAGTTGCAACTTGCAAGGGTTCATTTATATGCCCCCTCAGCTAGCTAAATATGTTGCAAATCAAGGTGTTGTGTTTATGAATGTCCATTTAAAAATTAACAAAATATTGTTCTTTGATGAATAGTCAACGAATGAAATTGCAATCCAAGCAAGTCCCAGCTTGGTAATTACATAAAACATGTTGGATTAAAAAGAAAAATCCCCCTCTACCCTGATTGGCCCCCCAGCACAAGTGTCGAAGTAAAAATGAAAAATATTTGTTTCAAATTTACAAATACAATATAGGTAGTAAATCTTAATAATAATCCATGCATTATATATAATTAAAAACAAATTATAACTATCTCAGTAGTTGTATATCCCATAATCAGTATCCAGATGCAGGGTTTCAAGAATAAGAAGATGATAGATAATCAGATTATCTATACTAAATTTGTATGCTAAATATCCTCCTAATGGATGTGAAAAATGAAATGGTTTTTGAATAAAATCTAGATAAATTTTATTCAATCCAATTTATTGAAAAAGAAAAAATAGATAAGGGGAATTTATATACGATAATTATAAATCTCGTTTCAGATCTTTGCTAATTTAGGGCACAGAAAAATAATATTGGTTTATCCAAAATTTAATCAATTTAGTGATTAAAATAAATTATGAATCAGTGTAATATTGTATTATCATCATTATTTATTTTTATACCATTACAAACATTCTATTTAATTTTTTACATTAAAATATTAAAAAATAATAATATTTACCATTATAATTAAGTTTCATTAACTCATACTAGAAATATCATAATATTTTAGTTTATTTTCTTGTAAATTTATTTTCACAAGATACAATATTAATTTTTACAATATCAAAAACTATATTTTTTTTTATCTGAACCAAGAAATTAATTGAATTTCAAGTTTTAAACCATTTCAATTCAACAAAAATTCACAGAAAAAATATATTATAAACATCAAAGAAATTTGAGGAAATTAATTAGAAATCCCTGGAGATACCTGTGTATTAATGATAAGTCCCTTGACATTTTTTACTTTTTTTAAAGTCCCTATAGTTGATGAGACATTATTTTTAGGTCCCTGACAATAACTGCTAAGTCCCTAAAGTGGCTAATACATTATCTCTAGGTCTATGTTAGTAATTGCCGTTAGACTTGCCATTTAGACTCCCATTTAATAGTGTACAAAGGTGACTTAACAGTGTACATATGCATACCATGTTGGTGTGATTTAGCAATTTGCACAAGTGACTTAATAGTGTACATATACAACATAGAAGTGTACAAAAACAATTTAGTAGTTTACCTATGTAATTTTATAGCATTCAAATTTACTTCATTTGTAAATATCCCAAAGCGATCAACATTTTTCTCCCTCTTCTCTTTGTCAGCTTCATGACCCACTTAAATAATCGTGCGGAGACATAATGAGTCGTTGACCTCCATCTACTGGTTCTTGTGTGCTCATAAAACCATGCCTACGAAAATAATTTAATTAATTACCATGATAAAATAATAATAAATTGAACAATAACATTCTTCAACTAATGAGAAACTTACATATTGAATCGTCGTACAACAAAAAACGTATCCCATTGAAGACGAGTCTAAGATAAGGGTCTCCCCAAAAACCAGCAACTCTATGATCAAGGCAACGTCTTCGCTAGTCAATGAGATCGGTTTCTTACATGTACACTGTTAAGTCACTTTTGTACACTGTTAAAGGGGAATCTAAACTACAACTATTACCAGGGACCCAGAAATAAAATAAAAAAATCAAGGGACTTATAATTAATACAGAGGTATAATTAATACAGAGGTATCTCCATGATACTCTAATTAATTTTTATAAGAAATTTTTCTTATTTTATTTAAAAATTGATGCTCATTGATAATTTATAAATATATAATAATGGAATTCAAAGCACTGTTATTTTCCCTCTCAAAAAAAAAAAAGAAAGAAAAACTAGCCCAGGCTTTCAGGTGGGCTCCGCTTTCCTCTCTGTCTGTCTCTCCTCTTTTGTCACTCTAATGACGTATAGTTTTTACTCTCTCTATATATGTAACTCTCTCTCTCCTTCGACGAACGACCATCCCTTTTGACTCAAACCCTCCCTCTCTTTCTTCTTCTTTTCCTCTCTCTCCAATTTCTTCTCCCCCACCCCCCCAAAATCAAAATCGATACGGCCTTTCCAAAAACAAAAGAGACCCACTTCTCACAATCCCTCAATTGGAGTGCCAGAACTGAAGAGGAGATCATGCTTTCTGTCCCGGAATAAGGGTTTCTGCTACCCTTATCAGAGGGTCTCAAAAGGGTATTCCTTTTTTATTTTATTTTATGTTTTGAATGAGAAGATCTGCTTTTCGTTTGTGATTTGTCTGCCTTCATTGGGTGGCATGGAATTGGCTTTCTTTGGGTAATTTGGGAACCCAATTGAGAGGATAAGGCGAAAAGATTAAAAATTTGATGCATCCGTGTCACTTTTTTTTGAGGGGTGAATCATGGGTTGTATTGCGATTTGGGGATGGGATATGTACCATGGATAGATAGAATTTTCAACTGTTTGGAGATCTTGATTTTAGATGCACTTTCTGAATTTAAAGCCGTTCAGTTGCAATTGATTAGAATGAAAGCATATCACTTGTCAGAAAACTTGATTTGGCATTTTTTTCCCCTAAGTGGGTAGGTGCACACTTCATTGGATTGATTGTTCCATTCATGAAGATGGTTATAACTGGATCGAAGTTTACCTGAATGCATTGTTCAAATGAGTAGTCTACTGTTTTTTCTGATTTTAGCAAAGCTTGGTGGAGGAAGAACATCTAGAATAATATTTGTTATTGATAAAGAGAGGCAATTCATGTTAAATGATCTAAAGTGAGCTAATCTTTGGGCTTTTTCTTTTTCTTATTAGTATTTATCAGAGTATCTCTTTTTCATTAGCCTAGTTTGAGATAGAAATGAATTTGTTTTCAAGGTAAACAAGCTACGATCCTGGTGTGTGTTGTTCAGAGGCAGTGCATTGTTACACCCATATTATACGGAAAACAAGAAAACCAAGCCAAGCCTCATACGTATCATGGAATAAGATTATCCATGGAACCCGATTTGAAGGGGACATAGAGGATCTAGAACATATTTACCGCAAGAAATCTTAAGTTGCACTCTAGTAATCACTTCTAGGAATTTGGAATGTCTCCACTAGTCTCTTATGGGAGAGCCTTGCTCAAAATCCACGCGTCTTTTGTATTTTTCTGACTTCTTTGTACTGCTACTTCTCTCATTAAATTTTTGTAGCTCTGTTTCCTGATCTACTTGATCACAAGACATGCCACAAAAGAGTTATCAACAACATCTGAACTGTTTTTTAATCTAGGTGCTTGTATTTCCCATATTAAACAAAGATACCACTATTACCACATCATTTAGTGAAGTACTTAGGAAGCACATGCATGACTCATTCCATCTTGAGAGTGGTTGTGGCATTTTTCTCATGATCCAAAATTCCTTACCAGTAGTCGCAGAGATACAATTATTTATGTTTGGTTTTCAGTTTCGTTCATCTTCTGATGAAAGGAACTAAGCATTTTTAATTTTCCTTTATTGCAGCATATATTCCTGTAGAGATGGCAGGGTCATGGGATGGGAGCTATGACCAAGGTAGCCAATCCGAGGAGAGCTTTCATGAGAAATTTCACTTGGAGCCTATATATGAGGCTTTTGTTTGTCCACTCACAAAACAATTGATGAAAGATCCAGTTACCTTGGAAAATGGGAAGACCTTTGAGAGACGAGCGATTGAGAATTGGTTCAAGGAGTGCAGGGACAGTGGGAGGAGACCTATTTGTCCATTGACATTGAAAGAATTGAGCACTGCTGAGCTGAACCCTAGCATAGCTCTGCGGAATACAATCGAGGAATGGACAGCAAGAAATGAGGCTGCTCAGCTGGACATTGCCCATAGATCATTAGTCCCTGGCAGCTCAGAAAGCAACATCTTGCAGGCTCTAGATTGCATCCAACACATGTGCCTCAAAAGTAGATCCAACAAGCATGTTGTGCGGAATGCAGATTTGATACCGAAGATCGCTGATATGTTGAAGAACAGCAGCAGGAGAGTGCGATTTAAAACATTGGAGACTCTCCGTATAGTGGTGGAAGACGATACTGACAATAAGGCAGGTTTACTGTCACTTATATCAACTTCTACGACTTATTTGCTGTCATGGTATGTCCTCAATCTCCTTTTCTCATCTTTGTAGGAAGTGGTGGCTGAAGGAGATACCATACGCACAATTGTGAAGTTCTTGTCGAATGATGTTTCCCAGGAGAGGGAGAAAGCCGTGTCTCTTCTGTATGAACTTTCAAAATCTGAATCTTTGTGTGAAAAGATTGGTGCAGTCCCCGGTGCAATTCTTTTACTGGTTGGGATGACAAGCAGCCACTCGGAGAATGTATTGGCTGTTGAAAGAGCTGAAAAAACTCTTGAGAATCTGGAGAAGTGCGAAAAGAATGTGTTGCAGATGGCAGAAAACGGAAGATTACAGCCTCTTCTTACCCTTCTTCTTGAAGGTTGATTCCTTTCCTTCCATCACGTGATTCATATATATTTCTTTTAAACAAATGCATATTAGCAATATTCAGGTTAATTAAGAATTACATACTGGTTCAAGAAGAAACATGAGTATCATAACAATTTTACTTTTTATTAAGACAACGTTTAAAAACGAGTTTGGACAACATTTAGAGATTCCGCTTTTCTAGGAATTATACTTAATTCCAACTCGTTTCCAAAATCCCTAGCATCTGAGTTTTTGAAGAAATCAAAAACAACTTTTAGTTATAATTTTTTTGAAGAAGTATGCTTCCAAAAAGTTATTTCAAAACTGTTCTATAAGTGAGAAGCTGTTTTCCAAACTCATTTCCAAGAATTTATAGTTCTCAAATGGAAATGGAGTTGTCCTTTAAAACTTGCATGTCATGAGGTTACTAAGCAAGCCCCCAATGAGGAGCAAAAGGGCATCTATGTAGAATCCTTTTCCATGTAATAATAATAATTCTCCCATCTTAACTGCTTAATCCATGCAGGTTCACCAGAGACACAGTTGTCCATGGCTTCCTACCTCGGCGATCTGGTCCTGAGCAACGACGTGAAGGTACTTGTGGCCAGAAAAGTCGGTTCCTCCCTCGTGACATCATGAGGAGCGGGACCAAGCAAGCTAGGGAGGTGGCCCTCAAGGCTCTGAACCAGATATCATCCTACGAGGCAAGCGCTCGTGCTCTTATCGAGGTCGGGATCCTCCCTCCCCTCGTCGGTGATCTCTTCACCGTCGGGGCCAACCAACTCTCCATGAAACTAAAGGAGGTCTCTGCGAACGTCCTCGCAAACATCGTCAGCTCAGGCGCAAACATGGAGTCTATCCCTGTCGGCCCACGCAACCAGACCTTGGTTTCGGAAGACATTGTCCACAAACTTCTCCACCTCATCAGCAACACCGGCCCTGCCATAGAGTGCAAGCTCCTCCAGGTTCTTGTCGGGCTCACAAGCTCCTCCTCGACCGCGCTGAGCGTGGTTGCTGCTGTCAAGAGCTCTGGTGCAGCCATAAGCCTGATCCAATTCATCGAGGCTCCGCAGCGGGATCTTCGAGTGACTTCTATAAAGCTCCTCCACAACCTCTCCCCTTACATGGGTCAAGAACTGGCCGATGCCCTCCGTGGGTCGGCCGGACAATTGGGTAGTCTGATCAAAGTCATAGAGGAGGACGACGGAACCTCGGAAGACCAGGCGGCGGCCATCAGTCTATTAGCGGACCTCCCCGAGAGGGACCTGGGCCTTACCCGCCGCTTCCTTGAAGTGGGCGCATTCAATTTGGCCGTGCAAAGGGTGCACAAAATCCGCCATGGTGAGACACGTGGGAGCCGCTTCGTCGCTCCATACATAGAAGGGCTCACGCGGGTCCTCGCGAGGCTGACTTACGTCCTCGCTGACGAGCGCGAGGCGACCACATTCGCTCAGGAACACCACATCGCAATGATCTTCGTCGACCACCTCCGCATGAACGGGCTTGACAACGTGCAAATGGTATCCGCATCCGCGCTGGAGAACCTCTCGCGGGAATCGAAGCGACTAACAGTGGTCCCGGACCCGCCCGAACCTGGGTTCTGTCTCTTTTCGTGTTTCAGTAAGCCCCTGACCATCACGGGGCTCTGCCCGGTCCACCACGGGATGTGCTCGTTGAAGGAGACCTTCTGTTTGTTGGAAGGGAAGGCAGTGGGGAAGCTCGTCGGGTGCCTCGACCATGAGAATGTGAAGGTGGTTGAGGCCGCTCTGGCTGCTCTGTGCACGTTGTTGGATGACGAGGTCGACATCGAGCAGGGCGTGAATGTGCTGTGCGAGGCGGATGGGATAAAACCGATTCTTGAGATACTGCTGGAGAATCGGTCGGAGGTGCTGCGGCAGAGGTCGGTTTGGGCAGTGGAGAGGATACTGAGGTCCGAGGACATCGCTTTTGAGGTGTCGGGGAATCAGAACGTCGGGACGGCGCTGGTGGAGGCTTACAGGCACGGGGATTACCGAACGAAGCAGGTTGCGGAGTGGGCGCTTAAGAGGATTGATAAGCTGCCCAACTTCTCAGGCATCTTTCAGAAGATGGGGTGACACACAAAAGATTTGATTTTGGCCTTTCAGAAGGGAATTCATATGTCGTTTGGGAGGCAAAATTATGTTGGGTGGTGGGGTTATTATGCATTTCTTATTTTGGGAAATGATGATTTGTTCTATTGAGTGTTTTCACTTTCAAAGGTTAGCTTAGGTGTTATCACCACCAAAAAAAAAAAAGAAGAAAAAGATTAGCTTAGGAGTTGTTCATATATATATATATCAAATGTGATTGTATTGTTTTCATGCATTGATGTCTTGGATTTTCTCTTCGTATTCTTTCGTTGATGGAAAAAGGTACACTCAGCACGGGTTGGTTGTAGCTCATATCGTTTCATATTCTTTAAAAAATTATATATATTTTTTTTAAAGTATATGCTGTTGTATGAAATGATGTATATATTAAGATATAATAGTGTATTTTTTTTTAATTGAAAAAAGAAAAATAATGTCATATACTATAATATAAGCTATACATAGGGCCTGTTTGGATAGGAGTATTGGGTGTTTGGATTGGGATTGAGAATCCCAATCCAGGTCAATAAGTTGTTTGGATAAATTTTAAAAGGGGGATTGGAATTGAGAGAGTGGGATTGGGAATCCCTCTCAATAGGTGGTATTCCCTCAATCCCAATCTAAGTGGATTGAAAAAAGACATTTTTACCCAAGCTCTTCATCTCCCTTAACACATAATATATATATATATATATATATATATATATATATATAACATAACATATTTAATATAAATATATGTATATATATATATTTAATATAATATAATATATATTTAAATATATAATATAAATATATTAAAAAATATACATACATACATATATATATAATATATATAAAACATAATATATTTAATATAAATATATGTATATATAAATTAAATATAATATAATATATATTTAAATAAAGAATATAAATATATTTAAACACACACACATGTGTATATATTCAAACATTAATTGTGATGCACAAGTACATAAATCCTCTTGATTTACTTTATTTATATAATATATGAATAAAGAAGCTTTCATAACCTATTGATTGGATGATATGAGATTCATATAATTTATCATAACTAATTTGTTATGATATATATAAAAAATATATATATTATATTACTATCATAACTATTTTGCTATGATATCATAACTAATTTGCTATGATATATATATATATATATATATATATATATATATATATATATATATATATATATATATATATATATATATCCATGCATTACCAAACACATTATTGAGATTGAGAATCTCAATTCTGTTTTTTGAATCATGTTCTTTACCAAACAGGTTGACATGATTCACAATCCCAATCCACCTGGATTTAGAATCTCAGGATTCACAGAATCCCAATCCCACTTGTCAACCAAACAGGCCCGATAGTGTATTGAGTTGTAAACAGGGATGCTTGTATCAGCGCTCTTCATTGATTGATTGATTGATTGTTCTGTAAAGCTCGACTAGCCGTGTAAGACGGGCCGGCGTGGTTTCATATTGACAGGCCTGCGTGTTGTTGGCAAATGCTCGTGCTGGATCAACTTAGGCTACAAGGTGTGTCAGCGGGCTGGCCGGGCTGGGCTGGGCTGGGCCGGGTGAGGTAGTGACGGCCTGACGGGTGAGGCCAACTCCTCATGTATGCCAAGATGACCCGATGATGTAATTTTTAGGTGCTGATACACTCAATTTATTTTCTAATCCCGTATGTAGTTCAGAGATGGTCTCCCCAACCAATCTTAGTATGGTATATATTTCAATTTTTTTAAATATGTATTAAAATTTAAATTTTTTTATTTTTAAAATTATACTGATATATCTAGTATATATTTCATTAGATAAGTGTGGGAGCAAAATTAAACGAGTTCAGATGGAGCCGCACACGAAATTGAAAATTGGATGTGTCATTTTTTAATTTTCTTTTCTTCTGTCTCGGGCCGGGCTGGGGCGGCTTGTTTTACGTCTCTAGCCCAGCTTGAACTCTAATGAAGTCCGCAAGATCAGCCCCCCTCAAAGATCCGTTTGATTAAATGAACCGAAAAACTGACATGAATTCTGAACTGTTTGATTTGTAGTATGTAAACCGTCGGATTGATCCATCAAGGAATAACAATTGGACGGTCGAGATCAACCAATAATTGAACTGGGTCATCGTCCCTCATCAAGAAAACGAGTGCTCGATCGGAGAATTTGCGCCGAAGCCAAAAAAAATTCATCCGATTAGCGTTTCAAGGTAAGCTTATGATGGGTTTTGATTTTATGAATCATATGACGAACCAAAGTTGGTTCTTTTTAAAGTTTTATTATTTTTTTCCGGGGTGGGTTTTGATTTGGAGTCCCATACCATACAGTCAGTGTATGAAAAAAATGAAATCCTTCTTGATCTTGCCTGTTTTGATCTACCCTAACTGAACATGTAGTGCCCAGACCCTTAAAAATGTTGATTTGATACAAAGCTGTTGATTTTGTTTCGTGACTACTACGCTTATTGCCTAGTTCAGAATCCCAATTGATTTTTTGTGAAGTTTGAATCGAAAAATTTCAATGTTTTCAAAAGCTTGAGATTTCAATTTCAATTCATGTTCTTTATACATAAAGCAGTCTTTGATTTTTGTGTCTATATTGCAGAGAAAATTTGATTTTACTTAATATGATTCCACATGAATTCACAAAAACGTAACTTTTGCAGTTGACGAAACTGCGATCATGGAAAACGAAATTTCAGAAGTGGGTCTGGAGCTTGACAACAGTGACCCTCAGGATATTGAACCCAATGAAGAGATGATGGACAAGTCCATTGAAGGGGGTGATACACTTACCTCCGTCGACGGAGATGCAATCATTGAAGAGCCGGTCAAAGGGATGGAATTCGACAACGAGGAGGACGCGAGGGGGTTCTACTTCGATTACGCGCGGCGCGTGGGGTTCACCATCCGCATAGACAAGGTCCGTCGTTCGATGCGTGATCGAGCCATTATAGCCCGTCAATATGTATGTTCGAAGGAGGGTTTCTGTGTCTCGAGGAGGCTGGCCCATGAGTATAAGCGGCAGAGAACGGTCAAGAGGGAGGGATGCATGGCAAGGATGATGGTGAAACGGGAGAAGTCAGGGAAGTGGGTCGTGTCTAGCTTCATAAAAGAGCACAACCACGAGTTGGTGGTGGCTGCGAGAGATGAGTGTTGCCTTCAGTCGCGTAAGCACAGGTGTTGTGCGACGAGGAAATCAAGCAAGGTTGGTTGTGGGGAAGGTAGCAATGGCTTTTATGGGCGGGATGTCATGAGTTGTATTGAAACTTCTCCACAGGGGACCTTTGGAAGAGAGGCTCAGAAGATCTTGGACTATTTTCGGGGTAAGCAGGCCAAAGACCAGACGTTTTTCTATGATGTACAATTGGATGATAATCGTTGTCTTAGCAATGTCATCTGGGCTGATGAGAGGTCGAGGAGAGATTATGGGTACTTTGGTGATGTGGTCGTCTTTGACACAACGTATAAAATGAATGGGTATCAAGTTCCATTTGCTTCGTTCATGGGAGTGAACCATCACCGGCAACCAGTGCTGTTTGGTTGTGTTTTGATTGTGGATCAGTCAGAAGCATCGTATGTTTGGATGTTCAAGACATGGCTTTCAGCGATGCAGGGACGACATCCAATTTCAATGATCACAGTTCAAGATAGGGCGATTCAGTCTGCTGCTGCACAAGTTTTTCCAAGAACCCGCCTTCGTTTCTGTTTGGCGCATGTGTTGAAAAGATTGTGGGAACACCTTCCTCCTATGTTTGTGATGCAGGAAAATTTTCGGGAGGATTTTAATAAATGCATCAATCAGACAGATACGGTCGATGAGTTTGAGATGAATTGGAGGTCTCTGGCTGACAGATATGCTCTCAGGAACAACGAATGGTTTCAAACATTGCATAGGGATCGCCAACAATGGGTGCCAGCCTGTTTGGGAAACACATTCTTCGCTGAGTTGTATATGACCCACCAAGTAAACACATTTTTTGATGGGTATGTGAATTCTCAGACCACACTTAAAATGATTTTTAAGCAAGTTGAACGCGCCTTAGAGGGTCAGGTCAAAAGGAAGTTGAAGAAGATTTTGAGACCACTCAAACTCCACCTATCTTGAAGACACCATCACCAATGGAAAAACAAGCATCAGAAGTTTATACAAAGGAGATATTTTCCAAATTTCAAGAGGAGCTTGTTGAAACTTATGTTTATACAGCAAATAAAATAAAGGAAGATGGAGATATTGATGTCTACAGAGTCGAGAAGTTTCAGGAGGAACACAAATTAAACATTGTTAGGTTCAGTGTTTCAGAGATGAGGGTTAATTGTAGTTGCCAGATGTACGAGTATCTGGGCATTCTTTGTAGGCATATTCTAACGGTATTCAAAGTAACTAATATTCTCACACTCCCGCCTCATTACATACTGAGGCGGTGGACAAGAGATGCCAAGAGTGGGGATGTCTTGGATGGTCATGGCGTTGATATACGAGGCAATTGCCGAGTGTCTTTGAGCTTGAGGTATGATAATTTAGTTCATGAAGCAATTAAGTTTGCAAAGAAAGGTGCCACATCCATAGATATGTACAATGTTGCAATGTGTGCTTTGCGGGAGGCTGCATTAAAAGTGGATGCTGCAGCCAATGATATTATGGTAAGAAACCCCATTATTGTTACACTTCTTGAATTTATATAAGATAAAGTGTGGGATACCATGTCATCAACTTCTTTCCTCCAGTTTCCTTATGGCGTCTATTCACGTAAAACTCAAAATTTTTGATACATTAATATTCTACATTGCTTTTGAAGAAAAGAATACAGTAGGGTCTTATAAGATGTTGGATTAGGATAGAAGAAATGATATACATTAAACAAACAATATATGCCTGTCAACTATTTGTTTCCCATAATTCTTTTTTTCTACTTTGCTTCTTAGTTTTTTTATGATGTCACTATTTGGTGTGTTTCTGTTGATCATTGAAACTATATTGTTCTGTATAACAGGTTCACTCGTCTTCCCCATCATTTAATGTGTTTCAGAATGGCAGCCAAACTGATAGAAGCGATCATGCACAATTACTGGTATGAACATCATTCCAAATTCCGGCTATGTTGAGCACTACTCTTGACATTTTAATGTTAATTTGTCAAGTCTTTCCCAGGGACAGTCAAATCAGGGAATTACATTTACATTTCAATAGTTGTGATATGGAGTATAGATCACCAGCAACTTAAAAAGGTGAATTTTGTTCCTTCTACCTTAATTAGTTCTGGAAATTATATCAAGTCTGCTCAAATACAGTTAAAAAGGAATGGGTTCTCAAGTTGGATTTGGTTGCAAGATAAGTTGGATTTGGTACTTCAAACATGGGAAGCACATTGGATGTCTGTAGTAAGGTTGTGGTCATTATTTTTGTGATTCTAGCATTTTTCCAGTCTTTTAAATGCCAGTTGATTTTGTTTATCGCATCGTTTCTATCCCTTGCACATTCCCAATCTGGATGCTCCGTCAATACAATTAAAGGGAAAAAAACATGTTTATGTTGAAAATTAGCTAAACATCAAATAACTTCCATTTTCTGCTGTTGAGCCGTGTAACCAGGACACTGTCAATCACTTCCTAATTGTATCAAATCACCTGTTGACATGTTAATAGAAGTACCCCCTCTTCACTGAGGGGCCCTGGGTTCGAATCCTACTCGTTCTAATAGGAGAATATTTAACCAAGAAAAAAACAAACCAGAGAGGGAGGGAGGGATTAAGGCACAATATGTGGCATTCTCCATCTATGCCTGACTATGAAAATATGCCCACATCCATGTTATATCACATAATTTAAGCCTTTCAGGGGTACTATTATTTCAGTTTCACGGATGAGTAGTAGAAAATAGTTCATATCATATGCACAGAATTCTCACAGTTCCTAATCAGTGACATCTTGATTACTTCATAGAGCAAGTAAACTAAAATATCATTCAACTCTTTGGCACTCTACAAAATTTATCAACCTTTGATGTCAGTATTATATGAGGCAATGAATAAAAGGTAGATCTGATTGTTAGTGTTCCAGATTTGCAGATCAACCATGCAAACCAAGTTCAAGGAGATCCATGATTTGGCACGTGATCTACTTAACAGATCACTATGAAGGTAATTCAGCTAGAAACCAATTTCCAGTTACACTGGCAACTGATAATCAGGCACTGACTTCCCACTGTCAAAATATAGATCTGGTAGACTTGCACTTTCAGCAAAAATGCTTCTACCTGTGCAGTTACATGTTTTCCTCTAGAGTTTTTGTAATTTAGATGACGCTGTTCCACATTTGGGTTTTAAATGTACAGGAAAACTCATTGGTTCAACTCATTGGTTCAAATCAATGGACTTTCTTCTTTCATTTTTTTACAGGTTGACAGAAATAAAGCAGTAGATGTTGCTTGACTCTCAGTGATGTTGGAGAAGGCATCATGGGATCCACCATGATTGAAGTTCGAGTGTTCTGCGGATTGGTGGTAGTTTCTGGTGGTCATGTGAAGCCTTCCCATGCCATTGATAGACATGAAGGGCATCGAGCCATCAGAATTGCGAGGGAACTGAACTGCTAATTTTGCGCATCCTGACTTGGTGGATTTTGTAAATTAGGAAACACCCACCACCCCCAACCAAAAAAAAAAAAACCTTCCTCTCCATTATATTGTAAAAAAGGGTTGTTTTCCATTTAATATATTCTTGAGTTTTTGTTTGAAAAATTCTGATATTGCATCGAGCCATCAGAATTGCGAGGGAACTGAACTGCTAATTTTGCGCATCCTGACTTGGTGGATTTTGTAAATGAGGAAACACCCACCACCCCCAACCAAAAAAAAAAAAAACCTTCCTCTCCATTATATTGTAAACAAGGGTTGTTTTCCATTTAATATATTCTTGAGTTTTTGTTTGAAAAATTCTGATATTGCAATTATCACAGAGCAGTGGTTTAGTTTTTTTTTTTTTTTTTTTTTTTTTCAAATGTTCAGCAGAGCAGTGATTCCCTCACAAACTTGTTAGGAACAAAAACCTTCTCCCTCTGCACAAGCAAACTAAAGCCTAACTGTACTAAACAAGTATATAAAAATTCACTAAACAAGTATATAAAAATTCAAAATATGAATGACTGCGCTTAATATTTTTCGTTAAAGAAAAAGAATAATGTTAGAGATGGTTCGTGTTTTGAGTATTTTAAAATAGTAAACAATCTCTATCCATGATTGAAAACATAAAAAAAGAATTGTTAACGATGCATACATCTTATCTGAAGAGGTTTATCCAAAGAGGTGTATAGGCATAATTTATAAATCACGTCTCCTTCACAAAAAAAAAAAAAAATTTAAAACAAGATTTTGTACAAAGTAATGGAGAGGCATGATGTATATCACGCCTCTAATGAAAAGATTAAAAACAAAAAATCCAATTAGCGTGGTAGCATTGATTGTGTTAAAGGTTATTTTCTTCAAGTAAAATGAAGAGAGGGTTAAAAGTGCAATTAAAAAAAAAATGGGGTTATTTTCAAAAATTGCCCAAATTCAATATATCATTAGCAATATTTCAAAATCCATCTTGTGACCCAGCCCGTAACACTTAGCACCTAAACATTTTTCTATTAATCCTTAGTTGATTAATAAGTTATCAAGTTATATTATGTATTATATATCTATTCATTAACTTTTTTATGCTATCCATATTATGTTTACACTATTAATTTTGTTTTGATGTTACTTTGTTATTATTTTATAGTTTAAATTTTTATATATATAATATGTATATTTATTATTCTAAAAGGTAACTGATTAATCCATGCTGAACTGATTAATCTTGTTTTTCAACAAAAAATTTTTTACAACATTGATCATTAGCATTCACAGTCCTTGCAGTACTTATTCCCAGAATGCCCCCCCCCCCCCCCCCCCCCCCCCATGGTCTGTAAAATTTATGCATCTCAAAAGGCAACATTTTGGGAAAAGATTTCCAAACTACCCCCACATTCGATGAGTTTTAACGGCTACTCTCAACGAATCCGTTAATCTTATCCCCTCCGCTCCCCTCCCCCCTCTCGAGATGGCCTTCTCTTGCCCCTCACCGACCTCCCTCTCTATCTCCTCCTCCCCCAAATCCCGACCACTCCGACCTCCTCTTCTGCTTCTCCTCCGCTTCTCCCCTCTCCGTCCCTCCCGTTCTCGCTCTCTGGGCACTCGATTGAGAGTCCAATCAACGCTCGCGAGTGGCGCATCCGACCCCACATCCGGAGTCGCCGTCTACAAGCCCAAGTCATACGAGGTCCTCGTCTCCGACGCGGCGAGTTCCCTCGCTTTCGCTCTCCAGGCCGGAAAGACCCGTCTCGAGATCGATTTCCCGTGAGTCCTATAAAGCTCCCTCCTTTGACAATTTTGGTGTCTGGGTTTTGTTCTCTTCCTCCCTGTTTTTTATTTAGAATTTTTTTTTTTTTTGAACAGGCCATTGCCTAGCAACATCTCTTCATACAAGGTACTCTTCCATGCCACCATCGTATATTACATGGAATTTTTGTAGTCCATGATCGGTTTCATGCGCTATATAGGATTTGAAGCATTTGACTATGATATTTTTTAGTTCCACTTGCTTATGATTCTTGGTTGTATAAATTGTATTTAGGCTTGCAATGCAATGGGCATTGTAATTATGTATAGAAACTGTTAACAACTTCATTTGATATGCATGATCAAGAATTATCTTCTATTGACCTCATAACTGATTCTTAACTGATTGGAATTGGGAATTATCATGAAAGCTAGCTAATGTGAAGTCTTCTAAGGTCATGGAAGGCTTATACCAGTAATGACTCCACTTTTCGTAGGTTAATTTTTCTATGGTAATTACTTGGCAGTGGATTTTTTTTTTTTTTGGGAAATTTACACCTTTATCTTTCACTGAACTGAGAAGACCTTGAATTTCATGCGTTGAGGGAAGAATGCTCAATGCATTCTGTTGGTTGTTTGCATAATTTATTCAAAATTACCACGTTCCTTTATGACGGTAACAATTGGGAATGCTTTATTTTTCATGAGAGGGATGGTTGTTTTATGGTTTTTTAAAATGCGACTAATTGATAAAGATGCACTTCATTAGCCAAAATAGATGTCTCTCGGCCCAAGAATTCATGAAAGGATATGTTAGTGAATAATTGTTGCTATTTTGAATTTTGGAAGGGCAATTCAGATGAATTTATTGATGCAAATATCCAACTTGCACTAGCTGTGGCTCGGAAGCTCAATGAATTGAAGGGTATCAGATCCTGCATTGTGAGTATTTAATTGTTCTGTCTAGGATTGTAGTCAATTTCTAATCAGGTTGTTCATGTCATCCGTCAGTATCCTTCTTGGTTCTGATGAATATTTCCAAATTCAGGTGTTCCCTGATCAGCCAGAAAAGCGCAGGGCTTCTCAACTATTCAGGACAGCTCTGGAAACAGTATGGAATCTTTTCATCAAAGCTAGCCATGTGTCATCACGCATATTTTTCTGAAATAAATTTAGGTTAACCAAGTCATGATTTAGATGTATGTATGTTACCATTTGTGAGTTTTTCTTTTTGTTAACCTTTTGCTATAGGATTTAACTTCTTAATTCTTATAAATGTTCACTGCTTTAGATTGCTGGTGTGTCCATCAGTTCTTTGGATGATGTTCCTGTTGGACCTGTCACCAGTTTCTTCAAATCTATAAGGAGAACCTTGGATTTTGATTTCGTGGATGAAAATGAAAATGAAGGTTGATTTTGTAATTATGAAGCTGTATTATGTGGATAAGTTTTATATTCATGATCTTCATTGGAGTAGAAACGTTTTTCTAATTATGAATGCAGGTAGTGAGAAATCAGACGAGCCACCTTCGTTATTCATCTTTATCAATTGCAGCACACAGGATCTCTCTGTCATAGAGAAGTATGTGGTATGCTGTCTTTCTTCTGTGAACTATCTCGAGTGTAGTGTATATTAGAAATTAGCATGTGGTCCTTTGTCGTGGAACATCCTACATAAGTTAAAACAGCATATAAAATGACAAAATTTCTGAGTGCTTTTATGAAAAAACATGTGTAGCATTGTACATAGATACAATGAGGTAATCTAAATTGCTTTAGTGGACTTTAGTATTAATCACTACTCAGAATCGAGCACTTTGGACTTGTAATAAGTGAACTACTTCTAAATTGTTCCTGGGACATTGAATTTTCTGCGGGATTGATGTTTATTCCTTGCACTTCCCAAAGTCTTTAGACATCTCACAAACTGAAAAAGATACTGTGTCAAGGTACATTATGAAAAATATCTTTTAGTAGAAGTCCTTGTGTTTCTTTCGAGAATCAATTTTATGTAGTTTCTCATTCCACCATTCATGCTGTTCTTTATTCCTATTAAGTTCACCACCACAAGAGAAGCGGAAGGAAAGTTTATTTTAAGATTCTGCACTTGCAGGAAAAGTTTGCCCAATCTACTCCTGTTCTCCTTTTCAACTTGGAACTAGACACATTACGGTAAGCTTTGTGTTCATATTATCCATGAGGAAGACTAACAATCAACTTGCACCATTATTTTTAAGCTTTTATGCTGATTACTTCATTATGTAACTATACAGCTCTGACCTAGGCCTTTTGGGGTTCCCCAGCAAAGATTTGCATTATCGATTTCTTTCCCAGTTTACTCCTGTATTCTACATTCGAATAAGAGACTATTCAAAGGTATCTAGCATTTCCCATTCTATTATTCCATTCAAGGTTCCTGAGCTCTCTGTTATCTCATAAGATATTCTCAATTTTGAAGACAGTTGCCATTGCACCGTACATTTTAAATTATAGTGGAGCTCTATTCCGTCAATATCCTGGTAAGGAATTGCTTCATATCTTGGAAATGTGATATGTTTTGGTAACAGAAAAACCTTTAAAGCTATATGTTTATATGGGAGTGCATTCTTGAAGTTCAGCATTGAAATTAGTTCAATCTATTGTGTCATGGATCACATTTGGATTGCTCATTGGCCTTGAACAGTGCTAATGATCATTTGAATGGAATTGATCATTCCCGTTGACGTTTAAGATTGTGTTGGATGTACTTTGCACAAACTTGTATATTACAATCAACTTCTGTCGGAAGTTGGTTTCATAACATCATACTCATTAGTTTGGAAGTGCTTTTCATTTTCATTTAAAATTATTGAAATGTAGCCCTCCTCAAGTTGGAGTTAACTATAAGTTTTTTAAGGCATATTAATCCTCCAGATTGGCGTAACTCATATGAAGTAATATCATACTATTATGCTTTTGTTGAAAAGAAGTTGCGGGCTGGCAGCAAATCATGTCATGAATGAAATAATTTGTCACATGAGGAAATTTTTGTTGCACCTGAATCACTGGAAACAAATGAACAAAGCAGATAATGGAATATATGGACTGATCAATACAGATATATGTTGTAGGTTCTAGTTTCAGTCCAATAAGATGTGGAAGGATGATATTTTGATGGGGCAACTTTCCCAAGAATATGTGAATTTGCAAAACTGCTAGAGGCCATTACAACCAAATCGCAGCATATTTTGATAGTTTCAGTGACTTTTTTCTAATTTTGTGATGGCTGGATTTGTGCAGGGCCCTGGCAGGTGATGCTTAAACAGGGTGATGGGTCCTATGCTTGCGTTGCTGAAAGTGCATCTCGGTTCACTTTGGGGGAGGTAGCTCCTGTTTATCATGCAAAAGGATTTTTATGTTCCTTGCAGAATGTTTCCTTTTGATTTACTGACTGCTTATATAATCAAAATCTAATATTTTCAGTTTAAAGAAGAACTTTTGAGGGTTCTCGGACTACAAGAGGAACAAGGAAGTTCACTTGAATTTCTCAGAAGAGGTTACAAGGTTGTAACTGTTTGTTATTTCACATTGAGTAGTTTCAATCAGCATATTAATAACCATATAAAAAAAAAACTCAAAAACATTGGACACATCAGTTTTAGGTGGATTATAATGGCCCAAGAAAGGAGCAACCAGGAAATGTCACATTTTATGTAGTCATTTACACATCCTAACATTAAATCTACATTCCTCCAACAATTTATAGCACTTTCCCTGTTAAAGAAAAAAGCAAGCTAATTGGTCAGTATTCATCTATCATTTGGATTATTATCCAAAGGTGTCAATTAAACTAATATATTTGAATAATTGGATACTGCAGAATGCTACATGGTGGGAAGAGAACGTCGATTCTGAGTTATCTTCTGCATGGAGGAGTTGAACAACAGCTCTTTTTCCAATCCAAAAAGAAAGATGGAAATTACACCTCAGATAATCAGGGGCTGATTTGGATCAATGATACGAATACTCTGGAACAAAGAATTTTTTTTCTCATCTCTTCAGAGTCTTCGTGAATGTATTAGATGTATATTTTATGTTGGTTGGTTTGGACAATTTTGTTCCAAAACACCTATCAATCAATCGATTTAAAGAAGAGATGTTGAATCTGTTAGTTTATATCAGCAGATTGATTAAACTATGTAGCACATGTTGGTGAGATCAACTTATCTCATGTTGAGAAATGATTTGCTCCTGCAAAGTCATACCAGTATGTCCACCTGTCACTGTGTCTCCATTAAGCCAATGTCATAAAACCTAGCTTTCTGTTGATTATGCTGTCTGTTATATGCAAACAACATGAACTATCCAGGAGAACTGAAACTCTGAAACCAAACCATGGAATCCAGCTTGGCCTTTTTAATAGCAAAAGAAAACATGAAACAGAGGCAAATCCAACATCCCACTTCAAACAAGTACAAATACAAATACATCACACATTCATATTGAAAAGTACAAATGCAAGCCACTCAAGGTTCTTCCAAATCAACCACTTTGATAATCTTCTAAAGAACAAACTACACAAACTAATCAGTTCCAATGCCAGAGAAAAAAAAAAACACAATCAACAAATGCAAATCAATCATGAAAGAATGACAATGATTAGAGCGCTCTACAGGTTTAGCACAGCCATGGACTTCGCCAAGCAGGAAGAAGCATCCGCATTGTACTGCGCCGCACCGTTCTTCCTCGATATATGCCTCCACCTCGGCACCGCCTCTGAAACATCGCACACCGTCAAGAAGTCCAGCGCCTGTCCGAACACCTTGAACATCTCAAGCCCGAATATCAAACCCCCGTCCGCCACAAATGCAGCGTTCCAATCCATTGGCGCGTCCGGGTGCCTCGAAACCTCGCGCCAAGCGCGCGCGTTCATGTCCAGCTCCCACATCTTCCGCACGGCCTCCTCCCTCGTGTTCAGCAACTGCCGCCTCTCGTACCAGGAGACGCAGAGCATGAAAAGGCGGTGGTCACCGCCCGATACGAGCTTTGGACAGTATTCGTGGAGGCGGGGCGGCGAACGGGCTGTCTGGACGCCGAACCAGATTCCTGATTCGAGATCGTAAAACGCGAGCTTGTTTGATTCGGAGCAGACGAAGAACCTGTTCTTACAGACCGCGCCAGAGCAAACCACGCCGAAATCACCAGGCAATTTCGCGATCTCAATCCAACGGTCCGATGCGGGGTCGTAGATCTCCGCCGTCTCCAGCGGCTCGTCCCAATTGCCCTGACCGCCCACCACGATCAAGACGAAAGCTTTCCCGCCCGAATCGCTGCTTTCGCGAGCCTTGGAAGGCCTGCTCTCTTGGCGCCTTATCGAGAGCCTGTGTGGGTCCTCGTAAACATCGGACGTGCCACCGGTCCTCGATCGAGGTAGACGAGCCCACCTATCGGTCTTGAAGTCCGGGCACCCGCGGCGGACCTCGAACACCCCGAGTACGGGCGCGGACCTCTGCGACCGCATCGGCGAGGCTTTCCGCCACGTATTTCTCAGTGGGGTGAAGACCCAGACCCCTCTGTGCGTCCTGAGCGTGCCCGACCCGGCAGCGTTGGACCGGCCGCCGACGACGTAGATGTCGCGCCCAATTGTGATGACAGAGTACGAGAACCGGCCGTGCAGAGCGTCGAAAGCGTCGATTCGGTGCCACCGATCAAGAGAGACGTCGAGGGCGTGGACCCGTCCGGGAGAGACGCCGAAGAGGAACAACCATGGAGTGC